>CM066736.1:90590851-91858351 GCA_033961575.1 Aselliscus stoliczkanus
TATTCTAATTCTGTCTTTTCAGAGTGGGGCCCCAAGATCTATATACATAAACTCTATCATGGATTTTTGTGCTATATATTTTTCCCTGGAGGACCAGTATGTATGTGGATATGAGCATAAAACCTGGATAGCAAGAAAGTTGGTTGGAACTGTCTCAATTGGGCAGACATGGAACAAATCTTGTGTGCTATTTTCTTTGAAGAACCACATAAGGGCATTTCTGTTGGGATTGAATGTCTGTCTTTGGAACATTTTTGGCTAAATGTTCACTTTAAAACCCTCATGTCTCAAACTACATCCACTATCCCCTCACACAAGCTCTTTTTATGCTCCTAAGCTTAGCAAATGTAACCCCAGTATGCACATGGATTTTTGTTGTTGTTGTTTTTACCAAATTGCATTGCTGCTCTGCTTAAATATCTCCTGAACCCATTCTCTTCTCTGTCTCCATTGCCCAGTTACCATCATCTCTTAAATTATTCTAGTAGCATTGAAAGGATCATCTGGTTTCCACTTTTGTTCCCCTCAGTGCATTTTCCACACTGCAGACAAACTGTCTTTTCTAAAGTGTACTTCTGGAATGAAATCGTGCCATTTGCAATGATATGGATGGACCTAGAGACTATAATGTTGAGTGAAATAAGTCAGTCAGTGAAGGACAAATACCATATGATCTCACTCATATGCGGAATCTGAAAAACTGTATGAATGAGCAAAGTAAACAGAAACTGTCTCATAGATATAGAGAAAAAATCAGGGTTGCTAATTGGGAGAGGAATGGGGATGAGGGAGAAGGGGAAGGGATTAGACAGCAAAAATAGGCAACTACAATATTGCCACTGGGATAGGAAAAACAGTTTGGGGAATAAAATTAATAATGTTGTAAATATTCTGTGGAATGTCAGATGATCATAGGTCTTGTTAGGGAGACCATTTCATGGATGGAGTAGAGGTTTGATCACTGCACTGTATTACTAAAGCGGAGGTGGTATACCTACCGTAATTGAATATATATAGATAGTCACGGGATGTGGATTATTCTGTCGAAGAGAGTCAGAGGAAGAGTAATAGATATATATGATATGGGGGGGAGTGGGGTGGTGTATTGGGGGAGGGGGGTTGTCACTTTGAGGGGTAAAATGTATAACTATTGCACTGTGTTGTACACCTGAAACTAATTAAAAATAAAATAAAAAATAAATAAATAAAGTGTACTTCTGATTATGTCATTCCTTAGCTAAATCTCATTTTGTTCTCATCTCAGAGTCTTGGCACTTGCTATGTCCCCTACTTTTGTTTATCTTCATCTAGATCTTTGTATGGTTGTCACATTTTTATTATTCAGGACTCAACACATTGAAACTTTATTATAAGTTTTTTATTGAGATATATATGTAATATTATATATATATATATTATATATATATATATAATATATATATATCCCAATTAATAAAATATATTGCTATGGAAAGACTGTTAGATCTGCCTTTCGGTACTATCAGGAGTTCTGGAAGCCCAGGACTCCATTTATACCTAAGAGGCTCTTAACCCACTACTTTAACAGCCAGATCAATTTACCTGAGTTTGGCAAATCCAGTCTTTCTGTTTATATGTCTGCAAAGATATTTAACAATAACAGTGAAAAGTGCACTCCAAAATGGCTAATTTGTTTGCTTTTCTCTCATCCATAAACATGTCCGCTTCTGGTTGGACCCAAAATACAGATAATTCCATTTTTGATGGCTATCTTCTTTTTTTTAAAGATTTTATTGGGGAATGGGGGGGGTGGAACAGCGTTGGGGAATTGGGGGAGGGGAACAGACAAGTTGCTGTCCTTTTGTTCTTCAGTCTAGTTGAGGAGGATGTTGCTTTACTGGCCCATATTGGTATCCTCATTGCACTCGGTCACTGGCCTCTGGATGGCCACTCACCACAGCTATTGGCAGCTCACGCTGGCTGCCGGCTGCTCACACTGGCTGCGGGTGACTCACTGTAGCCTATGGCAGCCCACTGCAGCAGCAGGGGCTGCAGCCTACACCTTCGCTGGGGCTTGTGCTTGATGCCTATCTTTTTACATTCCACATTGCAAAATTATTGAAGATGTCAGTCAAATGCTTGCCAGTGTTTTATTTGATGTACTATAAGTCAAGTTTTCTTAAGCTAGTGTTTTTATAAGGAGTAGGTATGTTTAACTCATGGAAATTCCCAATTCTTACCTTTGGTGTACTCTGTCCCCTTATAGAGACATCTGTCTTTCTTTGACTACTAATTGTGTGGAAACTTTCTTTGACTATTAATTGTTATAGGCAACTTGCATGAGTTCTAATGAAAATATAGTTCATACATAGTTGAACTATACATAGAACTTAGAGCTTAATGTTCCCATAACCTGGGCTAATAAAAATAGTATTCTCGGGCCGGCCGAGTGGCGCATTGGTTAAGCGCTGGTTTTGGGATGCCACCGGCCCCGGTTCGGATCCCACATGAGGGCCAGTGACACTGCCCTCTACAGCTAACAACAGCTCCACCTGGAGCTGGGCTGTGCGAGCCCCAGTGATGGTGTGGGCTGCAGCACCTGCTGCAGTGGGCTGCCACGGGCTACAGTGAGTGGCCCGCAGCCAGCGTGAGCGGCTGGCAGCCAGCGTGAGCTGCCAATAGCCGCGGTGAGCAACATCCAGAGGCCAGCGACTGATCTGCCTCATCCGGGAAGAGCGCAATGATGATACCAACAGTGAAGCAACATCCTCCGCAACTAGACTGAAGAACAAGGGGACGGCAACTTGTCTGTTCCCCTTCCCCGATTCCCCAACGCTGTTCCCCTCCGCCAATTCCCCAATAAAATCTTTTAAAAAATAAATAAATAAATAAATAAATAAATAAATAAATAAATAAAATAAATTTAAAAAAATAGTATTCTGGTATATGGAGTAATGATATCCACTAGATATCTGTATTTATAATTCACACCCTAAAAATTGAACTACACTCCTCATCCTTCACCCCCCACTGAAACAATAGCAACAAACTAACTATTGTTTTACGCACAAATGTTATGGTTCTATTAGCATGATCTAGGAGTGGCGCCTTAACAGACAACTGGCCTTGCTATCTAGTATTGTCATGCAGAAGTACAAGTCAACTATTTCAAAATGAAAGTACCCACGATTTAACTACTACCATGTATATATAACAGTGTGTTTAACTGGAAATCGTGTTACTTTTTTAAAAATGATTAAGGTGGAAATATCCTTATGCCTGTTTTAATATTTCATACTTGTTAATTTTGGCCCCTATCAATTATTTGAACTCCCATTTAGCGATTTTCCACAGCCTGGAATCAGGACTGTTTAGCTCATGAAAATTGAAAATATTATATTGATTTGTTTCTAACTGGAGTTGACTTTGCCTTTCCTTCAGGCAGTTGAAGAGGTTTTCTTTGATCAAAGAGGCTATCCATCTACTGAGGGTTAATGTGTATGTTAATGGATAATACAGAACAGCTACTGAATCCAGTGATTCTGCCCCCACCACTCCAATCCATTATGAACCCTGTAACAAAAACAACAAATTTATGAATATTGTTTTTAAATAGATTTGGATTTCATTGCCACCTTGCTTAAAATTTCTATGGTTTCCCATTGTTCTTAGAATATTAAATAAATCCCTTTAAATGATCTGTATTTTTCCATCTTCTGCAATCTCACCTTTGTCATTCCCTCTACCTCAACCCACGCCATCCCATCAATGTTCAGACCCTTTAATACACCAAGTCTTTTTTCAGCTCTGTGTCTTTACATGTGTTAAACCCTCTAATTTTCCTTTGATTTTTTTTCAATTAAATATACTGGAGTTTATTCATTCATAAGTGTTTACTTTTTCTTTTTCCAACTTTATTGAGGCATAATTCACAAATAAAATTGTATACATTTAAAGTGTACAACATGATTTGATATAAATATACATTATGACAAGTTAATTAACACATCCATCACATCACATAGTTACTTAGTTTTGGTGGTGAGAACACTTAAAGTCTATTCTCTTAGCAAATTTCAAGTATATAATATAGTATTATTAACTATAGTCATAAAGCTGTACATTAGACCTTATTCATGGTATAACTAAAAGTTTGTACCCTTTGACCAACATCTCCCTATGCACCCCCCACCCCAGCCCAGCCCCTGGAAGCAACCATTCTACTCTCTGCTTCTATATTTGCCTTTTTTCCCCTCAGATTCCACATATAAGTGATACCACAAAGTATTTGTCTCTCTCTGGCCAGCTTATTTCACTTAACTTGATGCCCTTCATCCATGTTGTCACAAATGGCAGGATTTTGTTATTCCTCATGGCTTAATAATATTCCATTCCAAATATATATCACAATCTGATTGCCTAGAGTCCACTCAGTACTCTGAATGCTCTAGAATCTTGACTAAACCAGACTTAAGGAGATTAGCATTATATTGGCTCTTCACAAAATTTTTAGCTTTTATTGAATTGAAATTTAGGGTATTCTACTGCTCTATACTGGAATAAGGGACTGAAGAGTCCCATGAAATTGTATATGCTCTAAGAATGTGATTAATTAAATTTGGCACATTTTCTCTATGAGTTCTCTGAAGATATCTCCATTCTTCATATCAGGAATAATGTTACTTCTCTGAAGAAATGATTGGCTTCTCATTTCCCGGCACTGTGAATTATGTAAATAAATCCTGTTTAAATCTCACATAGACTAGAGCTGATTTCTTGACTCATGTCTAATAAAAGAATAAGAATTCATGGTAGTTGGAAAGTATATTAGCCTGTTTCTTGTCTTATTTTTTAATCCTTTTATCTGTTTTTCTTTTTGCCTCTACTTTCTCTTCTACTACTTCATAATATTTTTATTTAAGGTATTTAAAATACATCCAATAATTGTGGAAACAACGTACATGGCTGTTGTCACACAGTGAAAGTATATGTACTCAAACATGAGTCTCTGGGTCCAAAGAACATGTATTTCCTATGTTGAGAGTTATTGTAAAAATATTAATCTAGTGATATGTGAATGGGGTGGTAGCATGGGGGAGGGAAAGCAGTCTAGAAGTAGAGAGCCCACGTAGAACTCTGGTGTTTTGATTCAGATGAAAAGTGATGAGTGTGTGGATGGTTGTGTTAAGGGAGACGGGTGCTCACATTGGACTGGTAAATCCAATAACTTGTTTAGTGAGAAGCAATAGGCTTTGAGAACATATTATATATGGGAGTAAATCAGATATCAACTATCATCAGCATCCGGCAAACAGAAAAAAAATGGTTATTTCTTGACTGATTGAGTGACTGAATGACTCACTACAACCAAGTTAGACATACTGACCTCAAAAAAAATAATGAATTATATAAATAGAGATACACTGTTTGGCATGAAACTACCTTTCTATTGAGATACAAGAATGAAGAAGAGAGTTTGGGCCACCAGTGCTTCCAATTGGTCAAGTTCCAAATCTATATCTAAGTCTGTACAAGCCTTTCCATCTTATTGGCCATAGAAATTTATCTTCCTCTGTTTATTCCTTCCTAGGGGAATCAACCCACCCATATCTCATTTGGCTTTCTCAAGATTGATTGAAAAATGGGAACTTCCAGTAAAATGGTGCAATAGACAGGCACTGTGCTAACTGCCTCCCAGAATCACACCAAAATTACAAGCAAATTATACAGCATTCAACCCTGGAGGTCCCCGGAATACTGGAGGAACAGAACCACTAAACGAAGAACTTAAAGAGGAGGCCACGTCGGGTCTGGTAGGACGGGCAGAGACAAGAGAGGGCGAGCCCCGTGAGGGAAGCCCCAGCCATGGGAAGCTTGTCTGGTTGGGGGAGAGACCCTCCGGCCGCACATCCAGCTCACCAGCCCAGAGTTCCTTTGCCGGGAAGAGAAGTTCTAATATAGCCGGCAGTAAATTAGTGAGGACTCTCTTTGCTCAGCTCGGTGAGGCTAAGAGCGGCTGGAGAATCAGTGGGGCTGGCGTCCGGGCTTGCTCGCCAGTGAGCACTTACCTGGTTACTGGCAGAGGGAGCTGTGTGAGCTGGACCCGGGAGCCTGCAGGGACGGACTGAACTGAGCATCTTTGGTGCAAAGGCTGGAGGTTTTTGGACTGTTGTTCCCATGCTGTGGAGCCTGCACGCGAGTGGTGTAGGGAGGGCGCCATTTTGTCGGGTTTGGGCCCTCCCACGGAGGATCAGGTCCAAGACCTCACTGGTCTGGTGGAATTGGTGCACGCCTGCGGCCTTGGATCCCCACCCTCCGCCCGGCTTATACTGCGTTGCCAGGGAAACGCTGGGCGGGTGCCCTGCGGCTCCAACAGGCTGCTCACTGAGACCCGGGAGTGCGCGAGCCACCTCAGATCCCCATCCTCCTCACGGCTTGTGCTGCGTTGCCAGGGAAACACCTAGTGGGAGTGATCCGGCTCCAACAGGCTGCTCACTGAGACACGGAAGTGCGCAAGCGCCTAGGGTCCCTGCTCTCCGCACTGCGCTTGCAGAGTTGCCAGGCTGGTGATTGGTTGTCGGGCTGCTCGGCCTGATCTGCGAGCGGCTGATTGGGACAGGCTGAGACTGGAAGTTTTCCTGGGAGTGTTGAGCCGTGAGCTGTGTGCCTGCGTGATCCAGCCAGGGCTCTCCTGGTGATCTATCTAATACATCAAAGCAATCCAAGAGTGACAGCCAGAATGGGGAAACAAAGAAACATGTCACAAGTAAAAGATCAGAAGAATCCTCTAGAAAGGGAACTAAATGAAAAAGAGGGAGCCAACCTTTCAGAGACACAGTTTAGAATACTGATGATAAGAATGTTTAAGGAACTTAGTGAGGGCATAAAGAAGGATAGGGAAACCATAAAAAACAACCTGTCAGAACTAAAGAATACAATAACTGAAATGAAGAACACACTCGAAGGAATCACCAGTAGAGTAGATGAAGCAGAGGAGCGGATCAGCGATTTGGAAGATAAAATAGCAGAAATCACCCAGTTGGCACAGCAAAAAGACCAAAGAATAAAAAACAATGAAAATAGTTTAAAAGCCCTATGGGACAAGGTGAAACGCAACCACCTTTGACTCATAGGAATACCAGAAGGAGAAGAGAAGAAGCAAGGGGTCGAGAATGTATTTGCAAAAATAATGACTGAAAACTTCCCTACCCTGGTGAAGGAAATCAACATACATGCCCAGGAAGTGCAGAGGGTTCCAAACAAGCTGAACCAAAACAGGTCCACACCAAGACACATCATAGTTAAAATGGCAAAGGTTAAAGACAGAGACAGAATCCTAAAGGCTGCAAGAGAAAGATAGCAGGTTACATACAAAGGAACTCCTGTTAGACTAACAGATGACTTGTCTACAGAAATTCTGCAGACCAGAAGGGAGTGGCAGGAGATATTCAAAGTGACACAAAATAACGGACTACAACCAAGAGTGCTCTACCCAGCACGGCTATCACTTAAAATTGAAGGAGAAATAAAGAGCTTCTCAGAAAAGAATAAGCTTAAGGAATTCATTACCACCAAGCCAGCATTGCAAGAAATGTTAAAAGGACTTTTTTAAACAAAAGAAAGGGGTAAACAAGCTAACCCAGGGAGACCAGGAATACAAATAACAAAATGGCAATACATATGCACCTATCAATAATCATTTTAAATGTGAATGGGCTAAATGCTCCAATCAAAAGACAGAGAGTGGCTGAGTGGATAAGAAAATAGTACACAAGTATATGCTGTTTACAGATGGAATAACATATTTCATGCAAACGGAAATGAGAAAAAAAAAAAGCTGGGGTACCAATACTTATTTTGGACAAAATAGACTTTAAAATGACAACAATAAAAGACAAAGAAGGGCACTAGAACCCTAACATCTATGCACCCAACATAGGAACACCTAATTACATATAGCAGATTTTGACAGACATAAAGACAGAGATCAACAGTAACACTATCGTAGTAGGGGACTTCAACACCATTGTCACCAATGGACAGACCCTTTAGACAGAAAATCAACACAGAAAGACGGGTCTTAAATGATACTTTAGACCAGCTGGACTTCATTGATATTTTTAGAGCATTTCACCCTGAAAAAACAGAATATACATTCCTCTCAAGTACACATGGGACATTTTCCAAGATAGACCATGTTACGGCACAAAACAAGTCTCAGTAAATGTAAAAAGATTGAAGTCATATCAAGCAGATATAAAGGAAAAACTGATGGTTGCTGATTGGGAGGGAGTGGGCAAGAGAGAGAGGGGGAAGATTTTGGACAGTGTAGGTAGGACTACAATGTTGCTGCAGGGATATGGGGGCAGTTCTGGGAATGTAATTGATAATGTTGTGAAGAGACTATTATGTTGCGTGAAATAAGTCAGTTGGAGAAGGACAGGTACCATGTGATCTCACTTGTGTGTGGAGTCTGAAGAGCTGAGTGAACGATCAAAGTAAACAGACTCATAGATGTAGAGGGAAAACTGAGGGTTGCTAGTTGGGAGGGGGGTGGGGATGGGGGGGAAGGGGAAGGGATTAGACGGCATAAATAGGCAACTACAATATTGCCACAGGGATATGAAACACAGTTCGGGGAATATAATAATGTTATAAAAGTTTTGTGGTATGTCAGACAGTCACATGTCTTGTTAGGGAGACCACTCGTGGATGGAGTAGAGGCTTGATCACTGCACTGTACACCTGAAGCTGATGTTGTATAGTATGGTATGCCAACTGTAACTGAATATGTGGATGGTCACGGGATGTGGAGTATACTGTGGAGGGGAGTCAGGGGAGTTGTGATAGATATGTATGATATGTATGATATGGGGGTGTATGATATGTATGATATGGGGGGGCGGGAGTGGGGTGGTGAACTGGGGGTGGGGGGTTGTCACTTTGGGGGGTAAAGAATATAACTATTGCGTTGTGCTGTACACCTGAAACTAATAAAATAAAATAAAAAGGTAAAAAATAAAAAATAAAAAACAAACAAAGATTGATTGAAAAATGAGTTCTGGGTTTCATCATTGTCTTCCTTCTTTGTCCAAGATAAAAACCTGCACCCTTAATTTAATAATTTTATGATTGTTTGTCATTCATTCATTTTATAAACATTGTTTATGCACCTAGGACATGCCAGGACCTATACTTGATACTGTCTAGAAATGAATTAGAGTAACTAAACTAAAAATCCAGAACATCACAGAGTCTTCACAGTAGAAATTCCTTGCTCTGCTATGATGTATAAACTACTACAATGTATAAATTTGAAAAAGAAATTATTATTCCTTAGAAACATCTTTATAATGAAAAAGAGATGCTGATCATTTTATTGTTTTTCAGCAAAAATTTTGTAAGCATCTTATAGTATCATAGAAATTGCAAAATTTTAGTTTCCAGAAGAAACTTTTAAAAATTATTATTTCCCAGATACAGAATATTTTTTTTTTTGCAACTATAATGACTGAGTAGACTTCTGCCTAGAATTTCAAAGAAAGCAAAATCATGGATCTAATTAATATGGAATTTTTCATCTGTCTTTTCTGCAGTGCCATTGGCTACAGGGTCAGTCATTACCTCAGTATTTACTAAGAATTTTCCCCACCTCGCAGACTTCAAGCATATATCACTGGAACCGCTTAGGAAAGAGCAGAAGAATGACTTTGTCCTGGATCTGCTTGGTTTTTACTCCATAGACAATAGGGTTGAGTGCAGGTGGGATGATTACATAGAGGTTGGCAAACATAATGTGAAAGGTATGAGGGACATTATGCCCAAAGCGATGTGCAAGAATGGAGAAGAATGCTGGTATGTAGAACATGAGGATGACACAAACATGGGAACCACAGGTGCGAAGGGCCTTCTTTCGGGCATCTTGGGAGGGGAGGCGAAAGACAGCACAGAGGATGAGGGTGTAGGACACAACAATTAGGATCACATCTATAATCACTGTCATGATGGGAACACAAAACCCATACCATACATTGATGGAGATATCAGCACAGGCGAGCCGAGCAACACCTATGTGCTCACAGTATGTATGAGGGATTGTATGTGTCCTGCAGAAGGGTAGACGATTTACAAGGAAAACACATGGAACAAAAACACAGAAACTTCTGAAGGAAACTCCCACAGCAATTTTGACAATGGTCCTGGGTGTCAGAATAGTGGTGTATCTCAAGGGTGAGCAGATGGCCACGTAGCGGTCAAATGCCATGGCCAGTAGTATAGCTGAATCCAAGACAAAGCTGTAGTGTAAAAAGAATAATTGGGTAAGGCAGCCAGGAAAACTGATTTTCTGGGAACCAAACCAGAGGATAGTAAGGGTTTTAGGGACACATGTGGTAAACAAAATGAGGTCAGTCACGGCCAACATAGAAAGGAAAAAGAACATGGGTGCATGAAGACTGTGCTCTACCGCAATGAGGTAGAGAAGGATACTATTGCCCACAATGGCCACAAGATAGATAAAGCAGAAGGGGATGCTGATCCAGATGTGGTACTGCTCAAGTCCAGGGATCCCCAAAAGTGTGAAGTCATCGGTATTGGAGCTACTCAGGTTGTAACTGGCCATTGAGGTCTGATGAATAGCTTCTGTAACCTAAAAAAAAAAAAAAAAATTGTGTATAATGAACATGAGAAAAATTGCTTGGTAATTCTTCCTCCACCCTCTCTTTAGGGCCAACTCTCTTGTTTTCTGCCTGCCAAGAAAGACCCTCCAATTGCTTTAAGGGTGATGCTCATCTTGCTATCTCTTTAAGAAGGATTCCCCAGACCCAATTCTCCTGGTACTAATCAGTTACTCTGAAATGTTCAAACTACATAAAATGCTATTCCCATTTTAATGATTAGTTTTCCCTTGATCAAGGTAAGTTGTTGCTGTATATATGTGAGTATAAAGAAAAACAACCTAACCACATGTAGAGATAGAAAGAAATAAGAAAAGTGCGGCATGATTGGGAAAATGAGATAACTAATAATTGCAAAAGTCTACTATGTTCCAGACTCCTGTAAAGTATATTATTTAGAACAATCTTCCAAGACATGTATTTTTATCTCTCATTTTCTTCTTTTTTTACAGAAACTGAAACTCTGAGAGATAATCTTACATAGGATCTCATCTTTAGTAACTGGCAAAGCGAAGATCATTAGATTCCACTGCCAATACTCGGATGCCACTGTCCCATCCAGATGACTGCCTCAACACACTGTTAGATGCTAAGGGTTGAGAACAGGCAGGGGATGTAGAGAAGGATATAAGGAAAACTATGACACTGGAACTGTAATTTGTCTTGCACACCAACCCTACCCTAGTTACAATGATAACCTCAACACTATAGAGCCTTGGTATTTGCAGACCAGATGTTCTCTGAGACTGTGATGTGTGATGCCTCACCATGAAAGATAAGATGAGAAAGGAAGGATGTGCAGCTCAGCCTCTAATCCACACTTAGGATTCAATGAGGAAATTGGTTTGAGTGTGCTTTTGATCAATACACAGGTGCCCTCTAGTGGAAGAAATATAGAATTTATATATTCTAAATTGTGAGTCAAGATAAAGCAAAAAAGCAACCTCCATAACAAGAATTAATCATTTTTGGGAACCTTTAATATACTCCACAAATATAAAGCTTTTTACATAAAATCACTACTATTATACTCTTAACAACCCTGTGAGATAGGTAAGAATACTATCCATATTTTAAAGATGTAGAAACTGAGGCAGAGAGAAGTTAAGTAAATTGCCGAAGGCCACACAATGAGGAAATGGTAGAGCTGGGGATCAAACCCAAGAAATCTTTTCTTACACTCCTATGCACACAACCAAAATTCTCTATATAGTACCTGACACATGGTATATACATGATACCTGGATAACAAGAGATATAAAATTAAGCCACATAAAGAAAACTGGAAGCATGAAATAAATTAGCAGCATAAAATCAAGTACATCATTTAAGATGATAAATACAGATTGTTTGAATTCCTCTGTTTAAAAGCATAGGTATCGGGCCGGCCAAGTGGCGTGGTGGTGAAGCGCTAGCTTGGGAAGCCAGCAGCCCTGGTTCAGGTCCCACATATGAGGGCCAGTGACACTGCCCTCAAAAAATAATAATAATAATTTAAAAAATAAAAGCATAGGTATCAATGAACTCTTTTAAAATAAAATCTGATTATATTTTGCTCACATGAGAAAGACTGAAAACAAAATGACCCAAAAAAGATAGACAAGTGTACTTCAGACAAATTTAAATACAAAGAAAGCAAGCCTAAGTGTGGGAATGGAGTCAGTGGAATTGTAATAGATATGTATGATATTGGGGGTGGGGACGGTCAATGGATGGGGGAAGGGGGAAGTCACTTTGTAGGGGTGAAAAGGATAACTATTGCATTGTTTTGTACATCTGTAAATAATAATAATTTTTAAAAAAGAAAGAAAGCCTAGCAAAGTAAAAATCAGAAAAAGAAAAATTAAATTAAAAAAAATAATGAAGCAAAAGATACTTTGTACTATTAAAAGGAACATTCATTAATGAATGTGTCAAGTCATATTGCCTACAGATATTCTTCTTAGCACTCTTATTTTAAATAAATAAATAATGTTCCTTAACAACAATCTATTTATTTACCCACTTTTCCTCTTTTAAAAATTATTTTTTCCACAGACCATCTTACAATTCTCTTCTTTGAAGACACATGTCTAGCTATAACATCCTTGTCACTCACCTATTCAAAACATTTTCCTCAGAGTAGCATAACATCATCCTGGATGATTTTATTTTGTTACTGAAAGTCAGTCACCCAATTCCAGGGCCATATCTTTGAGATACTGTAACCCAAAATTGACTAACCTCATAAATCACAAGTTTGGACATTTTATTTCATATCTGTACAATTGTACAGCTCGGTTGTTACTAATTTGTTGTTCAACAACATTGAGCTCTCCAGGAAAATGTATTTTTCAGTACTATTCATTCAGTGTCCAGGTGTCTTAGCATTTCTCATTATCTAGGTAAAATTCTATGATTCATCATTTCATTTCAACCACTCTCTCTTTCAAATATTTTGTTTGCCTTGCTCTACTGACCTTCCACCAGGTATGTGGGGCAAAACTCAATTCCTATATTAACCTATTAAGTATGCTAGGTCATAATGGAAAACACTTCTTAAACATACATATTTGTGTTTCCATAATTTTATGATCATCAGCCTTAAATTTAACCCTTGACACAGCTCAATCATCCAACAACATAATCTTGTTCAGCCCAATCTCTCTCTATGACTTTTGTTTCCATACTATCCTCTAAGCGTATTCACGACCTCCAACTCCCTCTTTCTTTCTCAACAGATAATCTTTTATTTTACTTCACAGAGAAATTAGAGGTCATTATATTTAAAACCATTCAAGGCAGACATCACATCTGTGGTGTGTATGCGCCCACGTGTATGTCTGTGTGTGTGTATTTCAATACCTATTCTCTGTACTTTTTTTCTTGTTATAATTGGGAAATACATCTCTTTTATACCTGAAGCCAAAAACAAACCCTTACCTTCTATCTCTAGTCATCCCATTTTGTCAGGTACCTTTCATTATTATTCATTCTATGTCTTGCCTTTTTAAAAATTTGCTACTTCAGCATTTAAATAATTAAAATATGCTCAAATACTTTCCAGTCTAAACTATTAGGAGATAATTATATTCTCTTATTTATAGTTAAACATGTAGTTGTCTACATTATCTTCACTCTCATTCCCTACTTACCCTTTAACCCATGCTAATCTCATTTCTGTCCTCACCTTTCCACAGAAGCAGCTTTCACTAAGGTCATCGGTGGTGTCCTTGTCCTACCTTTCAGTCCTTGGGTGACTTCCCAGCAGATTTTGACACACTGATTGTACCCTCAATCTTGAAACATTCTCTTAATGTTTTATCATAACACTCAGTTTTTCTTCAACCTTCCTGGCATCAAATCTCATCCTTTACTGTTCTTTCTTTTCTATGTCTCTTAAATTCTGATATTCCTCCAGGCTTTACCTAGAGCCCCTTTTCTTCTCTCCATACTGTTCCTGATCTACATCATCAATTCCTAAAATCTCAATTAATAGCTATACATTGGCGCCTCCCAATTCTTTACCTCTTATTTAGATCTTTCAAAACACACATATCAAACTGTACCCAGGATAGCCTCTTTTGGATATCTCATAGTGGCCTCAAATTTAATTTTTAGAAAAATTAAAATTAAAACCCATCATATTTTTTCACATACCTGATGTTCTTTACTGTATCTAATATTTCAGAGACTATCAATACAATCCACTAAAAGACACAAAGCAGAAATTTGAAATTGATCATTAATACCTTCCTCTTTATAAACCCCCATGTGTAATCAATTACATTGGTCCAGTCCTTTTTTTTCTTTTTTTTTTTTTTTCTTTTTTGTGAGGGCAGTGTCACTGGCCCTCATATGCAGGACCCAAACCGGGGCAGCTGGCTTCCAAAGCCAGCGCTTAACCACCGCGCCACTGGCCGGCCCGATCCAATCCTTTGTTGAATTTAAAAAAAAAAATCCTTAACATAGGTAACAAGTCTCCACAATCTGGTCTAGCTACCTCTTCAGCTTTCTTCTTACACTCCAAGAAGGTTGGCCAGAAAAAAAAAAAATCTGAATTTTCTAAAAATGTATATGTTAAGAGCAATTTTCATATAATAAAGATCATGGTAAATTCTTCTACCACTTCATTTCCAGGGTTCAAACTATAGTATTTAGTTATTTTCTCTTAAATTTAGACCTAGTATCCCCTGAGATTCATATATTTTCCTCTGAAGATAAACAGAAATGAGTCCAGAGAAAGTGGAAGTACAGGTGATGATGAGACCATCCAGTCCCTACGGATGAGCTATCATACTGCAAGGTGTTCAGAGTGGTCCCATGCAATGAATTGTCATGTATGATTACTGCACTTCTCTTAACAAGGGTTGTTGTAGATAAATAAAAGTCTAAACAGACAATGTGTGCTATTCTACATAAAGGTAAGGTAATGTGTTTGTTCGTTGTCCAAGTCTCCTATGAGACCATGCACATACTTCTCCCCTTGCTTTAGAACAATTAGTCTCATCCCTACTCCTGTCTCCAAACAAGGCTAAATTCTAGTCATCATTCAAGTCTCAACCAGTATCCCTTTCATTCAGCTTAAATATGACTTCCTTGGGAATAGTCTTCCTGATCTCTTTATGTTAGAATATTCTATTTCCAAATTGTGTTTCCTCTTTCTGAAATTCAGCATGCTTGCAAGTACTTGTTTAATATTTATTTCCTCTGCTAGACTACAATCTGTACAAAGGCAAAGATCATCTCAATTTTGTTAGTTTTGTCTTTTTTTGTTGTTTTTTCCATAATACTTTCAAAGTCTACACAACAGTGACACTTAAAAGATGTTCAAAAAATATTTCTGGAATTGAATATCACTAAGTCAAGACAAAAATAATATTCTCATTGTCTCTGAAAATATATTTGAAACCATTAAATATTATTACTGTATAATTAAAGGAAAATAAACTTTTGCAAACTGGCAGCCAATAATATACCAAACAAGGATGCTACAGGCATTTCCATTAAAGATAAAAATAATATCATGAGGGCCGGCCGAGTGGCGCATTGGTTAAGCGCTGGTTTTGGGATGCCAGCGGCCCCGGTTCGGATCCCACATGAGGGCCAGTGACACTGCCCTCTACAGCTAACAACAGCTCCACCTGGAGCTGGGCTGTGCAAGCCCCGGTGATGGTGTGGGCTGCAGCCCCTGCTGCAGTGGGCTGCCATAGGCTACAGTGAGTGGCCCGCAGCCAGCGTGAGCGGCTGGCAGCCAAGAGTGAGCTGCCAATAGCCGCGGTGAGCGACATCCAGAGGCCAGCGACCGATCTGCCTCATCCGGGAAGAGCGCAATGATGATACCAACAGTGAAGCAACATCCTCCGCAACTAGACTGAAGAACAAAAAGACAGCAACTTGTCTGTTCCCCTTCCCCGATTCCCCAACGCTGTTCCCCTGCGCCAATTCCCCAATAAAATCTTTAAAAAAAAAAAAAATAAAAAAAAAAAAAATAAAATAATATCATGATTATTAACATTTCTCAATAGTTTCTATCCAGAGAAATAAGACATTTCTAGGACTGCTTACTTTTGTCTCAGCTTAGGTGAAAATTCTCCCACAAAACATTTTCTTAACCCCCAAAACATTTCCTTTTATTCACACCCACAGAAGTATGTACTTATAGCTTAGGGAAGCACTTATAGTTTATTGCACTTACTTGTCTATCTTCTATTCTTGAGTGTAAAGACATTTTCATATTAATAGTTTTATCTTCTAAGTCTAGTTCAATTTCTATAAAACACTTAAGTTTTATTTAGTAAGTGAATAATATATAAATCATTTCACACAAGCTTCTATTTGATATGGGACCTTTGTACTTTTTCCGCCACACTTCTCCCCACTTCATCTCTATTAATTCTTCTATTTACTCTATGTTCCATTAAAGTGCAGTTTAATGAATGAATTCCTAAAATGATGAACGAATCAATTAAAGCACACACACACAAACACACCACACTTACACCTATACCCAGACATGTGGAATCATAGGCAAAGTCTGCAGAAAGTCACATCATTGCTAGTGCTGAAAAACCTGGATTTTTAGAGTCAAGTGTCTTGGATTTGTATTTGATCTGTGCCTCTTTTTTCATTATACCAAATGAATTATTTTATCTCTCAAAAATACCTGTTTCATCATAGAATTTTTGTGGAGATTACATGAGTAAAGTCCTCAACTCAGTGACTGGAAATGGTAAGCTCTCAATACATAGCAGCTATTTGTAATATCACTATTGTTATAAACCCAAGCAAATATACAGAGATGTCAGAAAACCACAATCGACAGAAGGGTTTAATCACAAGGAAACCAGAGTCCGAGTCTGCTCTTCTGGATCTAAGCTCTCAGACCATTTGATTTTGGCAGTTGTATTGTGTCCTCAAGACAGCCCAGTCCTGCTTGTTCCCTTCTGCCCTATTTATTCATCCTCATTGCAACCCCTAACACTTTAAAATCTGACTCCCAGGCCTACAGATTCTATTTCATGGGAAAAGCTGGACTGAGTCCATCCTGTCTTTTCTTAACCTCACCGTGTGGCTCCTCCTAGGTCCTCTGTTTGTCCTACAGTTAGCCTCCTCCAGGATATGGGCCTGAGATCTGCCCTTGGCTTCCAGCCTTGCCCAGCATCTAATATTCTTCAAATCCCAGCCTTTGGTGAGGGCCTAGGGATGGACAGAAACAACACCCTCAAGTGGTCAATCCTTTTATTCATCTTCCTGGACTACAGGGAGGGCACTCAAGCTTGTGGGCCCCTGAGAAACCATAGCTACAAACCCAAGTGAGTTGTGGACTGCACAGTGAGGCACATCCCAGGGCTCTAGCTCTTGAGGTTCTGAGGTCCCAAAGGCTGGGGTGGACTGAATCCCTGCGATTTCAGATCTTCTAGGACAGGCAGTATCTTTAGCAAGCAGAGTCCCCCAGGACTTTTGAAATGACAAGAACTCTCTCCACTGCTGCTAAAGCCATCTACAGTGACAGCTCTGTGTGTTTATTGTGTGTCAGAAGAGGATTTGCATGTCTCTGTGGGTTATTTGGTTTATGTTATAAACATTCAATCATTTTTGTAAATATATATAATGGCTACTTTAGTTATGAAAATGCAAATGGATCTATAGAAGGAAGGGTACACGTTCTACTTTCTGATTCAAACCTAAAAAGGGAATGCCCTGGTTATCATAAATCAGTCATATTGATCAAATACTTGACCTTTCATATAAAACTTCTTACAGATATACTTGCCAGTCCTACTGCTTTAGACTGCAAACTATCTTTAGAACAACTTTCCTCCTTTAGTCATCATCTTTCTTTCCTTGTCAGTTCTGCTATTGGGCTCATGCGGTATTCAATTCATCGAGGAAGAAATACATCAGTCAAATAATCAATAGATCATATGGGTAAAAATAATCACTACCTTTATAACTAGTATGGAAATTTATAGAGTGTCAAGAAAGTAAATAACAAAGGTATTTGATCAAGCCTGGGGGAGATAGAAAAAGATTATTTCAAAAGATAGTAAAATAAATAATGTTTATTGGGCTCTTGAATGTGTCAATTAGAGAGCCAAACCCTTTAGAAACATTATTAAATTTAGTCCTTATTCCCTGCCAATGCAGTAGATACTCTTATTGTTTCCATATTAGAGGTGAGAAAAATGACACATAGAAAATTTATCTAAACTGTTCAGCTATTATGTGGAGAATTTTCTCCTTAGATAGTCTGACTCCCGAACCCTATTTCTATTTCATTTTATATATTATATTATCTCCAGTAGGTTAAGGAAAGGAGAGAACATTCTAGAAACAGAGAAAAGTATATGCAAAGGGCCTTAGGCAAGATGGAGGAAGATATGAATGTAAGCTTCTTAGAAGCAGGTATTTTGTTTTTTACTTATGGCTCATACTTTTAAAAAAAAAGAAGAATTGAGGTATAACAAGTTATGAGCAATGGAAACCTCTTTTAGTACATAAATAGCCTTTTTTAGTAGTTAATGGATAGTTTTAAGGAACTACTATTTTGAAAGTTGACATAGAGCTTAACAGCACATTCCCTGTCCCAGCTTGCCATTTACTCCTTTATGCATTCATGCAACCACTGTGTGTGGAGGTAGTCTGCAGGAAAGCACAGAAGAGGAGAAGAAGGGGAAAGGGCTTGAGGTCAGACACTGACTGCTGGCTACAACTGCCAACTCCACCAGGCCTAATGTGTACATGTGTATGTGGGGATCTTACCTATCTTATAAGGCTTGAGGATGGATTGTGATGTTGTATATAAGGCACTTTGCACACTGTGTGGGGAATTACATGACAGTCAGCCTTTTTAATTTTATTTTATTATAATAACTGTGTAACAGGTGCTCTGAATGCAGATATGACTAAGGCAATTTTTACTGTCCTCAAGGAAATCACAGATTTGTGGGAAAACATGCACAGAAGAAGGCAATTTCAGTACAGGGTGACAAGAAATATGATCTAAAAAAACACAGGGAGCTAGCTGTAAGGACACGAAGGAGCGTGCTGATATAATTAGGAGAGAGCAATAGGATGCTCAGGAATTTTATATTAAAGATGCATTTTGATGCAAAAATAGGTATTTTCAAGGCAAAGAGAACATTATTTCAAATGTGAAGAAGCTAATGAGAACATAGTGCGAGTTGACGAACTGTCTGCACCTTGATGTGGCCACACCCTGGATGTGGATAGGCTGAGAAGAGTGAAAGGGAGAGATCAGAAAGGTTTGGGGAGGCAAGCAGGCACTGTTCCTTGTGCTTTGGAACTTGGATCTTATTCTAAAGGCTAAGGGATGAAGGGGCTGATGAAAGCCTTCACTAGGGAGTGTGACAAAATGAAACTGACATATTGTGAAGTTCAATATGGCTGTCATGTGGACTTGCTACTGGAATGCAGTGAGATGCACTTGGAGTGATGCTTTAGAGACAGCAAAATTATTTTCGGAACTTTCACTATAGTCCAGGCCGAGATGATATGGAGCTAGGTATCCTGAAAGGATGCAGGAATTAATTAAATAATGCTCCTTCCAGAACTGGGACTGGGGAACAGCTACTGGATGCCCAGGGTGCAAAGTTAATAAGGCATTGACTCTCAGAGTATTAAGTGCTCCCTTAAATTTTGTGCCCTAGGCACCTCTATGGGGTTCACTGGTCAGTACACAAACAATCAAGGCATTATTGGCAGCTCAACAGAAAAGGAATTAAGTATTTTCTTCACTCATTTGTCCCTATCGGCAGTTTATCTGGAGGCAGGACAAGGCACCAAGTCCCAGAGGTCATCCCCTTGAGACTTTCCAAGAGCACTAAATGACCCAGGCTCATTCTACCTTCTGTGCAGTAGGGAGTCTCCCTTCTATGGTTGAGAGAATGGATGGAGGTGAGTGAACTAAGCTACACAGGTAGCAGATGGAACCTTTCTGGGAAACTTAGACACACAGACACGTAGCAGTTACTGTATTGGTGTAGACTGCAAGAAGCCATTGCAGTGTCTGTGGACTGACCACATGGTCAGGAGGAAAAGTAAGTAACTTTTTAAGAATGTATGTTTTTGACTACCCTTCTCCGTGCTTCTCTATCTCTGGATCTGCATTTCTCGCCTACTCCCCTGGCAGCATTTTTTCCAGCCCTGTGGGCTCAGCCTTCTTGTGCTCTTTCCCAGGAATACCGTCCACTCCTGTACCTTGCTCCCTGAGCTCCCTCAGTGATACTTTGCAGCTATGATGATCCTATTCTGGTTTTCTACTCAGGCAAACATGTATGATGAGAACTCTAGCAGTCTGGGGACTTTTAACAGGGTCTATTTCAAGAGAGTGCTCTAATCTTTTTTTTTTTTTTTTTTTTTAAGATTTTATTGGGGAATTGGCAGAGGGGAACAGCGTTGGGGAATCAGGGAAGGGGAACAGACAAGTTGCTGTCTTTTTGTTCTTCAGTTTAGTTGCAGAGGATGTTGCTTCATTGTTGGTATCGTCATTGCGCTCTTCCCGGATGAGGCAGATCGGTCGCTGGCCTCTGGATGTCGCTCATCGCGGCTATTGGCAGCTCACTCTTGGCTGCCAGCAGCTCACGCTGGCTGCCAGCCACTCACTGCAGCCTATGGCAGCCCACTGCAGCAGGGGCTGCAGCCCACACCATCACCGGGGCTCGCACAGCCCAGCTCCAGGTGGAGCTGTTGTTAGCTGTAGAGGGCAGTGTCACTGGCCCTCATGTGGGATCCGAACCGGGGCCGCTGGTATCCCAAAACCAGCGCTTAACCAATGCGCCACTCGGCCGGCCCAAGAGAGTGCTCTAATATTTTAAGTCATTTTCAGTCAAGGTGGGACACCAAATCTGAGATGGGCCTGAGTGGGTGGTCTGGGGAAAGAGAAAACTTGATAGGTTAAGGAAGTTAGGGTTCTGTGGGTTCTTCTCAAATCTTTTTCTTTATGGGTGGCTAAATCCTGACTTTGACTTCCTAGTTGCCCATGAAGTCTGGGCTCAAACATACGGCTTCTTGCCCTGTAAAAGCTTGAGACACCACGATCAAAAATGAAATTTTGCTCAACAAGTTAATCTTTGTAAGTATGGAAATTCTCTAGTTTTTAACTTCAAATAACATTAGGAAGATGTCTTACTGCGAAGTAAAGAACAACTATATATTTTCCCAGACACACCTCTATTCTTTGGTAAATGTAGCTCCCTATACTTTGCCATGCCTGCTTATCGTACCAATGAAGATTTGAACTGCTCATAATCAGTACCAGACTTCTCAATATGTTTTTAAAAGTCAAAGGATAACTTCAGATGCCAAATGAGTCTGGAGTTAGTCCAAGAGAAAATTAGATTACTGTGGATTAGAGGGGATATTGGGTAAATTCCTTTAAGGGTTGAAGATATGAATTAAATAACTTCTAATGAAAGTCTAAATTTTTAGCAATCAATTTAATAGCAAAATGAACTTCATCACATTATCATATATGTGACAGTAATAAAATAATAGCATAATTTTTCCATATGATACAAAAATAAAAATTATCAGATAAAATTAAATTAAATTGATCTCTAGTTCTCTATCCAAGTAAACAATGGTTATGTTTAATCTACCAGACATCTTATTTATGCAAATATATATTTATAAATCATTGCTATTGTTCAACAATGACACTGAGCACAAGCATTTTTGTAATCTCTTTTCAATTTAATAATAAATGGTAAATTTTAAATAGCATTTATTTTTTAAATCAAAATAATTGTGCTATCTTTGTGTATGTTGATCTTTCCTGATACAGAATAAAAAGGATGTTTTGTTTGTTAATGAGAAAATTTATTTCCTTTTCGATGAAGATTATTTATTAATTTTTAGTCTATTTAAGATGATGTCAAGGTTGGAAATGTTATTTTGATCTTCTTTAAAGAGTATGGCAAATTCCATTATATGTTCCTTTTTCAGTAATGAAACCCATATAGTACGACGTTGGGAGGTTTCACAAAAATCTGTGGGAGGGAAGATTTGAGATCGACTATACTGTGTTCCCTAAAGGACAAAATTTCCTTGTTTACTAATTGTATTTAAATTCAGTCCTTGCACACACACAAAAATAAAACTTTAAGAAATTAAAAACCATTAAGGAAAGTTATATTAAGTCTATTTTTTTTTTTAAGATTTTATTGGGGAATTGGAGGGGAACTGCATTGGGAATCGGGGAAGGGGAACAGACAACTTGTTGTCCTTTTGTTCTTCAGTCTAGTTGTGAGGACATTGCTTCACTGACCCATGTTGGTATTGTCATTGTGTTCTTCTCAGGTGAGAAAAATCGGTTGCCGGCCTCTGGGAAGCCTCTCACAGTGGCTCTTGGCAGCTCACACCGGCTGCCAGCCGCTTACACCGGCTGCCAGCCACTCACTGTAGCCTATGGCAGCCCACTGCAGCAGGGGCTGCAGCTATGCCATCCTGGGGACTCACAGCAGCCCAGCTCCAAGTGGAGCTGTTGTTCACCATCTTAGCTGTAGAGGGTAGTGTCACTGGCCCTCATATGTGGGATCCGAACCAGGGTCCCTGGCGTCCCAAGCCAGCTCTTAACCAACGTGCCACTCAGCCAGCCCTATTAAATCTATTTTTAAAAGAGTTTAAATAAGAAGTGGTTGGTAGCAGTATCTACTTATATCTATGATTTATATTTTTGAATTGTTAAAGTTACTTATTTCCGATCATGCTTCTTTAAAGTAATGAAATTGGAGAGTATTAATAACGAAAACTCTAGGATAGAAATATAATATTTTACTTATTTTTTGGTTCTTTTTTGAATTTTTTACATTAGTTTCAGGTGTACAACACAGTGCAATAGTTATACTTTTTACCCCTCAAAGTGACAACCCCCACCTCCAATCCACCACCCCACTCCCCTCCTGAATTTCCTACATATCTATTACAATTCCACTGACTCCACTCCCACACTATACTCCACATCCCATGACTATATATATATATATATATATATATATATATATATATTCAATTATAGTTGACATACAATATTATACAACATCAGCTTCAGGTGTACAGTGCAGAAAATATAATATTTTTGAATAATCTGGGTAAACTTCAGTACAGTCTCATACTGAACTTCAGGAAAAGTATTCATTGTGTGCTATAAGTGTAGCTCCACCCATTCTCAAGCATCCCTAACTGTAGTGATAGTTCTCCATAATTTAATAAAATCTTTCACTAATGAAACTTCAAAAATGGGTATCTGTAATCAATGTATTAAACAGACAAACTGAAAACACTTCTATTGACACCATGATTGGCATTATAACCCTAAGTGCAGAACTTTTGTAGGCTTTTAACTCCTTTCCCCTTTTATGCACATGTTCATATCTCTGTACACATGGTAGGTAATCAGTAGATGCTTAAGTAATCAATAAATCAATAGTTGATTAGGTGTGTGCTAGATAACAGAATTATTGTTTAGTTCAACAAA
The DNA here is from genome assembly GCA_033961575.1 of Aselliscus stoliczkanus. Lineage (NCBI taxonomy): Eukaryota > Metazoa > Chordata > Mammalia > Chiroptera > Hipposideridae > Aselliscus > Aselliscus stoliczkanus. The sequence continues at coordinate 90,614,486 of CM066736.1, forward strand.
ATACTTTTTTGTTTCTAGTCATTTTTTATACTCTTTATAAAAATTTATAATTTTCTTCCTTGTCTTAAAATGTTTAGTCAGCGAATACAATAGATTATTACAGGTTTTAAAATTTTGTAAGACCATCATTTTAAGTTTATGTCGATTGTGTGAGAAAATGGTACCAGCCTCAGGATTTTCCTTGGAAGCATCTTTTAAAAATTCTTTGGACCAGCCGAGGGGCGTGTTGGGTAAAAGCTGGCGTGGGACACCAGCAGCCCCGATTCGGATCCCACATATGAAGGCCAGTGACACTGCTCCCTGCAGCTGAGATGGTAGCAAATGGCTCCACCTGGAGCTGGACTGCTGTAAGTCCCCAGGGACAGCACGGCTGCAGCCCCTGCTGCAGTGGGCTGCCATAGGCTACAGTGAGTGGCTGGCAGCCAGCGTGAGCCGCTGGCAGTCAGTTTGAACTGCCAAGAGCCCCTGTGAGCAGCCGTCCAGAGGCCAGCAACCGATCAGCCTCACCCGAGAAGAGCGCAATGATGATACCAGTGTGGGCCAATGAAGCAATGTCCTCCACAACTAGACAAAAGAACAAAAGGACAGCAACTTGTCTGTTCCCCTTCCCTGATTCCCGAGTGCTGTTCCCCTCCCCGAATTCCCCAATAAAAAAAATCTTTAAGAAAAAAAAAATTCTTTGATCCCATTTTGAATCTTTGAAATCCTTTTCGTCAAAGTGGATTACTGCACACAGTTGGGTCCATACTTAACACCTCTGGGTAGTTGGGAACTCATTAACTGAGATTTTACATAGCAGATCTGAACCCACTGCGAGTTAATAAATATATGCTAGTTGGTTGTGACAGGCTCACTCTCTAACTTTCTTTGTCCTTACAGATAAGTGATAGAAGTTCATACCATAATTCAGGCATGTCAGCTCCCAACTATTCCATTGTCAATTATGATATGTTTGTCCTCACTGGCATCCCTGGCCTGAAGGAGCTACACGTGTGGATCTCCATCCCGTTCTGCCTGATGTACCTGGTGGCTGTGTTGGGAAATGGCATCCTGATCTGTGTGGTGGCAGTAGAGCACAGTCTTCATAAACCCATGTACCTCTTCCTCTCCTTGCTGGCTTTTTGGGATCTAATTCTATCCACATCCACAGTACCCAAAGCCCTGAGCATCTTCTGGTTTGATGATGTGAACATCTCTTTTGCTGGTTGTGTTACCCAACTCTTCTTTATGCATTTTGCCTTTGTAGTGGAGTCAGGCGTTCTCTTGGCCATGGCTTTTGACCGCTATGTGGCCATCTGCTACCCACTGAGATACTCCACCATTCTTAGCCTTGGTGTCACTAGCAAAATAGGGAGTGTTGTAGTGCTCAGGAGTTTTGCAACTGTTTTCCCCATTGTGTTCCTTGTGAAACGCCTGCCCTTCTGTCGGACAAACATCATTGCCCACACATTCTGTGAACACATGGGGCTGGCAAAGCTGGCTTGTGCTGATATTACCATCAATATTTGGTATGGAATCTCCGTGCCATTACTCAGTGTTATGCTAGATATGGTGACAATAGTCATCTCCTATGTGTTCATTCTGCTGGCAGTCTTCAGGTTGCCATCCCAGGATGCTCGGCTGAAAGCACTCAGCACCTGTGGTTCCCATGTCTGTGTCGTCCTCATGTTCTACTTTCCAGGGGTTTTCACTGTCATTGCTCAGCGCTTTGGTCGAAAAATCCCCAAGCATGTCCACATCCTGCTGGCAAATCTCTATGTTCTTGTTCCTCCCATGATGAACCCAATTATCTATGGAGTAAAAACCAAACAGATTCGTGAGCGAGTGGCCCCTGCATTTTCTTCAAAAGGAAAGTGTTGCTGAGGTTGCCTGGATTTCATGGTGGTTTCTTACAGGCTAGAAGGAAGAGTCTTATTAGGAAAGAAAAAACATAGCTGCCATTTAGGAAAGGCTCTACTGGCTCTGAAATTTGTCTTTTTTCATTAAATAGGGATGATCCAAATTGTATGAGTCCTTTATTTCAAAGGTTTCTTAAAAATATGTGTATTCTGGGTTCGTCAGTTTTTGTTTCTTTGTTTGTCTTGTTCCTTTGTTGCTTTCAGTTTTATGTCCCACATACCAGTGAAGTCATATGGTTCCTGACTTTTTCTATCTGACTTATTTTGCTTAGCATAATAATCTCAAGATCCATCCATGTTGTTGTAAATGGCACTATTTCATCTTTTCATATGGCAGAGTGGAATTCCATTGTGTATATACGAGGTCTGCCAATTAAGTTCGTGAACTTGTTGCAAGGATGTTGTTAACCTTTTTTGGTATCAGAGGGATTATTCATTATGAATTTGCACCAACTGGACAAACAGTTAACCAAGTTTGGAAGTGCTGAAAAGGCTACATGAAAAAGTTAGACGACCTGAACTTTTTGCCAATTCATGGCTCTTGCATCATGACAATGCACCAGCTCTCACGGCACTGTCTATGAGGGAGTTTTTAGCCAGTAAACAAATAGCTATATTGGAACATCCTCCCTACTCACCTGATCTGGCCCCCACTGACTTCTTTCTTAACCCAAAGATAAAGGAAATATGGAAAGGAAGACATTTTGATGACATTCAGGACATCAAGGGTAATATGATGACAGCTCTGATGGCCAATCCTGAAAAGGAGTTCTAAACTTTCTTTGAAGGGTGGACTAGATGCTGGTGTTGGTGCATAGCTTCCCAAGGGAAGTACTTCGACAGTGACCATAGTGATATTCAGCAATGAAGTATGTAACACTTTTTCTAGGATGAGTTCATGAATTTAATTGTCAGACCTCATAAACTACATCTTCTTTATCCAATCATCTACCTTGGTTGTTTCCATGTTTAGTGATTAAGTAAGGGGAGGGGGGGTGGTAGAAGAGTGTAAACAGGGTCAAATACATGGTGATTTAAGGAGAACTGACTCTGGGTGGTGAATACACAATGTGATATATAGATGATGTATTTACAGAATTGCACACTTGAAACCTATGTAATTTCACTAACCATTGTCACCCCAATAAATGTTAATTTTAAAAAAACGTATACTCACAGACGTGCAAACTAGTATTTTAAATGTACACAGGGTTCTTCAGTATTTAATGATAACATCTCTATTTCTACCAAACAAAAAATAATATTTATAAAATGCTTCTCCTTCATCTACTATTTAAATTTTAGATCTCTATGTGTCTTCCCCAACAGCTATGATGAATACAAATTAGAAAGAGTGAACACCAGAATGGTATACAACTAGGGGAACATAGAAGTTCTCTGTTCTAACTCATCTTAAGCACAAAAGACCTAAACAATCTTATAATACAAACGGGAATATCTGATGATACTAGATAGCACTATATATACAAATGAAATTTTCTGCTATAAGTACATGATTTGGAAGGATTTTTAAACAGGACAAGTTAATTAAAGTGTTTGGATACATAAACTGACTGGGATGCTGGGTGGCCTATGTAACCCTCCTAATTTGCAGTTGAGTCCCTTCTTTTTAAACTTCTTAACATCTGTCTCACAGAGCTGTTGTATAAGGACCCACTCAGAAAGTCGATGCTAAAGCACTTTAGAAATTGCAAAATTCTTTACAAATATGTTGTGTCACTATTGTTAATGTCATTATGTTCCCTGATATGAGCTTTCACCCTCCTTAAGGTAAAAAGTTAAAAACAAAACAAAGCAAAAAACCTTGTCCTTTATCTTTATCTATGGCAAAGTCCTTGTAGCTCCCTCCTCCTTTCTTTTTCTACCAGGATTCATCTAACTACTGTGAAGTCGCCTCCCACAGCTTTTCCCCCATCAGAGTGCACCTACTTTAAATAGAAGATGACAATGGACAGACACTATTCATGTGTCTCCATCCACACTGCCCATAATCCCAGCGCTGTGAGCCAGTCATGCACTTCACATCCCTCCAAAGTCCTTGTGGGAATTTTACCCTACTCCATAACCATGGAACTGCCTACTTCTCAGCTGTCTGCTCAGATTTCTGGCATATTGTGAAGTATAGGGAAAATACTTTTGTGTTTTTCATGAGTTGCACTTTCTGAATGGATTTTGCCAAAATCTTGGGATCCTGGGATAAGACTGAGTCTTGGGAAGTTAATTTATAATTATAGTTAGTGAGATAACAATAGTGAGAGAACTCCAGAGACATTTACCTAACTACAGAAGTATGACAACATGGTTGGGTTTTAAAGCTGGAGACAATGTTCTTATCATTCCCCTAGAGAGATTGATTTCCCATTATTCTCCAAGGAAATTTTCTCAGAAGGTGGGAGGTAGGGAGCAGAGGAATAGTCTCTTTGGCTTTTCTCTGCAGTTTATTTGTTCCTTGCTATAAAACAGGTTTCATATGCATAGGACATTTGACCTGGCCTTCACTACACAAACCTACAGGTAAGCATTAGGTTTAGGGAACCACATGATTATCATTTGCTTTTTAAGTGAATAATGAGAATCTGTCCCTCGTCCAGAACACTTGGTGTACACATTCAGGATAAAATTCATAACATGAATATTTAAAACCCAACACAAGCTCAGGACAAACTTCCAGTATAAATGTCCTTCTACTTCCATAAAGCTCAACCCTGTAAGTCTTGGGTAATTGCTGACCCTATGTGTCTATCCCTGTCTTTCCTTCCCACTCTATTCTCTGTAGCCACACAAATCCACATACCTAAAAGGGCCTATATAAATCATAATACATAATAAAGAAATGTGCTGCACCCCCACCACTAATAATAACACTACCAAGCTTAGGAATACAAAGGATCATTACAGAAAAAAATGACCAAAGAGTGCAGAAGAAATAGAGCCCAACAGAGTCACTGAAGCTCAAGTGTAGCCATATAATGTGGCCTGGGCCACATTCAGGCCTGTGAGTCGGGCTTCAAAAAGATTGTAGCCAATGGTGTGCTAGTGAATGTTTAACTACTGGCATTGGAGGGGTTGATTTGTATATGTATTGATTTCTAAGGTATTGATATTCCCTCTGTGGCTAATTTCAAGCTACTAATATGATGTTGACCTGTTCATAACATTTCTGAGAATTTAACACTTGGCTTTCATGAGCCAGTATGAACAGTCTCCAGCTCACTATTTTTTGTATTTTGGGTAGGCCTGCCACTCGTTCTGGGACTAGAATGAGCCCGAATATTGTGGTTTTGGTTTCACACAGAAAAGATGTGAGAAAAAGAGGTCTCTGTGTTAAAGAAATTCTGCCTCACTGAGAGATAAGACAGCAAGTGAAATCGGACAGACTTGTTAGCTGTATGCACTTCATATATTATTTGTATGATATGGAGCATATGTAACTGTTTCATTAAGCTAAGATTCATATAATATAAAATCCACCGTTTTATCCATTTTAGAGTGTACAATTTAGTGGTTTCTAATACATTTACAATCTTGTGCAACAATCACCATTATCTAATTCCAGAAGATTTTCATCATCCCAAAAAGAAACCTCATATTCACTAAGCGGACCCTCTCATTTCATCCTCCTCCAATCACCAACAACTACTAATCTACTTTCTGTTTCTAAGGATTAACCTATTCTGGACTTTGACATAAATGGCTCTCAGATTTTTTTTTTTATTTTTATTTTTTTTTAGGGCAGTGTCACTGGCCCTCATATGTGGGACCCGAACCGGGGCCACTGGCTTCCCAAGCCAGCGCTTAACCACCGCGCCACTTGGCCGGCAGGACTTTGACATAAATGGAATCATGCAGCATGTGGCTTTTTGTGTCTGGTTTCTTTCACTTAGCATTATGTTTTCCAGATTCAGCATGTTGCATTATATATCAGAACTTTATTCCCTTTTATGGATGAATGATAATCCATTGTTTCGATATAACACATTTAGATAGAATTTATGAATCATTAGTTGACACACATTTGATACAAACTGTTTCCGCTTTTTTGGCTATTTCAAATGATGCTACTATAAACATTCATTTACAAGTTTTTGTCTGCATATCTGTTTTCAATTTTTTTTAAAGATTTCTATTGAGGAATTGGGGATGGGGAATAGTGTTGGGGAACCAGGGAAGGGGAACAGACAAGTTGTTGTCCTTTTGTTCTTCAGTCTAGTTGTGGAGGACATTGTGGAGGCCCATGTTGGTATCGTCATTGCGCTCTTCTTGGGTGAGGCAGATCGGTCGCCGGCCTCTGGACGGCCGCTCACAGTGGCTCTTGGCAGCTCACACCGGCTGCCAGCTGCTCACACTGGCTGCCCGCAACTCCCTGTAGCTTATGGCAGCCCATTACAGCAGGGGCTGCAGCTATGCCGTCCCCAGGAACTCACAGCAACCCAACTCCAGATGAAGCTGTTGCCCACCATCTTAGCTGAAGAGGGAGTGTCACTGGCCCTCATATGTGGGATCCGAACCAGGGCCCCTGGCATCCCAAGCCAGCTCTTAACCAATGCGCCACTCGGCCAGCCCTCAATTTTTTTTGTTATATACCTAGAAGTAGGATTGCTGGGTCTTATGATAATTCTATATTTAACTTTTTGAGGAACCACCCAACTGTTTTTCACAGAGGCTGCACCATTTTACATTCCCACTAACATTGTATTATGGTTCCTATTTCCCTATATCCTCCCTATTTTACTTTTTAAAAAATTATAGCCATCTTAGTAGATATGAAACACAACAACAAAAAGGGATTGAAAAATCATTTCCCCTCATTTTCATCCCTACCCAAGTTTAAGCTAAGCTTCGGATTTCAGAGGAAATAGTATGTATGAAGGTCCAGAAGGAAAAGAGAACATAGTTTATTCGAATAGCCAAAAGAAGTACATAGTGATTGTTAACATAAAAAGTGTATGAGGGAACAAGTGAGAGGGAAGGGGAGACTGGAGTCAGTGGACACCAAGCAATAAGCAATTAACACAAATCATGCCATAAAAGGCTTTAAATATATGTTAGGATGTTTGAGGTTTATTCCAAACAAAATGGGTAACTATTAAATGATTTTAAGTGGAGGATTAACATGATCTAGATTGGAGTTTAGTAAGAGAACTCTAGTTTCTGAATAAAAAGAAAAATGGATGGGAGAGAAAAAGGTTTAGAAGCAGCAAATTCCTAAATGAGGCTGCTAAAAAAATATCCAGGCCAAAGAGAGTGTGATAATCATATTTTAATGTCAAACATGTGAATAAATTTAATGATATTCAGAAGACACAATCAATAGCAAATTAATTTTTAAGTAATTAAAGAAAATAAATGAGTTAAGGAGAACAGGCTTTGACATGGGAAATTAGTTGAATTCCATATCATTTAGTAAGATAAAGTGTTCAAGAGAATGTGTTAATTGTGAGGAAATAAAGATGATAATATTTTTGAACATATTGATTTTGAAATTTCAGTGAGATAGCCAAGAGGAGATATCAAATAGAGAGTTGGCTGTGTGAGACAGAAAAAAAAATTGGGGATAGGGCTTTAGGCTTTAATAACCACCAGCATACAAATGGTTATTGAATTTGTGAGCTTACTGTGTGTTAAACAGATTTAACCCCCAATAAGCTTATGAATTAAGTACTATTTTTTTCTTTTATTTTGAAAAGAAGAAATTGCAACAGGATAAAAGGACTAAAGGAATGGTAAAAATTATGTGCATTTGTGCTAATTGATGGTAGAAAATTATATATACTCATACTTCCAGATGATGCCTATCATTTTCTTGGGATTTGAAAAATCCTTATCTTTCTCCCTATAATTCTACAAATAATTTTCTCCAACAGAATTGATGTCTTGAAACCCATAAGTATTGGATCCATTATTGAAGGGTTTCCTGCTATTGATTTACATAAGACATTCTATTAAATCAATATGATTACTTGACTTCCCACAATCTTTTTCTTCATGTTCTCATCCCCAGGTGACTGCATCCCTTTAGGAAAGAAATAGAAGGACAACCTTGTCCCTAATCTGTTTTGTTTTTATACCATAAATAATGGGATTGCGTGCAGGAGGGATTGCCACATAGAGGTTGACAGATGTGATATGAAACATATGAGAGATGTTATGGCCAAAGTGATGAGTAAGGACAGAGAACATGACTGGTGTGTAGAATATGAGAACAACACTAACGTGAGAACCACAGATGCTGAAGGCTTTCTGGTGGGCACCTCTGGGTAGAAAGTAGAAAAACAGCATGAAGAATGAGAATGCAGGGAATACCAATGAGGATCAGATCTGAGATAATAGTCATTATGGGCACAGCAAAACCATACCAGATATTGATGGAGATGTCAGCTGAAGCGAGTCTGGCCACTGCTATATGCTTACAGTATATGTGGAAGATGATAAGTTCCTGCAGAATGGCAGACACATCACCAGGAAAACAACAGGCAAAATGACACTAAAGCTCTGACCAAAAATACCCACCATGATCTTGACAGTCATTACTGGTGTCAAGTCACTAGTGTATCTCAAAGGGGAGAAAATGGCCATATTATGATCAAATGTCATGCCCAACACGATGGCTGAGTCCAATAAAAAGTTGAAGTGGAGAAAGAACAACTTGGTGAGGCAGCTGGGAAATTTGATTTTCTGAGCTTTCAACCATCGTATGCCAAGGGTTTGGGGAACACATGTCGTGCATAAGATGAGGTCTGCAGAGATCATGCATTGAGAGGAAGAAGAACATGGGTACATGGAGGCTGTGGTCCATAGTGATGAGGTAGAGAAGGATACCATTACCTGAAAGGGCCATAAGGTAGGCTGTATAGAAAGGAATTCCAATCCAGATGTGAAACTACTCCAGTTCTGGGATCCTCACCAAAATGAAGGAGTCTGAATTGAATTTTGTCTATTTCAATGTGTCCATCATCTTGATTGTCATTTCCTGAGGACAAAAATATCCCATTTGATTTCTGGTATTGTCCATAAATTCTCTTTAAGTCTTTTCCACAATTAGGATCCCTCCCTTTCTATCACCTAACACACATTAGAAAAATATGCAATCTGCCTCTTGTCACAACCTCTAAAGAATTTACCAAAAGCTGCCAAGAGACCTCAATTAAACCAATAATTCCCCACCTACAGACATTACCATCACTGTATTCTTGCTATATTGGGACAACATCCCAACAGATCTAGGACCCTGAGCATATTGGCCCTTTGTTGTCAGCTAAAATTCCAAGATTGTCTTGCCCTCACCAAGTAACTCAGTCTGAGGTTTCTCAAGGATCTAAGTATTGAATATCCTATCTGATGTGGGTCTCAGGAATATCTTACTGAGGTATCCATTTAAGGAAATAATGGAGCCATGTGTGAGCTAGCAAACCTGCGTTTTTTAACACCAGTGTATCATTGGGACTCTGGTGAACCAGCTTACTACTGCCCAGAATTTACCCCCACCTCTTCAATATCTGGAAGAAAGTCTCCGTCTAAACATTCTTCTGTCAACTTATGAACAATTCTCCAAGACTCATTATCTTCTTCCGCCTGCCAACATCCTAATCCACTACCCTGCTTCACCATCACATCATTCTCCCACTGCTGGAACATAGTGATCTGAGGGTTGATTGTGACTCTTTGTCCTCCTTCAGTCCCTCTATCTCATCTGCCAGCTGTTATGATCATTTTTTGAAATCCCTGTTTGATCTGCCAACTCCATTTCTTCTTAACTTCCTCATCTATTCAAGCCATCTTAATCACTAATTGAAACCATAGAATAAGAATTTTGGGTACTTTCAATATTTTGCAAGCCTTTCTCTTCATTTCATGCTGCTAGATTTCTCTCTTGAAAATATGACTTTCAAATTAGGAGCCTCTGTGTTGGTGCTGATTACACTCCATCCTTAAATGCTCAGAGTATCTATCAATGGCTGTCTTTTATCTGGCTCTATGCCAAAGCATATCCCTATGTGCATTAGATTTTTAATGCACAAAGGCATAGTTGCTTAAATGGTGGAGAGATTTGGAGCTGAGGAAGGGAAGGATACACAAAGGGAGGAGAATCTGTGGTCCCAAAGGAAAGGAGGAAATTAACACCACATGGGGCAAGGCCTGAGATTCAATTCTATATATTAAGGAAGACTAAGCTGTGTATAAAATATTAAACTGAGAAACTGTGAGTCTGAGCAGGTGACACTGAGGAGGTAAGCCTGGGTCAGATATTTTCAGGATAGAGAGGTTATAAATGTGGAGGAATGGATGGGGAATGTGTAACAGTTAAGTGGATAGTTCTATAGCAATGTTCAAGGAGGGTTGGAGGTCTGTAGGGAAGAATTGTCTAGAGTGACTGGCATGAACTGTATTTTCCTGGGGAGTGGGACGGAAGAAGGGCAGTTTAGAGGGTCACTTTCTAGGTGAGGATGGAGAGCTTGCTGAGTAAGTGATCATTGGCTCCTAAGGAGGATGCAAGAATCATAAACAACACACAGGTTCTATCCTCAGACATCGAGGAAAAGCAGAAAAAAAAGTTATTCTCTACTACATTTGGGGGACAACTTATAAAGAACAAAGTTCCTGGATGGTGCAGTCAGGTAAAGGATTTAAAAGTAGATGGAGAAAGGAATTCAATGGAATGGAAGGCATAGTTTTTCTACCCCTGTTGAAATGAAAGACTGGTAATTTTTCCAAATATGACAGAAGCATGAACGAGTGGGCATAAAAAAAGTGGAAGGTCTGGGCCGACCGAGTGGCGCGGTTGTTAAGCGCTGGCTTGGGAAGCCAGTGGACCCGGTTCAGGTCCCACATATGAGGGCCAGTGACACTGCCCTCAAAAAAAAAAAAAAAAAGAAAGAAAGAAAAGTAGAAGGCCTGAAAAAGGGGGTCTGCCAGAGAGTTACATTTAAATGGAGTTCTTTGGGGTTGCTCACTAGTTTGGGGGTGTGGCAACATCAAGGGGTGCCTGAATGGAGTGAAACCAGAGCCATATGGATAAATGATAGGGAGATACTGTGAACAAAGGCTGCCTTGGAGATTGATTATTGAAGAGGAAAACTGAAATTGAAGAAGAAAAGTTTATGCTAATGTGACCAATAAAGGTGGGAACTTGTAGTGGAGGGTGTGCATGGATGAGTGATGCTGTGGGAAGAATGAGCACAACAAATGGCACAGACTACAGACAAGAAGAGAATGTGAGGACAGATCTATGATCATAAAACTGATATTTTTATGATATGAGTGTATGTCCTTGACAGTGTGAACTTAACGTGGCTGAATGGGTGGGAATTTACCTACTCTATCATTTTTTTTGTTTTAACATTCACTACTACATGTCAACTCTATCTCCCAGACACCAGTGCTGACCCTTAGGGAGCTCATAATATATTGAGGCTGAAAATATTTCAGTGTGATGAATGCTAGAGAGTGAAATAGATAATACATAAGAATACAGGGAAAGTGCATAACCCAGCTTTGGGAAATGAGGAAAGTCTTCCTGAATGAGAAATATAAACTGGCTACATTAAAGGGGAGGATGGAGATAGAGGAAGTGGATTGTACAAAAGAACACAGAGTAAGAAGAGCAGGTTCAGAGACATGCATTTTGTCCAGTATTGGTAGAGAAAGCAGAGTACTGTGTATGCAACTCTATTAGGCAATGGGAAATTATTATCTATATGTAACATGCTCAAAATTATCTTTTGGAAATATAGCTTATATAGGGAGACTGGTTAAGAGATTGGAAAGACTGCAGGCTAGGAGGTCGGAGGTCTTTGGATAGTGGATTTGGAGACTGAGGAGCAATATAAATGGCAAATACACATTTGGGAGGTATTAATACACGTGGAATAAATGAAGCCAAGGCAGGTGACAAGGTTGGCCAGGGAAAGTGAAGAGTAAGGAGAGCCTAGAAATAGACCGATAGGAAGTACCAACAGTAAAACACCCAGCGACGACAAAGGAGTCCTTAATGAGGACTGGAAAGGAAGGACAAGGACAAGGGAAGAACCAGTGGACGGTACAGATATCAAAGTCAAATCAAGTATTTGATGAGAGGTGTGAGTTTAAAGAAGAGAGGTAGAACAGGAGGTAGTGAGACAGGCTAGCAGAGTAAGATATTTTTATTATAGCTGTTAATTTTTTGTTTGCTTTCAAGGTTAAAAATATTTGACTGTTGGGCCGGCCGAGTGGCACGGCAGTTAAGCGCTGGCTTGGGAAGCCAGCGGCCCCGGTTCGGGTCCCACTTATGAGGGCCAGTGACACTGCCCTCAAAAAAAAAAAAGAAAAGAAAAGAAAATATTTGACTGTTCATAAAGTATAAAGATCTAGGAAATTAGGAGAAACTGAAGATAAAGAAGAGAAGGGGTAATTGACAGAACAAAGTCCCTGAGGAGGTAGGAAAAAAAGCGATTCAAACAGGTAGGGGAATTATTCTTGAAGAGAGATATACATAAATACATACATACATACTTATTTATACACATATGCATGCATATATACACATATGAATACAAGTATGTATATGTGAGCATGTGTGTTGTATTTGTGTGTTTGTGTATTTGTGTGTGTGTGCATGTTGTGTGCGTGTGTGTACCTCGCCTGTTTTAAAAATAATTTAAAATAAGGCCACAAAAATAATAGTAACTATGTAAGGTGATGGATATGTTAATAAACTTGATTGTGATAATTATTTCAGAATATATTTATATATTAAATCATCAAATGTATTTATCAATTATGCCTCAGTAAAGCTGGAAATTTTAAATTGAATTAAAAACTGCAGATTTATTTTGAGAGAACTGATAATTTTTTTTTTTTTTTTTTTTTTGAGAGCAGTGTCACTGGCTCTCATATGTGGGACCCGAACTGGGGCTGCTGGCTTCCCAAGCCAGCGCTTAACCACCACGCCACTCGGCTGGCCTGAGAGAACTGATATTTTAACAATCAACTTTGTCTTCCGATTTGTATACATGGTATATATCTCCATTTATTTACAATTTTTAAACATCTCTTCCAGCAATATTTTGTAATCCTCAGTGTAGAGGCTTTGCAAGTTTGAGTTAAATTTATTTTTAAGCATGTTATATTTTTAACATACATTTTGTATGCTTGTATGTTTATATTTTAATCAGACCTTTACAAATTCAATTGTACAGGGTTTTTTGCTGTTAGTATAAAAAATATGATTGATTCATATTGTCTTTGTACTCTCTAAATAAATAGATAGATTGATAAATGAAAAACTTAAAGGAGCTTTCTTGTGCCTAGATAAAGTAAAATATATTATAGTTATAACAGTGGAGACCTTGAAACGCAGAAGGGACATTAACACTACTTTCTTAGAGTGGAGGAAATGAGAGAAGGATGGATGTGGAGATAGGATAAATTTATAAGAGAGGATTAATAACATAAGTTGTCTCCTGATATCTTGAAGTCTTAGATATATAGGAGAGAAGTTCCGTTGAAAGGAAGAGGAATTTGGGTGATGGTAAAAGTTATATGTTTACTGTGAGAATAATTCAATAGGTTGATGAGAAGTCAACTGGCCTGATATGTAATACAGACTATTTGTATGGCTGTCTCATTTTCTTCATATCCTGACTGAGTGAACTGAGGAAAACACTTGTTAGAGTTAGTTGAAGCTTAAGTATTTTCATGGAGAATGTTGCAAATACCAATTGGGACTGAGACATTACTGGTTCTGGCAGAAGAGATGGACATGTGGACTAGATTGGGGAGTATAAAAAGTTCTTACATCAGAGATTTATAAACTTTAGCATGAATCAGACTTACTTGCAGGCCTTAAAAAAACAAAAATTCTTCTTTCAACCCCGGAGTTCATGATTCATTAGGTGTATGGTAGTGTCCAAGAATTTGTGAGTTTCCTGATGATGCTGGTCAGGGGATCATACTTTCAGAAGCACTATTCCATAATTTCCTTCATGTTCTGGGTGATAGCCCCATAACTCAGAGCCACATGGGTGACTCAGGAAGCACCACACAGTTTAATAAGGCTTCCACAGACAACACACCAGCAGGACAACAATTATGCTTGTTTCAAAGATCAGAACATTGTTACCCGAAAAAGGCAGCGACTTGTCCAAAACAGAGCAGATCTCTGACCCAGGTCTTTCGACGTGACATAGTTGCGTTCACTGCCTCCTTACTTGCCAAAGCATCTGTGACAGAGAAAAGTGATGTACAGTCTGCAATGCCCACTGTCCCCAACCCTCCACTCCCACATAGTCTGTTAAGCAAAGGCAACTCTTCTCTGGTGTGGGACTGCAGCCCCTCTATGCATAGCTTGGCGCTTTTGCAGATCTCATTACAGTTTACATGCCCATAGAGATCATAGAGATTGTTTTTTATTTTTTATCTACTCCTGCTTTCTTCAGAGCCTGCAGCAGGGCACTGAGTTTGGCAATGTTTGTTTGAGCCTTGTGTTGCCTAAAAACCTTAAGCTGTGTGGAGACCCTCTGAATAAGGACACAAGAACCTGTCTGTGGGCAGGGCCGCTAACTGTGCGCTTTGTGCAGAGTTTGTGTGTGATTGTCTATAGGGAATATACCTGTGTGCAGAGCCCGTAATGGTTGTAGGACCTGTGAGTATGTACACACCTTATGGTTGTTTGCAAATCTTTATGTGTACCACGCTAATGTATACAAAGTCTGAAGCTATTTTTCCCCTGTTGCACAGGTGAGGGCTCTGTAGAAAATCATGGCTCTCTTATCTGCTAACAGCACAGCTGCTGTGAACAGCTCCGACACTCGCATGGCATGCTGCCTCCTCATTGGCATCCCTGGGCTGGAGCACCTACACATCTGGCTCTCCATTCCCCTCTGTACCATGTATGTAGCTGCCCTGGTAGGGAATGGCATTTTAATTTGCGTCATTCTCTCCCAGTCAAGCCTGCATGAACCCATGTACATATTCCTGTCCATGCTGGCCAGTGCTGATGTCTTGCTCTCCACTTCCACGATGCCCAAAGCACTGGCCAACTTCTGGCTAGGTTTTAGCCACATTTCCTTCGATGGCTGCCTCACCCAGATGTTCTTTATCCACTTCCTTTTTGTGGCCGACTCTGCAGTCCTGCTGGCCATGGCCTTTGACCGCTATGTGGCCATCTGCTCCCGTCTGCGATATGCCACCATCCTCACAAGAACAGTCATTGGGAAGATCGTCACTGCCACCCTGACCCGCAGCTTCATCATCATGTTTCCATCCATCTTTCTCCTCAAGCGCCTGCACTATTGCCGGATCAACATCATTGCACACACATTTTGTGAGCACATGGGCATTGCCCGCCTATCTTGTTCTGATATCTCCATCAATGTCTGGTATGGGTTGGCAGCTGCTCTGCTCTCCACTGGCCTGGACATCATCCTTATTGCTGTTTCCTACATTCACATCCTCCGCGCTGTCTTCCGCCTACCTTCTCGAGACGCCCGGTCCAAGGCCCTGAGCACTTGTGGCTCTCATGTCTGTGTCATCCTACTTTTCTACGTCCCTGCCCTCTTTTCTGTCTTTGCCTACAGATTTGGTGGGAGACACATCCCACACTCTGTCCACATCCTTTTGGCCAACCTCTATGTGGTTATTCCACCTATGCTCAATCCCATTATTTATGGAGTGAGGACCAAGCAGATTTTGGAAGGGGCTAAAGAGATGTTTTCAAATCTTGCCAAAGAATCTAAATAAATGCTCCCAACTTGAGCTTACCTTAATCCCTTTCTATACCTATTAAATATCCTATATTCACCCTATTCTCTTCTCTGTATCTTCCAGTTATTCTCATGTCATTTTCATCTGTGTCCCAATTTATTTAAATAAATGTTCTACTTAAATTGGTGGTTGCCAGATGGGGGTGGGGGTGGGGAATGATGAAAAAGGTGAAAGAGATTAAGAAGTGCAAATCGCTAGTTATGAAAATTGTCACAGGGATGTAAAGTACAGCACAGGGAATATAGTCAATAACATAATAATTGTGTAATGGGTATTGGACTGGCTGATCAGGGTCACCACTTTATAGGGTATATAAATGTCTAATCACTATGTTGTATACCTGAAACGAATATAATATTATATGTCAACTCTAATTGAAAAATAAATTAAACATAAATAAATTATGGAAGTCATTCAGCTCAGATGGTAGGGCTCAAACGAGGAGACAGCTTCCATTGGACAGCTTCTTAAGACTGCACTTGAGGAAAATATTTAAAACACACTAGCCCTGATCCTAACTGGCTGTTTTCATTTTCATTATTATTTACTGATATGAAATAATGTCCACTTTTATATGGCTCTTACCAAATCAAAATAGAGATTAGCTGCCATTTTTCATACGCTTTTTTCACTATGAGTGATGTAATGATAGTCTACAAAATCCACAATTAACAAAGATGACAAGCTTAATAATCTTTCTCTCAAGTTTACTCAGACATAACGCATACTCACAATAAAAGTATAAGTCTGTAGAATCATTTGGAATTTAGCAATATGAGTCAAATTCCTTGAAAATGTTCATTCCCTTTGACCTACTAATTCTTCTTCATGGAATGTAACTCAAATGTCGGGGGCCATGCAGGATAGCTTCAGCCTGAGAAATACATGTTGTTCTCATTTGTCCCACCTGGGAGGTGTTTTTCACTATTGAAGTTTGTGGAGAGAATGACTAGTTCCAGTGAATGCACAAGAAGAAAGATGTTTGTCCATATGCTCGAAACTAGTAGCCTGGGAGACTGACCTTTAAGCTTCCATTGAGTAGTTAATAGATTACTAGCAGAAGTAGTCATGCATGCCTGTCATTTTCTGTTCAGCACGTACCCTCAGATGTATACAGTATATAAGGTCTGTGAGAAATAAACTCGGGGCTTCAGTATTTACTGTTGCCCTCCTGATGTCTAGCTCTGTCTTCTCTGTCTTTTCCTAATCCTCACTCCCCCTTTCAGGACCGTTCGTATTTTGCCGGCTGGAACCGGCACTCAAAGAAATAATCAGAAATGAGCACAAAGATTTACACAAAAAGACATAAATTCCAGGATTATTTACAATATCAATAAAAACAAAAAGGGAAATAGCTTTAATGTCCTGCACAGGTGACAATAATTAAATAAATAAATGCTTACTATCAGATGTTAGTCAGCCATTACAAATATTTATAAAGAGTTTTTATTGATTTGAGAAAATGTCTCTGGTAGAGTATAGACTATAAAGGAGTGAATACAAAAGAAATAAAAATAAATGTTCTGCTAAAATCCACTTGATTTCTTTTCTTAGAAATCTATGATAGGGGCTGGCCGAGTGGTGTGGTGGTTAAGCGCTGGCTTGGGACGCCAGCGGCCCTGGTTCGGATCCCACATATGAGGGCCAGTGACACTGCCCTCAAAAAAAAAAAAAAAAAAAGGAATAATAAAGTCTATTTAAAAAAAAAAAAAAAAAGAAATCTATGATAGCCACCTCACTTTCTTCCACCTATTATTCAAATACCTAATGATCCCCCATTATCTCAAGAAAAACTAACTAGGGGAAATGTGATAGTGCTACCGGCCAACTGAGCAGCAACAACCCCCACCACTGAAAACGTTTAATGTTTTCTTTTCTATAGAAGTGTTAAGTATAGAAATGTTAAGTCTCTTCCCTAGTTCTTTTTAGCTATTGGGCTTTGATTGCTCTTCTGACCAGTTTGTGAATCTTGGACTGAAGATCCCCCTTGCTTCTTAATTGCTTTGTAAATTAGTTCCTGAATCTGAAACAATAGAAATCTCCTACCCCTGCTTCAGATAACTATTTGAAAGCCTGAGACTTCCTAACATCCCCCAGGCCAGGAAACTAAATGTCAAATCCATTCTGTGTCCAGACAACTGACTCCACCTGAGTGATGGACTGAATAGCCACAAGTTTCATAAGAACTAACAGATCTATATTTTTGTCCTCATGCAGGAGCCTTGAGGATGCAGGGGATACCCCAACAAACAAAGAAGCCAACACGGTCTTCCAGGTGGAGCTTGAGAGCCCTTCCTCTCATCTGAGACCAGCTAGGGTGAGAGTTTCGTGAACCCTAATAGGCAGGGACAGCTCTACGCCCCTGCCCAGCAGGAAACAGACACAGAAGAACTCCTGTCCCTCAGCTTCCCATAGAGATTTTATGGGGATCATGTCTCTCAAGAAGAAACTAGGCAGGCAGTTAGAGGAAGGCATTGGGTCTCTGCATTCCTACACATCCCACTGAGTGCAACCGCCTGAGGCACTTCCCCTCTCCACCCAAAACTCCCCGTTGTATTGTAATTACCTACCCCTGCAGGAAGAGCAAGTGGACACAAAATACCCAACTAGATCAGACCAGTCACTGACACCTACGCAGGACCTCTTGTTAATCACAGGTGCCAATCAAGTGGTCCTACGCCCAGGAAGAACAGCCCATCCTGGAGAAAAAGGATAAAAACCCCAAGTCCTGGGAGGAAAGCACGGCTGCTATGGCTGCTGCTACAGTGTCTGCTGCAGCTGCCTTTTCCCTGATCCTTTTTACCGCTTCTTCCCTTTAAGCCTCACCTTTCCATGTGCCCCCTCCACACTCTTTGGTAATGGGCCCTTGAGCCATCCTCTAGTACTCAGGTCTACTTCTATTTCTAAATGTACTATCTTTTCTAATAAACTACTTATTCTACTGCTTTACTCTGGTATCTCGTTCAGTTCTTTGCTCCAGTTGCCAAGGACCTGGGCTTTGCGCCAGGAAAGGCCCACTCTTCGACAACCATAGCATAGCTGAACTCTACCATCCAAATAGGATTTTTCTCAGCATTTACTTGCATTTTCTCCCTACTAAGTTACTTAATCCCTTACATGTAATTTTGGCATTTATATTTGCCAGTTCAACTTCTTTCTCACAATGAGAGCTGTCATGCCTAAAAATTCATAGTCCCATGGGATACTTCTTTGTATTACCAGCTACACATGTCTGTCATCATGTTACCGGCCAACTGAGCAGCACCAACCCCCACCACTGAAAAACTTTAATGTTTTCTTTTCTATAGAAATGTTAAGTATAAAAATGTTAAGTATCCTCCCTAGTTCTTTAGTTTCTTAGCTCTTGGGCCTTGATTGCTTTTCTGATGGAAGATCCCCCTTGCTTCTTAATTGCTTTGTAAATTAGTTCCTGAATCTGAAACAATAGAAATCTCCTACCCCTGCTTCAGATAACTATTTGAAAGCCTGAGACTTCCTAATATCCCCCAGGCAAGGAAGCTAAATGTCAAACCCATTCTGTGTCCAGACAACTGACTCCACCTGAGTGATGGACTGAATAGCCACAAGTTTCATAAGAACTAACAGATTTATATTTTGTCCTCATTCAGGAGCCTTGAGGATATAGGGGATACCTCAACAAGCAAAGATGCCAATACGGTCTTCCAGGTGGTGCTTGAGACCCCTTCCTCTCATTTGAGACCAGCTAGGGTGAGAGTTCGGTGAACCCCAATAGGCAGGGACAGCTCTACGCCCCTGCCCAGCAGGAAGCAGATACAGAAGAAGAGACCTCCTGTCCCTCAGCTTCCCATAGAGATTTTACGGGGATCACGTCTCTCAAGGAAAAACTAGGCAGGTAGTTAGAGGCAGGCATTGGGTCTCTGCATTCCTGCATGTCCCACAGAGTGTGACTGCCTGGGGGACATCCCCTCTCCACCCAAAACTCCCTTTTGTATTGTAATTACCTACCCCTGCAGGAAGAGCAAGTGGATACAAAATATCCAACTAGATCAGACCAGTCACTCACCTACACAGTACCTCTTGTTAATCACAGGGGCCAATCAAGTGGTCCTACGCCCAGGAAGAACAGCCCATCCTGGAGAAAAAGCATAAAAACCCCAAGTCCTGGGAGGGAATCGTGGCTGCTACTGCTACTTCTGCTGCTGCTTCTTCCCTTTAAGCCTCACCTTTGTATGTGCCCCCTCCACACTCTTTGGTAATGGGCCCTTGGGCCATCCTCTAGTCTGGATGTACTGTCTTTTCTAATAAACTACTTATTTTACTGTTTTACTCTGGTATCTCGTTCAATTCTTTGCTCGAGTTGCCAAGGACCTGGACTCTGCGCCGAGAAAGGCCCACTCTCCGACAACAATCATACCCAAGTTCAGAGATGCTAACACACAACAACATATGTAGGTAGATACATCAATCTATCAAAATGTAGATAATTGTATAAGGTACTCTTTTCTATCCAAAAATCTTTGCATTTAAAAATTATATTCATTATTGAAATAAGTCAAAATACCTACTTCTATCTAATAGAGATAGATTTATGTACTCTTTAATGAATTGTTAGAGAAATTTAAACATCTATGTGTAATTTAGTAACTTGCTCACCACTCATTAATTATTCATACCAGAGATTAGTTTAGCCTGATGTTCTCAGAGATTGAGAAGAGCACCTCAGCCTAAATTTTAGTTCAAGATCAGCTCATCCTTGAAAATCTTGTTCATATCTCAACTCTGTCCACTCCAATATTCAGCCCACAATGAAAGATCCATCTTTTGAGATTTTTCCATCTCTTATCTAAATCACTCTTTTGTTGGGTACTAGGAACATTTGTTCTTATTCTACCTGAAATCTTTTCATGTTTGTGGTTTTACTTCCTGTCTAGAATGCATTCCTTAAAGAAAGGAGTTATTCTGAAATTGTTTTTATCTCTATTGCCCCAAAACATAAAACCCTGCTCATAGCATATATGCAATATCCAACTGGGGAGAAATGTTTTCAATTATACTACAGATCAAAGGCTAATTTTCCCTACTAAATATATAAGGGGCCCTTAAAATGCAGGGGAAAAAATGATCACAAGTCTGATGAAAAAGAGGACAAAGACATAATTAGAATATGCTTAACATAACTTTTAACAAGAGAAAATACAATTAAGACTACACAAAAATACCACTTCTCACCTGTCAGACTGACAAAATTAAAAGTATTAACTCCGTGTTGGCAGTGATGTGAGAAAACAGGCTCTCTCATACATTGCTCATGAATATACAATGTAATAGAATTTTGTGGAATTTGGGAAAATCTTTACGAAATTCTTGTGCATTTATCCTTTGATCCAGAAATCACATTTACAAGAAATTACCTTTCAGTTATACCTTTACAAGTACAATATATGCATAAAGTTAGTCGTTATGGCAAAGTTTTCCTAACTAAAATATTTGAAACAACTTAAATAAAGTCTGATTTCCTGGATTTCAAATCCACACCTTTATGTTCACTAGGAGTGTTTCTAAGTTACACAAAGGTTTTGGAGTCTCACAGACTTGGGTTAACTGTAACTTGGGTTAAAGTTACAGTTACCATATTCAGTACATACTAGCTGCTTGTCATTGGGAAATATACTTAACCTTTTTAAGGCTTAATTTCCTGCTCTGTAAAAAGAGGTAATAATACGCATTTCAGAGCTATTTTGATTATTGAGATTATCTAGATATAACCAAAAAGTAATAGACATCTTGTTGCTATGAAATTTTTCACTATTATAAAATAGTTTCAATATAATTCTTTTTTGGTATATTTGTGTGCACCTCTGGGAGAACTGTATTTCTATAGGTTAAATGTCTAAAAATGAAACATTTAAATCACAGATTATACATATTAAATTTTGATAAATCATTATGTTTTTATTTCAAGACAAAAACTTTCTTCTATATATTTTTATTTTTAATTACAAAATAACAATGCTATTAGTAAAGAATTAAACATTTAAAATAGAAAGCAAAGTTTCTCTGATGCTATTTCCACAAAAGTAACATGTTCTTGCCCAGAATCAAAGAGGGAATCTGCTCTTTTTCATGTAAGAAACACCTTCATGTAGGTAACAATGCCTTGTAGATTGAGGGCTGAGAATCTGAGATGGAAACTGAATAAGGGAGGCATGCTCCAGAAGAAGTAACATAGTTTATAAAAAAAAGTATCTAGGAGTTTGAGATATTTCTTCTCAATGAGTCCCTACCACTCTATCTCAGCCCTTCCCTAACATTACCTAAAGGGTTGTTCTCAGTTATCCCTGAGAATGCCCAAATGACTCATGGCTTTAATATTTCAATTTGACAGATTTCAAAAGAATTGAAATTGAAAGAACAATGAAAGAAAAAGCTGAAGCAGTTTGTTCTCCAACCCACCTGCATTTTTCTAAGCCTCACAGTCCTCAATTCCCTTATTATTTTAAACTTCAGCCCTAGAACAAAAATCAAGACTTCAAATGAAAAAAAATTTTTTTTTTTTTTTTTGAGGTTAGTGTCACTGGCCCTCACATGTGGGACCCGAACCAGGGCCGCTGGCTTCCCAAGCCAGCGCTTAACCACTGCGCCACTTGGCCGGCCCGAAAAAAAATTTTGAGTTCCAGTATCACAGCCTACTGATGGTCACTTTATTTATGTTAGCTTTTTTTTTTTTTTAAATGAGAAAGCTTTTTAAAAAACTTATTTGAGCGCTGGCTTCGGAAGCCAGCGGCCCCAGTTCAGTCCCACATATGAAGGCCAGTGACACTGACCTCAAAAAAAATAAATACATAAATAAAATTAAAAATAAAAAACTTATTTGTCTACCTATGTCCATATTAATTATTATATGGTATGTATGTACATACAGGAATTCCATGAGAATATGGGGCCCCAGGACAGATCTGGTAGTTAAGGCTTATGTTCCATCTTGAGCCAGGAAGAAGGGAGGGGGGATTGTGGTTTGGGACTTCAAAAGGGAGGAAGACAATTCACATGGAATGGAGATAGAAAATCAAATGTTTACTAAATGAATGTTTACTGGGCCATCTTTAACAATGGCACACATATTGAACTTTGACCAAAGGGGCCTTGCTAGGTTCCTCCCTGTCTGTCAGGCTTAGTTCATACTAAACTATAGTTATCTATGATGATAGCTCCCTTCCTGGAGCAGGTCCTCTAAATGCTTTTAGGCAGTTAGGGGGAAGGTCAAAGTTTTTTCCACAGTTTTATTTTGTTTTTTCCTTTAAAATAACCAGTTTAAAATAATATCTTGGGGCCGGCCGAGTGGCCCTCATATATAGGATCCGAACTGGGGCCTTGCTGTTCAGAGCTGGAGTCCCAGGCCAGCTCTTGGGACTCATGCGGCTGAGTGGCTCAGTTCGTTAAGAGCTTGCTCAAGAGAGCGAGCTGAGCTCTGAGCAACAGCAGTTCGATGCCTAACCCGAGCTGAGCTGCCAACAGGTGGCAGGATGCCTCAGCTAAAAAATAAATAAATAAATAAATAAATAAATAAATAAATAAATAAAAACCTGTTTTTCAAAGGACGCAGTCAAGAAAATGAAAAGATAACTCCTAGAATAGAAGAAAATATTTACAAGTCACAGAACTCATACAGGACTTGTATCTAAAATATATAAAGAGGAGGGCCAGCCAAGTGGCTCAGTTGGTTAAGATCTCGCTCAAGAGTGTGCGCTGAGCTCTGAGCAAGAGCAGTTTGATGCCCAGCCCAAGCTGAACTGCTGCTAAGCTGCCAACAGGTGGCAGGATGGCTCAGCTAAAAACAAAATAAATGAATAAAGAGGTCCAGCACTGGTTAAGAGCTGGCTTGGGATGCCAGGGGTCCCACATATGAGGGCCAGTGACACTGCCCTCTACAGCTAAGATGATGAACAACAGCTCTACCTGGAGCTGGGCTGCGTGAGTCCCAGCAACGGTGTAGGCTGCAGCTCCTGCTGCAGTTGTCTGCCATAAGCTACAGTGAGTGGCCAGCAGTCAGACTGAACTGCCAATAGCCGCTGTGAGCAGCGTCCAGAGGCTGGCGAGCGACTGCCTCAGCCAGGAAGAGCGTAACGATAATACCAACACGGGCCAGTGAAGCAACGTCCTCCACAACTAGACTGAAGAACAAAAGGACAGCAATTTGTCTGTTCCCCTTACCAGGTTCCCCAACGCTGTTCCCCTCCCCCAATTCCCCAATAAAATCTTTAAAAAAAAAAAAAATTGGCAAAGGATCTGAATAGACATAGTAAATAAAGCTCATAAAAAGATGTTTCACACCTTTAGTCCTTAAGGAAATGCAAATTTAAATGCCAGTGAGCTACTACTTCACACCAACTAAGATGACTATAATAAAGATACATATTAACAAGTATTGGCAGGAATGTGGAGAAATTAGAACTCTCTTATTCTGCTGGTGGGAATGTAAAATGGTCCAGTCACTTTGGAAAACAGTCTGGAAGATCTTCAAAAGAGATTTAAATACATGATTCAGCAATTTTATTCTTAGGTATATACGCAAGAGAAATAAAGAGCCCACGTTTACAAAAAAAAAAAAAAGTACAAGAAAATTCATAGCCACATTATTCATAATAGCCAAAAAGTAGAAACAATCCAATTATCAAAAAATAGGTGAATAATAGATATACAAATGTGGAAAATTCATACAACTGTAATATTATTCAGCCACCAAAAGAATAAAGTACCCATACATGATATAACATGGGTGAAACCTGAAAATACTATACTAAGTGAAAGAATGTATATTGCCCAATCTATGTCCTGATTTATCTGGACACCCGTCCCTTATAAGCCTGCTCCAACCCACTTTTCAAGACCAAGTCAGGGTCATCATTTCAGGGTCCTTGTGGCAGGAAGTTTGGCCTACTTTTTCTTCTTAGAGTTGCTGTGTCATTGAAACCCTCTAGTCACAGTTCCTAGCCTTTATAAGCTTTGCATTTATTCATAAGGACCTAAAAACAAAGTTACGGTCTCAATGTTGTATATAATAAAATTACAGATAGAATTTTAAATTATAACCTAATTTTATTTATTTATTTTTTTTGAGGGCAGTGTCACTGGCCCTCCTATGTGGGACCAAAGCAGGGCTGCTGGCTTCCCAAGCCAGCGCTTAACCACCGCGCCACTCGGCCGGCCCAAATTATAACCTAATTTTAAACTGATAAATTTTAATGATCTTTTTGCAAAGCATGCCCTTTTATGCCAAGTGATTATCTTGACTCACTCGTATAACTTTAGATATTTTTATTTATTTGGATATGCTAATTAATATATTGATATGGACTACAGGTGTCTTATCAGTGTTATTGAACACTGACACCCTGTCAGAAAGCTAAAATTAAGTGAAGACACTTTAAAGTGTACTCTCTGGCCTCAGAATTTGCAATTCAGGAAGCAAACAGCTGGCTACCTTACTTAAGCCGGATGGGACACTGATGACCACACCCCCAGAGTGCAGGACCTTAGGCTATGTTGGGCAAATCCGCCCTTTCGGCTACAGCATCTTCTCCTCCCCCTCGTCCCGCCTTTCTCCTCCTGAGTCTGTTGGCTTTGGTAGAGGTGGCTGCAACTGCAAACCTTCGGCCCTGATCCAGGCTACAGGTTCCAGGTTAGTGAGCAAATCCAATTTCTTGCCAGCCACTTCTGGCCCCACGAATCCTGAGAATCTGACTTCCATGTTGCGTTGGGGGTTGGCGGGTGGAGGAAGAAGGAGGAAGACCCCTGCAGTTTTGAGTTGTCTCAAGTTTGGGAAGGGAGTACAGAAGAGGTCCCGTGGGAGCTAGGAGACGTCTGTGTAAAGAGTAGTGATAGTTAAACCCTTACTCTGGAAGCTAATGAATGAGGGGAGGCAGCTCCGGGAAATTTTGCTAGGGAATGACAGCAACCCAAGGGACTGGCGTAGACTCAGAGGTCAGCAGCCCCTCCCCCATCTCCTGCCTTTCTGCTCCAGGAAGTGAGCAGCGTTTATCCTCCACCCAGGAGGCCCCGCAGACAGTGGGACCTGCGGGCTGGCGGAGGAGCCCTGCCTATCTCCAAGAGGGGCAGGGCCACGCGCTGGTTGAGTACGGAAGAAGGAACACCGGTGTGCGCCCTCTATTCATCAGAATTTACTTTTCAAACGCCTTGGTCGGCTCTGAAGAGCCTTGACTCCCTGGTGCTGCTGACATCTAGAGCTTCCCTTAATGTGCCCGTCACAGGGAGATGATTGCCGGCCGATTTGTGACTGAGCCACTTATTGTCACCTCTGGCACAGGTGACAGGACAGTGAAAAATAAGAGGTCCCTTCCCTTAACAGAGCTCATGATATAGATAATCTTATCTTTCTTTTTCATCCTCACTGCTTAGGGACAACATTTAATCAATGAATCAATCAAGACAAATGTATGGTTAAGAGGTTGGGTGATGCAGTCAGACTCCCAATGTTTCAATTTCGGCTCTGACACCTGGACGCTGGCTCTGTGAACCCTACCTCCCCCCACCACCACACACACACACACACACACCTGTTGACCTCTGAGCTTCAGTTCCTTCCATCTATAAAATGGACTGAGTAATATTTACATCCTAGAGTTTGGGTGAGGATTAAGGCACAGGTTTAAACACGTAGGAAAGTGCCGCCAAATAGGTTTACTATTCCTATTACTCAAATTATTAAATTTAAGTTTGACAAACTCAATGCCTACCTTTAAAAATTTCAAAAAATTTTTGAAAACATAGTGCAGGGAATAAAATATGTTAAAATGAACTATGATAAAAGAAATTATGACTGTTGACTTTAAACAAAAAATACAACAGGAATTACAAGTGGAATGTCACAGAAGCAGAAAAAAAAGCAAATATAAAAACTTCATAATTTATCCTAAAAAACTCAGTTAATGGATTATCACTCAGGGAGAAGAAAACCTGTGCAGGACAATATTTTAAGAATTTGCAAAGTTAATAAGTTTTTGAAACGGCTGGAGTAGCGATTCTTTTGAAGTAAAGTTTTAAAAAAAAATTGAAGCTGATTATGTTTAAATTCAAATATTTATGGAGTGCCACCTGTTAGATAATCGATTCTAGATAATAGGTTAAAGTGAAATATAATTTACAAAGATAAAAATATTATTATTCCCTAACTAAAGAAGCCCCACTTATTTTATAAATGTAGTTCCTACCTGTTCAGGTGTTTACTTCACTTTCCCTAGAGCTCCTAGCTCAGGGGCAGTCCTGTCCATGCTATTTTTAATTTTCATTTTGGGCTCCCCCATCCTGACCCAACCTTTATTATCTCCTGCCCAGTCAGTGATTTTTATTCTGAAAGGCATTTTGATATTGAATTATAACCTTCTATTCTAATAGATGTTTCAGATCTAAATATCTGTCTATTCTCTGGCCCTCCACCCATCCCCATCCTCACCCCCACCCCACCCCACCCCTTTCTAGCTATTTTGTGCACTAAATTACATCTGCTTGAGAAGGAGCCTGTGTTACATGAGGCATTCCTTCTGAAGCCTGAATGTGCACACGAGTCACCTAAAGATCTTCAAGTGCAGATACTGAATTGGTTGGGGAGATGCCTAGAGATTCTGTATCAGGTGCTCCACTGGATGCCAGTGCTGCTAGTTAGCAGGTCACTTGACCTTATTGTGGCATGTACTTATTTAACTGTTCTTGCCTGGTCATAAATTTGGCCTCTTTCATTTGTTAATTTGATCCTCAGGCTCTTGTATCTGCAGACTTCACAGCTCTCAGCCCATGCACACTGCTCTTGCAGCATGGCCTCATTCTGAGACCCAGCTGGCCTTCCAAGTCTAACCTTTGGACTGCTTTCAGCTGCAGCTGGTGGTCAAGGACCTGCTGGTATGTGAGCAAGTGTTACCCAAACCGTTGCTAATTAGCTAATTATACCTTAGCTAGCTCCTTTACAATTTCTCCCCCCACCCCTTCAACTTTGTATCCTTTTACAAGAGACAGCAACTCTTACATCATCTTTTTTCTTCAACAATCTTCTGTCTTGAATGTCTGCATTAGGTGGAAATGAAATATGGAAATATAATTTTAAATTTTCTAGTGGCCTCATTAAAAAGAAGAAAAATAGGTAAAATAGATTTTAATATTTAACTGAATGAGTCCAAAATAGTAAGGCATGTACTCAATATAAAAAAAACAATTAGTGAGACATTTTAGGTTATTTTCTATTACTAAATCTTTGAAATCCAGTATGGATTATATATTTACAATATCTCTTTTCCAACTCAGTAGCCACAGATGGCTACCATATTTGACAACACAGCTCTAATTTATGCGTAGAAGATCAGAAAGCCAAGCCTTCAATTCTTCTCATTGCATTTCTTATTTTGTGTTTCCTAGTTCTACTGAGTTATGATTTACATTTAGTAAGTTATCAATTTTAAGCTTCTAATTCTGAGTATGACATATATATAGTTGTGTAACCACCAACATAATCATGATATATAAAGGGCATTTCTATCACCCCTCTCCCCCAAATTTCCTTGTATCCCTGTGCAGTTCATCCTGTTTTCACAGCCTTGAGCTCTAGAATCCACTAATCTGCTTTAAAATAGTATAGTTTTGTCTTTTCTAGAATTTCATATGAATGGAATCATACAGTAACTTATATTTGCTGTCTAGCTTTGTTCATTTTGGATAATGCTTTTGAGATTTATCTTCTACGTATCAGTAGTTCCATGCCATTGTCTGGATATACCACAATTTGTTTGTTTATTTACCAGTTACGGTTTTATGGATTATTTCCAGTTTTTGGTGATTTTTGCATTGCATTTATGAGGCAGAAACTCTTCCCTAAGAGAATCATGTATACCAAGAGTACTTTTGCCTAAAATTAATGTATGTGTTTATGTTTATGTTGGCAGAGATGTAGTGGACCTTCAGCTAAAAGAGCAAGTATAGTATCACCAAAAAAAAAAAAAAAAATTTAAGACTTTTTTTTAAAGAGCAGTTTTATTTCCCAGCAAAATTGAGGAGAAGATAACAGAGATTTCCCATATACACTCTGCTCCCTCACATGCATAGCCTCCCCCATTATCAGCATCCCTCACCAGAGGGGCACATTTTTTACTGTTGATGCACCTACATGAACATGCCATAATCACCTAAAGCCTGTGGTTGAGTCTTGGTGTTGTACCTTCTGTGGGTTTGGACTAATGCATAATCACATATCTCTATCATAGTCTCATAAGAGTATTTTCCATGCCCCACAAATCCTTTGTGTTCTACCTATTCATGCCCCCACCCCAACCCCTGGCAACCACTGATCATTATCTTTATAATTTTGCCTTTTCCAGAATATCATATAGTTGGAATCTTGCAATATGTAGCAATTTCAGATTGACTTTTTTCACTGATTAATAATATGTATTTAAGGTTCTTCGATGTCTTCTCATGGTTTCAAAGCCCATTTCTTTTTAGCAGTGAATAATATTCATTATCTGGATGGACCACAATTTATTTATCTGTTCACCTATGAAGGACATCTTGGTTGCTTCCAAGTTTTAACAAGTATGGATAAAGCTACTAAAAATATCTGTGTGCAGGTTTTTGTGTGGATATAAGTTTTCATCTCCTTTGGGTAAATACCAAGGCACACGATTGCTGAATCATATGGTAAGACTATGTTTAGTTTTATAAGAAACTGTCTTCCAAAGTGGTTGTACAATTTTGTTTTGGTTTTGTTTTTTTCTTGCAATGTGTTTGTCTGGTTTTGACATTTGGATGCTGCTGGCCTCATAGAAGGAATGAGTTGGGAAGCGTTTCCTCTATTATCCTCTGAGAGAGAATTGGTATTATTTCTTCCTTAAATCTTTCATAGAATTCACAAGTTAACCTTTCTGAGCCTGTTGCTTTCTACTTTGAAAGGTTATTAATTATCGATTGAATTTCTTTACTAGAAATAGGCCCAGAAGATTGTCCATTTATTCTTGTGTGAGTTTTGGCAAACTTCCTTTCAAGGAATTAGCCCTTTTCATCTAGGTTAACAAATTTGTGGATATAGAGTTGTTCATGGTAGTCCTTTACTATATTTTTTTTTTTTAAAGATTTTTATTGGGGACTTGGGGGAGGGGAACAGCGTTGGGGAATCGGGGAAGGGGAACAGACAAGTTGCTCTTTTTTGTTCTTCAGTCTAGTTGTGGAGGACGTTGCTTCACTGGCCCATGTTGGTATCATCATTGCGCTCTTCCCGGATGAGGCAGATCGGTCACCAGCCTCTGGGTGTCGCTCACTGCGGCTCTTGGCAGCTCACGCTGGCTGCCGGCCACTCACTGTAGCCTATGGCAGCCCACTGCAGCAGGGGCCGCAGCCCACACCATTGCCGGGGCTCGCACAGCCCAGCTCCAGGTGGAGCTGTTGTTAGCTGTAGAGGGCAGTGTCACTGGCCCTCATATGTGGGATCCGAACTGGGGCCGCTGGCATCCCAAAACCAGCTCTTAACCAATGCGCCACTCGGCCGGCCCCCTTTACTGTATTTTTAATGTCCATAGGATTTGTAGTGATGAGTGATGTCCCTTCTTTCACTTCTGATACTAGTAAATTGTTTCTTCTCTCTTTTTTTCTTAGTAAGCCTGCCTGGAGGCTTGTATATTTTATTGATCTTTTCAAAGACAATTATTTTTTAATATAACAATTTCATCAAATAGCACATTTGTTTCTGTTGTTAGGCCCCGGTGCCTACATCAAGTTTACTTATAAGCTCATCAGTAACTTGTAGTTTTAATCCAATTATAAAGTTAATTGCTTATTTCTTGTGTTAGGTACATTGCTAGGATCTGGATCACACACACATGACCAAGACAGATTGGGCCTCTACCCTCATAATCCTGATTTAACAAAGGTGATAAATCCTCATAGGCTAGTGTTCTAAGTGAGGTTATGTAGGTATGTAAGGAAATGTTAAACCAACTAAGTGCCCAGTTCCCCTGGGTGTGGTTAATTTGGTTAAACATCAGTATCTTAGATGGTAGGTAAATACTTCTGTAATACTGATTAGTTGCTTGGCCTTCATTATTTGTTAATAATTTTATTCTGTACCTTTATAGAGAAGCAGAATAGAGAGTAGTAAGAACTGTGTGTCTGCCTTCAAATCCCTATAGACCACTTGGACTTGCTTCCTAACCTCCCTGGGCCTCAGTTTATACAACTGTGAAATGGGATTGCAGGGGCACTCAGTGTTGTTACAAGGAGTTATTGCGTTGTTACATGAATAATAATTAGATTATTGCCCAGTACCTAATAGGTTTCAATAAATACTTGCTATACTTGCTATTAACATTACAGTACTATTACTAAAATGGGCAAAGCTAAACAGGTCCAGGACCTGCAAGACCACCAGAGATTACTAGGGTCTTATTTTTAGCTCATTACAGCCCCAGCAATGTCCTGTACTTGCCCTGCTCAGCTATGTCTGCTGTGTCTCAGAGTGTTCGTCTGGGACGCTTTCTCAGGCCCTTTCTTCTATAAAGACCTATTGTTACTGACGGACAATTTGATGTTTTTTATCCATCGGGAAAATTGGTGCAAATTACAGAACCTTGTGTCCTCAAATTATACCCACACTATGTTGTCATCAGTGTACATCTGCCTTTGCTGGGAGGCCACACAAAGAAAAAATTTGGAATTACACCTGCTCTCAGCAGCCCTGTGGCCTAGCCTATATATGATGGTCACATTTGGGCCCAGGGCTAATGTGCCTTTAACTACACAGTGCTTTTGTTTTTTGATTTTTTTTTTAGAGGGCAGTGTCACTGGCCCTCATATATGGGATCCGAACCAGGACTGCTGGTGTCCCAAGCCAGCGCTTAACCACCGCACCACTCAGCCGGCCCCACAGTGCATTTGTGAGTTTGCTTTTCTTCAGTGGCCCAACTGAGACTTCAGCTAGGCAAGCAGAGAAAACAGCTTTCAATAAAAGTGATTCAATGCTGGAACAGCAACACTAAAAACAGAAAGGAAGGAGAAAGGGAAGGGAAGAAGGAAGGAGGGAGGGAGGGAGGGAAAGGAAGGAAGGAAGGAAGGAAAGAAGGAAGGAAGGAAAAGGAAGGAAAGGAAGGAAAAGATTCTCAGTGTGATTTAAAACAACTGTAATCTAATTTAACAACTGAAAACTTCCAAGAATGAGAAAAAAGGTGTTCTGCATCTAATTCAGCAGATGAAAAATAAAGTTAGAGTACGTTGTCGCATCCCTAGTTGCCTAGTTAGAGAAGTGTCTAGCTTTCTCTGTTTTTATTATTAGTTTCAGGTGTACAAAACAATGTAATAGTTAGACATTTACACCCCTCACAAAGTGATAACCTCCCTCCCCCAATGTACTACCCCTCTGACATCATATATAGTTGTTACAATTCCGTTGACTCTATTCCCTATGCTGTACTCCACGTCCCGTGAATATGAATATATGAATATATATATTTTAAAATTATAGCGACATTCAGTATTATTCAGCTTCAGCAGCACCTACACTGTCCATGAAGTGTCTCCCTAATAAGACAACAGCCCATCTTGCACCCTACAAAATCTTTACAACATTATTGATTATATTCTCCAAACTGTCTTTCGTATCCCCATGGCAATAATGTGGTTACCAATTTATGCTGTCTAATCCCTGCACCTTCTCATTCATCGCCTCTCCCCTCCCATCTAGCAACCATCAGTTTTTCACTATATCTCTGAGACTGTTTCTGATTAGTTTGCTCATTTATTCTGTTCTTTAGATTCCTCACGTAAGTGAGATCATAATGGTATTTGTCTTTCTCTGTCTGACTTATTCTAGCTTTTTTTTTTTTTAAGATTATATTGGGGAATTGGGGGAGGAGAACAGACAAGTTGCTGTCCTTTTGTTCTTCAGTCTTGTTGTGGAGGACATTGCTTCACTGGCCCATGTTGGTATCATTATTGCTCTCTTCTCGGATGAGACACTGGTCTCTGGACAGCCGCTCACAGCAGCTCTTGGTAGCTCACACTGGCTGTCGACCACTCACTGTAGCCTATGGCAGCCCACTGCAGCAGGGGCTCACAGAAGCCCAGCTCCAGGTGGAGCTGTTGTTCACCACCTTAGCTATAGAGGGCAGTGTCACTGGCCCTCATATGTGGGATCTGAACCAGGGCCGCAGGCGTCCCAAGCCAGCACTTAACCAACAGGCCACTCGGCCAGCCCTTATTCTAGCTTTCTTAATTGACCCTTGTGCCAGGCACTCAGTAACCACTGGGTCAGGTCCAGCTTTCTCATATTGTCCTTAAATATCATCTTATTAAATCTTGTTATGAATTGAGATAGTGGATTTTTCTCCTAGATCCAAAAGAAGTAAGAAGATATGAAAGGGGTCAGAAAGTGGATCATTTATTTTTATAACCAATATTTATATAGACTTTGCTATCCCTATCCCTGATAAAAACACTGAAGAGATTCTTCTCATGGTAACAAAGAAAGAATCCAAAGAAAGGATCAAAGAGCTGTGACAGCATAAGTGTAGTTATAACTAGTTTTTAATTGAGGCTATTCTACACATTAGCTCAGGTAATTATTACGAATATGCTATGAAGGAGGAATTGATTTCAGCAATACACAAAACGTTAAACTACATCTCGGATCAGGAATTAAGAGTGTTCCAAAGCTAGAGAAAAAAATTCAGCGTTCAGATATAGGTCCGTATGACTCCAGCACTTGTACCTTCTCCTCCACCCCACACTGCAGGGAAAAGGAAGCACCCTGAGTCCCTGGGATGTGACGCCAGGAATAAAACTGAGAAAGAACCCACAGATAACTCTGGAAGAACTGTAGGATGCCTTTAAGTGCCAGGAAGAAGGGGAATATCATGCAGAATCAGTGCAGTCAAAAAATGAGGCAAGCACAAGTCACGATATGGATAGAAACAAGCAGAGCCAATTTATGACAGAGTGCCACTGCCAGTGGTATGGGAGACATGAAGAAAACATCCTCTCCCTTTAAGGACCAGACCAGCCATTGTGCTAGGCTAGTTAACAACTTGAGACTTGGAGTTGCGTAAAACTGGATTATAGTCTTCACTTCATCACTTTGAAATTTTTGGTAATTGAATATCTTCTTAAGAAATTCACTTTTCAAATTCATAAAATAGGTGTTATTAAACTTCCCTGATAGAATTATTGTGGGACTCGATTATATAATGCCTATAAAGAGTTCATTGCCTAGCACATTAAAAAGTGATCAGAAAATGGTATCTAGGATTATTTCCTGCCTTCCACTATTCTTTAAAACAAATACCTTCATGCACACATACTTGTCTGCATTAATAATGAGTCTTTGTCTATATCTTTGTCTGTGTCCTTAGTCTAGGACAAAATTGGATTTGTCCTCAGCAGGGAATCTAAATGGCTTACCTCCTTGTAGAGTACAGTAATACCTTGATTTGCTAGCATATTTCGTTCCAAAAACAAACTACTCGTATTGCAAGACATCACCCATTTACCAAGTTACAATGTATTAGAAATGTTTGTTCATCTTGCGAACGCTCACAAACCATGTTACTTGCAATCCAAGGTTTTACTGTATTTGTTTCATTCATCATTATTTCCCCATGCCAGTGATAGCCCTATGCTTGACTGACTCCTAGATCCTGACCCATAGCACTCCTGGTGTAAAAACTATGGGGTTGGGAGAACTCTGAACTAGAAGTCACAAGATAGCCTCCCCCTCTTCTTTTTTTCCTCTCATACAATTTTTTTATTGAGATATAATTCAAATACCATAAAATTCACCCATTGAAGGTATATACTATTCAATTTTTTTTTGGCATAATCACAAAATTGTTCAACCAGGACCACTATCTAATACCAGAATATTTTCATCACCCCAGAAGAAACCCCAGCCCATTAGCAGTCACTTCCCATTCACTTTCCCACCAGCCCCCAGCAACCACTAATCTTTTTTATGTCTATAGATTTGCCTACTCCAGACATTTCATGTAAATGGAATCATGCAATATGTGGGCTTTTGTGTCTGGCTTCATTCACTTAGCCTAATGTTTTCGAAGTTCATCCATGTTGTAGCATATATTAATAACTTTATTCCTCCCTTCCCTCTATATTTACACTTTTCCCCCATAAGTGATTCCAAAATACTTCGTACAAATGCTATAAAACATCTTTGTCCCAGCTATCCAACCTGCATACTTCTTCCTCAGGTCTTTGTCTGTGGACCATCCTATCACTAGAACCTATGTGGCCTCGACTTCCCCAACTACCCCTTTTTCTCCCCAACACATGTCAGTTTATGACAGGTCTTTGTAAAATTTCTTCATCAAATGGGAACTTTCCGATTTCTACAATCCTAAAGCACACATCTGTGCCTGACTTTTACCACCTTTACCACTTGACTGGTTAAAGTTAATGAGGTTGAAGCACAGCTTTGAACTATGACTCTGGCCGTGTTAGGTTATGCCAACTACAACTTACAAGATGTGTGATTTTTATAAAGTCGCTTAATTTCTCTATTTCTTCCTCAAAGGGACAAAACTACTCTTATTTATTCAGAGTTTCCCTCTGAGGGATAAAGAAAGCAATGAAATGTGTTTCTAAATCACAACTGTGTTCATTGTAAAAACATGACCTCATGTTATTGTGGTCATTGTTTCTTTGGGTTTTTCTGTGACCATGAGGAATGAAAGAGCTCTGTGTGGAACACAGCTGTTAGAAAGTAGAAGTGTCCTCAATAAATGACACCTAATCTTGGAGATTAGATAATAGAGCACAATGTCAGAATGGTGGCAAAGAGGTGGAAAAGCTCTTGAGAAAGTCTCATCATCTGTGGAAGGATGAGGAGGTTCTCGGTTTTTTTATTCATCAAAAGTTATGGACCTGTGGGGCTGGTACTTTTATAGGTCTGAAGATACGATAATAAAGAAAAACAGTCTCTGAACCCATGCAGCTTATATTCTGGTGGGATGACAATTAAAGGTATATATTAGGTGGTGCTAAAATGAAAAATCCAGCAGTTAAATATATCAAGAGTGATTGTATGGGTGGCCGAGCCTTAGCTAGGCTTAACAGAGCAGGCTCTAACAGAGCAGCAGGCTCTTCTGGTAAGAAAACATGTAAGGAGACTTTTGATAAGGGAACATGTTGAATGAAATCAGAGTCCTGCAGATATTAGGGTGAAAGGTCCTCCTTGCAGCAGTAATAGCAAGTGCAAAAATCCCGAGGCAGCAGCATGTTTTGGTACTTTTAACATTGAGGGAGTGTTTTGGTGGGCTGGGAAGAGGTCAAGCAGATAGTGGCTCACACAAGGCCACTTCTCTGCGAGGCCTCAAGTTGTCCCTCCATCCAATAGGAGTAAAAGGAAATCAATCTTTGCTCTAATGAGGGTGCAAATTGATGTCTAATATGAGCTGGGGTGATGAATATGTTTGAAGGTACAATGAGAAGTTCTTGTTACCCTGGGTGTCTGCCCTCTTTGTCCAGGATAGTCAGCATCCTTTTTTTTCCCCCTCTCTTATTTTCTTACTCTGACCCTTTTTTATTTGCCCATCTACCCAGGATTCTGTAAGCAGGAAGCATCTCAGAAACCAGGCCTGGGCAGGCAGGAACCAGGAGAATGGCTGCAATGACTTCGACAGTACTGGTGGACATACAGGATGAGGTGACCTGCCCCATCTGCCTGGAGCTGCTAACGGAACCCCTGAGCATAGACTGTGGCCACAGCTTCTGCCAAGCCTGCATCACAGAGAATATCCAGGAATCGGTGATTGGCCAAGAAGCGGAAAACAGCTGTCCTGTGTGCCAGACCAGCTACCAGCTCAGGAACCTGCGGCCTAATCGGCACCTGGCCAACATAGCGGAGAGGCTCAGGGAGGTGGTGTTGGGCTCAGGGAAACAGCTGAAGGTAGTTCTCTGTGCGCACCATAGAGAGAAACTCCAGCTGTTCTGTAAGGAGGATGGGAAGCTCATTTGCTGGCTTTGTGAGCGGTCTCAGGAGCACCATGGTCACCACACGTTCCTCATGGAGGAGGTTGCCCGGGAGTACCAGGTGGGAGCCCACACAGAAGGAAAGTCAGGAGGAACAGAGTTCCTGGCAGAAGATTTTAACTTCATCATCTAATCTAATTTCTTTGTAGTCTTCCTATTTAGCTAAAGGAATGAACCTAGAAAATGCTCCCTGGCCAATAGTAGAGACATTGCCTCTTTCTTGTTGTCCAAGTTCAGCTCTGCATGGCCTTTAGAGTAGAGGATACTGCTGGTGGCAAATAAGGGTCTTGATGGATTGAGTGTGGGGGCAGTGTTGACAATGAGAGTAAAGGACTAAAAGTACTTCATGGTCAGGTTCTTTGCCCAGGAGAAAAGAGAATCAGCCTGTTCACATTGGTTTCCATCCTCTGTGTAGATGGATAAAAGATACTTTGGCTTTCTCTGGGGCAGGACTGGCTTCTTCTGATGTCAGCATAATCTCTAGCCCATTCATTCCAGGTCTAGACACTGAAAAAAATCTAATAGTGGACCCTGCTTGACTTAATGTGTTTCTTCCAGGAGAAGTTCCAAGAGTCACTGACGAGGCTGAGGCAAGAGCAGCAGGAAGCTGAAAACCTAAAAGCTGTTATCATAGAGAAGAGGACATCCTGGAAGGTAAAAGAGATTCTTCCTAAAGGTGTCCTGGAACACAGGACTCTAGGCATGGCAGTTGAGGGCAAGGATACCTGGTCTTGTCTGTCCCCAGTTTGGCTAAAAGAGCTTCCTTTTGCCTAGTCCTTCATAGTAGCCCTTCTGAAGCCCTTCTGAACGAGGGTATTTTTCTTGGTGCAGTGGGAGGAGAGAAGGAGAGTTAGTAAATGAACATATCAAAAGGGAACCCAGGTTTTTTTAAAAGATAATCGCATAGGTGAGGGACCATGGTCATTGGCAGCTCCCAATTCTTGATTCTAGACTTCGTTCTACAGTTTCAAGCTCTGAACCTTGGAAAGGCAGGTTAGACAGAGGCCAGTCTATTGAGTATTCCTACCTCAATACTCAAAATTGGATGGGGAGGCTGTTTGAAATCTAAACCTTACCCAGGAATCCAAGTCTTTATCTAGGAAGCCTAGATAAGGCCGCCTGGGGCTAATGTTCTGAGAAGAGTGGGAGTATAGAAGAAGAAAGAGCAGGTTCTGTGGAAGCAGTGCTGAGCCTGACTCCCCGTCAATTAGAGAGGAGACTCTTAGATCAATAGGCTAGTAGCCTCTTTCTCTCCCCATGTCCCTGAAGAATCAGCTGGAACCTGAGAGACACAGGATCCAGACAGAGTTTAATCAGTTGAGAAGCATCCTGGACAAAGAGGAGCAGCGACAACTGAAAAACCTGGAGGAAGAACAGAGAAAAGGGCTGCGTATTATAGAAGAGGCTGAGGATGAGCTTGTCCACCAGAGCCAGACTCTGAGAGAGCTCATCTCAGATCTGGAGCATCGGTGTCAGGGATCCACGATGGAACTGCTACAGGTAAGACTCACGAAGGAGCCCCTGATTTGAGTCAGGCCAAAAAGATACTAACTTTCCTACTCCTCTGACATGAGACTGATTTTGTAGGGTCAAGAACAAAATTCCTTTAGTGCCTCTTCTCTATTAAGCTGTGCAGAAGCCATGGGTAAAGCATAAGTAATTAAAGTACAAATGCTAAGAGGATGTCTCATTTTTATTTATTAAATATAACACAGTGGTCCACAAGTTCATTTGATACTGTGGAGAAGATCTGTTGTATCCAGTGATGTTCTATAGCAGCATTAATCAATCTTGGCATTATTGACATTTTGGGCTAGAAAATGCTTTGCTGTGAGGGGCTACCCTATACATTGTAGGATGTTTAGCAGTATCCCTAACTCTATCCACTGGATGCCAGTAGCATCCACCCCCAGCTGTGACAACCAAAAATCTCTCCAGACATAGCCACATGTCCCTTGAGGGGAATATCTCCCACCTCCTCACTGTTGAGAATCACTGGCCATTAGGCACTTGTCTTGATGCTGTGTTGGGATTTGTCAGGTACCTATGCCCTGGTTAGTCACAGGCAAACATATACCAAGCTCAAGTACTTAGAGGTTATGTAATCACCAGCCCTTCTTTACTTTCATTCTCTTCTCTAGGACAGAATCATTTAACACATTGTAACAGAAGTTTGAAATCAACTGGTCTTTTAAGACACAAAGAAGCCTAGGCTTTGGTCTGTATGTGAGTGTATAAATCAGGAGAACGCAAGGTGTCAAATCTAGAGGGATTTGATGGTAGAGCTTAAAATTTGATGGTGGAGGACCAGCCAAGTGGCGTATTGGTTAGGAGCTTCTGAGCAGCGGGGCCCTGGTTCAGATCCCACATATGAGAGCCAGTGACACTGCTCTGTATAGCTAAGATGGTGAACAACAGCTCCACCTGGTTGTCTCTATAGCTAAGATGGCTGGCGACAGCATGGGCTGCAGCTCCTGCTGCAATGGGCTGCCATGGGCTACAGTGAATGGCTGGCAGCCGGAGTGAGCTGCTGGCAACTGGTGTGAGCTGCCAAGAGCCGCTGTGAGCGGCCGTCCAGAGGCCGGCAACTGATCTCCCTCACCCGGTAAGAGCGCAATGATAATACCAACATGGGCCAGTGAAGCAACGTCCTCCACAACTAGACTGAAGAACAAAAGGACAGCAACTTGTCTGTTCCCCTTCCCTGATTCCACAATTCTGTTCCCCTCCCCCAATTCCCCAATAAAATCTTTAAAATTTGATGGTAGAGGCTGAAATCTGAGGAGCTGTTTTTTTACACAGTGAATAGTAGGACTATGAACTTGAGACACAATGTACCTTGTGACTTTCTGGAACCTTCAGGCTGTTCGTGTTTTCTCTTTGCCTTCTTGCTATCGTCTTGCTCTCCCTTTGCTGCTAGAATAATCATTTCTTTCTTTACTCTTGGGCCTTAGTACTGGGGTCAGCGAGGGCCAGTGACACTGCTCTGTATAGCTAAGTTACTTCCTATCTGTTGGAGCTTTTCTTTATTCACTGCTTCTGGTTTCACATCTTCATTTTATTCTTCTTGCCCTTTTATGTCTTTTTGATGTTGGGTTACTCTTAATGCTTCGCCCCACACACACCTTGTTCTAGCTCCTCCATAGACTCAGGCTATAAATATTGCTCCATAAATGCAAAGGAATCATCTTTTTTTTTTTTTGAGGGCAGTGCCACTGGCCCTCATATGTGGGACCTGAACCGGGACCGCTGGCTTCTGAAGCCAGTGCTTAACCACCGCGCTACTCGGCCGGCCCTGAATCATCTATTTATACTATTAGTCGAGGCACCTGTCTAGACTCACACCCATTAGTATGACTGCCCAATGGACTTTCTTTTTTTTTTTTTAATAAGTTATTGGGGAACAGTGTGTTTTTCCAGGACCCATCAGCTCCAAGTCAAATAGTTGTTTCAATCTAGTTGTGGAGGGCGCAGCTCCGCGGCTCATGTGAGGTTTGAACCAGCAACCTTGGTGTTATGAGCCTGCTCTTTAACCGCCTTAGCTAACTGGCCACCCCAACACTTTTTTTTTTTTTTGAGGGCAGTGTCACTGGCCCTCACATGTGGGACCCGAACTGGGGCCACTGGCCTCCCAAGCCAGCGCCCAACCACCGCGCCACTCGGCTGGCTCCACCCCAGGACATTTTTAACTTGAATGTTATCTCAGTCCGTTTTCCTAAAACTTGTTCATCACAGACACTCTTCCTTCTCTTTTCCATACCTGTTTGACATCGTTGCCCATTAAGAATTAATAACCAGATATAAGCCTACAGCTTTGAAGTTTCAAAATGTGAACCCTGAGAATAAAGCTAACAGGAGAAATAGCCATGCAGTGGCACCCTTATCTTAAAATTGATATAATCCCAGATATTTGATGTAAGTTGACCCATCCACCTGCTCTGTCACTTTCCATATTTGAGCCAATTTGAGTGTTTCTAAACCAAAAATAGCCCAATACAGAAAAAATATTCTATGTTATATAGAACAAACTATCAACCTTTTCTTCAGTCATGGAGGAGTATAGAGCAGAAATTTGGGAGACCAAATAGGCTATGAGCCTATTCTATTTAAGTGGAGCAGGCAATGGGAGGGATGGTGGTAAAGAACAGGTAGCTAAAAAAAGTTAAGGATGTGAAATGAACTGGCTTGGTCCAGGTGGAACATCAGGGTGAATATCAGGTAGTTTTTAGGACAGAACTTTGTCTTAATTTGGTGACTGTGGGGATGCTGGTATCATTGAGAAAAATGGAAGATAACAGCAGACCTCGTGATTGCAGGAAAGTTAGTTTTCTTTTTTTTTTTTTTAAGATTGATTTTTTTAATTAATTAATTAATTAATTAAGTTATTTTGAGGGCAGTGTCACTGGCCCTCATATGTGGGACCCGAACCGGGGCCGCTGGTGTCCCAAGCCAGCTCTTAACCACTCCAGCACTCGGCCGGCCGTAATTTTCTTTTAAACATCTTGAGTTTGTGGTGCCCCTGGCTCATTTCCTGGGGTATATAAAAAGAGATCTGAGCAGAAGTATAGCTTTGGGAATCTTCAACATGTGTGTTTGTTGAAATAAAAAAACATAGACAAGTTCAGCAAAGTGAGCGTAGAAGGTTAGAGGAGGTGACATCTGGGAAACAATCACATTTAAGGCTCTTGTATCCTCAACAACCAGAATGTAAGTATTTTGAGGACAGAAATTATGACTTAATCATGTGAGATGCTTTAGGGCCAGGCTTTGCCTGATAAATAGTAGATGATGTACATATACAACATTATATACACACACTAACACATACAAAGAGTTATAGAAATAAAGCTTCTAATGAATGAATTGAATCATTTCCTAATATCCCTACATGGAGTCTAGGAACTGTGTGCACTGAGTTCTTATCTCTATTATGTGGACTCCATATTGGGGCCATCTTTATTCCCATCATGTCACTGTGTTGTAGGGATGGGATGAGGAGCATGGATGAGGCCGTATGAGACGGCACAGCCTATTACTCCTTGTTTTAACCTGTTTCTTTCCTCCCTAGGATGTGAGAGGTGTCACGGAAAGGTATGTACTGGAGAACATGAGGTAGTTCCTTTAGACTGACGAAAGATTCCTACACCCATAGAGTTATCTTGTGGTCAGTGGGAGAGGGGAAAAAATCACAGGGTAGGGAAAATTTAGGACTGTGGTATCTTGAGTTGCTCAAAATGAGACGTTTTGGGTTTCCAAAATTAAAGGGAATGACCCAGTTTCTATAATAGGAGAATTTGGGTGATAGGAGGTCGCAAACTGGGGACAGCAGTCTCCTTGAGAATAAAGGGTTGCGGTATCATTGACTCCCCTAGTATCCCATGATAGAACTACTTTTCCTCTGTACCTACTTCCAGCCCTGATTCCAGTAGTTTTTAGCTACCTCAAAACAGTGCTTTTCTTTTGCTCATGTATTTTATCAGAGGGAAATTTCCCATCTGCATTGTTTCCCAAGGTCCTCGAATCAGCTCTTGAGACATCTGCCTTCAATTTCCTTTTCTGCCTTGGCTTTGGAACAGTCCATGTCTTGCTACCTAATTCTCACACTTCCATATTTCTCGGTTGCAATAAAAACATAGACCTGAGGTCTTGAGAAGAGTGGTTTTGATCCTTGATTAAAACAGGTTCTCTTCTCTATCACATACTCTAGAACCTCACCCATGAAGGTGTCATCTAAATTTGCCCACACACCAGGTACCTTAGAGCTCCTCACAGGCACATGAAATATGGAGCCTGTTGTCCCTTCTAAAGTCTGCACTGTCAGTTTGGAGGTGAGGATATCTCCTTTTTCCAACTGGCATAATATTCCCAACACTGAATCCTAAGATGTTGTTCTGAAGGCTTTTCTCTTTAGGCCCCTGGGAGACTCTAAGGCTTAAATTCAAAGACTCTTGAGACAGGAATCCTTCACTTGATGTTCTCAAAGTCCCATCAACAGGTTCTCGGTGTTCTGCCTGTCAACAGAGACATCCTCAGTCCCTCGTAGACACTCTAAGATGGCACTGACATATAAATTTTTTTTTTAAGGCAGAAAACTATTTCCCAGCTATTATGTTATTTAATTTATCATTTATTTATTTATTTATTTATTTATTTATTTATTTATTTATTTATTTTTGAGGGCAGTGTCACTGGCACTCACATGTGGGATCTGAACTGGGGCCGCTGGCATCCCAAGCCAGCCCTTAACCACTGCGCCACTTAACCAGCCCATGTGTTACTTAATTTTATACAATCTCTAAGATCATAGAGAGAAGGGAAAATTATTGTATTTTACAGAAACAACAACAAAACAAAAATGAGGCTTTCAGGGGTTAAGTCTTTGATCAAAGTTTACACAGGTGGTGAGAAGCTAGTTTCTAGTTCAGGTCCTCTGGCTTGTGTTAAGGCTCTTTGCAGAATGGTGCTGATTTTCTTCAGGGAAGAGTATCATAGTTCACCAGTGAGCCTGGGAGATGAAAGACAGCAGTGTTGGAAGGCCATCCATGTAGGAGATTCATAATGTCTGTTCTCTAGGAGTGAGCTCTGGACCCTGAAGAAGCCACAAGCTCTCCCTACCAAGCTGAAGAGTGTGTTTCGAGCCCCAGATCTGAAAAAGATGCTGCGAGTGTTCAGAGGTGAGGGACTGAAGGGACAGAATTTGGGTGTGGGGTTATTGTAGTAGTAAGAAATAGACAGAAGAGAGAGTAGAGTTGATATTTGGGAATAGTGACGAAGAGGTCAGAGAGGGAGAGACATAATGTGTGAAGAAGATGCAGTTCATATGTATTACATACATCATATGTATTACATATAGTTCTTATGTATTACATACATCATCACAGAATTCCCTGCCACATCCCCTCAGTCAGGTAACAAGAGAAACATCAAATCTGAGACTCTTGATTCTCTACAATAAGATTGACTCTTTATCATTACAGAACTGACAGCTGTCCAAAGCTACTGGGGTAAGTAGAAACCATGGCATTTTAAGCCCACATGTTCTGATCCTTTTTCATATGCTTTCCCACCTCTAATAGACCCCCACACACTCTCAGGTAAGATGTGGTAATAATTCTACCCATTTCCCTATCACATAGTTCCAATTCCTCCCACCCATGTCCTGTGTTTCCTCTTCTTAGTGTCATAAGACCCATGCACCCATCCTCATCTGCTGATGTTGTACCTTTTCCCACAGTGGACGTGACTCTGAATCCACAAACAGCTAATTTAAATCTTGTCCTGTCTAAAAACCGGAGACAGGTGAGATTTGTAGGCGCCAAGCTGTCTGCGTCTCATCTGGAAGAGCATTATGACTGTGGTATCCTGGGCTCTCAGCACTTCACCTCAGGAAAACACTACTGGGAGGTAGATGTGGCCAAGAAGACTGACTGGATCCTGGGGGTGTGCAGTAATGCAGAGGGACCTCCATTCTCTTTCAGCCAGTTTGCTAA
Organism: Aselliscus stoliczkanus; assembly: GCA_033961575.1. Classification (NCBI taxonomy): domain Eukaryota; kingdom Metazoa; phylum Chordata; class Mammalia; order Chiroptera; family Hipposideridae; genus Aselliscus; species Aselliscus stoliczkanus. Next base: position 90,658,644 of record CM066736.1, read on the forward strand.
CAATCGGAATGTTTACTCCAGATATCAACCTCAAAGTGGGTACTGGGTGATTGGGTTACGTCATAAGCATGAATATAGAGCCTATGAGGACTCGTCCAGTTCCCTGCTCCTCTCCATGATGGTGCCTCCTCGCCGTGTTGGGGTTTTCGTAGACTATGAGGCCGGCACTGTCTCCTTTTTCAACGTCACAAACCATGGCTTTCCCATCTACACCTTCACTAAATATTACTTTCCTACCACTCTTTGTCCATATTTTAATCCTTGCAACTGTGTAGTCCCGATGACCTTGCGTCGCCCAAGCTCTTGAACATTCTGCTGTCCCCACCCACATCTGAGCAGTGCCCTTGGAGGCTCATCTGCGTCTCAGTCTCCTTTCTGATCTATTTTCTACATTCTCACTCCTTTTCTTTTGAACATTTATTGAGTGCTAGAATGCATCCAGTGGTGACGATGAACATCCTTGATGAAGTAATTTCAGATCTCATGATGAGTGGTGGGCTTTCAATATTTTATCATCAAGCATGGTATTTGATGGATATTTTTTTTTTTTTTTGCCAATGCATGGCATCAAATTGAGGATGTTCTTGCCTCTTAATTTGCTATAAGTTTTTGTACTGAATGGAAAATTGAATTTCAACAGATAATGTCTCTGTAATTACTGAAATAATCATGTGTCATTTTTATTCTATTGTTGGAGTACATTGATTTGTTTTAACTTTTAAATCTAACATAAATCCCTGAAATAAGTCACTGTTTGTTATTCTTCATATACAATACTGCATTTGTTTTTGCTAATACATGGTTTAGGTTGTCTGTTTATCTGTTTATGAAAGAAATTGACCTATAATTTCACATTCTTGTAACATCCTCAGGTTTTATAAAATTCAATAAATGAACAAAAAAATTGCTGTATTTTTGTGGAATATATATATAGGATTGAGTGCTAAAACCCATTATAATGTTAACTGGTGGCTTTAAAGTTAAATTGAAGGAGATTCTAACTTCAGTTTTCACTACAAACTTTGTGGATCTTAAAAATTTAAGGATAGTAATTGAAAAATTAAAACATCTTCCAAATGCATTGAAGCAAAAAGGAGAAAAGAGGTAAATGATGAATCCAATACAGTTATTTTTATTTATTTATTTTTTATTTTTATTTTTTATTTTTTTGAAGGGCAGTGTCACTGGCCCTCATATGTGGGACCCGAACCAGGGCCGCTGGCTTCCTAAGCCAGCGCTCAACCACCACGCCACTCGGCCAGCCCTACAGTTGTTTTTTTTTAGAAACAGAATGATTTCTTTTAGTTGCTCCACATCCACTTTTCTTTATGGTCAAACATGAACAGCTACTAAGTGAGCAGCTCTGACTGTGGTAGAGAAGTGCTATATGCTTTTTTGAACCAACTATAAAAGAAATCATGAAGTGGATTTGAGGATGGAAACAAATATTGCAGAGTTGACTAGAGCTGGCTGTCTAATATCATAGCCAAGAACCACCAGTGGCTTCTGAGCAATTCAAATGATACTAGTCTGAATTGAGATGTGCTGTAAATGTAAAACGCATACCAAATTTTGAAGACTTAGTATAAAAAATAATGTTAAATATCTTATTAAAAGGGCTGGCTGAGTGGCGCTGTGGTTAAGCGCTGGCCTGGAAAGCCAGCGGCCCCGGTTTGGTCCCACATATGAGGGCAAGTGACACTGCTCCCAAAAAAAAAAATCTTATTAAAAACTTTTATATTGTAGAGTACAATGATAATATTTTGGATATATTACATTAAATAGGATAACATTAATTTCACCTGTTTCATTTTACTTTTTTGATACTAGAAAATTTAAAATGACACACGTGGCTCACATTACATTTCTGTTAAACAGCTCTTCCTGTAATGCAATTTTTATCCCTAAGGGGGCCCTAGTATAAGACTGGTATCATCTCTACATGGACCCCCTACCCCTCTGAGTAATTTTTGTAGAAGGTAACAACAGTGAGAAGAGAATCTGAATGTATCTAGAAATTTATAATTTGGAAGATCATAAATGGTCATGGCCAGAGAATATGACTTGGCCTCTTTTGTTCTGTCTTTGGCCCTCAGTCTACTGGTCATTCAAAGTTCCTTCATAGTTTGAGGAAATACTGTTTGGTTGTCAGAAAAGTCATGATGCATTTTTGCAACGAAAAACATAGAAAAAATACGTCATGACTTTTCCGATAACCCAATAGTTAATCATCAAGGCTCAGCTCTAGGACTTGTGGTGAGATGTATAGGTTACAGTAAAAGACAGTCCTGATTTGCTGTAGTGTAGGGTTTCATTTGGAAGGTCAAATTTGTGGGAGACCAGAGGCCAAGAGTACCCTCTTCATCCTGATCTGGACTTCAAATGGAAGAAATATGAAAAGAAATAGAGCAAAAGTAGAAGCTGGGGAATGAGAGATAATGCTAAAAGAATATGTGAGTAATTTTATTTCTCCTTTCCCACTTATTTTCCCATGTAGGAAGGTCTAGGCTAAAGGAGTAAGCCCAGCTTTCCTCTCCCTATGGAGGTATTCAGTGAATGACCTTAGATAATAGGGAAATCAAAGTGCTTGCTGGGATTCTGTAGGTGAGATTTGGGGACAATTATTGGCATGTGTGGAATGAGTTTGCAGGCCTGGCTTTTTCCTGCGGGGTCTGGGCAAAGGTCTACTTGCCTTGACATTTTTGGTGTGATCAGTAGGCTAAATTGGTAGAAAAAATAAATCCAAAAACATAATGTATTGAATAATAAAGAAAATTTATATGTAAACATCTAATGAGTATAACATGAGTGGTGGGTGACACCGTTCCATGTGGGATTCATGGACAGAGCTTTCTTCCACATCTGGCTCTGCCATCCCCTAGGATAGTATTGTCATCAGCTTCGTGACAGCAAAAGGTTAAAGGAAACTGGCCAGACAGTTTACTTCTTAAATCCTTAGTTCATATATAGGATTCGTAATTTCTGCTCATTTTCTGCTGCTGAGAATAACCATATGGCCCAGCCTAACTACAAGGAAGATTGTAAAACTGTCTATCTACATGTAATTATATATAATCAAATTTCAAAGGAAGGAAAATGCAGATTTTGGTGGAGACCTAATGGAGTGTGACATGGAACCCTCAAAGGAGTGCCTGGAACCTTAAGCAACTCCTCTTCCTCATTGCAGAAGACCCAGAATCTTGGCTTTTTTTCTGGGGCTATGTTTAGTCCACCCTGTAGCCTAAAGTTCATAAGGAAAAGATGGGAAGGATAATGCTGTTACCAGAGTTTTCAGCAAATAGTATAGTTCCTAACGTTTCCCCACAGTCTGTTTGCCAGAGCAAATGTATATTTGCATTTGATTCTAATTTAAAAGAAATGTTTTGGATAGTAGGGCTTTTTAAACATCTGTATTGTGAAGTTGTGGGAAGCCGACAGCCCCCCAGTGTCTGACAAGGCCACATTGCCCTGCTCAGCACTGGATATTAGGGGTGCTGCCTTATGGTTGGTCATGTAATATCTCCTGCCTCTATGAACCCATGTGCCTTTCCTCCTATAGGAGACAATATACTCACTGCATTTATGGCAAGTCCCTGTGATACCCCAATGAGCTAACTACGCAGCCAAAGACGGGTAAGATCTAAACGAGGGGAGACAACCTAAGCCAGGCGGTAGTTCCGTGGGGAACCCCTGAACTGAGATATTGGGGACTCAAGCCCCTTGGAAACTGAGGCACAGACCTCTGACAAACTCGGGCCAGAAAACTCAGGCCTGTGAGAAGCTGATGCATTTGCCTAAGGGCCCTGCTGTGAAAAGTCTCCTCAGAGGCCAAAGGTCTCCAGGCCATGAGAGTTCCAGGCAGCTTGCTGACCATGAGTTATGTTAACAGCCTTGTGTAAATTCCTTCGTTTAGTGCCTTGTTGCAGCAACAGATACTGAAGCTTTAACTAAGAAACAGATACAGCCCTCTGTAGGATAGAGTGGTGTGAGACCCCTTGAATTGCTAGGTATTGTATTTACATAGGAATAAAACTTTAGATGCTTTTACCCTAAACCAAGGTAACAGCTAGTCTTTTAGTAATAATTCAAGTATACTCCCTGAGAGTCTAGCTGCTGGAATTTGAGATAATGACTAGGTAGTCATGGTAACCATTCCTTAGGAGATATGTAGAGACAAGTCTAGCCTTAGCATTAAGATAGTCATGATAAACATTCTTTGGATGATAGTCAGAGACTGGGTCTGAGTCTCAGAGGTTATCACAGTGTAAGACAAGATAAATCCTTTAATGGAAGAGTAAGTCACAGTGCACCCTGGAGAGAGCACTTACAGGGGAGTAGAAGACTGTGTAAATCTTGAGAACTACAAACCACCAAATGCTTTGTAATTGAGGTAATGGTCAAGAGTCCCTATAAAACGGACATGTTATTACATTAAAGTGTGACACTCCTGCGAAACTTTTTCGGGTGTCTCCGCTCTCTTTCTCTCTCTCTTTCCTTTCTTTTCTTTTTTCCTCCCGACTCCGTCCCACCCGAGGGAATCCCTGGTCCTCTCGGGGACCGGCCCCCAGCATGAAGTAATTGGCATACAGTAGGTTGCACATACTTATCGTGTACAATTTGATAAATTTTGACTTGTGAAACCATCATTATCAAAACAAGGTAGATATCCATCCTCTTCAAAAGTTCCCTCCTGCCCCTATGTAATCCCTTCTTTTGTCCCTGCCCACTTCACCCCCATCACCTAGCAACCACTGTTCTACTTTTTCTCATTATAATTTGCATTTTCTTGAGTTGTATAAATGGAATCATTCAGTATTATTCTGGGTTTTTTTTTCATTCTCCAGATTGTTGCTTATATCAAAGTGCCTATTTCTTTTTTATTGCCAAATGATATTCCATTGTATCAGTGGATCATTATAGCAATACAATTATATTGTATGTAATAACTTATCCATTCACCTATTGATGCAAATTTGGGTGGTTTCCAGTTTGGGGCTACTACAAAAACTGGGAATATGGCTGTTTTGAATATTTCTTGAAAAAGTCTTCCAATAAACATATGATTTCATTTCTTGGCTAAATACCTAGCAGTAAAATAGCTGAGCTATATTAGCTATATGGGTAATTTTTTTTTAAAGTACCATTTTACACCTGACTTCAGTTGCTCTACATCCTTGTCATGACTTGGTTCTGTCTGTCTTTAATTTTAAACATTCTAATAGATATGTAGTGAAGTATCTCATTGTGGCAGTAATTTACATTTCTCTATGCCTAAGGATACTAAGCATCTTTGTGTGTGTGTTTGATATCTACATATCTATGGTGAAGGGTCTCTTTAAATTGTTTGCTCTTTTTTTTAATTGGATAGCTTATTTTCTTGTTATTGAGTTTAAGTATTTTAATATATATATACCTTTTTTTTTTTTAAAAGCTTATATGAGTTTATTTGAGCCAAACTGACCACAATTACCAGGAAGCAAAGTCTCAACGGATGGAGATAATGCTCCCTATACATTTTTGATACAAGTCCCTCATTATATTAACTGATTTGCAAATATCTTCTCCCAGGATGTAGCTTGCCTTTTCATTCTCTTAACAGGCATACAAAGAGCAGACATTCTTAATTTTGATGACTTCCAATTTAGCAAGTTTTTCTTCTATGGATTGTGCTTTAATGTTTTATCTAAAACTCTTGTACATTTTGGTCATATTTATCCGTTTCATATGTTGATGCTGCTGGAAATCATTTTTTCAGTTTCCAGTTATTCATTGCAATTTTATAGAAACACTTTTAATTTGTATATTGATCTTACAAGTATATCAAAATCATGCTAAACATTTATTAGCTTTCATAGGATTTTGTACATCGATAATTATGTCACCTGTGTCCATTGAGATGATCACATTTTTCTTTTATTTTCTGTTAATATGGTGCATTACATTATTTGATTTTCAAATTTTAAACCAATCTTGCATCCATGGGTACCCCACATAGTCATAATGCGTTTATTATTCTTTCTATATATTGTTGAATTTAATTGCTAAAGTTTTGATAACTATTTTTGCATCTATGTTCATGAGGAATAGGTTAATTGTTTTCTTTTTGTTTGTTTTATAATGTCTTTGACTTTGGTGTCAGAATAATGCTGGTCTTGTAGAATGAGTGCTTCAGCATTCTTGCCTCTTCGATTTTTATGGAAGCATTTACATAGATTTGGCAATATTTCCTCCTGAGAGTTGGGCAGAATTCCTCAATGAAGCCATCTGGATTTAATGTTTGATTTTGGGAAGGTTTTTAACTAATAATTCAGTTTCTTTAATAGATATCAGGCTCTTCAAGTTATCTGTTTTTGAGTGAATTTTGGTAGCTTGTACCTTTTGAACAAATTTTTCTATTTCATTTAAGTCAGATATCAGCAAACTTTTTCGGTAAAGGATCCAATAGTAAGTATTTTAGGCTTTTCGGGCCATACCGTCTCTCTGTTGCAACTAGCCATTGTGTTGTGAAAGCAGTCATAGACAAAAAGGAAACGAGTGTGACTTTGTTTCAATAAAATCTGATTTACAAAAATAAGTGGCAAGCCAAATTGGGCATGCATAGCATAGTTTGCCAAATCCTGATCTAAGTCATCTAATTTATTAGCATAAAATTATAATGTTAATTACTCTTTTTGTATCTGTAGAATTTGTAATGATGTCATCTTTCTCATTCTTGATATTGGTAATCTGTATATTTTCTTTTTTTCGTAGTCTGGCTAGACGTTTATTAATTGATCCTCTTAAAGAATCTTCTTTTGGTTTTATTGATATACTCATTTGTTTTTGTTTTTCTATTTCACTATCTCCTCTTTTCCTCTTTATTATTTTCTTTTCTCTGCTTACTTTGTATTTCACTTGCTCATCCTGTAATTTCTTTTTCTATATGGTGGAAGATGAGGTCATTGATTTCAGGTATTCTTTTCTAAAACAGCACCAGAGCCATACATTTCATTTTACTGCTGTAACTATATCTCACACATTTGATATGTTTTCATTTTCATTCATTTCAAGATACTTTCTAATTCCCCCTATGATTTCTTCTTTGACCACTAGGATTATTTAAAATTGTGTTATTTTGTTTCCAAATATTTGGGGACTATCTATATATGTTACTAACTTTGTTTTGATTCCAGTACATATTTTTTATACCTTGAATCCTTGTTAAGATTATTGAGACTAGTTTTGTGGTCTATCATATGGTCTATATTGGTAATGTTTCCTGTACACTTGAAAACAGTCTGTATTCTGTTGTTCTGGGTTACAGTGATCGACAAATATGTTGGTTGATGATATTGTCCAAATCTTCTATATCCATACTCATTTTCTGTCTACCTGTTTTACCAATTACTTTGTTCCTGGGTTGTGGCTTTCACAAGTGTTTCTTAGCTCACCTCTCCTTAGGTCAATTAGAGTGGGTTGAGTAAATCTCCTTCTCCCTAATTGGACTAAGGCTCTGGTAAAGTGTTTTCCAGTGGAGAGGAGGCATTTGTTATGGGGAATGCTCTGGGCCTGTTTCAATATGTGTCTTTTACTCTCCCTCTGCCAGAGGAAAAAAAGGATGTATTATTTTTCTTGGCTTCTTACTAAGGGAAACTGATTGGGTTTTAGAAGGCAATGCCAAGAATGTGTGGCGGTCCCTTAGGCTGTTTCTCCTTGTAATATCTCAGTCTAAAGCTAGTCCATGCCTAGCCTCCAGAAATTCGTCAAAATTACCATTTTAATGCTCCTACCTGTTTATGGCTCCTGCAACTTTTTCTCCAGGTAAGTAGATGTAGGTTGTTATTCTCTGTATTTATGCATCTATTTCTAGATTTCAGGGTAGAGGTTTGTCCTGTGACCTTAATTCTCTGATGGGTCCAAGAAAAGTCATTGATATTGTGGGGGCCTGGAGCAAATCTCCCCAGAATGGGCCCCCTGGCATGCAGCTTATTTGAAGCTGAAAAAAAATCAAAGTTCAACAAACTCAGGAAAATTTTTTTTATCTCCTCCTTACCTGCCTAAAGAGATTCAGATGGAGGGCCGGCCCAGTGGCACATTGGTTAAGAGCTGCTTTGGGACGCCAGTGGCCCCGGTTCGGATCCCACATATGAGGGCTAGTGGCACTGCCCTCTTCAGCTAACAACAGTTCCACCTGGAGCTGGGCTGCGAGCCCCAGCGACGGTGTAGGCTGCAGCCCCTGCTTCAGTGGGCTGCCATGAGCTAATGTGAGTGGCTGGCCGTCTGGCAGCTGGCATGAGCTGCTGTAAGCCACTATCAGCGACCATCCAGAGGCCAGTGACCGATCTGCCTCATCCGGGAAGAACGCAATGACGATACCAACATGGGCCAGTGAATCAACGTCCTCCACAACTAGACTGAAGAACAAAAAGACAAGAACTTGTCCGTTCCCCTTCCCCGATTCCCCAATAAAATGTTTTTTGTTTTTTTTTAAAAAAGAGATTCAGATGGAAAAATCTGCTCCAGGAAGGGAAACTTGGCATATTCATTTTAGGACAATAGGACAGAGGGGGAAAATCCAAGCAAAGTCTGTTCCCTAGATTCCCTTATTTATCCCATTTGTGAGTGGTCTGCAAGAATTTGTTTGCCAAATGTTTGCTCTTCCTCATCCACCTGTTAGAGAGTGGGCCCTTCTCGGCACCATGTCCAGGTCATTGACAACTCGAGCAAAGAATGTACCGGAATAAAATAGTGAAAAAGTAGATTATTAGAAGAGATAGTACATTTCAAAGAAGTAGAAGTAGGCCCAAACAGTAGAGAATGGCTCAAGGGCCCATTGCTAGGAATTACATTCCAAAGAGTTTGGAGCAGGCCATGCACAAAGGCGTGGCTCAAAAAGGGAGGAAGAGGTTCAAAAAAGGAAGAAGCCATCCAAAAGAGCAGAGCAGACTTCCCAGGACTTGGGGTTTTTATCCCTTTTTCTCTAGAATGGGCTGTTCCCCTCAGGGCATGGGACCACTTGATTGGCACCTGTGTTGACAAGAGGTACTGCACAGGTGTCAGTGACTGGTCTCATCTAGTTGGGTATTTTGTGCCCATTTGTTTTCCCACAGGGGTAGGTAATTACAATACAAAAGGGAGTTTTGGGTGTAGACAGGATGTCCCCTGGGTGTTCGCACTCTGGGATATGCAGGAATGCTGAGACCCAATGCCTGTCTTTACCTAGTTTTCCCCCTGAGAGACGTGATCCCCATAAAATCTCTATGGGAAGTTTAGGGACAGGAGGCCTCTTCTGTATCTGCTTCTTGCTGGGCAGGGGCGTAGAGCTGTCCCTGCCTATTGGGGGTTCACGGAACTCTCACCCTAGCTGGTCTCAGATGAGAGGAAGGGGTCTCAAGCTCCGCCTGGAAGACTGCATTGGCTTCTTTAGTTGTGACTGGCAATCTTGCTGGGGTATCCCCTATATCCTCAAGGCTCCTGAATGAGGACAAAAATATAAATCTGTTAATTCTTATGAAACTTGTGGCTATTCAGTCCATCACTCAGGTGGCCTCAGTTGTCTGGACACAGAATGGGTTTGACATTTAGCTTACTGGCCTGGGGATATTAGGAAGTAAGACTTTCAAATAGTTATCTGAAGCAGGGGTAGGAGACTTCTATTGTTTAAGATTCAGAAACTGATTTACAAAGCAATTAAGAAGCAAGGGGGATCTTCAGTCCAAGATTCACAAACTGGTTAGAAGAGCAATCAAAGCCCAAGAGCTAAGAAACTAAAGAACTAGCGAGGAGACTTAACATTTCTATACTTAACATTTCTATAGTAAAGAAAAGTTTTTCAGTGGTGGGGGTTGGTGCTGCTCAGTTGGCTGGTAACAAAAGGCTGCTGTAATACTTGGTGATATCCCCAGCTCTTTGGGCCTTTTTATTGCCAACTATTCCTTACCCATGTCCCAAGCCAGCTCCTAACCAACGAGCCACTCGGCCGGCCCAAGTGACACTATTTTTAACCTGTGGTTTATTCCTTTAACACTAGGAGCATATTACATGCCCTTGAATTATTGACAGGTAACTCTCCAAGACTATTCAGGTCTTTCATTCTCTGAAATTCTCAGTACCCCAGTGAAGAGGAAAAAAAAAAAAAAAAGACTTGAAGAGTTATCATCTCTTTAACAAAGCCCCTTGTCCTCAGAAATTGTGTCCTTTACTAACAAGACCACGAAACCTATCAGTTGCATCCAATTTTTATAGACCAGAGAAAGGACCAGAATTCAAAATAAATCCTGGACCAGGTGTGTGTTCTTACTACCCAGGAATTAGTTCTAGGGTTTCCCTTCCCATTATCTCTAAAAAGTATATGTGGTAATTGTACCATCTTGTATTTCTGGGGCATCAGGACTGTGCTGGGTCACATTTAGTGGAAAATTTGGGTGGGCTCAGGAGAATCTCAGAGCATAGGAGCCTTCAATCTTCTGGGTTGTCCATGGATAATGAGCAAGCAGTGATACCTAGAGTCATTGCCTGATGGTGCCTGGAAGTTTCTCAGGCCTGGGAATATGACACCCTCATTAGAATAATCATAGGATCTGCACTCATTTGCATGAGATTCTTCTGATCTTCCATTTGCCTGAGGATGATTGATGCTGGGCAATCTCTTGATACTGACTCCAACCCTACATCTGCTTTTCCTTTTTTTTCTTTAAAGATTCTATTGGGGAATTGGGAGAGTGGAACAGTGTTGGGGATTTGGTGGGGTGGACCAGCCAAATTGTTCTTCAGTCTTCATTGTGGAGGACGCCAGTCGCCATCTGGCTTCCTGTCAGTGGCTTGTGGCCTCTAAGCTCAAGGTGCTGTGTTCAATGATAGTTGGGGGTGGGTATAGCCACCATCCCTTGCAGGAGTCAAACCAGCAGCCTTGTTAATAAGAGCGCATGCTCTATCCTCTGAGCCATCTGGGCGGCAGCTCAGCTCAAGGTGCAGAATTCAATCTTTACTTGCGGGTGGGCGTAGCCCACTATGGAACAGGCAATCTTGTTACACCAGCTAAGCCATCCTGCCACCTGTTGGAAGCTCAGCAACAGCTCAGCTAAGGTGCAGCGTTCACTGGCCCATGTGAGAATCAAACCGGCTCTAAGCTAACTGGTAACCAACTGAGCCACTCGGCCAGCCTACATCTGCTTTTTCTTTTCATCTCAGCATCGTCAACTCTTCCCTGCACAGTGCCTCTCCCAAGCTATGCACCATCCTCATTCACATGATTCTTGTCTAGTCTCCCTAGGGTGGGAAAAGGGAACTTATTTTTTTCTCAGCATTGATTTACCGTTGAGACCTTACAGGTACAGTTCTGTATCCTGAGTATTTTTTGTTTGTTTGTTTGTTTGTTTTTAAAGATTTTATTGGGAAATTGGGGGAGGGGAACAGCGTTGGGGAATCGGGGAAGGGGAACAGACAAGTTGCTGTCTTTTTGTTCTTCAGTCTAGTTGCGGAGGACATTGCTTCACTGGCCCATGTTGGTATCGTTATTGCGCTCTTCCCGGATGAGGCAGATCCATTGCCGGCCTCTGGCTGGTCGCTCACCGCGGCTATTGGCAGCTCATGCTGGCTGCCAGCAGCTCACGCTGGCTGTCGGCCACTCACTGCAGCCCATGGCAGCCCACTGCAGCAGGGGCTGCAGCCTACACCGTCGCCGGGGCTCACACAGCCCAGCTCCAGGTGGAGCTGTTGTTAGCTGTAGAGGGCAGTGTCACTGGCCTTCATATGTGGGATCTGAACCGGGGCCGCTGGCATCCCAAACCAGCTGTTAACCAATGCGCCGCTTGGCCAGCCCTGTATCCTGAGTCTTAAGTTTTCTTGAGAGTACTGGAGACTTAATAACAAAGTCCATATTATCTTCAACCTATTAGGGGTGGAGGTGATATAGAATATTTCTTGTGCCGGGATCGTAGTCTCGTGAAGCTGAAGAATGGAGACACAGACCAGAGAGGTCAAGTTTGTAGCAGAGGATAGTTTATTAAAAGTAAATATACATTTCAAAGAAGCAGAAGCAGGCCAGAGCAGTATAGAATGGCTCAAGGACCATTATTAGAAAAGAAAGTACACTCCAAAGAGTTTGGAGTGGGCCAAGCAAAGGAAGCTCAAAAGGCTAAAAAAAAAAGGCCCTGACTGGCCAGGACTTGGAGTTTTTATCCCTTTTTCTATAGAATAGGTTTTTCCTCTCTGGGCATGGGACCACTTGATTGACACCTGTGATTGACAACAGGCTATTAGCTCATCTCTTTAGACTATGCAGATTCTTGATTGACACCTGTGATTGACAACAGGCTATTAGCTCATCTCTTTAGACTATGCAGATTCCTTACCAGAATTCAGTCTGTTATAATAATATTAATGAATTTCCGGGCATATGTATGATACCATAATGATGGTATAATGAGGCCCAGTTGAAATGAAGGTGTTGTGGTCTTTACTGCGCAGGTGTGACTGGTCTAATCTAGTTAGGTATTTTGTACCCATTTGTTTCCCTGTAGGGGTAGATAGTTACAGTGAAAAGGGGAAGTTTTGGATGGAGAGGGGAGGTCTTTTGGACGGTCACATTCTGTGGGAATGCAGAGATCCAATGCCTGCTTCTAACTGCCTGCCTTGTTTTCCCCTTGAGAGGTGTGATCACCATATAGTTTCTATGGGAAATTGAGGGACAGGAGGTCTTCTGTATCTACTGCCTGCTGGGCAGGGGCATAGAGCTGTCCCTGCCTATTTGGGGGATTCATGCAACTCTCACCCTATCTGATCTCACTTGAGAGGAAGGGGTCTCGAGATCCGCCTGGAAGATCATGTTGGCTTCTTTGGTTGTGACTAGCAATCTTGCTGGGGTGCCCTATGTATCCCCCACGGCCCCTAAATGAGGAAAAAATAGATTTTAATTAATAAAGTTCTTAAAGAGCAGAGCTCAAAGCTATTGATGTTGGGTGGCTACAGGTTTGGAAAGAACATTAGGCTTTAATGTTTACAATCAACAAGTATACTGGCCTGGGGGAAATGTTAAAACCTATTTAGTCTCTGGGATGGGATTATCCAAGAGTTAGGTCTACAATGGCTTGGGGAATGTTGGGAAATCACAGGTTTTAAGTAGTTTTCTAAAGCTGGGGTGGGTGAGAGATATTCTGTGATTCAGTCTAGGGGTAATCTTTAGTCTAGGGGCAATCAGAAACTGATTAGAAGGGTAGTCAAAGCTGGGGCTAAGAAATTCTGGATGAGGAGACTTAAAAGTTGTCCAAGGGAAGGGTGGGGGGACTAATTGCTTGGCCCATATCAGAGGGGAACATCTCATAGATGATAAATGAATGTTAATTATTCTACCAAACTCGTACCTATCCCAGTGGTCATGTTTAACAAACTCATACAATTTTAGAATATTTACATTTAATGTGGGAGAGGAGTACATTTTTGTTGTTGAATGTGTTTGGGGAAAGCTAAAGTAAACAGTGGATGCTTTGTGGCTGGCGTTTGTGGCCCTCCTGTGTTCTTGGAGGCCTCAGATTTTCCTCTTCCTTCCGTAAATATGCCACTAGGTGTAACGGAGTGCGAGGTTCAGAAAGTCTCCTTCCTTGGCTGCCTCCAGGAACTTGAGTTCTGAAAGTCCACATTGTGCTGTGCTCGCTGGTCCTGCCAGCAGTATCCTTCTGCCCTGAGCCTGCCTGCCCCTTCTGAGTCATTCACTTTCAAACTACCACTGGCTGGTGTCACCAGTTGGAGGCAACTGCAGCAGCATCTGGTCATTTCTAACGCTGGGCCAAGGATTTCAGTTTTGGGGAATTATCCCGGCTCCTTGCTGTTGATAAAAGTGAACTGGCATCTCAAGATGCTTAACCATAGAGCTGGGAGGACTATGGCTGGAGCTGGGCCCCTTGTTAACTCTCTAGCCCTGACTTCCTGTTAAACTGTGGTAACTTCCAGGGGAGGGATGCTAATAAATAGAATAGACATCTTAGAACTGGGGCTATTCTTCACTGGGCAACCGGCTGGTGCACCGATTGGAGGCGTATGTTCTGCACTGCAGTGTGTGTGTGTGTTGGGGGGGGGGGGGGTTGTTTGTTTTGTTTTACCTAATAAACTTCTTTTGGTAGGTTTCCTGGAGAGTTATTTTTGGCCAGTAGAGACTGTCTTCCCTTATACAAGGAAACTTGTTTTTTGAAAAATATAACAGCATATAAAATATACCAAAGTAAATTGCAGCAGAAGGAGAAAGTGGTTATTTTACACAAAGAAGGCAAAAGGTAGCACAAGCAACTAAGGAAACTGAATGAAAAGTAGTTCATTACGAGTAATTAAAATGTTAAAAAATATCACAGTTTTATATTAATAAGCTTTAGAATGTCTATAAAGTAGTTCTGAAAATAAAATAATAATAATATTCAAAAAACAGCCAGAAAAGCTTTATAATACAATAAAAATTAATAGATGTACAAAATTATGTTCCATTTTCATAGGAACTTATGCATACTGATACTTGTAGAAACCTAGGCTTCTGAATCATTTTCTGCAAGAAATCCACTGAGAAGAGAGCCCCACGGGGCCCTGCTCTGGGAGGGTGTGGGGGCAACAGGGAGATAATGGGAACAAAGCCAGAGGGATCTGGAAAAGCTTCCACTTTACTCTTGCCGTGGTATCTATGTAGTGGTCGCCATATTCCTCCAGATAATTCCCAGTTCTCTCTGTATAAATGAGTATCGATGATGTGACCCTTGCCCAACTCTGTGGCCTTTCTTCTGTTCTAGAGCTCCCAGTACAATCCCACAGAATCATTTGCAGATTCCTGAATATACCAGACTTGTTTATTCTGCTACCCAGGCCATTCCTGCTTCCAAGAAGCACAGCTCAGTTGAGAGTGATGATCTGGAGGAACCCTTGATACCCTTAGATGAGTATCCAAAAGTGGCCATTTTTTGCTACTTGGAGCATATTTCATGTTGGTAGATGTTTGGACTGGAAAGCTAGTGTGGGAGCTGTCCTGTGCATTGTAGAATGGTTAGCCGTATGCCTGGCCTCTGCCCACTAGGTGGCAGCAGCATCCCCCTAGTTTTGACAAACGAAACTGTCAGACTGCCAAATGTCCCCTGGGCAAATCTCCCCTCCCCACCCAACCCTTCTAAAAGCACTGGGTTAAAGCATTTCTGTCTCTGTAGTGGCCCTAAAGGATCGCCGCCCATTTGGCCCAGAAGCTCCTTCCCCTTTTTCCTGCCAGCCCCAAGAATTTCACTTTCACTTCTCAGCCAGCTCCTCTGGAGGAACTGCTTCATACAAGCTGAGCCCAGTTGGAGGGTGAATACGCCTGCTCAGGCTTTTCCTCGCCACTTAAACCAGGAATCGAGACATCTCCAATGGAGCCTGAAGGTGTGTGAGAAAGTTTATGGAGGGCAGAGGGCAGGAAACTTGGGGAGGAAAGTACTAGGTAAAGTTAGGTGAGTTTAGTTTGTGACCTAGACATGCTCTGAAGGGGTAAAGAGCCAGCTAACAGGCTTCCTGCGCTGAGTGCAGACAGATGGCAGCCTTGATTACGGAGAGGAGGGCCTTGTTTGTTTTCTGAAGGGGACTTTATTTTTCCAGGCTAGTTCACCCCCATCCCCTTCCTATTCTGTGTTTTGATTGTTAACCTTGCTGAGGGGAACTGGATGGAATATTCTCTCTCTCTCTCTCTCTCTCTCTCTCTCTCTCTCTCTCTCTCTCTCTCTCTCTCTCTCTCTCTCTCTCCCCCTCTTAAAGAGATAATCAGAAAGTCTCTTCTCTTTTACCCAACTCAACTCCCTTAGAAGAAAAGCTTGTAGAAGAGGTTCCTGTTTTCCAAATGTGTGAAAGTCCAAGCTCCCAGTATGGGACATCAACTAGAATGGAGTTTTGCAGGCCTGGCGAGGGATAATATTGAAGCTGATTCTTTCACTTCCCTCCTGGCAACCACTGAGAGGCTGTCTGTACCCTTCCTGACATATCCCTCAGCTGTTGGCCTGCCTGAAGACAGCAGGTTGAATGATCTGTCTGCTGCCTCTGAGGCTGCCTGTGTCCTCTGGAATGTATTTGCACTTTGCTGAAATAGACCTGCTTACTCTTACTTCAGCTGCCCATTGTCCTCCCTGCCTTAGAGCTCTTAGACACACCTTTGCATTGATTGTTACCTCAATTGATTACTGGTTTTCTTTGTTCAGAGCTAATTAATAGGGGTTGATTATTGCTCAGAAGGAGCCCAAAAATTCAGTGGTCTTGGCTAAGAAGTTTGCTCCATGAGTTGACATATCACATCCTAAGCTCATTATTAGCAATTTACACACTGAGTAATTTGTCACATACATGCCCATTCTGTCCTGTACTTCTACTTTTCAGAAATCACTGTTGCTGCCTTCCTGGAAGTCTATGCCTTACTCCTAAAGAGGGTCCATTTCTGCTGAGATATTGATTGTCTCCACAGGGTCAAGAACTTGGGCATTGGTGGGTTCATTGCCCATGTGTGGGGTTCTGCCTCTTCTTTCTGTGGTTATTATGGTGGCAGCTGCTTTTTTTTTTTTTTTTAGGGCAGTGTCACTGGCCCTCATATGTGGGACCCGAACCAGGGCCGCTGGCTTCCCAAGCCAGCGCTTAACCACCGCGCCACTCGGCCGGCCCGGTGGCAGCTGCTTTGACATCAGCTCCTTGCAGCCCTACTCTGAACATGAGGTCTACAACCCCATGGTAGAAAGCATATTCTTTTTCTTTTTTTTTTTTTTTCAATTAAAGTTTATTGGGGTGACAATTGTTAGTAAAGTTACATAGATTTCAAGTACAATTCTGTAATATATCTTCTATATATCACATTTTGTGTTCGCCACCCAGAGTCAGCTCTCTTTCCATCACCATTTATTTGATCACCTTTACCCACATCTACCACCCCCCTCTCCCTTATCCTCTGGTAACCACTAAATTATTATCTGTGTTTATGAGTTTCTGTTTCTTCATTTGTTTGTCTTGTTCTTTTGTTGTTTTCAGTTTTATATATCACATATCCATGAAATCATATGGTTCTTGAAATTTTCTGCCTGACTTATTTCGCTTAGCATAATAATCTCAAGATCCTTCCATGTTGTCACAAATGGCACTATTTCGTCTTTTCTTATGGCAGAATAGTATCCCATTGTGTATATATACCACAACTTCTTTATTTAATTATCTATTGAAGGACACTTTGGTTGTTTTCATGTCTTGGCCACCATAAATAAAGCTGCAATGAACATCTGAGTACATATATCTTTACGTAGAAATGTTTTTAGATTTTTGGGGTAGGTACCCAAGAGAGGGATTGCTGGGACATATGGAGAAAGCATATTCTACTCCTCTTGCTTTATAGGCTCTTGGTGTTTCAAAACATTGGTTGGATACTGATTAGAATGAACGATAACAGAGAACTTCACACTCATGGTTGGCTTATAGCTTCGTTCGTAAGCAAAGGTGGACATTATCATATAATGTAAACTCCTGGTCTAGCCAGTCATCAGAGCCTGATCTAACCAATTGTCACTGCAACCAGGGGCTAACAGTGTATGAACCTTAGACAATTTTTAGTATCTGTACAATTGGCTGGATTGTACCACATTTATGGAACCCTTATTCCTCATCAGGTTCACTTCATGGATCATTGGAGAAGTGGGCAAATTTCTATTCCCACCCTTTCTTTTTAGAGCAAGGGGAAGATTTATGGTTTGTTACATACTTCATATCTTTCACTATCAGACCCTTTCAACTATATTAGTAACCTAGGCATGTAACAAATTACCACAAACTAGATGGCTTAAAACAGCAGGAATTTATTCTTTCAAGTTCAGGAGGCCAAAAGTCCAAAATCAAAGTGGTGGTAGAGTTGGTTTCTCCTGCAGGTTCGAAGGTAGAATCTGTGCTGTGTCTCCTAGTTTCTAGTGGTTTCCAGCAATCCTTGGCATCCCTTGCCTTGTTGCTACATTATTCCAATCTCCGCTACCATTGTAATGTAGCCTTCTTCCCTATATGTCTGTATGCCCTCTCTCTTCTTATACGGACACTGGTCATTGGATTTAGAGCCCATACTATTTTAGGATGACCTCATCTTAAGTTGATTAGATCTGCAATAAGGTCACATTCACACAATCACACAAGTATATATATTCATGTGGAGGACACAATTTGAATCTATTAGAACAAGTATCAACACATTCATATCTACTGAGATCTTCCCTTTTTTACCCCCTTCACAGTTCCATGTCCATATTGAGCCTAGGTTCTAAGAGTCAGCATCACCATGCTGCCATTCTGATATGCCCTCTGACTGACCACCAGCAATAGTTTCAAGTTTGGTTTGCCATTCGCTCTTATGTGACACCAGGACATAAACCAGCCAGGTACACTTACCCTAGCAGAGGCATATAGGATGGGAGCAGAGGCATATAAGATGGGAGACACAGCATGTTGACATGACTCTCAGGTGAGTTCTCAATGAGGGTCCATACTGTGATACAGGAGGTACTTTATCCCCCTCATGACAAGTCATTTGAAAACGAACAAGACACTGTCACTTTCATACCATTTAGGAAGTATCACATTTCTAGTCCCTTTAGGGTCATGTAATGCAAAAGGCCTCTCTCTGCACCAGCATTCTAATACTTGTAGAAGATACTGTGTCCTCCATCAATCAGGCATTTATATATGTAGTTCCTCCTCCCTAAAACATTTTTCCTCTTTCTCATTCCATATTTCCTTCTCATCATTCAGCTTTCAGTTCATCCCGTACTTATTCAAGGAGGATATCTTCGGTATTCTCTTATTTGGCAAATTATTTGATTTGCCAAAAATGTGTACCTCTGTGTGGTAGTGTTTATGACACCTTCTAGATCTCCAAAGGAGGACCCTGAGGACATTCACTTAATTCAACTTATTGAATAACCTTTGTAAGTCACTTAATTCTATTTACACATCTGAATGAAGGATTTATTCTCAAGGATTTTTATATGAGGAATGAATAGATCAAAGTGATTTATAAATTGTAACTGCTTATACAATCATTAGTGATAAGATTAGTTCCGTATTGTGGTCCTTGCTACTTCTGTGGGTGTCTCTGGGGAGTGAATATGAGGTTATGGGAGGACTCTATGAGGGGCAGGTAAACCAGAAAGTAAATACTTCAGCACTGAAAACCATTTCTGTTTAAAACCATTAGGCCCCAAAGCTCACCTATAGGAGAATAGCTAATTAATGGGAAAAAATATAAAATGCTGTTAAAAAAAACAAGCAAAATCTAATTACCTATGGAGAAATCTTGTGTGTTCTTGGCTCTAGGAATACAGCCGTGAATAAAGTGCCTGATCTATATGTGGATTACATTTTAGGGATGGGATATTTAAAGAATATCCCAAATACACACACACACACACACACACACACACACACACACACCAGGGGTGCCAAAAAATGTATACAAGTGGACACTTGGGTCAACGTTGCTCAAGCAGTAGTTTGCCATAATCAGAAGTGTCTGGATGCTGCTGGTAACCACTTTGAGCACCTCTTGTAATTGCAGAAGTCAAATGTGACTTGTATTCATCTTTGTTATCAATGTATATTGAGTACTACAATTTTAATACAGTTTTTCTTTCTTAAAATGTGTATACATTTTTTGGCACCATGGGTGTGTGTGTGTGTGTGTGTGTGTGTGTGTGTGTGTGTGTGTGTGTTTGATATATATTAGTAATAATAAGAAACAGATGGCAAATATACACCGAGTGATGTTTTGATGGTTGTGCTGTAGCTAAGTTATTCATATTAGGCCCTTCTGATGAGAAGATATGTAAAGAGAGAGCTGAGTGAAGTATAAGAGGAAGTCATGCAAATATCAAAGGAAAGACCGTTCCAGGCTAAAAGAAAAGCAAAAGCTCTGAGGTATTAGTGGCTTACACAGGCCACTGAATTCCATTTATGTTTTTTTTCCTCTTTTTTTTTGTCCTTCCATATGTTGGTCTTGGCCAATCCCTAATGTCTGCACAATTAGTATCATTTCTGTTTGTGCCGTTCTTACACCATCCCCTTTCAATCTGCCCATGCATCCAGGAATCTTTAAGCAAGAAGAACCTCAGGAGTCAGGACAGGAAGAAGCCAGGGGAACAGCTGCTACGGTTTTAAATTTTCTGGTGAATGTGCAAGAAGCCATGACTTGTTCTATCTGCCTGAAGCTTTTGACGGAACCCCTGAGTCTAGACTGTGGCCACAGCTTCTGCCAAACCTGCATCACTGACAACAAGGAGTCAGTGAGCGCCCCAAGAGGGGAAAACAGATGTCCTGTGTGTGGTATCAGGTATTGCTTTGGAAATCTATGGCTTAATCAGCATCTGGCCAACATAGTGGAGAGGTTCAGAGAGGTCAAGGTGAGCCCAGAGGAGGGGCAGAAGAGAGATCTCTGTGTGCGCCATGGAGAAAGACTCCTGCTCTTCTGTAAGGAGGATAGGAAGGTCATTTGTCGGTTTTGTGAGCGGTCTCAAGAGCACCAGGGTCACCACATATTTCTCATGGAGGAGGTTGTCCAGGAGTCCCAGGTAAGAGACCAGGATGGAGGAAGACAGGGCAGAAGATAGTACTTGGTGGGGAAATTTCACTTTTCCATCCTTCTTTGCTCACCACAGTACTGAGCCCTGTAATTTCTTTTATGTATGTCTCTTACCCCACACTTAGCTTCCCATGCCTGAAGGATATTTCTGTGTATTCCTTCCATTTACATGAAGGACTATATGCCTAGAGTACAGACTTATGGCCAAGAGAAAAGGTTTTCCTTTTTTCCCTTTTGTTGTGTGGGTGGGAAATTTCTTTCACAAATTTAGTTCTCATTGCTCCTCTCTGCAGAATGGTTGTTGAACATTGTGGATTGGATGTGGAAAGAGTTTCAATAAAGAGGACCAGATTTTCCTTGCCATAGCAGAGTTAATACTTACTCTAAGAAAAGAGAAAATCAGGCTACTCTTGGTGAGGGGATAGTGACTTCCATCAGCTGGGAGTGATTACATTCACCGCCTCAGATTTTCTCTTATGTCATAGATTCTCATCACCAGATTCTAATCACAGTTTCTGTGAACTGGTATCTTCTGAGATCAGCCTGATTTATTCCCCATTTATTCTCTATCCAGATGCTACGAAAGCTCATGTCTTGACTCTGGTGTGATTCCTCTCTCTCAGGAGACGCTCCAGGCATCTCTAGAGAGGCTGAGGAAAGAGCAGCAGGAAGCTGAGAAGTTGGGAGCTGAAATTAGAGAAGAGAGAACTTCCTGGAAGGTAGGAGGAGACCCTTCCTGAGGGATTGCTGAGATATGAACCTTGGCAAGACCTTCCATCCCAATCACAAGGATGTTCCTTCCCCTTTGTTCACTGATGTTAAATGAGCCTAGAAGCATTTGATTAGTTCTCTTCCTTGTCCAGTGTCTGTTGAGGGTCGGGCAGAAGAGTGGATTTTATAAGTACACATGTTACAAGTACAAACGTTACAAATGTACACAGACATTTGGAATTGAAAGTGAAGACAGACTTTATGGTGAGGGTGGCTGGAGGATTCTGTTTTCCATTCCTCTTTGTCCAGTGAGGCTCTGACACCTTCACTGAAAGACACTGGGAAAAGGACTGAGATTTTCCTCAAGATTCAAATTCGGAGTGTAGTAATGTAGGAAGGCATGAATGTCCAGGGCAGCTGTCTACAACCTAAACATTACTCAGGTCTTACATTTGTCCAAAGGTTATCCTAGGTAAGATAATCTGAGGCCTTCTTGATTTGTACTGAAGGGAAAATACTAGAAAAAAAACCCCAAAAACCCAGTTTTCCCAAAAGTTACCCTCCTACTTCTATACCCCTCCAGGTTAGAACTCCCTGAAAAAATATTTCTTTTCCTGTTCCTAATCCATTGCACAGTAGACTCTCAGGCTGATAGATTTATTATTTCTCTCTCTTGTTTGACTTTGCAGTATCAGATACAGACTGAGAGACAAAGGATACAAACAGAATTTAATCAGCTTAGAAGCATCCTGGACAGTGAGGAGCGAAGAGAACTGCAGAAATTAGAGGAAGAGGAGAAGAAGACATTGGATGACTTGGCTGAGGATGAGGGTGAACTGGTCCGGCAGAGCCAGTTGCTGAAAGAGCTCATCTCAGACCTGGAGCGTCGCAATGAATGGTCAGCAATGGAGCTGCTGCAGGTAACAAGGGTCACCCAAACTGAGATTCCTAAAGCACAGTTTAAGTTGCCTTCTCTTCAGTGTCTTTGGTCTCTTAGTCTGGTATTGACACTAAGAGGTTCCTTTGGCCTTATAGGAAGTCTGAGAATAAAGTCAACAGATAGGAAAGGAGAAGAGATTCAGGAGACACATTAAGGACAGGATTTGAGCTTCCTGATCCATCTGTGACTACAGTACTATCTCCCTGAGCACAATCTTTTTTTTTTTTTTTTTAAGTAAATCAATTTCCGTTGGCTTCTTTGTCACCTACATTTAATTATACTAATACAGAGAGCAAAAACACTCCTTTGGTTGTAAACCCAGCTGGTGGCATTTAAGAGTAAGGCAAAATATTTTGGAGAAATATTCTTTATTGATTTTCTATTTTTACTTTCATTAATCCTGTTCTAATATTTATACTGCTTGACTCATATTTTCTTTCTTCTTTCTAGGACATGAGTGGAATCATGAAATGGTGAGTATGGTGACCAGGAGTGGTACATTTGTGTTATGAGGAAAGGTTTGTAGTCGTAAGAGTTATTTGGTCATCAATCAGAATGAAAAAAATCTCCCAAAGTGAGAAAAGTTAGATGTAATATTATTTTTATTTTATTTTATTTTATTTTTTTGAGGGCAGTGTCACTGGCCCTCATATGTGGGACCTGAACTGGGGCCGCTGGCTTCCCAAGCCAGCGCTTAATCACCGCTCCATTCGGCCGGCCCCGATGTAATATTATTTTTAATTGCAGGTCATAGATGAGGATTTAAGTGTTCCATATCTATTGAGAATGGATTGTGGTTAGTGGCTTTGACCCTTGTGCCAATAATTAATCCCCTGTGTTCACACACTGTAAAAGTTTACATGGGAAAGTATAGCCATTATGTCTAAAATTGCCATTCCATCTGCCAGCTTCAAATTTTTTACAAACACATGAAATTCTAAATTTTTTTAGTTCAGTAGACAACTTCATCTTTGCCAAGTTCTTTTCACTTTTCCCAGAACAACTGAAATCTCAAATGTTATTTGAGATTTCCACACCACTGGAGTTCAGACTTTGGACTAGGGTACAGGCTCACAGGCTCTCCAAAAAGAAATCCACATCTCAGCCAAGATCTGCAGCCTTACTACTGATCTACCTGGGAACACACATTTATGGGTCTTTTTTGGGAGACTTGCTACGGTGACTTTTCCACATATTACATACTTTTTTAGACGTAGCAAAGGCTTTTCTTATACATTACTTAATATAATTTATATTATTTCCATGAGGTATTAAGGGAAGGGTTAATTATTTTATTTTTAGAAGAAGGAACTATTTCTTTGACATGAAGACCTTCCCAAGGTCACACAGGGTAACTGGGAAGGCAGACATGAGCACATCTCTTCTGGCTCCAGTGTCAGGACCTCCCATCTCCCATCCTCAGGCTTCTCAGGGAAGAAAGTTCAAGTGTATTAATGGCATGGAACGAAAGGAAGGCAATGGTATTGGAGGGATGCAAGATAAGAGATGTAGGGTCAATATTTTTTTGTCACCCCTAGGAGTGAGACCTGGACACTGAAGAAGCCAAAAACTATTTCTAAAAAACCGAAGAGTGGATTCCGTGCTCCAGATCTGAGTGGAATGCTGGACACATTTAAACGTGAGGAAAACCAAGGCAGGAGTGTGGATGTTGCATTTTTTTCATGTCAGGGACTAAACTGGAGAGCTGGTATAGTTTCAAAGTGAGGAGAGAAAGGGGGGTGTCCAGAGAAGAAGGGATATTGCTAAAGATGTGCTAATACCTAAGGGAGAATGGCTAGGTATCTGGTTCATCCTCTCATTCACCAGTTATTAGCCTCACAGCAATCTTCTCCGCTGCCCCTATGCTAGAGAAGAGATAGCTATCAGTGCTTAATTATTTGCTTCTAATCAACATCATTGAATCTTTTTTATCATTTCAGAGCTAACACATGTCCAGTGCTACTGGGGTAAGAAGTTACTGGGTCATCAAATCATTGTGTTCTGATCCCCTTTCAGAAGTTTGTGGTTTCTGTGAGATATCATGATCTTAGCCCCATGTGTTCTCCTCACCTCCCAATGCATATGTATATTTCTCCAGTGTTTTACCCCACTTCTCCAATCCGTTAATACAAGTTCTACCTAGTAACTTTCCAAGATCTATTTGCATCACCAGATAAACATACCCCATATCTGTCACCTAATTTTTCTTTTTTTTCTCTGCAGTGGACATCACATTGAATCCATTCAACCTAAATATGAACCTTGTCCTTTCAGAGGATCAAAGACAGTTGGCATCTGTGCCAATTTGGCCTGTAAAGTATTATAATTATGGTACCTTGGGCTCCCAGTATTTTTCCTCAGGGAAACACTATTGGGAAATAGATGTGTCCAAGAAGACTGCCTGGATCCTGGGGGTATACTGTAGAAGACGTTCTGATAATATAAAGTTTGGTGTTAGGCAAGGCAAAAATCATAAAAATGTTTACTTCAGATTCAGACCTGAAAATGGATTCTGGGTTGTAGGATTACAGAATGAGTCTGAGTACAGTGCCTTCGAGGACTCTTCCACCTCTGATCCCAAGGTCTTGACTCTTTTCATGGCTGTTCCTCCCTGTCGTGTTGGGGTTTTCCTAGACTATGAAGCAGGCACTGTCTCATTTTTTAATGTCACAAACCATGGGTCACTCATCTACAAGTTCTCTAAATGTCGCTTTTCTCATTCGGCTTATCCATATTTCAATCCTTGGAACTGTCCAGCTCCCATGACTCTGTGCCAGCCAAACTCCTGAGCCTTCTCATTCACTCACCACTTGCAGTGTCCCCTGTCCAGGCAGGTGCACCTGAGTTCATCTGTACCTTTCATATCATCTCTTCCTTGCTGACTCTTCTTTAGAACTTTTACTCTTCCTTGGGATGTGCACTGTTTCTGGTTTGAATTAGGAAAGGAGCTTATTTACCCATTTTTATATGCTCAAAGAAAGACTTCAGAGTCCCTCCTAAAAACAGAACACTATCGGTATAACATCTTTGGCCTTCCATTTATCCATATTTTCCTTTTTCACTGTTCTGAAGAGACATGGCTAAACCTGTCTTCCACCATTCATGATCCTAGGACAGTTGGTAATAACTCCTATCCACCAACAACTAAGGAGTCCTTGATTGTATATCCGTTTGTTGCCTAGGATATAGCTTGTTCATTAGAGAGTCAAGGAAAGAAAAATGACATTAATATATGTACTCAGAGTGAAAATTCTGTGTTTAGAGTGTTTGAGTTCAAATCCTGTCTTTTATAAGCTGTGTAATGATGGATAAATTCTGGGTTTGTTTGTTTGTTTTCCCCAAAATAGATATGGAGTTTAAAACTGTTCCTCACTTTGTTTGTTTAAGGTTTTATTAGGGAATTGGGGCAAGGGAACAATGTTGAGGAATTGGGGAAGGGTAGCAACCAAATTGTTGTCCTTCAATCTTTTAGTTGTGGAGGGCGCAGCCAGCTCAGCTCTATTCCCAAAATAGAAATGGAGATTTAAAACTGTTCCTAACTCTTAAGATCATTATTTATAACTGCCACTCAATGAAAAGTACCTACTAAAGTGTCCTGCACAATACAAATATCTGCTCTCACGATTACTGAAAAGTATAAGCTGTGTCAGTGTCCTATACAACTGATTTGTGCCCATGATAGGAACACTAAATGATCCTACTGAAGTTCCATTTTTTAAGTTCCCAATCGCTGCTGTCAAGACCACTCCAGTTTCAGTCTTGTGTTATAGAACTTTCTACTGAGGCTGGGACTGTTTTTAACGCCGTTTGTGGGTGAAGGTGGGGAATGGGTCAGAAAACTGCAACAGTGTGAGTTTCCAAAATCTGTCCAGCAGAGGGTATCATGCCTTACAAAGAGCAGCCTTTTGGTGTTCAGACCTTGAATATACCACCTTATGTACCATCTTACACACTTTCTTTATTAATCAGTTTCAAATTATGGAATAGACTTACTCAGGATAGCAAATGAACAAACTTTTCTCAGAGAAGCATACATTATAAATTAGGGCCAATCACAGCACATAGCCCATGTCAAGATATCGAGGGGATAATCCCAGGGGAATGAAAAAGAAAATAAAGAAGGTACTTGGCCTGGGGAAGATATGCACATACACACATAAACTCTCATACTTACATATCATGTGTATATATATTGTAATGTATAAATTATGTGTATAAATACGTAGTCAGAATGTTTATCCCAATTATCTTGAAAAATATAAGAAGGAAAAATCCCTATCAGGTAGTTAAACGAATATATAAACTTATGAGATGTTCCCCAGTATCCCACAGCTAATGAGTGGAGGAAGCAGGATTACAACTAGATCTGTGTTTCTCTAGCGCAGGTGCCCTTTCTGCAGTGCACTTCTCCCAAAAAATTAGGAGCCAGATTCCCTAGGATGTGGCATAGGAGGGAAAACCCAGGATGCTAACCTGCAGAAGGAGCCAGGAGCATCATGGGAAAATCTTAGGTGTCAAAAGATATAGATTGACATGTTTAATCCATGTAGTCATTAGTGATATAGCAGTAGCTCTTGGTATTGGTTTGTATCATGTTGAGCTCCTTCATGATCAGGGAGCTCTTGCAGGTGACATAGAGGGTGAACATTGGTGACAGTTAAGAGCCTGAACTTTGAAATGAGACAGAATATCATTACTGTGATGTTGCTACTCACTGCCCCTTATTAAGTAAAATATAATTGGATTCAGTTTCTCATTAGAAATAAACATACTAGAACTTACCTGATAGTGATATGGTGGGAATTAAATAATAGAATGTTTGCAATAACTTCCTCAATTCCCAACATTTAAATACTGATCCAGATTGGTGTTAATTAATTTTCACTGTGATTTGAAATAATGAATGTTAACAATGAATATTTTTACTTCAAATATTAGTACCTTTGTTATAGTTTGATAAAGAATATAACTTGATTAAGGAATCACAGATCATTTTTTTAATTATATCTTTTTGCATAATAAATATTTGTTTTTTAAATCATCAAATATATTTTTTCTAATATGTAAATAATTTTCTGATTATGCAATTCTAGGTTGTTATTTATTTTCTCTAAGCATTCTCTTTGAATTGCTATTTAATAGTCTTCTATCAATCAAATTGTCCTTTTTTATTGTAGTAAAAAACACCGTGAGATCTAACCTCATACATTTTTAACTACATTTGCAGTTTAACAACTGTAAAATTTCAGGTATACAGATGAATAAGTTCTATAGATATACTGTACAACATTCTTCCTATCATTAACTATATTGTTATTCACATAATAAGTATTTCTTTACTATAAAAAAGTTTTATCTTCTTCATAGCTACCTACTCTATTATTTTAAGTACTGGAATAGCTTTGTTGTCAGAGTGGGCCCTTCTTGGTGCAAAGTCCAAGTCTTTGGGAACTTGAACAAAGAATTGAACGAGATATCGAAGTAAAAGTATTGAAAAAGTAGTTTGTACATTTCAAAGTAGAGATAGTACATTTCAAATAAGTAGACGTAGGCCCGAGCAGTAAAGAGTGGCTAAAGGGCCCATTATTAAAAGAGAAATTATACTCCAAAGAGTTTGGAGCAGGCCAAGCGCAAAGGCAAGGCTCAGAAAGGGAAGAAGAGGTCTAAAAAAAGAGCAGCAATCAACAAAGGGGCAGACTTCCCAGGACTTGGGGTTTATCCTTTTTCTTGAGAATGGGCTGTTCCCCTATGGGCATGGGACCACTTGATTGGCACCTGTGATTGACAAGAGGTACTGCACAGGTGTCAGTGACTGGTCTGATCTAGTTGGGTATTTTGTGCCCATTTGTTTTCCCGCAGGGGTAGGTAATTACAATACAAAGGGGAGTTTTGGGTGGAGAAGGGATGTCCCCAGGCGGTCCCACTCTGTGGGACGTGTAGGAATGCAGAGACTCAATGCCTGCATCAAACTGCCTACCTAGTTTTCCGCTTGAGAGACATGATCCCCATAAAATCTCTATGGGAAGCTGGGGGACAGGAGGTCTCTTTTTCTGTATCTGTTTCCTACTGGGCAGGGGCGTAGAGCTGTCCCTACCTTTTGGGGGTTCATGGATTCTCACCCTAGCTGATCTCATATGAGAGGAAGGGGTCTCGAGCTCTACCTGGAAGACCTCACTGGCTAGTTTGGTTGTGAATGGCAATCTTGTTGGGGTATCCCTTGTATCCCCAAGGCCCTTGAATGAGGAAAAATAGATTTTAATTAATAAATCTGATAGCTCTTATGAAACCTGTGGCCATTCAGCCCATCACTCAGGTGGCATCAGTTGTCTGGATCCAGAATGGGTTTGGCATTTAGCTTACTGGCCTGGGGGATATTAGAAAGTCACAGGCTTTCAATTGGCTATCTGAGGCAGGGGTAGGAGACTTCTATTGTTTAGGATTCAGAAACTGATTTACAAAGCAATTAAGAAGCAGGGGGATCTTTAGTCGAAGATTCACAAACGGATTAGAAGAGGAATCAAAACCAAGAGCTAAGGGCTGGCCAAGTGGCGTGGTGGTTAAGAACTGGCTTGGGAAGCCAGCGGCCCTGGTTCGGGTCCCACATGTGAGGGCCAGTGACACTGCCCTCAAAAAAACAAACAAAAAAAACAAAACCAAGAGCTAAGGAACTAAAGAATTAGGGAGGAGACTTAACGTTTCTATAGGAAAGAAAACTTAGAAGTATCTCAGTGGGGGTGCTGCTCCATCAGCCAGTAACAGCTTTATTAATCTAAGTGAATATACTAGATGAAAGTCCATTGTTCTTATCTATCTCCACAGTAATTCCCTTTCATTACAGAGCACTTTCTCTGCACAGATAAATCTCCATTTTTCAGGGTGCTGATTCACATTATGACTTACAGTGATAGAGGCAGGATCAGGAGTTCTGTATGAGTTCCCTCAGGAACGATGTGAGTCAGTTTCCTTTTCCTAGTCAGCCTCACTCTTTCCAGGGAGCTGGAAGGCTGCAGTTGTCCTCAGGAGTGTATTAGCCTGTTTTCCAGGGAGGCAGCAGGGTGAATGCTGTAGCAGTGGGTGTTCCTGCAGCACATGGTGTTGCTCCCATGTCTTCTGAGATGTTCATTTCCAACTCTTTCCCAACCAATTTATGAGCTGAGAAGCTGACAGAAAGAGAAATATTTGGCTACTTGACCAAACAATGTCTTCTCTGGACTCTTGTCTTCACAAGAAATTCTTCAGTTCTCCATTTTTGGGTGGCCTGCAGTGGGAGAGGGAATCCAGGATAGATACATCCAGTCTCTGTTTACACACACACACACACACACACACACACACACACACACACACACACTCCTCTCATAGACACTGGGGGAAACTGATGCTTATCCATATTCCCTGTGATTTCTGCTTTGTTGTCACCCTATTGCTATGATGACTGAGGTCATAGGTCATCAAAAAAACGTATTCTCCATCCGGCCGAGTGGCGCGGTGGTAAAGCGCTGGCTTAGGAAGCCAGCAGCCCCGGTTCGGGTCCCACATATGAGGGCCAGTAACACTACCCTCAAAAAAAAAAAAAATTATTCTATGGAATTATACAAGTTAACCCTTCAAGGATATCCATGGGTTTTTCTTCCCTGGAATTTCAAGTCTCCAGTTTAGAATGTGAAACAAGTTACAGAAAAAGTACTTGAGTTAGCAAACACAAAGAAAAATTCCTTTGCATTGAGATATCTTTAAAAGAAAATACAGCAGCTGGGCTGGCCGAGTGGCACATTGGTTAAGCGCTGGCTTGGGACGCCAGCGGCCCCAGTTCAGGTCCCATATATAAGGGCCAGTGACACTACCCTCAAAAAAAAAAAAATACAGCAGCCTCTGCCCCCAAGTAAAGTCCTCTCCACAAGAGTATGAAGCTGTAAGTAGATTCCACTTAACATTGCTTCTCCTCAGAAAATGTCCTGAGAAGGGAGTCTGGACTCAAAATAAAAAGTTCATTGAGCATCAAGTATGGGTTTTCTCATGATGCAAGTTTCAGTCTAGGGTATTCCCTCTCTCTCATCTCTGTACCTCATAGCAGCAAATACCCTGTCCTATATGTGGGACCTCTAGGATAGTGCTGGGCCATTAATTTGTGAGGTGGGTTGTGGGAAGCCGACAGCCCCCCAGTGTCTGACAAGGCCACATTGCCCTGCTCAGCACTGGATACTAGGGGTGCTGCCTTATGGTTGGTCATGTAATATCTCCTGCCTCTATGAACCCATGTGCTTTTTCTCCTATAGGAGACAATATATTCACTACACTTGTGACATGTTCCCTTGGTACCCCAATGAGCTAATTACGCAGCCAAAGACGGGTAAGATCTCCTAAACGAGGGGAGACAACCTAAGCCAGGCGGTAGTTCTGTGGGGAACCCCTGAACTAAGATATTGGGGACTCAAGCCCCTTGGAAACTGAGGCACAGACCTCTGACAAACTCAGGCCAGAAAACTCAGGCCTGTGAGAAGCTGATGCATTTGCCTAAGGGCCCTGCTGTGAAAAGTCTCCTCAGAGGCCAAAGGTCTCCAGGCCATGAGAGTTCCAGGCAGCTTGCTGACCATGAGTTATGTTAACAGCCTTGTGTAAATTCCTTCGTTTAGTGCTTTGTTGCAGCAACAGATACTGAATCTTTAACTAAGAAACAGATACAGCCCTCTGTAGGATAGAGTGGTGTGAGACCCCTTGAATTGCTAGGTATTGTATTTACATAGGAATAAAACTTTAGATGCTTTTACCCTGAACAGGGTCAAAGCTAGTCTTTAGTAATAATTCAAGTATACTCCCTGAGAGTCTAACTGCTGGAATTTGGGATAATGACTAGGTAGTCATGGTAACCATTATTTAGGAGATATATAGAGACAAGTCTATCCTTAGCATAAGATAGTCATGATAAACATTCTTTGGATGATAGGCAGAGACTGGGTCTGAGTCTCAGAGGTTATCACAGTGTAAAACAAGATAAATCCTTTAATGGGAGAGCAAGTCACAGTGCACCCTGGAGAGAGCACTTACAGGGGAGTAGAAGACTGTGTAAATCCTGAGAACTACAAACCACCATTAATGATTTGTTGCAATTTGCTTCCTTGAAAATTCTCAATAAAAGCTATGCGCTGACCCGATTTGGGGCTCAGTCGTCTTTGGCTGAGTCCCTTGGGCTCAGTCGTCTTTGGCTGAGTCCCTTGGTCTCGCTATTATCTTACTTCTGTCTCTTGTTCTTATTCAATCTGTGTCGCCCCTCTCGAGTCCCACTTGCCCTTGCCACGCAGGACGTGACAGTGGGTGTCCACAATAGAAATTTAAGGGGAGAGGTTCAGTAGAATTTGAGGGAGTAGACAGGCTTCATGCTGTAGGTTGATCCACGCAAAATGAACAGGCAGTGGTACTTAGAGCTCTCACTATTGGTGACAAGAAGTTCTAAATCTTGGGGACCTGAGATCCCTATTGGGATAGAGAGACACATGATCTGCACTTAAGTGTATTAGATTCCAATGATCATCCACTTTGCCCAAGATCTATGATAGGGGGATTTCTTGATCCTGATTCCTAATCTCTCCATATTATCCTATCTTTGGTCAATTTTTTTTATATCATACATATAACAACTCCACCATGCTTCCCAGTGCTATGAACTCTCTCAGTCCAGGTGATTCATCTACTCAGCCAGGGATGGAAAATGAGACATTGTTGATCTCCTCAGAGTAGTTTGTATTGAACATTATTTTTAATGAATGTTTAAATTTAATTTTCTAATTATTCATTAAATACGATGTTAATTCTAGGTTCTTCCTTATTTCCCTTTTATGAGATTGATAATCCTAATTTATTATAATCATGAAAAGGTATTAGATATTTTATAATGCTGTTCTGCAAGTACTGAAATGAACATTTGATTTTTACCCATTTGTTTCTTATTTAAATCAGTCCCTTGATAGTTGTATTATTGTTGTATTTTAGTAGTTGTTCTGTGGTATAAGTTCACGCTATTTTCTTGATATTTTTTACAGATGATTGCGGACCTGTTCATTATTTTCATGTTGGCTAATCTTTATGAATCTACTTTTCATTTCATGTCATCTTTCTTTTCTGATCCTGAATTTCTCTTAAACAAACCTTGGATTTCTTTTTTGAGTGACTGTAGCTTTTAGTTTTAGTATTTCAATTAAAAAGAAAACTATTTCTATTTGTCGTCTGACATTTCCTATTTGGCCATTAGTATAAGCATATTTTCTTTTGCATCTTTCACCTTAGATTTAATAGCTGCTGTGAAGTCCTTGTATATTAAATACAACATCTGGATTATTTCAGAGTTGGTCTCCATTGATTGCCCTTTTTCTGAAAAGGCAAAATATCTTCTTCTTTTTCATATGTTGAACAATTTTAGATTGTATCTAAAATTCCCCCAGGGAGATAGTGAATGTGATGTAGACATTCTGGATTCTGTTTATTTCTCTGAATATTATTATTTTGTTTTGTTCAGGCAGTCAACTTGGTTGAACTCAAGTTCCATGTTCTCCCCTACATTTTCCAGCTGCTGGAATTTGTGATGAGTTCCATTAGCCCTATTTAGGCTGCTCACCATCTGTATCAAACATTTGTAGTTCAGTGATTTGATCAGACATTTTATGTACAATTTGGGATTTCTTCCTCTGGACACCTCTTTTACAGATATTCTCCTACCAGTTTTTAGCTGCTGTGGTAGCCCTAAATTATTCTTGTTCTTCAAGTCAGTAAGTCTAAATGTTGCTGAATTGTAACTGTCCACCTGCTGCTGAATGAGGTCTTTCTTCAAATAAAAGTCATAAAACTAGGAACCATACCCAACAGTGTTCCCTTCATCCATGTATCTATTACACTGTAGATCCGGACTGCTTTTGTCACTCTCTGGGACTGTCACATTTAGTTTCCTTCCTCTACCCCTCACATCCTTCCTTCCTCTCTCCCTCCTTTCCTTCCTTCCTTCCTTCCTTCCTTCCTTCCTTCCTTCCTTCCTTATCCCTCTTTGATACATTGGTCAATATTTATAATGTTGATCTATTTGTTAATGGTGCTGTTTTATTGAAACGAATATCTCTATTAGTGGAAATGGAACCTAACCTTTGCTTTCTTTGCATCTTCTTAGCTGTAAAACTGACTTACTGGATTTTTGGATCTCTCATTATACAAATTGCCAAAGTGGTTGTACCCTTTTGTTGAAAAGTGGTTGTACCCTTTTATAGTCCCACATTATTTCCAGAAGAGGACAAAGAACGTAAGAAATATGCAGAGATATTTAGAATAGATGTAATTATAGTATATTGCATGATTAAAAGTGGAGGGTATTGAAGAGTTCAGAGTGTGGCTGTGCTTCTGTGACAAGCCACAGCATGGGGTAACGACTGCAATGTTCAAAAGTTATGAGCTCCTTTATCCAAGAAACCCTCCATGTCCAACTTTTTTTCTTCCAATCCTTTGACAGCTACAATATCCTTTCACTTCTCTCTCTTTAAATCTCTGAACTGACCCCACATCCTTGGTCAACATCTTGGAACTGTTTTTTGTTTGTTTGTTTGTTTGTTTGTTTGTTTGTTTGTTTGTTTAGCTAAGCCATCCTGCCACCTGTTGGCAGCTCAATGGCAACTCAGCTCGGGCTGGCATCGAACCGCCATTGCTCAGAGCTCAGCTTGCACTCTTGAGCAAGATCTTAACAAACTGAGCCACTCGGCCAGCCCTTTGGAACTCTTTTATGAAGCATAAGAATTAAAACTGGGGCCGGCCAAGTGGCACGTTGGTTAAGAGCTGGCTTGGGACGCCAGCAGCCCTGGTTCAGATCCCACATATGAGGGCCAATGACACTGCCCTCTACAGCTAAGATGGTGAACAACACCTCCATGTGGAGCTGGACTGCTGTGAGTCCCTGGGGATGGCATAGCTGCAGCCCCTGCTGCAATGGGCTGCCATAGGCTACAGTGAGCAGCCGGCAGCCCATGTGAGCTGCCAAGAGCTGCTGTGAGCGACCACCAGAGGCCAGGAACTGATCTGCCTCACCCAAGAAGAGCGCAATGATGATACCAACATGGACCAGTGAAGTAACATCCTCCACAACTAGACTGAAGAACAAAAGGACAGCAACTTGTCTGTTCCCCTCCTCCAGTTCCCCAACACTGTTCTCCTTCCCCAATTCCCCAATAAAATCTTTTTTTAAAAAAAGAAAGAATTCAAACTAAAACATCAGATCCTATCAAGAAACCTGAAAACTTGAGCCAGTATGAAACCTGAATTCACCATGCTCCTCTCACTACACGGAATTTAACACCAAAGCTGACCATGTTGGCATACTCCACATTCCTTGTAATCATGTTCTTGGTGAGAGGAATAAATGAATCTTCCTTAGGGCTCTGTATTTTTACTCTAGTCATTACATCTCCTGCTTAGAGAGAAAGCTGATGAAATAGCTTCCCTTTTGGCCCTGGATTTTTAACATTTTCCAATTTGAGAACACCTTGGGGCAAAGTAAAAGTTATTGTGATTGAAGTGTTGTCATGCAGACATTACTGGTTTGGATCCCACATATGAGGGCCAGTGACACTGCCCTCTACAGCTAAGATGGTAAACAACAGCTGCACCTGGAGCTGGACTGCTGTGAGTCCCTGGGACAGCATAGCTGCAGCCCCTGCTGCAGTGGGCTGCCATAGGCTACAGTGAGTGGCTGGCAGCCGGTGTGAGCGGCTGGCAGCCAGTGTGAGCTGCCAAGAGCCGCTGTGAGAGGCCATCCAGAGGCCGGCGACCCATCTGCCTCACCTGAGAAGAGTACAATGATGATACCAACATGGGCCAGTGAAGCAACATCCTCCAAAACTAGACTGAAGAACAAAAGGACAGCAACTTGTCTGTTCCCCTTCCCCAGTTTCCCAATGCTGTTCCCCTCCCCCAATTTCCCAATTTAAAAAAAATTTTTTTTTAATTGTATTTATTGCAATGTACCTATTTATCAGTCTATATATGCAGTTCCCTCTAATAGAGCTAAAGCAATAAGCAACAAAATAGAACAAGTCCCTATCTGATTTCATGAAACTTAAATTTGTGGATGCATGATGGGTCTGCTGCAGAGATTACTAATGATAGTATTAGTGATAACACTGCCCTCTGGACTGTCCCTACTGCCTTCCACTTATACATTTTCATTTCCTAACTCAGGGTATATACTAACTGAGTTCTCACCTCTAGGAGTAATCCTAGTTCCAGAGAAGACTTCCTGAGACATCCTAGCCAAAGAAGCCCTAGGGAAGGAATCTATGGAGTCTCCATGTACCACACACAGCTCAGGCTTCTGGACCAGCTCTGCACAGAGACCAGCAGAAAAGACAGCTATGCCTGGCTCTGCTCAGGGCTGAAAGAGAGATTTTGAGAAAGAAAACTGAACAAAGCCACAGAGTTTTTTGAAGCTTAATAATTTAACACTTGGAAATATAATAGGCTTTCAGCATGGCTCTTCACATAAATTCCTAGCACACTGTCCTCTCTGGGTTTGGGAGCCTTAACAGTGTGACTGCTGCCCTGCTCTGAAGCTTCTTTTCTATTCACTAGTCCTGCAAGATTTCCAAGTTCAAAGTCTGGGATCTCTTGCAGTTCCTGAAAAATCACTACCCTTGCCCATCTTCTCCTTGGACCATAGCTGCCACTCAGAAACTGATTTCATCTGAGAGATCAGGGGAGGAGGAGCACTTAGGAAGAATTTCCATAAGGGGAATCCTTGCAACTTAATAAAACACAGTGAGATGCTTACTTGGTGTTAATAATCTGAAAAGATATCAGAAGTAGTGTGACAAGAAGATTCTGAGACCCATGGAAAAAGGGAGTTAAAGTAGGGGTGCCTCATTATTTAGCAACCTTTCCTTCTATTAAACACATAGCTGGACCCCAGTCTACAGACACCTCTCATTACTACGAAATACTGCTTGAGTGTAGATAAGGTCTCTTAAAATGTGTATAAAATTCTTTGGCACCATCGTACACGAGTTTGGACAATTAAGTTTGCAAACTCATCCTAGAAATAGTGTTACACACCTCTTTGTTGAATATTGCTATGGTCATCCTCGAAGTACTCCCCTTGGCAAGCTATGCACTGACACTAGCGCCTAATCCACCCTTCAAAGCAATTTTGGAACTCTTTTTGGAATGGCCATCAGAGCTGTCGTCATATTACCTTTGATGTCCTGATTGTTATCAAAATGTCTTCCTTTCAATATTTCCTTTATGTTTCAGAAAAGAAAGAAGTCATTGAGGGACATATCATGTGAGCACGAAGGGTGTTCTAATACAGTTATTTGTTTACTCCCTCACAGACTAGGCCATGCTTGCGTATTGTCGTGATGTAAGAGCCATGAATTGTTTGCGAAAGTTCAGGTCATCTAACTTTTTCACACAACCTTTTCAGAACTTCCAAATAATAAACTTGGTTAATGCTTTGTGTAGTTGGTACAAATCATAATGAATAATCCCTCTGATATCAAGAAAGATTAACAATATCATTACAACAAGTTTGGGAACTTCATTATCAGACCCTTCATCTATATGAAGGAAATTTATTATGAGGAACTGGCTCATGTGATTATGGAGGTTAAATAGTTCAAGGCCTTGCCATGTACAAGCTGGAGACCCAGGAAAGCTGGTGGTATAATGCATTCCAAGATTAAAAGCTTGAAAACTTGGGTAGTCAGTGGTATAAATCCTAGTCCAAAGGTAAGAAAAAGTCTACATCTCAGCTCAAGGAGAGAGGCAGAGAGCACAAAGAAAACATTCTTTCTTCTTCTGCTCCTGTTCTCATCAAGCCCTCAAGAGATTGGATGATGCCCCAAAACACTGGCCATCATCTGTCTAACTGCACCTGCATTTCAAATGCTCACAAACACACCCAGAAATACTCACAGACACACCCAGAAATAATGTTTAACCTGGGCACCTTGTGGCCAGTCAAGTAAATAGATACGTAAAATTAACCATCACAATTACTTTTCTGTTTCATTTTATTATGTTAGGACTATAGAGATAATATATTAAATAAATAATATTAGATGACATTGCCCAACAAATGACACTTCTTGTTTTTTCATCTTTGCAGTCTATTTAGGAAAAGTGTAAGTTTGGCTATATTGAATACAAGTTCTGAGAGTCAGCATCAAGGTGCTACCACTCTGTGATAGCTCCTTTGACTCACTACCTGAGATAATTTCAGATGGATACCCATCCCATCTCTCATCACCTAGCTGGTGGATACAGGGCAGAAGACATCTGCCAGTGTTGCGCCCCAATTGATCCTTCGGTGTAGGTCCCACTGTGGTATTATTCCCTCCTCTAGCCTCATTTTAAGGCAACAAGACCAGGTAGATGTGGGTGCAATTACACTGCTTAGATAAGCCTAGTTCTCCAAAGGCTGTGTATATTGAAGAGCCCTGAGAACAGCTTCCAAGAGCAGAATTGAGATAGGATTAAGAATGGAGTCACTGGCCCAGCTGCTCCAGAAACCTTGAACTTTCCAGGAACCTCTATGTGAAGGCCTCCCATTGGTCGATAGTTTTTCTACTTTGCTGCCCCGCCCCCAAGAATTTAACTTTCGTTTTCCCTCTGGTGCTCTGGTTCCCCTGTGGAAATCAGTTAGGGTCCGGGCTGGGCGAGTGAATCCTGACTGATCCTGCACCTCAGGCTGGAGCTGCAAAACAAATACATGGGACTTGTTCCTTGGCCGTTTGGAGGTGAGTTTCCCTCTGCTCCCTGTGCAGTGCCTGGGTTGTGGTAGCCTGTCATGACTGTTTTCTGTTGTTTGATAGCGTGGGCCTGGAAGTGTACCACTCCCACCACAGCCACCTGGGCCAGGACTAAGGGGCGTCCTCAGGGAGGGCTGCCCGGGCCCAAAGACTGTTGTGGGTACCTGGTGGCAGGAGCAGTTCCAGTAGAGCCGCGATTGTGGCACAGGGGCTGCTGGCTGGGGGAGGGGTGAGGCGTAAGCACTCTGAAGTCAGCCCTGGAGGCTCAGTTGCAGTTTGGGATTCGGACGCCCTCAGTGGCCCTGGCAGGTTAGAGGAGATGCAACAATGGAGCCGGGCAGCCCTGAGCAGGCAAGGTAGGGGTGAAACAAGCAGGGAGCGCCCCCTCCCCCACGTCTGTTTCAGAGCCAGTCCAACAGGCTTCCACTCCTGCAGAGGATGGGTCTCCTTCAAAAGTGGTCTAGGCGCTGCTCAAGCTTCTGCTTTTGCCCTGGGGTCTTGAATTCCTTGTATTCCTGTGTATGAGCCCTTTAAGAGAGGATCTCCGTTTCCTATAACCCTAAGTTTCTGGGCACAGCTTAGTTAGGGGTGGGGTCATCCTCCCAGTGTGACTGAGGTTCTCTGCACTCTGCTCTCCTATGTCCTGTGAGTGCAGCTGCTTTCTTTCACCCTAGCTGTTTATAGCTCCACTGTGAAAATCAACTCCATAGCCCCAAAGCGGGCTGCATGCTGTGTTCCTCCCTCCTCTATAGTCAGTCGCCTGATGCATCAGAGCATTAGTTGGATCCTAATGGGATAAGAAATAGTTGGAGGCCTCAGACCCATGTTTGGATTACAGTTTGAGTCATAAACAGTGGTAGACATCATTTAATATCTACTCCTGATATAATGTCTATGTCTGATATTGCTGCTCATCACAGCCTGATCTGGGCCATAGTCTCTGCAGCCAGGAGCTAAATGCATATGGCCTCTGGGCTATTTTCTGTATCTGGACCATTAGCTGGATTACACCTGTAGTTCTCCTTCTGCCTCTTTCCTTATCAGGTTCCCTTCATGTGTGATGAATATGGCACCAGTGGACCTCTTTAGTAGGTCTAAATTAATCTCCATGCACAGCCTTTGTAGCTTTTCCTTCCATAGTGCAGACTAAAGAGAAAACTTACTGTCTCCTACTGGAGATTTTTCTCTTACCATCAAATTTTGGTAACCGTCAAGACATTAATATATACTGAGGTCTTTCTTTTCTGTGTTTGCTTCATAGTCCCATTTACCTAGTGTTCTTTTTTTTTGAGGGCAGTGTCACTGGCCCTCTACTTAGTGTTCTTAATAGAACCCCTGAACCTAGACTATGGGCATAGGGCCATATTGAGTCCAGGTGGGAGAATGAGCATCACTGTGCTACCCTACCCCTCTGTGATATCCCCTCTGACTGACAGCAGCATCATTTCCCATTGGGATGGTCATTCCCATCCTTGCAACCCGACCAGACATAAACTGCCAGGGTCTCTTAGCTAAGGGTACAGGATAGTATGTCAGCATGGCTGCCTCAGGTGAGCTGTCAGTGATGGTCTTCACAGTGGTGTAGGAAGTACTTTATCCTTGTTATCTCAGCCTTCTAAGAAGCCAGACTAAGTGGATGTGTGTGAAACTGTCACTTTATGGAAGCCTAGAGCTACAAAGGGCTGTTTACCTTGTGAAAGCCATAAATAAGTACAACTTCCAGGGGGCATAAAAGAGACACAGTTGGGTATAAGAGTCACAACTTTGTAAAAAATGAGGCCTCTGCTTACTGACTGTATTTAAGGCCTGTGTATGTCTTCCTAGTGCACATGCACTTTACACGAGGCCATTTTTGTTGTCAGTAATGTGGCCTTACAAGGCAGCTGATCTTCCACTTTATTGTAAATTTCCCAGAAAACAAAAACAAAACACCAACTTGCTAGGAGAAGAGTAAGCTAGTATTACCTTTACAGGAAGAAAGAACCCAGGCCTGATGTTGACCCTGTGTTCCCAGGTATTTAATCGGACTGTGAACATTTCCTCTTTATCTCCTCCTATGTCTCACTCTCTTCCCCTTTTTTCCATGTCCTTCATCACTTCGTCTGAAAGCTCTCATCATCTCTCCCCTGGGCCACTGTGCACGCACCCTACTGATCATCTCAATTCCACACTGGATCCACCTAACAATATTCCACAACCCAAGGGCAGAGCTCAGTATGTCCCCTCCTCTTACCTGAGGGGCAATCATGAACAATTTGGGAAAGAGTCCCTGAATGTTACATAAATTGGGAAGCACCATGCATCATGGTCACTGCATTCATGTGATACCAAAGCCTAGCAGTTTTCTGCACAGCAGAAACACTGGCATTTTCACACTCAGACAAGGTGATATGTCTTCCATGAACTGGCAATTTCCTTTACTTAACATATTTTTTTCTCTCCCTTATGCCATATTCCCTTCGTCTTTTTCAACTTTCAGTTCAATCCTTATGTTTTCAAATGGAATTATTAGACAACCCTTTATATGCACACCCCTTCACCCCCCCCACCATAATTCGATTTCTCGACAACATGTACGTGATCTCTAGCAGTGTTTTTCACATCAACTCTTTCATATATATATGGCTAATTATTTATTTTACTATTACTTTCCAGGTGAATGTCAGGGGCATAGTGGTTTAGAATCTGTTTAGGCTCACTTTTCATTTATAGGTATTAGTTCACTTGTTAGCATGTAATTCATTGTTGTTAAAAAATTAGTTCAATATTCTTCCCTAATATTTTGAGACTTCTTTCCCAAAACTGATATTCATTTCATCTGTGTTTCGGTTTTTTAGATATGTGACTTGTTGGTCCTGTGAGTATATTTATACTGTCTCCCTCCCCACATCCACAGACATACATACAAACCTTCAAGCTCCTACCGACATCCTTGGTGTATCTCCAGACCAAGGTGAGTTTCACCATCTATAAACACAGGAATCCTTTGAACCTCCTAGCTGGTCTGGAGCTTCCACTCTCATACCCCTCGTTTCTCTGGATGTTAATAGGATCCATGAAGTTATATCTCTTTTTGTTGTTAACTCACTGTTGTTGACCTATGAAGATGGACCCTGAATGGGATACGTTAGATTCATCCCAACTGTGTGTATCGAAGATAAGTGAACTTTGTAAATCACTCACTATTTCTGTGTTCACATATGATAAAGAGCTTGCCCTTGACATGTACACAAACACATTGTCATATATTATGTCATGATAATGAGTGAAATCATTCCAAACATGCAGCAAGGAATGGCAATGGTTACACTGTAAATAAGGAGGTCAGAACAGGTCTTTTTGATAAGAGACTATGTAAGCAGAGAATTTCCTAAAGTATAAGAGTGAATCCGGGGCCAGCTGAGTGGCTCAGTTGATTAAGAGCGTGAGCTCTGAGCAACAGGGTCGCCATTTCAATTGCCAAATGGGCCAGTGAGCTGCTCCTGAGCTGAGCTGCCAATAGGAGGCAGGATGGCTGAGCTGGTGAGAGCAAGTGCTTCTAACAACAAGGTTGTGGGGAGGGATGGTGGGCGATGCTCACCTGCAACTAAGATTGAACAGAACACCGGAAGCTGAGTGGCTGCGAGCTGCCGTTGGACACCTGGATACCTCAGCAACAAAGTTCCCGGTTCTACTCCCCCATGGGATGGTGGGCTGTGCCCCCCGCAACTAAGGTTGAACATGGCACCTTGAGCTGAGTGGCCGCGAGCTGCCGATGAGCTGCCAGATGGTGACTGGACTTGTTGCTGAGCTTGCTGCGCCCTCCACAACTAAGATTGACGGACAACAACCTTGCTGTTCCCCTTCCCCAATTCCTCAATAAAATCTTTTTAAAAAAGTGAATCCGAATGAGATGAGAGGAAGGATCGCATTTTGAGAGAAGAGTAGGCATAAAAGCAGAGATGCACACATAGGTGCTTTGGTGCTTTTAACATTGAAGGTGTGTTTTGGGCATGGGAAAAAAAAACTAAGAGCTATAGTGGGTAACACAAGTATCTTGTTAGAAAAAGTCTCAGATCATATTTTTATTCTGTAAAAGTAAAGGGAAATAACCATTGCACAGATAAAAATGAAATTTGTCATTACTGATGAAATACAAGTAAAGTATTTAAAAATTTTGTGAAAAGTTTTTTAAAAAAAAGGTTTTATTTGGGAATTGGGGGAGGGGAACAGACAAGTTGCTGTCCTGTTTTTCAGTCTAGCTGTGGAGAACATTGCTTCATTGGCCCATGTTGGCATTATCACTGCGTTCCCGGGTCAGCGGTCTCTGGACAACTGCTTACAGCGGCTCCTGGCAACTCACACCAGCTGCCAGCTGCTCATGCTGGCTGCCGGCCACTCACTGTAGCCTATGGCAGCCCACTGCAGCAGAAGCTGCAGCCTACACTGTCCCCTGCCAGCGACTCACAGCAGCCCAGCTCCAAGTGGAGCTGTTGTTCACCACCTTAGCTATAGAGGGCAGTGTCACTGGCCCTCCTGTGGGATCCGAACTGGGGCCCTGCTGCTCAGATCTGGCGTCCCAAGCCAGCTCCTAACCAACGCACCTCTTGGCCGGCTGAAAAAATCCTTTTAATTATGTCACCAACCTCCTTTCCTTTAATTCTACCTTTTTTTTTTTGTCCTTCAGTGTTTCGTCTGGGCCCATCCTTCATTTCTACACAATTAGTATCATTTTATATTTTCCTTTCTTACTCTGCCCCCTTTTAACCTTTCCAGTCAGGCAGCGATCTGTGAGCAAGGGGAGCCTCAGAAGTCAAGGACAAGGAGGAGCAGGGGAGCAGCTGCGATGGCTTCAGAAATCCTGCTGAACATACAGGAGGAGCTGACCTGCCCCATCTGCCTGGAGCTCCTGACAGAACCCCTGAGCCTGGACTGTGGCCACAGCTTCTGCAAAGCTTGCATCACTGCAAACAACAAGGAGTGTGTGATTGGCCAAGAAGGAGGCAGCAGCTGCCCAGTCTGCCGAGTCACCTACCAGCCTGGGGATCTGCGGCCTAATCGGTTTGTGGCCAATATAGTGGAGAGGTTCAGGGAGTTCAAGGTGAGCCCAGAGGAGGGGCAGAAGAGACATCTCTGTGTGCAGCATGGAGAGAAACTCGTGCTGTTCTGTAAGGAGGATGGGAAGGTCATTTGCTGGCTTTGTGAGCGGTCTCAGGAACACCGGGGTCACCACACGTTCCTCATAGAGGAGGTTGCCCAGGAGTACCAGGTAAGAGAACTGCATGGAGGAAAGACAGTGCAGGCTGGGAAATCTCCACGTTACATTTGACTGTAATTACCTTGTCACCATAGACCTGAGTTCTGTGATCACTTATCTTCGTATGCTCACCTTTTGAGGCCTGAGGACCATTTCTGTGCATTGCATCCAATCTCAAAAGGAGAAGCCTACAGTACAAACTCTTAACCAGTAGATATTTTTATACATTGTGCTAATAAGGAGAGGTTTTGTGCCCAAGCAATGCTATCATTTCCCCTGTGAGCATGGGTAACTGGGGAGCTGGGTGGATTGGATAATATGTTCTTTCCTTGCTGCAGGATAGGTTTTTCATAGGACAAAGCGGTCATCTCCTAAAGCAGAGATGGTGATTCCTGTTACCTGAGTCTAAGGAAAATATTCACCACCTCAGGTTTTCTTCCAATTTTTTTTTTTAGAGGGCAGTGTCTCAGGCCCTCATATGTGGGATCCAAACCGGGCTGCTGGTGTCCCAAGCCAGCTCTTAACCACCGTGCTATTTGGCCGGCCCTTCTTCCAATTTTTGATCTCAGTGTTTGTAAACTAGTCTCATCAGGGATTGGCCTAATTTCTTCCCCATCATCCTATATTCTGATGCTGAGAAAGCCCATGGCTTGACTCTGGTTGATTCCTCTCTCACAGGAGAAGCTCCAGGAAGCTCTGAAGAGGCTGAGGAAGGAGGAGAAGAAAGCTGAGGTGTATAACAGTTGCCTCAGAGCAGAGGGAGATTCCTGGAAGGTAGGAGGAGACATTCCCTTTTTTTTTTTTTTTTTGAGGGCAGTGTCACTGGGCCTCATATGTGGGACCGAATTGGGGCCACTGGCTTCC
Source organism: Aselliscus stoliczkanus (assembly GCA_033961575.1). Taxonomy (NCBI): domain Eukaryota; kingdom Metazoa; phylum Chordata; class Mammalia; order Chiroptera; family Hipposideridae; genus Aselliscus; species Aselliscus stoliczkanus. The sequence goes on from CM066736.1 coordinate 90,702,728, forward strand.
CAAGCCAGCGCTTAACCACCGCGCCACTCGGCCAGCCCGGAGGAGACATTTCTGGAAGGAGTTAGATAGCAATCTGGGCAGGAACCTAGGGTACTGGTCAGAAGGAGCTCCTCTTCTTTTTGTTCCTGACAGTTGATGTGTCCAAATGTCATTTAATTGGTCCTCTTCTTATCCTTTCTCTGATGGTAGTGGGGGCTGTGTTATAAATATGTCCCAAATGAACATGAATATTTGGATGGAAGCATTCTCATAGAGAGACTCTGGTGTGGAAGGCTTGTGAATTCTGTGTTCAATTCCTATTATGATTTTCAGCCTTTGACTCTTCCAGGAGAAGCAAATTGCCAGTGGCTCATGGTTCTGTCCTCAGTGTTTAACGTTAGGCAGAGGGTTGGAGCAGTGGTCAGGAGTAACATAGGGAGACATGGCTGTCCTGGCCAGCTGTGTAAAAGCTGAGCACACCCAGGTGTCCCATTTTGGCTCAGAGCTGGCCTTGGTAATGAAGACTTGAGGCTATTATTTTGGAATGTGATGGAGAGAAAATAATAATAAAATTCAGCTCCCCTAATAATTTCTCCCCCATTTCCACCTCTCTTCCCTTTGAGAATTTAATACTTCTTGTTCTGACTCCCAGCCTCTGCCTGATAGCCTGAGTCCTTCTCTCTCTTTCTCATTCCTGAAGAAGCAAATACAAAATGAGACACAGAGTATCCAGAATAGCTTTAAACAACTGAAGGATATCCTGGACCGTGAGGAGCAGAAAGAACTGCAAAGGCTGAAGAAGGAAGAGGGAGACATTCTACACATTCTGGCAGAGTCTAAGAAGGAGCTGGTCCAGCAGAGCCAGTTGGCGAGAGATCTCATCTCAGATCTGGAGCATCGGTTGCAGGGGTCAGTCATGGAGATGCTGCAGGTAGGACTTGGGAAGAAGCCCCAGCCTGTGAGATTTGAGAAAAATGAAGAGTAAATTTCCTTCTCTGCTGTGTTGCTGTGTTCTTTCTAGTGGTGACACTAATTTTTTTTGGTCTTACAGTATTCCTTCCCTGCATCTATTCTAGAGGTTAGAGGAATAATTGAACACATGAATAACCAGGGAAAATCTCCTTCTTTTTTTTTTTTTTTTTTTTTAGAGGGCAGTGTCACTGACCCTCATATATGGGATCCCAAGCCAGCTCTTACCCAACGCGCCACTCGGCCGGCCCTGATTTTTCTTTACTTACTGTGTGTATGTGTATACGCACATGCAGACACAATGTGTGTGTGTGAGTGTGTGTGTCTGTGTGTCTGTGTACTGGATTTAATTTGGTGTCCTTTTCCCTATTACTTAAAGTAGGAGGAATTTGGACGACTGATTTCACAAAATCTTTTGTGTTATAGTTTTTTTTTGTTTTTTTTTTGAGGGCATTGTCACTGTCCCCTCATATGGGTGACCCGAACCGGGGCTGCTGGCTTCCCAAGCCAGTGCTTAACCACCGCGCCACTCAGCCGGCCCAATGTAGTTTTTTTTGTTTTGTTTTGTTTTGTTTTTTAAGATTTTATTGGGGAATTGGGGGAGGGGAACAGACAAGTTGCTATCCCTTTGTTCCTCAGTCTAGCTGCGGAGGACGTTGCTTCACCAGCCCATGTTGTCATCGTTATTGCGCTCTTCCCGGATGAGGCAGATCGGTCACCTCTGGATGTCGCTCACCACGGCTATTGGCAGCTCACGCTGGCTGCTAGCCGCTCACACTGGCTGCGGGCCACTCACTGTAGCCTATGGCAGCCCACTGCAGCAGGGGCTGCAGCCTACACGGTTGCCGGGACTCGCTCAGCCCAGCTCCAGATGGAGCTGTTGTTAGCTGTAGAGGGCAGTGTCACCAGCCCTCATATGTGGGATCCAAACTGGGGCCGCTGGCATCCCAAAACCATCTCTCAACCAATGCGCCACTCGGCCGGCCCCCAATATAGTTTTTAGTGATGTAACTTCATTGCGTTAGCTGCAGTCCATTTGTTTGAATTATTTAGTTGTTATTTTCATTCAAGTTATTTCCTAATTTGCTTTGTGAGCTTTTTGTTAATCCTTGGGATATTTGAAAGTGTGTTATTTAATTAAAAATTTTAGGTGATTTTTTTGCATTTTCTTCCACTGTGTATTTTAAATTTAATTTTTTCTAATCATTGAACATATATTTTAAAATTTCAGTATTTTAAAGGTATTGACACTTGCTTTATGGCCTAAAAGATTCTGTACAAAAATTTTTATATGAATTTGAAAAGAATGTGTATTGTGCATTCACTGGGTGAAATGGACAATAGATGTCAGTTAGGTCAAGTTGGTAAATAGTGTCAGTCATGTCTACTGCATCCTTCATGATTTTTATACAGGCTATTCTATCAATTATTGAGAATAAATTGAAATCTCTAAGTATTGTTTTTGAATTGTCTAATAATTCTTTTAATACTTTCTATTTCACTTTATGTATTATGAAGCTGTGCTATTAGGTGAATATACATTTATATAATCGTTACATCTTCTTGAGTTACCGAGCCATTTGTCATTATTAAATTTCCCTCATTAATAATATTTATGGTCTTAAAGTTATTTTTTGTAAAATTAATGTGCACACGTGCTAGCTTATGATTCTTGATAGCATGGCACATTTTTATCACTTAAAAAATTTTTTTTTAATTTTTCTATTACAGTTGACATTTACATTTAATGTAATTATTGATGGGTACATAGTTACCTCATTTTATTGTTTTCTGATTGTTTCTGTAGTTCTTCTCTGTTCCTTTCTTATTCTTGTTCTCTTTTCTTTGGCATATTGATGTCTTTCTGCAGTGTTGCATTTGGGTTCCTTTCTGTTTATTTCTTGTAAATCTCTTGTTTTTGAGTTGTGGTTACCATGAGCTTCAAGCTATGTTTAGAACAGTCTATTTTAAATTGATCGTCACTTAAGTTTGAACACATTCTAAAATCACTACCATTTTTACTTACTCTCTGCACATTTATGTATTTTTCTTTATTTTTACTTTGTGTGTGTGTGTGTGTGTGTGTGTGTGTGTGTGTGTGTCCCCTTAATTTACTGTTGCAGTTACACGTGATTTTTCTCCTTTTGCCTTTTAACTTTTCTACTGGCTTCAGTGTTGGTTGATCCACTGCTCTTTTTTTTTATGTATCAGCCTTTGTCAGTGAGAATGATTTCCTTTGCGATATTTTCTTATTCTTTTTTTTGGTCTTAAAAGTGAAGTCCCTTTAACGTTTCTTGTAATGCTGGTTTAGTGGTGAAGAAAGCCTTCAGTTTTTTCTTGTCTTGTAGACTCCTTATGTCTTCTTTGATTCTAAATGATAGCCTTGTCAGGAAGAGTACTAATGCTGGCAAGTCATTGGTTTTCATTACTTTCAATATTCCATGACAATCACTTCTGGCCTGTAAAGTGTCTGTTGAGAAACCAGCTGACTGTCTTAAGGAAGTTCCTTTATAGGTAACTAACGGCTTTTCTCCTGATGCTTTCAAGATTCTCTCTCTGGCTTTTACTTTTGGCCTTTTAATTGTAATGTGTGTTGGTTTAGGCCCCTTTCAGTTCATTGTATTTGGGACTCTGCACTGCTTGCACTTGTATGTCTATTGCCTTCACCAGGTTAAGGAAGTTTCCGTCATTTTTCTCTTCAAAGAGTTTTCAGTCCTTTGCACTCTATCGCCTAATTCTGGTTCCCCTATGATGCGAATTTTGTTATGCTTGATGTTGTACCAGAGGCCTTTTAAACTATCTTCATTTTTTCTTTTTTTTTTTTTGAGGGCAGTGTCACTGGCCCTCATATGTGGGACCCGAACTGGGGCCGCTGGCTTCCCAAGCCAGCGCTTAACCACTGCGCCGCTCGGCTGCCCCTAAACTATCCTCATTTTTAAAATTACATACCCTTTTTACTGTTCCAATTGAGTATTTTCTGCTATCTTATCTTCCAAATCACTGATCCAATCATACTTTATGTAAATAAACTATTGATTCCATCTAATGTATTCTTCATTTCAATGATTGTATTTTTCATTACTGACTAGTTGTTTTTCATATTTTCTACCTGTTTTTTTATGTTTCCTACCTCTTTGTTGAAGTATTCACTGAGATAATTGAGCATCCTTATAACCATGTTTTGGACTCTGCATCTGTTAGATGGCTTGTCTCCATATTGTTTTGTAATTTTTGAAGTGTTGTTCTGTTCTTTTATTTGGGACCTGTGTCTTTGTCTCCTCATGTCAACTGCCTCCCTCTGGTTGTTTCTATATATTCAGTCAGTGTTCCTAATTTCCCAGTCTTGGCAGCATGGCCTGGTATAGGAGGCATACTCTGGGACCTAGTGGTGCAGTCTCACTTGAGCCAGGTGTCCCAGGGGTGTCCCTTGTGTCGGTCGTGTGTGCTCTCCTATTGTAGTTGAGCCTTGATTGCTGTTGACATGTGGGTGGGAGGGACTGACCCTCAGGCTCACTGGCTGTGAGGACTTGCCATGACTGCCATGAAGAAGCCCTTGTGCACAGAATGACTCCTCAGAGCAGGATTCACTTTAGCAGGACTCTGGGGTCTGCCTAGTCCATGCTTTGGTTGTGTGATTTGTGGCACTAATTGGGTGGTGCTCTGTTGTGGTCTGAAGCTGGCCACCAGTGGGTTGGTTTGGGGGCATCTTGAGAGGGGCTCTGGTGCAGGCCAGGGTCAGCCACTGCCTTTGTCTAGTCCAGGGCCACCTGGTAAGAGCTACAGAATCATGTGCAGTTGGTAGCTGCCTGTTCTGGGTTGGAGGTGCCAGGGAGAGGCTGTGCTGTGAAGTGAGGCCAGCTGCCACTATTGCCAGAGATCCAGCTGCTTAGTAAGAGATACAGGGCACACTGAGGTCAGCCGCTGCTTGTTTGCAGATTTTTGAGAGATTTTACCAAAGTCTGCAGTATGGGCTCATGATGGCTGCTTTTGTTGATTAGCCTCTTAAAGATGTTCAGGCCAGGCACTTGTATTGTGTGAGGTGGGATCTCAGAGAATCATTAAGGCAGGGTAAGAGGGATGTTTTCCAGGTTAATTGGCATCCTCCTGTGCCTGCAGGCTATATGGAGTCAGGGCTCAACAAGGAACAATGGCTCCTGCTGGCATTTTAGTTCAAGGAACAGTTGCCCCTCTGGCCTCATCATGAAGCCAGTCAATTCAGTTTCTCCCCATGTGTCCCTGGCACTTTATGAGCTCTCTGAAGCTTAGGACAAGTGCTGTGTAAGTACAGGACTATGCATTACACCTCTCCACTCCTCCCAATATTTTCGACATGGCTTCTGCTTTATATCCTTAGTTATAGTAGTTCTGTTCACCTCATCTTCAGGTGGTTCTCCAGGGTGATTGTTCTATGATTTAGTTGTAGTTTTGATGTGGTCATGTGAGGAGATGAGTGCAGCCTTTATATACACTGCCATCTTGACTAGAAGTTTATCATTTTACTTTTGCTATTTGTGTCTTTGAATCCAAAATATGTCTCTTGTACATGGCAAGAATTGAGTCCTGCTTTTAATCTAGTCCAACAGTCTTTGTTTTTTAATTGGTGGCTCAAGACAGTCACATATAATAATTATTGATGTGGCACATTTTAATTGATTATTGTGTTACTTGTCTCTATGTCGCCTGCAATTTTCATTGTTCTCTTTCTCAGTGACTAGCTTCTTTTTAGTTAAACAGATATTTATACTATAAAGTTTTAAGTTTTCCTATTTTTGTACAGGTTTTTTTTTTTTTTTTTTTTTTTTAAAGATTTTATTGGGGAATTGGCAGAGGGGAACAGCGTTGGGGAATCGGGGAAGGGGAACAGACAAGTTGCTGTCTTTTTGTTCTTCAGTTTAGTTGCGGAGGATGTTGCTTCACTGTTGGTATCGTCATTGTGCTCTTCCCGGATGAGGCAGATCGGTCGCTGGCCTCTGGATGTCGCTCACTGCGGCTATTGGCAGCTCACGCTTGGCTGCCAGCCGCTCACGCTGGCTGAGGGCCACTCAGTGTAGCCTATGGCAGCCCACTGCAGCAGGGGCTGCAGCCCACACCATCACCGGGGCTCGCACAGCCCAGCTCCAGGTGGAGCTGTTGTTAGCTGTAGAGGGCAGTGTCACTGGCCCTCATGTGGGATCCGAACCGGGGCCGCTGGCATCCCAAAACCAGCGCTTAACCAATGCGCCACTCAGCCGGCCCTCGTACAGGTTTTTTAAAGATTATTTATGGTGGTTACTCTTTTGATTACAATCTGAATCTTATCCTATCATGATCTACTTCAGATTAATACTAACGAGTCCAGTAAAATATAGAAATTAACCTCCAACTTTACTGTATATTCTTACAGCAATAACAACAAGACAACGAGGCTTTTAACATGGGCACCTGATCCAATGCAGGCCAATGACCAGCAGGCCTCAGAATTTTTTTCATATAACTGGGAGGAGTTCTCTTTTCTTTTGGAGTTTATATGAGGAGATTTATGTTTCCTTCAAGAACTGAGGATAAAGTCAGTGTAGAGGGAATAAAGACAATTTGGAGATTGGCACAGACCAGATCCTGATGATGGTATTTGATCCCCCAAATTAAGCTTTGATTAAAGTTACAAATGTCCTCAAATTCTTTTTTTCAATTTAATCTATTTAATTCTTTTTTGTCATATACAACAAAAAAGTCCTAATACAGAGAACAAAACAACATTGTTTTGGGTTTTTTTTTGCCTCTATAGACCAAGCAGTTTGCCTAGTTTTTGGTGTCATGGAGGAAGTAAGTCTGAGGTAAAGGAGACAAAATATACTACCTGTGCAAACAAATAAATCTGTGATGATCAAGATCAGATGGCTAAAACTGTTAACTATGTGCACTACACTGGCTTGGTAGAGACTAAAGTTGAGGTAACTATTGTAGTTTTTAGGACAGTGACCAAGTGTATATTGTAACATGGACAAAGGGATACAAAAGAGAGACAACTTGGTTGGTGAAGAGTAAAGAACATATGAGACATCCTAAGCCACTGGTTCCTGTGGCTTCTTTACTAAGGAATATATTAGCCTACATTTAAGATGCAAAATTTTGTAAAAATAAAAACTTGGAAGTCAATTGCACATATGTGTTTGTTGAATTTAAGAGAGTGGATAAGGTGACTTATAGACAGTGTATAAAATGAGGAGAGACTTGACATATGCCTACATTAATACATTTTGCCTGTATCCTCAGCGGAAGTCACGTAAACTTCTTGAGGTATATTGTGACTTTTTACTGAAGTTTGATTCTCCAAACATTGGCATAATGCTTGTCAAGTAATAGTCATCACTTGGCATTTTTGTTGAATAAATGAACAAACCATTAATTATTCCGATCATCTCATGAGGAGCCTTATGAACTTGTGGAAAATATTATGGCCTCATAAATATGTCCCATCTCCAGGTACTGGAAGCCTCATGCATCCACAGGGGTCAAAGTTGTTTCTACATTTTAGGAAACCTAACAACCTCACATGAGTCTTCTGGAATGATTGGTCTATGTCTTTTCGTTACTTTTTGGCTCTGACCTTGGGATCATCTCTATTCCAACCATATCAGGAGGTGGTGGAGATATGATGAAGCTTTGTAAGTGGGGAACGCCTATTAGTTCTTGACTCCTGTTTTTCATTTCTCCCTAGGATGTGAATGGCATCATAGAAAGGTATGTGTGGGATATCAGAGATGGTTCTTTGTGCTGTGCTGTGAAAAGAGATTTGAAGCCATTAGTGTTGTCTGTTGGTTAATTAGAATTAAAAAATTTCTCAGGGCAGCACAATTTGGGTATTGTTTTACCTTAAATTTCTGTTCACAAATCATTATTTAACTGTTCTATAACTATTATGAATGAACCAGATTCAGTAGGTAATTTGGGTCGGGGGAGGTTGCAGAGGTAGGAGTCAGTAGCATTAGTGATAATGTGTTGCCGTATCAGATTCCTGTACCTTCATAAATTTTATTTACTCAGCATGTCTTTATGAAACTCAGGTTCTTGTTTTTCATAGCTGCTTTATGTCTTGTGGGTAAGTCCATCTTCTTTAACTGCCAATTATCCAGAATTGGAGACTACTTTTTTATATTTAAGTTTCTGCTGTGGGAATAGAGGAGACTAGGTCCTTCTATACTGTTCTCTTCATTTGCCAAATACAGACTTGAATCTCAAGTAATGTTTTGGCCCTGGTATAAGCAACGGATCCATCTTGGTCACATACTTTTGAAGCCAGAATAGAAGGGCAGCATCCTTGTGTCTGAACTTGTATGCATACTGGTCTGCATGAAACTCTTTAAACACATGAAATTCAGACGACTATTAGTATGCTATTCAGAATATCTTTTTTTCCTAGTATTATAATTTTTCCCAAAGAATCTGAAATCTCAGATGTTAGTCTGAGGGCCTCCCTTCTGGGTAGCAGACTTTAGGGTATTGGTCCTGTGTGGACAGTATTCCCACAATTGATGTCTCCAACAACCAGGAGCCAGGTTGCAACCTCACTTTCATGTCATATCACTGGAAATCTACATCCATACAGTGACTATTTCTCATATTAGTTTATTTTGAGGAACCAAAGTTTTGCATTTTAAAGAAAAATGCATTTCATATAATTTCATATGATTATAAGGAGGTGGAGGGAGAGAGGTTAGGTATTTCATTTTGGAAGGAATAAACTATGCTTCTGAGAGGCCTACGTCTTCCCAAGGTCACATGGGGATAACTGTGAAGGTGGGCATGATCATATTTTTTTGGCTTCAAGGTCAGGAGTCCATTCTCTCATTTCTTAGGGTCTCCAGGGAAGGGGTTCAAGTGTTTCGATGGGGGTGAATAAATAGGAAGTCAGTGGTTTTGAATAGATACAGTGTCATACTTGTGTGGGTCAATTTTTGTCATCCCTAGGAGTAGGACCTTGACTGTGATGAAGCCAGAAACCCTTCTCCATGAAAGAAGCATCAGAATGATGAAAGGTCCTGATCTGAGAAGGATTCTGAAAGTGTTAAATGGTGAGGAATGATAGAGCAAGTGAATGGCTATGGAATTCTTCTGATAGTGGCAGTTTAATTGGGAAGAGGTATAGTTTGTAGATCTGCATAGAGGAGAGAAAGAAGAGTGATGATAACATGGTCCTATTTAAGAGGGAGTGGCCAGGTGTCTGGTTCAACACTCATTCCTCTTCCTACTACTGCCCATAGTGCCCAGTCATTTCCTGATCTGAAGAGGAGATAGATTGTGGTGCTGACTCCTTTGCTTATATTTAATATTATGGATTTATATCATTTCAGAGCTGAAAGATGTTTGATGCTACGCTGATAAGGAGAAATCATAGTATCATGAAGACACCCTGTTCTCACCTTCTTTCAGCATTTTGCATTTTTTACAAGGTCTGATGTCTTAAGACCCATGTTTCCCCTCCCAGAACACATGCATATTATGTTTCTGCAGTGTTATTTCTCTCCCCAAGAACAAAACTAAATTGTTCCCAGTTCCCACTCTTGTTATTCTCAGGATACCTCTACAATGTGACAAATAAAGTACATCATACCCCTCACCAAACCCTGTAATTTTTCTGTAGTTCACATGATCCTGGATATTCCAAGAATAAACCAGATGTTTCCATTTCTGTGGATTGGAGACAAGTTTGATATGTATTAGGTTGGAATACGAATAATACATGTCACAAAGGTGATTATCATAACTATGGTGTCCTATGGTTCACCCATTATCACATCAGGGAAACATTACTGGGATATGTCAAAACATGTGACTGGATTCTGGGGGGTATATGGTGAAAAATGCCCTTGTATATGACACGTTTTGTTAGACAAGGTAAAATTATCAACATTTTTCACTAGAAACCAACCTAAATATGAACACTGGGTTATAGGGTTATGTAATCCATTTGTATACAATGCTTTGGAGGAATTTTCCTCCTCTGATCCCTTAATGATAACCCTGTCCCTGACCGTTATTCCTTGTCGTATTGGGGTTTTCCTAGACTGTGAGGATGACACTGTCTCATTTTTCATTGTCACAAATTTATAGTGAGTTGAAAGTTCTCAAGAAAAAAAAAGAGAAAAACCTATTCTCCAATGAGATAAAAGGGGAATTATTTCTACAAGGGATGTTCATTCAGGGCTTGGGAGCATCCCTGTGTCTTTTGCATATTTATTCCTAACTCTTCCCCAATCAAGTTCAGAGATAGGGTGAAAAAAATAATGTGCTCTTTGGTCAAGTATTATGTACTCTCATCCCTGTTTGTCCCCAAGAATTCCCAATTTCCTCATCTTTGGATGAACTTTGATGAGACAAGGATTCCAATGTGGATATTTTCAGTGTCTCTGTGTGTGTATGCACACATTTATATCTCAGCACTAATCCATGGAGAGTAGGGGAAATTTATCTTTTAAATTTTCCCTTTGACCTTTCAGTTATTTTCTCCTTGTTCACCTCACTCCTCAGTGGGCTGATGGACTATGGCCACCTCAGGAATGAGGACCAGCTTGTTCTCTCCCAGTACGAGAGGGAGAGTTCCTCCTGAAGTGGTTGTTCATGCAGGGCTTGGGGGGAACCCATGTTCAGTCCTCTAGAAATACAGACAGATCATTGTCCTTGACTAGATACTATAAGTAGATTTACTGGTTTTTAGGGTCAGTATATTTTATGTCATTACAAACAACCAGATGTTTTTCAAATGTTTCTCCCATTCTTCATTCTCACTGTTGAGAAAGGAGAAGAGGATGGTTTGAAATACGGTGGTTAATGCAGAGATATACAATAAAGTGACTTTTGGCATAGTCTGTTTTTGTTTGTTTGTTTTGTTTTTATCTGAGCCATCCTACCACCTGTTGGCAGCCCAACGGCTGCTCAGCTCGGATTGGGCATCGAACTGCTGTTGCTCAGAGCTCAGCTTGCACTCTTGAGCGAGCTCATAACCAACTGAGCCACTCGGGCAGCTCTAAGTATAGTCTGTTTTTGATCCATAAATCTTGTTGACAATTGCAGGGGAGTGGAGGGTTCAGTGTTTGTGAGTGTGTTTATGTGGAGTGCACAGGGGTAGGCTAGGATTTGTGCTTCCCACAAATCCCATATTCATCCTTTTACTCTTGCCTTCCTTTGAATCTTTGATCTGAATCCCCATCCTGGGCCTCAGGGAACTAATGGGTTTCCTCCAAACTCTGTGAGATGCTTGTATAAGGTACAGTGCTTTGGAATGTGAAGAAAGAGATCCTTTTGACAACAAGGCACCTAAAAGCTGGTTCTTTATCATGATCCTTCTCTTTAGCCCCCAACAAACCCCTTTCTTCCAAAACTCAAACCTCAGTATATACATTATGCATTTCTGAGTAGATTGAGGTAGGGAGCTTGTGCTGTAAAGCCTTGGACCACTCCAAAATTTGAAAATTGTGGCTACAAAGAGGATCTGATGTTTTTGCGTTTGTCTGGAAAGAGATTGTAAAAAATTTCATATGGGTTTTTTTCCTTGAAAGGTGACAGAGTAAGAGTTGACTACTCCCATCAGCACTTTTGGGTTCGGCATTTACTCTTTCCTCTGAGTTTCTTTGTGAATGAGATATATAATGAAAAAGAATTATTACAAGGGAAATTGGGTGTTCTTAATGATACCAGTATGGTAAACTTTGCCATGGATGTACACCTAAACCTTTGTTCTTCGAGAGAAAAAAAGAACATCAGTTGTTGCACAGCTGGAACAGCTTCAGGCAGAAACAGAACCAATTGTGAAGATGTTTGAAGATCCAGAAACCACAAGGCAAATATAGTCAATCAGGGATGTTTGGATGCTGGTTGACTACCTGGCAGACAAGCATGGTTTTAGGCGTGACTATTTAGAGATACTCGACAGATAAGCAACCTTTCAATACAAATGTGGGGATTACTCTGGAGCAGCGGAATGTCTTGAATTCTTTCGAGGGTTGGTTCCAGCAATGGATGGAAATGCTTTGAGTTCACTCTGGGGAAAACGCCTCCGAAATTTTAATGCAGAATTGGGATGCAGCCATGGAAGATCTTACATGGTTAAAAGAGACCATAGATAATAAGTCTGTGAGTTCTGCACTCCAGTCTCTTCAGTAGCAAACATGGCTCATTCACTGGTCTCTGTTTGCTTTAATGACCTCAAAGGGCTTGATAATATTATCGATCTCTTCTTTACCACCCACAGTATCTTAATGCAATTCAGGCGATGTGTCCTCCTATTCTTTGCTATTTGACTACAGTCATGATGAACAAAGGTGTTTGAAACCCCAGCAGGTGCTAAAACATCTGGTCAGTTATTCAACAGGAGTCTTACACATAAAGACCCAATTACATTGTTTGCTGAATGCTTGTATGTAAACTTTGACTTTGAGTGACTCAGAAAAAGCTGAGGGAATGTGAATCTGTACTTGTGAATGACTTCTTCATGGCTTGTCTTTAAAGTTTCACTGTAAATGCCTATTTCTTTATATTTGAGAGTTTTTGTCACATCCACCAGTGCGTCTGCATTAACATGTTGGAAAATAAACAGGAAAAGCTGAAAGGTGGAATGTAAATTTCATTAGAAATGCACGATTGGATGCCAAGAATGATTCCTAATGTAATCTTGTGGTTATGGTAACAATGCAGTCTCACCCTATCAGCAAGTGATTGAAAAGAACAATAGTCTTTCATTTAGAAGCCAGATGGTGGCCATGAATATTCAGAAGAAACTTAATCAGAATAGTAGGTCAGAGGATCCTAACTGGGCAACTCAAGACTGGTTTTTGCTGAAGAACTGTAAAAAGATGAAAAAAATCAATAAAAGAAAAATGAAATAATAAAACCATTATATAAAGGGTGACATACATTTTAGAAACAACAATTGAGTATAAATTTTGAAGAATTTGAATAAAAATGGCTGTGTTTAATTATCTTTGGAAAATATTCATTTGGAAAATATAAAAGGGAATCAGAAACCCAAGAGCTGTTTGGGGACAAGAAGGGTGGGAACCTCCTCTGAGATATTAGATTTACAGTGGAGAGAAACCAGTGAGGAAATCAGAGCTGTCAGGGTAGAAAAAAGTGTGAGTTATAGGAAGCCCAAATAAACCATATTGCTCCCATCACCCAAAGTCCATCTCCAGAGCCAACTACATTGCTAAGGTCCACATTCCTGCACATTATGTTCCAAAGGCTCAGGGAATAATACATTCTCCTTAGGGCTGTATTCCCTTTAGTCCCTACATCTACTGTTGGAGGAGAGGAATCCAATGAAAGACCTCCCACTTTGGGCCCATGATTTTTAACTGTTTCTCGTCTGGAAAAAAAAAACGGCATAAGAAGTAATGCAATAGAGTATGCTGGTATAGATAAACAACAGGAGATAAGTATCTGAGTAAATCTTAGTAACAAAACAATATATGAAAAATGTCTGGTTAAAATTTGTCAAAGGAGTTTATGTAAATGCTAATAACACCAAAATTTTATTATGACCACAGCAATTATGTTGACTGCAAGAGCATCAATGGAACAGAATCATGATTATCATTAGTATGTTCAATGTAGTGAACATTATATCTATAGCTTATAACTTCATGGCTTTCTATTTAAATATCACTCCCTCCACACAACACTTTGTAGTAGATCTGAGACAATAAAGAATAGAGAGGGTCCCCTCCTACCTTCATAAAACTTAATGGAGGCAGAGCTGGATGGAGAAAGATAACTCATTGATAGTGTTATGTGATCACTAAGATGCTAATGGAAAAAATGCCAGCTCTCAGGGTGCAATTTGTTCAAAATTTGCATGATTATGATTGCAGTTGAAGAGGATCAGGAATTTATTCATTGTTAGAACTAACTTCATTTATACCCAAGAAACTTAAACCTAATATGGATCAGCAATTATATCTATATAATCTTCTGTTCCTGCCTCAAAGACATAAGTGAATTAAAGAGTTTAAGTCAAATTTAGCTTAGTGTTCTGTGTTACAAACAACACCAAAATATCTGTGCTTTAATTAAAGAAACATTCACTTCTCAGTTGCCCTACATATCTCACATCACTTAATGTGTGAAGGTTGCTGAGCTCTTTGGTCTTGTTAGTCAGGGACCCTTGTGGAGCTTCCACAACCGTGTAGCTGCAGCATCTAAACCATGAGGTCAGAAGAGGAACAAGATAGATAAGAGGACAGGAGAATATTTACAGGAATAGAAAGTGTTTCAGTTTTGCTTTTGATTGATGGTGTGAAAAGGACCAACTATTTCCCAAAGAAAGTGGAGAAAAGTGAACAACTACGGAGGTGTGAGTGTTACTCAGAGAAAGACTACACTTGAACAGCACCACCTGTTCATCTCCATGGTCCGCCTGCTGTCAGTTGCTGACAACATAACACCGAAACAGTTGTACCACTATGGTCTCTGGAAGACTTCCCCTTCTGGTCTGCCTGGGCAAGGAAGAGAAACTGGTAATTAACTGGTGGAACTGGAAGATTCAATCAAGTGGAAAAATTTTGTCAATAGGCTCACACGGAAAGCGCCCCCCCCCTTTTTTTTTCAAATTGGGGAATTGGGGAAGGGGAACAGCGTTGGGGAATCGGTGAAGGGGAACAGACAAGTTGCTGTCCTTTTGTTCTTCAGTCTAGTTGTGGAGGACGTTGCTTCACCGGCCCTTGTTGGTATCGTCATTGCGCTCTTCTCGGGTGAGGCAGATCGGTCACTGGCCTCTGGATGGCCGCTCACAGCGGCTCTTGGCAGCTCACGCTAGCTGCTGGCCACTCACTGTAGCCTATGGCAGCCCACTGCATCAGGGGCTGCAGCTATGCCATTCCGGGGACTCACAGCAGCCCAGCTCCAGGTCAAGCTGTTGTTCACCATCTTAGCTGTGAAGGGCAGTGTCACTGGCCCTCATATGTGGAATCCGAACCAGGGCTGCTGGCATCCCAAGCCAGCTCTTAACCAATGTGCCACTCCGCCTGCCCTATTGTTACCATTCACAAGGACAACTGCTAAGTCAGTACCAGCTCAAATTCATTGGCCTTTATCACTGATTATCTTCCCATCACATTCTGCTTTAAAAAGGGCAAGTACCCAGATTTTTTTTTTTTTTAAGATTTTATTGGGGGAATTGGGGGAGGGGAACAGATAAGAAGTTGCTGCCCTTTTGTTCTTCAGTGTAGTTGTGGAGCACATGATTCACTGGCCCATGTTGGTATTATCATTTCACTCATTCCTGTTGAGGCAGATTGGTCTCCGGCCTCCGGAAGCCCGCTCACAGTGGCTCTTGGCAGCTTACACTGGCTGCCGGGCAGTCACGCTGGCTGCCAGCCACTCACTGTAGCTTAAAGCAGCCCACTGCAGCAGGGGTTGAAGCCTACACCGTCACCAGCGATTCACGGCAGCCCAGCTCCAGGTGGAGCTGTTGTTCACCATCTTAGCTGTAGAGGGCAGTGTCACTGGTCCTCATATGGGATCCTAATCGGGCTCTACTCAGAGCTGTCGTCCCAAGTCATCTCTTAACCAACGCAGCACTCGGCCGGCCCCCAGATTTTTTTGATACTTATTTTATCCCTAGTAACTTGTTTAGGACCTGAATGTAAAACAAGCTGAAGTAATAATTATAGGATTCAATTTAAATTCTGAGTATTCAGGGAAGCTTTCGAATGTATCATTGGAATTCACATTGCTGTCATTCAAATATTCTTGCTGGAGGAAACTGAGATGGGAAAAGAAAAAAATCGAATGAGTACCTCCCTGGTGCAGGCCCTAGAAACTACTGAAGCATCACCCTCCCCCAGTGTCCTGCAATGACTCATTGTTGTTGTTTAACTTTCTGCTCTGCTTTTATAGTTTCATTTCCACTCCTAAAATTTAACTTTCATTTCTCATTCAGCTCCTGTGGGGCCACTCCTCTGAGATGAGCTGGTCCCTGGCTTGGTGAGTGAGTCTCCACCTGACCTACACCTGATCTCTCCACTGAGTGAAGACTCCTGCACTTCGCCTGAAGGTGTGTGGGGCAGTTTCTGAGGGTAGGGGCAGGAGGCTTTGGGGTAACAGATTGAATGTGTTTGTGTGAATTAAGTTGTGGTTCTGAAGCAGCTCTGCTTGTGGGTGTCTCTGCTACAGTGGCAGAAGAGGGGAGCATCGAGTCTGGAGGAAGAGTGACTTTTAAAGAAAGGACACTTCAAAAAGCAAAGAGTTTGTTTCTTGGAGGGACCATTATTTCTTTAGGCTGAGTCACCCTCATCTTCTTCCTATTCTATAGCTTTAACTTTCTGCCTTGCCATCTGAGCCAGAACACTTTTTTTCACAGGCAGAAAATCCCTTCCTCTTTTCCTCCAGTGAAGCCTGTGAGATGGAGCCCTGTTTCCCTCTTCATAAAGCCCAATGTCCTGGTGATGGCCAGCAGAGATGAGAGCTCTTACCTGGGCACATGTGGGACGGATGGGATGTTAGGGGCTCTGCAAGGGATCAGATCCTCTTGAAGCTGACCCTGTTATTCTTGTGCTGGTAACTTCCGGGAAGCGGCACCACCTTCCTGATAAATGAGCCTCCCTTTGTCTGGCCTGAAGGGAAAGGCTGGATGATCAGGTTGTTGCCCATGCGTGTAGCTCCCCATGGTCGCTTTTCCCTCTGGAGGTCCAGGCAGGGAATTTGTTCTCCTCTGAGTGCCACAGCTTACTGTTACCTCAGCTCACCCCATCACCCTCTGATGTCCTCTCATGCTTTAGAACTTGTTTTTCATCATTAAACAGACCCTTCCATTGTTTATTATGCAACCCTTCCTTAGTTTTCCTGTGCACAGAGCTAAGGAGAGGAGTTGGTAATTTCTCAGAATGAACTCCACCTTAAGTTCACCTTTGAGCACTGTGTACCTTGACCCCTGTTACATATATTTTGATGTATACTTACCTTTTCTTCCCCTTTTCAGGGATCATGAGTTTCTGCCATATACCTGGACAAGATTCATATCTGGTGTATATTCACTATCTACTCAGAAACTAATATAGGGTCCAATAAAACAGAAGATGGATTTTTAGAATTTTAAAATATTTTTTATTAAATTCATAAGGGAATCATACAGCTGTGGTAAAAACTATATTAACATCTATTGAACACATAATAAATATTAAGTAACTACAAAACATTATATTCTGGGTCCGGAGAAAGAAAGTAAAAAAATAGTAAAAGAGTAAGATAGTATGAAACAAGATGAACCTTGCTATATAAAAATGTAAAACAAAGAATCGACAATAATAAACCAATAGGGCAATAATAGACAAGATATCTATAGTTCCCTGGTAAAGGGCTTTGCAGCTTTAAATAGATTTCAGATTACATGTCAATGTAAGACGGTGATTTTGAACAGATCCTTCAATGAAATGATGGATTTTTGTACTGAGCGATTAAGGAACATAAAGATGGCCAGTGTGAGTTGGGGTGAAGGTGGGCTCAGAGGGTGAGGCTGTAGGAGGGGATATGTAATGTGGACTTAACTAGACAATGATAAAGATCGACTCACCGATAACATGCATTTGAAGAGTGGAGTGACATGATTGATATATACTTTAAAAAGTCACTCTAGCCAGTGGTGTGAGAAATGATGACAGCAGAGTATATGAGACCACTAACAGTTTCAAGAAGACTAGTGGGGAAACTATTCCTGGATCCAGGTAAAAGACTGAGTTGGATGGGACCTAGGTTGAAGAGAGTGCTACAGGATTTTGTGATGAACTGACTGAGAGAAAGGGCTGAGACTAGGAGTAGTTTTATGAAGACTGCCTCTGTTACAAAATGACTTCTTGAAACAAATTGACTTGAGAGCTGGAGCTCTTGCGGGGTGGTTCATTAATGAGGTGCAGATGAAACCCTGGACTCTCAGGGGCAGTAGAAGAGGGAGCTCTGAATATGGAGGAATGGGGAGGAGTTGCAATGTTTCTGAGAGTCTCAGGTACCTGGATACCAAGGACAGGTTCACCATCCCATTGACAGTTTCACTACCGCCATTGTCTCCACATTTTTCTTTTTTTTAGCTAAGCTATCCTGCCACCTGTTGGAAGCTCAGCTCTGGCTGGGTATCGAACTGCTGTTGCTCAGAGCTCAGCTCACACTGTCTCCACATTTTCATTTTTCTTGTCTGAACTTACAGACACAGAAAGCTTCTATGCAGACAACCAGGATATAGTGAGATTAGGAAACTCAGGACCATATTGGCCCTTACATTCCTCTGTAAAAACTCCTACATTGTACCATCTCCAAAAGGGAGCATACAGTGTGTCTCTGTCTGTCTGTCAGTATGTCTTAAGAGGGGAGGGTTTCAATTGTATAATGCTTCTTCAATGATAGACTAAAATGAATGGATACAGCAAAAATAAGCCCTTGTGTTAGTTTTCTGAAGCTGCAATGATAAACCTACTGCAAACTAGGTGGCTTAACTAAAATTTGTATTCACACAGTACTGGAGGCCAGATATATGACATCATTGGTTTTGGCAGGGTTGGTTCCTCTCTGGACCATGAGGGAAAGTTTTCTTCCATGCCTCTCTTCTGGGATCTGATGATTGATTGGCAAGCAATGAGTTCCTTGGTGTATAGTTGCATGGCCATGATCTCCATTGTGTCTTCATATGACATTCTCCATGTGCTCATGTCTATCTGTGTACAAATTTCCCCTTTTCATAAGACAGACATATGTTGGATAATGTCCCACCCTAATGACTTCATTTTAATGTGCTCATCTGTAAAGACTCTTTTCTAAATAAACTTACCTTCGTACATCCTGGGGGTAGGATTTCAACATCATTTTGGGGGACACAATTCATCACATAATAGAACTCAACATGTATGAAACAGGTCAGACTTTCTCTCTCCACTATATGTTGAATCTTCTCTCCCATGACTGACAGATGTCTCCCAGGAATTTATGTTCTCAGGTCTGTGTCATGTGTATGATCCTAAGTATATGAACCCTTCTCTTCCTAAAAACAAACATTTAGGTGCCTATCAACATGTTGCCTTATGTCCAGGCCAAGGAAAAGGATTAACATCTATCAACACAAGACTCCCGAGAACCTCACTGGCCTTGACCTCTCCATTTATGCACCCCCATAGCTTTGGGTATCAATTTAGTCCTTGCATCCTCCACTTCTGATTGTCTTGCTTAAATCAGTACAATAGTGGAGAGAACTCTCAATGGGGGTCCTGAAGATGACATGTTGACCCCAATTCTATCTATGATAAAAGAATGATCTCTATTGACTTATCTGATGAAGAGAGTACTCTTATTTGTCAAAAAAATGTTAATATGAAAAATAAATAGTTTAAGGTGATCTCTAAATTTACAACTGATTATAAAATTGTTAGTGATAAAATGTCTTTCTTATTGTGGTCCTTACAGTTTCTGTAGGTGTCTCTGGGGAGTGAGTTTGAGGGCATGGGAAGGCTCTGTGTGGGACAGGTGTGTTAGGAGGTAAACACATCTCAGCTATTGGAGAACTGTTAATTCATTTATATATACTAAATTTATTGTGACATTAGTTAGTAAAAATATATTGGTATCGAGGACATTTCTATAATAATACATCATCTATATATTGTATTATGTGTTCACCACCCAGAGTCATGAAGAACTGTTAATTGATGGAAAAAAAAGATGAAAAACCGATCAGAAAAATAATCATCCATGGAGAGAGGAGGAGGTTCTAGTTTTATATATTCATCAAACGTTGTGTTCCTGTGAATGATACACTGTTATAGGTACTGACAATACATCACTGAACAAAACAATGACTAATCTATGCATGCATTACTTTTTAAAGAAGAGGTAGATAGTTCAAGAAAGATGTTGTATATTATGTAGTAATAAAAGATAAAGATAGCAAATGTATAACAAATGATAGTATTGGGAGGTTAGCTACAGATAGGAGGTTAGAGCAACTCCTTTTGAGAGGAAGATTTGTAAAGGAGAGACTGAGTAAAATGTAAGAGTGAGTGATTCTGTCATCAGGGAGAGGATTGGCCCATGCAGAGATACACAAATGCAAATTCTCTGAGGCAGAAGTAGATTTTGTGCTTTTAATAACAAGAATATATTTTTTGCATGGGAAAGAAAGGCAGGAGAGATGAACCTCAATGACAGCATGCAAAGTGAAAGAATTCAAACTCAAAAGACCATATATATCGTGATTTCACTTTTACGAATTTATCAGAAAAAGTTAATCAGTAAAAACACAAGCGAGTTTAATGGTAGCGTGAGGCTCAGCATCAGAATGGGGTGAATAGTAATGGCATTAGGTTTGTTTTCAAGAAATAAAAATGTTCTAAAATTGGATTTTGGTGTTAGTGATACCGTTCCATATTTTTACTAGAATTATTGTGCTCTTAAAATGAATACATGGGATGTAAATATAGCTCAATGAAACTGTTAAAATAAAGTAAGTCATACAAATGGCAGGCGTAGGATTATTCTCTGCAGATGGAAGAGCTAGTGCAAAAGTGTGGGGTCCTCACAGGGGTTACCACATCTAATATGGAGAATATGTTTTGGGGTGGGGAGGAAAAGGCAGGACTAATGGTGGGTTGCACAAAGCTCTTGGTAGGAAGGGCCTCAATTTGTCTTTCTCTCCAGGAGAGGAATAGAAAATGGCAATTATTGCCCTGACGGGGTAAAAATTTGTTATGTGACAAATTAAGAGTAAAATGTTTGAAATTATTACAAAAAAACTTTTCATTCTGTCACTGACCTACTCTTCTTCTCTCTCTTCCTTTCTTTATTGAATATTAACGTTCTGCGCAGTTCTAATTCTCTGCACACTCAGTGTCCTTTCTATTCCTGTCTCTTATCCTGCCCCCTTCATTATCCCCAGGCCTGTGGGAGTTTGTGAGCAAGAGGAGCCTTGGGCATCAGGACAGGAAGAAGTCAGGGGAGCAAGGCAATGGATTTGTCAGCACAAGTGAACATACAGGAGGAGCTGACCTGTCCCCTGTGCCTGGAGCTCCTGACAGAACCCCTGAGCCTGGACTGTGGCCACAGCTTCTGCCAAGCTTGCATCACTGCAAACAAGGAGTCAGTGAGCACCCCAGGAGGGGAATGCCACTGCCCCGTGTGCCAGAGCAGATACCAGCCTTGGAACCTGCGGCCTAATCTGCAGCTGGCCAACAGAGTGAAGAAACTCAGGGAGGTCAACACAAGGTCACACCAGTGGCAGGGGGCAAATATCTGTGAGCAGCATGGGGAAAACCGCCTTATCTTTTGTAAGGAGGATGGGAAGGCCATTTGCAAGCTTTGCGTGCTGTCTGTGGAGCACCACGGTCACCAAATGTTCCCCATTGAAGAAGTGGTCAAGGAATGTCAGGTAGGCCCCAGAGAGAAGGAACACTAGGCAGAATGGTATATGAGTAAAATTTTCACTGTGTTTGTTTGCTTGTTAGTTTGTTTTTGTTTTAATTAGTTTCAGGTGTACAAAACAATGTAATAGTTAGACATTTACACCCCTCACAAAGTCATAACCCTACACCCCAAAGTACTACCCCCTGACATTGTATATAGCTGTTACAATTCCATTGACTCTATTTCCTGTGCTGTACTCCACATTATGTGTGTGTGTGAGTATATATATATATAAATATATATATATATAAAATTATAGTTTACATTCGATACCAACTACAGTTTGGAGAATATAATCAATAATGTTGAAACTTTGTAGGGTGTCTGATGGACACCTGTGTTATTAGGGCAACCACTTCATGGATGGTGTAGATGCCTGACCATTGTATATACCCAAAGTTGCAGCTGAATAATAAACCTTCACTTTTTCAATTGTATTTATTCGCCTTGTCATCAGAGAACTGAGCACTGCTTACCCTTTTCATACCCTTGGCTCAGCTTCTGAGGCCTGAGGGGCATTTCTGTGCATTCTTTCATTTTCTTCAAGAATAAGCATAGCCTACAAAATTTTAGCAAACAGAAGTTGTGTGAGTGCGAGTTGCTTCCCAGGATGAATTCTGATTGCAGACCAGTTGTGGGGAAAGTATCCATGACAGGAAAGGACTTTTGTTTCTGCAGGACCAGCTCTTCCTCTAGGGAAGAGAGGTGCAGACTACTCTTGATCAAAGCATGGAAACTTCCATCACACAGGGATTTAGATTTTTACATACATTCTTGGTTCTAGTTGCCAGTGTCATTTCTGTAAACTCTAGCCTCTTCTGAGAAGAGCCTGATTTCTTCTCAATTTATCCATTTTCCAGGTACTGAGAAAGCTCAGAATTTGACTTTGGTGGTTCCTTTCTCACAGGAGAAGCTACAGGAAGCTCTGAAGAAGCTGACGGAGGAGGAGCAGGAAGCTGAGAAGTTAGAAGCTGACATCAGTGAAGAGAGAGCTACCTGGGAGGCAGGAAGAGATTGTTCCTAAGGGAGTTCTGAGACAGGAAACAGGGCAGCACCTTGGTCCAATCCCAAGAAGGCCCCTTTCTCCTTGTACCTCAGAATTCATGAGTCCAGAGGACATCTGATTAGTCCTCATTCCATCCCTTTCCTGTTGAGGGTTGGGAGCTGGACAGTAGACATATCATCCCAAGTGAAACCAACTATTTGGAGGCAAAGGCATAGAGGGAAGCAATGTAAAAGTGACTCATGAATCCCATGTCCTTTCCTATTTGTGTCATTAAGTTTGAGGCTCTGACACTTTCAGAAAACACATTGAGGAAGGCCCAGGATTCCCTGTTAGGAGTGATGGGTGGAAGAGTTTCATGTACAGTGTGGCATATCTATCCAGGATAAGTGTCTGCAATTCAGACTTCAACCAGGTATCACATTGTGTCTCCTGGTTGACCTTGATGAAGTAGACTTGAATGAATTGCTTTGGGTGGAGCTCAAGGGAAAGTAATAGGAAAAATGGTTTTCCCAACAACTGTTTACTTCCTTTCATGTCCCATTCCTCTGAGAAGTGCCTGAGGAAAATATTTTTGTTTTGGTTCCCAGGCCCATGAAACGTATGCCCTCAGCTAGACAGACTCACTGCCCCTTTCTCTTTTTATCCGCCAAGAATCATATGCACACTGAGAGACAGAGGATTCTGGAAGGTTTTGATGAAATGAGAGGCATCTTGGACCAGGAGGAGAAGCGGGAGATGCAAAAGCTGGAGGAGGATGCAATGAATGTGCTGAATGAATTGGCAGCAGCTAAAGATCAGGTGGCCTGGCAGAAGCAGTGCATGAGAGAGCTCATCTTGGATCTCCAGCATCAGATATGGGGATCATCAATGGACAGACTGCAGGTAAGACCTGTGAGAAGTCCCTACATTTGAGATTCTAGGGAAAACACAGACACTAAGTTCCCTTTCCTTCTGGGTCCCTGCACTTTCTTTCTCATGAAAAGGTTCCTGTAACCCCCAAGTACCTCTTCTCTGTCATTCATTTCAAAGATCATAGGAATACTTCAATGGATAAATGATAAGGGGAATTCCCATTATTATTATTTTATATACATACTTATTTTTTAATTAAATTTTATTGGGGTGACAATTGTTTATTATTATTTTATAAAAGTCTGCACAAAAATTTGAAGAGAAGATTCTTTATAGGCTTCGGTTCTCTGGGATCCTGTACGTGAAAGACATCTTTTCATTAAGCTTAATAAAACAACTCAAATCTCTGGTTATATTTGATTTTGTTGTTGTTTTATTGAAGGGTGGCGAATGTAATGCTAGACTGTAATACCGAGGTGAGGGATGAGCATGTATGAATATGTGTGTGTGCTTCTGTGTTTGCGTGTATGTGTGTGTGTTTGTGTCAGCTAGAGAAGGATGTGGGAAGACTTGTAGAGACTTGATGGAGGGATTGTACCTTGTATGAATGTTAAAATGTTTTTCATGGAATTAACTGCATGGCTGTGATCTTGAGCTATGAAATATATTGGAAAATTCAGGAAATTTTAGAATTTCTCTGCTTGACTTCCTGCCATTCTCCTTTGCTAGCTAAAAAAGAATTTAACTTAGGGTCCAATACAGAAATAACCAATTTCCACCTGCTAGATCTTAACTTCTGTCTTAAAAGAAACATATTTCTTGAGGTATAAGTTACATATAAAATCTATCTATTGTAAGTATACAATTGAAAGGTTTTTAGTAAATATATTGAGTTGTTAAACCATGAACAACTTCAGTTCAACATTCACTGAAAAGGCTCCCCCTTCCTCCACTGAATTATTTGGACACTTTTGTCAAAAGTCAATTTGTGGGCCGGCCGAGTGGTGCGGTGGTTAAGCGCTGGCCTTGGAAGCCAGCGGCCCCGGTTCGGGTCCCACATATGAGAGCCAGGGACACTGCCCTCAAATAAATAAATAAATAAATAAATAATTTAAAAAAAATAAGTCAATTTGCTCTAAATCTAAGGATATATTTGTGGATTATCAATCCGTTACATGAACTTCTACATTTATTCTTGCAGTAATACTGTAAGCTTTTGATTCCTCTGCCTTCATAGAAAATTTTGAAATTGGCATGGTGATCTTCCACATTTGTTTTCTTTTCCTAAATTGAAACAAATTCTCTTTAAAAACAACTCTATTCTAAGTCAGTTGTTCTTCATGGAGACCATTTTAAACACCGGCCCCCAGGGAAGATTTAGCGCATTCCACTGCCATCTAGTGGGTAGAAGCCAAAGATGCTGCTACATGCACAGGGCAGACTCCATGATAAATTATCTAGGCCAGGATGCCAGTGGTGCCACAGCTGAGAAACGCTGTCCTAGGTCCATTGAATTTTGTATCAAAATTTTTGGATATCTTGTTAATTTCCATTAAAGACTTGCTCGGATTTTGATAGGCATTATATGGAATTTAAAGAATAATTTGAGTACTGCCATCTTAACAATATAAAATCTCTTAATTTATTTACTTAGTCTTTAACTTCTCACAGCAATATTTTGTAGTTTCTAGCTTAGAAGTCTTACTGATTTTCTTAAATTTATTTCTAAGTAATTGAGTTTATTCTTTTTGACTCTATTATAAATAAATGTCAATTTTGAATTGGATTTTGCATTACTAATAATCAAAAATACAATAGATTTTAATATTGGCCTAGTATCCCACATATACTAAACTCTTTTGTAAGTTTTTAGGTGTGTGTGTGTGTGTGTGTGTGTGTGTGTGTGTGTGTATCTGTATTCCTCAAGATCTTCTACATAATGGATCATGCCATCTATAAATAAATACAACTGCACTTATTTTCCAATCTGAACATTTAAATTTCTTTCATTTCCCTCTTTTTTCTTTTTCTTTTTTTTCTTTTTCAATTTTTCCATATATGATGTAATCAATTCTTATTTTGCTCTCTTTATCTTTATTTCATGTTTATGAATGTGACATTTTCTGCCATTCAAAACTAGGTAGGCAGAAATAATGCTTGGTCATTCAGGGATAACCAAGTGAAACCTGAGAATGACACTAACTGTTGTGGCGTAGAATTAACCCCTGGTTGTTCGCAGAATGTAAAATAATTACAAGACTCTACAAGAGTAAGATGATTTATGGAAAGTCAAAAAGAGAGAGAGGGAATTCTGTTAGGAACTGGCAGAAGTTTTGCCAGGGCAAGTCTGAGGAGAGAGCTGCGGAGACAGAGCAATAAGAGAGATACTGGTAGAAGTTTGCCAGGGCAGAGTCCAATGGGGCACAGCTGCTTCAATGAGAAGGAATGCTGGGGTTTTATATTTTTCCATGCAGGATGTAGGGTACTTGTCAGCTTGCAGGGGGGCTGCGGTTACACTTTTCTTCTCCTGGGAACTTGTGTTCCCATCGATGATGGATGTCAGCTTGCAGGGGGTTGCTATTGTGATTGGGAGCCATTCTGTTCCCATCTATGATGGGTGTTTGTTACTGTGCAGGAGTTTGCTGTTGCGATTAGGAACTACTCTGTTCTCACCTATGATGGATGTAAGGTGCTTGTCAGCTTGTAGGTGCAGTACTAGCCAGGGGAGTCAGAGCCAAGAGGTTAATGTTTAGCTTTTTCCTATTAGCCCACAAGCTCACTCCTGTTAACTCTTTGCCTGTCCCATCTTACCAACATAAGCCCGCTCCTGTTAGCTCTTTTTTGTTGTTGTTGTTGGGGAATTGGCAAAGGGGACCAGCCAAGTTGTTGTTCTTCAAACTTCATTGTGGAGAATGCCAGTCACTAGCTGGTTTCCTGTCGACAGCTCTTGGCCTCTAATCTCAAGGTGCTGTGTTCAATCTTAGTTGCAGGTGGGCATAGCAACCATCCAGAATCGAACCAGCAGCCTTCTTGTTAAGAGGGCACGCTCTATCCACTGAGCCATCTGGGTGGCAGCTCAGCTCAAGGTGCCGAGTTCAGTGTCAGTTGCAGGTGGGCATAGCCCACCATTGTACAGGCAATCTTGTTCTTAAACCAGTTGAGCCATCCTGCCACCTGTTGGCAGCTCAGCGACAGCGACAGCTCAGCTCAGGCGCAGCATT
Organism: Aselliscus stoliczkanus; assembly: GCA_033961575.1. NCBI lineage: Eukaryota > Metazoa > Chordata > Mammalia > Chiroptera > Hipposideridae > Aselliscus > Aselliscus stoliczkanus. Next base: position 90,729,164 of record CM066736.1, read on the forward strand.
CATTGGTCCGTATGGGAATTGAACCAGTGGCTCTGTTGCTCAGAGCTTGCACTCTAAGGCAACTCTTAACCAACTGAGCCACTCACTCGGCCGGCCCTCCTGTTAACTCTTTACTTGTCTCATCACTAACTCAGGAGAAGTATAAGCTCAGAAGAAGCATGCCAATGTGGTCATTTGAGTTCATCAGACTAATTATTCCTGGTGCCAGATAAATTACTAAATGTTCTCTTTATTCTGTTGGGCACAGTCTACCCCATCTTTTCTACCAAACTGTTTTCATTTTGTATTTGGTCATTGGAAATTATCACAAAACTGAGTAATTTGTCAATTATTCCCTGTATTTGTTGAGCTACAAATGGAAGGTGGGAATGAGGCAGCTCTTACACAATCACTGACTGTATACTGAGATTTAGACTTGGTTTTTATTTTTTATTTATTTATTTTTTTAAAGATTTTATTGGGGAATTGGCGGAGGGGAACAGCGTTGGGGAATTGGGGAAGGGGAACAGACAAGTTGCTGTCTTTTTGTTCTTCAGTTTAGTTGCGGAGGATGTTGCCTCACTGTTGACATCGCCATTGCGCTCTTCCCGGATGAGGCAGATCGGTCGCTGGCCTCTGGATGTCGCTCACTGCGGCTATTGGCAGCCCACGCTTGGCTGCCAGCCGCCCACGCTGGCTGCGGGCCACTCACTGTAGCCTATGGCAGCCCACACCATCACCCGGGCTCGCACAGCCCAGCTCCAGGTGGAGCTGCCGTTAGCTGTAGAGGGCAGTGTCACTGGCCCTCATGTGGGATCCGAACCGGGACCGCTGGCATCCCAAAACCAGCGCTTAACCAATGCACCACTCGGCCGGCCCTAGACTTGGTTTTTAATAAGGCTTGAATACTTGATGACTTTGCATATATTTGTTTTGCTTATCTTTTAGTAATGAGATATAGGACTGAATTTTCAGCTAAAATTGCTGAGGAGAGCCTCCTCCATTTTGCAACAAAATCCAGCTTTTCTACTGCAAGGTAAACATAGTGCCTGCAATGTCAGAGAGGATGAAAGCAATGACTTATGACTGGGACTAATGAAGAGCTAGAGACTGAGGAACCAGTCATAGAAAGGTCAAGTGGTAAACTTCCTACTTGAGTATAGTACAAAAACAACACTTTAGGTGTCTATTCATTGGAATGCAGATTAAACAAAGGGGCCAATTGCCCATTTTGAATTAAGTCTGTGATAATGTCTATTACTAACAAATAAACTAAAATCTTGGATACAAACTCGAGATTTAAAATTTGTAGGACTGGAAGAGACCTCTCGTTTTGGTGACTTGCTCATATATTGGCAAAAAGAAGCAAAATCACACAACATTTTAAGGAAGTACTTGGGAAAGATAAATCACAATCCTGGGAAATAATGGCTTGTGATTGTTCCATCCATGAGGCAATATATACACTTTAATATGCAAACTGCAAAATTGTATCTATTGGAAAGGTAGAATCACATAATGGACAATATCTACCGTTTTCCTCTTGGGTAGCATCATGAAACACTCCTGACAAAAATAGATCTGGAGCAGCCATGTGGGCCAATCAGGAAACACTTGAATTTATGTTACTCTTCTTCAAATTGTTGTAACTTGTTATGATAAATGTGATGGGCTTCTGGTCTTTATGCTCCATAACTTCGCCAGCTGGGAATTGAGATGACAGTTTCCCTGTTATCTGGACTATTTTTTAATGATGTTTGGAATGGACCATTTTATCATGTATCTATTGGTAGCTGGGTCAACCATGAGGTGCATCTTTTAGACTGATAAGAATGAACATGATAAAAATGTTGCATTTGAAAGTAGATTTGAATATTAGATGAAGAGTTTAGATCTTCCACTGCAGGAAAGAGTTGTCCATTTTTTAGCACATTTATAAAGGTATAATTCACATCTCTTATAATTTAGTCATATAATGTATAAATTTCCATGACACTTGTTGTATTACATTATTACATTTTTAAACAATTGTAGTAAAGCATAGAGCATAAAATTTCTGATTTTAACCAATTTTAAGTGTATACATCAGGGGCATTAATTACATCCACAATGTGTGCAAAAATCACCACTACCTATTTCTAAAATTTTTTCATCACCCCAACAGAAACTCTGTTACCCCCCATTTCCCATTTCCCCTGACCTCAATTCCTAGTAATTGCTAATCTACTTTCTGCCTATATGTATTTGCCTAACTCTAGATACCTCTCTATTATAAATGGAATCATACCATATTCGTCCTTTTGTGTCTGGCTTATTTTATTTAGCATAATGTTTTCAAGGTTCATTCATGTTGTAGCATATGTCAGAACTTCATTCCTTTTCATGGCTGAATAATAATATTCCATTGCATGTATATGCCACATTTTGTGTCTCTATTCATCTGTTGATAGACACCGGTTTTTTTCTACCTTTTGGCTATTGTGAATAATACTTCAATGAACATTGCATAAAAATATCTGAGTCTCTGCTTTCAGTTCTTTTGGATATATACATGAGAGTGGAATTGCTAGATTATAATGATAACTGTTGAGCTTTCTGAGCATCCACCAAGCTTTTCCTTCATTTCATTTTACATTCATACATGCAATGTATGAGGGTTCCAGTTTTTTTATGTCCTGCTCACCCATACTTGTTCTTTTTTGTAAGGTTTTTGTTTTTTTCTTTTTCCCATTTTAAGGGGTATGGATTGGTATCTCACTGTGGCTTTGATTTACATTTCCATAATGACCAATAATGTTGAGCATCTTTTCATGTGTTGATGGCTATTTGGACATCTTCTTTGGAGAAATGGCTATTCAAATCCTTTCCCCATTTTTTTTTTTTTTTTTTTTTTTTTTTTTTGAGGACAGTGTCACTGGCCTTCACACGCGGAACCCGCACCGGGGCTGCCGGCTTCCCAAGCCAACGCCCAACCACCGCGCCACTCCGCTGGCCCCCTTTCCCCATTTTTTTGAATTGAGTTGTGTATTTTTTGTTGTTGACTTTTACAAGCTTTTTTTGTATACTCTGAATATTAATACCTTATCAGATATATGATTTGCAATGTTTTCTCTATTTCTGTGTATTGTTTGTTCACTCTCTTCATGGTGTCCTTCAATGCACCGACATTTTTTTATTTTGGTGAGGTTCAATTTATTAATTTTTCTTTTGTTGGCTGTGCTTTTTGTGTCCTACCTATGAAATCATTACCAAATCCAATATTATGAAGATTTCCCCCTATATTTTCTTATAAAAGTTCTATAGTTTTATATCTGAAGTTTACATCTTTAATATATTTTGTTATAATTTATGTATGATGGAAATCATCCATTTTTAATGTTATTGTAACCATTGCATTACAATATATTGAGACTTTTTTTTGAAATATTGGTAAAAAGGGTAAGGGGATGGCGGTCATCTAATCAATCTCCTAGTCTTTGGTGGCATACAGGAGTTAGAATAGAGAGGGGAATCCAAATATAATGGTACATTTCTGTTAAAAAAAAAATAAGGCAAGTAATGTTATGACTGGGAAAGGAAAAAGCTCAAAGAAGTTGAGGATATAGATTGGACTGTTTTAATACAATACTGGTGTTCAGGGTAAGATATGGTTTTGTGATCATTGCAGAGTGGATATTGGTACCATTCTCAACAATGAAATGTGAATAATTGGGAAATAGTAAAGTGCATTTTAGGCCTTCTCTGTTGCTGGTTCCTGTGGCTTATTCATACTTCAAAATCGATGACGTTCCCTATGGGTAATGTGTAAGAGGTGTATAGAGTGAGTAGAGGAAGGCCAGAAAAACATTTGTTTAAAGTGATAGTTTGCTTGTTCCTGAGCAAAAGATAATTATTACTTATTCATCTTTGATTCTCCAGAGCCTGGGATGATGTCTGACAAATAGAAGATTTCAACTTTATTTGTCTCTAGAATACATAAAAGCATGAAAGGGCAGGAGGGCTTCTCATCAATGTGTATTAAAGAAATAGTAGGTCTCTTCTCTTCCTTTTAAATACAGTCCATCTCCAGATCCTTGAAGCATTTTTCTCACATCCTCACATGAGTCTTCTAGGATGGTTGGGCTGGGTCTTATCTCTACATTTTGTCCCCCATACTCTGACCATCTATTTGGTTACACCCTATCAAGAGGTACTAGGGGTGTGAGGAGGAAGGTGAAAATAACTTTGTAAGGTAGGAAGACTTATCACCCCTTCGAGGGTTGCCAGCCCAAATTTGGGGTGTGTAGTTAAATTTGAAGTTCAGGTACAGGAAACATTATTTTTCAGTAGCAGAGTATCTTAAATATTGTAGTGGTCATGGTTATTCTGAAACATATTTGTGATTGATTCAAAATTAAGTTTTAACTTGCCAATTTTATTTTCTCAATTTGGCAACTTTACTCATGTTTTCTGTTTTCTCCCCAGGATGTGATGAATGTCATAAGAAGGTATGTATGCGAGACCAGGTATGGTCCTTATCATGTGTGTTAAGACAGAATGATATCCATAAGAGTAACCTTGGAAATAACCAGGGTTTTTAAAAAATGAGAGATCTGGGGGGCCGGCCGAATGGCGCAGTGGTTGAGCGCTGGATTGAGAAGCCAGCGGTCCCGGTTCAGGTCCCACATATGAGGGCCAGTGACACTGCCCTCAAATAAATAAATAAATAAATAAATAAATAAATAAATAAATAATGAGAGATCTGGGAAATTTGAGCATTACATTGTTTCCAATTGCTGATTACAGTTAAACTTTTTAATGGTAGGAAATTTGGGTGGTGGGAGGTTCCAGAGTTTCGGTCAATAGAAAACTTAAAAATAAGGGGTTGTAGTATCAGAACTCCATGACTTCAATCATTCTATTCATTCTTAGTCTCTGCATCCGTGCTTATTTCTATAATACTTTATAGGTGTCTGTCTTGTCACAGGAAGGACCTTGTCCTCTTTATCTGCTAGGTCCCCAAATTTTCCACACGGCATCTCCTTTATATTTTTTTCCCTCCCTGAGGATAGAAGAAACAAGGTCTTTGTAGGTGGTGATCTTTGGATTTCAAAATAAATAAATAAATAATAAAAAGTAGACTCAAGTCTCAGGGAATAGTGGCTTTGGTTCTGGTGCCAATAATTAATCGCTTACGTTTACAAACTTTAGCATCTTCTAGTAGACATGGTTTTCTTTGGGTAAAGTTGTCTACCTACTTGGCATCATCAGTGTCTTCCTAAGGACATGAAATTCAGACCACTATTAATTTGGATGTTATTTCCCACACGTTTGTAATGTTTCGCCAGAGAATGTGTCCTCATACATTATTCTCAGCATCTGTACTGGGGTAAAAGGCTTTGGAGACCATTCAGACTTCAGTACAGGAGCCTCACACTTGATAATCTAAAACTCTCAGAAGCCAGGTTCTAGAGCCTCTCCACCGACTGACAATCTGTCTGGGAACCCACATCTTTGTCCTGTCCCTGCAGGAACCACTGAGATGGTAGTGACTTCTCTGGAGGTATCAAGCACCTTTGATAGGTACCATTATATCATGTAATATTGTATCATTTAAGAGCTTGAGGACATGGGGTTAATTTTTCCATTTTACAAGGAAGAACACGATCTTCTTTGAGAATACCTTCCCAAGGTCACACATTGGGTAAATAGAAAGGTAGACATGAGGGCATTTCTGATTGCAATTTCAGGGTCACCTCTCCTTTCTCACCTCTCCTTTCCTCCGTCTCTTAAGTGAAGAGGATTCGAGTACATCAATGATTGAAAAGCGAAGGAGTCAGTAGTCTTGGAGACACACAGAGTCAGAAGTATCAGTGGTATATGTTTCTCTTTTGTAGAAGTGAGAGCTGGACCTTGATGAAGCCAAAAATTCTTTCCAAGAAACTGAAGAGTACATTCCGAGCTCCAGATCTGAGCAGCATGCTTCAGGTGTTTAAAGGTGAGGAGAGCCAGGGGAAGGGTGTGGGTGTTGGGTTCTTATAGTGTCAGAGCAAAACGAGGCAGTGGGTGTTGTTTCAGATGAGGACAAAAGACAGGAGGTAGGCCTGACAAGGAAAGATACATGCTCTGTGCTAAAGATGTCATCATCTCTAAGGGGGAATGGCCAGGTGTCCTCTCATTCACCATTTGATAACCTCACAGAGCTCCCCTCCTCTGTCCCCACTAGAGAGAAATATAGGTATCAGTGTTTCCTCCTTTTCTTCTAATAACATCATTGAAACTTTTGTCATTTCAGAACTGACAGAAGTCCAAAGATACTGGGGTAAGAAGAAGTTACAGGATCTTCAAATCACCATATTCTGACCCCTTTTCAGAAGTGGTTACTATTAGGTCGCAAGATCTTAGTTTCATGTGTCCCTCCCAAACATGCATACATACAAGAGTTCCTAAGGGTTCTACTCATCTCTGACCCATTAATGCAAGCTCCTCCCAGTCAATTCCTGTATCCTCCTCATAATATCACAAAACATGTGTGTCCTATGTAATTCAACTGACTGTGTACCTTTTCCTACAGTGGACTTTATGCTGAATCCAGTCAATGCTCTTTTGGGTGTTGTCATTTCTGAAGATCACAGACAAGTGACAGTTCAGAAGAGTTTTATGTTTAAGAATGTATATCCATGCAACTTTTCTGCTTTTGATGTCTTGGGCTGCCAAAATTTCTCCTCAGGGAAATATTACTGGGAAGTAGATGTGTCTGGGAAGATAGCCTGGATCCTGGGGGTATACAGTAACACAAGTAACCTCAATAGAAAAAAGAGCTCTGGGTTTGTTTTTAACCCTAATGTAAATTATCAAAATGTTTACTATAGATTCAGACCTGAAAATGGCTACTGGGTTGTAGGATTACAGAATGAGTCTGAGTACAGTGCCTTCGAGGACTCTTCCACCTCTGATCCCAAGGTCTTGACTCTTTCCATGGCTTTTCCTCCCTGTCGTGTTGGGGTTTTCCTAGACTATGAAGCAGGCACTGTCTCATTTTTTAATGTCACAAACCATGGGTCACTTATCTACAGGTTCTCTAAATGTCACTTTTCTCAGACAGCTTATCCATATTTCAATCCTTGGAACTGTCCAGCTCCCATGACTCTGTGCCAGCCAAACTCCTGAGCCTTCTCATTCCCTCATCCACTTGCAGTGCCCCCTGTCTAGGTGTCACCTCCTGTACCTGAGCTCATCCGTACCATTCATACCATCTCTTCCTTGCTGACTCTTCTTTAGAACTTTTACTCATCCTTGGGATGTGCACTGTTTCTCATTTGAGTTAGAAAAGGAGCTTATTTACCCATTTACCCATTTTTGTATTCTCAAAGAAAGACTTCAGAGTCCCTCCTAAAGACAGCAGTATTGGTATCACATCTTTGGCCTTCCAGTTATCCACATTTCCCTTTATCAGTGTTCTGAAGAGACATGGCTAAACCTGTCTTCCACCATCCATGATCCTAGGACAGTTAATAATAACCCCTATCCATCAACAACTATGAAGTCCTTGAGTGTATGTCCATTTGTTGCCCAGGATATAAAGTGTTCATTAGAGAGTGAAGGAAAGAAAAACAAAAGTAATATATGTACCCAGAGTGAAAATTCTCTGTTCAGAGTGTTTGAGTTCAAATCCTGTCTTTTATAAGCTGTGTAACGATGAATAAATTTGGTTTCTGTTTCCCGAAATAGATATTGAGTTTTAAAACTGTTCCTAACTCTTTTTTTTTTTTTTACCATTTCAACACCCAGTTCTTAATTTAATTAATTAATTAATTAATTTTTTTTTTTTTTTGAGGGCAGTGTCACTGGCCCTCATATGTGGGAGTCGAACCAGGGCCACTGGCTTCCCAAGCCAGCGCTTAACCACCGCGCCACTCTGCCGGCCCAAACTGTTCCTAACTCTTAAGATCATTGTCTACAACTACCACTCAATGAAAAGTATCTACTTAAGTGTCCTGCACAATATAATAAATATTTGCTCTCATGATTACTGAAAAGTGTCAGCTGTGTCAGTGTCATACTGATTTGTGCCCTTGAGAGGAACAGTAAATGGTTCTACTGAAGTCCCATTTTTTGAGTTCCCAGGCACTGTTGTCAAGACCACTCTAGTTTCATTCTTGTGTTACAGAACTTTTTAAACTGAGGCTGGGACGGTTTTGTTTTTTTTAAATTATTTATTTATTTATTTTTAATTAGTTTCAGGTGTACAACACAGTGCAATTGTTATACATTTTACCCCTCAAAGTGACAACCCCCCCTCTTGCCACTGCCCCCCATATCATATATATCTATTACTCTTCCTGTGACTCTCTTCCACAGTATAATCCACATCCTGTGACTATATATATTCAATTACAGTAGGTATACAACCTCCGCTTTAGTTATACAGTGCAGTGATCAAACCTCTACTCCATCCATGAAATGGTCTCCCTAACAAGACCTATGACATTCCACAAAATATTTACAACATTATTAACTCATATGTGAAATCTGAAAAACTGTATGAATGAGCAAAGTAAACAGAAACTGTCTCATAGATATAGAGGAAAAATCAGGGTTGCTAATTGGGAGGGGGATGGAGATGAGGGAGAAGGGGAAGGGATTAGACAGCAAAAATAGGCAACTACAATATTGCCACTGGGATATGAAAGACAGTTTGGGACTGTTTTTAAGGCCGTTTGGAGTTGCGGGTGGGGAATGGGTCAGAAAACTGCAACAGTGTGAGTTTCCAAAATCTGTCCAGCAGAAGGAGCCATGTCTTGCAAAGCCTTTTGGTGTTCAGGCCTTTTCCTTGAATAAATCATCATATATACCATCTTACACATTTTTCTTTATTAATCAGTTTCAAATTATGGAATATACTTACTCAGGATAACAAATGAACAAACTTTTCTCAGAGAAGCATACATTATAATTAGGGCCAATCACTGCACAGAGCCCACATCAAGATATCCAGGGGTAGTAACTTATGCCAGGGGAATGAAAAAGAAAGTACTTGGCCTGGGAAAGGTATGCACAGACATACATAAACACTCATTCTTACTCACAATGTGTATATATATTATAATATATAAATTATGTGCATAAATATGTAGAGAGAATTTTTATCCCAATTAATCTTGAAAAATATATGAAGGAAAAATCCTTATCAGGTAAATGAACATATAAACCTATGAGGTGTTCCTCAATGTCCCACAGCTAATGAGTGGAGCAGGCAGGATTAGAACTGCATCTGTGTTTCAATAGCACAGGTGCCCTTTCTGCAGTCACTCCTCCCAAAAAAGATAGGAGCCAGATTCCCTAGGATGTGGGGTTAGAGGGATAACCCAGGTGATGCTAATCTGCAGGAGGAGCCAGGGGTATCATGGTAAAATCTTAGATGTCAAAAGATATAGATTGATGTATTCAATCCATGTAGTCATTAGTGATATAGGAGCAGCTTGCATTATTGGCTTGAAAAATGTTGAGCTTCTTCATCGTCAGGGAGTTCTTGCAGGTGACATAGAGCGTGAACATTGGGGAACAGTTAAGAGTCTGAACTTTGAAATGAGATAGAATATCATTATTGTGATGTTGCTACTCACTGCCCCTTATTAAGTAAAATGTAATTGGATTCAGTTTCTCATTAGAAATAAACATACTAGAACTTAACCTGATAGTGATATGGTGAGAATTAAATAATAGAACATTTTCAATAACTTCCTCATTCCTTATCACTTAAATACTGATCTAGATTGGTGTTAATTAATTTTCACTGTGATTTGAAATAATGAATGTTAACAATGAATATTTTTACTTCAAATATTAGTACCTTTGTTATGTTTAAGATAGAATAGGCTAATTAAGGAATCAAATCATTTTTTAATTTCATCATTTTGCATAATAAATATTTCTGTATTTTGAAATCTTCAAATATATTTCATCGTATAGGTAAATAATTTTCAGAGTATGCAATTCTAGGTTGTTATTTAATTTTTCTAAACATTCTCTTTGATTTGCTATTTAATAGTCTGCTGTCAATCAAGTTGTCCTTTTTTATTGTGGTATAAACACTTACCATGAGATCCAACCTCGTAAATTTTTAAGGTGTTGCAGTTCAACAAGAGTAAAATTTCAGGTATACAAGATAAATAAGTTCTATAGATATACTGTACAACATTCTGCCTATAGTTAACGATATTGTTACTATGCACATAATAAATATTTCTTTACTATAAAAGAAGTTTTAATGTCTTCATAGCTATCTAGTCTTTTATTTTAAGTACTGGAATAGCTTCATTAATCTTAGTGAATATATTAGAGGAAAACCCATTGTTCTTGTCTGTTTCCACAGTAATTCCCTTTCATTAGAGAGCCTTTTCTCTGACCAGATAAATCTCCATTTTTCAGGGTGCTGATTCACATTATGACTTACAGTGATAGAGGCAGGGTCAGGAGTTCTGTATGAGCTCCCTCAGGAATGGCGTGACTCAGTGTTTCCTTTTCCTGGTAGCCTCACTCTTTCCAGGGAGCTGGAAGGCTACAGTTGTCCTCAGGAGTGAGTTAGCCTGTTCTCCTCAAGGGAGGCAGCAGGGTGAAGGCTGCAGCAGTGAAGTGTTCCTGTAGCACTTGGTGTTGTCACTTAGTCTTTCTTTTGTGATCCTGAATGTCTCTTAAGCAAACCCTGGATTTGTTTTTTGAGTGATTGTAGATTTTAGTTTTAGTATTTTAATTAAAAAGAAAACTATTTCTATCTGTCTTCTGGCATTTCCTGTATGGTCATTATTATAAGCATATTTTCTTTTGCATCTTTCATCTTGAATATAATAGCTGCTGTGAAGTCCTTGTATATTAAATACAACATCTGGATTATTTCAGAGTTGGTCTCTATTGATTGCCCTTTCTCCTGAATAGGGTCATATCTTCTACTTTTTCTGTATGTTGAATAATTTTAGATTGTATCTAAAAAAAAAATTCCCCCAGGGGAATTTTGAATGTGATGTAGAGAGCCTAGATTCTGTTTATTTCTCTGAAGAATATTATTGTGTTTTATTTTGTTTTTTCAGGCAATCAACTTGGTTTATCCAAAGTTCCATGTTCTCTGCTGCGTTTTGCAGCATCTGGAATTTGTGAGGAGTACCATTAGCCCTATTTAGGCTGCTCACCATCTGTATCAAACATTTGTTGTTCAGAGATTTGATCAGACGGTTTATGTACAATTTGGGATTTCTTCCTCCGGATATGTCTTTTTAAAATATTCTCCTACCAGTTTTTAGCTGCTATGGCAGCCCTAAATTATTCTTGTTCTTCAAGTCAGTATGCCTCAATATTGCTAACTGATTTATAACTGTCCACCCACTGCTGATTGAGGTCTTTCTTCAAATAAAAGTCATAAAACTAGGAACTATGCCCAACAGTGTTACTTACTTCCAAGTGTCTGTTACACTGCAGATTCTGACTGCCTTTATCACTCTCTAGGTTCTTTCCTTCTTTTCTCCTTCCCTCACTGTTTCCTTCCTTCTTTCCTCTTTGACACATTTGTGCAATGTTTATATAGTTGATCTATTGGTTACAGGTGCTGTTTTATTGAAATGAATATCTCCATTAGTGGAAATAGAGCATAACTATTGCATTCTTTGCATCTTTGTAGCTCTAAAATTGAATTATTGGATTTTAGGATTTCTCATTATACAAATTGCCAGAATTTGTTGAAGTGGTTGTACCCATTTGTGGTCCCACATACTTCCAGAAGAGGACAAAGAACATGTGAAATCTGGTGATTAATGCAGAGATATTTAGAATAGATGTAGTAGTTATAGGATATTATATGATTGAAAGTGGAGGGTATTGAAGAGTTCAGAGTGTGACTGTGCTTGGGTGGTATTGACTGCAATGTTCAAAAGTTATGAGCTCCCTTACCCAAGACACCCTTCTCTGTCCAATACTTTTTTCTTTTTCAATTCTTCCACAGCTACAATATCCTTTTACTGCTCTCCCTTTAAATCTCTGAAGTGACCCCATATCCTTGGTCAATATCTTGGAACTCTTTTTTTTTTTTTTTTTTTTTTTTTTTTTGAGGGCAGTGCCACTGGCCCTAATATGTGGGATCCGAACCGTGGCCGCTGGTGTCCCAAACCAGCTCTTAACCACCGCACCAGCCCTTGGAACTCTTTTATGAAGCATAAGAATTCAAACTAAGAGCATCAGATCCTGTCAAGAAACCTGAAAACTTAAGCCACTATGAAACCTGAATCCGCCAAACTCCTCTCACAACACAGAATTTTACACCAGAGCTGACTATGTTGGCATTCTCCACATTCCTTGTTATCATGTTCTGGGTGACAGGAAAAAAATGAATCCTCTTTAGGGCTCTGTATTTTCACTCCTGCTTAGAGAGAAACCTGATGAAATAGCTTCCCTTTTGGCCCATGGGTTTTGTTTTTTTTACATTTTTTATTTATTTATTTATTTATCTATTTATTTATATATATTTTTAATTAGCTTCAGGTGTACAACAAAGTGCAATAGTTATACTTTTTATCCCTCAAAGTGACAACCCCCCTCCCCCAGTTCTCCCCTCCCACTCCTCCCCCCCATATCATACTATCTATTACAATTCCTTTGACTCCCTTCCACCATATAATCCACATCCCGTGACTGTCTATATATTGGCCCATGGGTTTTTGACATTTTCCCATTTGAGAATATCTTGGGGCAAAGTAAAAGTTAAAATGCAATTGAAGTGTGGTAGTGGAGACATTAAACACCAATTGGGTAAAGCCTTAGTAAGAAAACAGGAAATATGAAAAACTGTTGGTTAAAATTTGTCAGAGGAGAATCATTATGGTAATAACATCAGAAGAATAGCCAAATTCCATTATGTGACACAGCACCTGTGTTTGCAGCAGGAACAGTATAATAGAAGCATGATTTATCCTCCATATATTCAATTTGGTTAAAATTGTATTTATTGCAATGTATCTATCAGTCCTTTGATGCAGTACCTTCTAATAGAGCTAAGGCAATAAGCAACAAAATAGAACAAGTTCCTATCTGATTTCATGAAACTTAAAATTTGTGGATGCATGGTGGGTCTGCTGTGGAGATTACTAATGGTAGTATTAGTGATAACACTAGGCTGCCTGCTGCACTCTCCCTACTGCCTTCCACTTATGCATTTTCATTTCCTAACTCAGGGTATATACTAACAGAGTTCTCACCTCTAGGAGTAATCCTAGTTCCAGAGAAGACTTCCTGAGACATCCTAGCCAAAGAAGCCCTAGGGAAGGAATCTATGGAGTTTCCATGTACCACACACAGCTCAGGCTTCTGGACCAGTTCTGCACAGAGACCAGCAGAAAAGACAGCTATGTCTGGCTCTGCTCAGGGCTGAAAGAGATATTTTGAGAAAGAAAACTGAACAAAGCCACAGAGTCTTTGAAACTTAATAATTTAACACTTGTAAATGTCATAGACTTTTGGCATGGTTCTTCACATAAATTCCTAGCACACTGTCCTCTCTGGGTTTGGAAGCCTTAATGGTGTGACTACTGCCCTGCTCTGAAGCTTCTTTTGTATTCACTAGTCCTACAAGATTTCCAAGTTCAACTCTGGGATCTCTTGCTGAAAAATCACTAAACTTGCCCATCTTTTCCTTGGACCATACCTGACATCCAGAAACTGTTTTCATCTGAGAGATCAGGGGAGGAGGAACACTTATGAAGAATTTCCATAAGGGGTATCATTGCAACTTTCATAAAACAAAATGAGATGCTTATTTGGTGTAATTCATCTGAAAAGATATCAGAAATGGCATGACATCAAGATTCTGAGACCCATGAAAAAAGGGAGTTAAAGTAGGGTTGCCTCATTATTTAACCACCTCTCCTCCTGTTAAACACATGGTGCACCCCAATCTATAAATGCCCTCAAATGGTATATACAGTCAGAGCTCTTTTTTTTTTAACTAGTTTTTCTTTATCTGACCTGATTTTACTGGATTAAGGTTGACTTTGTGCATTATCACCTCTACAACATTCTCATTGTAGCCTTACCGGCCCCAAGTCCTTTTTAGGCACACATCTTTTGAAATTGCACTTTTCACCTGAGTCATTATTATTATCAAAGTCTCCTATGCCACTTAACCCAGGAGTTTAGAATTCTGTCATAGAGTATTAGCCACATGTCTTCAGAGAAAGAGTCAAATGTACACACATTTTCAGAAAGAAAAAAACTATATTAAAATTAGGCTGATGATAACCACTCTGAGCACCTCTTGTAATTGCAGAAGTCAGGCATGACTTGTATTTATCTTTTGTTATCGGTATATATTATTACAATTTTTATTATATATGTATATATATATATGTATATGTATATATGCCCTTCATATATATGATAGAGATTTATTATGAGGAACTGGCTCATGTGATTATGGAGGTTGAGCAGTTCAAGTCCTTGCCATGTACAAGCTCTAGACCCAGGAAAGCTGGTGGTTCTCAAGTTTAAAAACTTGAGAACCTGGGTAGTCAATGGTATAAGTCCTAGTGCAAGGACAGGAGAAAGCCTATATCCCATCTCAAGTAGGCAGGCAGGGAGCAAAAAGAAAACCTTCTTCTACTTCTGTTCTAGTCAGGCTCTCAAGAGATTGGATATGGCCAAAAACACTGGGAAGGACAATGTGTTTTACGGAGTCTACAGTTCAAATGCTAATGTCACCTGGAAACAACACCCTCACAGACACACCCAGTAATACAGTTTAATCTGGGCACCTTGTGGCCAGTCAAGTAGATACATAAAATTAACCATCACAATTACTTTCCCATTTGATTTTTATTATGCTAGGACTATGGATAATATATGTATATATATATATATATATATATATATATATTTTGTTTATTTTTAATTTGTTTCAGTTGTATAACACAGTGCAATAGTTATACTTTTTACCCCTCAAAGTGACAACCCCCCTCCCCCATTTGGCCACCCCACTCTCCCCCCCATATCATATATATCTATTACACTTCCTCTGACTCCCTTCCACATTATAATCCACATCCCGTGACTATATATTCAATTACAGTTGGTATACAATATTATACAACCTCAGCTTCAGGTATACAATGCAGTAATCAAGCCTCTTCTCCATCCATGAAATGGCCTCCCTAACAAGACGTATGACCATCTGATACCCCACAAAATATTTACAACATTATTAATTATTTTCCCCAAACTGTCTTTCATATCCCAGTGGCAATATTGTAGTTGCCTATTTTTGCTGTCTAATCCCTTCCCCTTCTCCCTCATCCCCACCCCCCTCCCAACTAGCAACCCTGATTTTTCCTCTATATCTATGAGTCAGTTTCTGTTTACTTTGCTCATTCATACAGTTTTTCAGATTCCACATATGAGGGAGATCATATGGTATTTGTCTTTCTCTGACTGACTTATGGATATTATATATTAATTAAATAGCATTAGATGACATTGCCCAACAAATGACACTTCATGGATTTTCATCTATGTAGTCTATTTAGGAAAATTGTCATTTTGGCCATATTGAATACAGGTTCTGAGAGTTAGCATCAAGGTGCTACCACTCTGTGATAGCTCCTTTGACTCACTACCTGAGGTAATTTCAGATTGGGTAGCCATCCCCTCTCACGTCACCTAATTTAGCTAGCTGGTGGATACAGGGCAGAAGACATCTGCCAGTGTTGCACACCAGGTGAGCCTTCGGTGTAGGTCCCACTGTGGTATTATTCCCTACTAAAGCCATCTAATTTTAAGGCAACAAGACCAGGTGGATGTGTGTGAAATTATACTGCTTGAGTAAGCCTTGTTCTCCAAAGGTTGTGTACATAGAAGAGCCCCGAGAACAGCTTCCAAGAGCTGAACTGAAACAGGATTAAGATCCGAGGTACCGGCCCAGCTGTTCCAGGCACACAGCCTTGAAATTTCCCAGGGCCCTTATCTGAAAGCCTCCCATTGGTCCATAATGTTTCTTCTTTCTTGCTCCTCCCTCCAGGAATTTAGCTTTCGTTTTCACCCTGCTGCTCCACTTCCTCTGTGTAAATCAGTTAGGGTCCGGACTCGGGGAGTGAATCCTGACTGATCCTGCACCTCAGGCTGGAGCTGCAAAACAAGTACATGGGGCTTGTTCTTTGACAGATTGCAGGTGAGTTTCCCTCTGCTCCCTGTGCAGTGCCTGGGGTGTGGTAGCCTGCCAAGACTGTGTCTTCCGTAGTTTGAGAGCGTGGGCCTGGAAGTGTACCACTCCCACCACAGCCACTTGGGCCAGGACTAAGGGGCGTCCTCAATGAGGGCTGCTCAGGCCCAAAGTACCTGGTGGCAGGAGCAGTTCCAGTAGAGCCGCGATTGTGGCACAGGGGCTGCTGGCTGGGGGAGGGGTGAGGCGTAAGCACTCTGAAGTCAGCCCTGGAGGCTCAGCTGCAGTTTGGGATTCGGACGCCCTCTGGTCCTGGCAGGTTAGAGGAGATGCAACAATGGAGCCGGGCAGCCCTGAGCAGGCAAGGTAGGGGTGAAACAAGCAGGGAGCGCCCCCTCCCCCACGTCTGTTTCAGAGCCAGTCCAACAGGCTTCCACTCCTGCAGAGGATGGGTCTCCTTCAAAAGTGGTCTAGGCGCTGCTCAAGCTTCTGCTTTTGCCCTGGGGTCTTGAATTCCTTGTATTCCTGTGTATGAGCCCTTTAAGAGAGGATCTCCATTTCCTATAACCCTAAGTTTCTGGGCGCAGCTTAGTTAGGGGTGGGGTCATCCTCCCAGTGTGACTGAGGTTCTCTGCACTCTGCTCTCCTATGTCCTGTGAGTGCAGCTGCTTTCTTTCACCCTAGCTGTTTATAGCTCCACTGTGAAAATCAACTCCATAGCCCCAAAGCGGGCTGCATGCTGTGTTCCTCCCTCCTCTATAGTCAGTCGCCTGATGCATCAGAGCATTAGTCGGATCCTAAATGGGATAAGAAATAGTTGGAGGCCTCAGACTCATGTTTGGATTACAGCTTAAACAGTGGTAGACATCATTTAATATCTACTCCTGATTAATGTCTATGTCTGATATTGCTGCTCGTCACAGCCTGATCTGGGCCATAGTCTGCAGCCAGAAGCTAAATGCATATGGACTCCGGGCTATTTTCTGTATCTGGACCATTAGCTGGATTACACTTCTAGTTCTTCTGCCTTATTCCTTATCAGTTTCCCTTCATGTTTGATGAACATGAAACCAATAGACATCTTTAGTGGGTCTAAATTAGCACAGCCTTTATAGCTTTCCCTTCCCTAGCACCCAGCAAAGGGAAAACTTATTATCACATACTGGAGATCTTTCTTTTACCATCAAACTTTGGCAACCATGAAGACTTCAAGATCTACTGAGGTCTTTCTTTTCTATGTTTGCTTCATAGTCCCATTTACCTAGTGTTCTTGATAGAACCCCTGAGCATAGACTATGGGCACAGGGCCATATATTGTCCGGGTGGGAAAATGAGCATCACTGTGCTATCCTGCCCCTCTGTGATATCCCCTCTGACTGACAGCAGCATCATTTCCCATTGGGATGGTCATTCCCACCCATGCAACCCAATCAGACATAAACTGCCAGGGTCTCTTAGCTTAGTTAAGGGTACAGGACAGTATGTCAGCATGGCTGCCTCAGGTGAGCCGTCAGTGATGGTCTTCACAGTGGTATAGACATACTTTATATTTGTTATCTCAGCTTTTTAAGAAGCCAAAGTAAGTGGCTGTGTGTGAAACTGTCATACCTTATGGAAGCCTAGGGCTACAAAGGGCTGTTTACCTTTTGAAAGCCATAAGTACAACTTCCAGGGACATAAAAGAGACACAGTTGGTTATAAGAGTCACACTCCCATGGGCCGGCCAAGTGGCGTGGTGGTTAAGCGCTGGCTTGGGAAGCCAGTGGCCCCGGTTCGGATCCCACATATGAGGGCCAGTAACACTGCCCTCAAATAAAAAAAAAAAAAAAAAAAGTCACACTCCCTGTGTGGAACAGTGAGGCCTCTGCTTACTAATTGGTGTTTAAGCTTCCTATAGTGCACATGCACTTTACACAAGGCCATTTTTGCTGTCAATGATGTGGCCTTACAAGGTAGCTGACTTTCCAGTATATTGTAACTCAGTAAATTTCCCAGAAAACAAAAACAAAACACCAACTTACTAGGAGAAGAGTAAGCCAGAATTACCTTTGTAGGAAAAAAGAACCCAGGCCTGATGTTGACCCTTTGTTCCCAGGTATCAAATAGAACCGCAAACCTTTACTTTTTACCGCCTTTTGTGTATCACTCTCATCCCCTTTTCTCCATTTCCTTCAGCACCTCTTCTGAAGCTCTCATCATCTCTCCCCTGGGCAACTGTGCATGCACCCTACTGATCTTCCCGATTCCACACTGGATCCACCTAACAGTATTCCACAACCCAAGGGCAGAGCTCAGTATGTCCCCTCCTCTTACCTGAGGGGCAATCATGAACAATTTGGGAAAGAGTCCCTGAATGTTACATGAGTTGGGAAGCACCATGCATCATGGTCCATTCATGTGATACTAAAATCTAGCAGTTTTCTGCACACCAGAAACACTGGCATTTTCACACTCAGATAAGGTGATACGTCTTCCATGTACTGGTCATTTCCTTTACTTAACATTTTTTCCTCTTCCTTATGCCATAGTCCCTTCAACTTTTTCAACTTTCAGTTCAATCCTATGTTTCAAATGGAAGTATTGGACAGCCTTTCATCTGCGCCCCATCATCCCCAAACGGTTGGATTTCTCAACAACACGTACATATCTCTAGCAGTGTTTTTCACATCTGCTCTTTCATATGTATATGGATGATGATTTAATTTACTATACTTTCCAGGTCAATGTCAGGGACATAATGGTTTAGACTCTCTTTAGGCTCACTTCTTATTTATAGGTATCAGTTCAGAGCTTTAGGCTCACTTCTTATTTATAGGTATCAGTTCACTTGCTATGTAATTCATTGTTGTTAAAAAATTAGTTCAATATTCTTCCCTAATATTTTGAGACTTCTTTCCCAAGACTGATATTCATTTCATCTGTGTTTCAATTTTTCAGATATGTAACTTGTTGGTCCTGTGAGTATATTTATACTCTCCCCCCTCCACACACACACATCCACAGACATACATACATCCTTGGCATATCTCCAGGCCAAGGTGAATTTCACCATCTATAAACATAAGAAGCCCCAGAATCTCCTAGCTGGTCTGGAGCTCCCACTCTCACACCCCTCGTTGCTCTGGATGTTAATAGGATCCATGAAGTTATATCTCTGTTTGTTGTTAACTCACTGGTGTAGGCCTCTGAAGATGGACCATGAATAGAATACATTAGGTTCATCCCAACTGTGTGTATTGAAAATCAGTGAACTTCGTAAATCACTCACTATTTCTGTGTTCACATATGATAAAGAGTTTGCCCTTGACATGTACACAAACACATTGTCATATATTATGTCATGATAATGAGTGAAATCATTCCAAACATGCAGCAAGGAATGGCAATGGTTACACTGTAAATAAGGAGGTCAGAACAGGTCTTTTTGATAACAGACTATGTAAGCAGAGAATTTCCTAAAGTATAAGAGTGAATTCTACTGAGAGAAGAGGAAGCATGCTGAGAGAAGAGTAGGTATAAAAGCCCAGATGCATACATAGGTGCTTTGGTGCTTTTACACTGAAGGTGTGTTTTGGGCATGGGAAAGAAAAAGCAGGAGTGATGGTGGCTGACACCAGGATCTTGGTAGAAAAGGCCGCAGATCATCCTTTTGTTCAGTAAAAGTAAAGGGAAATAACCACTGTACAGATAAAAAATGAAATTTGTCATGTCATTTGAACTAAAAGTAAAGTTTTTGTGAAAAGTCCTTTTAATTATGTCACCAAGATCCTTTCCTTTTGCTCTACCTTTTCTTTTTTGTCCTACAGTATTTGATCTAGGCCCATCCTTCATTTCTACACAATTAGTATCATTTTATATTTTCCTTTCTTACTCTGCCCCCTTTTAACCTTTCCAATCAGGCAGCGATCTGTGAGCAAGGGGAGCCTCAGAAGTCAAGGACAGGGAGGAGCAGGGGAGCAGCTGCGATGGCTTCAGAAATCCTGCTGAACATACAGGAGGAGCTGACCTGCCCCATCTGCCTGGAGCTCCTGACAGAACCCCTGAGCCTGGACTGTGGCCACAGCTTCTGCAAAGCTTGCATCACTGCAAACAACAAGGAGTGTGTGATTGGCCAAGAAGGAGGCAGCAGCTGCCCAGTCTGCCGAGTCACCTACCAGCCTGGGGATCTGCGGCCTAATCGGTTTGTGGCCAATATAGTGGAGAGGCTCTTAGAAGTCAAGGTGAGCCCAGAAGAGGGGCAGAAGATAGATCTCTGTGTGCAGCATGGAGAGAAACTCGTGCTGTTCTGTAAGGAGGATGGGAAGGTCATTTGCTGGCTTTGTGAGCGGTCTCAGGAACACCGGGGTCACCACACGTTCCTCGTAGAGGAGGTTGCCCAGGAGTACCAGGTAAGAGAACTGCATGGAGGAAAGACAGTGCAGGCTGGGAAATCTCCACGTTACATTTGACTGTAATTACCTTGTCACCATAGACCTGAGTTCTGTGATCACTTATCTTCCTATGCTCACCTATTGAGGCCTGAGGACCATTTCTGTGCATTCCATCCAATCTCAAAAGGAGAAGCCTACAGTACAGACTCTTAACCAGTAGATATTTTTATACATTGTGCTAATAAGGAGAGGTTTTGTGCCCAAGCAATGCTATCATTTCCCCTGTGAGCATGGGTAACTGGGGAGCTGGGTGGATTGGATATATGTTCTTTCCTTGCTGCAGGATAGGTTTTTCATAGGACAAAGCGGTCATCTCCTAAAGCAGAGATGGTGATTCCTGTTACCTGAGTCTAAGGAAAATATTCACCACCTCAGGTTTTCTTCCAATTTTTTTTTTTAGAGGGCAGTGTCTCAGGCCCTCATAATGTGGGATCCAAACCGGGCCGCTGGTGTCCCAAGCCAGCTCTTAACCATCGTGCTACTTGGCCGGCCCTTCTTCCAATTTTTGATCTCAGTGTTTGTAAACTAGTCTCATCAGGGATTGGCCTAATTTCTTCCCCATCATCCTATATTCTGATGCTGAGAAAGCCCATGGCTTGACTCTGGTTGATTCCTCTCACAGGAGAAGCTCCAGGCAGCCCTGGAGAGGCTGAGGAAGGAGGAGAAGAAAGCTGAGGTGTATAACAGTTACTTCAGAAAAGAGGGAGCTTCCTGGAAGGTAAGAGGAGACATTTATTGAGGAAGTTAGATAGCAATCTGGGCATGACTTAGGGTGCTGGTCAGAAGGAGCTCCTCCTCTTTAGTTTTTCCTGGTACTGATGTGTCCAAATGTCATTTAATTGGTCCTCTTGTTATCCTTTCTCTGATGGTAGTGGGGGCTGTATTATAAATATGTCCCAAATGAACATACATATTGGATGGAAGAGACTCTAGTGTGGAAGGCTTGTGAATTCTGTGTTCAATTCCTGTTACGATTTTCAGCCTTTAGCTCTTCCAGGGAAAGACAATTACCAATGGCTCATGGTTCTGTCCTCAGTGTTTAACGTTAGGCAGAGGGTCGGAGCAGTGGTCAGGAGTAAAACAGGGAGACATGGCTGTCCTGGCCAGCTGTATAAAAGCCTAGCACACCCAGGTGTCCCATTTTGGCTCAGAGCTGGCCTTGGTAATGAAGACTTGAGGCTATTATTTTGGAATGTGATGGAGGGAAAATAATAAAATCAGCTTCCCTAATAATTTCTCCCCCATTTCCACCTCTCTTCCCTTTGAGAATTTAATACTTCTTGTTGTGACGCCCAGCCTCTGCCTGATAGCCTGAGTCCTTCTCTCTCTTTCTCATACTGAAGCATCAAATACAAGATGAGACTCAGAGTGTCCAGAATAGCTTTAAACAACTGAAGGATATCCTGGACCGTGAGGAGCAGAAGGAACTGCAAAAGCTGAAGAAGGAGGAGGGAGCCATTCTACGTACCCTGGCAGAGTCTGAGAAGGAGCTGGTCCAGCAGAGCCAGTTGGTGAGAGATCTCATCTCAGATCTGGAGCATCGTTTGCAGGGGTCAGCCATGGAAATGCTGCAGGTAGGACTTGGGAGCATCCCCAGCCTGTGAGATTTGAGAAAAATGAAGAGTAAGTTTCCTTCTCTGCTGTGTTGCTGTGTTCTTTCTGGTGGTGACACTAAATTTTTTTGGTCTTGCAGTACTCCTTCCCTGCATCTATTCTCGAGGTTACAGGAATAATTGAAAACATGAATAACCAGGGAAAATCTCATTTTTATTAATTTAAAAGAGCAGTGGAAAAATTTGACTGTGGTAAGAGGATCCACTGTGTCCAGGGTTATTCCATAGGCCTCTGTTATGTGTTACCTAGTGTTAGGTGTTTACCAGGTAACTTTATGACCAAAGAAGTATTTTATTTCCTCACAGATTGAGTTGAGTTTCTTCTCCACTTTCTCTATTTTCTGATAAACTGCTTTTCATATCTTGTAAGCTTTTTATGTCTTCTTTGATTCTCAATGATAGCCTTGCTGGGTAGAGTAATCATGATTACACGTCCTTTTTCATTCCTTTGACTATTTCATGACAGTCACTTCTGGCCTGCAAAGTTTCTGTTGAGAAACCAGCTGGCTCTCTTAGGGGAGTTCCCTTATAGGTAACGAACAGCTTTTCTCCTGATGCTTAAGATTCTCTCTTTGGCTTTAACTTTTGGTCTTTAATTGTAATGTCATGGTGTGGGCCTCTTTCGGTTCATTGTATTTGCGACTTTATGCACTGCCTGCACTTGTATGTGTACTGCCTTGGGCAGGTTAAGGAAGTTTTCTGTCATTTTTTTCTTCAAATAGATTTTCAATCCTTTGCACTCTATCTTCTTCCTGTGGTATGCCTATGATACAATGTTGTTACGCTTGACGTTGTCCCAGAGGACCCTTAAACTGTCCTCATTTTTAAAATTCTTTTTCCTTTGTACTGTTCTGACTGACTGTTTTCTGCTACCTTGTTTTCCAAATCATGGATTCAATCTTCTACTTCATGTACTGGGCTATTGATTCCATCTAATGTATTCTTCATTTCAGTTATTGTATTTTTCCTTACTGACTAGTTCTTTTTCATATTTTCTATCTGCTTTTTTATGTTTCCTACCTCTTTGTTAAAGCACTGAGATAATTTAGCATCCTTGTAACCAGTGTTTTGGACTCTGCATCTGTTAGATTGCTTGTCTCCATTTTGTTTTGTAATTTTTGAAGTTTTATCCTATTCTTTAATTTGGGACCTGTTTCTTTGTCTCCTCATGTCAACTGCCTCCCTCTGTTTGTTTCTATGTATTAAGTAGATGTTCCTCATTTCCCAGTCTTGGCAGTGTGGCCTGGTGTAGGAGGATCCCTCTAGGGTCCAGTGTTGCAGTCTCACTTGAGCCAGGTACTCCAGGGATGTAGTTGAGATTTGATTGCTGTTGACAGGAGAGTGGTTGGGATTGACCGTCAGGCAGACTGGCTGTGAGTACTTGCCATGACTGCCATGAGAAGCCGTTGTGTGCAGACTAACTCCTCAGAGGAGGATTAATTTCAGCGGGGCTCTGGGGTCTGCTTAGTCTATGCTTTGGTTGTGTGATTTGTGGCACTAATTGAGCGATGCTCTGGTATGACCTGAAGCCGGCCACCAGTATGTTGGTTCTGGGGCATCCTAATTGGGGCTCTCGTGCAGGCCAGGGTCAGCCACTGTCTGTGTCTAGTCCAGGGAGGGGCTACAGAATGATGTGCAGCTGGTAGCTGCCTGTTATGGGTTGGAGGTGCCAGGGAGAGGCTGTGCTGTGAAGTGAGGCCAGCTGCCACTACTGCCTGAAGTGCAGCTGCTTAGTAAGTGATACAGAGCACACTGAGGTCAGCTGCTGCTTGAGAGATTTTGCTAAAATCTGCAGCATTGGCTGGCTGCTTTTGTGGATTAGCCTCTTAAAGAGCTTCAGGTCAGTCACTTGTATTGTGTGAGGTGGGATCTTAAGAGACTCAACAGGGCAGGGTGAGAGGGATGGTAGCCAGGTCAGTGGAGACTCTGGTTTGGTGCCCTCCTATGCCTGCAGACTGTGTCGTGTCAGGGCTCAACAAAGGAACAGTGGTGCCTGCTGGCACCCCAGTCTGGGAGACCTTTGCTCCTCTGCCCTCGGCATGAAGTCAGACAATTCAGTTTCTCCCTATATGTCCCTGGCACTTCACGAACTTCTCTGGAGCTTAGGACAAGTGTTTGTAAGCAAGTGAGTCTCTGCCTGGGCCCTTTAAGAGGATGCTTGGGTCTAAAGCAGCCCTCGATCTCACCTCGACTTAGTCTCTGCTGATTTTCACAGCCAGCTGTTGTGGGACTTCTCTTCATGGCACTAGTGGTCTTGGTTGGGGAGTCCAGTGTTGGGCTGGGACCCCTCACTCCTCAGGGAGTACCTCCACAGCTGAGCTATCCCTCCTGGTTAATAACTGCCGCATGTATGTATGGGACTATGCATTTCATGTCTCTACACCTCCCAATAGTTTTGACATGCTTCTTTATAGGGGTTCTGTTCAGCTCATCTTCAGGTGGTTCTCCAGGGCAGTTGGTCTTAATTTAGTTGTAGTTTGGATGTGGTCATGTGAGGAGATAAGTGCAGCCTTTATGCACACTGCCATCTTGACCAGAAGTTTGTCATTTTACTTTCGCTATTTGTGTCTTTGAATCCAAAATATGTCTCTTGTACATAGCAAGAAATGAATCTTGCTTTTAATCTAGTCTGACAATCTCTGCCTTTTAATTGGTGGATTAAGATAATAGCATTTAATGTAATTATTGATGTGACTCTTTTTAATTAATTATTGTGTTACTTGCTTCTATGTCACCTGTGATTTTCTTGTTCTCTTTCTCATTGACTAGCTTCTTTTGAGGTAAACAGGTATTTGTAGTATAAAATTTTTCAAGTTTTTGTATTTTCTTAGTTTTTTTTTAGATTATTTATGGTGGTACTCTTTTCATTACAATATGAATCTTATCCTGTCATGATCTACCTTAAATTAATACTAACTTGAGTCCAATAAAATATGGAAACTAACCTCCAACATTGCTGTATATTCTTACAACAATAACAATACAGTGATGCTTTTAATATGGGCATCTGATCCAATGTGAGCCATGACCTGCAGGCCTCAGAGTTTTTTCATATGACTGGGAAGAGTTTTCTTTTCTTCTGGAGTTTATACAAGGAGATTTATGTTTCCTTCATGAACTGCGGATAAAGTCAATGTAGAGGGAATAAACACAAAAGAATTGAAGAGTGACACAGACCAAATCCTGATGACAGTATTTGAGCCTCAGAATTAAGCTTTGAATAAAGTTACAAGTGTCCCCAAATCCTTTTCTCAATTTAATCTATTTTAATTGTTTTTGTCATATACAACAAAAAAGCCCTCATACAGAGAGCAAAACAATATTTTTTTTAACAGTATACACCCAGTGGTTTGCCTAATGTTTGTCATGGAGGAAATAAGACTGAGGTAAAGGAGAGAATATATATTATCTGTGCAAACAAATCTGTGATGATTACGATCACATGGCTAAAAACTTAACTATGTGCACTAAACTGGCTAGGTAGAGACTGAACTATGGGTAATTATTGTAGTTTTCAGGTCAGTGACCAAGTGGATATTGGTAACATGGAAAAAGGAGTATAAGAGAAGAGATAATATGGTTGGTGAAGAGTAACAGACATATGCGATATCCTAAGTTACTGGTTCCTGTGGCTTCTTTACTAAGAAATATATTAGCCTGCATTTAAGAGACAAAATTTTGTGAAAATAAAACCTTGGAAGTCAATTGCACATATGTGAGTGTTGACTTTAAGAGAGATCACTTATAGACAGTGTATAAAAGGAGGAGAGTCTTGACATATGCCTACATTAACACATTTTGCTTGTACCCTCAGAAGAAATCATGTAAATTCCTTGAGGTATATTGTGATTATTTACCCATCTTTGATTTTCCAAATATTGGCATAATGCTTGACAAGTAGTAATCATCACTTGGCATTTTTGTTGAATAAATTAATAAACCATTAATTATTCAAATCATCTCATGAGGAGCCTTATGAACTTGGGGAAAATATTATGGGTCTCATGTTTTCCACATAAATATGTCCCATCTCCAGTTACTGGAAGCCTCATGCTTCCACAAGGGTCAAAGTTGTTTCTACATTTTAGGAAACCTAACAACCTCACATGAGTTTTCTGGAATGATTGGTCTGTGTGTTTTCATTACTTTTTGGCTCTGACCTTGGGATCATCTGTATTTCAACTACATCAGGGGCTGATGGGGATGTGATGAAACTTTGAAAGTGAGGAGTGCCTATTACTTCTTGACTTGTGTTTTTCATTTCTCCCTAGGATGTGAATGGCATCATGGAAAGGTATGTGGGGGTATCAGAGATGGTCCTTCTGTGCTGTGAAAAGAGGCTTGAAGCCATTAGAGTTGTCTAGTGGTTAATTAGAATAAAAAATCTCTCAGGGCAGCACAATTTGGGTGTAGTTTTATCTTTATTTTCTATTCACAAATCATGGTTGGACTGTTCTATAACTATTATGAATGAACCAGATTTTGTGGTAGGTAATTTGGGTGGGGGGAAGTCACAGAGGTAGGGTCAGTAGCAGTTAAGTATAATGTGTTATAGTATCACATCCCTATACCTTCATAAACTTTATTTACCCAGCATGCCTGTGTCAAACTCAAGTTCTTGTATTTCATAGCCGCTTTATCGGTCATTGGTAGGTCTGTCTTTTTTACCTGCCAACCACGCAGAGTTGGAAACTACTCTTTCATATTTAATTTTCTGCCCTGGGAATAGAAGAGACCAGGTCCTTCTATATTGTTCTCTTCATTTGCCAAAAACACACTGGAATCTCAACTAAAATTTTGGTCCTGGTATAAACAAGTGATCCATTTTGGTCATGTACCTTTGAAGCCAGAATGGAAGGGCAGCATATTTGTATCTAAAGTTGTACACCTGTTTCCATCAAACTCTTTAAACACATGAAATTTAGACCACTATTAGTATGCTATTCATAGTGTCTTTTTTTCCTAGTGTTATAATTTTTCCCAGAGAATCTGAATTCTCAGATGTTAGTCAGAGCGCCTCCCTACTGGGAGCAGACTTTAAGGATTCTGTGCGGACAGGATTCCCACAATTGATGTCTCAAACAACCAGGAGCCAGTTCTGCGACTTCACTTTCATGTCATATCACTGGAAATCCACATCCATACTGTAACTTGTTCTCTTATTAGTTTATTTTGAGGAACCAAAGTCTTGCATTAAAAAAAAAAATGCAGTTCATAAAATTTCATATAATTTCAAAGATGTGGAGAGGGAGACCTTAGGTATTTCATTTTGGAAGGAATAAACTATGCTTCTGAGAGGTCTAGGTGTTTCCAAGGTCACACGGGGATAACTGTGAAAGTGAACATGATCACATTTCTTTTGGCTCCAAGGTCAGGAGTCCATTCTCTCATTTTTTAGGGCCTCCAAGGAAGGGGGTACAAGTGCTTCAATGGGGGTGAATAAATAGGAAGTCAGTTGTTTTGAATGGACAAAATATCAGAGTTGTGTGTGTCAATTTTTGTTATCCCTAGGAGTAAGACCTTGACTGTGAAGAAGCCAAACACCCTTTCCCATGCAAGATACAACAGAGCATTGCAAGCTATTGATCGGAGCAGGATTCTGAAAGTGTTAAATGGTGAGGAATGCTAGAGTACTTGGGGCTGTGGGAGTCTTGTGCTGGGGGGGTTTAATTGGAAAGAGGTGTAGTTTCTAGGTGTGCATAGAGGAGACAAAGAAGGATGGATATCCTGTGCTGATAACATGGTCATATTTAAGGGGGAGTGGCCAGGTGTCTGGTTCACCTCTCATTCCTTTATCTATTACTGCCCATAGTCCCCAGTCATTCTTTTGATCTGAAGAGGAGATAGATTGTAGTGCTGACTCTTTTGCTTATATTTAACATTATGGCTTTATATCATTTCAGAGCTGAACGATGTTTGATGCTACCCTGGTAAGGAGAAATCACAGTATCATGAAGGCACCCTGTTCTCATCTTCTTTCAGAATTTTGCATTTTTAAAATTAGTTTCAGGTGCACAAAACAATGTAATAGTTAGACATTTACACCCCTCACAGTGATAACCCGTTTTCCCCAATCTACTACCCCTCTGACATCGTATATAGTTGTTACAATTCCATTGACTGTATTCCCTATGCTGTATTCCATATCCTGTGACTATATACATATATATATATATATATATATATATATATATATATATATATATATATAAAATTGTAGTTGACATTCATTATTATTCAGCTTCAGGTGTACACTGCAGTGGTCTGGCGTCTACATCGTCTATTAAGTGGTCTCCCTAATAATACAGTGGTCAATAAGATACCATACAAAATCGTTACATTATTGATTATATTTTCCAAACTGTCTTTCATGTCCCCATAGCAATCTGTGGTTACCAATTTGTGCTTTCTAATTTCCTTACCTTCTCCCTCATCCCCAACCCCTTCCCATCTAACAACCCTCAATTTTTTCTCTGTATCTTTGAAACTGTTTCTGATTAGTTTGTTCCTTTATTCTATTCTTTAGATTCCACATATAAGTGAGATCATATGGTATTTGTCTTTCTCCATTTGCCTTGTTTCACTTAGCATAATGTTCTCTAGGTCCATCCATATTGTTGCAAATGGTTAAGATTTCATTCTTCTTTATAGCTGAGTAATACTCCATTATATAAATGTACCACATTTTCTTAATCCAGTCATCTACTAATGGGCATTTCTGTTGTTTCCATGTCTTGGCTATTATAAATAGCACAGTAAACATAGGTGTGCATATATTTTCTGAATTAGCATTTTGGATTTCTCTGGATAGATACCTAAAAGTGGAATTGCTGGGTCATAAGGCAGCTCCATTTCCAGGTTTTTGAGACACTCCTGTACTGATTTCCATAGTGGCTGCACCAATGAGCAATCCCACCAATAGTATACGAGGGTTCCTTTTTCTTCACATCCTTGCCAGCACTTGTTGATTTATTAAAGATAGTCACTCTGACTGGAGTGAGGTGGTATCTCATTGTGGTTTTTATTTGCATTTCTTTAATGATAGTGAGATTGAGCATTTTTTCATATGTCTGTTGGCATATGTCCTCTTTAGAAAAATGTCTCTTCATATCCTCTGCCCATTTTTAATTGGGTTGTTTGGTGTTTTGGTGTTGAATTGAATGAGTTTTTTATAAATTTGGGATATTAACCCTTTATCATATGTATCATTAACAAACATCTTTTCCCATTCAGTAAGCTTCCTTTTTGTTTTATTGATGGTTTTCTTTGCTGATAAAAAAGCTTTGTAGTTTGATAAAATCCCAGATGTTTATTTTTTCTCTTACTTCCCTTGCTCTAGGGGATATATTAATAAAAATATTGCTAAGGGTAATGTCTGAATATTATGTTCTATATTTTCTTCTAGGAGTTTTATGGTTTCAGATCTTACATTTAAGTTTTTAATCTATTTTGGATTTATTCTTGTATATGGTGGAAGGAGGTGGTCCAGCTTCATTTTTTTGCACATGTCTGTCCAGATTTCCCAGCACCATTTATTGAATAGACTGTCTTTATCCCAATGTAAATTCTTGCTTCCATTGTCATAGATTAAATGACCAAATAGGCATGGATTTATTTCTGGGCTCTCTGTTCTGTTCCATTGATCTATATGTCTGTTTTTATGTCAGTACCATGCTGTTTTGATTGCTATTGCCTTGTAGTGTGATTTGACGTCAGGTATTGTGATACCTCCCACTTTTTTCTTAGTTCTCAAGATTGCTGTGGCTATTTGGGATCTTTTATGGTTCCATATAAATTTTAGGATTCTATGTTCTATTTCTGTGAAAAATGTCCTTGATAATCTGATAGGAATTGTGTTGAATCTGTATATTGCCTTAGGCAGTATGGATTTTTAACTACATTAATTCTTCCTACCCATGAGCATGGTATGTTTCCATTTATTTGTATCTTTGATTTCTCTCTTCAGTGTCTTATAATTTTCTGAGTACAGGTCTTTTAATTCTTTGGATAAATTTATTCCTAAGTACTTTGTAGTTTTTGAAACAATTATAAATGGGACTGTTTTCTTAATTTCTCTTTCTGATAGTTGCATTTGTATCCTGCTACTTTATTGTCTTTTTTTTTTCTTTGTTTTTTTAAAGGGCAGTATCATTGGCCCTCATATGTGGGATCCAAACCAGGGCCACTGGCATCCCAAGCCAGCTCTTAACCACTGTGCCACTCGGCCGGCCCTCCTGCCACTTTATTAAATTCATTTATCAGCTCTAATGGTTTTTTGGTGAAGTCTTTGGAGTTCTCTATATATAGTATCATGTCATCTGCATATAATGACAATTTTACTTCCTCTTTACTAATTTGGATGTCTTTTATTTCTTTTTTTTGTCTGATTGCTGTGGCTAGAACTTCCAGAACTATGTTGAATAAAAGTGTAGAAAGTGGGCAACCTTGTCTTCTTCCTGATCTTAAGGGGGAACGGCTTTAGCTTTTCCCATTGAGTATGGTGTTAGCTCTGGATTTCTCATATATGGCCTTTATTATGTTGAGATATGATCCCTCTATTCTCACTTTGCTAAGAGTTTTTATCATAAATGACTGCTGGATTTTGTCAAATGCTTTTTCTTTTTTTTAAAAGATTTTATTGGGGAATTGGCAGAGGGGAACAGCGTTGGGGAATCGGGAAAGGGGAACAGACAAGTTGCTGTCCTTTTGTTCTTCAGTCTAGTTGCGGAGGATGTTGCTTCACTGTTGGTATCGTCATTGCGCTCTTCCTGGATGAGGCAGATCGGTTGCTGGCCTCTGGATGTCGCTCGCTGCGGCTATTGGCAGCTCATGCTTGGCTGCCAGCCGCTCACGCTGGCTGCGGGCCACTCACTGTAGCCTATGACAGCCCACTGCAGCAGGGGCTGCAGCCCACACCATCACCGGGGCTCGCACAGCCCAGCTCCAGGTAGAGCTGTTGTTAGCTGTAGAGGGCAGTGTCACTGGCCCTCATGTGGGATCCGAACCGGGGTCGCTGGCATCCCAAAACCAGCGCTTAACCAATGCGCCACTCGGCCGGCCCTGTCAAATGCTTTTTCTGCATTTATTGATATGATCATGATTTTTATTTTTCATTTTGTTAATGTGGTGTCTCACATTAATTGATTTGTGGATATTGAACCAACGCTTGCATAACAGGAATGAATCCCACTTGATCACAGTAATGTTTGATCTTCTTAATATTTTGCTGCATTCAGTTTGCTAGTATTTTGTTGAGAATTTTTGCATCTATGTTTATTAGTGATATCGGCCTATAGTTTTCTTTTTTTGTAATGTCTTTGTCTGATTTTGGGATCAGATTGATAGTGACCTCCTGAAAAGAGTTTGAAGAGAATAGATGATAATTCTTTTTGAATGTTTGGTAAAATTCGCCTGTAAAGCCATTTGGTCCAGGGTTTTTGTTTGTTGGGAGTTTGTTGATTACTGATTCAATTTCACTGGTAGTACTCAGTCTATTCAGATGTTCTGTTTCTTCTTGAGTAAGCCTCGCAAGGTTGTCTGCTTCTAGAAAATTATTTTCTTCCAGATTGTCTAATTTTTTGGCATATAGTTCCTCAGTATTTTCTGAAATTTTTTTGTATTTCTGTGGTGATCGTTGTCACTTCTCCTCTTTTATCTCGGATTTTATTAATTTGGGTCATCTCTCTCTTTTTTTTTTTTTTTTATGAATCTTGCTAAAGCTTTCTTCACTTCGTGTATCTTTTCAAAAAAACAAACATTTCTTGATTTCATTGATCTTTTATATTGTTTTTTTGGTCTCTATTTTATTTATTACCACCCTGATCTTTATTATCTCCTTCCTTGTACTCCCTTTGGGCTTATTTTGCTGTTCTTTTTCCAGTTCTCTTAGTTATAAGGATAAACTGTTGATTTGAGATTTTTCTTGTGTCTCTAGGTAGGCCTGCATTGCTATGAATTTCCCTCTTAGGACTACTTTCACTGCATCCCATAGATTTTTGGGTTGTGTTTTCATTTCCGTTTGTCTTGAGATATCTTTTGATTTCCTCCTTGATCACATTTTTGACCCATTCGCTATTTAATAACATGTTATTCGGCCTCCATGTATTTGTGTGTTCTGTTTTTTTTTCTTGTAATTGATTTCTAATTTCATAGCACTGTGGTCAGAGAAGACACTTAATATGATTTGAATTTTCTGAAATTTACTGAGGCTTGTTTTGTGGCTTGACAATGGTCTATCTTGGAAAATGCTCCATGTGCGCTCAAGAAAAATGTATGTTCTGCAGCTCTGGGGTAAAATGCTCTAAAAATATCAATTAAACCCAACTCGTCTGATGTGTCATTTAAGGCTACTGTTTCTATGTTGGATTTTCTGTCTGGAGGATTTGTTTCTTGTTGTCAGTGGTGTGTTGAAGACCCCACTATGATAGTGTTACTGTTGATCTCTGTCTTTATGTCAGTCAATATCTGTTTTATATATTCAGGTGCTCCTATGTTGGGTGCATAGATGTTTACTAGGGTTACGTCCTCTTGTTGAATCAATCCCTTTATTATTATGTAGTGCCCTTCTTTGTCTTTTATTATTATATTCTTCATTTTAAAGTCTATTTTGTCAGATACAAGTATGCTACTCCAGCTTTTTTCTCATTTCCATTTGCGTGAAATATCTTAACTCCATCCCTTTACTTTCAGCCTGTGTGTGTCTTTTGATCTGAGGTGAGTCTCTTGTATACAGCATATGCAAGGATTTTGTTTTCTTATCCACCAGCCACCCTATACCTTTTTATTCTTTTTTTTTAGATTTTATTGGAGAATTGGGGGAGGGGAATAGTGTTGGGGAATTGGGGAAGAGGAACAGCCAAGTTGTTGTCCTTCAATCTTAGTTGTGGAGGGCAACTCAGCTCAAAGTCCAGTTGCGACGCTCAGCTCAAGGTGCTGTGTTCAATTAGTTGCATGTGGGCGTAACCACCATCCCATGTGGGAGTCAAACCAGCAGCCTTGTTGTTAAGAGCGCATCCTCTATCCACTGAGCATCTGGGTGGCAGCTCAGCTCAAGGTGCTGAGTTCAGTCTTATTTGCCGGTAGGCATAGCCACCATCCCATGCGGAAGTTGAACCAGCACCTTTGTTGTTCCGAACATGGGCTTTATCCCCTGAGCCACCCAGGGGGCAGCTCAGCTCAAGGTGCAAAGTTCAGTCTTTAGTTGTGGGCGGGTGTAGCCCACCATCTCAAACAGGCAACATTGTTGTTAGGAACATGTGCTCTCACCAGCTGAGCCATCCTGCCACCTGTTGGCAGCTCAGTGGCAGCTCAACTGGGGCGCAGCTCACTGGCCCATGTGGGAATCAAACTGGCAACCTGTTGCTCAGAGCTCCCACTCTTGAGCAGGATCTTAACCAACTGATCCACTCAGCTGGCCCCACCCTATGTCTTTTGATAGCAGCATTTAATCCATTTACATTTAAAGTGATTATTGATAGGTACATAGTTATTGCCATTTTTTTATTTGTATTTCTGGTCTTCATTAGTTAGATTGTTTTCATCTTCTGCTTAAAGAAGCTCTTTTAACATTTCCTGCAATGCTGGCTTGGTGGTAATGAGTTCCTTTAGCTTATTCTTTTCTGGAAAAATGTTTATCTCTCCTTCAATTTTAAATGGTAGCCTTGCTGGGTAGAGCAATGTTGGTAGTAGGCCTTTGTTTTTCATCACTTTGAATACCTCCTGCCACCCACTTCTGGCCAGCAAAGTTTCTGTAGAGAAGTCAGCTGATAGTCTTATGGGAGCACCCTTGTAAATAAGTCGCTGTCTGTCTCTTGCTGCTTTTAGGATTCTCTGTTTGTCTTTTACCCTTGCCATTTTAACTATAATGTGTCTTGTTTTGTGCCTGTTTGGGTTCATCTTGGTTGGAACTCTGCACTTCCTGGGCTTGTACGTCTATTTCCTTCGCCACGTTAGGGAATTTCTTGGTCATTATTACTTCAGATATGTTCTCGATCCCTTGCTCCCTCTCTTCTCCTTCTGGTATTCCTATGATGTGCTTGTTGTTGCACTTGATGTTATCCCACATGCCTCTTAAACTATTTTCATTGTGTTTTATTCCTTTTTCATTTTGTTGTTCCGATTGGGTGATCTCTGCTATTTTGTTTTCTAAGTTGCTGATTCAATCCTCTTCTTCATCTAATCTTCTGGTAACTCCTTTGAGTTTGTTCTTTGTTTCAGTTATTGTATTCTTTAGTTATAACTGGTTGTTTTTATGATTTTGCTATCTTTCTTTATGTTCCCACTAAGTTCCTTAAACGTTCTTATAGTCAGTGTTCTACTCTCTGTATCTGATAAGTTGGTTACTTCTATTTCATTTGGTTCAATTCCGGAGGTTTCTTCTGTTCTTTTATTTGGGACATGTTTCTTTGTTTCCTCATTCTGGCTGTCGCTCTGTGTTTGCTTTGATGTATTAGGTAGTTCTCCTAGGTCTCTCAGTCTTTGATCGGTGGACTTATGTAGTACGTGTACTTTATATTTGAATTGCACTAGCCCCCTATTCTCCTGTGCATGTGTTCCAGAGGTGTCCCTTGTGTTATGTGTATTCTCCTGTTAAAGTTGAGCTTCCATTGCTTTTGGCTTGTCAGTAAGTGGGATTGTCTTCCAGGCTGACTAGCTGTGAGAATTGGCTATGCCTACAGTATATGAACTGCTGTGTGAGGGTTGATCCCTCAGATGAGGCTTGGCCCCTGTGGGCTCTTGTGCCTGTATAGAATTCCCTTTGGGTGTGTCACTTGTAGGTCAAATTTGGCAATGCTCTGATTTGGTCTGGAGTTGGCCTCTGGGTGTATTGATCCTTGTGCCTCCTGGGCTGGGCCCTCATGCAGGACAATTTCAGAACAAAACAAACCAACAAGCACAACAACAACAACAACAAAACCCCAAATACACTCACATATAAAAACAACTGACAACCAACACCCAACATAAACAAAAATATCGAAAATGCAAAAAAAAACAAAAAAAACAAAAAAATGAAAATAGCAACACCAAAAAAAAAAAAAATCAATATAGAAAAATGGAAGGGAGGAAAAATAGAGCAAGGAAAAGAAAAAAGAAAAGAAGAATGAGAGAAAAGGGAGAAAAAAAAGAAAGATAAAAGAAAGGAAAAAATATATATATATAACAAAATGATAATAATAATAAATTAAAAAATGAACACCAGCCGTGGCCTAAGTCCACCAAGCTATCCCTAGGTTGTCCTTTGTAGAAAATCTCCTCTGTGTCTTGTGGAGGCAGAGCTGGCCACCTGGCGCCCAGAGTGACCCTGGCAATGCAGTTCTAGATGGGTGAGGCTATGGGGTGTGGTTGGTAGTTTTTACAAAGTCAGTGCAATTTCTGCTCTCACCTGCACAAAACTGCTGAGAACACCACAGCCAGCCGCTGGGAGGAGGGCTTCTTCCCTGTACACAACCTCTTGGGTCTAAGGCACCTCTCTCTTCCTTTGGGAGTGGGGTGGAGGGTGTGAAATTTCTGAGCTTCTGACAGCCCAGCTGCCCTTTGTCACCTGCTCCTGACACCTAGAAGTATCTCAACAGCTCTAATTGCCCTGCCAGGAGCCACCTAGAAAAGGTGGGGCTGGGTAACAATTGCCTTTGTCTTCCTGGCCAGCCAAACAGTGTCATAGTCATCCCAACCTTTTTCCTAGGGCACAGCTGCAAACCAGATTTTCCAGAGGTTTGTCCAGTTCTTGAGGGCTGCAGCTCCTCAGTAATTTGACACTACTCCTTTCCTTCTGGGACCAGTTTAAGACTCTGGGAGAGTGTTGGGGGGAAGGGGGTTGAGGAGAGCTGTGGGAGAATGGGGAGAGGTGTCCTTTCTCTCCTGGACACCTGTTTTCTCTGCTTTCTTCTTGACCCTGAGATCCCAGCCTCAGTTCTCATCTGAGGTCTCTGCCTCAAACACTGGACACCCCCATCCTATATGCTGATCCCTTGTCAGGACAGTGGGGCTCAGGGAGAGAGCTCAGAGCCTGTCTTTGCAATCTCAGGTCTGTGTTCTGGGGCCCCATGTCCCTGCACTTTCCCTTTCCCTCTTCCCCAGCTCTCCCGGTTTGCCCACCTTCAGGTAATTCTGTACGAGTCTTACTTAGCTGTTCTGTGTGATGAGCAGAGAATCCTTTGATGAGTTATAGATGTTCAAGTTGTGATAACTTTCAGGGGAGAACTCAAGAAGCCCACCTCATTCCTCCATTTCTGTGACATCACTCCAGAATTTTGCATTTTTTTATGAGGTCTCATGTCTTAAGACCCATATTTTCCCTCCTAGCACATACATGCATATTATGTTTCTGCAGTGTTATTCTCTCCTCAACAACAGAACTAAGTTGTTCCCAGTTCCCACTCTTGTAATTCTCAGGATCCCTCCACAATGTCACAAATAAAGTTATATCATATCCTTCATGCATCCCTGTAATTTTTCTACAGTTCACATGATCCTGGATCTTCAAAGAATAAATCAGATGTTGCCATTTCTGTGGATTGGAGAATAGTTTGGTATGTGTTAGGTTGGAATAGAAGTTATACATATCAGAAAGATGATAATGATGACTATGGTGTCCTGGGGCCACTCATTATCACATCAGGGATATATTACTGAGAGGTAGATATGTCAAAGACACTTGGCTGAATCCTGGGAGTACATGGGGAAAAATGCCCGTACTTCGACATGACAGGTTTTGTTAGTCAAGTTAACAATTACCAACATGTTTTCACTAGATACCAACCTAAATATGACCACTGGGTTATAGAGTTATATAATGAATTTGTATATAATGTTTTTAAGAACTTTTTCTCCTATGATCCCTTAATGGTAACCCTCTCCCTGACTGTTCCTCCCTTTCATATTGGGGTTTTCCTAGACTGTAAGGCTGGCACTATCTCATTTTTATAAGTCACAAATTTACAGTGAGTTGAAAGTTCTCAGGAACGGAGAAAAGTCTATTCTCCAATGAGACGAGAGAGGCATTATTTCTACAGTGGATGTTCATTCAGGGCTTGGCCTCCCCATGTCTTTTTGCATTTTTATTCCTAACTTTTACCCAGTCAACTTGAGAGCTAGGAGAAAAAAAGTGTGCCCTTTGGTCAGGTAGTATCTACTCATCCCTGTATGTCTCTAGGAATTCCCAATTTCCTCATCTTTGGATGAACTTTGATAAGTCGAGGGATGGATCACAAGGTGGATACTTTCAGTGTCTCTTTGTGCACACGCACACATTTATATCTTAGCACCCATCCATGGAAAGGGGGGAAATTCATCTTCTAAATTTTCCCTTTGACCTCTTCCTTCCTGTTAGCCCATTACTACCATGACTGAGGCTCTGACTCACTAGGAATAGGAATAATCAGCACTGTTGTTATTGATAAATGACTCTCAAGGGACATTCATGTCTTTTCAGTTACTGGAAAGCTCATCCTCCAGTTCAAGATGAAGCACATAGTTACAAGGAAGAAAAGACCAGAAAAGACATTTTTAAACTCCTTGATAACCACCGTCAAGACTACGCCGGTTCTGCTTTTGTCCCTCTCCCTCTCTCTCTCTCTCTCACACACATATTATTGTTTCAATTATTGTCTCCTTGTTCACCTCCCTCCTCAGTGGGCTGATGGACCATGGCAGCCTCAGGAATGAGGACCAGCTTGTTCTCCCCCCAGCGCGAGGGAGGAGAGTTCCTCTTGAAGTGGTTGTTCATGCAGGGCTTCGGGGGAGCCCATGTCCAATCCTCTAGAAATAGATCATTATCCTTGAGTAAATACTGTAAGTAGATTTACTGGTTTTCAGGGTCAATGTATTTTATGTCATAAACACCCAGGTGTTTTTCAAATGTTTCTCCCATTCATTCTCACCGTTGAGAAAGGACAAGAGGATGATTTGGAGTATGGTGGTTAATGCAGAGATATACAGTAGAGTGACTTTCGTTGTGCTCTTACTTTTGATTCATAAATCTTGTTGACAATTGAAGGGGAGTGGAGGGTTCAGTGTTTGTGAATATGTGTATGTGGAGTGCACAGGGGTGGGCTAGGATTTGTGCCTCCCACAAATCCCATGTTCATCCTTTTACTCTTGCCTCCCTTTGAATATGATCTGAAACCCACATCCTAGGCCCCAGGGAATTAATGGGTTCCCTCCAGACTGAGTTGTTTGTATGAGTTGCAGTGCTTTGGAATGTGAAGAAAGAGATTCTTTTGGCAAAAAGACATGTAAAAACTGGGTATTTGTCAGGATTCCTCTCTTTAGCCCCCAAGAAATGCCTTTCTTCTAAAACTCAAACTGCAATATACATTATGCATTTCTGAGTAGGTTGAGGTAGGGCAGCTTTGGGCTACAAAGCGTTGGATCAATCTATAATTTGAAAATAGTGGCTACAAAAGAGGACCTGGTGTTTTTAAGCTTGTCTGTGAAGAGATTCTAAAAAATTTAATCTGGGTTTTTTTTCCTTGAAAGGTGGCAGAGTATGAGTTAACTACTCCCATCATGTATTTTTGGGGTCGGCATTTACTCTTTTTCTGCTGCTTGTGTTTCTTCTCTCCGTGAAGGAGATACATAATGAAAAATAATTATTACAAGGGAAATTGGGTCTTCTTAGTGATATCAATATGGTACACTTTTCTATGGATGTACACATGAACCTTAATTCTTTGAGAGAAAAAAGAACACCAGTTGTTGCACAGCCTAAACAGCTTTAAGCAAAAACAGAACCAATTGTGAAGATGTTTGAAGACCCACAAACCAAAAAGCAAATGTAGCCAACCAGGGATGGTCGGATGCTGTTTGACTACATGGCAGACAAGCATGATTTTAGGCGAGACTATTTAGAAACACTCCACAGATATGCAACATTCCAATACGAATGTGGGGATTACTCTGGAGCAGCAGAATGTCTTGACTTCTTTTGAGTGTTGGTTCCAGCAATGGATGGAGATGCTTTGTTCACTCTGGAGAAAACCGGCCTCTGGAATTTTAATGCAGCATTGGGATGCAGCCATGGAAGACCTTACATAGTTAAAAGAGACCATAGATAATCAGTCTGTGAGCTCTGCCCTCCAGTCTCTTCAACAGCAAACACGGCTCATTTACTAGTCTCTCTGTTTTCTTTAATGACCCAAAGACTTGATAACATTATCGATCTCTTCTTTACCACCCACAGTATCTTTATGCAATTCAGACGATGTGCCCAGATATTCTTCAATATTTGACTACAGTCATGATGAACAAAGATGTTCGAAAAGGTCAGCCGGTGCTAAAAGATCTGGTCAAAGTTATTTAACAGGAGTCTTACACATAAAGACCCAGTTACATTGTTTGCTGAATGCTTGTATGTAAACTTTGACTTTGATGTGAGTCAAAAAAAGCTAGGGAATATGAATCTGGGCTTGTGAATGACTTGTTCTTGGTGGCTTTTCTTGAGGGTTTCACTGAAAATGCCCATCCCTTCATATTTGAGACTTTTTGTTGCATCCACCCATGTATGATAAACTGACATGACTCCAGAAGAAGCTGAAACATGTATTGTAAATTTGATTAGAAATGCACAATTGGATGCCAAGATTGATTCTTAATGAGGTCATGTGGTTATGGGTAACAATGCAGTCTCACCCTAGTGATTGAAAAGAACAAACATTTCATTGAGAATCCAGATGTTGGCCATGAATATTGAGAAGAAACTTAATCAAAAAAATAGGTCAGAAACTCCTAACTGGGCAACTCAGGACAGGTTTCTACTGAAGAACTATAAAAAGATGAAAAAATCTGTAAAAGAAAGATGAAATAATAAAACCATTATACAAACGGTGACATACATTTTATTTACAGCATTGAGTATAAATTTTAGACAATTTGAATAAAAAACGGCCATTTCATTATCTTGTGGAAAAAATTCATTTGGAAAATGTAAGTGGAAAATGAAAGGAGAGGTGAGGGACAGGGGGAGTGAGAACCCCCTTTGAGATATGTCGTGTCTGTGCGGCTGGGTCTAGCTTCCTCAAGAGGAGTAGCGGGGACTCAGAAAAAGAAATAAAGAGCAAGAGACAGGGATAAGTTTTTTGTTTGTTTTGTTTTTTAATTGGGGAATTGGAAGGGAACAACGTTGGGGAATCGGGAGAGGGGAACACACAAGTTGCGGTCTTTTCTTCAGTCTAGTTGGGGAGGATGTTGCTTCACTGGCCCATGTTGGTATTGTCATTGCGCTCTTCCCGGATGAGGCAGATCGGTCGCCAGCCTCTGGATGATGGCTCACCGCGGCTCTTGGCAGCTCACGCTTGCTGCCGGCCACTCACGCTGTGCCGGCCATTCACTGTAGCCTATGGCCGCCCACTGCAGCAGGGACTGCAGCCTACGCCATCGCCCGGGCTTGCACAGCCCAGCTCCAGGTGGAGCTGTTGTTAGCTGTAGAGGGCAGTGTCACTGGCCCTTATATGTGGGATCCGAACCGGGGCCGCTGGCATCCCCAAACCAGCTCTTAACCAGTGTGCCACTCGGCCGGCCCCAGGGATAGTTTTTAAAGCAGTTGAGCCAGGGGACTGTCTGATGGACAAGGAGCCCAGAATCTGGTCAGACTGCAGCTTTTATTGAGTACTCACAGGGAAGGGGCTTTGTTCTTTCCGAGGTCTATAAATCACATGTGTCACCCAAGAATTTAGCCAAATCTCCTTATGTCCCACAGACCACCTCAGCCGAAAGACCCTTGACCAATACAACATTGCCTCCTACGGGAACAGTTAATGATTCACTATGACACTTTGAGGCAAGAATGCAAGGAGGACTGCTGTTATCTTCTTGGGAAGATTTCTCTCTTCTCTGGCAGGCTGTTAGCTCTGCAGATAAGGGTTACAGGCCCTTAGGCCCCATATGCTTCACCTCCTTGATTCTTCCCAGAGTACCCTACAGAGGACATCTGGCTTAATGTGCATATTTTATATAGGGTCTTGCACCTATTTTATAATTCTGTGCATATCTAGGGTCTTGTCTGTGATTGACCCGCCCTGTCTCTTAGGGTCCCATGGGGTTTTGCCATAAACAGTGAAAATCCTGTCCCCGTGAGGCCATGCTGTTATGGGCAAATGCAGGGAGGCAGATGGGGGCGAGGCTGCTTGAGGCCACAGAGATACTAGATTTAAGGTGAGAGATACCAGTGAAGAAATCAGAGCATGTCAGGATACAAGAAAGTGTGGGCCAATAGGAGGCCTAAATGAACCATAGTCCTCCCATCATCCAAAGTCCTTCTCCAGAGCTAACTACATTGCTAAGGTTCACATTCCTACATATTATATTCCATAGGCCAAGGGAATAATACATTCTCCTTAGGGCTGTGTTCCCTTTGTTCCTATATCTACTGTTGGAGAGGAAGCTAATGAAAGATCTCCCACTTTGGGCCCATGATTTTTAACTGTTTCTGGTCTGGAGAAAAACACATGGCACAAGAGGTAATTATAGTATATTGGTATAGAAAAACAACAGGCATTGAGATAAGTATGAGTAAATCTTAGGAACAAAACAGAATATATGAAAACCGTCTGGTTAAAATTTGTCAAAGGAGTTTATATAAATGCAAATAATACCAGAATTTTATTATGACCACAGCAATTATGTTGACTGTATCACCATCAATGGAACAGAATTATGATTATCATAAAGTGTGTTAATGAAATGAACATTATATCTATAGCTATATAACTGCATGGCTTTCTATTTATTTTATTTTTTAAAGATTCTGTTGGGGAATTGGGGGAGGGGAACAGCATTGGGGAACCAGGAAAGGGGAACAGACAAGTTGCTGTCCTTTTATTCTTCAGTCTAGTTGTGGAGGATGTCGTTTCACTGGCCCATGTTGGTATCATCATTGTGCCCTTCTCAGGTGAGGCAGATCTGTCGCCGGCCT
The DNA here is from genome assembly GCA_033961575.1 of Aselliscus stoliczkanus. Lineage (NCBI taxonomy): Eukaryota > Metazoa > Chordata > Mammalia > Chiroptera > Hipposideridae > Aselliscus > Aselliscus stoliczkanus. The sequence goes on from CM066736.1 coordinate 90,771,269, forward strand.
CTGGACGGCCTATGGCTTTCTATTTAAATATCACTCCTTGCATACACCATTTTGTAGTAGATCTGAGACAATAAGGAACAACAGAGAGAGGGTCCCCTCCTGCCTTCACAAAACATTTGAGGCAGAGCTGGATGGAGAAAGATACTCATTGATAGTGTTATGTGATAACTAAGATGCTAATGGAAAAATGCCAGCTCTCAGGATGCAATTTATACAAAATCTGCATGATTATCATTGCACTTAAAGAGGATCAGGAATTTATTCATTGTTAGAGCTAACTTCATTCATACCCAAAAAACTTAAAACGAATATGGCTCAGCAATTATACCTATATAATTTTCTGTTTCTGCCTCATAGATATTAGTGAATTAAAAAGAGTTTAAGCCAAGATTAGCTTAGTGTTCTGTGGGTTACAAACAACACCAACATATCTGTGCTTTAATTAAAGAAACATTGACTTCTCAGTCACCCTAAATGTTTCATATCAGTTAATAAGTAAAGATCACTGAGCTCTGCTGTCTTGTGAGTCAGGGACACTTGTTCTGGACATTCAACAACCTTGTAGCTGCAACCTCTAAACCATGTAGTCAAAAGATGAACAAGATAGATAAAGGACAGGAGAGTATTTATAATAATAGAAAGTGTTTCAGTTCTGCTTTTGATTGATGGTGTCAAGAGAAAAACATCCAGCCTAAGAGAAAGCTTATAAGAGTTTATTCAAGCCAAACTGAGGACCATTGCCAGGAAGCAAAGTCTCAACAGATTTAGAAGATGCTCTGGAAATGGCCATTTTGTAACTTATACATTAGAATCAAAGGAGAGTTACATGAAATCCATTGGTTGTAGATTAAGGGAGTGGGAAAAGCAAAGCGGGGAAATCTCTGGGATTGTATAAAAAGTAAAATGGAGAGACACACACTTCTTTTACATTCCTGGGTACAGGATAGTTAATAGCATTTCACAGCACATACAGATAGTATTTGGGGAACAAGATAACAATGAGGGATTTTGTAGATTCCTGCTCTGGTATGGTGGGTTGTGCTTCCTGGGGGGTCTGGAAAAAGCGATTACTCTGATATTGAAAGGGTATGTTATCTTAGATGCAGAGAGGCAACAGACAGGCTCACTTAAGGTAAAGATTGACCTTTGTCAAGGAAGCTACAGGCCAAGGTTATGACTACCGGTCATAACTTGCTTTCAGTTAGGAATTTTTTAGGTTCAGACCATCTTATGTGGTTGGTTTTCAGTCTCCTGAGCTTGTCAGGTTTAACATGTGGCTCCTTTTCTGTCCACACTGGTGTAAATAGGACCAAACAAGAAAGGGGGAAAAGTGAACAGTTATGGAGGTGTGAGTGTTACTCAGAGAAAGACTACACTTGAACAACACCATCGGTTCACTTCCATGGTCTTCCTTGCTCTTAGTTGCTGATAACATAGCACTGAAACAGTTGTACCACCATGATCTCTGGAAGACTTCCCCTTCTGGCCAGCCTCGGTGAGGAACAGAAACTGGTGATTACCTGGTGGAACTCTAAGATTCAACGATGTGGAAAAAGTTTATCAATAGGCTCACACTAAAAGCCCATTCCCCCCCTTTTTTTGTTACCATTCACAGGGACAACTACTAACACTCACAGTACCAGCTCAAATTCTCTGGCCTTTATCGCTGATTATCTTCCCCATCACAGTCTGCTTTACTAAGGGCAGTTACCCAGATTTTTTTGATACTGATTTTATCCCTAGTAACTTTAGAACCCAAATATAAAATAAGCTAAAATAATAATTATAGGATTGAATTAAAATTCTGAGTTCAGGCAAGCTGTTGAACGTATCATTGGAATTCACATTGCTGTCATTCAAATATTTTTGCTGGAGGAAATTGCGATGGGAAAAGAAAAAATCGAATGAGTACCTCCCTGGTGCAGGCCCTAGAAACTACTGAAGCATTACCCTCCCCCAGTGTCCTGCAATGACTCGTTGTTGTTTAATTTCCTGTTCTGCTTTTTTAGTTTCATTTCCACTCCTAGAATTTAACTTTCATTTCTCATTCACCTCCTGTGGAGCCACTCCTCTGAGATGAGCTGGTCCCTGGCTTGGTGAGTGAGTCTCCACCTGACCTACACCTGATCTCTCCACTGAGTGAAGACTCCTGCACTTAGCCTGAAGGTGTGTGGGGCAGTTTCTGAGGGTAGGGGCAGGAGGCTTTGGGGTAACAGATTGAATGTGTTTGGTGAGTTAAATTGTGGTTCTGAAGCAGCTCTGCTTGTGTTTGTCAAAGTGGCAGAAGAGGGGAGCATTGAGTCTGGAGGAAGAGTGACTTTTAAAGAAAGGATGTTTCAAAAAGCAGAGTCTTGTTTGTTTCTCGGAGGGACCATTATTTCTTCAAGCTGAGTCACCCTCATCTTCTTCGTATTCTGTAGTTTGATTTTCTCCCTTGCCAAGCTGAGCCAAAACACTTTTTTCCACAGGCAGAAAATCCCTTCCTGCTTTTCTCCAGTGAAGCCTGTGAGATGGAGCCCTGTTTCCCTCTTCATCCTCCCTGGTGATGGCCGGTTTAGATGAGAGCCCTGAACCTGGGCACATGTGGGAGGGAAGGGATATCAGGACTCTGCAAGGGATCGAGATCCCCTTGAAGCTGACCTTGCTATTCTTGTCCTGGTAACTTCCAGGAAGCTGTGCACCACTTCCCTGATAAGTGAGCATCCCTTTGTCCAGCCTGAAGGAGCGGCTGGATGATCAGGTTGTTGCCCGTGTGTGTAGTTCCCCGTGGTCACTTGTCCCTCTGGAGGTCCACAGCTTTTTGTTCTTATCTGAGTGCCACAGTTTACTTTTACCTCATGTCACCCCATAACCCTCTGGTGTCCTCTCCTACTTCAGAACTTCTTTTTCATCATTAGACAGACCTTCCATTGTTTATTATGCAACCCCTTCCTCAATTTTCCTGTGCACAGAGCTAAGGAGAAGAGTTGGTAATTTCTCAGAATGAACTCCATCTTAAGCTCACCTTTGAACACTGTGTACCTTTATCTCTGTTACATATATTTTGATGTATAATTACCTTTTCTCTCCCTTTTCAGGGATCATGAGTTTCTGCCATATACCTGGACAAGGTTCATATCTGGTGTATATTCACTGTCTACTCAGGAGCTAATACAGGGCCCAAAATACTGGAGAGGATGGATTTAAAATGTTTTTCAATACTCTTTATTAAATTCATAAGAAGAAAAGCATACATATGTAGTAAAAATTGTATTAACATCCATTGAACACACTATAAATATTAAGTACATACAAAACATTATATTCTGCATCATGGGAAATAAAGTAAACAAATAGTAAAAGAGTAAAGTAGTATAAAACAAAATGAAGATTATTAGGGTAGAAATGTAAAATAAGCAACAACAATAATAAACCAATAGGGCAATAATAGACAAGACATCTATAGTTCCCTGGTAAAGGGCTTTGCAGCTTTAAATAGATTTCAGATTACATGTCAGTGTGGGAATGTGATTTTGAACAGATTCTTCAAGGAAATGATGGATTTCTGTCCTGGGCGATTAAAGAACATAAAGGTGGTCTGTGGGTTGAGGTGAAGGTGGGCTCAGTGGGTGAGGCTGTAGGAGGGGATGTGTAACGTGGACTTAACTAGACAATGATTAAGATAGACTCACCGATAACATGCATTTAAAGAGAAGAGTGACATGATTGATATATACTTGAAAAATCACTCTAGCCAGAATGATGAAAAATGATGACAGCAGACTATATGAGAACACTAACAGTTTCAAGAAGACTAGTGGGAAAACTATTCCTGGATCCAGGTAAAAGACTGAGTTGGATGGGACCTAGGTTAAAGAGAGTGCTACAGGATTTTCTGATGAACGGACTGAGAGAAAGGGCTGAGACTAGGGGTAGTTTTATGAAGACTGTCTCTGTTACAAAATGACTTCTGTGAAACTAATTGACTTGAGAGCTGGAGCTCTTGCAGGGTGGTTCATTAATGAGGTGTAGATGAAACTGTGGACTCTCAGGGGCAGTAGAAGAGGAAGCTCTGAATATGGAGGAATGGGGAGGAGTTGCAATGTTTCTGAGAATCTCAGGTACCTGGATACCAAGGACAGGTTCACCATCCCATTGGCAGTTTCTGACCCAGGGAAAAAGGGAAGTTTCAAGGATGTTGGCTGAAACCCTCATAGAACTTCCCCCGACATTGTCTCTGCATTTTCAGTTTTCTTCTCTGAACTTACCGACACAGAAAGCTTCTGTGCAGACAACCAGGATATGGTGAGATGAAGAAACTCAGGACCAATTTGGCCTTTATCTTTCTCTCTGAAAACTCCTACATTGTACCATCTCCAAAAGGGAGCATACAGTGTGTCTCCGTCTATCTGTCAGTATGTCTTAAGTGGAGAGGGTTTCAATTGTGTAATGCTTCTTCAATGATAGACTGAAATGGATACAGCAAAAATAAGCACTTGTGTTAGTTTTCTGGTGCTGCCATGAAAAACGTACTGCAAACTAGGTGGCTTAACTGAAATTTGTATTCCCACAGTTCTGGAAGCCAGATATATGACATCATTGGTGTTGACAGGGTTGGTTCCTCTCCGGATGTTGAGGAAAGGATTTGTTCTTTGCCTCTCTGCTGGGTTCTGATGGTTGGCTGGCAATCAATGGAATTCCTTGGTATATAGTTGCATGATCATATTCTCTGTTGTGTCTTCATATGGCATTCTTCGTGTGTTCATGTCTATGTGTGTACAAATTTCCCCTTCTCGTAAGACATAGTCATGCTGGATTATGGCTCACCCTAATGATTTCATTTTATTCTTTTTTCTTTTCTTTTTTTTTTTGAGGGCAGTGTCACTGGCCCTCATATGTGGGACCTGAACCGGGGCCGCTGGCTTCCCAAACTAGCGCTGAACCACCGCGCCACTTGGCCGGCCCCAAATGACTTCATTTTAATGCACTCATCTGCAAAGACCCTATTTCCAAATAAACTTACCTTCGCACATCCTGGGGGTAGGACTTCAACATCATTTTGGGGGACACAATTCATCACATAATAGCACTCAACGTGTATGAAACGGGACAGTCGTCCTCTCGCCACTAAATGTTGAAACTTCTATGTTGAAACTTCTCTCCCCTTACTGATAGATGACTCCCTGGAATTTCTGTTCCTTGGGTCTGTGTCATATGTGTGATCCTAAGTATATGAACCCCTCTCTCCCTAAAAACAAACATTTAGGTGCCTATCAACATGTTGCCTTATGTCCAGGCCAAGGGAAAGGCTCAACATCTATAAACACAAGACTCCCCAAAAACCTCCCAACTGGCCTTGACCTCTCCATTTCTATACCCCAGAGCATTGGGTATCAATTTACTTCTGACATCCCTTTTCTCTGATTGTCATTGCTTAAATCAGTGCAGTAGTGGAGAGAACTCTCAATGGGAGTCCTGAAGATGACATGTTGACCCCAATTCTACCTAGGACAAAAGAATGATCTATTTAAGGCATTTATTCTATTGACTCATCTGATGAAGGGAATACTCTTATTTGTCAAAATACTTTAATATGAGAAAGAAATACTTCAAGGTGATCTCTAAATTATAACTGGTTATAAAATTGTTAGTGATAAAATGACTCTCTTATTGTGGTTCTTGCAGTTTCTTTAGGTGCCTCTGGGGAGTGAGTTTGAGGGCATGGGAAGGCTCTGTGTGGGAAGGTGTGTTAGGAGGTAAACACGTCTCAGCTATTGGAGAACTGAATATATATATATGCACACACATGTATATTTACATATATATGTATATATACACACTTATATATTAGGGTGACATTAATTAGTAAAAATTATATAGAATTCAAGTGTACATTTCTATAATACATCATCTGTATATTGTATTATGTGTTGCCACCCTGAGTCATGGAGAACTGTTAATTGATGGAAAGAAAGATGAAAAACTGATAAGAAAAGCAATCATCTATGGAAAGAGGAGAGGGTTCTAGTTTTATATATTCATCAAACATTGTGTTCCTGAGTGTGATGCACTATTCTAGGTACTGATGATACATCAGTGAACAAAACAATGACTGATTTATGCATGCATTGCTTTTTAGAAAGAAGAGGTAGACAGTTAAAGAAACATGTTATGTAGTATGTAGTAAAAATAAGAAAAAGATAGCAAATATATAGCAAGTGATAGTATCGGCAGTTTTGCTACAGATAAGTAAGAACAAGTCCTTCTGATAAGAAGACATTTCAAGGGAAAACTGAATAAAACGTAAGAGTGAGTGATGCTGACATCAGGGAGAGGATCAGTCCATGCAGAGATACACAAATGTAAATTCTCTGAGGCAGCAGTAGATTTTGTGCTTTTAATAACAAGAATATATTTTTTGCATGGGAAAGAAAGGCAGGAGAGATGAACCTCAATGACAGCATGCAAAGTGAAAGAATTCAGACTCAAAAGACCATATATTGTGATTTCACTTTTATGAATTCATCAGAAAAAGCTAATCAGTAAAAACACAAGGGAGATTAATGGTAGCGTGAGGCTCAGTGTCAGACTACTAATGGCATTAGGTTTGTTTTCAAGAAATAAAGATGTTCTAAAATAGGATTTTGGTGTTAGTGATACCGTTCCATATTTTTACTAGAATTATTGTGCTCTTAAAATGAATACATGGGATGTAAATATAGTTCAATGAAACTGTTAAAATAAAGTAAGTCATACAAATGGCAGGGGTAGGATTATTCTCTGCAGATAGAAGAGCTAGTGCAAAAGTCTGGGGGCCTCACAGGGGTTACCACATCTAATATGGAGAATATGTTTTGGGGTGGGGAGGAAAAGGCAGGACTAATGTTGGGCTGCACAAAGCTCTTGGTAGGAAGGGCCTCAATTTGTCTTTCTCTCCAGGAGAAGAAGAGAAAATGGCAATTATTGCCCTGACGGGGTAAAAATTTGTTATGTGACAAATTAAGAGTAAAATGTTTGAAATTGTTACAAAAAAACTTTTCATTCTGTCACTGACCTACGCTTCTTCTGTGTCTTCCTTTCTTTATTGAATATTAACGTTCTGTGCAGTTCTAATTCTCTGCACAATCAGTGTCCTTTCTATTCCTGTCTCTTATTCTGCCCCCTTCATTATCCCCAGGCCTGCGGGAGTTTGTGAGCAAGAGGAGCCTTGGGCATCAGGACAGGAAGAAGTCAGGGGAGCAAGGCAATGGATATGTCAGCACAAGTGAACATACAGGAGGAGCTGACCTGTCCCCTGTGCCTGGAGCTCCTGACAGAACCCCTGAGCCTGGACTGTGGCCACAGCTTCTGCCAAGCTTGCATCACTGCAAACAAGGAGTCAGTGAGCACCCCAGGAGGGGAATGCCACTGCCCTGTGTGCCAGAGCAGATACCAGCCTTGGAACCTGCGGCCTAATCTGCAGCTGGCCAACATAGTGAAGAAACTCAGGGAGGTCAACACGAGGTCACACCAGTGGCAGGGGGCAAATATCTGTGAGCAGCATGGGGAAAACCGCCTTATCTTCTGTAAGGAGGATGGGAAGGCCATTTGCAAGCTTTGCGTGCTGTCTGTGGAGCACCACGGTCACCAAATGTTCCCCATTGAAGAAGTGGTCAAGGAATGTCAGGTAGGCCCCAGAGTGGGGGAGCATTGGGCAGAATGGTATCTGAAGTGAAACCTTCACTTTTTCAATTGTATTTATTCACCTTGTCATCAGAGAACTGAGCACTGCTTTCCCTTTTCATACTCTTGGCTCAGCTTCTGAGGCCTGAAGGGTATTTCTGTGCATTCTTTCATTTTCTTCAAGAATAAGCATAGGCTACAAAATTTTAGCAAACAAGTTGTGTGAGTGCGAGTTGCTTCCCAAGATGAGTTCTGATTGCAGACCACAGTTGGTTTGATATGGGCAAAGTATGTATGACAGGAAAGGACTTTTCTTGCTTCAGGACTAGCTCTCCCTCTAGGAGAAGAGGTGCAGGCTACTCTTTATAAAAGGATGAAAACTTGCATCACCAAGGGATAAAGATTTTTATCTACATTCTTGGCTCTAACTGCCAGTATCATTTCTGTAAACTCTAGTCCTTTTTTTTTTTTTTTTATTCTTTTATTGTGAAATAAACATTTTTTTAAAATTAGCTTCAGGTGTACAACACAGTGCAATAGTTATACTTTTTACCCCTCAAAGTGAAAACCCCCCTCCCCCAATTCTCTACCCCACTCCTCCCCCCCATATAATACAAATCTATTACAATTCCTTTGACTCCCTTCCACAGTATAATCCACATCCTGTGAACTCTAGTACTTTCTGAGATGAGCCTGATTTCTTATCCAATTATCCGCTGTCCAGGTGATGAGAAAGCTCAGGGTTTGACTGGTGGTTCCTTTCTCACAGGAGAAGCTACAGGAAGCTCTGAAGAAGCTGACGGAGGAGGAGGAGGAAGCTGAGAAGTTAGAAGCTGACATCAGTGAAGAGAGAGCTACCTGGAAGGCAGGAAGAGATTGTTCCTAAGGGAGTTCTGAGACAGGAAACTGGGCAGCACCTTGGTCCAATCCTTCCTCCTTGTTACCTCAGAATTCATGAGTCCAGAGGACATCTGATTAGTCCTCATTCCATCCCTTTCCTGTTGAGGGTTGGGAGCTGGACAGTAGACATATCATCCCAAGTGAAACCAACTATTTGGAGGCAAAGGCATAGAGGGAAGCAATGTAAAAGTGACTCATGAATCCCATGTCCTTTCCTATTTGTGTCCTTAAGTTGGAGGCTCTGACACTTTCAGAAAACACATTGAGGAAGGCCCAGGATTCCCTGTTAGGAGTGATGGGTGGAAGAGTTTCATGTACAGTGTGGCATGTCTATCCAGGGCCAGTGTCTGCAATTCAAGCCTCATCCGGGTATCACATTGTGTCTCCTGGTTCGCCTTGATGAAGTAGACTTGAATGAATTGCTTTGGGAGGAGCTCAAGGGAAAATATTAGGAAAAATTGTTTTACTAAGAACTGCTCACTTGCTTTCACATCCCGTCCCTCTGAGAACTGCCTTGGTTCCCAGGCCCATGAAACATAGTCCCTCAGCTAGACAGACTGACTATCCCTTTCTCTTCTCATCCCCCAAGAATCATATGCACACTGAGAGACAGAGGATTCTGGAAGGGTTTGATGAAATGAGAGGCATCTTGGAACAGGAGGAAAAGAGGGAGATGCAAAAGCTGGAGGAGGATGAAGTGAATGTGCTGGATAACTTGGCAGCTGCTAAAGATCAGGTGGCCCGGCAGAGGCAGTACATGAGAGAGCTCATCTTGGATCTTCAGCATCAGATATGGGGATCATCAATAGACACGCTACAGGTAAGATCTTCGAGAAGCCCCTACATGAGATTCTGGGGAAAACAGAGACTAAGTTTCCTTTCCTTTTGGGTCCCTGCACTTTCTTCCTCATGAAAAGGTTCTTGTGACCCCTCAACCTTCTCTGTTATTCATTTCAAGGGTCATAGGAATAATTCAACCTACAAATGGCAAGGGGAATTCCCATTATTATTATTCTAAAAAAGGCTGTTGAGGGTCCGGCTGAGTGGCGAGTGGCGCAGTGGTTAAACGCTGGCTTCGGAAGCTAGCAGCCCAGGTTCCGGTCCCACATATGAGGGCCAGTGACACTGCCCTCAAAAAAAAAAAAAAAACCTGTTGAAAAATTTGGAGAGAAGATTCTTTATACTTGTAGGTTCCTGTTCTCTGGGATCCTGCACTTGTAAGGCATCTCTTCAGTAAGTTTAGTCAAAAAGCTCAAATCTCTGTTTATATTTGATTTTGTTGTTGTTTTGTTGAGAGGTGGTAAATTTAATGCTAGACCGTGTCATACGAAGTGAGAGATGAGCACATATGAGGATGTGTGTGTGCTTCTGTGTTTGCATGTATGTGTGCGTGTTTGTGCCAGCTAGAGAAGGATGTGGGAAGACCTGTAGAGACTTGATGGAGGCATTGTACCTAGTATAAATGTTAAATTTTTTTTCATGGAATTAACTGCATGACTGTGATCTTGAACTATGAAATATATTGGGAAATTCAGGAAATTTTAGAATTTCTCTGCTTGACTTCTTGCCATTCTCCTTTGCTAGCCAAACAAGAATTTCTTAAGTTTGGTTCCAATACGGAAATAACCAATTTCCATCTGCTAGATCTTCATTTCTGCCTTAAAAAACAACAACAACATATTTCTTGAAGTATAAGGTGTAAGTTACATATAAAATCTATCCATTGTAACTATACAATTCAAAGATTTTTAGTAAACATATTGAGTTGTTAAACCATGAACAAATTCAGTTGAACATTCATCCTCTGAATTATTTTGACACCTTTGTCAAAAGGCAATTTGCTTTAAATGTAAGGATATATTTCTGGATTATCAATCTGTTACATGATTTTCTACATTTATTCTATTACTGATACCCTAAGCTTTCGATTACTGTGACTTCAGAGAAAATTTTGAAATTGGGTAGGGTGATCTTCCACATTTGTTTTCTTTTTCTAAATTGTTTGAAAAAAAAATCAAAACAATTTTATTTCAAAGCAATCCTAAATCAATTCTCTAAGGTGACCATTTTAACCACCTCCCCGGAGGGAAGATTTAGTGAATTCTACTGCCATCTAGTGGGTAGAAGCCAAAGATGCTGCTTGCTACATGCACAGGGCTGACTCCATGACAAATTATCTGGGCCAGTATGCCAATAGTGCCACAGCTGAGAAACACTGTCCTAGGTCCATTGAATTTTGTATAAAAAATTTTTGGATATTTTGTTAATTTTGATTAAAGACTTCCTGGGATTTTGATAGGTGTTATAAGGAATTTAAAGAATAATTTGAGGAGTACTGCCATCTTAACAATATAAAATCTCTTAATTTATTTAGGCAGTCTTTAAATTCTAACAGCAATATTTTGTGGCTTCTAGCTCAGAAGTCTTTTACTGATTTTCTTAAATTTACTACTATTTGAGTTGATTCTTTTTGATTCTATTAAAATAAATATCGATTTTATATTGGGTTTTGAATGACTGATAATAAAGAATGCAATAGATTTTAATATTGGTCCAGTATCCCACATATTCTTAAACTCTTTTGTTAGTTTTTAATAGTGTGTGTGCGTGTGTGTCTGTATCTGTATTCCTCAAGATTTTCTACATAATGGATCATGCTATCTGTAAATAAATACAACTGTATTTATTTTCCAATCTAGACAATTAAATTTCTTTCATTTCCCTCTCTTTCTTTTCTTTTTCAGTTGTTCCTCATATGATCCGATCAATTCTTATTTTGCATTCTTCATGTTTCTCTGCTTCGTGTTTATGAATTTGACATTTTTTGCCATTCAAAACTAGGTAGGCAGAAAAATGCTTGGTCATTCAGGGATAACCAAGTGAAACCTGACAATGACACTAACTCAGGAGAAGTATAAGCTCAGAAAAAGCACGCCAATGTGATTATTTGAGCTCATCAGACCAGTTATTCCTGTTGTCAGATAAATTACTGAATATTTTATGTATTCTGTTGGGTATAATCTACCCACATCTTTTCTACCAAGCCTTTTTGATTTTGTATTTGGTCATTGGAAATAAACACAAAACTGAGTAATTTGTCAATTATTCCCTGTATTTGTTGGGCTACAAATGGAAGGTGGGAGTGAGTCAGCTCTTACACAATCACTGATTATATACTGAGATTCAGACTTGGTTTTTAATAAGTCTTGAATACTTAATGACTTCGCATATGTTGTTTTGTTTAGCTTTTAGTAATAAGCTATAGGACTGAAATTTCAGCTAAAGTTGCTGAGGAGAGCCTCCTCCATTTTGCAACAAAATCCAGCTTTTTTACTGCAAGGTAAACATAGTGCCTGCAAGGTCAGAGAGGATGAAAGCAAAGCATGACTTATGTATGACTGGGACTAATGAAGAGCTAGAGACTGAGGAACCAGTCATAGAAAGGTCAAGTGGTAAACTTCCTACCTGAGTATAGTACAAAAACAACACTTTAGGTGTCTATTCATTGGAATACAGATTAAACAAAGAGGCCGATTACCATTTTTAATTAACTCTGTGATAATGTCCATTACTAACAAATAAACTAAAGTCTTGGATACAAACTCCAGATTCAAAATCTGTAGGACTGGAAGAGCCTCTCATTTTGGTGACTCGCTCATATATTGGCAAAAAGAAGCAAAATCACACAACATTTTAGGGAAGTACTTGGGAAAGATAAATCACAATCCTAGTAAATGATGGCTTGTGATTGTTCCATCCATGAGGCAATATATACACTTTAATATGCAAACTGTAAAACTGTACCTATTGGAACGGTAGAGTCATATAATGGACAATATCTACCGGTTTCCTCTTGGGTAGGGTCATGGACCACTCCTGACAAAAATAGATCTGGAGCAGCCATGTGGGCCACACAGGAAACACTTTGAGTTTATGTTATTCTTCTTCAAATTGTTGTGCCTTGTTATCTTATACATGATGGGCTTCTAGTCTTTACTCTCCACAACTTCGCCAATTGAGATGACAGTTTCCCTGTTATCTGAACTATTGTTTAATGATGTTTGGAATGGACATTTTATCATATATCTGTTGGTAGCTGGGCCAACCACAAGGTGCTACTTTTAAACTGATAAGAATGAACATGATAAAAATGTGGATTTGAAAGTAGATTTGAATATTAAATGAAGAGTTTAGATCTTCTACCCTAGGAAAGAGTTCTTGTCCATTTCTTTTAGCACATTTATAAAGATATAATTCACATCTCTTATAATTTAGTCATATAATGTATAAAATTCCATGTTATATTACATTATTACATGTTTAAACAATTGCAGTAAAACATATAACATAAACTTTCTCATTTTAACCAATTTTAAAGTATACGTCACGGGCATTAATTACATCCACAATGTTGTGCAAAAATCACCACTACCTATTTCTAAAATTTTTTCATGACTCCAACAGAAACTCTGTAACCCTCCATTTCCCATTCCCCCTGACTTCAGTTCCTAGTAATTGCTAATCTACTTTCTGCCTACGTGAATTTGCCTAATTCTAGGTACCTCTATAATATAAGTGGAATCATACCATATTGATCTTTTTGTATCTGGCCTATTTTATTTAGCATAATATTGTCAAGGTTCATTCATGTTGTAACATAACAGAATTTCATTCCTTTTCATGGCTGAATAATAATAGTCCATTGCATGTATATGCCACATTTTGTTTCTCTATTCATCTGTTGACGGACACAGGTTGTTTCCACCTTTTGGCTATTGTGAATAATGCTGCAGTGAATACTGGCATAAAAATATCTGTTTGAGTCTCTGCTTTCAGTTCTTTTGGATATACACCTCAGAGTGGGATTGCTGGATTATAATGGTAACTCTTTAGCTTTCTGAGGATCCACCAAACTTTTCCTTAATTTCGTTTTACTTTCATATAAGCAATGTGTGAGGCTTCTAGTTTTTCCATATCCTCCTCACCCATACTTCTTATTTTTCATGAGGTTTTCTGTTTTTTGTTTATTTTTTTGCCATCCTAAGGGGTATACATTGGTACCTCATTTGGTTTTGATTTACATTTCCATAATGACCAATAATGTTGAGCATCTTTTCATGTTTTTAATGGCTTTTTGTACATATTCTTTGGAGAAATCACTATTCAAATCCTTTTCCCATTTTTTTGAATTGAGTTGTTTATTTTTTGTTGTTGAGTTTCAGAAGGTTTTTTGTATATTCTGGATATTAATACCTTATCAGATATATGGTTTGTAAATATTTTCTCCCTTTCTGTGTATTGTCCCCTCTTGTCATGGTGTCCTTTGATGCACAGACATTTATAGTTTTGGTAAGTTTCAATTTATTAATTTTTCTTTTGTTGCCTGTGCTTTTGGTGCCCTACCCATGAAATCATTACCAAATCTAATGTTATGAAGATTTTTTTTTCCCCATGGTTTCTTCTAAAAGTTTTACATCTGAGGTTTTGCTCTTTAATATATTTTGTTATAATTTACATATGTTGGAAATCATCCATTTTTAATATTAGTGTAACTGTTGTATTATATTGAGTCATTTTTTGGAAATAATTTGGTTAAAAGGGTGAGGAGATGGCAGTCATCTAACTAGTGGCCAAGTTTGTTAGTATAAAAGGGTTAGAATAGAGAGAAGGAAACCCAAATATATTGGTATATTTCTGTTAAAAAAAAAATAAGGCAAATAATGTTATGACTGGGAAAGGGAAAAGCTCAAAGAAGTTGAGGATATGGATTGGACTGTCTTAACACAATATTGGAATTCAGGGTAACATATAGTTTTAAGACAGTGACAGAGTGGATATTGACATCATTCTGGACAATGGCATGTGAATAGTTGGGAAACAGTAAACTGCATTTTAGGCCTTCTCTGCTGCTGGTTCCTGTGGCTTATTTCATACTTCAAAATCGATGACGTTCCCTATGGGTAGTGTGTAGGAAGTGTATAGAGTGAGTAGAGGAAAGCCAGAAAAACATTTGCTTAAAGTGCTAATTTGCTTGTTCCTGAGCAAAAAAAAGTATACTTCTTGAGGAGCATAATTATTAATTATTCATCTTTGATTCCCCAGACCCTGGGATGATGTCTGACAAATAGAAGATTTCAACTTTATTTGTCTCTAGAATACATAAAAGCATGGAAGTGCAGGCGGGCTTCTCATGAATGTGTATTAAAGAGATAGTAGGTCTCTTCTCTTCCTTTTAAATACAGTCCATCTCCAGATCCTTGAAGCATTTTTCTCACATCCTCACATGAGTCTTCTAGGATGGTTGGGCTGGGTCTTCTCTCTACATTTTGTCCCCCATACTCTGACCATCTATTTAGTTACACCCTATCAAGAGGTACTAGGGGTGTGAGGAGGAAGGTGAGTATAACTTTGTAAGGTAGGAAGACTTATCACCCCTTCGAGGGTTGCCAGCCCAAATTTGGGCTATGTAGTTAAATTTGAAGTTCAGATAAATGACACATTATTTTTCAGCCATAGAGTATTTTAAATATTGTAGTGGTCATGCTTATTCTAAAACGTATTTGTGATTGATTCAAAATTAAATTTTAACTTGCCAATTTTATTTTCTCAATCTGGCAACCTTATACTGGACTCACGTTTTTTCTTTTCTCCCTAGGACACGATTAATGTCATAAGAAGGTATGTATGTGAGACCAGGTATGGTCCTTATTGTGTGTGTGAAGACAGAATGATAGCCATAAGAGTAATCTTGGAAACAATCAGGATTTTTAAAAAATGAGAGACCTGGAAATTTGAGCATTACATTGTTTCCAATTGCTGGTCACAGATGAAACTTTAATGGTAGAAAATTTGGGTGGTGGGAGGTCACAGAGTTAGGGTCAATACAAGCATTAAAAATAAGGGTTTGCAGTATCATTTTGACTTCATTCATTCCAGTCAAACTTTAGTCGCAGCATCAGCACTTGTTTCTGTACTTCGTAGGTGTCTGTCTTGTCACAGGAAGGATTTTATCCTCTTTATTGGCCAGGCCCCCCAAATATTCCACAGGGCATCTCCTTTATATTTTCTTCCCTCCCTGAGGATAGAAGAAACAAGACCCTGAGGATAGAAGAAACAAGATCTTTCTAGGTGGTGATCTTTGGATTTCAAAATAAATAAATAAATAAATAAATAAATAATAAATAAATAAATAACTAAATAAATAAATAAAAATAGACTCAAGTCTCAGGGAATAGTGGGGTTTGGTTCTGGTGCCAATAATTAATCTCTTTTTGCTTACACACTTTAACAGCTTGTAGTAAAAATGGCTTTCTTTGGGTGAAGTTGCCTACCCACTTGCATCATCAGTGTCTTCCCAAGCACATGAAATTCAGACCACTATTAATTTGGGTGTTTTTCCCACATGTTTGAAATGTTTCCCCAGAGAATATGTCCTCATACGTTATTCTCAGCATCTGTACTCGGGTAAAAGGCTTTGGAGACCATTCAGACTACAGTACAGGAGCCTCACACTTGATAATCTAAAACTCTCGGAAGCCAGGTTCTAGAGCCTCTCCACCGACCGACGATCTGTCTGGGAACCCACATCTTTGTCCTGTCCCTGCAGGAACCACTGAGATGGTAGTGACGTCTCCAAATATCAAATATTTTTTTTTAGAAGCATCGAACACCTTTTGTAGGTACCATTATTTTTATCTAATATTATATTATTTTTAGAGCTTGAGAGCCTGGGGTTAATTTTTCTGTTTTAGAAGGAAGAACATGAGCTTCTTTGAAGAGAAGACCTTCCCAAGGTCACACAGAGTGTAAATAGAAAGATAAACATGAGGGTATTTCTCCTGGTTGCAGATTCAGGGCTCTTCAGAGAAGAGGATTCATGTGCATCAATGAAGTGAAAGTTGAGGGAGCCAGTGGTCTTGGAGAGACACAAGGTCAGAAGTATGGGCAGTCAAGTTTTGTCTTTTCTAGGAGCGAGTGCTGCACCTTGAAGAGGCCAAAAATTGTTTCCAAGAAACTGAAGAGTGCATTCCGAGCTCCAGATCTGAGCAGGATGCTACAAGTGTTTAAAGGTGAGGAGAGCCAGGGGAAGGGTGTGGGTGTTGGGTTCTTATAGTGTCAGAGCAAAATGGGGCAGTGGGTGTTGTTTCAGATGAGGACAAAAGACAGGAGGTAGGCCTGACAAGGAAAGATACATGCTCTGTGCTAAAGATGTCATCATCTCTAAGGGGGAATGGCCAGGTGTCCTCTCATTCACCATTTGATAACCTCACAGAGATCCCCTCCTCTGTCCCCACTAGAGTGAAAAGATAGGTATTAGTGTTTCTTCCTTTTCTTCTAATAACATCTTTGAAACTTTTGTCATTTCAGAGTTGACAGAAGTCCAAAGCTACTGGGGTAAGAAGAAGTTACAGGGTCTACAAATCACCATGTTTTGATCCCTTTTCAGAAATGTGGTTACTATTAGATCCCATGATCTTAATTTCATGTGTCCCTCTCCAACATGCATACATACAAGAGTTCCTAAGTGTTCTACTCATCTCTGACCCATTAACTCAGTCAACTGCCAGTCAGTGCCTCCCAGCCAATTCCGAATATCCTCCTCACAGTGTCACAAAACATGCATGTCCTATGTAATTCACTTGACTGTGTACTTTTCCCTACAGTGGACTTCATGCTGAATCCAGTCAACAGTCCTTCTACTGGTCTCGTTTCTGAAGATCACAGACAAGTGACAGTTCAGAAGAGTTTTATGTTTAAGAATGTATATCCATGCAACCATTCTGCTTTTGATGTCTTGGGCTGCCAAAATTTCTCCTCAGGGAAATATTACTGGGAAGTAGATGTGTCTGGGAAGATAGCCTGGATTCTGGGAGTATACAGTAACACAAGTAACCTCAATAGAAAAAAGAGCTCTGGTTTTGCTTTTAACCCAAATGTAAATTATCAAAATGTTTACTCCAGATTCAGACCTGAAAATGGCTACTGGGTTGTAGGATTACAGAATGAGTCAGAGTACAGTGCCTTTGAGGACTCTTGCACCTCTGATCCCAAGGTCTTGACTCTTTCCGTGGCTGTTCCTCCCAGTCGTGTTGGAGTTTTCCTAGACTATGAAGCAGGCACTGTCTCATTTTTTAATGTCACAAACCATGGGTCACTTATCTACAAGTTCTCTAAATGTTGCTTTTCTCAGACAGCTTATCCATATTTCAATCCTTGGAACTGTCCAGCTCCCATGACTCTGTGCCAGCCAAACTCCTGAGCCTTCTCATTCCCTCATCCACTTGCAGTGCCCCCTGTCTAGGTGTCATCTCCTGCACCTGAGCTCATCTGTACCATTCATACCATCTCTTCCTTGCTGTCTCTTCTTTAGAACTTTTTCTCATCCTTGGGATGTACACTGTTTCTCATTTGAGTTAGAAAAGGAGCTTATTTACCCATTTACCCATTTTTGTATTCTCAAAGAAAGACTTCAGAGTCCCTCCTAAAGACATCTTTGCCCTTCCATTTATCCATATTTTCTTTTATCACTGACCTGATGAGACACAGCAAAACCTGCCTTCCACCATCCATAACCCTACGTCGGTTCATAATAACCCCTGTTCACCACCAACTAAGTAGTCTTTGAGTTTATGTCTGTTTGTCGCTCAGGATATAGCATGTTCATTAGAGAGTGAAGGAAAGAAAAAAAAAAGTAATATATGTACCCAGAGTGAAAATTTTGTGTTCATAGCATTTAAATTTAAATCCTATCTTTTTTCCTATAAGCTGTATAATGATGAGTAAATTATGGGTTTCTTTTTCCCAAAATAGAAATTGAGATTTAAAACTGTACCTAACTCTTAAGATCATTGTTTGCAACTGTTGCTCAATGTAAAGTACCTACTTAAGTGTCCTGCACAATATAATAAATATTTGCTCCCATGGTTACTGAAAAGTATAAGCTGTATCAGTGTCCTATACAACTGATTTGTGCCTTTGAGAGGATTAGTAAATGATTCTACTGAAATTTCATTTTTCAACTCCTCTGACTCTGTTATCAGACCACTATAGTTTCAATCTTGTGTATAGAAAAGGCTGGGACTGTTTTAAGGCCTTTTATTGGGCATGGGTCAGAAAACTTCAAAAGTATGAGTTTCTAAAGTCTGTCCAGCAGAGGGAGCCATGCTAGGGACAGCTATTATTAGGGACAGTCCCTGGTGGTCAGGCCTTTTCCTTGTAGTAAAACACTAGAGCAGAGGACCGCAAACTTTTGAGACAGAAGAGCCGCCAGCGGTCATCAAACTGTGGCTTACCAGCTGCAGGCTCTGAAGTAAAATTGAAAATGAAAATAAAACTATCATAGTTTCATTTATAAAATTTTTAAAAGATATTATTCATATAATGGTGATTATGTAAAAATATATTTATGGCTCTTGAATAATTTTTAAATTGTTTTGAGGGATAGGATTGGCTCTTCCAGGGGTCGGCAAACTTTTGAGACGGAACGTACCCAAAGGCCTCATGGGCTGCGAGCTGCAGTTTGCTGACCCCTGCTATACCAAAGTGTATACCATGCACTTTCCTTTTTTCTGGTAATTTATGCATAATTATCAGTGAAGCACATGAAAAATCTAGAAATATTTGCCCAAATATATAGTGAAGCAAATACAAGGATATGGTGCTGTCAACAAAAAAAACATCCAGCCTAGGAGAAAGCTTATAAGAGTTTATTCAAGCCAAACTGAAGACAATTGCTGGGAATCAAACTCTCAATGGATTGAAAAAATGCTCTGGAAAATGGCCATTTATTTTTTTTTTATTATTTTTTATTTTTTTTTGAGGGCAGTGTCACTGGCCCCCACATGTGGGACCGAACCGGGGCCGCTGGCTTCCCAAGCCAGCGCTTAACCACCGCGCCACTCTGCCGGCCCTGGAAAATGGCCATTTTATAACTTATTTTATACATTAGAATCAAAGAAAGAGCGTTACGTGAAATCCATTGGTGGTAGATAAAGGGGGTGGGAGAAAGCAAAGCCGGGAAATCTCTGGGATTGGATAAAAAGTAAAATGGAGAGACACACACTTCTTTTACATTGGTGGGTACAGGATAGTTAATAGCATTTCACAGCACATACAGATAGTATTTGGAACAAGATAACAATGAGGGATTTTGTAGATTCCTGCTCTGGTGTGGTGGGTTGTGCCCCCCTGGGGGGTCTGGAAAAAGAGATTACTCTGATATTGCAAAGGTATGTTACAGGCTCAAGATAAAGATGGACCTTTGTCAAGGAAGCTACAGGCCAAGGATGTAACTACCGGCCATAACTTGCTTTTAGTTAGGAATTTTTTAGATTCAGACCATCTTATGTAGTTATTTTTCAGTCTCCTGAGCTTGTCAGGTTTAATATGTGGTCCCTTTTCCATCCACAGTGCTACAGAATGAAACCACTGGAGGCAAACAGCTTTCCCAAGTGAAAGCTTACAATTGCTCATTGGCTGATAAACAAAAATCTGTATTTGTCATATGAAAGGTGATTTGGATGTTGTTGTTCCAAAATTTAGTTTGAAAAGTTGATATGCAAAGTCATGCATTCCCAAGCCTTTGTATGTCAAATTAACTTGACACAGAGCTGCTCCATTTGTGCCAAATTCACCTTTAATTTTCCTCTAAGTAGCAGTGATTTGTCTAGAAAACATCTCAAATCCATTTATGTACAGAAAAGCTATGCTCACTGAGATGTCTAGATTAACTGTTGATGCATTATTTCTTTTCTTTTGCTTTTGAATTCACCTTTTTAAAAAATATTTTTACTAAAATATAACTAGCCGACAATATTATATTAATTTCAGGCATATACAATAGTCATTCAACATTTATATATCTAAAGAAGTGATCACCATAAGTCTAGCAACCATCTGACACCAATAATAATCACAATATTATTGACTATATTCCCCATGCTGTACATTACATCCCCATGACTTGTTTTATACCTTGAAATTTGAACCTCTTATTCCAACTTAATTGAAAAATTACAGTTGACAGTCAATATTATTTTATATTAATTTCAGGTTTACAGCATAGTGGTTAGACATTTATATAATTTAAGAAGTGATCCTTCTTAGTAGGTTAAGTGATCCCAATAAGTTAGTACTCACTGGGGACTATACATACTTATTGACTATATTCCCTATGCTTTACTTTATACCCCCATGACTATTTTGTAACTACCAATTTGCTTCTTAATACCTTCACCTTTTCACCCTGTCCCCCAACCTCCCTCCCATCTATCACCTCATTAAAGCTAGTGCCCATCTGACACCATACACAGTTATTATAATATTATTGACTTTATTCCTTATGCTATACCTTATATCCCCATGACTACTATGTAACAACCAATTGATACTTGTTAATCCCTTCCCCCTTTTCACCCATTTTCAACCCCCAGCCATCTGACAACCATCAAAATGTTCTTTGTATCTATGAGTTTGTTTCTGTTTTGTTTGTTTTGTTCTTTATTTTTTTTTAAATTTATATATATTTTTAATTAGCTTCAGGTGTACTGTTTTGTTCTTTAGATTCCACATTTAAGCGAAATGACATTGCATCTGTTTTTCACTATCTGACATATTTCACTCAGCACAATTCTTTCCAGGTCCATTTATGCCATCGCAGCAATATTCTATTGTATATATGTACCACCTCTTCTTTATCCATTCATCCATTGACAGACACCCAAGCTGCCTCCACATATTGGCCATTGTAAACAATGCTGCCATCAGTGGGTAAATCTATGCTTGGTCCCTTTAAGAAGTGTACCTGGGACTCCAGCCACCCTCAGTCTCAGCCACAATCTCTGCTGGTTTTCACAACTGAAATTATGGAGACTTCTTGCCCTAGCACTGGAATCCTGGGCTGGGAAGCCTGATATGGCATGGGGACTCCTTGATTCTTTGGTGGTCCACAGCAGAGATATCCCTCCTAATTTTTAATGGTCACATACGGGTGTGGAACGAGCTCGTTCTGCATCTCTGCCCATCCTACTAGTTTCCAGATGGCTTTTTCTGTATGTCCTTAATTATAGGGCTTCAGTACAGCAAAATTTTAGGTGATTCTCAATGATGGTTGTCTTGTAATTTAGTTGTAATTTTGATGTGGTTGTGAGAAAAAAATAAATACAGCATTTACCTACTCTGCCATCTTGAATATAATCCTGTGTCATTTCTTAGCAATGGTGTAACTAAATGTTCTGTTGCTCAGGTAAGCCTTACATTTGCAGTGAGTTGAAAGTTTTCAGGAGCAAAGAGAAAAGCCTGTTCTCTTCCAATGAAATACGAGGGGCATTATTTTTGCAATGGATGTTCATTCAGGGCTTGGTGGGCTCCCCATGTCTTTTTGCATTTTTATTTCTAACTCTTCCCCAATTAAGTTCAGAGCTGGGGGGAAGAAGTGTGCTGTTTGGTCAAGTATTATCTGCTCTCATCTCTGCTTATCTCCAGGAATTCTCAACTTCCACATCTTTGGATGAATTTTGATAAGGGAAGGGCTCCAAGGTGGATATTTCCAGTGTCTCTCTTTGTGTGTATGCACACATTTATGTCTTAGTACCCATCCATGTAAAGTGGGGAAAATTCATCTTCTAAATTTTCCCTTTGACCTCTGCCTTCCTGTTAGTCCATGGCTACAATGACTGGGGCTCTGACTCATTAGGAATAATTTGCACTGTTGGATTATTGCCAAATGACTCTCCACAAACATTCATGTCTTTTCAGTTACTGAAATATGAGCCTTCTAGTTCAGGATGAAGTACATAGTTACAAGGAAAAAAAAGACCTGCATTTTTATATACAACAAAAATATCTGTACACTGAGGACCAGCTACTTTTTAACAGGCTCCTGGCTCCAGAAATGAAAACCTCTGCTGAAATGAATATCACACTTTTCAGTTGCTACCAGTTATACACTGTCTTATCAGCAAGCTGCCAGAGTAGGTTTCCTGGACTCAAAAATGGGTACCAACTGTAGACTTGCTCTCTGCAAATCAATTCTAGGACTTTCTCCTCCATATAACCTCTGAAACTTTGAGTAGTAATCACGCCATCTCATATTTCTGGGGCTCTAGGACTGTGCCAGGCCATTAATGAAGTATATGTATATCCACAGGGGAATGTTTGGGTGGGTTCAGGGGACTCTCAGGGTATAAGGGACCTTTAACCTGTGGACCATCCAAGGATAATATGCAGGTATCTAGGGCCATCACTCAATGGTGATTATGTTTCTTCACTTGGGGACATAAGCTCTTCGTCGGAATAAACACATGACCTGTACTCATCAATATGGAGTGCCAGTGTCCTTTCGTTTTGCTTAATGATGAGACTGTGCAGTCTTCATCCTGACTGCCAATCTCTTCATACTGTCCAAACCTAGGTCTCTTCTCCATCTTAGCACCCACAGCCTGTACTTCCCTCTGTTATGTATCTTCTCAGCTCAGGTAACCCTCATCTGTCTCCCTGGGTTCAATGTGGGGCAATTATTTTCAGAGTTGCTTTGCCATTAAGACTGTACAAGTAATAGACAGGGTTTTCCCTAGATTCAGTAATAGGGTTTTCCAGAGAAACAATCAATAAGATGTATGTTTAGATTCATTGATGGACAGAGAAATAGATAGATAGATAGATAGATAGATAGATAGATAGATAGATAGATAGATAGATAGATAGATAGATAGATAGATGATAGATAGATAAGGAATTAAACAACTGTGGGGCATGACAAGTCCAAAATCTATAGGGTTGGTTGGCAGGTTGGAGACCCAGGGAAGAGTTGATTTGAAAAGATACTGTGACTCTTTAATGGTGAGGAGAGCCACCGAAATGGTGTAGAATTCTCATAGTATCAGAGTAAAATGGGGGAGTAGATGTTTCTAGATGAAGACAAAAGACAGGAGATAGACCTAAAAAGGAGAGATAGATACCCCTGCTAAAGATGTGATTTTATCTAAGGGGGAATGGACAGGTGTCCTTCCATTCACCAGCTGATTGCTTCACACTGTTCCCCTCCCTGTCACCACTTGAGAAAAAAGATAAGTGTCAATGTTAAAATGATGTCCTTAGAGTGGGCCCCACTCTAATATGACTGGTGTCCTTATAAAAAGAGGAAATTTAGACAGAGATGAGCAGCAGCAGCAGCACTGCCATACTCTTCAGGGAGCTGCCAGGACAGCCTGGGGGAAGCCTGGGCTCAGCTCACACTGGCCTGCCCTGCCCTGCCCCATGGGCTCTCTAATCTCTCCCTCTGCCCAAGAAAATTTGTGTCCAAATCCTGAGGGGGTGTCCCTGTGACTCATCCAAAGGTTGTTCCCCTATGGGCATTGGGGTGGGTGGCAGGGTCCTGCTGTTTTTGCCCAGACATCTCAGCTTTCAGAAATTAACAATAAAAGGAGTTAAGTGGATGTCCCTCTGTCTCTAGGAGGGACCAGCTCTTACCAAGGTGAGAGTTCAATAGGGAGATAAAAGAAAACTGTACTTTTGGGGCATTTTAGGTATTGGTGACTGTGACCATCCCCACCCCCCTAATCCCTGGCATCAAGATGATGGGAGAACAGATAATGAATGCTCTCTGATTTGGGTTCTGAATTCACCACCACTGTTAAAGAAACAATTATTCAGGGCACTTGTTAAAAACATTAGGTCAGGAAGATCTTACTCCAGTTGGCCTGTTACAATGAGGTTTGATAACAGAGGAAGGGGATCAGGCTGAACTCTGATTATAATAAAGTAAATTGGAGATTAGTAGCCAAGGAGCAGGGTCAGAGGTTGGTGAATGGAAAATTACTAAGAGGTAAAGTAATTCTTTGCTAAACTGACCTAACAGATTTTTTGTGGAAGGCAGGCCAGAGTGATAAGATGTCCGATTGGGGGTGGGGAATTTTCACTAAACTGAGTCAACAAGATTTTGGCTAAAACTGGACAATATAGACATGAACACTAGAAGCCTAAAAGCCGTGGCCCAGAAGAAAGTTCTGAGGAGCCTAACTAAAGTTTGGTCAAGGAGAGAATCTTTGTCACCACCCAGGCCCTTGCCCAAGCCTGGCCATGGGTGGGTGTCTTCGTGACCCTACAAAGCTCTATTGTGATGGCCCCCACTGCTGAAGATATTATCAGTATGGATAAATCGTCCATATAGCTTTTGTAGTCTTCGGCCTTCTGCCATGATGGGAACTGCTGCCGACAGGGACATTATCATGGGGCATGTGGAGGATTGAAACCTACTGATTCCTGGGCTATATCTGCGGGTCTGGCTGTTTGATTGGGCCTCTGAAGAACCTGGGACTGGCATATAAAACACCTCCCCCATGCCCTGTGGAGAAGGCGCATTGGGATAAAAGTCAGTGCAGCTTTGTTCCGCTTGTGGATGCTCACCAGAGAGGCTCCTGTGCTCGGCCAAGGACACGTTAGTGAGCAGATCATCTATCTTGTCAGCTAAACATAAAGACTAAAGTGTCTTCTGCCCCAGAGCAAACAGATGTGAGACCAGTCGCCTCCTGAATCCATGACAGGGTGACCCTTGAAAAGCTGGACACTATCTTACATTAGGCCTACACACATGGACTGCCACTATGGTAAGAAGATGCTGAAATGGCATAAAAAGTCTGTCCCACCTGTCAGATTCTGGCCAAGGCTAAAATCGCTGCCCAGGGGCAGATTCTCCAAGCCACAGGGCAGCCTCACAGGGAGCCTCTTGTCCCATCAGAGCATTTTACTCTATCCTGACTGCAGGTGACACTTTGCATTTGGCCTAGCCACTCTGCTCATCCCACTGACACAAGCCACATCATCCAGACCCTACAATACTACATTTCTTTCTTGTTCAGGTTTCCTCAACATATTGCATATAATAACGGACCTCAATTTGCAACCCAAGCTACATATAAGTGGGCCCAAACAGGGGATATATGATGGACCCTACATGCTTCAAATCACACACATACCACAGGAGAAAGTGAGCATTTTAATGGACAATTAAAGGACAGGCTTATGCAGCTGATGGAGGGGACAGGACAAGCTCAGCCTGACTACACATCTCAGGGGAGCAATCTGGAGTCTCAAGGCAGCAATTCCCCAAAAGTACACTTGTCATTTGCTTCCAGGTGTGATCAGGATTTTTGCCCCCTCCCTTCGATTTTAGACCCTTCTTTTACAATTTCAACACCTTGATCTTTTGGGGGACCATACAAGGGCCTTCTATCCCTTTCAACTCCTTTCTAAAGTTTCAATTAAATAAGGGGTCAGAGTGACTATTAAACAGCAGGGGTGGGAGATTCATTTCTGTGCTAACCAATGCTTAAACATGATGTGTCTTTCTGATTAAGTTGTCTAAAAATATTTTTCTGTGTACGTTCTTTTATCTATCTTGCATATAATCTGGACTAAAAATTCTGGGTGAAAACAAAGGATTAAACATGTATAATTCATTATTATTTTTCTTTTTTTTTGAGGGCAGTGTCACTGGCCCTCATACGTGGAACTCAAACCGGGGCCGCTGGCTTCCCAAGCCAGTGAGTGCTTAACCACCACACCACTCGGCTGGCCCTGTATAATTTATTGTTAAATGGGGCATATTGATAACAACAACAGAAAAGAAAGCTAACACCGTGGTATCTGGGGAGGCATCAGGGTGGGGAAACATCAGTGATCTCTCAGATCTTTCAGAGCTGCTCCTGAAAGCTTCCCCTCCTGAATTAACCCCAGGTGCGGCCTTTTCAAGGTGCTGTGATTGCCTGACTGCTGAGTTCACAATCTCACAGCTCTGACTGTGAGATGGATGGGGAAGATTTGGCTCCTGCACTTTCTGCACAGACACAAATGTCGTCCACATTTATCTGGCTGATACACTGTTATTACAGACAAACAAAACTGAAACTGACCTTTGTGGAGGCCTTCAGCCCCTCCCAACTGCCGTTCCTCTCTGAACTCAGCACTCTCCCAGCTCAGCTGACTCTCATCTAATCTTCTTGGGTGGGAACTAAAGTGTGGCATTATTTTTCTCCTGATTGGTGCTTTGCCATTGAGACCCTACAAGTACATTTCTAGACTCTTAAGTATTTCAATTGTTTTTGAGACTATTTAAAATTAATAACACATATTATCTTCAAGGTACAGGGTAAAAAGCCCTTATGGCAGATAAGTGAATGTTAATTATCTTTCTGCTAAATATGCTACTATGCCAGGAGGTCATCTTTAACAAACTCATACAATTTTATGATATTTATATATAAACTGGAACATGTATACATTTTTGGTGTTTAATATAGTTTAGGAAAGTTAGAATGAACTTGATACATTGCAATTGGCATCTATGCTCTCACAGATGTTCTCAGAGGCCTCAGGTCTTCCCGTTTATTAAGAATTTCATGCCATTTTGCACAGCTGAGTACAGGAATATCTTAGTCTCCTTAGCTCTGCCTACCTTCAGATAATAGTATACTACTTTACATACAGTATAAGAACTTTTTAAAGAGAACATTTCCATTCTTTTTTCCTAACCTTTTGACTGTAATTGTTATATTTTATTTACCTGAAAAAAGTCTGTTTTGCTCTTATAAATATATATATGTATATAATTTTGTGTGTGTGAGGGCAGTGTCCCTGGCCCTCATATGTGGGACCCGAACTGGGGCCGCTGGCTTCCCAGGCTTAACCACTGCGCCACTCGGCCGGCCCTCTTTAGCTTTTGTTTGAAAAGTTATTCTACTTCCTTCTGGACCCTGTGGTCTCTAATTAGAGTTCAGCTATCATCCCTGTATTTATTGTGTTGTCTCCTTTGGATGCTGTCAAATTTTTCTCAGAACTGTGACTATGGTATGCTTGAGTGTGATTTTCTTTGTATTATTTTAGTTAAGATTGTGTCTTTTATAAAAACAGGACTTTTTTGGATATATATATATATATATATAATTTATATATATATATATATAATTTTTATATATATATATATATATATATAATTTTCCTTTTCTTCTCTTTCTGAAATTCCAGTTAAATGTATGTTATTCCTTTTATTTTGTCCTATAAGTCACGAGACTTTGTTTTTTTGTTTGTTTTTTCAATTTTTAAATGGGTTTCTCAAATTGGATGCTTTTCCCTTTTTAATGAGGTATAATTTATTGTATATATTTAAGGTATATAACATAATGTTTTGACATAGGTATATATTGTGAAATGATTAACCACAATCAAGATAATTACCTTGTTTCCCTGAAAATAAAACCCGGTCTCATATTGTCTTGCTCCAACAGTCTACATTTATTCATTTATTCATGTACAAAAACCTACATTTATTCAAGCAGTAATGTCTGGCTGACGGTCTTAACTGGGGCTTATTTTGGGGTAGGGCTTATATTATGAGCGTCCTGAAAAATCATGCTAGGGCTTATTTTCCAGTCAGGCCTTATTTTCAGAGAAACACAGTATCATATCCATCACCTCACATAGTTGTTTTTGTGTGTGTGGTGAGAATAGTTAATGATTTACTTTTCTAGCAAATTTCAAGTGTACAATACATTGTTATTAAAACCATAGTCACCATATTATACATAAAATCCCCAGAATTTATTTATACTGCTTGAATGAAACTTTGTACCCTTTGACCAACATTTCCCATTTTTCCTGGCTCCCAGCCCCTGGAAACCACAATTCTACTCTCCGTTTTTATGAGTTTGACTTTTTCAGATTCTACATATAAGTGAAATTATGCAGTATTTGACTTTATGTGGCTTATTTCACTTAGCACAATGCCCTCTAAATTTAAGTTTATTTATGTTGTCACAAATGGCAGAATGTCTTTATATATGTGTAATGTGTAATATATATTCTTTATCCATTCATCTGTTGATGGACACTTAAGTTTTTCTATGTATTGGCTAGTGTGAATAATGCTGAGATGAACATAGGAGTGCACATAGTTAACAAGGAGCTACATAGTTTCTGCAACCTCTTGTGTCGTCGGCACTGATATTCTTGTAGAGCATTGTCACTGTAAACTTTATGCAACTTTTCACAAGCTTGATGCATGTTCTTCCCTTTAGGGAAGTAAAACAGTAAAATATGGCAAAAATGCACAGTTTGGCCTTCTATATTCAATCTGTTGTAAAATCTTCAAAACTCAACGACATCGCTCAATTTTTTTGTAGAATGAATCTAGAGCCGTCAGCTGTCAAATGACATAGCAATAACATAGATGCGAATGACTCTAGTACTTCCAAAAATGAACTAGTGCTACCTGTTGCAAACGTGCATCATGAGTTTTTCAACAACCCAGTATTACTCAATATATATCAATAACAAAAGATGAATACAAGCCACATTTGACTTCTGCAATTACAAGAGGTGCTCAAAGTGGTTAATCAGCATAATTTTAATACAGTTTTTTTCCTCTCTTAAAATGTGTATACATTTTGTTTGGTGTCCTCTGTATATACTGCTTTGGGTACTATGGACATTTTAACTATATTAGTTCTTCCTATCCATTACCATGTATATATTTCCATTTATTTATATCTTCTTTAATTTCTCTCTTCAGTGTCTTATAATTTTCTGAGTACAAGTCTTTTACTTCCTTGCTTAAATTTATTCCTAAGTATTTTGTTTTCTTGATGCAATGGTACATGGGATTGTTTTTTTAATTTCTCTTTCTGATAGTTCATTATTGGTATATAAAAATGCAACCAGTTTTTGAATATTAATTTTGTATTCTGTACTTTACTAAATTCATTTATCAGTTCTAAGTATTTTTGGTGGAATATTTGGAGTTCTCTACATATATAGTAAAATGTCATCTGCAAATAATGACAATTTTAATTCTTCCTTTACCATTTGGATGCCTTTTATTTCTTTTTCTTGTCTGATTGCTGTGGATAGGACTTCCAGTACTATGTTGAATAAAAGTGGGAAAAGTGGGCATTTTTTTCTTCATCTATTGATGTGACATATGATTTTTATTCTTCATTTTGTTTATGTGGTGTCTCAAAATTGATTTGAGGATATTGACCCAACCGTGCATACCAGGAATTAATCCCACTTGATCTTGGTGCATGATCTTTTTAAAGTATTGCTGAATACAATTTGCTAATAATTTGTTGAAGTATTCTTCATCTATGTTCACTGGGTAATTGGCATGTAGTTTTCTTTTTTTGTAATGTCTTTGTCTGGTTTTGGAGTCAGGGCAATGCTGGCCTCATAAAATGAGCTTGGGAGCCTTCCCTCCTTCTGAATTTTTTGGAATAGTTTGAGAAAAATAGGTAATTCTTTTTTGACTGTTTGGTAAAATTCACAGTCTGATCCAGGACTTTTGTTTGTTTGAAGATTGTTGATTACTCATTCGATTTCGTTAGTATTAATCGGTCTGTTCAGATTTTCTGTTTCTTCATGATTCAGCCAGGGAAGATTGTATGCTTCTAGAAATTTATCCACTTCTACCAGATTGTCCAATTTGTTGGCATACATTGGGTTGTCGGAAAAGTCATGACACATGTTTGCAATAGATGGCACTCGTTCATTTTTAGAAGTACTAGAGTCATTTGCATCTATGTTATTGCTATGTCATTTGACAGCTGACAGTTCTAGATTCATTCTAAAAAAAATTGAGTGATTTTGTCAAGTTTTGGAGATTTTACCACAAGTTGAAGATGGAAGGCCAAACAGTGTATTTTGCCATATTTTACTGGTTTACTTCCATATTTTACTGTTTTACTTCCGTGTCAAGCTTGTGAAAAGTTGCATAAAGTTTATGGTGACAATACTGTACAAGAACATCAGAGCCAACGATGGTTCAACCAGCAAAATTTCATGCTGGTGATTTTGATCTCAACCATGTTTCTCGGTCAGGGAGGCCCTTCAAGGTTGATGATGACAAAATAAAGGCATTGATCGAGTCAAACCCACATTACATGACACAAGAGATTGCAGAAACATTGAACATCCATCATTCAAGCATTCACGACCACCTGAAGAAGTTGGGATACACAAGCAAGCTCGATATTTGGGTTCCGCACGAACTCAAAGAAGTTCATTTGACGGCACGTATAAACATCTGCAATATGCTCATTAAACATGAGGAAAACGATCCTTTTTCGAAATGACTGATAACTGGTGATGAGAAGTGGATTGTTTACAACAATGTGGTGCACAAACGGTCTTGGTCCCAACGTGATGATTTACCTCAAACGACATCGAAAGCAGACATTCATCAGAGGAAGGTTATGCTCTCAGTGTGGTGGGATTTTAAAGGTGTGTCTTTCAAGCTCCTACCAAGAAACCAAACAATCAATTCAAATATGTACTGTCGGTAATTGGACAGTTTAAATGAATCCAACATCCAGAAACACCCAGAGCTTGTTCATTGTAAAGGAGTTCTGTTTCATCACGACAATACACATGTTTGATCACCGTCAAAAATTACGGGAGCTTGGATGGGATGTGTTGCCACACCCACCATACTCACCTGACCTTGAGCAGTCAGACTTCCATTTGTATCGCTCTCTTCAAAACCCCTTGCATGATATAACGTTCAATTCAGATGAGGCTATACAAATCAGCACCTTGTTCAGGTTTTTGCAAACAAAGACAGGTCCTTCTATGAACGAGGAATTATGAAGCTCACTGAAAGATGGCAAAAGAGTATCAAATAAAATGGGCAGTATATCATTGATTGGTCTTTGTTCTTCATATAAATAAATGACCTTTGAAAAACAGACAAAATACATCATGACTTTTCTGACAACCCAATACAATTTTAATACAGTTTTTTCCTTTCCTAAAATGTGTATACATTTTTTTTTGACACCCTCTGTAGATTCAATGCAATCCCTATCAAAATAGCCCTCAGCACCTGTGGTTCTCATGTCTATGTCATCCTCATGTTTTACACACCTGCCTTCTTCTCCATCCTGGCTCATCACTTTGAGCACAATGTCTCCCACACTTTTCATATCATGTTTGCCAACCTCTATGTGGCCATCTCTCCTGCTCTAAATCCCATTATTTATGGAGTGAAGACCAATCAGATCCAGGACAGATTTATTTTCCTTTTCTCTATGAAGAAAACACAATGAGTGGGGAGGGCCAGTGAAGAACTTTAGGTAAAATTGAATAGGTGAAATTTTGTATAACAAGGAAGACATAAAAATAAAGCTGTAACTCCTATTAATTTTAGAGTTCTATCCATGTGTAGGAATGAGAGGGGAGAAAGAAAAACTTCAAGACTTTTAGAAAATCAAGGATTTTCTTGCTTTAGTTTTCTCACCACTTGTACGAAGAAGGTAATGATGGATATAGAAGAGCATTAACACTAAGGTTTACATCTTTCCTGTTGCTAATTTTGAGATAGCTGAAAGTTAGATATTTCCCAACGTGCAACTCAGCCCTGTGTTTGTCAGTTTCTGAATTAAAGGAAAAGCTTCCTCCCTTCCCTCTTTAAGCAACTATCAATTCTCTCTACTACAACTATCAAACTTACTGCTTCACACTTCAGTCCTGATTCTACACATTCTTAACCCTCCTGTGTCCTTTGCTTGCTTTACTTCTTCCTTACCCATTTCAGATTACATAGAGTTGGTCATCTTTTGTATCTATTTTCAGTTGTATGTTCCAAGAAAGTTTCACTACTTTTGTTCCATTTTGAACAAGTATTAATATAATTAATTAAAGAATAATTTTGAGAGAGTAATATTAGTTCATTCATTTCACAGATGAGGAAACTGAGACTTATAAAGATAACAGAAAGACAATTAATAGATTTAGGATCCAATCCCAAGCCTGTCTGATTCTGAATTCTTTATTCAATTGCTTCCTGATATCTTCTTATTTGAATGACTTGCAAACTTCTCAAACTTTATTTCTCCAAAACTGACCTGGAAACTCACTAACTTCCTCCATAAATAGTGCTTTTCCTTTTCTGGTTTTTTTTTTTTTTTTTTAAGGTAAATGACATCATCACAGACATTAATTCCAAAGCCAGAAACCTGTCTGGGTCCTGACTTATCCTAGGTCACTCTTCAATAAAATTAAATCAATAACTCAATATTTCAGTTGAATATTTGATTTTGAGGTGCTTATAAGTCATCCGAGTAGATAAATACATCACATTCTCACCTTTATCATGGCCATCAAGTTGGTCTAGGCCCTTACCTATTTTCTCTCTCCCAGAGAGTGTTTTGAAGTCATCTTTTTTTTTTTTTTTTTTTTTTTAAAGATTTTATTGGGGAATTGGCAGAGGGGAACAGCGTTGGGGAATCGGGGAAGGGGAACAGACAAGTTGCCATCTTCTTGTTCTTCAGTTTAGTTGCGGAGGATATTGCTTCACTGTTGGTATCGTCATTGCACTCTTCCTGGATGAGGCAGATCGGTCGCTGGCCTCTGGATGTCGCTCACCGCGGCTATTGGCAGCTCACTCTTGGCTGCCAGCCGCTCACGCTAGCTGCGGGCCACTCACTGCAGCCTATGGCAGCCCACTGCAGCAGGGGCTGCAGCCCACACCATCACCGGGGCTCGCACAGCCCAGCTCCAGGTGGAGCTGTTGTTAGCTGTAGAGGGCAGTGTCACTGGCCCTCATGTGGGATCCGAACCGGGGCCGCTGGCATCCCAAAACCAGCGCTTAACCAATGCGCCACTCGGCCAGCCCTGAAGTCATCTTTTTAAAGGAGTTCCAATCCTGCTCCATTAAATCCACTCTATAAAAACCAGAGTGATCATTTTACAATTTACATGATTGTGTTACTTTGTGCCTTGAAATGCTTCAGTAATTCCATTGTCCTCAAGATCATACATAAGTATGGTCCTTAGGATCACTGCAGGGAATGGAAAACTTTAAGCAAAAGAGCAATCTTCCATGAGAGAGCCTAGAACTTAATTTATATTTACTTACACTTCATTTATGTTTATTTTCATATCATTTGTACTTCCCTGACTCTTTGAACAAGTAATTGCAGAAATGATATTCTTCCTTTGTGTTGTCCTACTCAATGTTCTGTTATTTTACAAAAAATAAAACTTGGGGTGGGTAGAGTACGTATTGGGTAGAGTTGGATGGGAGCCATCTATGTTCCTCTTAATAAACTGTCCCAGGATAAAAACATTTATTTCCTAAAATCTCCACTGGAAAAGAAGCCATACATTTAATCAAGATGAACATATTACATTACTGGGGAGTAAGAAGTAAAGCCCATCAGGATGCTGATTTTGTAGCATTTGGTGATTGCTACACTAGGGACCCAAGTATGTGGGTTGGACCCACACACTATGCAGCAGAAGGCAAAAGCAGAAGGCTGTATTTTCTTTTCTCAACCTCTTTCTTATCTTACCATGAAAACCTTGTGATGATACTGTTCACTCATTCATAGAGATGCCAGGAGTTGGAGCTGACTGAACACCAGGTAACAACAAGAAATAAGGAGTAAAATTGGTATAATGAGATAAGATCCTCTGTGTGTGTGTGTGTGTGTGTGTGTGTGTGTGTGTGTGTGTGTTGACATTTTCTTTGATGTCTGTAATGACCTTTAAGCAGTTCAGAAAAGGCACATGCAGGTCTTGCCATATCTATCTACATCTATATTATGAATGCCTTGAAGGCAGAAACTTATTCCTAGGCATCTTCTTAAACCTTGTCTTACCTGACACACACTGTGTTCTCAATAAAGGTTTCATGCATATTCATCATAAATCCCTTCTTCCATACTATCCCTGGCTTTTCCTTTCTTCCTTTTCTATCCAGCTTAGATTTCATAGTATATTATTTCAGTCATTGTCTTATTTATTCTAAACTCAACTTCTCCTAAACTCAACTGTCTCTTCTACACACTCAGTTGGAAAAAAAAAATTAAGAATCTTAATGAAGGTAGCCCTGTATTTTGGAGGAGTTTGAGAAAATGACCCCAGGGATACTGCTGTTAATAAATTAAGAAAGTACATAATCATACTTGCCAAGTTTCACTTCCCAAACACATCAAATTTCTTTTTTGTCTCTTCCAGTTATGCCTTCTCTTTATTTTTTGCTTGGCAATTCCTGTTTAGCTTTAATTAAAAATCCTTCCTCAGGTATTTCTTATTAATCTCACATATTAAGATTGGTATTTCATACATACTCTTATTGCACTTTTTATTTCAAATGTACTTATTGTTTCAAAACTTATCTCAAGGTGATATAAGGCGATTGCTTATATACTCAATGATTTAATTTCTGTGCCCTCCCTTATGTCCTCGAGGACCAGGTTAGCATCTGCCTTGCTTATCATTGCATTTCTATCACCTACAAAGCTCCTTCCTAGTTCATAATAGGCATGCAATAAATGTTTTCTGAACAAAAGAGTTGAAGCAAATGAGTTTAATTAATAAACAAAAATCTCTATTTTGCATGGTGGGAAGCTGCCTGGATTTGTAACTCAGTGTAATCAGAGAGAAAATTATGGAGAGTCATGGAGACTTATTTTCTCTACAGTAAGGTAATAGTTATTTCCCCACTAATTCCTCAGAATTCTTTAAATTAAACATTTCCAAGTTATTACTCCCTTTTCATAGATGAAAAAACTGATTTCCAGAACAGTTTTTTGTTAGAGCACAAAGGAAGGGATGAGTGGAATAAGGGATAAATCCCAGATGTTTGGCCACTAGACCTTGAAGATGGACTTCCTCGTTTGACCAGTGGGAGTTTGTACAGAGGGTTTTCCTGTTGGAAGGATGAGACTGTACCCAGGATGGCTATCTATGATTTTAGACCTGCATGTATTTGTATTAGAGATTTCCCCCACACAAATAGATTACTACTCTGTACTTTAAATAGTGGACTGAACACAAAGTTAATGATGATTCACCACTGAGGGAAGATGGAGAGAGCTGCCAAGAAGACTGAACATTGAAGTAAGTATCTGAAAAGATAGGCCTCTTTCACACCTGGGGGGATGGCAGTCACAGTGAGAAATATCTCTGGGGTTTTGTTATCTAAGGCTAGAAGCTGATTTCTTTATTTCAACAGACATTTACTGATTATCTACTGTGAAATAAGCTCTGCCAGAGATTCAGGAAAACAATGAAACAGTTCCTGCACAAGAAGTTTTAGGAGTTCTAGGCTCGATCTGGAGACGTGGTAGAGCTGAGTCTTGCCAGAGGTATTTTTTGTTTTTTGTTTTAAATCAAATTACTGATCAAGCTAGATCCAGACCCTGCTGAGACTCATATATACTACCACCCTGGATTCCACAATTCCCAAGCCACCACTAATGAGCAGAGGTGTAAATTTCTAAACTGGGAAAGTGTTAATTTTGTTAAATATTCTCTCATGTCCTAGACTGATGGGGCCACGGGGCCACAGGATCTGAAGCCCACATGTCTCCCTGGTTCAGAGACTCTCTGTTATAACTTGTTTCTACTCCCTGGAGAAGACAAGGGAAGTACATTTCCACTCCATTCCTCCAGGCTCTGTGTTTGTGCTGCCCTACTATGAGCATGATCCTATGTCTGTCCCTTTTGTTTCTGTGTCTGTCTTTACTAATCCTGGGACTGCTTCTTTTGTTCTTTGGTTTATTTTTTGCTTGCTGTGTTTCTACATTTTCTGGTCCTTACCTTGCTTTGGCAAAACATTTCCAGGACCAGGATCTCCAAGTTAAAAGCCTGTGGTGAACAATGTACAACTATTAGGGAGTAAAGCCAATAGAGAGTAAAGCTGATAAGAAATGGAGCTGGTGGAGAGGAGAGAGGAAGGTGGGAAAGGAGTGGGCTCTAGGAAATTGGAAAGGCCTAAATTAAAACTTTGAATATAGAATGGAGAGCTGACATTCATGGAAGAAAATGGTATGAAAGGCTGTGTTTATTGGGAACTTACTTTTGAGCCCCTGCCACTGCATTCCTCAAAATGATTTGAGGTTTTCTGGAGGTCAAGATTTATAATGCTAAGGATATAAAAAAATTAAAGTGGTCATGATAGATTTAGAACTAGCCATACCAGACTGGGACTAGTAATCTGGAGATTAAAATTTGATATGACTTTTAAGTTATTTTGTATGTGTAAGCATGGGTTTGTATTTGTGAATGCATTTATGAATGAGTGTCCTATTGTTCTTTTGGGATGTTGGGGGCAAGCACTAATATACCCACTCACCCTGCACACCATGGGGGGCAGAAATACATAATGGATTTGAACAGTTGCCTTTTGGATTGGGTCTTACAACAGTCCTTCTGTGACCCATGGACAAACCATGGATATTCCTTTCCATAAAAGGGCAAAAAGGAGACCTTCACATAGACACACATGACATAAAAAATGAAATAACTGCAAGGTATGGATTATAATACATCATAATCAAGATATCACTGATAGACCTGTCCTGTGTTTAGTTTAGAACTGGGGGAAATGGAGCATGTAGAGATATAGGACATGTCATTGCAATATTCCTAGTCTCAGGTGAGAGGAGAAAAATGCCTCGTAATCAATAAGATGGGAGTAAAATGCTTGCTAAAGACAAAATTCTATTCAGGATTTTGTGATCAGAGACAGAGACAGTACTAGAAGATGAAAGAGAATATGTAGTTAGTGACAACTGAAAAGTTTCAACAAAGAATGGAAATGTAAAGCCATGAACCTTTTTATTGTATCTAGAACTTTAAGGTGCATGAGAAAAGTGCTACTCATTTTCTCACATCTAGCTGTGTCCTTCCTTCCAGACCATCTTTCAGTTGTTGTAGTGCCTATGGATTCCCCAAGTTTGTTTGGTGTGAGTCTTCATCATATTGAAAATATTTAAATATGGGAAACAATTTTTCATGCTTTTTCATATCTTCCATTTTCCAGAGTTGAAGTGAGGGACCTATTTTGTGTAATTATAGTAGGTTGCAAGGGTGCAAAATTGAGGGAGAAGTAGTTGAATGGTAGGATAGGGAATGAGAGTAAACTGTATTCATAACATATTTGCATAATCAAGTTAATCAGTGTGAAGTCCAATAGATCCTCTGTCACTCATTTATTCAACAAGTATTTATTGAACATTCTGCAGCAGACACTGTTCAACAATGAAATAAGCAGACATGATATCTCTCCTCTTATAGTTTACCATTTATAAAGTGAGAAAGATAAGTAAATTAAATTGAAAATAGTATAGTAAGTGCTCTGATTGGATAATATGGAGTGCCAGGAGTGTATCTGGAAACATTACCGAATTTGGGTATTGTTTAGGAAAGCTTAGTGTGTACTAGACATGAGGGGAAGTTAGCTAGAGGAAGAGAGCAAATGGACTAAGCTGAAGAAACATCCAAGATCAAATGTAGGTGGACAAGAATTTAGACAAGAGGATTTCCAGAAGCGGAAGATCAAATTGGGGGTGACACATTTGGTGAACTAAAGTTATCTTGCTTTTGACAGAGTAGAGGGATGTATGGCTTCTTCCACTTTGATATTCTTATCTGGGGTCTGATGTTATTTAATATAATACTTCTTTAAGACTGGACAAAGGAAATAATTAAAGGTCTTTAAGGTAGCATCTAAAAACTAGATGCCAACAATGCCATGGAGTCTGATTAAATAGATAACCAGGAGTTGCATGCAAATTCTTCTGTTATGAACTATGCCAGCAAGAGATTTATAGATGTGGATACTATTCATACAACCAGGTCATGTGTCTTCAGGTTAACATCCATTTGCTCACTTTAGTAGATAAAGGGGCATATTTTGAATAATCTTTAAAATTATTCTCTAAAATCAGGGAACAAAATAGAAGCCAAGAAAACAAAACAGAACAAACTTGACTGAAAGCCCATGGAGATGGAAGAGTTTGCTGATGTTTCAACATGTTTTACTATTCCTCTTTCCATCACCCCTCTATCAATTGACAAGTCCTACCAATTCTTTCTTCTTATATCTGTGAAGTAAATTTATTAATCTCTTCTATTACATTCATTTCAGACTGCCAATGTCTACCTCACTACAATAATTATCATACTCTATTGCTTGTTTACAGAACAAGTTCCCATCCTATCTGGGCACACATATGGACTTAAAAAAATATATTGTTTAAATGAGTGAGTATATTTAGGTTTTACAAAATAGTTATAACAGCCTTAAAATAAACCTAGAAGATGTTCAGGCTTCTTGTATGCTCAGAAATCAATTGTATCCTACATGAATTATCTGCTCTTTAAAAATAAACAGATTTATTTGATTAAATTGTCTATACTAGGTAACATTTGGAAGGAAAGAGTTGGACTTCTAATTAAAGATGACAGCCATAGGATAACTAGTTCCAAAGTTGAGGAGAGAAGAATATTGTCAAAATTATAAACTTCAGAGTCTTCAACATAGGAATCAGAGTTAAAGTCATGGTATTTGGGGATATTACTCATATTGAGTTTGTTAACCTAGAAAGCAGTAGACATGGATAGGGCACTACAGAATTCCAACACTCAAAAACAGGTAGAAAGAAAATGAGTGACTACTGAATTTGGAGGAAAAGACTTGTGTATCATGTCACAGAATAGAAGAGTTTTGAAAGAAAGGCTCAACTGTGTCAATGAAATCTCAGACGAGTGGTCATGATCTAAATTAGACAGTTTCCAGAATGCCATTGCAGAATGTTGCTGGGAGACTGGGCCCTTTAATAACTTGGAGTGGTAGACTGTATTTTCCAAAGATGGCCACAATAATATATTCCATCTGTCATGCTTTTTTGCAGTGTGTATTTGCCATTCCTACATCTACAGTTGGAGACCAATTCTACTTTTAATCTGGGCTGGTCTTAGGAATTTCTTGACAAAGCGTTCAGTGGGAGTGACATAAAAATCTTTGCAGATTCCACCTAGGTCTCTTGAAATGCTTGATCTTGATATGCTCCCTGTTGGAACCCAGCTACTATACTATGCGAATCCCAAGCAACATGGAGAAGCCATGTCTAATTATTCTAGTTAATGGCCCTTATTGAGATCCCAGCCAACAGTCAGAAACAACTGCCAGTTATGTCAGTAATCCATCTTGAACATCCAGTTCAGTTGAGACTTTAGACATCTGTAGCTTCCACTGACATTTCACTGCAATGTACAAGATTCAAAGCGAGAACTACCCAACTGATGTAAATGGAGCCGTAGAACCATGAGAAGTAGTAATAATTTGCTGTTTAAAGCTATGCATTTGGGGATGGTTAGTTACAGCAATAGATAAATAATGCAGAAATTGGTAATAGGAAGTGGGGTGTTAGTATAACGAAAACCTAAACATGTAGTATTATCTTGGGAATAAGGCATCAACCAGAAGCTAAAAGGACCTTGAGGAGGCTGTAGATGAAGGCTTGAAAAGCAGTAAGGAAATTATCACTCAAGGCTGGAAAACAAGGTATAAGTTGTAGAAAGTTTGGCAATACCATAGCTTATAATACTTAATTAATTGATAGCTTAATATACCTAATTAATAGCTTAATAGCCTAATTAATTGATGAATTTGGACAAGGAGATTTTGAGGCAGAGTGTTGAAAGTACCAACATTGTTTTTATGCCACATATGATAAGGTATAGATAAAGAGATATGATTAAAAATGAAGTTATTTATTGTTTAAGAAGAGTTTAGAATACATGTTTAGAATACACGATTATATGGGTTGAAATTAAAAAATTGACTTCTCCCTCACAGACGACTCTCAAAAGAAAAACAAATGGTCTCAAGGTATAATATAATTTCTATGATGAGGCTATAAGATCCTTTGATAAGAATATTTGAGGGTTAATTAATAAATCAATTAGAAAAAGAAGCTTCTAAGAATCGTAAGGATATTTTTCCAGATAACCGTAACTCCCAACCAAAATCAGACAGAAGGCAATCTGGAAGATATCTCTGGGTATGCCTTTTGTCTGACAGTATAAACCCTAAAAGATTCATATAGAACTCACAGTTTTTAAGAGAAATGTATGATGTAAGCACCATCAGCTTGGACTAAAAAGAGCAGTATGTGTAAAATGAACAGAAGCCTTTGGATCTTCAACTTCATTAGGCAGAATGAAGGCTGAGAAAAGTATTCAGGAAAGTATTCAGAGATAGTTTCTCATTGAAAAGCAAATATGACATAGAATATAGAGTCAATTGCCCAGAAGTGGTTGTAGCTAAAAGCCATGGAGAATCAATCATTCCCAGGGAGCAAAAATGGGTCCTTTTAAGAAGCTGGTGACATATCTCTGGCTGGATTTTATAAACTTCACTGGTCCAGTTAGTGACTACGACATGGCTCTCTCACTACTTTACATATGAGTATCTATTGCAGTTATTCTATCTCTGTATTACCATTGTATGTTGGTTATATAGGCAGCTGATTTCTTTCTCATTTCTTTACTACGCATATCTTCAAATTAAGAGGAGCCACATTCAAGGAATTGTATTCAAGGAATTTAATACAAGGAACCCTACTGACACTTTGTCTTGATATAGAGGCTGAGATCCTGGACTTTTTATGGGAATGAGATTTTGGGATCTTAGGGAAGAGATGAATTTATTTTACATGTAGGAGAATATACACATTACTCTGGCCAGAAGGTAGACTGTTACAGATTACCCACCACCACCAAAGATGGTCAAAATAATATCTTGCATCCCACATATTTTTCTGCAATACAGCCTTGCCATTCCTATAGGAAGTACAGTCTAATTCCACTCCCCTTTTATCTGGGATAGCCTTAGCAATTTCTTGAGAAAAGAATGCAATAGATGTGACATTTCAGGATATTCAAGGCTAGATTATAAGATGCTTACATATTCCTCATTGGTGTCTTTGGACATTTGGGGTTTGATGCTGTCTCTAGAACACAGACGCCCTACTGTGAGTTTTCCAGGCCACATGGAGAGTTCATGTATTTGACATCCTGGCCAACCTCCTAGTTAATAGCCAGAATCAATTGCATCAATTTCAGTCAAACTTAGAGATGACTACTGCTCCGTCCAAAATCTGATTGCAGCCACACGAGAGACCCCAAATGACAACTGCCCATCTGACCCCAGTAAATCTACATAATCATAAGAATTAATAATAAATTTTTTAAACCACCATATTTTGGGGGTTGTTTTGTTATGCAATACTCAATAACTGGAGCAATTTGATTTTCTGTAGTCTATGTTTTTTCTTCAAAGATCTTGATCATCCTACCTAACCTTCTTAATTCCTTGGAAATACCTTAGAATTTGTATCAATAATAAATTAATCTTATTACCTTATTACCTTTTCACATTTCTTCATTTTCCTCATTTCTTATTTCTCCTTACTAATATTAATTTTATGGTTCATTCTTAGAATTACTGTTTAATACAAATCTCTGTCTCTCTCCCTCCCTCCTTCCCTCCTTAATACAAACACACATACACCATGTGTACATACACATGTGCCCACACACACACACACACACACACACACACACACAATTTATTGTGATTTTTCAGTAACTGTCTCTAAATTTGACTCTCCACTCGCTTTGTGCCTGCAGCCATGGGATAAAAGTTGTAAATGTGCTGACTCCTTAGTTTAAACTTAGGATACTAAACTCAAGAACATTTTTAGTTAGATGACATACGATTTGAGAATAAAAGGGGAAACTACTAGTAATGTCATTTAGACACCAAATATAAATTGGGATTTTCCTGAGCAAGTTGGGATATATAGCCACCTACCTTTTGTGTTTTTTTTTTGTGGCAATTATATTTCTCTTTCCATTTTCTCTCACACTATTTAAATGTATTTATTATTTTATACCTTCTTTTCTCTCCTCAAACCTCCAATATTTTCTTTCCTATCATCATTCTGTGTTATAGATGGCCTTGCTTTTATGTACCTGGAAACATAGAGGCGAAAAGGAGAAAACTTCCACAGACATCCACAACTACACCTACCCACCTACCTATATTCACACCTTTATTTCTATTTTCACTCTGGTTACTATGGATGCCAAGGTCAAACTCTCCACTTGTGCACCAAGTTTCACTGTGTAAGCCTACTTAAAGCAGTCATCTTAACAATTCTCTCCTCATTCTTAAATTATCAATTTTCTCTCTATACTGGATCTTTCTCCATCAATATAGAAACTTGATAGTATTTCTCTAACCTTAAAATTCTTTCTTGACTACAGTTTCTTTCCAGTTATTACCCCAATTCCCTACTTCCCTTTGCAGCACAACTCCTTGAGAGGCTTGCTTATATTTACTAGTTCTAATTCTTCTCACCCATTTTGACTTTAACTCATTCCTATTTGAATTTCATATTATCACTGCACAGTGCTGTTTCTGTCAAGGTCAATAATGACTGCAGTTGCTAAAACTAGTGGTCTCAGTCCTCTGATTTCTTGATGTATCACCAATACTTTATGTAGTTGACCATTTCCTCCTTTTTGGATTACTTCCTTTGCTTGGCTTCCGTGGTTTTCCTCTTACCTCAAAGCTACTGGCTACTTGTGTCTTTCACTAGTACTTCCTCATCATATACTCTTCATTGGAGATTAGTTTTCAGTGCTCTTTATGTAATTCACTTTTTAAAATCTCATTTAACGTCATAGTTTTAAATATCATTATGATGCTGATTAACAAATGTGTGGACCTTTCCTATGAAGTTTTGACTCCTACCTTAAAACCGTATTCACACTTGGGACCCCTTCTCCTCCCTTAAAAAATAGCCAGCCTTTAAGAGAAGACTCTGATATGAATGATGTTTCTCCCCAGAGATGTCATTTGCAAATTCACCTCTACTTGTAGCAGCTGAGACCATTGGTGCTCAGAGCCATTCACAGCCTCTCTGGGCCAAAAATTCTTGAGAGGGTGGAGATAAGTCAGACCAAATCTCTAATCTAGGAGCTATTCTAGTTGTGCTGGATCAAGACTTTTCTAGTGCTGCTGACCACTGAGGCTGGGGTGAGTGTTGAATGAATGCAATGGACAGAAAATTAAGGCTAAGGACAGGTATTCAAAGCCAGGAGCAGAGGTAGGGAAAGACAGAGAGGGATGGCAATCACACAAAGATATTGAGATCAGTAATGTTCAGCATGGTATGCCTGTAAACATCGGTGGCTGCCATACACCTGAAACTAATATAATATTGAATGTCAACTGTAATTGAAAAATTAAAATAAAATAATTTTAAAATAATAAATAAATAAGGTATTAATGTCCTTGACTATTTTGGATATCATCTCAGATTATCCCCTGAATTCTATTATAGGAGATACAGTTCCTTGAATCTCTCAGGTATTTGGGTAGCCCTATTGCATATAAAGTTTATCATCAGTAAGTTCTTATTTTCTGTGCCCTTGAATCCTTTCTACTGCTTTTAGAGATTTTATTCTCTTGCTATTTTCCTTATGGTTTCAAGACAAGCCAGTCAGATAGCTCTCTAGGAACAGCTTTTCTTAAAGTAGTGATGTCAGAATTTATTAACAAAAACTGCATCTTATTCTCACTTATATAGTGATGCCAGCCAGACACACGTAAAGCTGTATGTATTTGTTAGAGAGTCACCTTGTTCTTGAGAACCTAGGATCTTCACATTGTCATTAGTGAGACTAGAAGATCAGAAAACTCATCTGATTTCCAGTTGCCCCAGTGTC
The DNA here is from genome assembly GCA_033961575.1 of Aselliscus stoliczkanus. NCBI lineage: Eukaryota > Metazoa > Chordata > Mammalia > Chiroptera > Hipposideridae > Aselliscus > Aselliscus stoliczkanus. Next base: position 90,815,390 of record CM066736.1, read on the forward strand.
TGAGCTCCTACTCTCCAAATACAATTCCCTAATTCCCTCCTGTAATTTCACATGCAGAAAACTTGGAAGCCCCCAAGCTTGAAACCCTTACTTCAGTATCCTCGGGTTCTTTTCCAGGGCCAAATCAGGAGACTGCCTAATTGAACAGCCTAATAGAAGTTTTTCCTTTAACAGAAATAAGATACACATTTCTTTATCTTTACTCTTTCTTAATGGTAGCACAGAATATGCTCTCATTCCTTTTGTGCTGAAGAAGCCAAATATCACAATTGTTTCTTGGCCCCAGAAAAGATTAATAAGGGAGCCTCAATAACATTGGTATATTGATGGGATTGAGGTAATTGAGGAGCCATTCCATTCATATCTTGTGAGATTCCATCTAACCCAGCTAACTGAGGACCAGACTTAAATATCTCTGAAAATAGATCTTGATTTAAAAGAGGGTGAAATTCTCAGTGCCTTCACCATGGGATTACAGACTCAAGAAAGGCCAACACGATTTTCAATTTGAGGAACTAAATGATGCTTCGTCATTTGACAGGTACATGGTAAGGGAATACGTGGTAAAACCAGTGGACTGAGAGATGCAAAATCATGAAAAATAGCACTGAGGATGATAATCAATGTTTATTAAATCACACAGAATGTAGTATGTGCTTTACATGATTTTTCTCAATCTCTGAAAACCCCTATGAAATATTGTTATCTCAACTTTATATTTAAAAACTGAGGACAGAGGGGGATAAAACAATTGCTCAAGGGAATACAGTTAGCAAGTAACTGCAGTCAGATCAGATTTTGAACCCAGGCACCTGAATCGAGGCTCTTTCTGATTTCTTATTTTCCAGACTGGATCACATAAGGAGGTGATGATTCTGGGAGTTGAGTTGTACAAGAGATATTTGAGGCATTTGAGGAAGACTCATATTTGGAGACTAAATTTCATTTCCTTGGGAGGCTTTTTCTGAGTATGTGTTATGTGCTGTTGGGTAGGCTCTGATGCCTGGTGACTCTATGAATGAGTGATGTCCACGATGCCCTATCCTCAACAGCCCTACTCAGCTCCTGTAGACTCATGCCTATGGCTTCTTTTATGGAGTCAATCCATCTCTGAGCAGGTACTGACTTGTGTAACTTTTCTTCATAGCATATGTCAGTGTAACATTTTAACACTTATGTTGGAGATTATTTGATTAATTGTCCTTTCGTTAGAAAACCTTAATATATCATGAAAAACGCATGTTCTTACTCTGCAGTATATATCAAATTTCTAGAAGGATGTCTGACACATAGTAGACTCTCCATAAATTTTTTTGACAAAGAAAATAAAAGAGCAGCCTTAGAAAGGATATTAGTGTTTATAAAATAAAAGACTAAGACACTGATGAGGAATCATGCCTGTTTGATGTGGATTGTGTTTACAGATATTGACATAATGAAAAGAAAACATTCTCAGAATCAGAGGGTCTGAAGTTGAGAATGGCTGCCTCAAAAATGCACATATTCTTTGCCACTAGGTTTGTATAAGCAACTGACAGTTAACCACTTTTCAAGGTATCACATTTGGGAATCAAGCACCACATAAATTATTGAAATATATATATAGTGATTTATTTCCCAACTGGATGAAGAGATTATATTCTACTGATATATCTATTATTTAAAAATCTCTGGCCTTTCCAGGATACAAGTAAAAAAACCATTTACACTTTTCCAAGATGGGCATTGATATGTTTATAATCACTCTTTTTCCTCTGTTATGACTTGGTTTTTGAGTTTTTAAGGATAAGCAAAATTACAGAATTGGCAGTAAATTCTATTATTTGGCTTTAAAATTCAAACAAAATAATAACTTCATTAGCAACTTAAACCTGTAATAACATTATTGCCTATATAATTTATAGCTATAGTAACTGTTAACATAAAGTACCAAACTTATAGTAGTGTATGTGAAATGCATACAGTATTGAAATTAATAAAACAAAATAGTTGGTCTTTTTAAATAATTCAGTTGCAGATGAATAGGGATTGAAGGAAGGATATTCTTTTAATTCTTATAGAACTTTTTAAATTTTTTGTTAAATTTATTGGGGTGACATTTGTTAGTAAAATTATATAGGTTTTGAATGTGCAATCTTATAATACATCATCTCTATATTGGATTGTGTGTTTACCACTCAGGGTCAATTCTTCTTCCATCATCATATATTTGACCCCTGTTACCTTCTTCTAACATGTCTTTCCTCCCCACCCTCTGATAACTACTAACCTGTTGTCTGTGACAATGAGTTTTTGTTTGCTTGTCTTGTTCATATGTTGTTTTCAATTTTATATCCCACATATGAATGAAATCACATAGTTCTTGCCTTTTTTTGACTTATTTCACTTAGCATGATAATATCAAGATCCATCCATGTTGTTGCAAATAGCAGTATTTCACATTTTCTTATGGCTGAGTAATATTCCATTGTGTATATGTATCATATCTTCTTTATCTAGTCACCCATTGAAGGTTATCTTGGTTGTTTCCATGTCTTGGCCACCGTGAATAATACTGCAATGAACATAGGAGTACATATATCTTTATGGATAAATGTTTTCAGATTTTTTGAGTAGGTATCTAGAAGAGGGGTTACTGGATTGTATGGTAATTCTAATCTTAAATTTTTTGAGGAACCTCCTTACTGTTTTCCATAGAGGCTGTACTAATAATTTACATTCCCAGCAGTGCATGAGGGTTCCATTTTCCCCACTTGTTATTTCTTATCTTATTGATAATAGCCATTGTAATAAATGTGGAGTGGTATCTCATTGTGATTTTGATTTGCATTTCTCTAATACCTAATGAAGTTGAACATATATAACTGGCCATTTGAATGTCTAGTCAGGTCTTCTGCCCATTTTTTAATTGGATTGTTTTTTTGTTGTCGTTGAGTTATATGAGTTCTTTATGTATTTTAGATATCACCCACTTATCAGGGATGATGTTTGCAAATACCTTTTCCTGTTCAGTTGGTTAATTCTTTGTTCTGTTGATGGTTACTTTTGCTGTGCATAAGCTTTTTAGTTTAACATAGTCCCATTCATTTATTTTTGCTTTTATTTCCCTTGCCTTTGAGGCTAAATTCATAACATCCTCTTTAAAACCATAGTCCATAAGTTTAGTACCTATGCTTTCTTCTATGCGGTTTATTTTTTCAGGACTTATATTTAGATTTTATCCATTTTTAAGTTAATTTTGGTGCATGGTGACAGGTAACAGTCTAGTTTTTTTCTTTTGCATGTAGCTTTCCAATTTTCCCAGCACCAGTTATTGAAGAGGACTTTTTAAAAACTTACTAATTTTATTTTATTAGTTTCAGGTGTACAAAGTAACATAATAGTTAGACATTTAAACCCCTCATGAAATGATAACCCACCCTCTAAGCTACTACCTTCCTGATATCTTATATAGCTGGTACAATACCATTGACTATCTTCCCTATATTGTACTCCACATCCTGTGATTATATATACCTATATATTTTGTTATAGTTGACATTCAATATTATTCTACTTCAGCTTCAGGTGTATAATGCATTGGACACAGTCTATGAAGTGATCCCCTGATAATTCCAGTGCCCATCTTGCACTTTACATGATCTTTACAACATTGTTGATTATATTCCCCATACTATATTAACTACCAATTTGTATTTCTTAATACCTTCACCTTTTTCTCCTTGCTTCCAACCCCATTCCCATCTATCACTGATAGATCTAGTACCTATCTGGCACCACACCTAGTTATTATAATATTATTGACTATATTCCTTTTGTTATATCTCACATCCCCATGACTATTGTGTAACAAGCAATTTGTAATTATTAATCCCTTCCCCTTTCGCCCATCCTTAACCCCCCCCCATCTTAAATCCATCTAAGATTCCTTATAATATTTGTTTGGTGGTGATGAACTCCTTCAGCTTTTTCTTGTCTGGGAAACTCCTTATCTATCCTTCAATTCTAAATGATAGCTTTTTGGGTAGAGTAATCTTGACTGTATGTCATTGTTTTTCATCACTGAAATATTTCCTGGCACTCCCTTCTTGCTTGTAAACTTTCTGTTGAAAACTCAGTTGCCAGTCTTATGGGGGCTCCCTTGTAGGTAACTAACTGCTTTTCTCTTGCTGCTTTTAAGATTCTTTGTATTTAACCTTTGGCATTTTAATTGTGATGTTTCTTAGTGTGGGCCTGTTTGGGTTCATCTTGTTTGGGACTCTCTGTTCCTGGGTCTTGTATGTCTATTTCCTTCAGCAGGTTAAGAAAGTTTTCTTTCATTATTTCTTCAAATAGTTTTTCAATTCCTTGCTCTATCTTCTCCTTCTGGTACCCCTAAAATGCGAATGTTGTATGCTTGATATTGTCCCAGAGGCCTCTTCAACTCTCCTCAAGTTTTTAGATTCTTGTTTCATTTTGCTGTTCTAGTTGTATGTTTTCTGCTACCTTATCTTTTACATCACTTCTTGGATCCTCTGCTTCATCTAATCTACTATTGATTCCCTGTAATATATTCTTCATTTCCTTTATTGTACCCTTTATTTCTGACTGGTTCTTTTTCAATGTTTCCATCTCCATTTGTGTGCTTTCTATCTCTTTGTTGAAGAAAATCCCTGAGATCATTGAGCATTTTTATAGCCAGTGTTTGGAACTCTGCATCTGATAGATTGCTTATCTCCATTTCACTTAGTTCTTTTCCTGAAGTTTTGTTCTGTTTTTTTATTTGGGATATGTTTATTTGTCTCCCCATTTTGGATGCTTCCCTGTGTTTGTTTCTATGTATTAGGTAAGGCTGCTGTGTCTTCCAGTCTTAGTAGAGTGACCTTATGTAGTAGGTGTGCTGTGGGGTTGTGGCGCAGTCTTTCTGGTCACCTGAGCCACACACTCCAGGTGTATCTCTTGTGTGGATTGTGTGTGCCCTCCTCTTGTAGTTGAGCCTTATTGCTAATTGTACATCAATGGGAGGGACTGACCCTTGGACTCACTGGTTGTGAGGACTGGCCTTGACTATAGTGGAAGAGTTGTTGTGCAGGGGCTGATCCTAGACAGGAGGGTCTGCCTCAGGACTCTGGTGCCTGACCAATACACCCTTTGGGTGTGTGGTTCTTGGAGGTGGTTGGGTAATGCTCCAGCTTGTTTTGAAGCTGGCCACTGGGGGAGCCAGCCTCAGGACCACCTTGGAAGGTCTGCTGTAGGTCAAGTTCATCCACAGCCTGTACCCCACCTGTGGTCACCCAGCAGGAGCCACAAAGAAATCTGCAGATGGCTGCCACCTGTGTTGTGTTTGGAAGTACCTTGAGAAGCCAAGAATCAAACCAAGGCTGGCTGCTTTAGTGCCGGGCTTAGGGCTGTCATCCAGAGGCACAGGACATGCTTAAGCCAGATGCTGCTTATCTGGGTTCCACAAATCTTTGAGAGACCCTAGGAACATCTGTAGCTTGAGCCAAGACAGGAGGTCTGCATGAAAAAGCCACTGGAAGAGGCCTGTGTGTGCACAAAAGTTGGGCGGTGAAGGGTCTTGAATCGCCGTGGCATGGCTTTCAAATGGTGGGGACTCAGATATGGCAGCCACCTGCATCTGCATGCAGGGAAGTGGGAGGGCTTAGCAAAGAACAATGGCCTCCACCAGCTCCTCTGTCCAGGAGAAAGCCACCTCTCCAGTCCCTGTCAGAAGCCAGACAACTCAGTTCCCCACCATATGTACCTGCCACCTCTCCAGCTGCTTCCCCAGCATTGGAGCTCAAAGTGAGTGATTCTGTTGGTGGATAAATCTGCACACAGTCCCTTTAAGAGGAGCACCTAAGAGTGCAGTGGCCATCAATCTCACTCAGTCTCCGCTGGTTTTCATAACCAGGAATTATAGGGACTTCTCTCCCTGGCACTGGAACCCTGGGCTAGGTGGGGCTGGGACCTCCTCTGGGGGATAGGGGAGACCTCCACATCCAAAATATCTCTCCCGATCTTTACCAGTCACACGCAGGTGTGGGACCAGCGTGTTACGCATCTCTGCCCTTCCTACCATCCTGGAGGTAGCTTCTTCTGTGCATCCTTAGTTGAAAGGCTTCTGTTCAGCTTGATTTTAGGCCATACTCAATAATGGTTGTTTTGTAGATTAGTTGTAATTTTGATGTGGTTGTGAGAGAAGGTAACCACAGCTTTTACCTACTGCGCCATCTTGGTTGTCTGAAGAGGATTTTATAGAACTTTTTTGATACTATCTTAGGTGTTTCCACATTCTAAAATTTGTTTTAGGTGAGAACAATTGGATGATTTTAATGTTGCTGTCCCTTCTAAAAACGAGATTGTCTGACTCCCAAAGACCGAACTTCAATAAGGTAAGAATGATGATTCTGACTTCACCTTCAGGGATCTCTCAAGGAAAGATGGCTGCAAGAAAAAAATGGCTCTTTCTGTCTTATTTCATTACATAATGGCATAATCTTAAATCCTAAGGCTAGTCACTGTAAGAAACCTACCCAGATTTAACTCATCACCAAGCCCCCACATCTCTTTCTTTCCTTTCCCCTTCCCATAGTATGCTTCATCTTGAAGTTTTCCTGGAGTACACACCTGTGTGTCTCCTGGCCTGATTGGTCATGTCAGGGCTCATGCTTTAAAGTAGACAGCACACAGACCAAGACATATGTTTTTTGTTTTTTTTAAAGATTTTATTGGGGAATTGGCGGAGGGGAACAGCGTTGGGGAATCGGGGAAGGGGAACAGGCAAGTTGCTGTCTTTTTGTTCTTCAGTCTAGTTGCGGAGGATGTTGCTTCACTGTTGGTATCCTCATTGCGCTCTTCCCGCATGAGGCAGATCGGTCGCCGGCCTCTGGATGTCACTCACCGCAACTATTGGCAGCTCACGCTTGGCTGCCAGCCGCTCACGCTGGCTGCGGGCCACTCACTGTAGCCTATGACAGCCCACTGCAGCAGGGGCTGCAGCCCACACCATCACCGGGGCTCGCACAGCCCAGCTCCAGGTGGAGCTGTTGTTAGCTGTAGAGGGCAGTGTCACTGGCCCTCATGTGGGATCCGAACCGGGGCCGCTGGCATCCCAAAACCAGCGCTTAACCAATGCGCCACTCGGCCGGCCCGACAGGTATGTTTTATAATCAAACCAATCTATGTAGCCAATCAAGAAGGCAGACAGAAATGAAATATATATATATATTTATATATTTATAATATATATATATATTTATATATATAATAAAACTCTTTAGTGCATTTCTCATCTAATCCAATCTAATATATATAATCAAACCAATTAGATGAGAAATCAAACCGATTAGATGAGAAATGCACTAAAGAGTTTTCAAGGAGCACCTCTTGGAGTATATAGAGTGAAAAGAACATGGTGCATGTTGTAGATCTAGTGAGAGAAGACCTTATTTGATTCATAAGGAAGGCTCCCAAGAAGAAAAACTGTTTTCAACCATGGCACCTTACCCAAATTTGTTTAAAAAAAGATTTTTCAATTGCAGCATTCAATCTTCTACCCATTTTCTTGTTAAACATTATTTGTTACCCTAAGTTATATAAGGCATTGATGATGAATAGAAAGAAAAAAATGAGATGCAAAAATTTCATAGTATAATGGGCAAGAGGCATTCATATATATATATATATATATATATATATATATATATATATATATTTATAAAACAAGTTTATACTTCCTAAGGAGGGTATGCTGAAGATATATGGTTCCCACACCACAATAGAAGGATCATAGATAGGCTTCATAGAGAAGGATGTATTCACCTAGGTTTTGAATGACTGTTAGCAGCTTGGCAGGTGACTAAATGGGAATAGCCCACTCTGTGCAAAAAAAAAAAATAGCAACATATGAAAAGGTATGCAGGTGTGATAAAACATGCTTTTGGATATTTCCAAAATTAGACATGACTGAGATATGGATGGAACATGAAGCATGTGATAGAATGTGGTAGAAATAATGTTAGATAGGTGAGCAAGATCAAGAACACCTTTGTACACCATTGTCTCAAGGTCTTCGCAAGTTGGTGCAGCTGCTATGGAAAACAGTGTGGAGGTACCTCAAAAAATTGAAAATGGAACTACCTTATGACCCCGCAATTCCATTCCTGGGTATCTATCCAAAGAAACCCAAAACACTAATTCGAAAAAATATGTGCATCCCTGTGTGTATTGCAGCACTATTCACAATAACCAAGATATGGAAACAACCGAAATGCCCATCGATAGATGATTGGATAAAGAAACTGTGGCACATTTATACAATGGAGTATCACTCTGCCATAAAAAAGAACAAAAACTTACCATTTGCAATAACATTGCAAATATTATGCTAAGTGAAATATTATGCTAAGTGAAATAAGTCAGACTGAGAAATCTCACTTATATGTGGGATCTAAAGGACAGAATAAATGAGCAAACTAAACAGAAATAGACTTAGAGATACAGGGGGAAAACTGGTGGTTGCTAGATGGGGGGATGGGGAAGAAGGTGAAGGGATTAAAAAGTGCAAATTAGTAGTTATAACACAATCACAGGGATATGAAAGACAGTATGGGGAATATAATTAATAACTATCGTGTCCCGCATGACAGAGCAGTGGGAGTGGAGAAGGGACGGTGAAAAGTTAAGAAAGAGAGAGACACAAAATAAGAGAAAAAAATGCAGCTGGGGCCAGGGGACTTCAGCCTCATGGACTGAGAGCCCCAAATTGGGCCTGATTGTTCCTTTTATTATCTTACAAGTAAGAAATGATCAATGTAGTTTCCAGGGTCTGTGAGTCTCACACCCAAGAATTAATCTCCCATGTTTGTAAGCTGCCATCACCTGAAGGTATTATCATGTATCTTTTAAGAGACAGAAACTTCCTCTGCCAAGTCTTACTGATAAGAATATATGGAGGACAAATATTATCATATCAATAGGTCATTTCACATGTAGGCTGCCAGAACCTGAAGCAAGGGGTCTCCTCTTTTTCTCTCCATGATTCCTCCCATGGCAACCATGTGACTGTGCCTGGCTTAGGTCATTCCTCCCTTGAGGAATCTTTATCCATCATTAACTAACCAGCCATCTTTTGGTGCCAAGTGGGGATACATAAAACAAACATAATATTTTGTTTGAGTAATGATCTGTCTTTATGGAAAGGTTCATGAAGGCAGACAGTGTGATGACAAAAAAACAAAAAACATTATGTAGGATGCCAGATGGGCACTGGACTTATAAGGGGGATCATTTCATAGACTGTGTTGAAGCCTGATCAATATGCTATACACCTGAAGCTAAAATAGAATAATATTGAATGTCAATTATAATTAAATACACACATGCACACACACGTGCGCACACACACACACACACACACACACGAAGTTTACGAACAATTAAGTTCACGAACTCATCCTAGAAAAAGTGCTACATACCTCATTGCTGAATCACTATGGTCACCTTCGAAGTACTCTGCTTGGGAAGCTATGCACTGACACCAGCACATAGTTCACCCTTCAAAGCAATTTTGGAACTCTTTTCTGAAATGGCCAGCAGAGCTGTCGTTGTATTACCCTTAAGGTCCTGAATATCATCAAAATGTCTTTTAATATTTCCTTTATCTTTGGGTAAAAAGAGAAATAATTGGGGGCCAGATCAGTTGAGTAGGGAGGGTGTTCCAATATAGTTATTTGTTTACTGGCTAAAACCTCCCTCACAGACAGAGCCTTGTGAGCTGGTGTGTTGTTGTGATGCAAGAGCCATGAATTGTTGGCTTTTTCATGCAGTCTTTTCAGAACCTCCAAATAGTAAACTTGGCTTTTTCATGCAGTCTTTTCAGAACCTCCAAATAGTAAACTTGGTTAACTGTCCAGTTGGTACAAATTCATAATGAATAATCCCTCTGATATCATAAAAGGTTAGCAACATCATTGCAACAAGTTTGTGGATATATATATATCTCCATCCACAGGATGTGGAGTACAGCATAGTGAAGATAGTCAATGGTATTGTAACAGCTATATATATGATGTTAGAAGGGTAGTAGATTGGGGAGGTGTTATCACTTTGTGAGGGGGTGTAAACGTCTAATTATTACATTGCTTTGTACACCTGAACTAAAAAAACAAAAAAAAGCACAAATAAATAAATAATAAAAAATGATCTCAGCCAGCCGAGTGGCACGGTGGTTAAGCACTGGCTTCGGAAGCCAGCGGCCCCAGTTCGGGTCCCACATATGAGTGCCAGTGACACTGCCCTCAAAAAAAAAAAAAGAGATCTCAGCAAGAAAGAGATTGCATGCTCAAATTAGGTAATTTGAATACGATGTAATATAGAAACCATTATCAAAGGTGTAGGCCAGCATAGGGAAATCACAAGTGCTTGTGAAGCCTCTGGGCTAGTGACAGCAGACAATGTTACAACCCTTGGATTCAAGGGAAAGAGAAGGATACAGTTTCCAGTGGACCCAGAGCCAGAGAAAGCTGTTTCCAGAGAGATGCAGTCAGCTTGCAACAATCCTGCTGGAATGGGGCTGAAGGAATAAATCTCTTATCTCCCTTCAATCTCCCATTGGTGTTTCCTATTGCCAAATCCAACCAGAAGTGAGTGGGTAGGGGAGTCTGTTGATATAGTCCAGTGTCACAGGGCCTGCCTAGAACATGATGGAAAGTGGTGGATAGTAGAACAGAGGAAGTTAATGCAAGGTATCTTGCATAGCATACTATAAGAAAGGTTATATTTGTATTTTAGCCAATTTTATTCACATGTTAAAATATTTAGGCAGCAATGTAGAGGCTTCAGTGGAAGATAGAAATCCTGAAAGTGGGCATATTAGTTAAAAGCTATTTCAACAACCCAGGCCAAAAAGAATTTTTTTAAATGAGGAAGGCATGAATTGTAGTAGAATTGTTAGGACTGAAAGGTAAGAAATTGAATGGGTATGTAGGAAAACTAAATGGCATTAATAATGACTTTCTTTCATTTTCTAACCACTTTTAGGAAGAGAAAGCCTTCTGTTCTCTGCATCATTATGCTCTCTGCATCTGTTCCCAATGACACTGCCTTCCATCCTTCCACATTTATTCTACTTGGAATCCCTGGAATGCAAGACCAGCATGTTTGGGTTGCCATTCCCTTTTGCTCCATGTATATCCTTGCTCTGGTTGGCAATAGTACCATCCTCTACATCATCATGACGGATAGAGCTCTACACGAGCCAATGTACCTCTTTCTGTGTGTACTTTCCATCACTGACCTGATACTCTGTTCGACCACATTGCCCAAGATGCTAACAATTTTCTGGTTTAGGTCCCACATAATTTCGTACCATGGCTGCCTCACCCAGATGTTTTTTGTTCACGCTGTCTTTAGCACAGAGTCTGCTGTTCTACTGGCTATGGCTTTTGACCGCTATGTAGCTGTCTGCCATCCGCTTCATTATACATCCATCCTCAATGCCATGGTGATTGGGAAGATTAGTCTGGCGTGTGTCGTCCGTGGCCTTATTTTTGTTTTTCCCTTTGTCATTCTCATTGAACGCTTACCCTTTTGTGGACATCACATCATCCCCCACACCTACTGTGAACACATGGGCATTGCCAAGCTGGCCTGTGCCAGTATCAAGCCCAACACCATTTATGGTCTCACTGTGGCACTTTCAGTCACTGGTATGGATTTGGTCCTAATTGCCACCTCGTACGGCTTGATCCTGCGGGCTGTGCTGCGTCTGCCGTCAAAGGATGCTCAATTCCGAGCCTTTAGCACTTGTGGAGCCCACATCTGTGTGATTCTTGTCTTCTATATTCCTGCCTTTTTTTCTTTTTTTGTCCACCGCTTTGGCCACCAAGTACCTCCTCGTGTTCATATTATACTTGCAAATCTTTATCTCCTTGTACCCCCTGTTCTCAACCCCCTGGTCTATGGCATTAACACCAAACAGATCCGCCTGCGAATAGTTAGCTTTTTTATATGGAGGAGGTAGCTATACTCTCCATACGCCAAAGAACAAGGGAAAAAGTTATAATTAATCTTGCACTTTCTCCAGCACCTCTTTACCTTCGACTAGAGGTTGCTACTTCTTCTAATCCCAGCCAGCCAGTATCATGTGTTACCTGAAGTTTTTGAAGTATTTAGAACAACTTATCTATACCTCCTCAATTAACAGAATACCATCTTTCTGTAAACTAGCATATGCCCTGTTAATGGGCCTGTAGGTCTTGAATCTTCCTAGAAAAAGGTCAGGAAGTGATGTAGTACATTTGAAAGTAAGAGCCAACATTTATTCTCTCAATGCATATAAATTCCATGTGCTAGAAGTAGAGGAAAAGTGGTCATAAAAGAACTACTTACTTATAATTTCAAGAAATTGAGAATACACACACACACACACACACACACACACACACTTATTGATTAGGTTGATTGCTAGCATTTCCTATACCAAGGGTATTTGCAGTAAAAGCATCAGCCCTACACCAGAGATGGCTATGAGAGCCCATGATTCTCTGGATCTGGGATTCGGTTTGAAATAAATGAAAATGACTACTGAGTGGGTTATTGTGAAAAGTTTGGAAGCACATATATCAATGGGAAAACAATAGTACAACTTTTCCAAGGAATGCCTTCAAAAGGTGACACTGTACCTAATATATTTACCTCATGACTGATGACCTTTGCAGCTTTTCTGATGTTCTAAGAGTGATGCACATTACATGCAAATTATTTTTGGTCCACTATGCACTTGGTCTTATCTTTTTACCTTATTTAGTTAATAACCCTTTGGGTACATAAGATTTCCTGGGCAGTTTTCTGCTAATGTTATCCAGGGTATACTAAGATATTCAGAGTTGACAAATTATCTTTCTCTAAACAACTAGCCTTCACACTTTAGCAAGGCTACCTTTTACAATAGCTGGGTTTTTTTATTTTTTGTTTTTTTAATTTGTTTGCTTGTTTGTTTTTGGGGTACCTTGGAAGAAATAAAGGCAAATAACCAGCCTACCCTCCTACGCATTAATCTTCTTCAGTGTCAATAGTTCATCATATGTTTTTAGTCTTCTAAGGCATTCATTCCACTTTTCAAATTCAGGATCCATATCTCTTTCTTTTCCTTTTTTTTTTAAAGATTTTTTTTTGTTTGTTTGTTTTTTGTTTTTTGTTTTTTGAGGGCAGTGTCACTGGCCCTCATATGTGGGATCCGAACCGGGGCCGCTGGCTTCCCAAGCCAGTGCTTAACCACTGCGCCACTCGGCCGGCCCTAAAGATTTTTTTAATTGGGGAGCTGGGGGAGGGGAACAGCGTTGGGGAATCGGGGAAGGGGAACAGACAAGTTGCTATCTTTTTGTTCTTCAGTTTAGTTGCAGAGGATGTTGCTTCACTGGCCCATGTTGGTATCGTCATTGCGCTCTTCCCGGATGAGGCAGATCGGTCGCCGGCCTCTGGATGTCGCTCACCGCGGCTATTGGCAGCTCACGCTGGCTGCCGGCCACTCACTGCAGCCTATGGCAGTCCACTGCAGCAGGGGCTGCAGCTTATACTGTTGCCAGGGCTCACACAGCCCAGCTTCAGGTGGAGCTGTTGTTAGCTGTAGAGGGTAGTGTCACTGGCCCTCGTATGTGGGATCTGAACCAGGACCACTGGCATTCCCAAACCAGCTCTTAACCAATGTGCCACTCGGCCAGCCCTCTTTCTTTTTCTAAGGTCTGAGATTCAGCCTACACGGAGTTGACTTAGTTTGTAATGTGGTGTTTGAAGAATAAAGGTCATACAAACAAGAATCTAGAATTTTTTATTGTGCTATTGTAAAATATACGTAACATAAATTTCAACCCATTACACTAAGCAACCATCATGACTATCCACTTACAAAACTTTAATCACCACAAATAGCAACTTTGTAACCATTAAGCAGTAAGTAGCTCCCCAGCTCTTTCCTACTGCCCAAAGACTACAAGCTTTTTGAAAGCAACTACTTTAGAAACACTGTTCATTTATTTATTGCAGTTGAGCATTCATTTAAAAGTATGTATTGAGGATCAACAATGTACCAGGTATATTAGGCATTGAATTTCACAGGTGAGTAAGGCACAGCGCCCAATCAGGAAACTCACACTCTAGAGAGAGAGGAAGTAAGGTAATTACAAAAGAATATGGCATTTGCAGTGAAAAGGAGTAAAAGATATTATTAGAGCAAAGGTGAAAATATGTCCATGTTGCTTCTATTTTTTTCTTATTGTATAATCCATCTTGATTTTAGGCCCTCTCTGTATGAGCTGAGACAAAAAGGTGCAACCTGTTCCTAACTTGAGAGTATATTTTTTGTCTTCTCATGGTTTCCATTTTGGATAACTAAGTTATTTCTATGGAAAAATCGTATCAAAAATTGATTCTAATAAGATGATTCCTATATGTTGAGGAAAGGACAATAACAAACAAACAAACAAACAAACAAACAGTGACTACTATTCTCCTCTGTTGGAAGTTATTCAAATTCACCACCTAAGAACCACCAGAACATATTTATAGTGAAATAATTAAGTTTCTGATCCTGCTGCAGAAAGTGAGAAAACACCCAACAACTGTTGTGAAACTCATAATGTGAGAGATAGGAGGGCATTTTATAGAATGTGAGCTTGTGCTTGATGATTTTTAAAGGATGGGTCTTGGAATTTTGGGGGAAATTTTAGGTTAGACATGGTCAAGAAATGTGGGTAATTTGGTGATTGTATCATTATACTTTTTTTTAAATCTAGGAAAATGAGGACAAATGTGAGCAAGAGGTCCCATTGGTAAAGAAAAAGCAGTTATTCATGTTATCAGAAGATTTAATTCTGGATTGGCCTTCTTCTCTATTTCTTTCAGACTTTATTGCAGACTGGCCTGTCCATGCATTGTTTTGGGTGTTTCAGATAAATACCCAGAAGTGGAATTGCTGTGTCATAAAACAGTTCTACTTTTAATTTTTTGAGGAACCTCCATACTGTTTTCCATAGTGGCTGCAGGAATTTGCAATCCCACTAGCAGTGCATGAGGGTTCCCTTTTCTCCACCTCCTTACCAACACTTGCTTCTTGATTTATTGATGATAGCCATTCTGATAGGTGTGAGGTGATAGTTCATTGTGGTGTTAATTCGCATTTCTCTGATGATTAGTGACATTGAGTATCTTTTCATATGTCTATTGGCTATATGTATGTCCTCTTTGGAGAAATGTCTATTCAGGTCCTTTGCCCATTTTTTATTTGGATTTTTTTATGTGAAGTCATATGACTTTTTTTAAATATATATTTTGAATATTGACCCCTTATTGGATGTATCATTGGCAACTACGTATCTTCTCCCATTCAGTGGGTTCTCTTTTCTTTTTGTTGATGTTCCTTTGCTGTGCAAACACTTTTAAATTTGATGTTGTCCTATTTATTTAATTTTTTTCTTTTGTTTCCCTTGCTCCGGGAGATACAAGATGTGATAAAAAAAATATGGTGAATGTTTAAATAAAAAAAATTATTACAGGAAAGACACATTGCCATTAAATCCCTTCAAAATACTCCCCCTCACTTCGAACACACTTATTCAATCGTTTTTTGACTTTCTGGCACAGTTCTGGAAGTCCTCTTTCATGCGTGTCTTTAGTTGCTCTGTTATGGCTGCCTTGATGTCCTGAATCTATTCAAAATATTTAGATTTCATGGTCATTTGACTTTGGGGAAGAGCCAGAAGTCACAGGGTGCCAGATCCAGCGAATAAGGTAGGCGAGGACATGCAGTAATGTTTTGGGGTTTTTTTTGCTTTTTTATTGTTGTTGTTTTTTTTGAGGGCAGTGTTACTGGCCTTCTCATGTGGGACCGAACCGGGGCCGCTGGCTTCTGAAGCCAGCACTTAACCACCGCGCCACTCGGCCGGCCCAGTAATGTTTTTATTTGGCAGAAATTGCCATACCAGAAACAATGTGGGACAGGGAGGCTTTCCATTGTGATCAGAAAATATGATGAATGCTGATGTCATGTGCCATCCAACGGAAAGGCAGGAATCTTCAATATGGAAGCAGTGCGTTCAACCTTAGTAACTGTGTGACAAGTTTCAACTTGTTTGGTGCAGTCAGTCAGGTGTGAGCTATGGCTGAGAGAAGGTGTGTTTTAAAGCGTGCCATAAATCATCCTCGATCATGAAAATGCTCCGTGTCACACATTGCTTCTAGAATACGGCAATTTCTATCAAATAAAAACATATGGTGTGTTCTCATCCACCTTATTCACCAGATCTGGAACCGTGTGACTTCTGGCTTTTCCCCAAAGTCAAAATGATTCAGGACATTGAGGCAGCCATGACAGCGCAACCAGACACTCACAAAAGAGGGCTTCCTGAACTGCTTCAGAAAGTGGCAAGAACGATGGGATAAGTGTGTTCAAAGGGAGGGGGACTATTTTATGGGGGATTAATGGTAAGTGCCTTTTACAGTAATAATTTTTTTTTTAAAGATTTTATTGGGGAATTGGCGGAGGGGAACAGCATTGGGGAATCGGGCAAGGGGAACAGACAAGTTGCTGTCTTTTTGTTCTTCAGTCTAGTTGCGGAGGACGTTGCTTCACTGTTGGTATCGTCATTGCGCTCTTCCCGGATGAGGCAGATCGGTCGCCGGCCTCTGGATGTCGCTCACCGCGGCTATTGGCAGCTCACGCTTGGCTGCCAGCCGCTCACGCTGGCTGCGGGCCACTCACTGTAGCCTATGGCAGCCCACTGCAGCAGGGGCTGCAGCCCACACCATCACCGGGGCTCGCACAGCCCAGCTCCAGGTGGAGCTGTTGTTAGCTGTAGAGGGCAGTGTCACTGGCCCTCATGTGGGATCCGAACCGGGGCCGCTGGCATCCCAAAACCAGCGCTTAACCAATGCGCCACTCAGCCAGCCCTACAGTAATAATTTTTAAAAAATTTAAACAGTCACTGTGTTGTTTGATCACACCTTGTATATCCCAAAAAAGTATTACTAAGAGCAGTGTCAGAGAGTTTATAATACTACCTATGTTTTCTTCTAGGAGTTTTATTGTTTTGGGTCTTACATTTAAGACTTTAACCCATTATGAGTTTATTTTTCTTTATTAAAATTTATTGGAAGGGCCAGCCGAGTGGCTCAGTTGGTTAAAAGCTAGCTTAAGAGTGCAAGCTGAGCTCTGAGCAACAGCAGTTCGATGCCCAGCCTGAGCTGAGCTGCTGCTAAGCTGCCAACAGGTGGCAGGATGGTTCAGCTAAAAAAAAAAAAAGTAAAATTTATTGGAGTGACAATGCTGAGTAAAATTACATAGGATTCAAGTGTACAATTCTGTAATACATCATCTATATATTACATTGTGTGTTCACTACCCAGAATCAGTTCTCCTTCCATCACCATATGTTTGACTCCCTTTACCCTCTTCTACTCCCTCCTCCACCCTTACCCTTATAATTAGTTTAAGAATGTGGTCTACTTTCATTTCTTTTTGCATGTATCTGTTTAGTTTTCCCAACACCATTTATTGAAATGACTATCTTTATCCTTTTTTATATTCTTGCCTCCTTTGTCCTAGATTAATTGATCACATAGGCATAGGTTTATTTCTGTATCCATCACAAATTCTTATAGTGTTTATAGTTGTGCTTGTGCTAGATTTTTTTTTTGAAAGAATAAGGTAAAGATGGGTGATTCTGGATTGGGAGTATTGGAAACTCTATATATCTATATCTATATATTCATAACTATGTATATAATTTGCCTTGGAAAAAATTTTAAATGTAGATGTCTGTGGCAAATGATAAAAATGTGACTACATCAATATACCCCATCTTGCATGCTCTTCTTACAAAGTGATCTTGACACTCCACTGGGATGTATAAGCTATGTTCACTCATTTAAATATATGCTGGCTTCAGTTACTCAATTCTAGTGAAAAGAATGTGTTACAAGAGACAGTGTATGACTGACTTCTAAAACCAGGTTATAGAAGGAAATACAGACTGGTTTCTCTCCTGCTCTCCCCATTTCTCTCCCTTCCCTTTGCCATCCCCCTGCTCCTCCTCCTCCTCCTCCTCCTCCACTTTCTCTTCCTCTTTTCTCTCTCTCTCTCATAACAAACAATTTTCTATATGATTAATAATGGTCTAAGAAAATGTTTCTCTTTGCAATGTATATAGTTACCCAGGGTTCACTAAATTCAAATTCTGAGGGAAGAGTTCCCCAAGACTACTCTCACTTCAAATACCATGTACAAGTTAAGGGGTGCCCAAGAGCATCCTCACGTCAGATCAGCTATCCACAAATTTGGGGATCACCACAATATAATGTTAATTAATTTGCTAGAAAAACACTTAATTCAGGCAAATGCTATATTTATGATTAAGGAGTTATCACAAAAAGACAGAGATTAAAACAGGAGAAATAGGAGATTCATAGAGCAGAGTCTACTAAGGATCCAAATGTGAAGCCTCTGGTCACACTTCTCTATGGAGCCATGGATGGGTGCTCCCTCCTCTGGGTCATGTGTGCCTATACACAGGGTACTACAAGACAGGGATGCTTACTTGAGGCTTTGGTGCCTAGAGTTGTTGGAACTCGATCACATGGCAGCCTTTTTGCTTGAGCTCCTCCAGGAGGTCTACATCTGTAGTTTCCAGCTTCTCTTGAGGTCAGAACTGATATGATGTGACGCAAAGCCCCCATTGTAAATTACATTGATAGACTGTCCATTGGCCAAAGCCATTCCTGTCAGGCAGGATATTCCAGGGGTCTAGAGATCACCTCCCAGGAGCTGAGGGCAAAGGCCAGACCTCTCTTTGCTTAAAGTTATTTTTTCACTATTCCATTAGTACTTCTGGAATTTTTTGCTTGTTTGAATTTTTATATTTTTAATATATTTTGTTGTAAAGACTGAAAAAAGAGCTTTAATTAAGATATAAGATATAAATAAGTATGTCTTCTCTAATCACTTCTATTCAATAATATACTAAAAATCCAAATTGACATACTAGCACAATAAAAAAGAATAGATTTTTAAGAGTAATATAAAGGGTGAAAAGTAAATATTAACATGATATTTTTCTACAGAGGAAACCCATAAGATTCTAAAGAACTAATGGTATTTCAACAATTTGCAGAATTTGAAGTAAACAAACAAAACCCAAACTAATTAATTACATTGTCATATAAATTCACCATTAGAAATAGATATTTTATTTGTAATTGATAATAGCCGTGAAATCTAAGCACTTATTAAATCTAACAAAAATGTGTATGACATCCATGTTAAAACAAATAAGAAGTAATATAAAGCTTTTTTTTTTTTTTTTGAGGGCAGTGTCACTGGCCTTCGTATGTGGGACCTGAACTCCCCAAAAAAACACTGCCCTCAAAAAAAAAAAAAAAGATCTAAATAAATGGAGATATGTATCACAGAGTTCATGAGTATGAAGACTGTTAGAAAAAATAGAAATAGTGAAAGATAAGGACATGCAATTATCAGAAGAAGAAACATAAATAACCAATAATTTTATGAAACAATCCTCAACCATTTGAGCAATAAGGAAAATGCAATTAAAACCATTTTTAGAGCAGAGCTTTCAGATTGACAAAATTAAAACAAATATTCAGATAATATTAACAATCAGTGAAGATATAGAGATAGAGAAACACTCACTACTAGTGGAATACTAAATATGAATTGACTACTTTCAAGATCAACTTATTAATATTTAGCAAAGTTAGAGATATGTATATCCTACAACCCAGAAATTTTACTCCTAAATATAAGCCCTTGAGGCATACTTCACAAGTGAACAAGATAGCCTTATATAAGAATATTAATAACAACATTATAATTATAAATCATTGTAAGCCACCCAAATGTTCATTAAAGGAGAATAAATGAAATAAATGTAGTGCCATAGTAAATGAATTAAATGTGGTATCTTCACTCAATAAACTATGGTAGCACCATCTAGGGCCTCAAAATGTTAGTAATAAATGCAGTTTATGGAAGTAATAAATTCTTCAGCAGACCCAGATGAATCAACACGAATGTATCTCACAAATATAATGTTGAGTAAATATCAAGATGCAGAAAAATGGCATGGTATAATACCCTTTATATAAAGCTTAAAAATATTAATTATAATATTATGCAGTAATTAATTTAGTTTTAACGTTTATGTAGTAAAAGTATACAAAATATAAAATGATATGGGAATGATAATGACACAATTCATTTCTGAAGGGTAAGGAAAACAAATGCCAGGTGAATAAGCTGCAAAGGAAGGTCCTATTATTTTTGTACCATTTTGTTCCTTAATCTACATTGTGTATACATGGATATATGTTATATTATTCTTTATAGCCTTTGGGTGTTCAAAATAGATTTAAAATAAAAGAAGCATAGATTTGGCATTAATAGACATGAAAACACCATAGGCAATGTGAGAAATACGGATTTATATGTTTCTATATATTGGGTTGTTGGAAAAGTCATGACGTATTTTTTGCTATGCTTTTTGTTGCAAAAATGCATCATGACTTTTCCGACAACCCAATATTATCTATAATCTATTTTTTTCTTCACAGTTTTGAGATATTGTCTTTATTATATAATATATTGCATATATACTTGGGTATACAAATATATATTGCATATATATTTGTGTTGATGCTACTCTGCTTAAATATTCTATATCTACTCCATAACCTCATTGTTTAAAGTGCAACAGTTTTATAATATTTTAACTTTTAGTAGGGTAAGCCACACCCCTCCAGTAGATCATTATTATCTTCAGATGTTGGTTCTTTCAGTTGAATTTTAGAATCATTTTATCAAGTTTCTAAGCAAAACAAATCATTAAAATTTGTTTGGATTGCTCTGACTTTATAAATTCATTTAAGGAGAAGGTATAGCCTTCAAACATAGTTATATTTTGGGTTTTATATATACAAGAAAACAAAAATGTAAGATTTCATTAACTAGGATGCATATTTAGTTCATATTTAAATGAATTTATTTATTTGTTTATTTATTCCTTTATTCATGTATTTGATGCTTATTTTATGCCCACATGTGCCAAACATGATAGCAATACAGGATTTGGGGAGAAATCTGCCTGGGTTTACTACCCCAGAGTAATGTGATTATCCAAAGAGGAAGGGTAAAAGTTGTGACTGAATGATGAGAGGTCTTTGGGCGATAGTAGAAGGCATTTGATAGAACTTTGGGGGATCTTCTTCCAGAAAAGTTTCTTTAGAAGTTGTGCTCAGGGATTTGATAGGACAGTGGATATAAAATGAGAGAGCAGACCTCAGAAGAAATGATTCTTTTTGGTTGTTACCTGTCATTATCACCCTTCAGGACCACCTTGGGACAGAGAGAAAATAGATGACTGAGCCAGGATTTCTGCGTGTTATTAGAACATGTAATTACTTCTGCAGCGGGGAGCTGAGTAGATGAGCTATGAGCAGATGTCTCTGTGCTTGCCCCCTTATGGTGCTTTCTATTGACGTATTGATTACCCCAGTCCATTTTTCCTGCTACTTTCTTTCCTTTGCTACTGCTCCCCTCTAACTGATACCTAACTCTGAACAAAGTCTCCCTACAGGGTCCACCTGGCAGAACTTGCACTGTTTTAAGATTTAGAATCTGACTGCAGAATCTAAGTCCTGCTTCTGTTTAATGCTTGCATTGATTTTGTGACTGTTTTGTTCTGTCTTATGCATTTGGGATGTTTTAGCAAAATACATTTTGACAAACTTTAATAACTTGCTTCCTCTGAAATAATGAGAAAGAAAAACATGGCAACACATCTAGACCCAGAAGTTGAGGGGATGCTGTGGAATGAAAGGTCGTGGGGGGCTTGAGAGGGAGGTGGTATTGCAGAAAATGCCCTAGGGAATGTCTGGGGCAAAGCCATTGACTTGAGGAAAAGACTAGAGCCTGAAAATCATAATGACACTAGGGATAGATGAAACTTGAGGCTGCTAACAACAGGGGTTGTGTCTCTGACGCCTTCATGGGAATGATTGCTCCAGCCATGGAGTTAATGCCTCCCTGGCTTTCACACCCACACATGCTTAGGAATGCAGGCCTCTAGCATATTCAAACTGCCAGGCCCTACACAAGTTCCAGATTCAGCTATAACTTCATTCTCATTCTCCTCAGGCCCTGCCAGAACTGGCAATAACCGGAACATTCTTAGATTCCCTAAAGTTGAACTGCCTTATCTCCTTGGAGCTCAGGGAAACCTCCAGGGTCAATCTTATACATAATAGTGGTGGTGCCTTGTGTGTGTATTTGGGGAAGGAGAGAGTAGCAAAGAGCTAATTCTGCCACCCTGGAGGCCCTTACTTAGGTTACATAAAGGGCCACCACATGGATTCTGAGTGCCCAAAAGTGAGGAGAGGAGAGATGCAGGGCCATGAGTGTGCTCTCCAAGAGCCATATGAATATCTGCTAAGATATACCTACATACATGTGGACACACCCACACACACACGTTTGAAGGTGTCTGGGACCAGCTTTCCTCTCTCACATCACTTCACATTGAGGTAAATAGTTATAGATGAGAGTAGGCTTTATATTCACATTCTGGTGGCCTATTCTCTGAGCTTCGCCCAGAAATCTATCACCTGTTTCGTTTTAGTCATCATTGCAAAGTTCACATCAAAAAGGTCTCCACAAATTCCATATCTGCTGAAAATGTGTATTCTTTAATTTTTGGATTAATGATTCTATTATAAGCTTTTAAGTTATCTTTTATAAAAATCTTTAGTTGACCTTTCTAATGTTTTCACCCCTGAGAGGCATGTGTAATATTTTGTCAATTTCTTTTTGTATTCTTTTGTATTTTTGTTTTATACACTTAAAGTTATATTCTTTAAGAAGATATGCATTCATTTAGCAATATATTCTTATATATGTGATGTTCATTTTGATAATGAATAATGAATCAGTTTGTCCTTAATAAATGTTATCAAAAATGCATTCTCTCACATGTTAATATTGTTATATCACATTTTACTACTATAATACTGCAATATAATGCTATCATGATTTCAAAATCATTTTTACGTGTGGTAACATTCTGACTTTTGTTTTCCACTTTGATGATCTTGAATTTTATTTAAATTGATGCTGATGCAGTTTCTTCATTGTTTCTCTCAGGTACTTCACCAGGGTGCCACCATGACTGCTTGCAATGCCTCCCAGGGCCATCCTTCTTTCTTCATTCTCCAAGGTATTCCTGGGATGGAGGACAAACACAGATGGATATCTATCCCCTTCTCATCCATGTACTTCCTCACCATCCTTGGGAACTGCACCATCCTCTTCACCATCTCCACAGAGCGCTCTCTGCACAAGCCCATGTTCCTGCTCCTCTGCATGTTGGCCCTCACGGACCTGGGCATGTCCACAACCACCATTCCCAAGGTTCTGTGTATCTTCTGGTTTGGCCAGAGTAAGATCAGCTATGAGGGCTGCCTGGCCCAGTTGTTCTTCATTCACTCCATCTCTGCCTTGCAGTCTGCCATCCTAATGACCATGGCCCTTGACCGCTATGTGGCCATCTGTGAGCCCCTGCATTATGCCACCATTCTTTCCAACAGTCGCATTGGGCTCATTGGTTTAGCAAGTTTAGTGAGAGCCATCTTATTCATTCTTCCCATGCCCATCCTCCTCCAGCAGATGCCCTTTCATGCCAATCATGTCATCCCTACCACCTACTGTGAGCACATGGCTGTAGTAAAGATGGTATGTGTGGACACCACAGTCAACAGGATATATGGTCTGGTGGTGGCCTTGTTGGTTGTTGGACTAGACATCTCAGCTATTGCCTCATCTTATGTGCTAATCATCCGGGCTGTAATGCGACTCTCTTCTAAGGAAGCCCACCACAAAGCAGTCAACACCTGCACCACACACATCTGTGTCATGCTCATCTCTTACACTCCCTCGCTTTTCTCTTTTCTCACTCACCGCTTTGGTCGGGGGATTCCACCCCATGTCCACACCATTCTTGGCAACCTCTACTTCCTCGTACCTCCAATGCTCAATCCTATTATTTATGGAGTGAAAACCAAAGAGTTTCGGGATAAAGTGACCAAATATGTGTGCTGGAGGAAGGAGCCCATAACCATTTTCCATGGTCAGAAACCTGTCTGATCAGCCAGCAGTGGTAGGTATGAGAAAAAAAGATTGGCAGATTAGCTGCCCAAATATTTGAATGAGATGTTAAGATACAAGAAACTTACTTCTCACTAATTCCAAAGCAAGGCAATTATCTCCTGTGAAATAAAAATAATGACATCTGCTCTCCATACCTGATATGGTAGTTGGGAAAATTATATATGATAATGTATATAAAAGCACTTGAAACAACAACATACACTGAACACATGTAAAATGGGGTGGAATGTTTCTTTATGGAGAGAACATAAGCGCAAACAACGACTTGTCCACCACTTTGCCAAGACAAGTTCAGGTGTGTGTTGGTGTGGGGGTGTATTTGTATTTGTGTATTTAAGGGGACATGGGAAGTGGAGATTACTTGTGGGGAGTGAGAAGAGATATGGAAAATATGAAATGTATTTAAACTATTTTATTATCCTAGCTGCAGGAGCCTTACATTTGGGCAACAGGACTTATTCCTTCCTTATGAACTAGGGGATATAATTTCCAATTCCTAGAGAAATTTCAGAGGAAAAGGAAAAATTGGAAGCTCCTGAGCTTAAAGGTTGATATCCATTTTAACTAATTTCATACTTGTAAAAACTTCTAGGGTCAGTTCTCTTGCTTGTCTCAACTAATTCCAGTGTCTGAGAAAGATCTCTTACAGAGACAATTCTGAGAATGTCCTGTTAGTGGTTATATTGGGCTGTTGGAAAAGTTATGATGCAATTTTGCGATGAAAAACATAGAAAAAATACGTCATGACTTTTACTACAATCCAATAATAACAAAAGTCAGTTTTATACTGGAAATCTTTGCCTACAGATCTCTACAAGGTAATTTCTTAATGAGCCCAGGAAGAAGTCATGAGTAAGTACTTAAGGGAGCTTGTGGAGCTCAGATCTTGTGCCCAGATATGGGAATTCTTTAAATTCAGAGGATATTATTTATCACTTCTGGACACTGATTAGGGATATAATGGCCAATATATTAAGATGCATGAAGTTTGAAAGCAGAAAGATTCTAGGGTTTTGCCATCATATTGTAGAACTAATTTATGAAAGCAGAATTCAGTGATAAAGCTACCTACCCAAGCCCATATGGTCACTATTTAAAGGAAACACTTAAAATATTTAAACTGCAATGAAATAAATTAAACTTCTTCAGAGTGGTACCTGATATGATAAACAATAATAAAGACTTCAAGTACACTGAACAATTCTATAACAAGGACTAAGAAAGCTGGAATATTTCAGAGGTTAAAATAATGAGCACAACCTTCAGGAAAATTAAAAAACCAGGATTGTATAGGAAGTGTCTTTTCTTAAAATGAGGACCAGAGGTGAAGAAAAGCTTGCAGGAGCAGTAGTGATTGAGCAACAGAGTACTGCCTGTCTGAAATGAATACCGAGAGCAGTTATTCAACCCACCACAAACATATAACAAAAAAGTTCACTCAGCAAAAATGTTTTATGATCAATCATTTAATTGACAAATAAGTATAAGATTGTGAAAGGGCCTGAGGCAACTTTAGCTTGATAAGTTGTAGCTGTACAAAACTTACTTTCTGCTAAGGTCTGAGAGTGATTTGTTTTTTCTATCTGAATCAAACAGGGTTGAAGTACAGAAGCAGAGAGTTCACATGCTGTATAAAATATTATCAGCCTGTCATAATTATTTTATTTTCCTATTTCTTTTTGGTGAGATACTTTGTAAAGCTGAGAAGACTGTTTTTACTGAAATTATAGGCAAAAGATTGATTAACACCTAAATATAATACATTTGTTGAAATTGTGCCAGGAAAACTGGAAACAGCAACTGATTCTGGGAAAATAGGGAACTAAAGAAAAGTAGAGAAAACACAAGAAGGAAGCTTGATGATGCCTATTCTTTCTCGCTTGGGTTTTTCTCTTTCAAAAGTGTTATCAATCTATGGTTGATTATTTCTACCGCAGGATGAACTTGATTCCTTGCCTGTTGGCTTGCTTGGAAATGTGACAGATGACATTAATATTCACTGATTATTTTTATTTTCATGTCTATAGAGTTGATGCTAGACATGCAAAAACTAGAAAAATGTTCATGTTTCATATTTTGATTAAATTCAATCACTTTGTATTTCTCTGTTAGGTATTTGAAAGTTGAATTAATGTAGGTCCACTTTACTTTCACTATCTCCTTTATTTGGAGAATCTGAAATGGTCCCAAGCTCCCAAATAAGTTATAAATAATTCTATAATAGTCGTATTAATGTCTTCTAATAAATGATCAGGGAGGTGACACCTCTGACTACAGTTTAGGGTATTGGGGCAGACAGTTTCTTAACATTGGAGACCTGAAACTTAGGTTCCCCCCAAAACAGGGCCTAAGACAAAGCTTGTATATTGTCAGTTTATTTAGAAATGTGAACACAGCGAGTGGAAGTGCAAAACAGGTGGAGTGAAACAAGGAGGGTGGAAAAGCCAATGCAAGTATTTTTCATCTAGTTTCACACTGCTGGTGGAGGTTGGTGTCCAATCCTGCCAGGACCATCTGAGGAGACTTATGAACTATTTCATAATTGTCTTCTCCAGGTGATGATGAACGGGTCATACTCAGTGACTCATGTGGGGTTCATGGACTGCCCAACAGGTGTTAACTTCCCTGTACTTTCAGGCTGTGTATGCATGACAGCAGAGCTGCTTGCTGAGGGGTATCCTGTGCCATGGAGTTAGGGCAGCACTGTGGCAAGAAGTTCTACATTCTAGACATGACCGAGGTTGACTATCTGAATACACCTGCACGGAACTGGTTACAGTAATAATGGCTGAATAAGAGTGTCACCAAGGGGATTGTGAAGTGGTGTGCAAGGGTAATCTAATGTAACAATCTACATGACCTTAGCTCCACAGTAGGCTATGGACTTTCTTTGAGATTAATAGGGGGCTCACACCTTGAGCCCATCCAGCTTTAATAACAAAGTCATCTCTCATTATTAAGATAATTCAATTTCCACAATTATAACTAACTCAGATGACCTTAGAAAATATTCTTTAACAATATTTAAAAGAACTGGAAGGAAAAGAACTATAGATGTGTATAGTTCTCCTCAGTTCTTCTGAGTATTCTTTTTTACACAGATCTAAATATGAATGTTATTGATTTATTTGCAATGCATTTTAGCTTTGTTATTAAAACTATATACGAAACGTTGGGCAATTAAGTCGCAAACTTATTTGTCTGACCTTTCGTGTGTCTGTCTGTCTGTCTGTCTATCTATCTATCTATCTATCTATCTATCTATCTATCTATCTATCTACCGACCCATTTATAAGATTGGTAAAAACAGTAAAAAAAAATCAAATGTAGTAAAATACACAATGAAATGTAAAAGTCTTCCTTCTACTTCTACATGATCCTAGTCTCTAGAAATAAACCCTTTGAACAGGTCTTATGTATACTCTCATAATTACCTT
The DNA here is from genome assembly GCA_033961575.1 of Aselliscus stoliczkanus. Lineage (NCBI taxonomy): Eukaryota > Metazoa > Chordata > Mammalia > Chiroptera > Hipposideridae > Aselliscus > Aselliscus stoliczkanus. The sequence goes on from CM066736.1 coordinate 90,843,038, forward strand.
ATATATTTAAAATATAAATACATATATAGAAGCATCTAGATAAAGTTTATTTTTTCACAAATATGACCATATCATTCATATTCTTAGACATTTATTTAGCTCTAACCTTAAACTTGCAGCAGGTTTGTTTTTTTTTAATTTCCCTTTCCTTCTTTGTCATCCATTGTGAACTCCCTCTTCCTGTCCCTTTACATGGACAAGGAGTATTTTTCTTTGTTTTTATTTGATTCATCCCATCCTGAACATTTCTACTTTGACCCTTTGGTAAGTAATGCTTCCCTATCCATAATGAATTCTCCTCCACCACAAATGAGGCAAAAACAGACGCAAGTGAAGTGAACAATAGAGACAAATGAAGCTGGCAGTGCCCTTTTTCTTTGGAGCATCATGTCCCCAGTCATTGTCTTTTAGTATTGAGAAAGACAATGTTTCCTCTCCCACAGCAGGACCCTTTTCCTAAAGTGCTTCTTGCATTTTTCTTCCATTGTGAACTCTGCCCCACTTGAGTTCATGCTCCATTTTTATAGAAATAAACGCACCACTGCATAGCCCTCTCCTGAGAGTTTTCCATGTGTGTACAGGACATCTGATTTCTTGGTAGTATTCTCTTCTTTGTGTCCTGTTGTGTCAGATGCAGCTTTGTGAGTTTACTTTCTTTTTTTTTTAATTTATTTATTTATTTTTAATTAGTTTCAGGTGTACAACACAGTGCAATAGTTATACATTTTATCCCTCAAAGTGACAACCCCTCAACCCCAATTTGCCACCCCACTACCCCCCCATATCATATATATCTATTACTCTTCCTCTGACTCTCTTCCACAGTATAATCCACATCCCGTGACTATCTATATATATTCAATTACAGTAGTTATATAACCTCCGCTTCAGTTATACAGTGCAGTGATCAAACCTCTACTCCATCCATGAAATGGTCTCCCTAACAAGACCTATGACCATCTGACATTCCACAGAATATTTACAACATTATTAATTATATTCCCCAAACTGTTTTTCATATCCCAGTGGCAATATTGTAGTTGCCTATTTTTGCTGTCTAATCCCTTCCCCTTCTCCCTCATCCCCATTCCTCTCCCAATTAGCAACCCTGATTTTTCCTCTATATCTATGAGACAGTTTCTGTTTACTTTGCTCATTCATACAGTTTTTCAGATTCCACATATGAGTGAGATCATATGGTATTTGTCTTTCTCTGACTGACTTATTTCACTTCACATAATAGTTTCTAGGTCCATCCATATCATTGCAAATGGTACGATTTCATTCTTCTTTATAGCGGAGTAATACTCCAATGTATAAATATATCACAATTTCTTAATCCAGTCATCTACTGATGGGCATTTTGGTTGTTTCCAAGTCTTAGCTATTGTAAATTGTGCTGCTATGGACATAGGGGTGCATAATTTTTTTTGAATAAGTGTCTTGGTTTTTTCAGGATAAATACCTAGGAGTGGAATTGCTGGGTCAAACGGTAGCTCTATTTCGAGTTCTTTGAGATACCTCCATACTGACTTCCATAGTGGCTGCACCAATCTGCAATCCCACCAACAGTGCAGCAGGGTTGCCTTTTCCCCACAGCCCCGCCAGCACTTGTTGTTTGTTGATTTATTGATGATAGCCATTCTGACTGGAGTGAGGTGGTATCTCATGGTGGTTTTTATTTGCATTTCCCTAATGACCAGTGAGGTTGAACTTTTTTTCATATGCCTATTGGCCATCTGTATGTCCTCTTTAGAGAAATGTCTCTTCATATCTTCTGCCCATTTTTTAATTGGGTTGTTTGTTTTTTTGGTGTTGAGTTTCATGAGTGTTTTATAAATTTTGGATATTAACCCCTTATCAGATATATTGTTGGCAAATATATTCTCCCATTCAGTAGCCTTCCTTTTTGTTTTATTAATGGTTTCCTTTTTTGTGAAAAAACTTTTAAGTCTGATATAATCCCATATGTTCATTTTTTCTTTTACTTCCCTTGCCCGTAGGGATGTATCAGTAAAAATATTGCTCTGGGTAATGTCTGCAAATGTACTCGCTATATTTTCTTTTAGGAGTTTTATGGTTTCAGGTCTTACATTTAAGTCTTTAATCCATTTTGAATTTGTTCTTGTATAAGGCATAAGGAGGTGGTCCAGTTTCATTTTTTTGCATGTGTCAGTCCAATTTTCCCAGCACCATTTATTGAATAGACTATCTTTACTCCAGTGTAAATTCTTGCTTCCCTTGTCATAGATTAACTGTCCGTAAATGCCTGGATTTATTTCTGGGCTCTCTGTTCTGTTTCACTGATTGATGTGCCTGTTTTTATGCCAATACCAAACTGTCTTGATTACTGTAGCCTTGTAGTAGGTTTTGATGTCTGGTAGCGTGATCCCCACGACTTTGTTCTTATTTCTCAGAATTGCCGGGGCTATTCTGGGTCTTTTATGATTCCATATAAATTTTAGGATTATATTTTCTATTTCTGTGAAAAATGCCCTTGGTAGTTTGATAGGAATTGCATTGAATCTATATATTGCTTTAGGCAGTATGGACATTTTAACTATATTAATTCTTCCTATCCATGAGCATGGTAGGTGTTTCCATTTATTTGTATCTTCTATGATTTCTTTCTTCAGTGTCTTATAATTTTCTGAGTACAGATCTTTCACTTCTTCGGTTAAATTTATTCCTAGGTATTTTATAGTTCTTGACGCAATTGTAAATGGGACAGTTTTCTTATTTTCTGAGTACAGATCTTTCACTTCTTTGGTTAAATTTATTCCTAGGTATTTTATAGTTCTTGACGCAATTGTAAATGGGACAGTTTTCTTAATTTCTCTTTCCGTTAGTTTATTATTGGTATATGCAAATGCCACTGATTTCTGAACATTGATTTTATATCCTGCTACTTTACTGAATTCGTCTATCAGTTCCAATAGTTTTTTTGATGGAGTCTTTGGGGTTCTCTATATACAGTATCATGTCATCTGCATATAATGACAATTTTACTTCTTTCTTGCCAATTTGGATGCCTTTTATTTCTTTTTGTTGTCTGATTGCTGTGGCTAGAACTTCCAGCACTATGTTGAATAAAAGAGGAGAAAGTGGACAGCCTTGTCTTGTTCCTGATCTTAAGGGGAATGGTTTTAGCTTTTCCCCATTGAGTATGATGTTAGCTGTAGGTTTATCATATATGGCTTTTATTATGTTGAGATCTGATCCCTGTATTCCCACTTTGCTAAGGGTTTTTAACATAAATGGCTGTTGGATTTTGTCAAATGCTTTTTCTGCATCTATTGAAATGACCATGTGATCTTTATCCTTCATTTTGTTGATGTGGTGTATCACATTAATTGATTTACGGATGTTGAACCAGCCTTGCGCACTAGGGATGAATCCCACTTGATCATGATGTATGATCTTCTTAATATATTGCTGAATTCTGTTTGCTAATATTTTATTGAGAATTTTTGCATCTATATTCATCAGGGAGATTGGCCTATAGTTTTCCTTTTTTGTGCTGTCTTTATCTGGTTTTGGAATCAGGGTGATAGTGGCTTCATAAAAAGAGTTTGGGAGCCTTCCCTCCTTCTGGATTTTCTGGAATAGTTTGAGAAGAAAAGGTGATAGTTCTTTTTTGAATATTTGATAAAATTCACTTGTGAAGGCGTCTGGTCCAGGGCTTTTGTTTTTTGGGAGCTTGTCAATTACTGATTCAATTTCCTTGGTAGTAATCAGGGTATTTAGATTTTCTGTTTCTTCTTGCGTTAGCTTTGGAAGGTTGTATGCTTCTAGAAAATTATCCTTTTCTTCCAGATTGTCAAATTTGTTGGCATATAGTTGCTTATAGTAATTTCTTAGAATTTTCTGTATTTCTTTGATGTCTGTAGTCATTTCCCCTCTTTCATTCCTGATTTTGCTAATTTGAGTCCTCTCTCTTTTTTTTTTGATGAGCCTGGCTAGAGGTTTGTCAATTTTGTTTATCTTCTCAAGAAACCAGCTCTTGGTTTCATTGATCTTTTGAATTGTTTTTCTGTTCTCTATATTGTTTATTTCTGCTCTGGTCTTTATTATCTCCTTTCTTGTACTCCTCTTGGGCCTCTTTTGCTGTTCTTTTTCCAGTTCCCTTAGGTATAAGGATAACCTGTTGATTTGAGATTTTTCTTCCTTCTTTAGGTAGGCCTGCACTGCTATAAACTTCCCTCTTAGGACTGCTTTCGTAGCATCCCAGGGATTTTGGGTCGTGGTGTTTTCATTTTTGTTTGTCTCAAGGTATCTTTTGATTTCCTCCTTGATCTCATTTGTGACCCACTCACTATTTAATAGCATATTGTTTAGCCTCCATTTATTTGTCAGCTTCCCGGATTTCTTCTTATAATTGATTTCTAGTTTCATAGCATTGTGGTCAGAGAATACAGTTGAAATGATTTCAATCTTCTTAAATTTATTGAGACTTGTTTTGTGGCCTAACATGTGATCTATCTTAGAAAATGTTCCATGTGCACTTGAAAAGAACATATATTCTGTAGCTTTGGGATGAAATGCTCTGAAAATGTCTGTGAAATCCAGCTGGTCTAATGTGTCATTTAAGGTTGCTGTTTCCACATTGATTTTCTGTCTGGAGGATCTGTCCATTAGTGACAGCGGGGTGTTGAAGTCCCCTACTATGATAGTGTTACTGTTGATCTCTGTCTTTTTATCTGACAATATCTGTTTTATATATTTAGGGGCTCCTATGTTAGGTGCATAGAAGTTTACTAGAGTTATGTCCTCTTGTTGGATCGATCCCTTCATTACTATGAAGTGTCCTTCTTTGTCCTTGTTATATTCCTCAATTTAAAGTCCATTTTATCTGATATAAGTATTGCTACTCCAGCTTTTTTCTCAGTACCATTTGCATGAAATATTTTACTCTATCCCTTTACTTTCAGCCTGTATGAGTCTTTGGATCTGAGGTGAGTCTCTTGTATACAGCATATGCTGGGGTTTTGCTTTCTTATCCATTCAGCCACCCTATGTCTTTTCATTGGAGCATTTAATCCATTTACATTTAATGTGATTATTGATAGTTGTGTATTTATTGCCATTTTGTTATTTGTGTTCGTAGTCTTTCTTATGTTGTTTTTCTCTTCTACTTAAAGAAGCCCTTTTAGCATTTCCTGCAAAGCTGGCTTGGTGGTAATGAATTCCCTTAACTTATTCTTTTCTGCAAAGCTCCTTATCTCACCTTCGATTTTAAATGATAACCTTGCTGGATACAGCAATCTCGGTTGTAGGCCTTTATTTTTCATCACTTTGAAAACCTACTGCCACTCCCTTGTGGCCTGAAAAGTTTCTGTAGAAAAGTCAGTTGAAAATCTTATAGGGGTACCCTTATAAGTAACTTGCTGCCTTTCCCTTGCTGCTTTAAGGATTCTGTCTTTGTCCTTAACCCTTGCCATTTTCACTATAATGTGTCTTGGAGTGGGCCTGTTTGGAATCATCCTGTTTGGAACTCTCTGCACTTCCTGGGCTTGTATTTCAATGTCCTTTGCCAGGTTAGGGAAGTTTTCAGACATTATTACTTCAAATATATTCTCAATCCCTTGCTCCCTCTCTTCTCCTTCTGGTACTCCAATGACCCTTAGGTTATTGCGTCTGATGTTGTCCCCCAGCTCTCTTAAACTATTTTCCATGTTTTTCATTCTTTTTTCTTTTTGTTGTACCGCATGGGTGATCTCTGCTATTTTGTCTTCTAAGTCACTGATTCGATTTTCTGCTTCATCCAGTCTGCTAGTGATTCCATCAAGTTTGTTATTTAATTCAGTAATTGTGTTCTTAAGTTCTAGCTGGTTGCTTTTCATGATTTCTCTATCCTTCTTTATATTTTCATTAATTTCCTTGAACATTCTAATAATCAGTGTTCTGAACTCTGTCTCCGATAGGTTGGTTACCTCTATTTCCTCTATTTCCACTGATTCAGGAAGTTTCTTCTGTTCTTTTATTTGTGTTGTGTTTCTTTGTCTCCCCATTCTGGCTTACTCTTTGTGTTTGCTTCAATATAACAGACAGATTCCCCAGGTTTCTCAGTCTTTTCTGGGTAAACTTATATGGTGTGTGTCCTTTATATTTGAATTACTCAGTCTCCCTATTCTCCTGTGCTTGTATCTGAGGTGTTCCTTGTGTCGTGCGTCCTCACTTGTTGAAGTTTTAGTTTTGATTACTTTTGGTTTGTCAGTAGTTGGGATTGACTCCCAGATTGATTAGCTGTGAGGATCAGCAGCGTCTGCAGTTTATGAGATGCCGTGAGAGGATTGACCCCTCTGATGAAACTTGGACCCTATGGGCCCTAGTACCTGTAGCAACTTCCTTTTGGGTGTGACTCTTGTATGTCAAACCCAGAAATGCTCTGGTTTTATCTAAAGTTGGCCTCCGGGTATGATGATTCTTGTGTCTGTTTGTTTGGACCCACTGCTGCAGAGTGATTTTAGAGCATAACAGTTCAACAAGAACAACCTCCGCAGCCACCAAAGGAAACCAAATGCTCGCACGAGTAAAAAAAACCAACCATCAAACTACAGTCAACTTGTACAGAAATATCAATCATACTAATGAAGAAAACAAACAGAAACAAAACAAAAACCACACACACAATAATAACAGAAGAGGAAACAAAATAAAATACAATATCCTAAAATAAAAAATAGAATAAACATGAGAAACTGATTAGCTATACCTAAAAAATAAAAAATAAAAATAAACTAAAATAATAATAATAAAAAAGTAAGAATAAAAATTAAAAAATATAAAATTTGCAGAAAAAAGGAAAAGAGGAAAAGTATAGCAGTGAGAAGAGTGAATAAAATAAGAGAGAAAGTGAGGGTGGGGAAAAAAGAAAAAGAAAAGAAAGAAAAAGAAAAAGAAAAAAATATATATATATAGTTGTCTACACACCCATATATATGGACATATATTCACCTATATACACCTATATATATGCCTATATTAAAAACTACAAAATGATAAGAATGAAATAGAAATAAAAACCCAAAACAACCAAGATAAGCAGCCAATAAAGGGAAAACAAAACAGAATAAAACCAAACAAACCAAAAATACCCATGCCGGTCTTGGCTAAAGTTCACCAAGCTCTCTTCAGTTTGTCTGCTGTACAAAAATTCCTGTGCGTCTTGTGGGAACAGTAGGCCACCTGATGCCTAGCATGATCCTGGCACTGCAGGTTTGCTGTACTTGAGTGTGGTTGTGACGTGTGATTGGTGGTTTTTACAAAGTCACTGCCTTTTTGCTTTTGCCTGTCCCAAGGCAGGCTGCACCCCCAAAGGCTCAATGAGTGTCTCTGGGCACCCTTTCGGTTGATAGCGTGCCTCCGCAGCCGCGGGTGCGGGCTGCACCTCACGCGTCTCGCCGCCTTCTTCCCCTACTCGCCCGGCCTGCCCACCTTCCAGCAATCCTTGTGTGGAACTCTTAGTTGCTCTGTGTGATGAGTAGATGTCTCTTTGAAGCATATTAGAAGTTCAAATTGTGGATATTTCCAGGGGAGATTTCATGGAGCCCTCCTCACAGCCGCCATCTTGCCCCTCTACTTTCTTTAGTTTGTATTTTTTTTTTTTTTTGAGGGCAGTGTCACTGGCCCTTGTATGTGGGACCGAACCGGGGCCGCTGGCTTCCCAAGCCAGCGCTTAACCACCGCGCCACTCGGCCGGCCCCCTTTAGTTTGTATTTTTAAATAATAGTTTATTTCTGCTTGTGTAATATAAACTTTCATATTTGAGATTGCATATGTTATTCTCAAACATATTTATTATCAGTTTAAAATGGATTTTTGGATTTCTTTTTTCCTACGTCTGCTTTTTAAAAACTCCTGTTTTAAAGCCCTCTTCTTACAACTGTAATCACTGTCACTGTTTTAGAAAACCAATACACCTGAAAGCATGGTAGCATACGTATTCACAACTTTTCAGGTTTACTTTAGTCCGTGTTAGAAAACAGAAGATAAGGGCTGGCCAAGTGGCGCGGTGGCTTAGTGCTGGCTTGGGAAGCCAGCGGCCCCGGTTCGGTCCCACATATGAGGGCCAGTGATACTGCCCTCAAAAAAAAGAAATTTATTTAGCTAAGTGTCTTTAGTTGCATTTGCCTTATTATTTTTGGAACAGTATCATGTTCTTGGGTCTTGGAGTCTTACATGCCAACAACTGTATCAAAACATTTCAATACTCAATTCTGCAGCAATGATGTCTGCCGATAGACCTGTATATTTAAACCTAAATCGCAGAGAAGGATACTTTGAATATGTGCAACCAACTGAAAGCCTATTGTCCAGGTGGTCATTACTTCCATTTTTGACGGACGTTGCTTTATTTTTTTTGGTTTCTTTCTTTATTTGTTTAAGTTTATAAAGCTCAATGCAGAAAAAGATACTCTGTTAGCATTCTGGGGATTATTAGAAGTTCTCAGAATTTATATATTATTATATAATTCTAAGGAAGAAGTTACAAATTTCATTTTTGTAAAATATGAGCAAGGACAGAGGACAGAAAGTGAGTATTTAAATATTAGCTCAAATAGTTAATAAACAAGAATGGACAGTATAGTCAAACAGGTCATGTAATGGAAGAAATCTCCATCAGAGCTGAGTAGATTTTGGTATGAACTGTGGGCTGTTCATATCAGTCACAAGGTAGCAGAGCTGATTTCAGGGAAGTTCCACTTTGGATTCCTGAACTACATACCTAGAATTTGATTAGGGAAAGTTTAAACAACGGGTGACAGGTGAAAAATAAAAACAATTTCAGTTTGTATCGTGTCCTCCCATCCCATTTTATTTGAATGGCTTGTTGTTTGCTTAAATATAATATAAAAGATAAAACCATTTAATTTTAAATTTAGATGTTCTATAGTAGTTATTTTTTAAAATAACACAAAACATCATGCAGTCTTGCTCACTCTATTACAACCAGACCTTGTTGTTCAGATAACCTGGAATTTTGATAACTAGGATTGGAGCATTGATATCTGGATGAATGCAACAGCTTGGGGACCACTATAAACCTGGTGGTAGAGTATTCTAATTTTTAACTAATTACTAAGTGACCTTAAGAAAATGTAGCCTTCAGATAAGATAGGTGTCTTTATATGTCTTCTTTGGAAAAAAAAAGTGAAAATTAAACAAGAAATAACTTCTGTGGGCAAAATTGAATTATACTTTACAAATTATACAAAATGTATAATGTACACATTATACATTTGAAATTAATTTATTTAATAATAGTTCTTAACAGCTGTTCCATATCAGCATGAATAGACCTATTTTATTTTTTTTCATGACTCCTTAGCATTCCTCTGTATGTTTGTCAAGTTTGTCTCAGCAGTTTATTGATGGCTTTTGTTATTTAAAAATGTCATATGAACATCTTGTTATATGGACCTTTTCTTTCAGCATATGGCAAGTATTATTGAAGTATAAATATGTGGATATGGAATTGTTAGAGGAAAGGGTATCTTTACTTTTTACTTTCTTCTTGTAGCTCTTTTCGCCTGATCATCAAAATATACTACTGGAATGTAAACATTAAAATATAAAGTATATAATATAAACATTCCACTCAGATAATGAGGAGTAATAGTTGACATTGTATTAGTTTCTTATGCTGCTGTAATAAATTACCACGAACTAGGTAGCGTAAAACAACAGTTTTTTTTTCTCTTGCAGTTTGCAGGTTAGAAGTCCAAAGTCAAATTGTCAGCAGGGCCATGCTCCCTCTGAATGTTCTAGAGGAGAGACTTTCTTTGCCTCTCTCCTAGCTTTTGATGGTTGCTGGCAATTCTTGGTATTCTTTGGACACACATCATTCCAACCTCTGCATCTGTCAGCACGTGGCATTTTCTCTGTGTGTTTCTTCACATCATCTTCCCTGTGCCTATCAGTATCCAAATTTCCCTCTTTTTACAAAGATCCCAGGCCCTGGATTAGGCCCCACCCTAATCCAGTAAACCTTATATTAACACAATTACATCTGTAAAGACCCTGTTTCCAAATAAGGTCACATTCTAAATTTCTTCTGAAATTTTCCTCAGAGAAAAAAAGCCTTTAGAGATCATGTACAAACATCTTTCTGAACCCACGTAGAGAAATAAATCTGTACTGTACAAAGGCAGGTTATGACAGCCAGGGGAAGGTGGCTCACAGACTTTGTACTGGAAGCAGCATAACTGTAATTACTGAAGGCTCCTGCTGCTTGCCAAGGTCATGCCTAGCAAAGGCTACTTTGCAGCAATTACTGAGAATGGCCCTAGAGATGCTAGGGCAGACCCACACCTCAGAAGTAAAAAAAAAAAAAAAAAAAAGATCTGCGGATTTTAGCTCACAGATTCCCCCAAAGAATTTGCTACACAGAAATTTAGACCACTTCCTTCAGTCTTCTCTCCCTCCTTTACCCAGGGTCAAATTTGGATTATAATCTGATGGTTTTCCCAGCCTATCTTGACTGTCTCCCTAGTTTCTTTCACACAGATATTTCCTCTAGTAAAATTTTTATATATTTCATCTTTTCTTAGAGTCTTCTTCTTTGAGGAGCTAGACTGACAGCTCCCTTGGGCAAACCACATAAAAAGGTAGATGTCAATGGAGATTGGGTGATGCATTCTATCAAAGCCAACTCCTAGGGGCACAACATGTGTCTCAGAAGAGCGGAGACTGGATTGGGGGGGGGGTTGGGCATTTAAAACAGAATAACAAGAAAAGGAAAATAGTGGTAATTGTTATTATAATTGTTAATATATAACCACCTAGATACACCTTTAATTAACTATCAGTATCAGGAATGATGTAGTCACACAATAGTTGCCATGTTTTTATGATTAAAGCCATTCCTGATAAATATTCCTCTTAGTTGTGCTGTACAACTTCCTTCTGCATTCATGGTTGTCTTTAGAGAGGCAACATGGGCATAATGGAGCAGGAAGATGGTTTATGGCCAGGAAAATTATGATTTGAAATTAGGCTTAAGCACTTACTACCTGTGTGATTATGGGTAAACTATAAAGAAAATTAGCTTCTGTAACTATCTGCAAAATAGATGTTATTAGGTAACTTGAGTTAACATTGAAATGATTCCATGGGCTATTCTATATAAAGATACCTAGAATAACCAGCCCAGAGACATCTCAACAAATGGTATTTCTCCTGGACTTAATAGAATGTGAAGAACATATACTCATAAAATAGGACTCTTCCATTCACTCCTCTCTTAGGACAGAACTACCCCAACCTTAGTAATTGCTCTGAACTTTTCTTATGGTTTATATTATCCAGTATCCTCATGTGCTTATCCAAGTTTTGAATGCTATGTCTTCTCCATCACTGAGGTTATATTTTGATGACGGTAGGATATTCAGTGCTTTGTATTCCCATTTTCTCTCTAAACTATGAAATGCTGATCATGATGGTGGCCGAAAGTCAGTGTTAGGCATAAATTCTTTCTCCATACTCTCACCTTTACTGGGAAATCTGGCCTGTGAAGTACAAAAAGGCACAGAGAAGCCACCATAGGTTAATTATCTGACTCTACCCCATTTTCCTTCCCCCAGGCCAACATTCCCCAAACACACCATCCATAGAAACATTTTCATAGTTAAGGATGAAGTAGGACACTGCTTTACTAAGAAGGATTAACAACACAACAGGCTGAAGAAAGTGGTTTCTTTCTTCTCTAATATGGATAATATGATTTATGTTTCTATTTTGTAGGCATCTTCCTACTCTAAAGGCTAGGCAGAGCCAGGTGATACTCAAGGAAAAGGAGTATTTAGTAAGTAGGCTCTCAGCTCTAGGTCACATGAATTAAAGATGTTCTTACGGTTTATAGATTGTTTAGCTCACCAGGGTACAAAAGAAGCCAGGATTGGCTAAAAGCCCTGGCTAGGGATAAAGAGTACATACACTACTCTTATCTTTAGTGTCATTATCCTTTTAAGAATTCAGGCACAGTGATAGAGATTTAAGGAAGATTTAGAAATTTAGGATTCTTTTTCCTGACTTTAAAGTCAATCATCACAGTTAAGTTGTGCTACAACTATAACTATCCTATTTTTCAATAATTCTTATACTGCATAGTTTTATTTTGTTTACCTTGTATTAGAAACAGAGTCATTTTTGCCTAACTAGACAATCTTGTATTTGCCTTATTACATTGTGCGGTTGACCCTATGCTAATTATGTATTTAAATGACTAGATAGAAATTCCATTTACTACAATGACGCAAAACATTTCAAGTTGGTAATACTTTATCATGTAACCTAGTCTTTGTGCATGATCTGAGTCACCCTGGAGTATCACTTCAGGAATAGGTAGCTTCCTGCTAACATATGCGGGCAGTGTCACTGGCCCTCATATGTGGGATCTGAACCAGGGCCGCTGGCGTCCCAAGCCAGCTCTTAACCACTGCGCCACTCTGCCAGCCCACATATGCTTTTTTTAAGATAGAGTTTCTGGTCACTAGAGTCTCTTGAGTTAGTCAGTCATTTGGACACATATTTTCCCTTGCAATGAAACCTTCTGTAATATGTATCTCAACAGTCCCTGAGTCCTGAGTCTATATATGTCACCTTCAAATTTCTTCATTTTTGTCATATGTATCCACATCATCACAGTCATGCAATTGATACTATGAGCATGCTGCGTTGTTATTACATTTTTAAAAAATTGATGAAAAGATCAATTTCCTAAAGAGTTATTACATGTTAAAGTGGTAGCCAAGGAAATGAGTATGTCGGATCCCTTTTAGCAATAGGATACTATTTATTTATTTATTTATTTATTTTTTAAATTTTATTTTATTTTTAATTAGTTTCAGGTGTACAACACAGTGCAATAGTTATACATTTTACCCCTCAAAGTGACAAACCCCCCACCCCCAATACACCACCCCACACACCCCCATATCATATATATCTATTACTCTTCCTCTGACTCTCTTCCACAGTATAATCCACATCCCGTGACTATCTATATATATTCAATTACAGTAGGTATACCACCTCCACTTTAGTAATACAGTGCAGTGATCAAACCTCTACTCCATCCATGAAATGGTCTCCCTAACAAGACTTATGATCATCTGACATTCCACAGAATATTTACAACATTATTAATTATATTCCCCAAACTGTTTTTCCTATCCCAGTAGCAATATTGTAGTTGCCTATTTATGCTGTCTAATCCCTTCCCCTTCTCCCTCATTCCCATTCCTCTCCAAATTAGCAACCCTGATTTTTCCTCTATATCTATGAGACAGTTTCTGTTTACTTTGCTCATTCATACAGTTTTTCATATTCCACATATAAGTGAGATCATATGGTATTTGTCCTTCTCTGACTGACTTATTTCACTCAACATTATAGTCTCTAGGTCCATCCATATCATTGCAAATGGCACGATTTCATTCTTCTTTATAGCGGAGTAATACTCCATTGTATAAATATACCACAGTTTCTTAATCCAGTCATCTACTGACGGGCATTTGGGTTGTTTCCAAGTCTTAGCTATTGTAAATTGTGCTGCTATGAACATCGGGGTGCATAACTTTCTTTGAATAAGTGTCTTGGTTTTTTCAGGATAAATACCTAGGAGTGGAATTGCTGGGTCAAAAGGTAGCTCTATTTCCAGTTCTTTGAGATACCTCCAAACTGACTTCCATAGTGGCTGCACCAATCTGCAGTCCCACCAACAGTGCAGCAGGGTCCCCTTTTCCCCACAGCCCCGCCAGCACTTGTTGTTTGTTGATTTGTTGATGATAGCCATTCTGACTGGAGTGAGGTGGTATCTCATGGTGGTTTTTATTTGCATTTCCCTAATGACCAGTGAGGTTGAACTTTTGTTCATATGCCTGTTGGCCATCTGTATGTCCTCTTTAGAGAAATGTCTCTTCATATCTTCTGCCCATTTTTTAATTGGGTTGTTTTTTTGGTGTTGAGTTTCATGAGTGTTTTATAAATTTTGGATATTAACCCCTTATCAGATATATCGTTGGCAAATATATTCTCCCATTCAGTAGGCTTCCTTTTTGTTTTATTAATGGTTTCCTTTGTTGTGAAAAAACTTTTAAGTCTGATATAATCCCATATGTTCATTTTCTTTTACTTCCCTTGCCCGTAGGGATGTATCAGTAAAAATATTGCTCTGGGTAATGTCTGCAAATGTACTCCCTATATTTTCATTTAGGATTTTTATGGTTTCAGGTCTTACATTTAAGTCTTTAATCCATTTTGAATTTGTTCTTGTATAAGGCGTAAGGAGATGATCCAGTTTCATTTTTTTTGCATGTGTCAGTCCAATTTTCCCAGCACCATTTATTGAATAGACTATCTTTACTCCAGTGTAAATTCTTGCTTCCCTTGTCATAGATTAACTGTCCGTAAATGCTTGGATTTATTTCTGGGCTCTCTGTTCTGTTCCACTGATCGATGTGCCTGTTTTTATGCCAATACCAAACTGTCTTGATTACTGTGGCCTTGTAGTAGGTTTTGATGTCTGGTAGCGTGATCCCCCCAACTTTGTTTTTTATTCCTCAGAATTGCCGAGGCTATTCTGGGTCTTTTATGATTCCATATAAACTTTAGGATTATATTTTCTATTTCTGTGAAAAATGCCCTTGGTAGTTTGATAGGAATTGCATTGAATCTATATATTGCTTTAGGCAGTATGGACATTTTAACTATATTAATTCTTCCTATCCATGAGCATGGTAGGTGTTTCCATTTATTTGTATCTTCTATGATTTCTTTCTTCAATGTCTTATAATTTTCTGAGTACAGATCTTTCACTTCTTTGGTTAAATTTATTCCTAGGTATTTTATAGTTCTTGACGCAATTGTAAATGGGACAGTTTTCTTAATTTCTATTTCCATTAGTTTATTATTGGTATATGCAAATGCCACTGATTTCTGAACATTGATTTTATATCCTGCTACTTTACTGAATTCGTCTATCAGTTCCAATAGTTTTTTGATGGAGTCTTTGGGGTTCTCTATATACAGTATCATGTCATCTGCATATAATGACAATTTTACTTGTTCCTTGCCAATTTGGATGCCTTTTATTTCTTTTTGTTGTCTGATTGCTGTGGCTAGAACTTCCAGCACTATGTTGAATAAAAGAGGAGAAAGTGGACAGCCTTGTCTTGTTCCTGATCTTAAGGGGAATGGTTTTAGCTTTTCCCCATTGAGTATGATGTTAGCTGTAGGTTTATCATATATGGCTTTTATTATGTTGAGATATGATCCCTGTATTCCCACTTTGCTAAGGGTTTTTAACATAAATGGCTGTTGGATTTTGTCAAATGCTTTTTCTGCATCTATTGAAATGACCATGTGTTCTTTATCCTTCATTTTGTTGATGTGGTGTATCACATTAATTGATTTACGGATGTTGAACCAGCCTTGCGCACTAGGGATGAATCCCACTTGATCATGATATATGATCTTCTTAATATATTGCTGAATTCTGTTTGCTAATATTTTATTGAGAATTTTTGCATCTATATTCATCAGGGAGATTGGCCTGTAGTTTTCCTTTTCTGTGATGTCTTTATCTGGTTTTGGAATCAGGGTGATAGAGGCTTCATAAAAAGAGTTTGGGAGCCTTCCCTCCTTCTGGATTTTTTGAAATAGTTTGAGAAGAATAGGTGATAGTTCTTTTTTGAATGTTTGATAAAATTCACTTGTGAAGCCGTCTGGTCCAGGGCTTTTGTTTTTTGGGAGCTTGTCAATTACTGATTCAATTTCCTTGGTAGTAATCAGGGTATTTAGATTTTCTGTTTCTTCTTGCGTTAGCTTTGGAAGGTTGTATGCTTCTAGAAAATTATCCATTTCATCCAGATTGTCAAATTTGTTGGCATATAGTTGCTCATAGTAATTTCTTAGAATTTTTTGTATTTCTGTGATGTCTGTAGTCATTTCCCCTCTTTCATTCCTGATTTTGCTAATTTGAGTCCTCTCTCTTTTTTTTTTTTTTGATGAGCCTGGCTAGAGGTTTGTCAATTTTGTTTATCTTCTCAAGAAACCAGCTCTTGGTTTCATTGATCTTTTGAATTGTTTTTCTGTTCTCTATATTGTTTATTTCTGCTCTGGTCTTTATTATCTCCTTTCTTGTACTCCCCTTAGGCCTCTTTTTCTGTTCTTTTTCCAGTTACCTTAGGTGTAAGGATAACATGTTCATTTCAGATTTTTCTTCATTCTTTAGGTAGGCCTGCACTGCTATAAACTTCCTCTTAGGACTGCTTTCGCAGCATCCCAGAGATTTTGGGTCGTGGTGTTTTCATTTTCGTTTGTCTCGAGGTATCTTTTGATTTCCTCCTTGATCTCATTTGTGACCCACTCACTATTTAATAGCATATTGTTTAGCCTCCATTTATTTGTCAGCTTCCCGGATTTCTTCTTATAATTGATTTCTAGTTTCATAGCATTGTGGTCAGAGAATACAGTTGAAATTATTTCAATCTTCTTAAATTTATTGAGACTTGTTTTGTGGCCTAACATGTGGTCTATCTTAGAAAATGTTCCATGTGCACTTGAAAAGAACGTATATTCTGTAGCTTTGGGATGAAATGCTCTGAAAATGTCTGTTAAATCCAGCTGGTCTAATGTGTCATTTAAGGTCGCTGTTTCCACATTGATTTTCTGTCTGGAGGATCTGTCCATTAGTGACAGCTGGGTGTTGAAGTCCCCTACTATGATAGTGTTACTGTTGATCTCTGTCTTTATGTCTGACAATATCTGTTTTATATATTTAGGGGCCCCTATGTTAGGTGCATAGATGTTTACTAGAGTTATGTCCTCTTGTTGGATCGATCCCTTCATTACTATGAAGTGTCCTTCTTTGTCCTTTGTTATATTCTTCAATTTAAAGTCCATTTTATCTGATATAAGTATCGCTACTCCAGCTTTTTTCTCAGTACCATTTGCATGAAATATTTTACTCCATCCCTTTACTTTCAGCCTGTATGAGTCTTTGGATCTGAGGTGAGTCTCTTGTATACAGCATATACTGGGGTCTTGCTTTCTTATCCATTCAGCCACCCTATGTCTTTTTATTGGAGCATTTAATCCATTTACATTTAATGTGATTATTGATAGGTGTGTATTTATTGCCATTTTCTTATTTGTGTTCGTAGTCTTTCATAGGTTGTTTTCTCTTTCTACTTAAAGAAGCCCTTTTAGCATTTCCTGCAAAGCTGGCTTGGTGGTAATGAATTCCCTTAACTTATTTTTTTCTGCAAAGCTCCTTATCTCGCCTTCGATTTTAAATGATAACCTTGCTGGATACAGCAATCTTGGTTGTAGGCCTTTATTTTTCATCACTTTGAAAACCTCCTGCCACTCTCTTCTGGCCTGCAAAGTTTCTGTAGAAAAGTCAGCTGATAATCTTATGGGGGTACCCTTGTAAGTAACTTGCTGCCTTTCCCTTGCTGCTTTAAGGATTCTGTCTTTGTCCTTAACCCTTGCCATTTTCACTATAATGTGTCTTGGAGTGGGCCTGTTTGGAATCATCCTGTTTGGAACTCTCTGCACTTCCTGGGCTTGTATTTCAATGTCCTTTGCCAGGTTAGGGGAAGTTTTCAGACATTATTACTTCAAAATATATTCTCAATCCCTTGTTCCCTCTCTTCTCCTTCTGGTACTCCAATGACCCATTGGTTATTGCGTCTGATGTTGTCCCCCAGCTCTCTTAAACTATTTTCCATGTTTTTCATTCTTTTTTCTTTTTGTTGTACCGCATGGGTGATCTCTGCTATTTTGTCTTCTAAGTCACTGATTCGATTTTCTGCTTCATCCAGTCTGCTAGTGATTCCATCAAGTTTGTTATTTAATTCAGTAATTGTGTTCTTAAGTTCTAGCTGGTTGCTTTTCATGATTTCTCTATCCTTCTTTATATTTTCATTAATTTCCTTGAACATTCTAATAATCAGTGTTCTGAACTCTGTCTCCGATAGGTTGGTTACCTCTATTTCCTCTATTTCCACTGATTCAGGAAGTTTCTTCTGTTCTTTTATTTGTGTTATGTTTCTTTGTCTCCCCATTCTGGCTTACTCTTTGTGTTTGCTTCAATATAACAGATAGATCCCCCAGATTTCTCAGTCTTTTCTGGGTAAACTTATATGTGTGTGTCCTTTATATTTGAATTACTCAGTCTCCCTATTCTCCTGTGCTTGTATCTGAGGTGTTCCTTGTGTCGTGCGTCCTCACTTGTTGAAGTTTTAGTTTTGATTACTTTTGGTTTGTCAGTAGGGTGGGATTGACTCAGATTGATTAGCTGTGAGGATCAGCAGCGTCTGCAGTTTATGAGCTGCTGTGAGAGGATTGACCCCTCTGATGAAACTTGGACCCTATGGGTCTTAGTACCTGTAGTAACTTCTTTTTGGGTGTGACTCTTGTATGTTAAACCCAGAAATGCTCTGGTTTTATCTAAAGTTACCTCCGGGTATGATGATTCTTGTGTCTGTTTGTTTGGACCCACTGCTGCAGAGTGATTTTAGAGCATAACAGATCAACAAGAACAACCTCCGCAGCCACCAAAGGAAACCAAATGCTCGCACAATTAAAATCAACCAACCATCAAACTACAGTCAACTTGTACAGAAATATCAATCATACTAATGAAGAAAACAAACAGAAACAAAACAAAAACCACATACTCAATAATAACAGAAGAGGAAACAAAATAAAATACAATATCCTAAAATAAAAAATAGAATAAACATGAGAAACCGATTAGCTATACCTAAAAAATAAAAAATAAAAATAAACTAAAATAATAATAAAAAGTAAGAAAAATTTAAAAAATAAAATTTGCAGAAAAAAAGGAAAAGAGGAAAAGTATAGCAGTGAGAAGAATGAATAAAATAAGAGAGAAAGTGAGGGTGGGGAAAAAGAAAAGAAAAGAGAAAAAAAGAAAAACGAAACAGGAAAAAAAAATATATATATATATTTGTCTACACACCCATATATATGGACATATATTCACCTATATACACCTATATATATATATATGCCTATATTAAAAACTACAATATGATTATAATGAAATAGAAATAAAAACCAAAAACAACCAAGATAAGCAGCCAATAAAGGGAAAACAAAACAGAATAAAACCAAACAAACCAAAAATACCCGTGCTGGTCTAGGCTAAAGTCCACCAAGCTCTCTTCAGTTTGTCTGCTGTACAAAAATTCCTGTGCTGCCTTGTGGGAACAGTAGGCCACCTGATGCCTAGCGTGATCCTGGCACTGCAGGTTTGCTGTACTTGAGTGTGGTTGTTACGTGTGATTGGTGGTTTTTACAAAGTCACTGCCTTTTTGCTTTTGCCTGTCCCAAGGCAGGCTGCACCCCCAAAGGCTCAATGAGTGTCTCTGGGCACCCTTTGGGTTGACAGCCGTGGAGAATTAAAGAATTCCTCACTACCAAAAGCCTGCTGCTAAGAATCTGTTAATTAGTGCCTCAGCAGATGAACCTGCCCTGCCTCCCAAGCCTTGCCTAAAGGTGGGGCGGTGGGTAGTCTCACTCTGCTGCCTTTACTGGGTGGAAATTCTCAACCCCTGCAGGTAAGGATATCTTCCTAGTCTGCCCTTGCTATTGCTCCCTTCAGGAGTCAGTTTAAGACTGTCTTGGCGGTGGACAAAGTTTGTGGGAGTGGGTGAGTTATTGGGTTTTTTTTTTATTTTCTTTCTGTTCAAGAGTAGAACAAGGGAACATAAATAAAAAACATAAAAAAAAACAAAGCCACAGTTCCAACACTGTTTCAAGCTAAGGCCTTTGCCTCTTATGCTCCAGCGGAGTTCCTGCTGCTCTCCCAAAAGGTCTGCCGGGATTTAGGGAATTGCGCGCACCCTACCGTGTGGCCAAGATCCCCGCTCCGCGTCTCTCGGGGACCTGCGTCTCCACCCGGCGCACTGCTTGTCCGAGCGAGTCCTCTTTTTCCGCTGCTCCCGGGTTCCAGGCTTCTGCCTCGGAGCCGGCGCGCCCGCGCGGATCTCCTGCTGCTCTCCCAAACGGTCTGCCGGGATTTAGGGGACTGCGCGCACCGTGCCGCGTGGCTCCGATCCCCGCTCTGTCTCTCTGGGATCTGTGACTCCGGCCGGCGCGCTTCGTCTCCGCGGGCGAGTCCTGTGTTTCCCCTGCTCCCGGGTTTAAGGCTTCTGCCTTGGAGCCGGCGCGCGCCCACGCCGTTCTCCTGCTGCGCTCCTGGAGGGACTGCCGACGGGGTGCAGGGGACTGCGCACACCTTTCCACGCGGCTCCGATCCCCCGCTCCGTCTCCTCCGGGACCTGCGTCTCCCGCCCAGCGCGCTGCCAAGCCCGTGGGCGAGTCCTCTGTTGTCCCCTGCTCCCGGGTTTCAGGCTTCTGCGCTCCGCGGGACCCGGTGGGCACAGAGGCTGATCCCTGAACCGGGAGGGTGCAGGGACTGATCTTGCCCTGCCGCTGCTGGGCTCTGCACCCTGCTTCCTGGGGACCTGGCGAGCCGTGGGTGCAGCTCGTATCTCTGCACAGTCGTCTCCTCTCTCTCCTCCCGCACTCGCCCGGGCTGAGGCTTCTGCCTCAGACTGCAAACCAACGCGCTCTGGCTGAACTCTAGGTGGGCCGCGGGCCGCAGGGAGCGAGCCGGGGCAACACTCACCGTGACTCAGCAGCCGCGGGTGCGGGCTGCACCTCACGCGTCTCGCCGCCTTCTTCCCCTACTCGCCCGGCCTGCCCACCTTCCAGCAATCCTTGTGTGGAACTCTTAGTCGCTCTGTGTGATGAGTAGATGTCTCTTTGAAGCGTATTAGAAGTTCAAATTGTGGATATTTCCAGGGGAGATTTCATGGAGCCCTCCTCACAGCCGCCATCTTGCCCCTCCCCTCTAGGATACTATTTAGAAATAGACACAGAGATTTAGAGAAATAGACAATAGAGAACTGAAGCAAATATAAACTTTCCATCAACACAAGGAAAAATGAACTTGAATCATTTAGAGAAATTTTGTGTTTGCTTGATGAACAAGAACACAAATATGAAAGTCATCAGAGACCCATATCATAGGAGTGCTCGTATTAAAAGAAACTCTCTTCTTTTACAGTTCATAGCTCACCAAAGGAACAAATATATTGGTTCTTCATATAAGCCAATACACACACACACACACACACACACACACACACACACACACACCTTCGTGGTCTATTCTTTCCACAGCACATTTGGAGATACAACTCGGTCTTGGATGGTTGGGCAAAGGCATTGTCAGTGTCCTCACTGTTCATTTACTCCCAGGTTTATTGTGTGGATCCACAGCCTATGCAGGTCCTCTGCACAGGCATTTGACCAGCTTGTCTAGTATTTCTTTCATCTTTATACCATAGATGATGGGGTTGAGCATAGATGGTAGAAGAAGGTAAAGATTAGCAAGGAGAATGTGAGCTTGCGGTGGTATATTGCCACCAATGCGGTGGGTGAGAGAGGCAAAGAGTGCAGGCACATAAGTGACAAGGATGACAAAGATGTGGGCTGAACAGGTGTTGAGAGCTTTGCAGGTGGCATCTCTAGAGTTAAGGCGCACCACAGCCTGCAGGATGAGACCATAAGAGAAGCCAATGAGCAGCAAATCAAGTCCCACCACAAGGAGAATCACAAAGAGCCCATAGATATTATTAGGTCTAGTGTGGTCACATGCCATTTTCACCACAGCCATGTGGTCACAGTAGGTATGAGGAATGACCACGTGGCAGAAAGTCAACCTTTGAAGTAGAAGAGGCATGGGCAGGATAAGAATCACACCCTTGATGAGAGCCACCAGTCCCAGGCGTCCAACGAAGGAATGGCTCAGAACTGTGTTGTAGTGTAATGGCTTACACACAGCCACGAAGCGGTCAAAGGCCATTGCCACAAGTATAGCTGATCGTACCACGGATGCTCCATGGATGAAAAACATCTGGGTGAAACAGGCATTGGAAGCTATGTCCCGATCATTGAACCAGAAGATGCAGAGGAGCTTGGGCAACACAGCCAGAGTGGATATGAGGTCAGCCACCATCAGCAGGGCCAACAGCAGGTACACTGGTGTGTGAAGTGTGCGTTCTGTGGCCACCAGGAAGAGGATAGCGCCATTACCAATGATGATAGCCAAAAACATAGAGAAGAAAGGAAGAGAAAGCCACAAGTACTGTGACTCTAAGCCAGGTATGCCCATCAAAGTAAAGGTCAGGAAGCTGGAATGGTTGAAGATTAGCATAGTAGAAACTGTTGGTAGTTGTTAAAGAAAGTTTAGACACCTGCCAATAAGACACGGGTAGTGGGTTGTTTTTATCAGTTTGACTTTTAATGACTTGAGATGGGGCTCAGAGAAAGATGGAAGAGTACCTCTTTGCGATCATGGAGTTTGCAATCTGGCTTTAGGTTTATCTTGAAGCACCTATGTTATTTTCACAATTATTATTTTAAATGATGTTCAGATTTCTTTTCTGTATAAGGAATCCCAGTTCAGCAGTTTTGTACTTAATTTCCACCCACCCCCACCCCCACCCCCAGAGTTCTGAGTAAGAGGGGAGAAAATGTTTTTATCCTTGGTTAAAGAATGTAAGAACCTGATAGAAGAACCAGGATCTTCTCACAGGGAAGCTACCTAGATAGAGAGAGGATATATGCTTCACCCCTTGTTGCAGGAGTGCTGAACTTTTTAGGAAAATCTTTGAGCTTCTTCACTTTTATACATTGTTCCTCTTTCAGGGATCCACTGTCTGGTCATCATCCTGTTTCTCCCCCTGCAGCTCTCTGTGTTTTAGACAAAGTATAAGAGATATATGAGGTCAGACAATTAAGTTCACGAACTCATCCTAGAAAAAGTGCTACATACCTCATTGCTGAATATCACTAGGATCATCTTCAAAGTACTCCTCTTGGGAAGATTTGGACCAATGCCAGTGCCTAGTCCACCCTTCAAAGCAATTTTGGAACTCTTTTTCTGGAATGGCCATCAGAGCGGTCGTCGTATTACCCTTGATATCCTGAATGTTATCAAAATGTCTTCCTTTCAATATTTCTTTTATCTCAGGTAAAGAAAGAAGTCATTGGGGGCCAGATCAGGTGAGTAAGGAGGGTGTTCCAATACAGTTATTTGTTTACTGGCTAAAAACTCCCTCACAGACAGTGACATATGAGCTGGTGCATTGTCATGATGCAAGAGCCATGCATTGTTGGCAAAAGTTCAGGTTGCCTAATTTTTTCATGCAGCCTTTTCAGCACTTCCAAATAATAAACTTGGTTAGCTGTTTGTCCAGTTGGTACAAATTCCTAATGAATAATCCCTTTGATATCAACAAAGGTTAGCAATATCATTGCAACAAGTTTGCGAACTTAATTGGCAGACCTCGTATTGTCCAAATAAGGACACCATTAGGTGGCTGCCTCTCACCAATTCTAAAGCTAAGTATTTATGCACTTTGAGTTTTTTGCATGACAGATGGAACTTTCTTCCCCTAGAACTGGTTGTCATGTGTAGATTGAATTCCCGTTAGCTGTGGGGTGTTTACCTCAAATTAGTCCACTGAGCTACCAAAAAGCACTGATGTATTCTTCAGTTTTATCATGAATTAAGCAAAATCCCCCTCTCCAGTAAAATATTTACTATTACAATCTTTTCCTGTTCATTGCTATTTTACCTCTTCACTGGGGGAGAAAGCATGTTCTATCACTACAATCACTTTCTTATGTTTATACTCTATCTCTTTGTTCCTCTTTCCCTTAATTATATTAATATAGTAAAGGATTAATTCTTGTTAAACCCAAATCTATCTACTTTACATCTATACAGGAGCAGCTGAACATGACTTCCAAGATATATACAACATGATCATTGATTCTAATTTTACCACAGTCTTTGGTGAGTTTCTATCATAGTCAGGCAATCATAACGTGTGTCTATTCATACTTTATCCTGTTAGACATTTTCTTTTCTTTCTTCTTAATCTCCTAACAGACCCATCTCCCTTCTCAAATTCAGAAGGTGATTTTTCTCTTCCATTAAACACGAAAACAAAAACAAAAAACAGACGAAACCAGAAGATACTTTTCTCATTTCCCCACCACCAAAATAGCACGGACCACATTGTTACGCATATACTGTGCTTCCCTATTAGAAAGGATGGCCTGAGTCATTTCTATTTAAAGTTTACTTATCTGCTTTTGAACGGAATCTCATTTCCTTTCCCTCACATAAAAATTTGTTCCTGTAATTATACCATTCTCTCCTAACTGCCTTTCCCATTTCTAGTGAGACTTCCCACTATTGTCATCTATACCACCACCATTCTAGTCAAGGAACCTTTAGTTTTCACTTGGACTACTGAAATAACCTCCTCGCTAGTCTTTCTGCTTGTCCTTTGCCTGCACACTGCTTATTGCTCACAGAGTGGCCCTATTATCTTTAAAAATATAACATGAGGTCCAGCTGAGTGGCTCAGTTGGTTAAGAGCTCGCTCAAGAGTGCGAACTCTGAGCAACAGGGTTGCTGGTTTGAATCCTGGCCCATGCTGAGCTGCCATTGAGCTGCGAACCGGTGGACAGATGGCTCAGCTAAAATATATATAATGATATTACAATTATTAATAAATTTATATTACATAAAGAATAAAATCAAAAGTCTTCCATGATGCACAAGTTACCCTGATGTACTCTGATCGTAAATACTCATGATATTCAAAGTATCATTCAGCTATAGCTCACCTCTTTAACTTCATCTACTGCCATTCTCCCCTGCTTGCTCACTTCACTCAGCCATTTTGCTTTTCTTTAAGTATGACAAAAGTTTATTTCTGCCTCAGAGTATTTATTCTTACTGTTCCATCTACCCATACACTTCCACATCATTCACTCTCTACTTTTATGGGATCCGTGAAAATATAATTGCTTTTTAAGCTTCTATTTTTATCACACTAAACCATGTATCATTTTCTGAAACAGTTGTCCCCACCCTCATTGACATCTTTATACTTCATAGAGTTAAAAAGTGGTCACAGCTCTGGCTGCATATTAGAAACATCTGAGAAGTTTAAACCTTTGATACTTAGAAAACTTAGGTATATTTAAGGAATGGTGAGAAATTCAGGGTGACCTTGCTGTCAAGTACAAGGAGTTTTGGAGACCAAGTCAGAAGTGGACCCATGACTGACAGCTCCTTTTGCTTAAAATGCTTTCCACATCCTTTCTTCTTTTCTTGACAAATTAAGACTTATTCTTTTAAAACTCAACTTTACCCTCATTTCTCTGCTCTTGCCCATATCATGACTCTGCCCATATCTATGCTCTATTTTATAACACTTAAGCTAAGTTTCCTTTCTTTACTCAATCCCTCATTTAGCATTTATTCAGTACTCACTATGAGTGAAGATTTGTAAATAAATTCCACTTTTTCATATCTGACAATGTTTCTGCATTATTTGAAAATGATCTGATTTTTGAAATCTTTTACTCCCTCACCCCTACATCCTCTGTAAACTCACTCAACTTTCAGAAATGAGTCAATACTTTTAGGTATCTGGGTTAGAGGTTGCTGGTGGCTATCAATAAATGCCAGTTAAACAGGATCATTCGGGGCTACAGATAGAAGGCACTTAGAAAGAACAATCTGATTGAAAGAACGGGAAGTATGGATAGTTTCAATGATTTATATAAAAACTTACCCAGATATGTTCTACTATATTCTTCCTTCCAACCTCCTTTCTGCTAGTAACTAGAGCCTTGTTATTTGGAAGTCATGGCTTGAAGCTGCCTACCTCATGTTTCAAGGGACATTAGTTTTGTAGTTGTTGTTGAGCTCCTGGGAAGGGACTCCTTGCCCACCCCAGCTCTTCTCCTGTGTTTTTACCTCAGACACAACATATAAGCTTTCTTGTGACAGTGGACCACGGTTCTCACACTAGGTAGGGAAAATTTAAATTCTATGATTTCATCACCCCAAAGCTCTGGGCACAGTCATGACTCTCCAGAGGTCAAGAAAGAGGGAGGGTAAAAGAAATAGTTTGTTAGGGGATCCCATTGGACCTTTAATTAAAAGAGCAACATGACTTGACAAGTAGTTCCCAGAGGAAAAGGGATAATTTTGACCATTCCCATTTTTTTATGTAATGATGGTGTTATGTGACTCCCCTGTATTTAGAGGATGCCTATAGATATGTCTTTAACCCTTTAATAGAGACTTTTGAATAAGGTCGATCTTCAGGACTGCTAGTGAGGAACCTTAGGTACCTCTATGTCATAAGATGAGGAGCACAAAGGACTGATTCAACAAATGGAAACTTCCTATCAAATGAGAGTATATTCTTGAAATGGACACAAATTTTGAAAGAAACAAAGACAATTTTGCATCCAATTCCTTCATAATGAATTTCTCTGTGCAATCACTGTTGAAAAGAATACAGCAGTTGTTCTCAAACATTTGCAGACATTACCCGGAGCAATGTTTTTACTGATAGATCCCTGTGGGCAAGGGAAGTAAAAGAAAAAAATGAACATATGGGATTATATCAGACCTAAAAGTTTTTTCACAGTAAAGGAAACCATCAATAAAACAAAAAGGAAGCCTACTGAATGGGAGAATATATTCACCAACGATATATCTGATAAGGGGTTAATATCCAAAATTTATAAAACACTCATGCAACTCAACACCAAAAAAACAAACAACCCAATTAGAAAATGGGCAGAAGATATGAAGAGACATTTCTCTAAAGAGGACATACAGAAGGCCAACAGGCATATGAAAAAATGTTCAACCTCACTGGTCATTAGGGAAATGCAAATAAAAACCACAATTAGATACCACCTCACTCCAGTCAGAATGGCTATCATCAATAAATCAACAAACAACAAGTGCTGGCGGGGCTGTGGGGAAAAGGGGACCCTGCTGCACTGTTGGTGGGATTACAGATTGGTGCAGCCACTATGGAAGTCAGTATGGAGGTATCTCAAAAAACTGGAAATGGAACTACCTTTTGACCCAGCAATTCCACTCCTAGGTATTTATCCCAAAAAACCTTAGGAGTTATTTAAAAACACAGATTGCTGATCGCCATCCCCAGTATTTCTGACTCAGTGGGTCTGGGGTGGGACCTAATAAATTGCATGTCTAAACAAGTCCTCAGGTAAAGATACAGCTGTTCTTAGAATCACACATTGAGAAGGGCTGGCTTAATCTATAGCCAGTTGTGTTCTGGGTACTGCAAGTGGGGACTATTTATAAGTTATATTTGATAACACATGTTTAGTTGCAGCTGCTCAGAAATACTGATGCAAGCTTTCAAGATTTCACATTTAAAGAATGTAAGTTTGGGGCCGGCCAAGTGGCACGGTGGTTAAGTGCTGGCTTGGGAAGCCAGCGGCCCCGGTTCGGTCCCACATATGAGGGCCAGTGACATTGCCCTAAAAAAATAAAATAAATAAATAAAAATAAAAAAAGAATGTAAGTTTGTGTAGTTGCTTTTCTTTGCCCTTCTGTCAAAGTACAAACAGCTTTTGGATAATGCTTTTACCCTATAAAGCCAGAGATTCCTAAGAGAAGTCTAAATTTTGCATTTATTCACATGTTCTCTTTGATAAATACACTACATAATATTTTTCTTCATTTTGAGATGGTAGTGGCAGGTGTAGTTTTTTGTGGAAATCTGGATGGTGCCGAGAGAACTTTGCTCTTTTGTGTTAATGTATGCTTTACTCTAGGGCAGTGGCTCTATCCCTCTCAAGCCCAAATTACCTTTAAGTAATTCTTAATTATTAAATTACATGTGTAATCTACTTTATAGACATAAAATTTTTATAATGTCCTAATTGTAATAGAGAAAAAATAAAAAATAATTTGCAATCTATGTAATAATTATATGTATAATGTATTTATATGTCATACATATATGTCACAAGTATATATATAATATACACATATATTTATAGTACATATATATAATAAAGACAAATTTTTCAATATGCAATGTTCAGGCATGAGAAGAAACAGACTCTAGTGAAATTATAAGTTAGCCTCTGTAAATAGGACAATTGTAAATGCAGAAGGGTAGAGATGAGTGGTGTAGGGGGTTTGAATACAACATGCTTCATTGCCATCAGTAAATTAACATTTCCTGGTAAAGCTCTAAACAGATTAAGGTAGAACCAGTCTTTAACTCTTTATTAGGGAAATTCAGTGAATATTAAAAACATGCATGATAGTGTGGGCTGTTATCTAGCAGATATGACTCACCTGCCCCTCTGGGTGGAATGTACATTACTTTCCCATTCCATCAAAGTGGGACTTGACCATGGCCTGTTTTGAACATTGGGAAGTTGGGAGACATGACAAAGCAGAGACTCTAAATGTGTTTGAATGGTTGGGCTTGGCTTATTGTGTGCCAGGGACCTATTCTGAGAAGAGCATGTCCCAGGTGGCCTCTGGGTCCTACGGTGAAAACACATGGAGCTGACATGAGTCCAGTTCAAATTCTGGAATCAAGCTCAGACAACCTGCCTCATGTGTTGTGCATAGCTAGCCAACCGAGCTCAGCCTAAAATTAACCAAACTAAAGTAGAACTGAAAACAAAAATACAAGTGTTATTACAAACTGTTAGTTTCCTGTTGCTACTGTAACAAATGATCACAAACATCTAGGCTTAAAACAATACAAATTTGTTATCTTACATTCTGAAGGACAAAAGTCCAAAATGGGTCTCACTGGGTGAAAATCAAGATGTCAGCAGGGCTATATTCCTTCTGGAGAATTTAGGGGAGGCTCTGTTTCTTTGATTTTTCTGGATTATAGAGGGCACTCTCATTTCTTGGCTTTTTACCTTCTTCAAAGCCAGTGAGAGCTTTGGTCCTTTTCACCCTACAATCTTTCTGGTTCTCTCTATTCTGCCTCTCTCTGTCACTCATAAAGACCCTTTTGATTACACTGGGTCCACCGAGAGAATCCAGGGTGATCTCCCCATTTCAAAGTCAGCAGTTAACCAACCTTAATCCCATCTTCAATTTTAATTGCTCATTGCCATGTAACCTAACAGATTTCAAGGAATTAAGACAGGGTTTTTGAGGGGAGTGAGGGGCATTATTCTGCCTATCATTGAGTTTTGGATTGTTTTGTTATGCAACATTATCACGACAAAAGGCATCTAAAACTTATGTACTTTGTGTCTATTATAGTTTTGGCCTAGATGATAGTCAAAAGATTTTCCACATACATGAGTATCTCTTAATGAATTCTCACTGTGTAGAATTCCATCGTCTTTACCTTCTGCCCATTATTTGCCAGAAGGGCAATCCTGTTTCTTACCTGAGAGTTAATGACATAAATTTAGCATATTTTCTTCTCACATATATTGTTTTTAAAATAATTATGTATTTGGTTATTAAAATATATTGTCTTGCTTTGTGTTTGTGTGTTTAATTATGGAAGGTTTACTGTGTAACCTTTTTCATGTAACATTTTGCATAACTTTATGTTACCTGTAACATAATACTTTATGCTTTGAATGTACTACATTAAAAAAATTTTATGTGAATTCTAACTTTTTTTCCTCTTTTTGTTTATTTGTTTGTTGAGTATCATTATGAAATGGGTTTTTCTTTGAAATTTCTCTTTTTTTTAAAATTAAAGTTTATTGGTGTGACAATTGTTAGTAAAATTACATAGATTTCAGGTGTACAATTCTGTAATATTTCATCTATATATCACATTGTGTATTGTCCACCCAAAGTCAGTTCTCTTTCCATCACCAAATATTTGATCCCATTTACCCTCATCTACCTCTTCCTCCCCCCTTAACTTTTTGGTATCACAAATAGAGAACACCCTTTTTATGCCTCCTTTTATAAGAGGTTTTCTGCATTAGAGGTCCTAATTGGTCTGCCATGATGTGCCTTTTGTGATAATGAATAAATAAATTTATAAATAAATAAAACAAGTGTGCCAAACTCCTTAGTTCTCATGGCAACTTTGGGTGGGGTGGGTTTAAGGATGGGGGTCAAGGTGGAGCACTATTATGGAGGCTGGGCTGCCTCCAGTTGTGAGAAGTCTCATTCTTTTATACCAAAATGCCATAATTTTTCTGTTCTTTGAATTTTCATGATATTACAATGTTGAAATATCTTATAATAAAATATGCAGAAAGAAACAAATTTGCTTTATTCAAGGTTATCCATACTTTCACCTTTGATACATGTTAAATTTCTTTCAGGTCCATCCAAGTGGCGAGGTGGTTATGGGCTGGCTTGGGACGCCAGCGCCCCCAGTTCGGTCCCACATATGAGGGCCAGTGACACTGCCCTCAAACAAAAAAAAATTTCTTTCAAACTATTTCTGACATTTTACACTTCCACACACATCAATGCAAGTCTCCATGTCACCATATTCTTAATAATACTTGACATAGTTCATTTTTGCTAATCTGGTGCATTTGAAATGGCATCTTATTATTATGTATTTTTATGTAAGTGAAATTTACTTCTACATATTTTGTCTAGTTTTCTTAGTTAGTTGTTAGTTTAAAATTGATTTGGAGTTATTTTCATTTTATGCTTAAAAATACATAGTCACTTATATGTGTTTCAATAATTTTCTCCTAATTTATTTACTTTCAATGTTATTATTCCACGTCATACTAACATAAATTATGAAAAAGAGAACTGTATCAATTGCTTCATTTATAGTTTGTACATTTTTGACTTCTTTTTCTTTTTTTTTTTAGCTGAACCATCCTGCCACTTGTTGGCAGCTCAGCGGCAGCTCAGCTCGGGCTGGGCATCGAACTGCTGTTGATTAGAGTTCAGCTCGCACTCTTTTTTTTATGTTTTTAAAGATTTTTTATTAGGGAATTGGGGAGGGGAACAGCATTTGGGAATCGGGGAAGGGGAACAGACAAGTTGCTGTCTTTTTGTTCTTCAGTCTAGTTGTGGAGGACGTTGCTTCACTGGCCCATGTTGGTATCGTCATTGCGCTCTTCCCGGATGAGGCAGATTGGTCGCCGGCCTCTGGATGTCGCTCACCATGGCTATTGGCAGCTCACACTGGCTGCCAGCCTCTCACACTGGCTGCCGGCCATTTACTGTAGCCTATGGCAGCCCACTGCAGCAGGAGCTGCAGTCTACACCATTGCCAGGGTTCACACAGCCCAGCTCCAGGTGGAGCTGTTGTTGGCTGTAGAGGGCAGTGTCATTGGCCCTCAGATGTGGGATCTGAACCAGGGCTGCTGGCGTCCCAAAACCAGCTCTTAACCAATGCGCCACTCGGCCGGCCCTGACTTATTTTTCTTATTTGTCCAGTGTCATCAAGGTAAAGGAATGCAATATTTTAAGAATTTGTCTGTAATCCACTTAGATTTTTTGTTGTCTGTGGGTCATGAAATGGTTATATTTATTATGTTTTAAAATATATTAATAGATAACTCTAACTAATGATTAGTACACTCTATCCTTTCCGATTATTAATGGGACATATGTCAAGTAAATGTGTGCATCTGTTTCTGGGATTTCCATTACTTTATTTCAGGTGTTCTTCTATAACAGTTTGACATAAACTTCTATATCTTCTAGTAATTCTTTTTTTTTTTTTTTTTTGAAACTTTTAAAAGATTTTTTATTTTAGGATAATTTAAAAACTCCAGCTCCTGTGATTCTTTCTTTTCTTTTTTTCTTTTTCTTATTAAAGTTTATTGAGGTGACAATTGTTAGCAAAATTACATAGATTTCAGGTGTACGATTCTGTCCACCTTGCTCTTACAAACTTGACTATTCTTAGAATTTTATTTTTCATATATATATGTTATTGTTTCACAGGTTCTACAGAATTGCTTTTGAGAGTTTAATTAGGCTTACATCTAAATTATAGATTCATTTAAGCAGATTATATATCTTTGGTGTATTGAGTTTTTCATCTAAGATCATGGTGTGGTGTTCTCTTTAATCACATATTTTATATTCATAAAATCTCTTATATTGCTCCATGATTTTCCTAAATTTTACCCATCTATTTATGTTGATTTTGTATCTGTCAATCTTGTTAAACTCTTTTAAGAGTCCAATAAATTCTCTGCAAGTTCTCATATTTTCTTTAAAAATACTAATATCATTCACATTTATTTCTTTTATTTATTTTTTCTTATTGCTTGGCTGTGACCTTCAATAAAATGCTCAGTATGGAAGGAGGGGGTGGTGATAGTAGATTCCTTTGTTTGTTTGTGGGTTTTGGGGGGGGGTTGCTTTAGAAAAATTTAGTGATGTTTCCAAATTTTCACAATTTAGTACACATTTCTAAAGTTTTTACTTTCCAATATCTAACATCACTTGCTTCCCATTATATTTTCTTGAAAACTATATAGTTGGTCTAAGATTTCATACCTATTTTCATTAGGTTTTTGTAGTAACATCATATGATATTTTCATAGTTGCTATATCTGATTTCGGTCTTGTTTTCCATTTTTAATATTCATATTATTTGTCTCTTTTCTTTTACCAAACACCCCAAATTCCTGGTAGACATACATCAATGATACAATGAAATAAATTAAGAAAACACATTGGCTTCTGTATCATCTAAGGTTCAATCAGAAGAATAACCTATAGATGTGTGTGTGTGTGGTGGGGTGTATCTGAGATATGGAGAATTAAAATACAAACAAAACGAAAATAGAAGAAGAGTTCTAAGAAAGTAGGCTACAAATACTTCTTCCCTGACTCTTTAACAAAAGACTCTACCTTCACCTCTGTATTCTGATCTAGTCAACTAGAAAAGCTTGAATGCTCGATTTCCTAGGAGACACAGACATTCCCTAGATGGCTTTAGCCATAAACGCAGTGCTACGCACCAAATTCCCAAGTGGGGCTGTGAGATAGGTTTTATCAGTATAACAACCTTTTGGCCCAGTATTCAGATAGTTGAGGATAGGAGACTAATAATGTTCTTTCAGTCTTTTGATGATACTTCCACAATGCTGTGCCTTCTCATGTCTGCTGTCCTGGAGACATGTGAGTTTGGGTCAGGGAAAGAGCCTGCCAAAGACATTTCTTAGCCAATAAGAGAAGTCTGTCTGGGCAACTGGTGATAAGAAGATTACATCAAAGCTGGGAGAATGAGATTTTGAGCCAGGAAAGTGGATTTTGCTGAATAACAATTTCATGCAGTCTAATTTGGTGTTTTATTCAACAGGCTTCCTAAAAATAGGAGTTCTAGTTTGGTATTAGGCTCAGTATCGGAAAAGGGATCACAGTGGGGAGCTGCCAGCAAATAGAGAAAGAGCCAGACCAGGGAAATTGGAGGCATTATTAAGAAAGTTCAAGACATTTACTATGATATTCCTGAAATTACTAAAAGGAAATAATTACTCACTAGGCATTTGAGAGAAATGTGTGTGCTAATACGATAGACACTGCAGGGATCAACAGAAAGAGATTGGGCAAGGTGAGTCAGCAGAACCTTAATGGTTACCTTGAGCTTTTTTGTGCTCCAGTGTTCTCTCAATGGGCAGAGGAAACTCAAGTTTAGCTGTGCTCTTGTGCAGACTGAATGACAGCCTTTGGTTTGCAGTGCAGTTTCAGGCATGGATAGGTTTCTCCATCCCTAGTGTTTTCCCCAAATTGTGATGTTGGAACTTTTATCTTAGAGAGGGCATTGACTTTAATGTCACAATAAGAATTGGATTAGAGATTGAGTCAGAGGGATGGTTCAAACGGAGTAAGAATGGTCATAAATCTTTATCAATATCATAAAATATTTTATACAAGAGATGTGTGAAACTACAGACTCATTTTTGTGAGTTGGATGGGGTGGTGATAGGTTGGAGTGAGATGATAAGAGTACATAACCCTATGAAGAAGTTGGTGTGAGTAGGCTGGGATTCCTTAGAAAGAAATATAAGAACTGCAAGTAATGTTTACTTACATCAATCAAATTTGGAGCCAATTTAGTCCAGTGATATGTG
This sequence comes from Aselliscus stoliczkanus, assembly GCA_033961575.1. Classification (NCBI taxonomy): domain Eukaryota; kingdom Metazoa; phylum Chordata; class Mammalia; order Chiroptera; family Hipposideridae; genus Aselliscus; species Aselliscus stoliczkanus. Next base: position 90,877,019 of record CM066736.1, read on the forward strand.
GTAATCTGTGCCAAGTCCAGTTTTTACAAGAAAAAAATTTATAAAGCATAGAGTTGGAGCCTAAGGAGCAAGGAAGGAACCTCAATTAAACAATCATTAAGTTAAGCCTTCTGGCTCTGGGTGAGTGAATTAGTGAGATGATTAGAAGCTATAGAAATGTCTGGCATAAACTAAGAATTTGAGGTGGTATAATGAGCAGGGCTTTTCTGCTTCTTCCTTTGACTCTAGGTCCATTATCCATGTTGAGCTACCCAGTTGAGCAGAGACCTTTATTAGCTCAGCAAGCAAACCTGTGTCATAAAAAACCAGAGCTGAATGCCTCTAGTTTGGCTGAGAGCAGCTAAGGAAGGTATTTTCCAATCTCCAAATGATTGTCATGTGACCCTAGAGGGCATATAGAAAAAATTGTAAAGAACCTTTTGTCAGCATGTTTGCCCTACAGTGGTACAGGTCTCATTATATAAATGTTCAAGCTAAGACTAAATTCTAGTTGGTGAAAGAAACTGTGTGAGGATTCTTTACTGGATCTGAGATCACTTTCCTATTAAAGTGAAGGCAATGATAATAGTAAAGGACATCTGTTGAGCACCTTCTATGGCCACAAATGAGGTATTTGTCTTCACATTTCAACAACCTCACAATGTATTATTATTACCATAGTACAAATCAGAAAGCTGTAGCATTTTACAGGAAAATTGACTTGTGCTAGGGAACACTGACAGTAAGAGTTAGATACAAAGATCTGTTCCCAGTGTTATGGATTCCAATTCCAATGCCTATAATCTTTTTTTTTTTTCCACCTCACCTTTCTGCTTTAAAAACTCCAAGATGCCACTGGTATTTTACCTCTTCAAAAAATACATGAAGGCAAGCATGAGATCTAGAGTAGATCTTGTCTGATTATTAGGTGAAGGTCTGGAGAGCTCAAATCACATCCATAACTGTCACATTTTTGGACAAGTCTAAACTCTTACCTCAATGTGTTTCTCCTTAGGGAAGATAAAACTCTACGTCAAATTGATCAGAACCTTAGCTCTTTGCTGCTCCTGCTCTCCCAGCCATAAGCTCACAGAGCAGTGTGTCCAACGAGACTCTTCATATGTGCCTTCTGGTACAAGTCATGTTTGTCTCTCTTTTGTGGAGTTCATGTGGTTTATTGGCTGTGAGCTGCGATTAGAATAGCACTTGTCACCGACTTTCACTTGTTTTAGCCCCTTTGCCTGTGAGGAAAAAAACAAACAAAACAGTAGTTGATCTTGTTTTCCAACGTGTTTGGGCTATCTGGTGTTGTTTTGTCTCTTAAACCTCCTACACAGTAAGGAAATGTCTGTGCCATCCAAAAATAGAGAAGTGGTTTCTCTGATTTCTTTCCCTATGGCTATATACACACAGTATCTGGTCTATTAAGGAACAGGATAGCTCACCTCTTTTCTCATCTGACATATATACATTTGGAGTAAGAAAGAGCTGAGACAGAATTAATTCCCCTTTGATAACTATTTTCTTACTCTTCAGATTTCCTAAAACCTATGGCTTTTTTTCTACTTATTATCCAGCTTCAAGGATAGGGCTAGTTATAGAGGAGGTTCTCATTAAATATTTGTGACTGAATAAATGGATATGAATTTCTGGGCAGTAAAATTCTCATTCCCATTTTGGAAACTTCCAGTTAAAGTGATTTCTCAGTTTTTATATTAAAGACTAGAACTTTGTTTTTATCCTGTTACCATAATGATGTCACATGTTCTGCATAATTCCTTATAGTTTAAATACTCCTTTCTGTGGACTGTGTCCTTCTAGGGAGTGGAGGTCTGGGAAAGGTGGGATAAATGAGAGTAGTGCAAGATTTTTTCACAAGGAGAGATGAGTCAAGGTAGAATTATAAAATCACTTCTGACATTGTGAAAGGGTGAGATTGAGAGGGATATGGCTACAGCGTTTCTTTGAAATCACCAAAAACCACAGATAGAATGTGAATGAAGGATTAACATGGGAGTGAATTGTAAAAGGCTGGAAGTTTCTGTTTCAGAAATAGAATGAAATCCCAAAAAGGTAAATGTCAACATCTTGGGAAATGGGCACTGGACATGTGAGAATAAATAAAGCATCTTATGGAATTTCAAATGAAGGTTAATCAGGGATATGGAGAAATATCTCTTCGTCAATGAAAGGAGGAGAAACAACTATGGTAATATTAAGATCACAATTAATTACCAAGCACTAGGTCCCAAACCAGCACCCATTCTAAGTTGAAAAGCTAGAAAAATAATGTCCAACTTCATCCAGTGAATTGTGTTGGGAGTTTGTGTCCTGGACTGAGGCCCCTACTTAATCTCTTCTCATACTCCATAAAAGAAATGTATATTCCTAAGAAGAATAAATGAATTCTATACCTTTCTTTGAGGACAACAGGCCTTAGCTACAAAACAGTTGTAATTTTTTTGTAATTGGGAAATTGGGGGAGGGAAACAGTGTTGGGGAATTGGGGAAGGGGAACATGAGTTGTTGTCCTTTTGTTCTTTAGTCTAGTTGTGGAGGACGTTGCTTCACTGGCCCATGTTGGTATTGTGATCATTGTTCTCTTCCGGGCTGAGGCAGATTGCTCGCCAGCCTCTGGACAGCCGCTCACGGCGGCTCTTGGCAGCTCACGCTATCTGCCGGCTACTCACTGTAGCTCATGACAGCCAGTTGCAGCAGAGGCTGCAGCCTATGCCTTCACCGGCAACTCATGGCAGCCCAGCTCCAGGTGGAGCTGTTGCTCACCATCTTAGCTGTAGAGGGCAGTGTCACTGGCCCTCATGTGGGATTGGAACCGGGGCCCTGCTGCTCAGAGCTGGTGTCCCAAGCCAGCTCTTATTTATTTATTTATTTATTTATTTATTTATTTATTTATTTATTTAATTTATTTATTTATTGAGGACAGTGTCACTGGCCCTCATATGTGAGACCGAACTGGGGCCGCTGTCTTCCCAAGCCAGCACTTAACCACTGCACCACTCAGCCGGCCCTCCAAGCCAGCTCTTAACCAACGTGCCATCCAGCCAGCCCAACAACTGTGATTTTTCAAAATGATTATTTGAGCCCTTGCTCACATTCATTAATTTTATTTAACAAGTTGGTGTGCCAGGCACTACTCAAAGCTTTTTATAAATATTAACCTATAAAATTCTTTTACTAACTTTAGGGGATGGTACTATTAGTATCCTCATTTTATAGATTATAAAGCTTTCCCAACATTATATAGCTAGTAAGTGTTATTCTAGTTTCATTTATTTCCTCATTCTGTGTTGTCTCTTCAGGTAATATAATATTGTGTGAGGGTTTCTGACCAAAGAAGATGCTCAGAACTCTTGGCCAAACCATGGAGTCTCCTAATCACACTAACTTTGACCCGTCTGTTTTCTTCCTCCTGGGCATCCCAGGTCTGGAACAGTTCCACCTGTGGCTCTCACTCCCTGTGTGCTGCCTGGGCATGGCCACAATTGTGGGCAACATAACCATCCTGGTTGTTGTTGCCACTGAACCAGCCTTGCACAAGCCTGTGTACCTGTTTTTGTGTATGCTGTCAACCATTGACTTGGCTGCCTCCTTCTCCACAGTTCCCAAGCTGTTGGCCATTCTCTGGTGTGGAGCTGGACACATCTCTGCCTCTGCCTGCCTGGCACAGATGTTCTTCATTCATGCCTTCTGCATGATGGAGTCCACCGTGCTGCTGGCCATGGCCTTTGATCGCTATGTGGCCATTTGCCACCCACTCCGCTATGCTACTATCCTCACTGACACCATCATTGTCCGCATTGGACTGGTAGCTATGGTACGGGGCTCCATGCTCATGCTCCCATGTCCCTTCCTCATTGGGCGTTTAAGCTTTTGTCAAAGCCATGTGATCCCACACACATACTGTGAGCACATGGCTGTAGTAAAGCTGGCCTGTGGAGATACTAAGCCTAATCGTGTGTATGGACTGACAGCAGCACTATTGGTCATTGGAGTTGATTTGTTCTGCATTGGCCTCTCCTATGTCTTCATTGCACGAGCTGTCTTTCGTCTTTCATCTCATGAAGCTCGGTCTAAGGCCCTAGGGACCTGTGGTTCCCATGTCTGTGTCATCTTAATCTCTTATACTCCAGCCCTCTTCTCCTTTTTTACCCATCGTTTTGGCCACCACGTTCCACTCCATATTCACATTCTATTGGCTAATGTGTATCTGCTATTCCCACCTGCTCTTAACCCTATGGTTTATGGAGTTAAGACCAAAGAGATTCGGGATAGGGTTGTCAGGGTGTTTCAAAGCACCTGAGTGATCCAGGAGTATAGAATGGACTTAGTCCAAAGAAAAGAAGCTTGTCAAGATTAAATAATCCTCAGTATTTCAGATTGGAAAGAGGTTTTAATAGGGTGATATGTTCCCCACGGTAGCTTCTAGACCATTTTCAAGATTAACAAATCACAGAGGAGGTCAAGTTGGTTCAGCATTCTTAACTTCCATCTAAGGAAGTGTAACATTGGAAAATCTTTTCAACCTAGATTGAAAGAACCTCTGAATGGTGAAAGGAACTTTCTTCACTTCCTAGCCCTCTTCCAATATAGCAGGCATGGATTTCTAATCTCATATTTTACCATCTGCTACATTACCATCTGTAAGGATCAGAAGATAGGACCATACAGCTACAGTTAAAGAAATTAGAGCTGCAAGAGACATAGGATTTTGCATAATTCCTATATTTCTCCATCAGAGCCTGAAGCCAAGAAGAGGAAGGACTCAGAGATACCCAAAATATTAGCTAGTAGCAGAGCAAGGCCTTGAAAACTAGAATACTTTGGTACAGAACAATAAGACTTCTATTTCTTCTTTTGTTACTGTATTAATTTCTTACTGATTTCTTTCTCTGATCACACAAGGTTCTCAAAATATGCCTTGGGAACTCAGACCATCACCCACTTCTTCTGTTTGTGTTTAAAACCTGTTTGAACTTATTGACTCTTTTATCCAATAGCAAAAATTTCCTTTACCTTAATGACCTTTCCTTTTTATGCAAGTTTCTGGAGAATATTTTTGGAACTAATTATTTCTGCTTTCTTGACTCCTATCCCTTCCCTACATTACAATCTGGATTCAACCACAAGTTGAAGTTTCAAGTGAAACATCTCTCATCAAAGCTACTAGTAAACTTTTCTTATTGGACTACCTTACAACATGTTGTATTATAGACCATATCTACTTCTCTGAAATCTATTAGCTGCCACTTCTGTGATACCACATAAACCTAACATTTCTATGTATACAATGTTTTCCTTCTAGTTCTCAAAGATATTATATTAGATCAAAAAGAAAAACTCAATGAGGTCCATAAGGAAGAAATAATAACATTTCAAACCTGAGTGCAATAAAGCTAGAAATATAAAAATTAAAAAGTCAATATCTTTAATTATTAAGCCACTGTAAATTTAAATGTCATTACTGTATCAGTTTCCCCAATAAAGTTGGTATAGACTTTCTAAAGATAAATTTGTTTTCAGCATGATAGAATGGAAATTCTTGGACACTATTAGGAATTTGTTTTGAATAAATATAAGACCAGAGTGCCATATATGATTCATGAACAAATACATTTATTGTAGCATTTTATTAAATAAAATAAATGCTGGATATCAAAAGATAGAAACATTTAAGTACATTGTATTCATCTGTTTAATAAAGATTTATGTAGTCTTAAAAATCCTCTTTTGGAAGAATATTTAATGTTCTAGTTGTATACTCTTACTCGAAAAAACAGCAATATTTGCGTAATGAGATAATATTATTCCATTTCTATTAAAGCATCTACCTGGGTATATACTCATGGTAATACATTTAAAAGGTACACTGACAAATATTACTTCACTGGAGGAACAAATAAATATATTTTAAAAGAGCAATTTAATAAATGGTGAATAATCATTGACATAATTCAAATTGATTCTACCAGGATCTTTGCAAAACTTCATAGGAAAAGGAACAAAGCCCTGTTGTAGTGAAATCATTAGTTTGTATTAAAATATTTCATTTCTAATCTATCTCCAGCTATTTATCTGTACACAATATTTATATGTCAATATTTATAACTATGCAATAGTTATAAAAAAATTTAAGATGGATACTAACTGCTTTCCCCTGACCCCCTTCCGCGGATATAAATGTCTTATTCCATTGATCTAGGTTCTAGTCCAAGGTGACCTGAGGTGATTGTACAGGGCTGGTGGAAATATTTATTCCTCACCTTGGTGTTAAAAGTTAATTTAAAGATCATAATGTCCCTGCATCTATATATGCAATTCTTCTAATTATATAAGAATGCTTGTGCCCACATATTCATTCATTCATGCATGCATACATACATGCATGTACATGTTTAGATATTCATCAGTCACCATTTGAGCATGGTGTTACTTTAATTCCAATACCAGCAGTGTGTCTCTGATGCTTTGAAATGTTCTCTTGGGATATTTGGAATATATAACACTCATATTCCTTTAAGCTCAGACCAACATTCTTCATATCAAGGAAATCTACAGTTTAAAACTTATCCAGAGACTGTGATGTTTAGTCAACCAAACTCCTGGAAAACCGGTCCAGATATAAGTTACTTTCTTGTTATGCCCTTCAGAAACTAAGGTACTTAAATATAACAATGTAGAGGTCAGTAACAGAAGAATTTCCATTTCAACCATAGAGGTAAAGAAAAAAAATATTTTTTAAAAATGATTTATTTATTATTATTTTTATTATTATTAATAGTTACATATGTACAAAACTATGCAATAGTTATAAAAAAAATTTAAGATGGATACTAACTGCTTTCCCCTGACCCCCTTCCGCGGATATAAATGTCTTATTCCATTGATCTAGGTTCTAGTCCAAGGTGACCTGAGGTGATTGTACAGGGCTGGTGGAAATATTTATTCCTCACCTTGGTGTTAAAAGTTAATTTAAAGATCATAATGTCCCTGCATCTATATATGCAATTCTTCTAATTATATAAGAATGCTTGTTTTGGGAGTGATGGGCATCAGGAATGGACCACTGCCATGTCAGGGAGGGTATAATGGTAATATATAAAGAACAGCTCGAGGCCAAGAGAATCATGTTCAAATTTCTCTTGTTGCATACCTGCCTTCTTATTTTCCTTATGAGTGTCTGATTTCACTTGAGTTATGATCTGTCTGGAAATTCTTACTTATACCAAAATATATTTTAGGCCAATATATATTTTTAGCAATATCTACAAGGAGGAACCTATTTTCATTCCTCAAGAATTGAGGATGTTCTACTAGGCGGATGTAGTGAAGCTTTAATTGTTGGGTTTTCTTTTTCTGTAATAAGAGTGCATAACTTAAGTTTTGTTTTTTTTTTCAATTCTTTTATTGTGAAATAAACATTTAAAAAAAACTAGTTTCAGGTGTACAACACAGTGCAATAGTTATATTTTTTAACCCTCAAAGTGATAACCCCTGTCCCCCAATTCGCCACCCCCAATGTCATATATACCTGTTATAATTCCTCCTTCCACACTATACTCCACATCCCATGACTATCTATATATTCAATTATAGTTGGCATACAATATTATACAATATCATCTTCAGGTGTGCAGTGCAGTGATCAAGCCTCTACTCCATCCATGAAGTGGTCTCCCTAACAAGCCATGTGACCATCTGACACCCCACAAAATATTTACATTATTATATTCCCTGAACTGTCTTTCATATCCCTGTGGCAATATTGTAGTTACCTATTTATGCTGTCTAATCCCTTCCCCTTCTCCCTCATCCCCACCCCCCTCCTAACTAATAACCCTCAGTTTATCCTCTATATCTATGAGTCTGTTTCTGTTTCCTTTGATCATTCATTTAGTTTTTCAGATTTCACATATAAGTGAGATCATATGGTATTTGTCTTTCTCCAACTGACTTATTTCACTTACCATAGTAGTGTCTAGGTCCATCCATATCATTGCAAATGGAAATAAAAAGATTTCATTCTTCTTTATAGCGGAGTAATACTCCATTGTATAAATGTGCCACAGTTTCTTTTAACTTAAGTTTTGATTGCTGAGGCATCCACTTCAAAGAGGGCTATCTTGAATAAACACGTTGCCATCCACGACTAGATAAAGAGCCAGGCCACCCCCCACCACTCCACCCCACCATGCCTTGCTTCCCACTCCCCAGATTCCTTTGTTTTAGAGATCTTGGTTGATTTTAATAATTGACTATTTAGGCCCTTTGTTTATTCTCTCTGTGATTTAAACTCCCACTCTTCTGTTTTAAATTCACCAAGTGAGCCCAAGAAACCCTAAGTCCCCATCCTTGACACCAATAAAAGCAAAACCCTGAGCACATGCTCATATATTCTCTGTCTCTCTCTCTCTCCCTCTCCCTCTCTCTCTCGCCCAGTCCAAAGCCTTGCTATGTGGCTCATGGTGTGCATGTGATTACTAGGACCAGTAATTAAGAAATCTTCTCTCTTTCAAAGTTTCCTGATGGTTATTGCTGAGGGTGCATTGCTACAGGGCCAGTCCAGCCACAACACTGATTATCTATAGGCTGAGACCAACACAAAACAGGGGGAAAAAAACCCTCTGCCTATACATTTTGGAAATGAAGATTGACAATAGGCAGTATATAAAGTTGTGTTTTATGAATGGGGAGACAGTTGTAGCGATGTCTAGAAACCCTGCCTATATACCTACAGCAGAATATCAGTAAATTTCTCTGGAAAGAGATATTTAATTAATTAAACTGTTAGAAAAATATTTAAATTTGTTTAAAACAACAGATTAAATTTGTCATTAATACTATGTTACTTTGGTTTAAGCTTGTGCTGCTAGCTGGGCCTTTGGCAAATGTATTAACCTGTACAGGACCTACAACTTATTGTAATAAAGCCATTTCTAAATGATTAGCATTATCCTTATGAAAAACAGAGCATACAGAAGTTTATTTCCTGGTAGGTATTATAAGAGAAATATTAAGACTTAGAATTAAGCATCATTGTCCAGAATTGTCAAGATTGGCTTAAATTAAAAACAGAGCTGGACTGGGCCGGCCAAGCGGCACGTTGGTTAAGAGCTGGCTTGGGATGCCAGTGGCCCCGCTATGGATCCACATATGAGGGCCAGTGACACTGCCCTCTACAGCTAAGATGGTGAACAACAGCTCCACCTGGAGCTGGGCTGCTGTGAGTCCCCGGGATGGCATAGCTGCAGCCCCTGCTGCAGTGGGCTGCCATAGGCTACAGTGAGTGGCCAGCAGCCAGGATTAGTGGCTGGCAGCCGGTGTGAGCTGCCAAGAGCCGTCCTGAGCGGCCATCCAGAGGCCGGCGACCGATCTGCATCACCTGGGAAGGGCACAATGAGGGTACCAACATGCGCTAGTTAAGCGACGTCCTCCACAGCTAGACTGAAGAACAAAAGGACAGCAACTTGTCTGTTCCCCTTCCCCGGTTCCCCAACGCTGTTCCCCTCCCCCAATTCCCCAATTAAAAAAAAATCTTTAGGGAGGTGAATTGGGGGTGGGGGGGTTGTCACTTTGAGGGGTAAAATGTATAACTAGTGCACTGTGTTGTACACCTGAAACTAATTAAAAATAAAATAAAAATTTTTTAAAAAATCTTTAAAAAAACAAACAAACATAAGCTGGACAAGTGGGTAAATATTTAGAGAAACAGGGAGACCCAGACAGAGGCAGGTAGGTAATCATAATAGGCAGGAGTTTACAGACTAAATGCATGTTTTTAAAATGAGAATTGAAATGACTTAATTTTAAGCAACTGTGGTACATTTACACAATACAGTATTACGCAGCTATAAAGAACAAAGAAATCTTACCATTTGCAACAATATGGATGGACCTAAAGACTATTATGCTAAGTGAAATAACTCAGTTGGAGAAAGACAAATACCATATGATCTCACTTATATGTGGAATCTAAAGAACAAGCAAAATAAACAGAAACAGTCTTAGAGACACAGGAAAAACTGAGGTGGGCTAGATGGGATGGGGTGAGCATGAGGGAGAAGGGGAAGGGATGAGGCAACATAAATTGGTAACTACAATATTGCCGCAGGGATAGAAAAGACAGTTTGGGGAATGTAATCAATAATGTTGTAAATATTTTTTAGGGGACCAGATGGACTCATGTCTTGTTAGGGAGACCACTTCATGGACGGTGTAGAGGCCTGACCTCTGTACTGTACATCTGAATCTGCCGTTGAATAATATTATATGTCAACTATAATTTAATACATATATAATCATGGGATGTGGAGTGCAGTGTGGGAATGGAGTCAATGGAATTGTAATAGATATGTATGATATGAGGGGTAGGGAGCAGTGAATGGGGGAAAGGGGTTGTCACTTTGTAAGGGGTGAAAAGGATAACTATTGCATTGTTTTGTACATCTGAAACCAATAATAATTTAAAAAAATTAAAATGAGAATAATAGTGAGTACATAAGTATGAGATGTTCTAAAACATTACCGGTCAGGTTATCTTCCCACTATTGTAATTAACTGTACTATATTTAAATTTATATTTTGATAAATGATATATATATATAACAGTTCTTTGAGGTGTATAATATTGGAAGCCTATGTGTAAACAAATTTTTAAGTGTTTATAAAATATTGATAAACTCAGAACTGCAATATTGGTCCTAGAGGAAACATTGTTCATATAATTGAAACTACTATATCTTGACTATTTTTCTAAAATGCATATTAATAACAAAACAAAAATGTTAGCTTAAAACTGAATCAGTGACATTAAATTGAAAACTGGAGCTTTCATGGGACTTAAGTGTGAATTTGAAAGGTCTGCATGTCAATACCTACTGTATGCTAATAAATTATGAAAATATTTCTTGGCTTCCCATGATTTGGATTATATTTTATCAACAATGGAGTAGAATTATCATGATTAAAGTAACCAGTTTTAATTGTATCTTATGATTTTACTTAGAATTTCTAAAAGGAGAAAAAAATTCTGCCCCAAATTTTTCTTCCTTTTATTTCTACTCTATTTGATATTAAAATATCGGTTCCAAATTTTGTATATATTTTTCTGACAATTGTACATTATTTTATGTGGTTGTTTGGTTTTCTTTATCATATAGCCCTTTGTACTGCTTATGTATATTTTTATAGAATTAAGATTTGTGCCCACTTATATAGGGAAGTTTAAATAATTTACCTTAATAGTACAAACCAATGTATTTGATCTACCTTTTATCACCTTAATATTTTATTGGTTTCTTTAGGAATCCTTTGCTTTCTCTATTTTATGATGGGAATGTTTTGCTTTTTTATTTTTTTTTACAGTGATTTATGCATTTATGTTCTGGTTTTATTCTTAGAGGTTTCATTGTGTTTTCCAAACCATAGTACTTAATCTGTGTTTCAAGAATTCTTAAAGCACTCTGACTCTCACTTTTCAATGATATCTGAGAAACAAGTAGCTAAAATATGTCCCTCAGGCTGATCATTTCCTTGTGAGAATCCTGCTATGCAGAGATTGATAAAGTGTGTATAATCTGGCACCTGCCCAATACCTAGCCCCGTTTTCAACCTCCTAATGTCCACATGCAAGAGACATCACTATTTTTTTCTCAAAAATATGCTTTATTTAAAGTTTTATGACTTTTCATGTTGATTTTTCTGTCTGGAATATGTATATAATTATTAATATTTAAATAACATGTCTTAACAAAAACAACTTCAGGAAAGTAATAACAAAAACTTCATCTTTTATAAATAGACATTCCTTGGCAATTAAAGAACTAGCCAAGTAATAGGCTCTAAAAAAGTATTTGTTATCTACATTGATGAGTGAATGAAAAAATGATAATACATATGTACAAAAGAAATCCACTTGGTTTAATTAATATTCATGCTCATATACACTTGAAGTAGAAAAAATGGATTGTTGGGCCCTAGAAATATACCTTGGGGAAAAATGGTAAAGAAATTAAGACAGTGAAGGTAACCAAGATGTTTTCTTCTCTTGTCTCTATCTAGGAGAATCCACAAATGCTAAAAGATGATTAATGATCACACTGGCTTGATCATACTGATGCTAAACCAAACACAAATAACTCAAGCCTCATTCATTCTTAATGGGCTCCCAGGACTGGAAGACATGCACCTCTGGATTTCCTTCCCATTCTGCTCCAAGTATGTTGTGGCTATGGTAGGCAATTGTGGACTCCTCTGCCTTATCTGCTTTGAGGACATCCTGCACAGGTCCATGTACTACTTTTTGGCCATGCTTTCTTTTACTGACCTTGTCATATGTTCTAGTACAATCCCTAAAACCCTCAGCATATTCTGGTTTCATTTCAAGGAAATCAGCTTTGATGGATGTCTAGTACAGATGTTCACTGTCCCTACATTTACAGGGATGGAATCTGGGATGCTCATGGTTATGGCCCTGGACTGCTATGTGGCCATCTGCTACTCACTACACTACTCAACTATTCTCACCAATCCAGTCATTGCAAAGGCTGGGTTCTCCACCTTTCTCAGAGGGGTGCTGCTCATCCTTCACTTTCCTCACCAAGCGCCTTCCCTACTGCAGAGGCAATGTAATACATCATACCTACTGTGACCACATGTCTGTAGCCAAGTTATCTTGTGGACATATCAAGGTCAGTGCCATCTATGGTCTGATGGTTGCCCTTCTGATTGGAGGCTTTGACATCCTGTGCATCACAGTCTCCTACACCATGATCCTCCAGGAAGTGGTCAGCCTCTTCTCGCCAGAGGCTCGGCAGAAGGCCTTCGGCCCCTGCACTGTGCACATCTGTGCCATTGTTTTCTCCTACAGTCCAGCTTTCTTCTCCTTCTTTTCCCACCGTTTTGGGGGGTCACACGATCCCTCCATCTTGCAATATCATCGTGGCCAATATTTATCTGCTCCTACCTCCCACTGTGAATCCTGTTGTGTATGGGGTGAAAACCAAGCAGATATGAGACTGTGTCATAAAGATCCTTTCAGGTTCTAAGAATACCAAGCCTCATAGCATATGAAAGGGATATTTTCCAGAAGAAAGAAGAGATCCCGGTTAGGCAGGAGCTGATAAAATGTTTCAGGAAGTACTATTTTTACCATGGAAATGGAGTGTGTTGAATGGTGGATTTCTAAATCTGTCTTGAGAATCTCAACACCACTGGCCTGTGCACCAGCCTTTCTGTGCTTTTTTGTTTGTTAGTTTCTCACTCCTGTGAAAAGATTGGTCTAATAATTAACCCATGTTTCCTTGAATAGAACTTAATTGTCCATTTTTTGTTTAAAAATAAAGTGCAAGGAGATAATCCTTTTTCCAAACAGTGGTTATAATCTCCAGACTGAGAGCCAGTTGTTACTTTCCCCTGGAAAATATATGCTTCATGGTTTTAGTCATTCCCAAAATAGCTTTTTATTTTTCAATGACTTTTTCCTGAAGGAGAAACTAACAAGAATCCTATGAAGTCAATGTAATGATTTTTAAATCTCTGGTGGTCATCTTAAGGAATCTATTAGGCTGAATAGGTCTCTCTTAGCTAGGCCACACATATCATTTTACTACAGACTAGTTTGATATCTGATTTCCTTCAAGAGAGCCTTTGAAAGCACATAATTGGGAGGGCAACGTAGACAGATCTCAGCAAAATATGAACAGCATAAAACAACATGAGAGGATCAAAATTGACTTGTTTCATCTTATCTCCAATTATGAATCTAACAAAATTAAACATCTCTTTCTAATATTTAAGATTATTATATATTAATAAACAAGTGGGTGAGTAAAGGAAATAGTACTTTTATATTAATGTCTCATGATCTAAGCCAATTATATAAGGAAATAGAATAAATTGGATTTTTGTTCTTACCTCTCTCTCTGTCCAACATAAAAGAATACACATTTTCTCTCCCCAATTCAGTCAATTATACTAATCAAATTGCATTTAATTACTTAATTAGTCTTCATTTACTATCTCAAAATTTTAAAATTCTACAAAAATCCCACCCCTTAATATGTAATTACCTTCCATATATTACCCTATTTCTCTGCTCACCTTAAACTCATAACTTTTAAAGTAAGGGTTGGTTCCTAAACTGACTTCTGTATACAGAGGACAATGATCATCCAAAGAAAGAGGCAGTCCACTCCAGAGTGGTAAATAGCATGTTTAGTAACAGGAGAGTTTACATATGAGGATTGTCTTGGGTCGCTGCACCTGCCCACCAAAATCTTAAAAGAATCTTAAAGTTTACATAAAGGCCTTAGATAGGTTCAGTCACATATACCATCCAGATGTTTCAGCAAAACATTGCCGTCTCAAGGATGTGTCCTTAAAAATAGCTCCAGCAGTGGGAACAGTCGACTGAGCTTACATTCCAAGGGCAAGGGAACAAGTGAGAAGCCTACAGTTGTTGGGGTCTATCTCAACGGTCAACCAGTGGTCACACTGTCTCTATGTTTTCCTCCAATAACAAGTTGTCAAAATTCTCTCTCTTTACTTTCTCTGCTTGCAAGCACTCTTCTCCTAGTTTGTCTTTCTATGCTCTCATCCATCATCTAAAATTGTTTTTGTCAATTTCACCAGTGCCTTCCATGTTAACAAATTAAATACGCCACTTTCTGGCTCATCCAACCCTACCTCTCAAGAATACCAAATGCAATTCTGTATTCCCTTTATCTTGAAACATTTTCATTTCTTTCACTTCAGAAATTTTTTTTATGATTTTCTTCACTCCTATTTAACAGGAAGACATACCAATGACCAATAGATATATTAAAACATGCTCAATATCATTAATTATCAGAGAAATGAAAAATCAAAATCACAATGATATATCACCTAACATCCTGTTAGAGCGTTAATTATAAAATCAAACAAACAAATAGTTGTTGGCAAGAATGTGGAGAAATTGGAGCCCAGTGCACTGTCAGTGAAAATGTAAAATTGTGAAACCACTATGGAAACCAGTATGAAGTTTCCTCAAAAAGTTAAAAATAGAACTACCATATGATCGAATAATCTCACTTCTGAGTATTTACCCAAAGAACTGAAAGCAGGATCTTAATGAGATATATGTATTCCCATGTTCATTGCAGCCTTATATTCAATATCCAAGACGTGGAAACAACCTAAATGTCCGTGGATGGATGAATGGGTAACGAAATGTGTATGTACATACAGTGTAATATCATTCAGCCATAAAAGTAAGGAAATTGTTTCATATTCTATATCGTGGATAGACCTTGAAGATATTATACTAATAGTGAAAAAAGACAGTCACAGAAGGACAAATGCTATATGATTCCATTTATAGGAAGTACTTAATGTAATCAAACTCATAGAAGCAGAAAGTAGAATGGTAGTTAACCTTATATATTATAATAATATATTATAATAATATGTATATTATTATATATTAAAAAATGCATTGCTGATGAAAGAAATTTTTTTGTTACTTTATTTTATTTAATTTAACTATTATTATTAGTTACAGATGTACAAAACAATGCAATAGTTATCTTTTTCACTCCTTACAAAGACTACTGCCTCCCCCTCCCCTGCCCCCTCTCCCCCAATATCACACATATCTATTATAATTCCATTGACTCCATCCCCACACTATAGTCCACATCCCATGACTATATATGTGTTAAATTATAGTTGATATATAATATTCAGTGGCAGTTTCAGATGTACAGTGCAGTGATAAGGTCACTACACCATCCATGAAGTGGTCTCCCTGACAAGACATGAGTCCTTCTGATTCCGTAAGAAAAATATTTACAACCTTATTGATTGTATATCACCTAAATTGTCTCTTCTGTCTCTGCAGTAGTATTGCAGTTATCAGTTTGTGTTGCCTGGTCCCTTCCCCTTCTCCCTCATGCCCAACCCCATCCCATCTAGTCCTCATCAGTTTTTTCTTTGTGTCTGTAAGACTATTTCTGTTTACATTGCTCGTTTATTCAGTTCTTTAGATTCCACATATAAGTGAGATCATATGGTATTTGTCTTTCTCTGACTGACTTATTTCATTTAACATAATGTTCTCTAGGTTCATTCGTATCGTTGCAAATGGTATGATTTCTTTCTTCTTTATAGCTGTGTAATACTCCATTGTGTAAATGTACCACGGTTTCTGAATCCAGTCATCTACCGATGGGCATTTCGATTGTTTCCAAGTCTTGGTTATTGTAAATAGCACTAAAATGAACATAGGGGTGCATATATTTTTTTGAATTAGTGTCTTGGGGTTTTCAGGATAAATGCCTAGGAGTGGAATTGCTGGGTCAAAAGGTAGTTCCATTTCCAGTTTTTTGAGATACCTCCATACTGACTTCCATAGTGGCTGCACCAATCTGCAATCCCACCAACAGTGCAGCAGCGTTCCCTTTTCCCCACAGCCCCGCCAGCACTTGTTTGTTGATTTATCGATGAAAGCCTTTCTGACTGGAGTGAGGTGGTATCTCATTGTGGTTTTTATTTGCATTTCCCTAATGATCAGTGAGATTGAACATTTTTTCATATGCCTGTTGGCCATCTGTATGTCCTCTTTAGAGAAATGTCTCTTCATATCCTCTGCCCATTTTTTAATTGGGTTGTATGCTTTTTTGGTGTTGAGTTTCATGAGTGTTTTATAAATTTTAGATATTAACCCCTTATCAAATATATCATTCAAAAATATATTCTCCCATTCAATAGGCTTCCTTTTTGTTTTATTGATGGTTTCCTTTGTTGTGAAAAAACTTTTAAGTTTGATATAATCCCATATGTTCATTTTTTCTTTTACTTCCATTGCCCGTGGGGATGTATCAGTAAAAATATTGCTCAGGGTAATGTCTGCAAATTCACTCCCTATGGTTTCTTCTAGGAGTTTTATGGTTTCAGGTCTTACATTTAAGTCTTTAATCCATTTTGAATTTGTTCTTGTATATGGCGTAAGGAGGTGGTCCAGTTTCATTTTTTTGCATGTGCCAGTCCAATTTTCCCAGCATCATTTATTAAATAGACTATCTTTACCCTAGTGTAAATTCTTGCTTCCATTGTCAAAGATTAACTGTCTGTATACACATAGATTTATTTTTGGGGTCTCTGTTCTGTTCCGCTGATCTATGTGCCTGTTTTTATGCCAGTACCATACTGTTTTGATTACTGTAGACTTGTAGTATGTTTTGATGTCTGCTAGCGTGATACCCCCGACTTTGTTTTTATTTCTCAGGATTGCCGAGGCTATTCGGGGTCTTTTATGGTTCCATATAAATTTTTGGATTATATTTTCTACATCTGTGAAAAAAATGCCTTTGGTAGTTTGATAGGAATTGCACTGAATCTATAAATATTGCTTTAGGCAGTTTGGACATATTAACTATATTAATTCTTCCTATCCATGAGCATGGTAGGTGTTTCCATTTATTTGTATCTTTTATTTCTTCCTTCAGTGTTGTATAATTTTCTGAGTACAGATCTTTTACTACTTTGGTTAAATTTATTCCTAGGTATTTTATAGTTCTTGAAGCAATTGTAAATGGGACAGTTTTCTTAATTTCTCCTTCTGTTAGTTTATTACTGGTATATGCAAATGCCACTGATTTCTGAACATTGATTTTGTATCCTGCTACTTTACTGAATTCATCTATCAGTTCCAATAGTTTTTTGATGGAGTTTTTTGGGTTCTCTCTATATAGTATCATCTCATCTGCATATAATGACAATTTTACTTCTTCCTTGCCAATTTGGATGCCTTTTATTTCTTCTTCTTGTCTGATTGCTGTGGCGAGAACTTCCAGATTTATGTTGAATAAAAGAGGAGAAAGTGGACAGCCTTGTCTTGTTCCTGATCTTAAGGGGAATGGTTTTAGCTTTTCCCGTTGAGTATGATGTTTGCTGTAGGTTTATCATATATGGCCTTTATTATATTGAAATATGATCCTTGTATTCCCACTTTGCTAAGGGTTTTTAACATAAATGGGTGTTGGATTTTGTTGAATGCTTTTTCTGCATCTATTGATATGACCATATGATTTTTATTCTTTATTTGTTGATGTGATGTATCACATTAATTGATTTACATATGTTGAACCAACCTTGTGTACTAGGGATGAAACCCACTTGACCATGATGTATGATCTTCTTAATATATTGCTGAATTCTGTTTGCTAATATTTTATTGAGAATTTTTGCATCTATGTTCATCAGTGATATTGGCCTATAGTTTTCCTTTTTTTGTGTTGTCTTTATCTGGTTTTGGAATCAGGGTGATAGTGGCTTCATAAAAAGAATTTGGGAGCCTTCCCTCCTTCTGGATTTTTTGGAATAGTTTGAGAAGAATAAGTGATAGTTCTTTCTTGAATGTTTGATAAAATTCACTTGTCAAGACATCCTGTCCAGGGCTTTTGTTTGTTGGGAGCTTGTTGATTACTGATTCAATTTCCTTGGTAGTAATCATACTATTTAGATTTTCAGTTTCTTCTCGAGTTAGCTTTCGAAGGTTGTATGCTTCTAGAAAATTATCCATTTCTTCCAGATTGTCAAATTTGTTGGCATATAGTTGCTCATAGTAAATTCTTAGAATTATTTGTATTTCTGTGATGTCTGTAGTCATTTCACCTCTGAAAGAAATTTTTAAAACTCCATAAATAGAGAGACATACAGTATTCATGGATGGGAAGATATCAACTCTCCTCAACTGGCAAACCAATGTAATGTGATTCCTATAAAAATCCCAGCAAGATTTTATGTTGTATAGACAGTGTTATTCTAAAATTTATTTGGAACATCGAAAGAACTACATTAGCTAAAACAATTGAAATCGCAGTAAAATGGAATAGTTTTTGCCATCTTAAGACTTATTTAGCTACAATAATTGAGACTGTGTTGTCAGCAGAGGATAGGTACACTGATCAGTGGAATAGAATAGAGAACCTAAAAATATACCCCCACAAATATGCCTAGGTGATTTTTGACAAATATGCAAAAGCAATTTAATAAAGAAAATGTAGCTTCAAAAATTTTTTTGTTTAATTAAAATTATTATGATTATAATTTCAGGATATTGCAGATAAATGCATTTATATTTACTGTAGAATAAACTTCACACATTTTCAATAATTCTTTGAATTCATCTAAATCTGGTAGCGAAATGTTGTTACCTGAAATGAGTGTAAATATTTCTTGGATCTCAACCAGAGAGTCAAGTAATCAACCAAGGGAAAAGACCTGAAGTTTAATCCTTATAAATAAATAATCCAGCCTTAAATGACACTTTAGACCAGCTGGAGTTCGTTGGTATTTTTAGAGCATTTCACCCTGAAAAAACAGAATATACATTCTTCTCAAGTACACATGGGACATTTTCCAAGATAGACCACGTTAGGCCAAAAAACAAGTCTCAGTAAATGTAAGAAGATTGAAGTCATATCAAGCAGATATAAAGGAAAAACTGATGGTTGCTGGCTGGGAGGGAGTGGGGTTGAGGGAGAGGGGGAAGGTTTTGGACAGCATAGGTGGGTGACTACAATGTTGCCGCAGGGATATGAAGGCAGTTCGGGGAATATAATTGATAATGTTGTGAAGAGACTATTATGTTAAGTGAAATAAGTCAGTTGGAGAAAGACAAGCACCATATGATCTCACTTATATGTGGAATCTGAAAAACTGAATGAACGAGCAAAGTAAACAGACTCATAGATACAGAAGAAAAACTGAGGGTTGCTAGTTGGGAGTGGGGTGGGGATAAAGGGGAACGGGAAAGGATTAGACAGCATAAATAGACAACTACAATATTGCCAGAGGGATATAAAACACAGTTCGGGGAATATAATAATGTTGTAAAAATTTTGGATGGAGTAGAGCTTGATCACTGCACTGTACACCTGAAGCTGATGTTGTATAATACTGTATGCCAACTGTAACTGAATATATAGATAGTCATGGGATGTTTATTATACTGTGGAAGGGAGTCAAAGGAATTGTAATAGATATGTATGATATGGGGGGGAGTGGGGTGGCGAACTGAGGGTGAAGGGTTGTCACTTTGGGGGGCAAAGAGTATAACTATTGTATTGTGTTGTACACCTGAAACTAATAAAAAAAAAAGAAAAAAAAATCTAGGGTGGGATATTTGCTTCAAGAACTTTTTCTCTTTTCCTGAATGTAAAATTTGTTTATCATATGTAAAATTAATTTGTGAAGATGTATTCCTCAGAAGATTTGAATGAGTAAAGGCATGTTTTTCAGCTAAATAAATAAATAAATAATCCAAAGGGGTTTTGAGCTTTGAAGAGGATACTTTTTCTGTTGTCTTAACTAGTGCTTCTAGACTTTAGTAAGACTTTTGCATTTTCTACCTTCTCTTTGTGCTTGATATACAATCTAATGCTTGGGAACATTTTCAAAGCTTTGGTAGTTTTAAATTTCTTGTAAATCTGATAATCAAATTCCATTTACACTAATTTCTTAGAGAACAAATAAATTTTATTGGGGTTCAAGCACAACAGCAAAATTGAGCTATATAATAGTCTCCTGCCCCCGCAAAATATTAGACTTTGTAGATTATTTAAAAATTGTATATGTTCCCCCGAAAATGGCAGCTTTATTCTCTCCTTCTACACCCTTTCTCTCCAAAGGAAAAAAATGTTAGTTAATCATCTAGATTTTTATATATTGCAAAAATGCATGGGAGCTAAAATTCTAATTAAGAAGACAAAAAAAGAGAGTTATAAATAATTTGATGTTGAGCTTATATCAACAATCATATTCTGGATCTGACTGAATATAATATTGTGTAACAGTGACATTAGTGTTATCGCCCCCTACCCCCACCCCCGATGCATAGAGATTTTTTTGAAATTAAGAACATAAAGCCATTTACTAAGTAGACTAAAAATGAGTGGTGGGGTGCGGGGGAAAAGCAGGAGTTGAGGACAAAAGCATCTAGGATGACTCTCAGTTTCCTTTTTAAGTTTTTTCAGAGATGGAATTCCTTCTCTATTTTGTGTTGTCTAAAAACAACTATGGTTTTGTAAAGTCTATAACAGTAATTACATTTGATCATTCACAAGTACATTTGTTTTAAGCCTATAAATGCTATCTTCATCGGCTTATATATAAAAAGAAAAATATATTATATATTTATATTTTTATAAAGTTAACGCTGAGAGCAGAAGAAAGAGAAGAAGAAGCAGTGAATAAACACAGCTTCTCTGGGCACTGTAACCACACTGGGGTCTTAGGCAAGCCACCTGGTCAAGCAGTGTCTGAGAGTCGTAGGAGGCAGAGACGATGAAATTACCACTTTTGTAGTGTCTAGCCGCTGACTGGGTAGTGTGCTGACTCAGATTGTTACAGATAAACACCACCTGGTTGCTCTGGTCTCAGACAAGGTGCTGCAGCTCTGATACACACTAAAGTTGACCTTCCTGCCAGGGATGTTGCCCTTCTCACACATGGTCTTCACCACCTTGACCAGCTTGTTCTTGGTGATGACGTGGTAGTTGTACCACTGTAGAGCTGCCAAGTTTACAACTGGCTTGATGGACAAGTAGAAAGGGGCACCCTCATCGTGCATGGCAGGAGGCCGACACTGGGCATACTCCTTCTAGTCCTGGAAGGGGCATGTCTGTGGGGCATGGTGGGTGGCATATATACTTGTATGGGAGTCTGTCCCTCCTTCTTGATTTTAGCATTCAGGTCACCAGTGTCTTGACCCATCCACTCTGAGTACTCCAGCCCTATTTCTGTTACCTGGAGCTGGATATTACTCCACTTCATGGTAGATCAATGGAAACCTGCGCAGTGCCCAAAAGCTTTTGTGTTGTTGAGCCAGACGAGGTTCAGCACACCCTCAGGGTTATATCAGTTTCGCAGTCCCCTTTGCCACAGAATGAGCTCATCATCAAAGGAGAGCTTCATGGACTTGTGTGGCTTATTTCCTTTTCCTTTCAACTGCTTCTGTTTCAGGGCCTCTTGGGAATGTTTGAATTCCTTATTCCTGGTGATATGGTAGCCATACTTGTGTTCTTTAGGTACCATACCAATCCACACTAATTGGCCAAGTTGTTGGGTTCATATTTGGACCCATCCTTCTGTCTGGTATCCACAAAGGAAGAGGCAAGGTAGGCATCCAACTCCTTACAAGGGTGACATAAATCTCTCATGTTTCAGTAGCATACTTGGAGATGAGGAACTTGTGAAAATTGTGCAGTGTGGTCTGTGTGCTCCGGATGGTTTTCTCATTCTGCTCCCTGTTGAGTTCAGCTGTTTTTTTCATTCTGCTCTGGTATGAACTATGCTATGGCCTCAGTGGTTATGGGTGGAGCAACTGGGGGCTGCTGCTGACTGGAGCTCACTTCAGGCTCTGTGTTAACTGAGAGAAAAAGGACGGCCTCACAGGAGGAGACCTGGCTGGGCAGATGGGGCAGGATTCTTCAGAAGCAACTTGCTCAGCCTGTTCAGGCAGCTGCAGAGCAAAGGGATGCTAATCTCTTTGTTAGGATGGGGTGTGCTCACAGGCATCTGCATGGCCACCTACTGGTTGATGCCATGGGCACCAAGAGGTTCTCTGTTTGGTGGAGCCAGAGATGCTCTAGCAGTCTTCTGGACAATTGGCCTGGACTTCACAGAGGGTAACGTAGACACATCATGTGAATCCAGCTCTGTGCTGATGGCAGATGTTACATGGGGGAATTCGCTTAGCAGACCCTACACAGGAGGGCCCAGCATGAGTCTGAGGCTTGGGTTTTGCCATCTGAATCAAGGATAGGGCTGGTCCTTCTACTCCTCCAGTTGGCTCTGCATTTGCCACAAAGTAATAATCTTCATAATCTCTTGTTTGGTTTTCTGGATGATGACATCATTGCTACATTTATCAACCATCTGAGCCTGGGAGCTTGAATGGAGAAAAGACAGAACCATTCCAGGCCTTTTTCAAGCAATGCTTCGAGGCCTCTGGATTTGGGGTTCAAAGTCGCTATTGTTATGGAACAGAAGACTCACAGAACCATGTCAAACAGGGTGTTTTCATCTTCATATTTTTCTACAGCTTCTTCCAGTTCAGAGGGCTCACTGCAATAAGAGAAGTCACAAGAGTCTCTGGTCTAATTATAGTCTAGTTTTGCTTTCACTGAACTCACACGGTACCTTTCAACTGAGCTAGTGTGTCTCAGAAGGCACTCTGATTATACTGAGATTATCAGAGTTAGAACATCTGCTATCCTTGAAACAGACCCTTCATGGGACCCAGCTCTGTAAGTAGCTGTCAGTGACCAGTGACAAGAATGGCCAGCACTACAGCCCCACACTACTGTCAGGTTCTCATGGGAACATTCAGAAAGTAGTTTCAGGTTTGGAAAGAGGCTGCAAATAGTCCCATGGCTGTAAAGCCAGCTGACCAATTTGGACAGAATCTCAGAGGAGGTCTGATCACAATTCTCCATGTTACAGTGTCTTTCCTGCAGGCATCTGTGCGTCTGTCCATAGTAACATGGATGGCAGGTGGGGGTGCTGGGAGGCTGTGGAAACCAGGCATTTTGGGTGGGGTGGGATGGAGGGGAGGGAGGAAGAGTGGCCAGAGGGTCAGGGAGGGAAGGCAATTGGAGCAAAGAAAGTTGGAGGGCAGTGGAAAGAGGTAGGGGGTGTGAGGGCTTGGCAGGAGCGCCAGCCTGGCTCACTAACCAGCCCTCACTGCTCTGTGCACCTCTGGCTCTGTGTGTGTGGCTTAGAGCCAGGCAGGTTGGGGGGGCTGAAAATGTAGCCTTTAAAAAAAAGATGTTGTCTGCTGGTGTTTTAGTCATAAATGGATGTTGTATCTTGTCAAATACTTTTTCTGCATCTATTGATATAATCATATGATTTTCATCTTTTATTTTGTTTATGTGATGTATCACATTGATCAATTTGCATATGTTGAACTACCCTCATGCTCTTGGAATGAATCCTACTTGATTGTGATGTATAATCTTTTTCATGTATTGTATTCAATTTGCTAGTATTTTGTTTAGGATTTTTGCGTCTGTATCATCAGAAATATTGGTCTGTAGTTTTCTTTTTTGTGTGTTATCCTTGCCAGGTTTTTATATCAGATTAATGTTAGCCTCATAAAATGAGTTAGGAAATATTTTCTCTTCTTCAATTTTTTTGGAAGACTTTGAGGAGGACAAGTATTAAATCGTCTTTGAATGTTTGGTAGAATTCACTAGTTAAGCCATCTGGTCCTGGACTTTTGCTATTGGGGAGGTTTGGATGATTGTTTAAATTTTTTTTACTGTTGATCAGTCTATTTAGATTTGTCAGTTCTTCATGATTCAGTCTAGGAAGGTAATGTATTTCTAAGAACTTGTCAATTTCTTCTAGGTTATTGAATTTGATGACATATAGTCAGTCCTTCATAGTATTCTCGTATGATCCTTTGTATTTCTGTGGTATCCATTGTAACCTCTCCTCTTTCACATCTAATTTTGTGTATTTGTGTCTTTTCATTTTTCCTTAGTGTGTCTAACCAGTGGTTTGTCACAGGCATTCAATTAAGAATTGAAAAAGTCAAATTGTCACTTTTTACAGATGACATGATTCTCTATACAGAATACCCTAAAGACTCCACCAAAAAACTATTAGAAACAATAAACATACAATAAAGTTACAGTATACAAAATCAATGTACAAAATTCATTGTGTTCCTATATACTAACAATGAAATTTCAGAAAAATAAATGGAAAAAATTCCTTTTGCAATTGCAACAAAAAGAATAAAACACCTTAGAATAAACCTAACAAAGGAAGGGCTGATACACTGAAAACTATAAGACATTATTAAAAGAAATTGAAGAAGACATAAAGAAATGGAAAGATATTCCATATTTATGTATTGGAAGAATGAACATAGTTAAAATGAACACATTACCCAAAGCAATATATGATTTAATGCAATCCATATCAAAATCCCAATGGCATTTTTAAAAACAATAGAACAAAAATCATCAGATTTGTATGGAATCACAAAAGACCCTGAATAGCCAAAGCAATCTTGAGAAAAAAGAACAAGTCCAGAAGTATCACACTCCCTGATTTCAAATTATATTACAAAGAAATAATAATCAAAACAACATGATATTGGCAGAAAAGCAGACACACAGACCAATGGAACAGAATTGAAAACCCAGAAAGAAACCCACATATATATGGACAGATATTTTTTGACAAAGGAGCCAAAAACATGTCATGGAGAAAAGAAAGCCTCTTCAATTAATGGTGCTGGGAAAATTGGAAAGCCACATGCAAAAGAATGAAACTAGACTGTTGTCTGCCACCACATGCCAAAATTAACTCAAAATGGATCAAAGACCTAAACATAAGACTTGAAAACTATATGCTAAAATAAACTCAAAATGGATCAAAAACCTATACATAACACTTGAAACAATGAACCGCACAGAAGAAAGCATAGGTACTAAACTTATGGACCTTGGGCTCAAAGGGGATTTTATGAATTTGACCTAAAAGACAAGGGAGTAAAAGCAAAAATAAATGAATGGGACTATAACAGATTGTTTTCTTTTTTCTTTTTTTATTATTATTAGTTTCAGATGTACAAAACAATGCAATAGTTATACTTCTGGGGCTGGCCGAGTGGCTCAGTGGCTCAGTTGGTTAAGAGTTGACTTAGAACGTTCTCTAAGCAACAGGGCTGCTGGTTCAATTCCCACATGGACCAGTGAGGGCTGGCTGAGTGGCTCAGTTGGTTAAGAGCTCGCTCAGGAGTGCAAGCTGAGCTCTGAGCAACAGCAGTTGGATGCCCAGCCAGAGCTGAGTTGCTGCTGAGCTGCCAACAGGTGGCAGGATGGCTCAGCTTAAAACAAAACAAAACAAAAAACCCACATGGGCCAGTGAACACTGAGCCTTAGCTGAGCTGTCGCTGAGCTGCCAACAGGTGGCAGGATGGCTCAGCTGGTGTAACAACAAGGTTGCCTGTTCAATGGTGGGCTATGCCCACCTGCAACTAAGACTGAACTCTGCACCTTGAGCTGAGCTGCTGCCCGGATGACTCAGAGGATAGAGTGTGCACTCTTAACAACAAGGCTGGTGGTTCGAATCCCACATGGGATGGTGGCTACGCCCACCCACAACTAAGCCTGAACACAGTATCTTGAGCTTAGAGGCCACGACCTGCTGACCTGCCCATGGGAAGCCAAATGGCGACTGGTGCCCTCCACAATGAAGATTGAAGGACAACAACTTGGCTGGTCCCCTCCCCCAATTCCCCAACAAAATCTTTAAAAGAAAAAATAGTTATACTTTTATCCTTCACAAAGTGACTACCTCCCACCCCCACCCAACTGCCCCCCATATTGTACATATCTATTACAATTCCATTGACTTCACTCCCCACACTGTACTCCACATCCCATGACTGTATATATATATCAAATTAGAATTGACATACAATGTTATTCAATGGCTGCTTCAGATGTACAGTGCAGTGGTCAGGCCTCTATACCTTCCATGAAGTGGTCTCCCTGACAAAACAAGAGTCCATCTGACCCCCTAAGAAATATTTACAACATTATTGATTATATTCCCCAAACTCTTTCGTATCCCTGTGACAATATTGTAGTTACTAATTTATGTTGTCTTGTCCCTTACCACTCTTTCTCATCCCCACCCCCCCATCTAGCAACCATCAGTTTTTCATCTGTGTCTCTGAGACTATTTTTGTTTACATTGTTCATTTATTCAGTTCTTTAGATTCCACATATAAGTGAGATCATATGGTATTTGTCTTTCTCCGACTGACTTATTTCACTTAGCATAATGTTCCCTAGGTCCATCCATATCATTGCAAATGGTAAGATTTCATTCTTCTTTATAGCTGAGTAATACTCCATTGTATAAATGTACCACAGTTTCTTACTCCAGTTGTCTACCGATGGGCATTTTGGTTGTTTCAAGACTTGGCTATTGTAAATAGCACTGCAATGAACATAAGGGTGCATATATTATTTTTGAATTAGTGTCTTGGATTTTTCAGGATAAATACCTAAGAGTGGAATTGCTGGGTCATATGGTATTTCCATTTCCAGTTTTTTGAGATACATCCATACTGATTTCCATAATGGCTGCACCAATCTACAGTCCCACCAACAGTGCAGCAGAGTTCCCTTTTCTCCACAACCTCACCAGCACTTGTTCATTTGTTGTTTGTTGATTTATTGATGATAGTCATTCTGACTGGAGTGAGGTGGTACCTCATTGTGGTTTTTATTTGTATTTCTCTAATGATTAGTGAGGTTAAACTTTTTTTATATGCCTGTTGGTCATCTGTATGTCCTCTTTAGAGAAATTTCTCTTTATATCCTCTGCCCATTTTTTTTTTAATTTTTTAATTTTTTATTTTTTTAACTGAGCCATCCTACCTCTTGGCAGCTCAGTGGCTGCTCAGCTCGGGCTGGGCATCGAACTGCTGTTGCTCAGAGCTCAGCTCACACTCTTGAGCGAGCTCTTAACAAACTGAACCACTTGGCCGGCCCTCTGCCCATTTTTTAATTGAGTTGTTTGTTCTTTTGCATGAGTGTTTTATAAATTTTGGATATTAATCCCTTATCAGATATATCATTGGCAAATATCTTCTCCCATTCAATAGGCTGACTTTTTGTTTTTTTGATGATTTCCTTTGCTGTGAAAAACTTTTAAGTTTGATGTAATCCCATATGTTCATTTTTTCTTTTACTTCCCTTGCCCATTGGAATATATCAGTAAAAATATTGCTCAAGGTAATGTCTGCAAATTTACTTCCCTATATTTTCTTCCAGGAGTTTTATTGTTTCAGGTCTTATATTTAAGTCTTTAATCCATTTTGAATTTGTTCTTGCATATGGCGTAAGGAGGTGGTCCAGTTTCATTTCTTTGCATATGTCAGTCCAATTTCCCCATCACCATTTAACAGATTGTCTTCTAAAGATTACTAACAATGTAGACTCCGAAACCATATCAATGAATGTTTGGTACCCTGTTGCATTAAAACTTGTTCTATTTGCACTAGAATTAATATATATACATGCATCATTTTGTAACATTAAACATTTATTATTTGGGAAACGTGGCTTGTTGAGTTCTGTAGATTTTCTAAATGTTGACATAGTTTATTTTACAATAATAATCATATATTATGTAGACTCTGGAAAACCCCTTAGTATGTTAGTAAGAGAATGAAACTGAAAAAGGGAAATGCTGTAAAAATTGTTATGACCACATAGATTTCCCAAAATGGTCTTGAGGTCCCCAGGAATCCGAGGATAACACCTAAAATGTTGCATTAAATTTCAAGAGGTAAAAGTGGAGGAAACTGGGGACAGATCACTGGTGGTCAGTGAGTCAGGAAAGACGTATCAATTACCTGAGAGATGATAGTGCAGAGACGACATCCAAGATGTTTCCACACATCTGGTAGTTATGAGCATTATTTATATAAATGTCCATGGATATTCTTAATAAGTAATTTTATTCAAGAGTGAATAAAATCCTGATTTTGGTAAATAACTGAGGAAAATAAATCAATATTCAGAAACGGTGAAGGTATTTTGAGTCATATATTGCATTTATTATTTTTGATGGATAAACCTATATGTTATACATATTTTGTATGTCTTGAACATATTGGTCTACACAGCTTTTTACAACATGATGTTTACTAAATGTTATTCTTTTAAAACCCATGACTATAATTTTAACCTGCATATTGTCAGCATAACTCATAAGCTGAATTTTAGCTTCACAGACTACCCAGGCTGGAAATTGTCCTGAAAGGTCATTTCATTTGTTACCTATAGGGAGGATTACAAACATAGATAAGATACCTAAGGAGTCTCTCAAAAAGTTAAGAAAATATCTTGTATGAATACATTGGAAGAAAGTTGTAGTAAGCCCATATCAATGACCTGACTGAAACTGGTGATGGAGAAAAAAATAAGGAAAAGCCTCCAGAATTAGAATTAGCTATAAATTTTCCCACTGTAGCTGCAGAAAACGTAAATCTGAGATAGAGCATGGAAAATATATGATACCACACATGAGTAAATGTAT
Source organism: Aselliscus stoliczkanus (assembly GCA_033961575.1). Taxonomy (NCBI): domain Eukaryota; kingdom Metazoa; phylum Chordata; class Mammalia; order Chiroptera; family Hipposideridae; genus Aselliscus; species Aselliscus stoliczkanus. The sequence continues at coordinate 90,906,134 of CM066736.1, forward strand.
GATGTCACCCATGGGTTTCTCCTTTGTTGTTTTTCATTCATCTTTCTTCTATCTAATTTCAGTTGTCTTGAATACTTACATCTTTCTTACCCTGGAAGAGCTTTATGACACTGTCTCTGATCTGTTTTGTCTCTACCCCATAAACAATGGGGTTCAGAGTTAGGGAATGAGGAAGATAAACATTAGCCACAATGATGTGAAGAGAAGGGGGAATGATGTGTCCTCCAAAATGGTGGGTAAAAAAGTGCAGAATGCTGGAACGTAGGTGATGATAATGGCAGATACCTGGGAGGTGCAGGTACTGAAAGCCTTCTACTGAGCATCTGCTAATGAGAGGCTGACCACTGTCCAGAGGATCATAGTATAAGACACGGATATCCAACAGATGTCAAACACCCCAATCAGAAGGGCAACCATCAGACGATAGATAACATTGACCTTGATGCTGGCACAGGATAACTTTACCACTGACATGTGGTCACAATATGTATGAGAGATAATATTGCTTTGGCAAAAGGGCAAACGCTTGACCAAAAATGGAAAAGAAATCATCAGCAACACACCCCTCAAAAAGGTGGCAAGCCTAGCTTTGGCAATGATAGGATTAGTGAGTATGGTAGAATAATGCAATGGATAGCAAGTGGCCAGATAGTGGTCCAGGGCCATGAACACGAGCACACCAGATTCCACACCTGTAAACCCATGGACAAAGAATATTTGAACTAAGCAAGCATTGAAGTTAATTTCTTTGAGATTAAACCAGAAGATACAGAGTGCATTGGGTAGAGTGATGGTGCGGGTAAAGAGGTCAGTGAGGGCAAGCATGGCCAGAAAGAAATACATTGGACGATGTAAGGACTCCTCGTGATGAATGAGGTACACAACACCAAGGTTTCCCACAAGAGAGATGACATACATTGTGCAGAATGGGAGGGAGATCCATACATGTACTCTTTCCAGACCAGGAATTCCATTAAGAATAAAATATTTGGGAGCCATATATGAATAGTTGGAAACCAGCATGACTGTGCTCAATTCAACAGATGAGCTGTATTTTCCCAGAAATCTCTATTCTGAGAAGAAGTTAAGAAATAAAAATATAATTCAGATCATCTTTGAGAATGCACACTTAAATGTGAAATAAAATTACATTTCTAATAGTATCAACAATTTTGAATATTAATGACTATGAAAATACATAATTTATTGAATAATACTACATTACAAGTAATATTTTAAAAGTTTATAAGCAGTTTAAATGTAATTTTAAAGTCATAATAACAAAGTTGCAATTAATTTTTGTCATCAAACAGAAGAAGAAACTGAGGCAAAGAGAGACCCAATAATGTTGAATGTCACAAAATTAGGTTCAGGGACAGAAATGATATTCATATATAACTCTAACATTAAGGCAATCTCTTTACTCTGCATCTTAGTTTGACAAAGTACATAGCATGTGATAGCAAGTTATAATTGCATAAAGGATGGCCTGGAATTTGTTTATTACATTAATTTTCTGTGGCAATTTGTAATGAGACAATTATGGTTATTTATACCAAATAATATCTTATTCAAATTTCAGCTCTCATATTAATTGTATGACTTGGTGAGGTATACTTCATTCTTGAAGCCTCAGTTGCTCACTTATAATGCAAGGCTAATGATAGCTACCTGAAAGGATTCTGAAAAATAGTAAGTTTTGTTAACTCCTAGGTTAGCATCCTGGTGGATTGGATATACTAATTCAAAATGCAAGTGAAGACACTATGGATATGAGATGAAAAAACAGTTGCCATGAAGGTCAATCTAACATGATTATTCCATGAAAAGAAAAAATAAGAAATCTCTCTTTCTCAGGGATAACTGTATAAATTATATAAATGTCTATTCACTATGTTGTACACCTAAAATTAACATTAAAAAACACTGAATATTAACTGTAATTGAAAAAAATTATAATAATTTAAAAAATTTCTGTTTCTCAAATTCCCTGTAATCCACCAGTCACTGAGATCATCTATTTTCTTTCCATTTCCCCTGTCCTTACATAATTAAGGAGAAGCATATTCTCTGGGCTTCCCTTTTATTCTTTCTCTTGAAAATACATCCACTCTCTTGACCTCCAGCTGACATGAAGGTAATTTTCAGATAAATGATTTTATAAGAAAGTTATATCACAATTGTTGTGTCCTTCTTCTAAATGCATACTGGATATTCCCATCTTGTTTCCATAGACAATTTAAATTCACCGTGTCAAAGAATAAACTCATCACTTCAATGTCTATCCCATGACAAAATAGGCTCAATTTCTGAGTTCTGTCTTTTGGATAATAGTGCCATATCTACCACATGATCTACCAGCATCTTTGTAATCTTCAGGCATTCTTCCACCTCATCTTTATAGCTCAAAGTGTCTTGATTCTTACTCTTGTCCAGGTTACCTCAGCATATGTATTATCCTTACTATGTCCTCAGACAAGAACTTCTATTTTTAATCCAGAAGTGTTTCTAATATCAACCCTTTTTTATCACCACTCTATTGTCTTCCAAAGACAGCTTAGCCACATCCATCTATTTCTTTGCTTTGTCTCTTTCAAATAAAATGTGTCTTATAGCATAATTTTGAAGACTTTTTAGTCCACTGCTTAATAATATTCAATGTCTTCCCATAAATTTGAAGGTAGTACTAGAACTTCTTGGCACGGCAGTCAATACAGTAAAATTTAGGTCTAGCTGATTCCTTTCCCATTTTATTTCTTTCCATTCCCTAAGCACTCAAAAGTGTCCCAGTTTGGATGATAAACTAAGTGGTCACTGTATCCTAGCATTTCATGATCAAACTGATGGATGACTTGCCAATTCCAAAATACAACATACACTTCAATCCTATGTTGACTTCCCTCAATTTCTTTCCCTTGTTTAAAAATCACTTTGCCACATACTCATCATGGTAAATCTTATTTGAACACTGAGAGGACTCAGTATTCCAGAGTTCAGGGTAAACTCTTATCACTAAATTCCCTGACCCAGATACAGGTTGTATCATTTGCTTGCCCAAAGCTATTAATGTTTAATTCAGAGTGAAATCCAAGTCTTTCTAGCTCAAGTTTCACATCTGTTTAACTAAACCAAATCCTTTATAAAGGCTAACAAGCAGTGAATCAGTCATTTATTTTTTTCATTTACTTGATTTTGTGTTTGTTTGCTGCTTCCCCTGCCCTCTGCTTCAAACCTTCTCCCCACCTCTCCCTGCCCGCCAGAGGAATACTAGGCTTTGTGTTTTTAACTTGAGGTTTCTACAGTTCCTGCTTCTTATAATTTCTACTTGCCCAGTATTTCAGCCATCTTCCTGGTAAAGAATACAACGGTTGCATAGGATGATTTATACTTTCTCTTTCAAAGGGAGGGTAATTTTGTTACAAGCACCATTCGGACTTACACTGAACCTCTCCCATTTCCTTATTTTTGCCTGTGGTTCTGGGGGAGTTAAAAAGAGACAGAATATAAGAAAGTATTGGAAATACATTTCCAAGGTATTGGAAGTACAATAATGACAAAAGCACCTAACATCTTGTCTTGCATCAAGTCTTTTTCAATGAAAGGGACAAAGCAGCACACTATACTATGAAAAGCATACCACATCAAGATACGTTACACCATACCATTTCATATCAATCACAGATTCTCTTTCCTCCTTGACAGTGGGTTTCATTACCTGATCCCGATATGTAAGCCTCCAGGGTCTGATGGAAAGCGTAGTGATTGATGCTATCACTGCAGCTTCTGCCATTTCCTCATCCCACGCTGGGCAGCCATTTGACACAAAGTGTGTGCAGCACCCACTGTTGCCTCTTTGGCTGTTTAAAACAGGAGACAGGCTCTTTTATTTGTTTTTATTTTTTAAATTTTTTAAAAGATTTTATTGGGGAATTGGGGGAGGGGAACAGAGTTGGGGAAGGGCAACAGACAAGTTGCTGACCTTCTGTTCTTCAGTCCAGTTGTGGAGGACGTTGCTTTACTGGCCCATGTTGGTATTATCATTGTGCTCTTCCTCGGTGAGGCAAATCGGTTGCCGGCCTCTGGATAGCCGCTCACAGGGCTCTTGGCAGCTCACGCAGGCTGCTGGCTGCTCACACTGGCTGCCATCCACTCACTGTAGCTTATGGCAGCCCACTGCAGCAGGGGCTGCAGCCTACACAGTCGCAGGCCACTCATAGTAGCCCAGCTCCAGGTGGAGCTGGTGGAGCTGTTGTTCGCCATCTTAGCTATAGAGGGCAGTTTCACTGACCCTCATATGTAGGGTCTGAACCGGGGCCCTACTGCTCAGAGCTGGCATCCCAAGCCAGCTCCTAACCAATGCACCACTTGGCCACCCTGAAAACAGGCTCTTTTAGATTATCACTTGATCCCAGCCCTCAGAAAAATCAGGATGAATCAAGTACTACTTTACACCTGGAAAGGACAAGGAGGCTTGCTTTTTTACTTCCTTCTCAATTGCATATTATGCTTCTCTAGAGATAGTCAGAACAATGGTTTTTGTTTTTTTTTTAAGAGAAATTTAGAGGCTGGGACACAGAATAAAATCTTATTAGCCATCTGGAGAATCCTCTCCCATAACCCCCTGGAGAGGATGTCAGGAGAAAGCTGGACTCAGAAAAGAAAGTTGTAGATTCTCTGAGACTGCTTCATCTTTTTTTGGTACAGCTGTTTTGAAATGATTTTCCTGAAAGGCCAAGTTCAAATTTTCAGTGACACACTAAATTTTTAGTGTTATTCCTGAGCCTGAATATTTCAAGTGTATGGACTCTAAATACAGTTAAACAATTCCATTTGCTAATTTTTTTTTTAAGTTCCATTAAGCATTCACCCTGTGCCAGGCAATAAACCCCTAGGAACTTAGCGTAATGCCTTTCTGTGCCTCCACTCTACTTATTTCAGGTTTATCCTGTGCATAAATAGCCAACTTGCATATCAACTCAAATATTTATCTACATGCCTATGGAAGCAATAATATTTGGTTGTCTATATTTGCCTATTTAAATATATTTACCTATTTAAATTCATTTATGAAGTTAATTACATTCCTACAATGAGCCGACCAATTCAATATTGTCCTAGCCATTTTATCTAACCAAGGTTCACTATGTTCAATAGCTTATCAAAACAGATAGAATTCTGAGCTCTTTACACTAAATACTGGTGAAACACATCCTTTTCTCTCCTAAGCCAAACCAGGCTTTCTACGTGAAAGTTCCTCTCTGCTACCCTTGTATTTTCTTCATTTTTCATGATGATAATAACCTGGGGACCTGAGCTAGAACTGTTTTGTATATTTATATCCATTTACTGACCTGTGAGCTGTTTTAGTATACAGGCTAAATCTATCACCTATTTTACTCCATGAATGAGGACAACACCTAGATTTAAAAAGAAGTAAATTGGAGTTAGATTGGTTAACTTCAAGCTGTCTGACTGAATTAAAGAAAGGAAAGCGGTTGGGGAAGGGTGGGTTAGTGACTTGGAGAAAAAAGAAAGTATAAAGCCTATGTTCTTTTCCTGATCTGAGCTATTTTAAGGTTATTATTGTCTAATTCTTTGTAGCTGTCATTATATTTGTAAAAATGAATAAATATAAATAGAAGACTCTAAAGGAGGTTTTGAGAGGATCTAGTTTTTCCCTAGCCTACACAAGACATAAATCTCTTGTTAGTACTATCTTGGCTTTGAATGTGGAATGAACGTGTTTTCCTAATTTATCTCAGACTAAGAAATCACCAACAACATCCTGTATAAAGCAATGTCCTTGACCCCTGTGATGACACAGGTGGATTGCAACCAGACTAGGCTTTGTCACACAATAAGCCTATGATCCAAACATCTGAAAATCATCAGCTTACCCACATGGTATTTCCAGACAAGAAGGAATGTAAAATGTGCTCATGCCAGGGAGAGTGCCCAGGAATGTATGTAATGGCAGCACCCTGGTTTCACTTTGTAGACCTTAAATCTTAAGTGCTTAGTCCAGCTGACTTATTATTAAATAATATATGAATCAGAAAAATGATCACATTTTAGGATTAAGAATATAAATGTATACAATTGAGCAGGGGCCACTGTGTTGCATAATTTGGGATCAAAAATTAAGGTGAGTTTTAACTTTTTTGTGTGTGATTCTTTCTCACAACTGCAATTTTTTATTTTGAAAATGGAAATGATATCACTTGGCATCTGGTATTGTCACAAAATTAAATTTAATCATATAAATACAATTATTTGTAAACTTTGAAATGTTGTGAATCTATAAGAAGTGTTCAAAAATATCAAATGTAAGAGAATAAGAGAACTTACATTTATAGACTGGCCATTAAGTAAAAGAAACAGGGCCAGTGCCTTCCAAATGTTACCTTATTTGATAATTATAGCATCCCTATGAGGGAAAGTGTTATGTACTGTTTCCAGATGAAGATATGAGGCACAGAACCACTCATTTGTTGGCCAAGACAGGTAGGCAGATTTCCTGGAGAATGTTGGACACCACCTATGTCATTGGAGTTAGATAAAATGAGGTAGGCTAAAGTGGGGACCTCATAATAAAGGTTTAAACCTCATAATAAAGGTTTAAAGAATCATTATGGATTTTGTTTGAAAGCAACTAAGTATAGGCAATAGAAAGAACAAAGGCACATATATTCACTGAGCTATTTGTACCCCTTAACACTGTCCAAATGACTTTTTCTAATTTACTGCTTGATTGTTAAAAATCTATGACAAAAGATTCTTTGTGACTTGAGTGGTGTCATTGTCTATTACTCAAATGAGTATTAAGTTTAGAAGTTTGTTAACGCAGACCCTGGATTGGTTAAGATTAATTCAGTAAGAGTATGCATGCAAGAAATGAATATTTCCATTTTAATACTGCTTTCAGGCTCAAGAGGACTTACTGAATTAATCTTAAATTGTTTCATAAAATATAAGCTTTATTTTTTAATTCTATAAGAAACAAAAGCACATTGCAGACATTTAATAAAATCATAAAGTATAAAATAGCATTTAAATATTCTGAACTATGCAGGAGAGTTGAGCCCTATCACTCCTGGAGGCTCTTGGTAAGAGCCAACACGATCACAGTCCTGAATCTGCAGCAGGGAATGCAATCCAGAGCTATTCCTGTTGGTAAGAGGCTAGGTAGGTCTCAAGCTGTTCCTTTGACTTGGGGGTAAGGTCCTTAGATGCAGTGTAAAGCGACCAATATTCTCAGGGGATGAACAAGTCTCTTTGACCACTTTCAGTTCTTGGGTGTTTTCACCCATATGTGATGCTTGAAATTTAATCTATGCCCAAAATTTCTAAATCATACTCTGTAGTTTAGAGACAAATAGAAATACTCAGCGTAGCTGTTGTCTTTGATGCCTTAAGTACATAAAAACAGAAACAAGTGTTCTGGTGAAAGAGCCTATTGGTTTCCCTATGTCCCTTTCTGTCACCTTCACTTTTATCCTTTAAAGATAAAGATGATAATGGCCCCAGCAACAGCAGTAGTAGTACTAGCTGCAATACTATAAGGGATGGTATACTTTTAGGGATTTAACAATTTAGTTTGGTTTACTGAATTATAGTTTGATTTACTTTATTTTGCAGCTTTTCCCCCCTCTTCTTTGTTTTTCTCCCTCACTTTCTGATTTAATTGCTCTGCTTTCCCAAGGCTACATGCATACCTCTTTAATCTACTTAATCAGCAGAACAATAATTTGCAAGAAACTGAGTCAGCCTTTTCAAGAAACTGAGTCAGACTTCAGCCGTCAGGAAACCAGCAATCACCCTACTATTTCTGGACTGGGATTTTCTGTCACATGGCATATGAATCACTCCTAAGACCGGGTTGGAGATAGCCATAGCAGAACAAACCAGACACCAGAAGAGTAGCATGACTAACTTCCCCTTTCCTTTGTTCTGTTCCTTCTTGTGTGCCTATAAAACCTGACTGTTCTAGGAAAGAGGAAAGTGGTCTCTGAGACAATAGTCTGCCATCTTCCCTGAATGCCAGCATTTTGAATAAATGTATATTTATTCAATGAGTATATACACCCCTAGCAACTTGATTGTTTAATGATTAACAAAACACTTAAAGCAATTATTAGCAACTATCAGTGCAAAGGCATTTTGCTTCAACATACTCATCCCCGACATGTATACACTGCTTCCTTAAACTTCTTCCCAGTGCTGAACATTTTCACTTGTCCTCATACATAGCCCAGCAGTAATTTTACTTGGTAAAGTTTTTTGCTGGATTCTCTAGTACACAGCAAAATAGACTTCACAGTGGGTCAAAAGAGTAAAGGCAGAACACCTATTATTTTATTAAGTATGTGGCAGAAAACTAGAACTGTTATAAACCCATAAAGAAGTGATATCCCTTAAAAGAAAGGTATAAATTAATTAACTACAGATGTGTCTGTTTTAATTTTATCATAGGCACTCTTTACCCAATAAACACCGAAACAAAAATAAATGCTATTTGATTCTGTAACAGTTTTCTTTGCTCTATTTAAAAATAAAATTATTATCTCAGAAACCCAGCCCTTCAGCAGTGCTATAGGGCATCTTCAATCCTATTGTAATTATTATTTAATTGATAATTAAAGAAAAATATTACTTAACACTATATGAATAAACATTCGTAAGTGTTATCTGGATAAACAGGTGATAATTTATGTCATTACTGATATTCATCTCCAGTTTCAAGGAAGTCAATTAAATCAGATTTTGTATGTGACACTAGATATCAAATTACATACATCCCCAAATGGAATATATGTGGACCAAGAGTGACCTGTGTTGTATCTTTACTCACAAGCCTTGCCCACCTTGCACTTCACCAGACGTGTATAATTTGACTGCACTATAACTGCTGAAAAGGCTACTTTTCCTGCATTTTACACTTAATTCCATTTCTTTAGGTCCTGTTCTTTCTCCTCTGGAACACGTGTATGATCCACCTTCGTATCTGCTTGGTCTTCACACTATAGACAACAGGGTTTAGTACTGGGAGGAGTAACAGATAGACATTGGCCATGAGCATGTGCACTACTGGTGACAAATGCTTCCCAAATCTGTGGATCATGATGCCAATGAGAGGAACATAGAAGAGAACAGCACAGATGTGAGACAGGTGTTGAGGGCTTCGAGCCTTTCAGCTCTGTAAGCAATGCCCACCACAGTCTTCAGGATGAGCACGTAAGAAAAGAGAATGAGGAGGGCATCTAGCCCCAGTGTGAAGATGACTATGATAAGGCCGTAGAGGCCATTGATATGGGTGCTGGTACAGGCTAGCCGCATTGCATCTTGGTGGAGACAGTATGACTGAGACAAGACGTTGGAACGGCAAAAGGGCAGCCGTTTTATAAGGAAGGGCACAGAGAAGACAACACAGACTGCCCGGGTGAGGACAGCTATTCTAATCTTGCCAATGGTGCCGTGGGTGAGGATGGAAGCATAGCGTAGTGGGTCGCGGATGGCCACAAATCTGTCGAAGGCCATGGACACTAATACCTCTGATTCTACCCCCTCCAAATCCATGGATGAAGAACATCTGTGTGATGCATGCATCAAAGGAAATCTCAGGGGCATTAAACCAGAAGATGCTGAGCATGGAGGGCAAGGTGGACATGGAGAGACTAACATCAGTGAGAGCCAAGATGGGGAGGAGGCTCTGACTGATACATAGGCTCATGGAGACTCTCATCTACCTTGATGACAGCTAGGATGATACCATTTCCCAGGAGAGTTAGTGTGTAGAACAATCCCAGGGGAAAGACCATCGAAGGGTTTTGCTCTGGCATCCCTGGGATACCTGTCAAAATAAAACTATGGTAGTTGGCATGTGATGCATTAGAATTCATCATGGTGTTCTCACTAGATGAGGCTCAAGTCTCCCATCTAGCTCACAGCTCCTAAATTGAAAACACATTTTCATATAAGACAGGTAAATGGCTTTTTAAATATATGGATGGAACAACAAAGGGAAGAATTATGTTTAAAATAGCCTCTAAAACGTTGTTGTTTTTTTTTAATCACTTTGTCTTTTGCTTCTTAGACAATTGTGTGGAATGGCCTTCTTTCCCTTGAATTTAATTTGTTCATCTGAAAAATGGAGACAAGACTAAACCCCTAGTGTTTAGTCAGTGTAACATTTGAAAATCTTCTGCTTTAACAGTTTTCAAGTTTTGACAAAAAAGAAGCAGAAACATCCAAGGATTTAAAAGCATAGAGTATTTTGCTAAATAATCAAAAAATGCTAAACTCATTTTACCACATACACCTACACACATTCCACTGTCTTCACAAACCCATGTGTGTGTGTGTGCATGTGTGACTACATTCTCATACACACACACATGTGTGTGTGTGTGTGTATTCTTCCTCAATGCCTTGATATCTATTTCATTTTATTTATAATGGCTTACATTTGTAAATAGGCACATAGTGGAAATAACTGTTCAAACTAATATTTAAACTTCACAAATTTTAACAATTTATAATTTTCCATAACCTCATTTTAAAAAAGCAAGGAACAGAAAATAAAAGTTATTGGCTCAGAAACAACCACACATGAGCAGCCAGTCACCAGATTTTTATTTTGAGAGTCTCCTAACTCACCAGAAACTTGCAGCAACTCTTGAAACCTCTTCTATCATCAAACCAACATTTAACCACTTTCAAACTTGCCTCCAAAACTAGGGGCTGGCCAGGTGGCTCAGTTGGTTAAGAGCATGAGCTCTGAGCAACAGGGTTGTGGGTTTGATTCCTGCATGGGATGGTGGGCTGTGCCGTGCCCACCCCCCACAACTAGATTGAAAAACAGGGACTGGACTTGGAGCTGACCTTGTGCCCTCCACAGCTAAGACTGAAGAACAACTTGACTTGGAGCTGATGGGTCCTGGAAAAACACAATGTTCCCCTTGCCCAATTCCCCAACACTGTTCCCTTCTCCAATTCCCCAATAAAAACCTTAAAAAAAAAAAAAAGAAATAATTATTTCCTTTCTTCCTTTTATATAGCTAATAAACAATATAGCCCATTTCTTCCAGGCTCCCTAGCTGATCATCCTCAATCCACTAGTGCCCCCTTCCAATAATCCTTCACTCTATACTTAAAATAAACCTTTAAAAATTGGAATATGATTTTTTCATCAATAACAAAAGCTCCTTTAAGAGCTTCTATTGTACTTAGAACCAAGTCCCAAGTCCTTATCTTAGCCACCAGGGTAAAGCATGATTCAGCTCCTATCACCACCTCACACCATTTCTCTCCCCTTTGGTCTCTTTAATCCAGCCAAATTTGCAGTGTTTAAGTTTCTGGATCTCACTAACTTACTTCCTGATATAGGGTTTCCACATGTGTTCTTCCCTGTTCCTTATGCCTTCCTCTACCTTCTGTATTGTTCCTTTTTGCTTAATCAAAGCTTAGCTGTCCTTCCCAAGTAAGCCTTTTCAAAATGCCCATCATCCTTTAGGACTCACTACTATGCTGTTTTATATTCAGGGCTTTTTCTTCTTATAAGTGAATATAGTTAATTATATTTAAGTGAATAGAGTTAATTATATATATTTTTTTTTTGAGGGCAGTGTCACTGGCCCTCATATGTGGGACCCGAACTGGGGCCGCTGGCTTCCCAAGCCAGTGCTTAACCACCGCGCCACTTGGCCTGCTCAAGAATACAGTTAAACATTGCATAAGTAGTTGTTTCATATCTGTCTCTCTCACTAGTAGTTAAACTCCCTAAAAGAAAGGAATATTTATCTGTTCATCACCCAATAGACCACCCTTTCAATGTATATTAGCTTTTCCATATGTGTTGAATGAAGGAATGAAATGATGAATAAATAAATATGTATGATCGAATATCATTCTTCCAGAAGTACTGCAAGCTTTCAAACTCCTCTCCGATCGTTTGCAAGTGGGTTGAAAAATCACTAATCAAGAGAAAAATCTATATTTCTAAAAAGGCCCACCCAAAAAAACAAAAACAAAGACAGAAAAAACCTTAAATGAGGAGTCTTTCAGAGGTAGCATGGTGTCTTTGTTCTCACCTAGGCACCTTCTTTTGAGAAATGAGGAAGAAAGATCCCTAAAGTTGTTTTGGGCACTCTGAGTCCAGGTGGGGAAGATGTGGGTGTGGTCAGGTGCAGAAGACCAAGTGCTCTTCCCTGCTTGTTCACCTCCCTTTTCCCTGTTGTGAGATAGGATTTTGTTTGGGAGACAACACTGCAAATAAGTTATTATGCAGATTCTGATCTCTTAGACAAGAGGAATCCACGAAAGATAGTGTAGTCCACTTATAAAGGTCGTGTTGTGTGTAGCAAACAGAATTCAGACCCTCTCCCAGTAAATCACAATGCTCAGATCTAAAGAAAGCACACTGTGGTGGCTGTCTAAACTTCTGGCTCACTTTGAGAAAGGAGCTTTTTTATACTTTACATGCTAAGTGAGAGCCCTTCACTGCTCAGCCCTCATCAAGCAATTCAGATGGCATTCATTTGGGAAGAATCAATTGGCTCATCCCTACTGCATGTTTTTCTTGGAAAAACTTGAAAAATCTTTGATATTCTCTGAATAAGTCCTCAGGGCCGCTGAAGCACTTGTTTTTCTATGCAAATTGTTGATTTTTGTTTTCTCCTTCCTTTTTATTGCTTTTCATTCTGTATATCCAAATGGTTTTACCACATCTTCTCCTTTATTTTTTTTTCTCATTCCTTTCTCTATTCTCCATCTTCTTTCTCTTTGCCATTCTCTCTAAATTTTCATCCGTCTCTTTTCTCTAGTTCCTATTTTAATTCTAATTTACCCTTCCATCCAATTTAAATTTCATTCTTGTCTATTCACCAGATCCTCCCCCATCGTATGTCTTCTTTTATTCAGAATAGCATGTACATTTTACTTTTTCCCATCTTTCCTTTGCTTTCTGCCACCCCATGACAGTCTATAGACTCTTCTCATCTTTCCTTATCATTTCCTCTCACTAGAATTTCTATGAGGATTTAATGAAATAGTGTTCACAAATAATTCAGCACAGAGCTTGTTATGTGGAGAACATGTAAAATGATTTTAAGATTAATGTATACCTGTATCAACTTCTGTTTTCCAGTTCAGAATTAATTTGGCTCCTTTCCTTCCCTAAAACTAGCAAACAACGCACTTATAAAGACTTCTCAGGGGACTTCCGGTAAAATGGAGCAATAGACAGACGCTGTGCTAACTGCCTCCCAGGATCACACCAAAATTACAAGCAAATTATACAGCATTCAACCCTGGAGGTTCCCGGAACACTGGAGGAACAGAACCACTAAACGAAAAACTTAAAGAGGAAGCCGCATTGGGTCTGGTAGGACGGGCGGAGACGAGAGAGGGCGAACCCCGTGAGGGAAGCCCCAGCCGTGGGAAGCTTGTCTGGTTGGGGGAGAGACCCTCCGGCTGCACACCAAGCTCACCAGCCCAGAGTTCCTTTGCCGGGAAGAGAAGTTCTAAGATAGCCGGCAGTAAATTAGTGAGGACTCTCTTTGCTCAGCTCGGTGAGGCTAAGAGCGGCTGGAGAATCAGTGGGGCCGGCGCCTGGGCTTGCTTGCCGGTGAGCACTTACCTGGTTCCTGGTGGAGGGAGTGGCTGTGTGAGCTGGGATCCTGCGGGGACGGACTGAACTGAGCACCTTTGGTGCAAAAGCTGGAGGTGTTTGGCCTGTTGTTCCCGTGGTGCGGAGCCTGCACGCGAGTGGTGTGGGGAGGACGCCATCTTGTTGGGTTTGGGCCCTCCCACGGAGGATCAGGTCCGAGACCTCATTGGTCTGGTGGAATTGGTGCAGAAGTGTGTGTGTGTACATGCGCGCGCATGCGGCCTTGGATCCCCACCCTCCACCCCAGCTTATATTGTGTTGCCAGGGAAACGCTGGGCAGGTGCCTTCTGGCTCCAACAGGCTGCTCACTGAGACCCGGAAGTGTACGAGCCGCCTCAGATCCCCACCCTCCGCATGGCTTGTGCTGCGTTGCCAGGGAAACGCCTAGTGGGAGTGATCCGGTTCCAACAGGCTGCTCACTGAGACACGGAAGTGCACAAGCCGAAGTGGACAAGCCGCCTCGTCCTGCTCTCTGCGCTGCACGTGCAGAGTTGCCAGGCTGGTGACTGGTTGTTGGGCTGCTCGGCCTGGTCTGCGAGCAGCTGATTGGAACAGGCTGAGACTGGGAGTTTTCCTGGGAGTGTTGGGCTGTGAGCTGTGTGCCTGCATGATCCAACCGGGCTCTCCTGGTGATCTATCTAATACATCAAAGCAATCCCAGAGTGACAGCCAGAATGGGGAAACAAAGAAACATGTCACAAGTAAAAGATGAGAAGAATCCTCTAGAAATGGAACTAAATGAAACAGAGGAAGCCAACCACTCAGAGGCACAGTTTAGAAGACTGATGATAAGAATGTTTAAGGATCTTAGCAAGAACATAAAGAAGGATAGGGAAACCATAAAAAACAACCTGTTAGAACTGAAGAATACAATAACTGAAATGAAGAACACACTTGAAGGAATCACCAGTAGAGTAGATGAAGCAGAGGAGCAGATCAGCGATTTGGAAGATAAAATAGCAGAAATCACCCAGTTGGCACAGCAAAAAGACCAAAGAATAAAAAACAATGAAAATAGTTTGAGTCCTATGGGACAAGGTGAAGCGCAACCACCTCTTGAATCATAGGAATACCAGAAGGAGAAGAGAAGAAGCAAAGTGTCGAAAATGTATTTGAACAAATAATGACTGAAAACTTCCCTACCCTGGTGAAGGAAATCAACATACATGCCCAGGAAGTGCAGAGGGTTCCAAACAAGCTGAACCCAAACAGGTCCACACCAAGACACATCATAGTTAAAATGGCAAAGGTTAAAGACAGAGACAGAATCCTAGAGGCTGCAAGAGAAAGACAGCAGGTTACATACAAAGGAACTCCTGTTAGACTAACAGCTGACTTGTCTACAGAAACTCTGCAGGCCAGAAGGGAGTGGCAGGAGATATTCAAAGTGACACAAAATAATGGCCTACAACCAAGATTGCTCTACCCAGCACGGCTATCACTTAAAATTGAAGGAAAAATAAAGAGCTTCTCAGAAAAGAATAAGCTTAAGGAATTCATTACCACCAAGCCAGCATTGCAAGAAATGTTAAAAGGGCTTTTTTAAACAAAAGAAAGGGGTAAACAAGCTAACCCAGGGAGACCAGGAATACAAATAACAAAATGGCAATACATATGCACCTATCAATAATCATTTTAAATGTGAACGGGCTAAATGCTCCAATCAAAAGACAGAGTGGCTGAAAGGATAAGAAAATAGGACACGTGTATATGCTGTTTACAGATGGAGTAAGATATTTCATGCAAATAGAAATGAGGAAAAAAAAAGCTGGATTACCAATACTTATTTTGGACAAAATAGACTTTAAAATGACTACAATAAAAGATGAAGAAGGGCACTAGAACCCTAATAAACATCTATGCACCCAACATAGGAACACCTAATTACATATAACATATTTTGACAGACATAAAGACAGAGATCAACAGTAACACTATCATAGTAGGGGACATCAACACCATTGTCACCAATGGACAGACCCTTTAGACAGAAAATCAACACAGAAAGAGGGGCCTTGAATGATACTTTAGACCAGCTGGACTTCGTTGATATTTTTAGAGCATTTCACCCTGAAAAAACAGAATATACATTCTTCTCAAGTACACATGGGACATTTTCCAAGATAGACCATGTTACGCCACAAACCAGTCTCAGTAAATGTAAGAAGATTGAAGTCATATCAAGCAGATATAAAGGAAAAACTGATGGTTGCTGGCTGGGAGGGAGTGGGGAAGAGGGAGAAGGGGAAGGTTTTGGACAGTGTAGATGGGTCTACAATGTTGCCGCAGGGATATGGGGGCAGTTCTGGGAATGTAATTGATAATGTTGTGAAGAGACTATTATGTTGTGTGAAATAAGTCAGTCGGAGAAGGACAGGTACCATGTGATCTCACTTGTGTGTGGAGTTTGAAGAGCTGAGTGAACGATCAAAGTAAACAGACTCGTAGATGTAGAGGAAAAACAGGGTTGTACAGTTGGGAGGGGGGTGGGGATGGGGGGAAGAGTAAGGGATTAGACAGCATAAATAGGCAACTACAATATTGCCACAGGGATATGAAACACAGTTCAGGGAATATAATAATGTTGTAAAAATTTTGTGGTGTGTCAGATAGTCACATGCTTGTTAGGGAGACCACTTCATGGATGGAGTAGAGGCTTGATCACTGCACTGTACACCTGAAGCTGATGTTGTATAGTATTGTATGCCAACTGTACTGAATATGTGGATGGTCACGGGATGTGGAGTATACGGTGGAAGGGAGTCAGGGGAGTTGTGATAGATATGTATGATATCTATCATACATATCTATCAGGGGAGGGCGTGGGGTGGCAAACTGGGGGAGGGGGATTGTCACTTTGGGGGGTAAAATAAATAAAAAAAAAGAAGACTTCTCAAACCTATGGTGGCATCTGGAGCCCATCATGATTTTACAATAATTTCATAACTGCTCTGGAAAAATCCCTTGAGGCATGATATGTAGTGCCACCTGGGCTATTCTACCCTGATTTCCCGAAGAGCTCCAAACTCTCCCTTCATCTGTTGACTGTCCTTTCTTCTGCTAACACATTTCAAATTTTTCTTAATTTTGTATTTTCATTTTTTTAAATTAAATTTATTGGGGAGACATTGGTTAATGGTGTTATATAGGTTTCAAGTATAAAATTCTATAATACTTTATCTGTATGTTGCATTATGTGTTCAACACCCAATGTCAAATCTCCTTCCATCACTATATGTTTGACTCCCTTTACCCACTCTCCCCACCTTTCCACTTTCCCTTTGGCATTTTGCCAACCAAGTTTGACAAAGACAGGAAGACCTACTTCAGTCTCAGTATCAATGATGACATAGTCTTGTGATTTATCCTGAAATAGAGTTGGGTGTAGTGTTCAGTAACACAGAAGACAAAGTTCTTACATTTGTTGGACTTGTTTGGTTTTCTGGGTTGTTATTTCAATATTTCAAATATAACAACTTTTGTTTTAATGTATATTTTTTGATCAATGAGGTAATTCTTAAAATTACAGAAACAGCTGGTACATTAGTATGTGCCTTTGTGTGGTTAGTCCTTAAATTATCCACAGACACCTTCTGTCACTTCTTCATGCCCCTTTTGGTCTCATTTATTTTCCTTCATAGGCACAGTCACATTATATAATAACAGCAGAGAACAAAAGCCAGATATAAACAATTCTTATGATGATACTTTCTTTTTCCAGCATGATAGAGAATTATGGCAGAAGATTATCTATTTATTTTCAATTTCTAAACCCATTTCTTTCCCAGTGTATATTACAACCTATAGGAGACCAACTATACCATAAACATTAAGAGCTGGTGCTTTCTAATGAGTGTTTCTGCATAATTTTTAAATAAGATTTTGAGACTATGTCTAGACAATACCATGTGTTGTCAAGAATGTGGGGCAATTGGAATCCTTATACATCACTGATGTGAGTGTAAAATGGTTCAGCTACATTGGTAAATAGTTTGACATTTTCCCTTAAGTTAGATAAACACCTATCATACTACCTAGTAATTCCTCTCCCAGATACATGTCCAAACATGTTCACACACAGATTATATACTAATGTTTGTGGCAGCATTATTCATAATAGCTAAATTCTGTAAACAATCAAAGTGTATATCAATTAGTGCATGGATAAATAAATACGTTTTATTCATATAACGACAGACTACGCAGCAAGGAAAAGGAATAATTATGACTACATCCAGCAATATGAATAAAACTCAAAACATTATGTTAAATGAGAGAAGCCAGACACAAAGGCAATTTATTGTATGATTCCATTTATGTGAAATTTCTAGTAAATGAAAACTAAAAAAATAGAAAGCATATTCATGGTTTTCTGGAGCTAAAGAGGTGCAGGGCTGACCTCAAACTACCATCGGGGAATCATTTAAGGTGATGGGACTTTTAAAACCCATTTGGTATAATAGTTTCACAATTATATAAATTTACTAAACCTCTTCAAATTTTATGCTTAAAATGGATAAATTGAATGATTTTTAAATTATACCACAATACAATAAGTAAATAACAATTAAAAATCAGTAGTGAGGAAGGAGGTTTTTTATACTTCACATGCTAAGTGAGAGCCCTATACTATTGCTGTAGTCTAAATGAGAGGTCATGGTTACTTTGCAAAGATGGTAGGCGTGAAGATGAGAGGAATTTGAAGTATGCAGAACATATTTTGGTTTGGACTCAGTAGACCTTGGTAATGGATTATATATAAGGAAAAGAAAGATCTGGAATTTTGATTTGGGCAACTGGGTAGGTTGTGGTATGGTTATTTATTGTAATTAACCATAAACAGAGAGGAAGAAAAAGTTTGTTTTTTGTTTTACAGTATCCATTGTGTAGTTGCCTGTTCTAGAAGAAAGGTGTACTATTACATCGTATTCCTTCTTACTGTTTTCACCTTCTAATAGGTGGCTTTCAATTCTATGAACCCAAGGGATAACATTAAATTGTTGTCATTATGTTCTCTGCTTCCTCCCTCCAAATCTCTTCTCTGTTGGGAGAATTTCAGTCAAGCTTTATATGTTTTTTTAGATTTGATCAAGTGCTACTAAATTAAATTACAACTTTAAAGAAAGCTGTATTTCTACTGAGATAGGGGGAGCATGAATGGAGAAACAATGAATTTCACAGTGCAATGTTTCAAATGAACATACAACCCGGCCTTATTACATAAAATATATTTTAATGAGTCTCTAGCACAGAAAATTCCAAAATTGTTTACTTAATACTTTTGAGAAAGCTTTGAGACCCATGCGTTCTATGTTGATAAAGTTATGATAAAAGTTACGAAGCTAGAATTGCAGGGCTCTGAGAAGCCAGATATAATTCCTCGTTTATCCTTCAAAGAATACCAGACACAGTTCATATGTTCAATGAGAGAAAAGTTAGTAAAATTTGAGCATAATTATTGATGGTTTTTTTCCTCCCCGCTGTGCAAATATAATTTAAATACAGATCTAATTTCAACAAAGCTAAATTTACTTTTTTTCCCATCAGAGACCCATGGGAGGGGCATCTATTTGTGAAGCTCCAAACAAATGTTTTCATTTTGCTTAACCCACCCCCCAGAGAAGCCACTAAGTGTTGTTAAATAAGGTTCCTAACCAATGCTGTCCAGTTTTCCTGAGCAATATCATTCATGAATGGAAATTTAAAAACATCTGGTATCAAGGTGAGTTTGGGTGACAGAAGATAAAAACTATGTAAGATGTACAGAAAATTTGCAACTAACTAGAAGGAATTTGAGTCAGAAGGTGGTTGAATAAGAACTGGATTATCTCACTCTTTTGACTTCTGAAAGCAGCTGCCTTGAAAGAGAGGGAGTGGTGGGGAAAAATTAAATGCAGTTTAGGCATTGGAGGAAGGAGACTCCATGATGCTGATGTGACAAGGACCAAGGGATAATGGTACAGGCAAGCACATTTCTGTACAATAATAGAAAAAACTTCTCCACTCTTCATAGATGGAGGAGTCTTTCTTTGGAAGTGATAAGACCTCTACCAATGAAAATGAATTAGTACAAAATTTGGAAAGAAGTCCAGTGACCATGTAGCCCAACTTCTTCCAAAATTCATGACACATGTCATTCTTCCTTCGCTTAAATACATCTGATGATAGTAATCTTGCTAGGGATTTCTATCTGCATGAATGAACATTTTTGAACCAGAGTCTACTTTCCTATAACTTTTCCTATTCATCATATGTATGCCCTTACAGTGTGAAAAATAATAGAAAAGGAAATTATTTTCATCTACTCCATCACAATTCTAAATATCTCCAATTTCATTTTTTAAGAAATCTTTAAGATTCCAGACATCTTGAACCATGTTTGCCTTTCTCTAATGCACTCATATTTTTGCAATTTGTTAAGATATTTATGTACAAGCAAGAAGACCAACCAAAAAGGAGGTTTTGAAATTCATTCATTTATTACATAATCATTTTTCTTGTGACAGTCACTATTTTAAGTGCAAGAGATATAGCAGTGAACAAAATAGGCAGAAATCCCCATGCATATAGATTTTAGTGAGGTACTACAGATAACACTAATTGCATTGGAGTAAGGAAAAGCTGGAAAGGGAAATGTCATACCAAGATTGGCACAGGTCTGGGGGTTGCCATTTTAAATTGGGAGGTAAGAAAATGCCTTACTTTGGGGTTGACTCTGAGTAGAAACTGGAAACTGTTCAAGGTATGTGTTATAGTATTACCTGGGGAAGAATAACACAGGAAGTAAAAATGACAAGTGGAAATGCCCTGAGTTATGCACAAGTTTGCTGAATTAGAGAAACCTCCAGAAAGCATGGATAGACAGAGAGGGTCGAGATCAAGCAGTGGGAGAAACATTCAGAGATTTAAAAGGGCCCTAGTTGTGTAGAATGTTGTAAACAAATATAGGGATGTGGCTTTTGCTCTGAGTAAGATGTAGGGATCCTGAGGTTTGAGGGGTGGCTACACGTGGTTTTACTTACACTTATTTTATAAAGCAAAGTAATGGTAATAATATTAACAATACTTGTAATAGTACTATATATTCTGCTTGTTATGTTTCAGGCTGTGGTGAAAATCTCCATGGTTTACTCTACTCAGTGTTAAAAGCATTCTAGGGCCGGCAGAGTGGCGCATTGGTTAAGCGCTGGTTTTGGGATGCCAGCGGCCCCGGTTCGGATCCCACGTGAGGGCCAGTGACACTGCCCTCTACAGCTGGCGGCGGCTCCACCTGGAGCTGGGCTGTGCGAGCCCCGGTGATGGTGTGGGCTGCAGCCTCTGCTGCAGTGGGCTGCCATAGGCTGCAGTGAGTGGCCCGCAGCCAGCGTGAGCGGCTGGCAGCCAGCACAAGCTGCCAATAGCCACGGTGAGCGACATCCAGAGGCCAGCGACCGATCTGCCTCATCCGGGAAGAGCGCAATGACGATACCAACAGTGGAGCAACATCCTCCGCAACTAAACTGAAGAACAAGACGGCAACTTGTCTGTTCCCCTTCCCCGATTCCCCAACGCTGTTCCCCTCCACCAATTCCCCAATAAAATCTTAAAAAAAAAAAAAAAATTCACTAAAAGCATTCTAAAGTGGAGCAAATTGCTTTAGAAGTCATTTCTAATCTTCTCCTGGTTACTGGAAAAATTTGTCTTTTATCTTTTTTATATATTGGCATTATTTATATAACATCATTTGAAAAACATTCTACTGGTTAAAAGTAATTATTAAAACACACACACACACACACACACACACACACACACACACACACAGAAAGTTTTAGGTTTAACCTCATCCCCCAAAAATGGAAAGAGAGAAAATAGAAGCAGTCAAAATTAGAACTTTGGAAAAGGCTGTCATGTAGGGGAGACCAAAATATAACAGAAATGGTGATAGAAGAAGAATTGACTTGGGTGGGGAACACACAATGCAATATATAGAGGATGCATTATAGAACTGTATACTTAAAACCTATGTACTTTTACTAACCAATATCACCCCCAATAAATTTAATAAAAATGGTAAAAAATATATATAACAAAAAAATACATAAAATGATTTTTGAAAATGCAACATAATATAATGATGTAGGAAAATGAATAATTCAAGTTGATAATCTCAAACAAACAATAACTAAGGAAGAACTTTTATTTATTTATTTATTTATTTATTTATTTATTTATTTATTTATTGAGGGCAGTGTCACTGGCCCTCATATGTGGAACCCGAACTGGGGCCGCTGGCTTCCCAAGCCAGCACTTAACCACCGTGCCACTCGGCCAGCCCAAGGAAGAATTTTTAGAAACATAATATAAAGAAGAATTTTCTCAAAAAATAAAAATAAGAAGGTCATGGAGTCTTATTTTAATTAAAAAGCTTTCAGGCTAGATTCTTGTCTCAGAACATAGAAGAAATGTGGAAAGCCAAGTGTTCTCAAAAAAACAAACAAATTATGGATGGATCTTGAGATTATCATACTAAGTGAAATAAGCCAGACAGAAAAAGTCAAGAACTATATGACTTCACTCATATGTGGGATATAAAACTGAAAGCAACAAAGGTACAAAACAAACAAACAAAGAAACAGAAACTCATAGACACAGATAACAGTTTAGTGGTTACCAGAGGGTAAGGAGGAAGAGGGAGTGGTAGAAGAGCAAAAAGAGGGTCAAATATATGATGAAGGAGGGAGAACTGACTCTGGGTGGTGAACACCCAACGCAATATATAGATGATGTACTATAGAAATGTTCACTTGAAACCTATACAATTTTATTAACCAAGGTCACACCAATAAATTTAATTAAAAAGAAAAGGAAAGAAGAAATTAATTAAGAAAGACTCCATCCTATCCAATATAAATTTTCATAGTTATTTGAAGGCTAAAAGTAATAAAATATAAAAATTATGAACATTTATAGATACATACCATGCTTATCTACATAGAAATTTGAGGGAGTCAATAGACAATATGAAAATTAGAGCTTAACAATGTCATTAGTTAAATGTAAATATTAAAATCTTTCAAGTTTACCAGTAAGAAGCAATTAGAGATATAATGCAAAATGCACATGGCCATGTTTTGTAAGGTGTAACCTATTATATAACTTTCAACCTGTCAAATCTTGTCCTGATTATTCTGAATTAGAAAATCCAGTTTCCAGGTTTAGACTTGTAGATAGATCATGCTCAGAGCCCCCACATCTGTATGCAATAAGTAGGTCCTCATATAATCTGATTGGCTATAACCCAGTGGACACATCTGAAAAGACTCCTTGGAAGAAGGGAAATTATGTGAGGAGTTATAATCAGTGTCATTTAACCAAGCTCCATAATTTGAAAATTGGTAGAGGGGGCAAAAGCAATCATTAGTGACTGGTCTGGGCACTTGAGCAGTACATATAGACAGAATATAGTATGGTATTCTATGTTTGCAATTTTGTTTGATTCAGTAACAGGTTCAGGGCTACTATTTAGAATCAAAGAACACAGTTTGGGTACCAGAAGATGATTTTTTTTCATCTAAAATTATTATTTATATTGTGCAAAATGTTTTGTCATCTTTAGTCTCTGGCTGAAAATAATACCACCACTATCTTCTTGTGTAGGACGTATTTATTAGAACAAAAAGTAACATGCTTTGCAAATGACCATCATGCATGGAGCCAACAGCTCCAGCCTAACACCAAGATACTTCATCCTCAGTGGGATTCCTGGGCTGGAAGCTGCACATGTCTGGATCTCCCTGCCATTCTGCTTCATGTACATCATTGCTGTCGTGGGAAACTGTGGGCTCATCTACCTCATCAGCCATGAGGAGGCTCTGCATCGACCCATGTATTACTTCCTAGCCTTGCTGTCGCTTACAGATGTTAGTGGGTGCACTTCATTTGTCCCCAATATGTTGTGTATCTTTTGGCTCAATCTCAAAGAGATTGACTTTAATGCCTGCCTTGTGCAGATGTTTTTCATCCACATGCTGACAGGCATGGAGTCTGGCGTGCTCATGCTTATGGCACTGGATCGCTATGTGGCCATTTGCTACCCTCTACACTATTCCACCATCCTCAACACCGCAATTACCAAGGTTCGGCTTGCCACCTTCACTCGAAGTGTGTTGATCATGATTCCATTTACCTTCCTGATCAAGCGTCTTCCCTACTGCAGGGGCAACCTCATCCACCACACCTACTGTGACCATATGTCTGTGGCCAAATTATCCTGAGGCAACGTCAGGATTAATGCTATCTATGGTCTCATAGCTGCCATATTGATTGGGGGCTTTGATATGTTCTGCATCTCCATGTCTTATACCATGATTATCCGTGCTGTAGTCAATCTGTCATCTGCAGATGCTCGCCACAAAGCCTTCAGCACCTGTACATCACACATATGTGCTATTGTCATCACCTATGTCCCAGTCTTCTTCAACTTCTTCACTCACCGCTTTGGGGGACGTACCATACCTCACCATGTCCACATTTTTATAGCCAACCTCTACCTGTTGGTGCCTCCCACCTTGAATCCAATTGTCTATGGAGTGAAGACCAAACAGATCCGTGAAGGAGTGAACAAATTGTTTTTTAGAGAGAAAGATATATTGATTATGAGATAAATCTATGATACAGAATTATACATGTAGCATAAAGATAAAAGAAAAATGTTGAGATAGAGTAAATGCAAAATTCAACAACTGTGAGCTCATGGAAAAATATTCTGCTATAAAATTTAGGAAACAATCACAGAATTTTAAAGCCAAGACCTCAAATTAGAATTTGATATAAAAAATAAAATAGACAGGAAATAATTATATTTTCCACACAGTTTAACTTTAGTTAAACCTTGTGAAATGGATGCAACAGAATGTCATAGTTACAATAGTCAACTTCAGGTAAACTCTTGGTGATTCATGAACTTTGATCTAGGCACTGTGAGAGAGTATATAGGAAAGAATAAAGAGGTCACATAGGGAGACACCAGAAGATTGGGGAAGGCACATAAGCACACTGTCCCATGTGCTACAGGGAAGCAAGGATGTCTGTGCTGAATTCCAGATGTCCTGTCATCCTTTTAAGCCCATACTTATGTAGAATTTGTATGACATTAGAAAAAAATTACCTTCTTTATTCATTTATTTCTGACATTCTGTTACCTAGGTAATTACTTGGATTCCTATGAATATACCAGTGTACATATAAATGAAGCTGAAGGAAATAAGATTAGTGGAGTTCATCATAATCTGGGAAGTATTCCATGGAGTTCATATGAAGAAGAATTTTGAAAGACACAGTGGATACTATTTGATAGCTGTTTGAGGAAAGGATGTATATAAATAGAGGAAAGGAGACTTGAAGGAAATCTGTGTAACTTACCAATCAAAGATGCCTGGGCTTGACTGCTTTACTCGACTTTAATATATATAGAGAAACAGTTGAGTGATCAGGGACAGTGAAGAAAGGAGTATCTTATTTATATTTCTGGAAATAACAGAAAAAAAAGAAATAGAAGTAGAATGATAAATGTGGTATTCAGATATAGCAAGATTGAAAAGTAAGAAAGAATAAGAGCATAACCCAAAAGGAAACTGGAGTAGTCAAATGTGATCAGGAAACAGGCATAAATAGATCTGTAGGTAGAGATACTGGTTATATTGATTAAGATTATATTCTTAAAAAAAGATTATATTATTTGCTTACATGAAGAATATATTTTAATATCATGTTATACATAGTCAAATGATTATGAAACATATTAATCACATCATGTACTTCTGCAATATAGTTTTCACATGTTTGGAAGCAAAATCTGTGTTTAAAAAATACTTACATTATAAAAGTTACTCTAAGTGATGTAAATTATAAATTGATAATCAGTAAAGTTGCTCTCTTGGAATTATGTTTTGGGTTTGGTAAATTTTGTTCATTAGGTGTTCTCAGTTAAACCATACCAAAATACTAGCAAATAAATTAAGAAATTACTTTTCCTATACTGCCATTTTTAAACATAAATATTTTGTGAGATATTATAATAATGCTTTATATATATGTCATTCAACTTTTACTTCCAAAATATGGAGTAGTTATAATTATCCTCATTTCATAAATGAAGGATAGGAGCTACAAAAATAGCAAGACTGGATGAATCTTAGAACATTACGATTAAATTTTAAATACTATATGTTGATAGGCCTATTCTGTGGGAAAAGGACGTGGGAGGCAAAAACAACAGCAATAACAACAAAGTAAAACCAGAACATAAACTTAAACTCTGGAGAAATAAAATGCAAAAAATAAAATTTATTTGAGTAATAATCTCCAATTAATTTTGTCATCTCCATTACAAACTCAAAAATGGGTCTCATGGGTGAACAAAACACAGTTGTAAAAACTAAGACTCACAACTGAATTAGAACCAGCAAGCCAGAATCACTGAGAAATTTAAAAATAAGTATAAAGTACATGCTGATGGAAGAAAATTCTACTCAGTATCCGTGGGGAGAGATAGGGAATGAAGAGGAAAGAGGAAAAAAGGAGAGGAGAGTTGAAGACTGGAATAAATGGGGGAAGACACTTCATTTTAAATTTCATCTCCCATCCTAGAGAGCAACACAGACCCCAGTGGGCCTGAGAAAAGAGGCCCAACCCTCCCGCATCCACCTCACACAGTTTGATTAGATCTAGAACCAAGATATCAGGTAAATTTGGGAATTTGGGGGTCATAAAAGAGGAAAATCAAGGACAAAGAAGGGTAAGAGAAAAATGAAAAAAAGGAAGGGCAAAGAAAATTCAGAGAGGTTATCACAATCTGAATATTGTACAGAGGACATAGTATGATAAGAAAAACAAATAGAAATAATTTTAAGGAAAGGAGGAGAGAAATTTTGGAGAAGGCATACAATTATTCTCTACCTCTTATTACTTCAAGTATAGGGACTTCATTTAAACTAACGTTCTTAAATTTTCATCTGAACTCTCATTCCTCTGAACAGGAAAAGCATCAGTTATTGGTGTTTATTATGGATGTGTTATATGTTGAGCCCCAACCCTCACACGAGTCAATCTCCCTGTCTGATCTGTCCACATTGGCAAAGAAAGTGGCCAGCCCATACCAAAGAGGGTTGAATTTGTCTATGCTTGAGACTGGGTGAGCAAGTCCATCTAAATCAGGGGCAAAATATAAAGAAGCCCTTTTGATTAAAGTTCTAAAACCTTATTCTCCCAGATGTATATTATAAAATTGTTAACATTTTGATGTCAATTTTCCTGCTTCCACTGTGTCTTAGTTAGCCCAAACTGGGGAGAAAAAGACAGGTTGTTATGAATGGGCCTTTGAAAATCACAAGTTTTAAGATAAAATTAGGACAACATGTAAAGATAAATGAATAAGATAAAGGAAAAATCAGATAAAGATGAAACATAATTGCATAGTTATGTTACAGGTACAATGAAGATGTATCTTAGCACAAATTACAAATATCAGAAACTGTTTTTGGAAGAAATTACTGTTTAAACTGATACTTAAAGATAAACTGGTGTTAACAGGGTGAAAGAAGAATTGGAAATAAAAATTGTTCCAGGAAGAGGAAAAGGCCTGCACAGAGGTCTGGAGGAAAGAACAGGTTACACATAAAGCACTGAAAGATTAAAGGGGCTGAGATTAAGGGCCAGTTCTTTCTGAGTTTACAGTATGTAACTTTTGTGGGTTTTTTTTTTAAAGTCTAATGTGTTTCCTTTCTGTTGTTTTGTTATTGTTGTTTTCTTTCATACAAACCAATGTCATATATCTAAGAAGTCAAATGACTTTATAGAGTCATTTTGAATTCTATGGTAAAAAAGAGAGAGAGAGAATGGAAACTTTTAAACAGATGAATATTAGAAGCTTTCCATTTTGGAATAACAATTTTTTCTACAGTGCAAAAAGTTGAGAAGCATCTGAAAACATTTATATGTAAAGATATCTATCTATCTATCTATCTATCTATCTATCTATCTATCTATCTATCTATCTATCTATCTCCCCATGTTCATTGCAGCATTATTCATGGTGGCCAAAATATGAAAACAACCCAACAAACCAAGTGTCCTTTGGTAGGTAATTGGATAATGAAGATGTGGTACATATATATTGTACAACGGAATATTATTCAGCCATAAGAAAAGATGAAATACTGCCATTTGTGACAACATGGATGGATCTTGAGATTATCATACTAAGTGAAATAAATCAAGACAGAAAAAACTGAGAACCATATGACTTCACTCATATGTGGCATATAAATTTGAAAGCAACAAATGAACAAGGCAAACAAAGAATTAAAAACTCATAGGCATAGACACCAGTTTAGTGGTTATCAGATAATGAGGAGTTAGGGGATGGTAGAAGAGGGAAAAGAGGGTCAAATGTATGGTGATGGAAGAACTGACTCTGGGTGGTGAACATGCAATGCAATACATAAATGATGTATTATAGAAATGTACCCTTGAAACCTATGTAATTTTACTACCCAATGTCACCCCAATAAATGTAATAAACATTCTAAAAGTTGACAAGATATATTTTTCAAAGTAAACTTTGGCAAATATGGATAAATATGCAGAAAATATATTTAAAAATGTATATGCAGTATAATATAAATATAAGTTCAATCTTGGCCTTATATCTTATATTTTTTGGTAGTCAGAAAAGTCATGATGCATTTTTGCAATGAAAAACAGAAAAATATGTCATGACTTTTCTGACAACCCAATAATTTAATATAAAAATGAAATTAATGAGCACTGGAAATTTAAAAAACTTTATTAAGAATGGTTATTTCTGTCAATGCCTAAATTGAATATAAATATTTATGGCAAAAGTTATATAAGACACTCTATTATCTCTCTTTTAAAAAGCTCCCTAGAAAATGTTGATGCAATTGAATGTAACCAATTTAGGGACCATGGTCTTCAGATTAAAAACTCCTGCTCTATATTTAACCAATGTTTCAAGTTATTTCCCCAAAATTTAAATCTAAAAGGTGAGGATTTATACTGAAACCCATGTATAATTTTGGAATATGCATTGATTTAAATTTTATCAAAATAATTTTATGTGTATTGTCCTATCTTTTAACAAAACCAAACTTTTTTAAAAAATGAAACTTGCTTGTCTATACAATCAATTTGGAAGTCTCTGTACTCTTTTTTAGTAATATTGTTAATGCAAAAAGGTAACACAACAGGACCACAAAGTTAATACATTAAAATTTAGTTTTATATAAGAAACTTCTGGAAATATATACACCAGAATTTAGGCTTTAATAGCATTTACTTTTGAGGGTGAGAGGTGAATTTGTGGGGGTGGTGTAACTTTATTTTCTGCAAAAGAGTTGAAGTATACAGAGATTTTTCTTCAATAGAAGATAGGAAACGTAAAAAATTCAATCTCTGTCCATCATCAAATAACATTTGAGAACAAATACTACCTTGGAAAATGTTTGCATACTATGCCAGAAAATGGGTTTATATTTTAGTTTTGAAAGTGCCTAGTAAGCAATAAAATATGAACTAACACCTCCACTAAAGATAGAGAAGCAGGTGAATGAATAATCAAAGTATGAGAAAAACAATTGACCAGAACCACTTGAAAAAAATGTTTATAATCACTATAAGTGAAGCTAATTTTAATTCAAGCTACAATACCAAAGAGATAGTATCTGGCTGGGGAAGGAAGAGTATATAATAATGTGCTCATGGAGAGACAACCCACTAACTGTGTATGGAAGTGAAAATCAATACAAATACTATGGAGATAATTTTTCCAACATTTATCAACCTAATGAAACTTGCCTATGCCTTTTGAGCCCCAAAATTTCAATTCTATTTCTAATTATCTTAAGACTAGAAAATCAATAATGCAAACAAGAGTAGATTAGGGTATCCACAGAATAATAATTTTTTTTTTGAAGGCAGTGTCACTGGCCCTCTGTATCGATAAGGAAGATTATTGATTAGCTGTGCACAGACTGATTAAATTGAGGATCCATATGCAAGGCACACCACCACAAGCTGCTTAAGAGTAGATAAAAGGTTTATTATTAACAGGGAAGGAGCTAAAGGAAATGGAGAGTAAATAGTTACAGCATACCACCAGGACCCCATCGGCATCAGTGCCGACAAAACAGGACGGGCTTCAGCACCGGAAAAACATCACGGGCCTCAGCCCCGTTAAAACATCACGGGCCTCAGCCCCGGAAAAACATCACGGGCCTCAGCCCCGGAAAAACATCACGGGCATCAATACCGGAAAAACATCACGGGCCTCAGCCCCGGAAAAACATCATGGGCCTCAGCCCCGGAAAAACATCACGGGCTTCAGCCCCGGAAAAACATCACGGGCGTCAATACCGGAAAAACATCACGGGCTTCAGCCCCGGAAAAACATCACGGGCGTCAATACCGGAAAAACATCACGGGCATCAATACCGGAAAAACATCACGGGCTTCAGCCCCAGAAAATCATCACGGGCGTCAATACCGGAAAAACAACACGGGCTTCAGCCCCGGAAAAACATCACGGGCGTCAATACCGGAAAAACATCACGGGCCTCAGCCCCGGAAAAACATCACGGGCCTCAGCCCCGGAACAACATCACGGGCTTCAGCCCCGGAAAAACATCACGGGCGTCAATACCGGAAAAACATCACGGGCCTCAGCCCCGGCAAAACATCACGGGCCTCAGCGCCGGCAAAACATCACGGGCCTCAGCCCCGGCAAAACATCACGGGCCTCAGCGCCGGAAAAACATCACGGGCGTCAATACCGGAAAAACATCACGGGCCTCAGCCCCGGCAAAACATCACGGGCCTCAGCGCCGGCAAAACATCACGGGCCTCAGCGCCGGCAAAACATCACGGGCCTCAGCGCCGGAAAAACATCACGGGCATCAATACCGGAAAAACATCACGGGCTTCAGCGCCGGAACAACATCACGGGCTTCAGCACCGGGAAAACATCACGGGCAAAACGCAGAGTTGCATCAGGGCAGTGGTGGCTCTTGCTGCTGCGACTGCTGCTCAGGGACTTTTCAGCTCCCTTCTTATAGGGGTCTGAACAAAGAAGGCTTAGTGCCAAAAGACTAGAGCTCGGTGCCAAATGACGTATGTTCAAGCACGTACGGGCCCGGATCTGTCCAGGAGCTGGGGCCGTAGTGTGTTACTTTTATCTCCTTCGGGGCTACTGCCCAGAAGTTGTTTCTAAAATTTATCTTATCCCAGTTCCTCAAGGGACAGCCAGTTTCTTGAGGGAGTGGGTGCATACCCAAGCTGTATTTTCTTCTATGACCCTGAGCAGGCCTTAATTCTATATCATCAATACACCCTCATATGTGGGACCCGAACCAGGGCCGCTGGCTTCCTAAGCCAGCGCTTAACCACTGCACCACTCAGCGGGCCCCCAGAAGAATTATTTTTGATAGAAGAAATTAGAAACAATTTAAATATTTAAAAGTAATGAAATACTTAATTAAATTTGGTATAGCTATTGGGTGGAAAGAAGTGTTATCTATTGAAAAACTTGATTTCGAGGTATACAGAATGATATGAGAAAATGTTCACAAAATAACAGTAGTCACAGACCAAAACAGCATACAAACTCCATATAATCTGAAACTTATTGCAAAAACAGAATATCATACATAACAATTATAAAATGAATAAAGTGCAGAACACTTTTTAGAGTGGTTATTCCTCTGTTATGGAATTACAAGTGATTTTGCAGTTTTTTATATACATTTCTATAGTTTTCAGATTTTCTACATTAAGGATATATTTCTTTTGTAATTAGAGAAAAAAAATTAGTGATATTCATTTTCAAGCATATTTGGTCACATTTCTCACTTTGGAAAAGGCATTAAACTCTAATGTGTTTTTTTGAGGGTTTTGGGTTTGTTTTCTTTTTTTTTTTTTGGTTGTTGTGTTGTTCCTGTTTCTACTCAAAAGCTTTTAAATACAGATCTTTTACCACGAGGTCCAAAGTTCATTCTTTTTCAGTGAGAATCCCTCTGAGACATCTAATTGCAGAAACTCATTCAGACTGGGACATCTTGCTGGAGATTCTCCAGAGAAACTGAAAAACCTATGTAAGGAGATGCCATCTGAATTTTGAAGAACTCCTAAAGATTCTCAGCCATGAATAGGAATTTGATTGTGCCTAACACTGAGGTGAGTTTGGGCAATTCTCAAAAATATCTATTTTCAGAAAAGTAAAGACATGGCTGGCTAAGAATGCAATGGCCTGGCATATGGAGACAGTTAATGAAAGCCAGTATTAGCAAGAAGCAATGTATTTCTCTTTCCCTTTCATTTTGCAAGAGATTATGGCTCTTTGTCTTCTGGGTGACTTGTACAATACTAGACTTAGTCTCATTTTCCACTCATCCCATTCATTTCATCATGGTGTATACAAAAAAATAATGGAAACTGAAGGTTTTAATTTTAATCTGGTCTGGTACTATGAAATGATGGTTTCTCTATATGGTAACATTTCTGAAGAGGTTTAGGAGAATTCTCTCACAGAAATAGATCATTTACACAAGATACAGTCAGCTTAGGAACCAGAAACCTGGAGCCTCTGAAATGTGTATTCCTTTGTATCTTCTTCTTTCCGTGGTGAAATCTATGTACTCTGTTTAGTAGAAGTGGACACAACAGTGATTTCCAGATTTTTTATGTGACGGGATCTATGTTTTGTGGCTTCACAGCCATGTAATACATATCATCACACTGCAATTTATCTATTTAGTTCTGCTGGTGGGGGTGTTTGACATTGATTTTGCTGCATGAGAACTTTCAGGTCTACTCCAGAACTTAAGGATCACTTTATTTTTTCAATTAAAAGAGATATTTTAACCATTTGGGACCTTCAACTTTCCTCAAACATCTTTGAATCTGTAAATTCCTTGAAATATCATTCAATTCTTTCTGCTGCCTCTACAAGAAATAGTAATCCAAAGATATGGTATTATCTTTTGTACTGATTACCTGTCCAATAATAACAAGTATTATTTAAATTAAAATGGGATGGACAATCTGTAATCCTTAGAACTTCAAGGGCTTCCTGAGTGGAAATCTTCTATTGAAAATGGATAGAGAACTAAAACAAAAAACAGCAACAATAAAAAAAATGTGGCAAGACAGAGAAGCCAAAGAAAAGGATGCTGTATCTGATTGGATTCAAATCTTTAATAAGATTTTTACTAAAATTTCATAAAATTTGCTAATGATTTAGAAGTATAAATACTTATTTTTTCTTAGGAACTTCCTTTGAAATTTGACAGTGTGGAAAAGCATGATATTGACATCAAACAGAGTTTGAGTACAAAACATATCAAATCCTTACTAATTAAAAAATTCATTCATATGTATTCCATTGGGTATCTAAAATGTATTATCTTAACAAGATATATGGAATATTACTAGAAATTTTTACATAAATTATTAAGTTTCTTTATATTCTTCAAGGCAGGAAAAAAATCCTGATAAGGACTAGTCAGATTAGAGCGATCCTCTAAATATAACCATGATTTTAGTGACAAGACTCAGGTACAATTAGCATGGAAAGAATCTGAGAAGAGAGACTAGAAATGGCTTATTGGAAGGAAGAAGACAATAATAGCATAGTTCAGAGCTTTTCATCAGAATGTGGAGTGCAAAAATTGTGCTAAGACACATGTAGAAAGTGAGGATTGTTGCTTAGAAAGTGAGGCTAGGATGCAATGGGAGTAGGCTAAGATTGTACTGTTTAATTATTTTTAAATACCATAGATCAAAGACTTTCTTGTCAGAGCTAGGGAAAAAAAAAAAAAACTATCCTACTTATCATAACAAGGTGAATGTTCATGCATTTGCAGGTATTATTGTCCAAACTACTCCCTTATCTGATCTCTAACCCTACCTCATTCTCTCTCATATGCAGCAAGAAATTGTTGATAAAGAAAGTAAAATGCCCACCTCCTTTCAGCCATTATGTCTGGAGCCAACAGCTCCAGCCTGACCCCAGGATTCTTTATCTTGAATGGTGTTCCTGGGCTGGAAGACGCACATGTTTGGGTCTCCCTGCCATTCTGCTTCATGTACATTGTTGCTGTTGTGGGGAACTGTGGGCTCATCTACCTCATCAGCCATGAGGAGGCCCTGCATCGGCCCATGTATTACTTCCTGGTTCTGCTCTCCTTCACAGATGTCACCCTGTGCACAACCACTGTACCCAATATGCTGTGTATATTCTGGTTCAACCTCAAGGAGATTGACTTTAATGCCTGCTTGGCCCAGATGTTTTTTGTCCACATGCTGACAGGGATGGAGTCAGGGGTGCTCATGCTCATGGCCCTGGACCGTTATGTGGCCATCTGCTATCCCTTACGTTATTCTACCATTCTCACCAACCCTGTCATTGTTAAGGCTGGTCTCATCACCTTCCTGAGGGGTGTGATGCTCATCATCCCATTCACTTTCCTCACCAAGCGCTTGCCCTATTGTCGGGGCAACTTCATTCCCCATACTTACTGTGACCACATGTCTGTGGCCAAGGTGTCCTGTGGCAATTTCAAGATCAATGCAATTTATGGTCTGATGGTTGCTCTCCTTATTGGTATGTTTGACATCTGCTGTATTTCCATGTCTTACACTATGATATTGAGAACTGTCATGAGCCTGTCATCCGCAGATGCTCGTTACAAAGCCTTTAGCACCTGTACATCTCATATCTGCGCCATTGTGATCACCTATGTCCCAGCTTTTTTCACTTTTTTTACCCATCGTTTTGGAGGACACAGTGTCCCTCACCACATACATATCATTGTGGCTAACCTTTATGTGCTACTGCCCCCTACAATGAACCCCATTGTTTATGGAGTCAAGACCAAACAGATTCGGGAAGGTGTGATCAAATTTTTACTTGGAGACAAGATTGTCTCTACCCAAGACAAATAAATCATAAAATAGACAGACATATTGCTGGGGAGTCAGGGTGTGGGAAGTGGAGGAGAAATTTGTAAAACATGTAAGTAAAATGGTATTAAAAACATGAGTCCTCTAATGTATAGACTTTTTTGAAGCATTTGCAAGTATATATTATGAAATGTTTCTTTTGTGTAAAAATATGCCAAAGAAGAGAATGTAGAATAAAAAAGTAGCATATCTATTCCTCACAGATTTTGTTTTACATAAGTCTGTAGAGTCATATGTCTAGTGAAAACAGGTAACAAAATGAGGGTTGCAGGCCTGGTTTCAATGTACGTATACATTGTGTGTAAGAAAAGGAGGTTGTGGTGATGTGATACAAGCATATCTTCTCCATAAAGGACAAATTCTACTCAATTCAAGCACTCAGGCACACTGTTACCATGGGCTCTGTGTTGCAAAATTTTCTAATATCTACTAAGACAAGCTAGACTTAGGTGTTCTGTGAAATCTCCCAATTTTAATTACTTGATAAATGTTTTGTTTTTAAGTCTGTCTTATTCAAGACATGCCTAAGAGTTATATTTTTTCCCATTTCATCAGTTTGGGGCCTCCATTTAAAATTCCCCTAAAATATATAATTGTGATGTTACTGTTACTGGGAAATGATGTTGAGCCTAAGTTCTTGTCTTCTTAAAAGAAAGACTTCAATCAAGAGACAGGATTTTGTGTTGTGTGAACAGCAGAAGTTTATTAGTAAAAGAGAGTATACTGAGAGACATGGAACAGGCTGACCCAAGAGAGGGAAGCAGCCTTGCCTTACATTGCATGAAGGCTTTTATTTCAATGGGTAGAGAATTGCCTCCCCTCTCCCTTCTCTTATTTCTCTTTCTCCCCCTGAGGCACCTACTCTTTGGCATTTAGCAATGCATTTCTTTGATTTTAGGAGCATGTATAAACACATCCCTTAGAGGTATGTGTAAGCCTGGAACCTTGCTGGGCAGCTGCAAGGAAACTTGACCCAAGTAGGAGCTGCAGCAAGGGGCTTTCTAACCGGGGCTAAATTTCCCCTTCTGCTCATTCCTATCTATTTACATGCCCTATCATTACCAGTCAAGCAGGCAAAAGTATTGTTAAATTATTAGTATGTGTTATAATTCATTTACTCATTCTTTTTTTTGAGATATTTATTTAGGTCATATTATTGGTCAGAACTTGGGTTTAATGAGAGCGAGGGGCAGACTTGAATATGATACAGTCCCCGGCCTCAGGGAGGTAAGAATTTATGGTTGGGCATGTACAAAAGGAAATATAAATGAAAGAAAGAGGAGAGATGATAAAAATGGATGCAGTATGGAGGGAGCAAAAAAAAAAAAAAAAGGAGTAAGCATAATTAAATAGAGAGGAGGCTATTTAGGGAAGTGGGGCATATGAATATCAGTTCTCAGAACTGCTATTAAATTGTTAAACCTATTGCTAAGCTCAGCTTAAAGTCAAATCATAAACACCCTGAAACAACTGCTACATGGACATACATGGATTTTACTTCCTTCCTTGTACTGTTCACCTCACTCATTTGCATATTGGAACTAACCAATCCCTGATAATTTAGGCAGCAATCCCTCATTTACATGAAAGAATTTCATTTTGTGGTTTTTGCCTTTATAAATCCTGCCTTGCCTTGTTCTTTCCAAAGTGCAGTTTGAATTATTACCTCAATTTACATCTCTCGGATTAGAATCCTTTAAGACCTCAAATAAACTTTTAATTTGATTTACAGCTTTAGATCTTTTTTGGTTAACACATACTATCAATATTTTTCATTTAAATAAGTATACTCTCAACTAATATTTGTTCTACATAGTGATCATATATTTTATTTTGTAGGGGAAGAAAATTTTTCCTGATCCTTCTTAGTGGCTGGATCTGAAAATTAAACTGACAAAAACAGATTTACAGGAGGAAAGAATACAAATTTTATTGAATTTTTAAATGTACATGGGAGCCTTCACAACAGAATAAAAACCTGAAATAGTGACTAGAGCAGGAAGCTTTTATACTTGTTAGACAAAAAAACAATACATTTATGAAGAACTGACAAACAAGGGAAGTAAATGGTGAAAAAGTAACTAAGGAAATGACAGTTAAACACAGTTTTGTTTAGAGATTCCTCTGGTGCCATTGCTGGGTTGATGAGAGTTCGTGTTCAGTAAAAGGAGAATTTATTTCCTGCCTCTAGACAAAAAAGGGGGAGATTTTTCTGTACTTATTGCTTCTTAATTGCTTTCAGCTCCAATAGTTTCTAAGTCAAAAAGTCACATTTCAGAGTAACATATCCTGGTTTCCTTCTGTTTCATATATATTTGTCATATATGCACAAAATTCCATATTCTAAATTACCAAACTCTATATAGTGATATAAAATGTCCCACAGTGATATAAAATGTCTCTCTGGAGACAACCATCATCAAGTTTTACACGTTCTTCCAGATTCTTCCATGATTATAGGCTTTTAAAATCTAAATGATAGCATACTCAATACTGAATTCTTTTCCATTTAACAATGTATCTTGTTATTCCTATATCCCAGATCTCCACATATAGAACTTTCTCTTTTACATTTGGAGTGTATCTAAGCAATATTGGGGTACATAAGCTTTGCAAACCTCATTTTGTCCATTGGGAAGCTTAAAATTATTTCTAGGAGGAATTGCTGAGTCATAGAGCATTGTTCCTTTATTCAGAGAGGTGATATTACTAATTTGTACCCCAAGGAGTAAAACACAAGATCAACATTTCCCATATATATATATATATATATATATATATATATATATATATAATAATGTTTTAACACATTTTCAGATGTTTTACCATTTGAAGAGGTAAAACAATATATCTTTGTAATTTACATGTTTTCTGATTTTGAATTACATTAACTATACCTCTATATGCTTATAATTGATTGTTTTCTGTGCACTACCAATTTATACCCTTGACTGATGTTTTATTAGACATTTAACAATGATTTGTTAAAGCTTTCTACTTATTTAGACATTTATTCCTTTGCCCATGAGATAGTCATACCCCTCCATACCCTCCAATCTCTCTCTTGATATTGTTTGTGCCTATTTTTGTCATAAGAAATTTTTTTAAGAGTCAAATATTTCAGTCTTCCCTTTAATGACTACTAAGTTTGATCTTAAGGTTATGATGATTTTTGCTCATCTGAGATGATTAGAATAAAAATATTCTCCCATATTTTCTTCTCATTGTTTTTTTCATTTTTATCTTCATTTTTTTAAATAAATGAAATATAACACACATGCAAAACAGTGCACACAATTCAATAAATTGTCAACATTCATGTAACCACAACACAGGTGAAGAAGTAGAACATTGCTAGCCCCCAGAAGCCACTATCATGGCTATTCTACTTATTACCCTTTCTACCACTCCTGTTATTATATCCCTGTCTTAACTTTTATAGCCAATATATCCTTGCTTTTCTCAATATACTTATCATGTATCCTTAAATGTTATAATTTAGCTTTATATACTCTGTTATCTACTCTTACACAAATGGAATCATCGGTATACATTCTTTTGTGCCTGGCTTCTGTTGCTCAATATAAGAGTAATTCATGTTGCTGCACATATCTATGGTTCAATCATGTTTATTGCTGCATAGCAATCCATTATTGTGAATATCCTACACTTTTTAAAAAATTCTATCATTAATGGGCATTCAGGTTTCTCCTAGGTTTGTGTCATTGTGAATATTATTCTTACACATGTTTCTTCAAGCTCACATGCATGTAATTCCCCTGATCCAGGTTGATCTGACTGCAGTTACTGCTGAGTGCCCAACCATACAAAAGCAGAGACCAATGTTTGAACTTCTGATATGAGACCCTTTCCTTGGGGAAAGTGGTGAGCCAATTGTTGGTAGGTTCCATTATTGGAATAAGTAGGAGTGGCATTTTTTTTTTTTTAAGATTTTATTGGGGAATTGGGGGAGGGGAACAACATTGGGGAATTGGGGAAGGGGAACAGAGAAGTTGCTGTCTTTTTGTTCTTCAGTCTAGTTGCGGAGGACATTGCTTCACTGGCCCATGTTGGTATCATCATTGTGCTCTTCCCGGATGAGGCAGATTGGTCGCCCATCTCTGGATGGTCACTCACCGCGGCTATTGGCAGCTCACGCTGGCTGCCGGCCACTCGCTGTAGCCTATGGCAGCCCATGCAGCAGGGGCTGCAGCCCACACCGTTGCAGGGGCTCACACAGCCCAGCTCCAGGTGGAGCTGTTGTTAGCTGTAGAGGGCAGTGTCACTGGCCCTCATGTGGGATCCGAACCGGGGCCGCTGGCATCCCAAAACCAGCTCTTAACCAATGCGCCACTCGACAGGCCCAGGAGTAGCACTTCTTTATATGAGCAGAAATGAAATGTCAAACACAAATTTGTCTTTATTGTATGCAACACCACTCATAGAATCACTACTTGTGGCTTACTCATTACTTTGGTGGTCCATAAACATTACGCTGAGAATAAATAATTCATTTTTCAAACAAAGAGTTGTAACAGTATAATCATTCCCATGGAATTCATGGAATTTACTCCATCATCCCAAAGCAAATGGTCTGGGAAAATAATAGGTTAGATTATGCAAGATAAGTAATACTGCAAGCTGGAAGAATACTTGCAAACTAGAAGTGTTATCCTATGTCATGTTGTGTATATTTTAATAAGGATTATTTATGGTGCCATCTCCTTTCTAGTCAGATTATTTAGTCCTACTAAGGGATGGAGGAGGAATAAACTCTCTCAGTATTACAAGTCATAACTGAGGGACTTCAGGGTAGACTACCCCAGAATATGCCACTTTGGCATATGGATTATTTAGAGCTGAAGATAATCAAGTCCCAGAAGATTCAGGAAGAGCTTTGAACCTTTCCTTTAACTCTGCATCAGAATTTAGATAGGGGACTTGTACCAGGAAGAAAGATATCGGTAAAAATAACTTTTTTTTTTTTTTTAAAGATTTTATTGGGGAATTGGCGGAGGGGAACAGCTTTGGGGAATTGGGGAAGGGGAACAGACAAGTTGCTGTCTTTTTGTTCTTCAGTTTAGTTGCGGAGGATGTTGCTTCACTGTTGATATCGTCATTGCGCTCTTCCCGGATGAGGCAGATCGGTCGCTGGCCTCTGGATGTCGCTCACCGTGGCTATTGGCAGCTCACGCTTGGCTGCCAGCCGCTCACGCTAGCTGCGGGCCACTCACTGTAGCCTATGGCAGCCCACTGCAGCAGGGGCTGCAGTCCACACCATCACCCAGGCTCGCACAGCCCAGTTCCAGGTGGAGCTGTTGTTAGCTGTAGAGGGCAGTGTCATTGGCCCTCATGTGGGATCCGAACCGGGGCCGCTGACATCCCAAAACCAGCACTTAACCAATGCGCCACTCGGCCGGCCCCAAAAATAACTTTTTATATCTGAAAGACTTAGCTTCATGGCATGACAAACATTTGTTTATGAAACACCTCTTCTCAGCTACCTATGAATTGGCTTCCTCCCCTTTGAGACCCTTGCCCTCTTATTCCCTCTCCCTTTCTCCTTAGCTCAGGATGTATATAAGCCTCAATTACATGACTGCCAGGGAATTTCTCATGACTTTGTGGGACATCCATACAAATAAAATTAAACTTGTTTTTCTTTGTTATTCTGTCTTGAATCTATTTAATTGTTAGGCCAGCCAAAGAACCTGGAAGGGAGGAAGAGAAACTTTTTTTCCCCAACATAACTAACTTCCAAAATATTTTTTCTTATCTCCATAACTTTAGATTTGGCAGGCTGAAAGTCCTAGTTCCCAAGAGAGATATACTTCTACTAGAAAACATAACCATGATTCCATTTAATTAAAATCTAAGATTCCCCCCCACACACAATCATTATGGATACCTCATATAATTTTCTTAGCTAAAATGGTTAATCCTGATTATCAAGGGGAAATTGTGTTATGTTCACACAATGAAGGTCTTGAAATATGAAGTTAACTTATTACAAGACTGGAAAAGTTGCATATTTATCTCTGGAGATGCTGAATGTATAGCTTTGATTCATAGACAAGATAAGGGAAATGGGCTTATCATGTGTTACTTAAAGTCTGAAATTTCCCTGGTGATCCTGAAAATAAGTTTGCAACAGGCCTTCACTGGCTAATAGACATCTCTTGAAAGTAAAAATTTAAATGACAAAGAAATAAATAAAATTTAAATTTCTCTAATAAAGGGAATGCAAATTAAAATCAGTGTCATATCATGACTTACTTATAAACGTGCTAAATGCAAAAATATGTCAACATGGACAGTTAGTGAGGAGATAGAACAATGGAAACTTCCATACCTTGAGAGTACAAATTGTTATTCTCCACTTTGGTAAATATTTTGAAATTATCAAGTAAAGTTAGAGATAAACATATCTTATGACTCCATAATTTTACCTTCAGGGATGTATCCTAATGAAATTTATGATTCTGTCTGTGTGGCTCTGGCTCTGCTAAAGAAGACTGTATGCACATCACAACAAAATGACCAAGAGACATAATGACCAATACAACAAGTTCTATGCCAGTGAGTGGATAGAACTTGAGGCAACCCTCAAAACTGATATCCCTCAAATTGAACTAGAATATTCCCAGCCTCCTGAGGATACTGGATATGGACAAGAAAAGTCAATAGTGTCTACCATAACCACGAAGTAGAACATATGCTGGTGGAAGCTTCACTCAAGCTAGATCACAAACAGGATAAAGATATTCTCCATAAAGACCATCAATATACAGAACCAAAAGAGAAGCAAATCCACATGTACATTGCTTCCAACCCTGGAACTCCTACTGGAAAAAAAAAGACAGATTGTGAATTTGGGTGTCATCCAAGAGACAGGTTTCCTCCTTTGGAATCTGGGGGTGGGAGTGGGGGGAGAAAAAGAAACAGTAATGACAAAAATTAATCAAATGCGTTAGCTGTTAAGAGTTAGAAATCAGCTCAATATTTAAGGATATTATATGCTAGGCTAAATAGTTTTGCTTTGTTCAATTTTAACAAATAATTGTTGAATACCTACCAATCTAGGGAACAAAACAAGACATGAGGGCAATTTGGAGTTAGTAATATTTCTGTGTCCAGGCAAGTAATTTGGGAGCTTAAAACATGAAAAAAAAAAAAAGGCAGATCATAATAAACATTTTTTTAAAGATTTTCTTGGGGAATTGGGGGAGGGGGACAGCATTGGGGAATTAGGGAAGGGGAACAGACAAGTTGCTGTCTTTTGGTTCTTCAGTCTAGTTGTGGAGGACATTGCTTCGCTGGCCCATGTTGGTATCATCATTGTGCTCTTCCCAGATGAGGCAGATTGGTCGCCAGCCTCTGGATGGTCATTCACAGCGGCTATTGGCAGTTCACGCTGGCTGCCAGGCGCTCACGCTGGCTGCCGGCCACTCACTGTAGCCTGTGGCAGCCCACTGCAGCAGGGGCTGCAGCCTACTCCATCACCGAGGCTCCCATAGCCCAGCTCCAGGTGGAGCTGTTAGCTGTAGAGGGCAGTGTCACTGACCCTCATATTTGGGATCCGAACCAGGGCCACTGGCATCCCAAAACCAGCTCTTAACCAATGTGCCACTCGGCCGGCCCAAGAAACATTTTTAGAAGTTAAAATCAACATGGTTTCTTTTCTTATTTGAATATGTGGTATATCATATTCAGAAGATAGTTCTATTATTTCTAGAATGAAAATATTTAATTTTGTCAATTTTTTTTTCTTCCAAAATGAGAATCCAGCCCCATCTTTCTTCTTGGTTCACCTTTTGTTTACTTAAAATTGCACTTTTTCATGTTCACATACCATGTAATATGAGTTAAAGTTTTATTTTTGAATGCCTCTACCCACATTCCAAATGGCCACCATACAAATGGAAGTAACTAATTGGCTCTTCATACTTTGAGAGACACAATGAATGGGTTCTTGTATTGCATGAATATGCTCATTGTTTAACATGACAATAGAGATTCCTCTTCCTGTGATGCTTAAAGAACTTAATTATAATTGTGCAACCTTTCCTCAGGATTCCTTGGAATACAATAAGCCAGTATTATCCTGCCAGGAAACTGAACACAATCACTATTATGGTAATGGTTCCTCAGTTGTAATTGTAATGTTGAGTATATTCACTACCACTTCCTTAGGAAGGACATATTGAATAAAAATAAACATAGAAGACAGAATATAGACATCAGACTCATGGAAAAGGAGTAGCTTTTAGTGGGAGATGTAATGGACAACACCATTTTGATTTCCTATTAATTCTGTCCTTTCTCCTAAGTTTATAGTATAATAAAGAGGGGCTGGGTTTCCTATACTTTGAAGCTGTCCTAGGATATACCAAATGAAATGAGACCTTACAAGTTCAGTGGCAGTGGGAAGGAATTACAGAAAATCTTGCTTAGCAGTACTTCTGCTTTAAACACAGGGGTAAATCGTTTTTTAAAAAATGGGGTATTGAAAGTCTGAATGTCATCTGCTTCATTTAACAGAGTGGAAGTTTCATTAAGGGCTTAATTCCTATTATGGGGGAAAACTGCATATGTAATTAAAATATGCCCTAAAAATTATGCCTTCATGTAAAGAAAAAAAGATGTATTTATTTCTCCATAAGAGTCTTCTAATAAATGTTCTTCCTAAAGTCCTGACCAATGTGCTCTCTGGCACAATTATTTTAGCAAGCTAAGCATTCAATCAACTCTGTTTTCTGGAAGTGGATCAAACAAATAGAGATCAAAGAGCCACTTTAGAGGTAAGAACAGTTTGCTTGAAGTAGCAAACAGTTGAATTTAAGGACTGGAATGGGGAGAAATTAACAAATATTTACAGTGGTTTGTTTTCCAATACTTGCAATTTCCCAGTAGTGAATCTCTCATAAGCAGAGACCGTATTCCAAGTTTTCTTTCTTAAATAGCCTTGGAGGGAATTGACCAAGAAGTCACAGATTAACAGAGGGACAGGCTAAACTAGCATCTAGATGTTGAAGAAATAGATAAACTTTATTGTGCAGAAAAAAAATACAATTTAAAAATCCAAATGCATGGAAAAGGCTCTTGCTGAAATTCTCTTATATCTCTGTGCCACAGCAAAGTGAAACAAACAATTAATTCCCTGGCACTCATTCTGAGACTTAAAGGGTCACTCTTAGCACACTATTGCTGGGATGCTATTCACCCTCATTAAATAGGAAAAAGAAGAGAGTGCCTTACAGTCTATGGTACCTGTGACCACTTGACTGTGATCTGCCTGTCTTCTTTCCCCCATCATGAAGTTAATAATTGCAAAGGGAACAAAGGGAATTTACTGAACTAATAGCTGAGCTTCCC
This sequence comes from Aselliscus stoliczkanus, assembly GCA_033961575.1. Taxonomy (NCBI): domain Eukaryota; kingdom Metazoa; phylum Chordata; class Mammalia; order Chiroptera; family Hipposideridae; genus Aselliscus; species Aselliscus stoliczkanus. Next base: position 90,950,193 of record CM066736.1, read on the forward strand.
TGATTAAGAGGACAGATGTAATGGGATTTATTACATTTCCACCCTTGTTTTATGGCAAAAACACTGAGATGTAGGGGATCTCCCAATGATTCTCAAAGGGCATGGTACTCATGCACTTAGTACATACAGAGGATATTAAGACAGACTATGAACCATCTGGAAAAGGAAGAAAATGAAGATTACAAACTTGTATTTATCCCTATGAGGTTAGAATTGTTCAGCAGTTATTCCACGGATGTGACCCCATAGTATCTTTTTTTTTTTTTAAGGGCAGTGTCACTGGCCCTCATATGTGGGACCCGAACCGGGGCCACTGGCTTCCCAAGCCAGCGCTTAACCACTGCGCCACTCGGCCGGCCCCTTGGTGTGACCCCAAATAAATCAAATGCCAAAGATTCTTCTGGGACCCTGCAGTATCTGATGACTTGAATGACAAATCAGAGACATGGACTTCTAACTGGAGACCCCACTGCATCCCAATACAAGCAATGGAAAGATAATTTGTTATCATTAAGATATCCCAATGTTTTGTAACTATCATTTCATGCCTTATAGCTTCCATAGATCTAGAAACAGAACACTGGAAAGGCTGATACAAAGAAAAATTGTATGTGCCCAGTGTCTGCTTCCGCTGAAGAATTCAATAAACCACTTGCCTAATAATACAAACATCCTAAAAAAAGTCGTTCCTCCTAAACATCACCTTGGCATTGTTTATGAGTACATTCTTCATCATTCACCAGTGTTGTCTTCAAAAATGTCAGTGAGCAGGCTCTCAGCCTTCTAGATTTAAATGGTCTGGATGTCTGATAGAAGTGGGTATATAAATATGGACCACTCCTTGGGATAAGTGGATAGAGTGTTAAGTAAAGGTTAATCTTTCAGATTCCATGCCAGTTGGTCACTCAAAGAGGCAGTTGGTCTCTTACAGAATACCATGAAAACTGGCTACAGATGAGTCATAAATTCAATACTGGAAAAACATTCAGAAAGTGGATTGTGTTAACAGTTCACCATGCCACATATGGCAGTAAATTAAATATTTAGTTCTCTGCTCCTCCTTCCCCTTGTCTTATTCTCCCATTTCTCACTGACTTCTCTGATTTTCAACTTGCTGTTATTAAACTGTATCCACTTACATATGGGAGGATTTCTAACCTGTTTATACCAATTACCCTGTTGTCCTGCTTGGGTAAACCTGTTTATTCATGGTCTAGTCTAGACCCTTAGAACCTAATATATGTTGGTCCAAACATAAAGGGCATGGAGCTTAGACAGCATGAGAAGGAATGTCTGAGCTCTGAATTCTGTCATGGCAGAATAGGGCTTCTGTTTCCAGTCACAATCAATGATGCTGGATCCCAAGGGAACGGACATTGGATCTCTGGGTGTGAGCTCAGACTGTAATATGTAAAGACCTAAAAACCTGCCACTGCTCTAATCTCTATGAAAGTTTACTAATTAACACAATTCTAGAAGATTTGGCATGTGCACTGTCTGGTCATTTCCCCATATTTAATCCAGAAGAAGAATATCTCAGAAAGGCCTTAGAGCTTTTCTGCTCGCTTCTATTCAGAACCACTTTTCCATGCCATAGTGGTAGCATTATTTTTATATTCATTATTTCTCCAGGCTATCATGTCATATATTTCCAATTATATTATCTTGCTTCTGTTATTATAAATCAAGGCCAAATCATCTAAGAGTTTAATGTTGCTGAGCCAAAGGTGATGCTCAGGGGCAGAGTCTGTGGGGATAGCCAGAGTGCAGAAGAAAAAATGGAAGTGGTAGCCATAGATCCTATGGTTCAAAAATATACTCACTGGAAGAACTATTTTTTTTCAGGAAGAGGAAGCTTCCAGACCCTAAGGATTAAGGGTCCTGTGGGAGATGGGTTAGGGGTTGGAAGCCTGTTGCAGCACAAGTATAAACTTTCCTTTGTAGGCATGGCGAAACAGAGAGAGGAGAGATATTGCTATAGCCTAGTCTTAAAAGGTTCATGGTTATGGCTAAGATAATGATGCTGCTCAAGGCTGGGTTCTGGGAGTTAGGCACCAGAAATGAGAGATAAGACGTCTGAGAAATAAAGACAAATAAGAAACCCCTGAAATTGGAGCTGTGAGGAACAGAGGAATATCAGGTAGGTGTTGTTTAAATATTTTTGGTAGACGTAAAGTCTCCTACTTTGTTTCTTCTTAATTTCAGTGTTTCTTTTTAAAGTATAAATCAAATAGAGTGTTTTAAAATAAAGTACATTCTTTTTTTTTTTTTCTATCCGGAGTTTTTAGAGTAAATTTCTATAGAAAACTTGAGAAAGCCCTTGGAAGTAAGCTCTTCCTTGGTATGTCCATTTTACCTGAGTCTCACTTAGCTGAAGGGCTCAGGGAACCTCTCAAGCATGTGGGAAGCCGACAGCCCCCCAGTGTCTGACAAGGCCACATTGCCCTGCTCAGCACTGGATATTAGGGGTGCTGCCTTATGGTTGGTCATGTAATATCTCCTGCCTCTAAGAACCCATGTGCCTTTCCTCCTACAGGAGACAATATACTCACTGCATTTATGGCAAGTTCCTGTATACCCCAATGAGCTAACTACGCAGCCAAAGACGGGTAAGATCTCCTAAATGAGGGGAGACAACCTAAGCCAGGTGGTAGTTCCGTGGGGAACCCCTAAATTGAGATATTGGGGACTCAAGCCCCTTTGGAAACGGAGGCATAAGCCTTTGGCTACATAGGCCTAAAAAAGCCAGTCTGTGAGAAACAGACAGCCTCTGTGAGAAACTGGTGCTATCGTTCGTCCTTGCCTGTGCAGCTGTGAAAGGTTTCCTTGGAGACCAGGAGACCAAGGTCTCTCGGCCATGGGAGTTCTGATAAGAGGCAACTTACTGACCATAAGTTATTTTAATTAACAGCCTTGTTTTAACTCTTTGTTCTGTACATTGCTAGCAACAGATACTAAAGCTTTGACTGAGAAACAGATGTTACCCTCTATTACAAAAACATGCAGCTCTTTGTAAAATAGGAAAAGTTTGAAACTCCTTTTGCTACTAAGTATTATAATCACATAGAAATAGTTTCTTGCCTAAACTCTTGGCAATAGTTCAAGTATATGCCCTGTAAGGTAGCCATGGTAACCACTTTTTAGATGATAAGTAAAATCCTTGAACAGGTCACAGTGTAGCTAAAAAGATACAATTACAAAAAAGTAAAAGTTCTGAGTAAGGAAAAACATCATGGTCATGTGAAACATAACTTGTAATTAAGATAATAGTCAAAAGCCCCTATAAAAGGAGCTAGGCTTTAACAATAAGGTGTGACACTTCTGAGAAACTCTTTCCGGTGTCTCCGCTTTCTTTTTTCTGCCTTTACTGTAATAAAAATTTTCTGTCTTTCGTATCGCCGACTCCGTGTCCACCTTCTTGAGCCCTGGTCAGCGGGGGCTGGCCCCCCGCGCAAGCAGAGGTACACCTAGCTCCAACTTACCACACCAGCCATTATCATGGAAGAAGGAAATAAAATAAGGAAGAAGAGTTTGATTTTCTTCTTTATTCCTTACAAACCTGCCTCTTGTTTCCCCAGAGAGAGAGGGTTATTGACTGTCCTAAAGCCCTTGTTTCACAGCCTTATTAAAGAAGAGCCATTGTCACCACTTTTGTTCATGCTCCATAGAGCTAAATGAATATTCCTTTTAGAATTCAAGTTGAAGTGTCATCTTATGTCTTAAATATATTTAATACTCATTATTAACTTTAAGCTAAATCATCCCCATATTGCATTCATGTATCTGCTTAAATGTCTTAGTTAGAGAGGACTTCCCTTATAATACATTTGAAATCACACCAGCTTCATCATTAACAAGTTGTCATGCTTTGGTTTCCTTTAAAGCACTTATATCTACTATCTATCTATCTATCTATCTATCTATCTATCTATCTATCTATCTATCATCTATCTATCTATCTGGCATCAGCTATCTACCTACCTATCCAATGATACACATTTACATACTGTATACATATTTCTGTGAAATCAGAAATTTTGTGAAGGCAGAGATTTTGTGTAATTTCTTTGCTGCACTTAGCAGAATTATTAACATTTTTGAATGTCTAAATGAATCCATATTTTAAAGGATGGTATATAATCTTCTTCATAATGTCCTGCTGATTATTATTCCAAATTTATTGTATTATTTTATTGAATGTGGTTTAACTTTTTAAAATTTTTGATACTTTGTTTGTTTTCTCTGTGATTCCAAAAGAACAGAGAGGGGATGTCCCCCTTAAATGACACCAAATCCCACCCCTCCAGTTTCTTCCTACTGGGAGTTCCAGGCCTTGAAGAGATGCACACCTGGATTGGTTTTCCTTTTTGTTCTGTATATTTGATCGCCCTTGTGGGGAACATCACTATCCTGTTTGTGATCAAAAATGAAGTCTTCATCAGTCCATGTTATACTTCCTGGCTATGTTAGCCTCTATTGATCTGGGCCTGTCCATGTCTACTGTCCCCAAGATGTTGGGTATATTCTGATTTAATTTAAAGGAGATTAGCTTTGGAAGTTGTGTCACCCAGATGTTCTTCATTCATATATTCACTGCTATGGAGACTGTTGTGTTGGTTGCCATGGCCTTCAATCGCTATGTTGCCATATGCAACCCTCTGAGGTACAGCCTGATTCTCACTGACAGAACCATTGGCCTCATCCTTGTGGTAATGTTTGGCGTGAATTTCATTTTTGTTATACCGCTGGTGTTTCTCATCTTGAGGCTCCCCTTCTGTGGACATCATATAATCCCCCACACATATTGTGAGCACATGGGAATTGCTCGATTGGCCTATGCCAATATCAAGTTAAACATGATATTTGGATTAATTCTCATCAATGGTGTTTATTGATGTGGGTCTGATTGTCATCTCCTATGTGAGAATACTCCAAGCTGTCTTCTGCTTTCCCTCTAGGGATGCCAGACTCAAAGCACTTAATACTTGTGGCTCCCATATCTGTGTTATCCTAGTCTTCTTGATTCCAGCCTTTTTCTCCTTCATGACTCACAGGTTTGGCAGGAATGTTCCCACATACATTCATATTCTCCTGGCCAATTTATATGTCGTTGTTCCACCAGCCCTTAATCCTGTCATCTACAGAGTGAGGACTAAGCAGATTCGAGAGCGGATTTCAAGCATCTTTATGAAAAAAGGCTGACATAAACTGTGTTAGAGATATTCATTTTAAAACTCAGAAAAAAGAATGTGTTTCTCAATCACAGAATCTTGCAATAGAAAAAAGACTCTGATTTTAGTATTATTTCATTCATAATTTCCTTAGATATCACATTTGGAACATGTAATATGATTAATGTCGAAACAATCACTGTGAGGGTTGGCCGAGTGGCGCATTGGTTAAGAGCTGGTTTTGGGATGCCAGCGACCCCAGTTCAGATCCCACATATGAGAGCCAGTGACACTGCCCTCTACAGCTAACAACAGCTCCACCTGGAGCTGGGCTGTGTGAGCCCTGGCGACGGTGTAGGCTGCAGCCCCTGCCGCAGTGAGCTGCCATAGGCTACAGTGAGTGGCCGGTAGCCAGCGTGAGCAGCTCGCAGCCAGCATGAGCTGCCAATAGCCACTGTGAGCGACCATCCGGAGGCCAACGACTGATCTGCCTCATCTGGAAAGAGCGCAATGATGATACCAACATGGGCCAGTGAAGCAATGTCCTCCGCAACTAGACTGAAGAACAAAAAGACAGCAACTTGTCTGTTCCCCTTCCCCGATTCCCCAACGCTGTTCCCCTCCCCCAATTCCCCAATACAATCTTTAAAAACAAAAACAAAAACAAAAAATAACAAGCACTGTGAAAATTCATGGAATACCTTAGAGTTTTGGACAACTTAGTTACAAGACTTTATAAGGATTACTTTCCTGTATAACCTCTACCAAGCAGGTCTTGTAGATAGGATTGTGTGGAATAAAATGCTTCTTTTTATTTGCAGATAGTCAACTCTGCTGGCCACATTACTATATATATCCCTACATCAAGGACTACAAGTTTTTAATACCTGTGACAGATTTTTCCATTCCTTTCTTAATTGTTTAGTTCTTTTTAGCCTTAATTTTATTGATACTTTGTTATATACCAGAATCTTATGTCATGTAAATATAAATATAAAAATGTACATGACGGGCCGGCCGAGTGGTGCATTGGTTAAGAGCTGGTTTTGGGATGCCAGTGGCCCCGGTTCGGATCCCACATATGAGGGCCAGTGACACTGCCCTCTACAGCTAACAACAGCTCCACCTGGAGCTGGGCTGTGCAAGCCCCGGTGATGGTGTGGGCTGCAGCCCCTGCTGCAGTGGGCTGCCATAGGCTACAGGGAGTGGCCGGCAGCCAGCGTGAGTGTCTGGTAACCAGCATGAGCTGCCAATAGCCACGGTGAGCAACCATCCAGAGGCCGGTGACCAATCTGCCTCACCTGGGAAGAGTGCAATGACGATACCAACATGGGCCAGTGAAGCAACGTCCTCTACAACTAGACTGAAGACCAAAAAAGGACAGCAACTTGTCTGCTCCCCTTCCCCGGTTCCCCAACGCTGTTACCCGACCCTAATTCCCCAATTAAAAAAAAAATCTTTAAAACAAAAAAAATGGAACTACCATATGACCCAGCAATTCTATTTCTGGGTATTTATCCTAAGAAAATGAAAACACTAACTTGAAAAGATATCTGCACCCCCATGTTCACTGCAACATTATTTACAATAGCCAAGACATGAAAGTAACCTAATTGCCCATTGGTAGATGAATGGATAAAGAAAATATGGTATGTATGCAATAGAATATTATTCAGCCACAAAAAAGGGAAATCCTGCCATTTGCAACAACACTAATGGAACTTAAGAGCATTATGCTAAGTAAAATAAGTTAGAGAAATACAAATACTGTATGAGCCAACTTTTATGTGGAATCTTAAAAAAAAAAAAAAGCTGAACTCATAGATACAGACAACAGATTGGTGGTTGCTAGAGGTGGGAGGTGGAGTGGAAGGGTGGGCAAAATAGGCAAAGGTGGTCAAAAGGTACAAACTTCCAGTTATAAAATAAATAAGTCATGGGGATATAATATACAGCATGGTAACTACAGTTAATAATATTGTAGGGTACATTTGAAAATTGCTAAAAGAGAAATCTTAAAAGTTCTCATTACAAGAATAAAATGTAATTATGTGGGTGATGAATGTTAACTAGACTTACTGTGGTAATCATTTTACAATATATACAAATATTGAATCATTATGTTAAACATCTGAAACTCATATAATATATGTGAATTATAGCTCAATAAAAAAATACAAATACCCATTTGTTAAATGCAGAATATTGGTTTTCTATAACTATTATAACAAATTCCCACAGACTCCATGGCTTAAAACACCACAATTTATTATCTTACAGTTTTGCCATCCAAAAGTCTAACGTACATCTTGATGAGCTAAGATCAAGGTGTCAAGAGGGCTGCTTTCCATTCTGGAAGCTCTAGAACAGAATCTCTTTCCTTGCTTTTTCTAGCATCTAGAAGCCCTCTTCCTCCATCTTCACAGCCAGCAATGTTACTTGTACCCTTCTCCCATACTCACATTTCCCTCTGACTCCTCTCCTGCCTTCTTCTTCCACTTTTAAGAGTCCCTATGGTTACTTTTGAGCTACCTGGGTAATTCAGGATAATCTCCCTATTTTTAGGTCTACTAATTATATAATAGTCATCTGAAACTTAATTTCATTTGCCACATAACCTAACATAATCACAGAGGTGTAGGATAAGGACAGCATTTGGGTGGCCATTATTCTTCTTAGCACACCAAGTTCCATAATTTGCAAATTATGTTTGTGAAACTCAGTATTCTTGAATCTTTTTAATGTCTACATATGTTAGTAATAATAGATGCATTCAAATGTCTTGTTTTGTTTTGTTAATGTCTCTTTGATTCTTAATTAATATTCTACATATCGAGGTAATATTGTTACATACATATACATTGTCTATTTCCATATATCCTGGTGGTTTGCAGCATCACTCTGAGTGGGATCCCCTCTGACTCCTCTCTTTTTAACTTTCTTCTTGTGCTCCTTCTCCCAGTTACCCCATGCTATTCTCCCAGGCACTCTGCCTGAACCAAAGCTTAGTGTGTTGGCTTCTGATCCTGACCCAGTGATGATTTCATATTTATCATAGATCTAGTTATAGAAGGAAGATGAATTCAATTCTTAAGGGCAGAATCTGTCTATATCTTCTCACATCTCTAGGCAAACCAATCTCTATAAACTTAATCCTGGAAGGTGGTTTGACAGCAGGTTTCAGGGGTGTGTGTGTGTGTGTGTGTGTGTGTGTGTGTGTGTGTGTTTAATTTATGTTTTTGATCAGGAATGCTTTTTGGCCTTAAAGTAGTGACCTCAGTTTTGATTTTCTACATAAAAGAGCTTGTTAAAAATCTTGCAGGAGCTATTTTCTTCCTAGTCTACCATTCCCTTTTTCTAGATCTGGAACTTAGAGACTATCTATGAATTTGTGAACTCCTGACACATAATCCTTCCTTTATTTATTTATTTCTAATCCACAAAGATATCATTAGTGTTTCCAGGATCACAACTCCACAACACTTCTTTTCCCAGAGCTTGAAAACAAATATTTCATCTATTTTTTCCATTTTTCTATTAGTTTAAGATGAGAAAGTTTTATTTGTACCATTTACTTCTCATAGACTAAAGACAAAGTAAGTATGTTCATTTCTAAAATGACAGCTATCAAACCTCACATTCCCCAAAAGGGAATGGCCTTGGGTGCTGGGAATACAGTGGAGGAATATTTAGTGTTCAAAAGAGGCTTTTCCTGCCTTCCAGGACATCATATTTCTTATATCACCTTCCCAATTCTCAGCTTCCTACTGCTATTTCCACAACCACTTTGGAGCTGCTTAGAACTTCTCCTTTGAGAAACACATCAATCAGGTCAGTATAAAACTTTAAAGTGTCTTAGTATTAGAACATGGGATGAATTGAGGGCAGATATTGTGTTTCCTCGGATAGAATATATGAGATAGTTGAGAGATCCACAAGCAATATGGCTACATGTTAAGACAAAAGTCAAGACTCTTTAAAGAAAGTCAATAAACCAGATATTAAATATAAAAAATAAAAGTGTAAAATTTCTAGAGAAAACATAGGAGAATATTTTCACAATATTAAGTCACTAAAGATGTTGAAAGAACTTTCTAGACCCAAGATGGAGCCACTCCTGCCTTTGGTGTCATGTTAGCAAACCAAAACTCAGATAACTTTTGTGTCCCCTGAAAACACTCCATTTGACCAGAAAGTCCCCCAACACCAAGTCAGTTCTGGGCTCTCTACTTAATTCTTTGTTCTTTCTTACTCCAAACAAGGTTAATTATGTGGTACCAGCCAATAAGATATTTTTTATCTGTTTTTTTTCTTGTCCTTTATTCTTTAGCCCATTTTGCAGTTCCCTGAAAGGAGACTGACCACAAAGTGTTAAATAAAGATTTTTTGGCATCACTGAAATTGTCTTATTTAATCATTTGTAACAAAGATTTCCTGGTAATGATCCAAGAAGAATTAACTCTTTAGAAGTAATCAACTAATTTTTTAAAAAGTTTTAAGTTGTTCTGAATCACAGACTTCATTAAACAGATGCATATGGAAGCCAAAGACAGAGAGAAAATATTAAAATATTCACCAAAGACATATCTGACTAAGGACCTGTATCCAGAATCTATAAAGAATTCCAGGGCACAGAGCTTCAGAGAGCAGATCGGTGAGTATTCCCACTGCTGGCTCCCTGCGGGGCGCGGCCCATCTAGAGTACAGCAAGAGCACAGTGATCTGCAGCCTGAGGAAAAAACCTCAGGCCGGGCGAGAGGGGGAGGAGAGACGGGAGACGTGCAGCTGCACGCACAGCTCCCCAGGTCCCCAGGAAGCAGGGTACAGAGCGCGACAGCGACAGGGCAAGATCAATCCCTGCACCCGCCCAGTTCAGGGATCAGTCTAAGTCCACCGGGTCCCACCAAGCACAGCAAGAGCACCTCAGCGCGCAGACGCTGAGGCAGAAGCCTGAAACCGGGCAAGCAGGGGAAAAAAGAATACTGTCGGGGAGGAGGAGACACAGCGCGCCAGGAGGACACGCGGGTACGGGAGAGACGGAGCTGGGATCTGAGCCTCGGCAAGGTGCGCAGTCTCCTAAACCCCGGCAGTCCCTCCGGGAGAGCAGCAGGAATACCACTGCGCGCACAACCTCGGAGGCAGAAGCGTGAAACCAGACTAGCAGGGGAAGAAAGAATACTCCGTGGGGGGAGACACAGCGCGCCCAAGCAGAGACGCAGGTCCCAGGGATATGAAAGACAGTTCGGGGAATACAATTAATAATGTTGTAAATATTTTGTGGGGTGTCAGATGGTCACATGTCTTGTTAGGGAGACCAACTCATAGATGGAGTAGAGGCTTGATCACTGCACTGTACACCTGAAGCTGAGGTTGTATAATATTGTATGCCAACTGTAATTGAATATATAGATAGTCATGGGATGTGGATTATACTGTGGAAGGGACTCAGAGGAAGTGTAATAGATATGTATGTTATGGGGGGAGTGGGGTGGCGAATTGGGGGAGGGGGGTTGTCACTTTGAGGGGTAAAAAGTGTAGCTATTGCACTGTGTTGTACACCTGAAACTAATTAAAAATAAATAAATAAATAAATAAAATAAAATGGGACACTTAACTCCTATATAATTTTATTAACTAATGTCATCCCAAAAAATTTAATAAAAATTATTTTATCTTTTAAAAAAAAGAATTCCACAAATCAATAATAAAAACAAATCAATCTAATTTAAAAATGGACAAAGGATTTGAGCAAACAAGAAGTGGAGTTAGGAATGGCCAATTTGCACATAAAAAAAGTGCTTGCCAGGAATATGCAAAATAAAATCACAATAAAATAGCACTACGAACCACTAAAGTACTTAAAATTAAAATGATTTGCAAATTCAAATGTTGGCAAGGATGTGTATCAATCTGAATTTTCATACATTGTTGGTGAGTGTGTAAAATAGTACAATAACTTTGGAAGATAATTCAGCAGTTGTCTTAAAGTGAAATATACATCTACCCTAAACAAAGGAATTCAATTTTTAGGTATATTCTCAAGAATAATTATAGCATATGTCCACAAGAAGACTTGTACAAGAATGTTCATGATACCTTGATTCATAATACACAAAATTAAAGACACCTCAAATATCTCTCAACAGGAGAATGGATAAATACTTTGCTTATGTTTATTGAATGGGATGATAATCATCAGTAAAAGAGAACAAATGACTGATATGTAAACCAATATGAATAAAGAACAAAAGTGTTAAGTTAGGCATAGGAAGTCTTATACAATGGAATTTATACTGTATAATTTCATTCATAAGAAGGTCCAAACAGGCAAAAATTAGGTTCAGCTTCAAATAGTGGAGAATTTCATTCTATCAAAATAACCCTCCCATAGATAACTTAAAATCGTATGTGTGTGTGTGTGTGTGTGTGCGTGCGTGCGTGTGTGTGTGTGTAGGGAATAAGATCTGATGGCACTGTAGGATAATCAAAAACAGAAACTAAAAGGGAATTTCCTTTCCCTCTTCGTAAATGGAAACATGGTGTTAGTTTCCTGTTTTTAAGTCTTTTCACCATGCTGTACATTACATCTCCAGAACCTGTAGATACTACGTAACTGAAACCGTACCTTTTGACCAACATCTCCTCATTTCTTTCAGTCCCCAGCCCCTGGCAACTACAATTCTACTCTCTGCTTTTATGAGTTTGACTTTTTTAGCTTCCACATATTAAGTGAGATCATGCAGCATCTGTATTCTGTGATTTATTTCACTTATTTATGTGATTTATTTCCCTCTATGTTTTTCCATGTTGTCACAAATGGCAGAATTTCCTTCTTTGCAAGGTTAAATAAAAATCCATATATGTGTATAATCTCCCACATTTCTTTATCCATTCATCTGTCAATGGACATTTAAGTTGTTTCTGTGTCTTGGCTGTTGTGAATAATGTTGAGATGAACATGGGAGTGCAGTTATCTCTTCAAGATACACATTGTATTTCCTTTGGATATATATCCAGAAATGGGGTTGCTGGATCGACTCTTACTCTCCCAATCAGTTTTCAAAGTAGCTAATTACAAACAAAAGCCAGGGCCGGCCCAGTGGCTCATTTGGTAAGAGCTCAAGCTCTGAGCAACAGGGCTTCTGGTTCGATTCCCACATCTGAACAACAGCTCGACCTGGAGCTGGGCTGCCATGAGTGGCCAGCAACAGTGTAGGCTGCAGTGGGCTGCAATGGGTTACAGTAGGCTGCTGTGAGCTACCGTGAGCCGCTGTGAATGGCCAACCAATGGCTGGCAATCGACTGCCTCAGCCAGAAAGAGCACAACGATCACAATACCAACATGGGCCAGTGAAGCGACATCCTCCACAACTAGACTGAAGAACAAAAGGATAGCAACTTGTCTGTTCCCCTCCCCCAATTCCCCAATAAAATCTTAAAACAAACAAACAAACAAAACCCACTAAGCCAAAATGAAAGTAACAGTGAAGACTCATTACTGCAATAGTATAAGGATAGAGGCTAAATGGGAGAAAGCACCAACTTCCCCCCTCCCTTTCCCCTCATGGAACAGTGCACAAGGATCAGGTGGATCAGACATGGGGGTTGTCTCACTGCCAAGGGAGTCCTGGACAAAAGGCTCCTGCAGTGTTACCAACGCAGGGACCAAAGAGGGCTCAAAGGAAAAGGGCTAGCTAGAAGTGGGAAAATACTGAGAACTGAGTCAGAGAGGAGAAAAGTGTCTTCAAGGTTTTTTCAATAAGGAGACTCCAAATAGAGGCACCTGGGCTAGGAACGTAGCTATGTATAAGAGCATGGCCTGCCGGGGGGATGGAAGGGGTCTGAGTTCTTGGCTGCAACGCTTCAGAGGCAGCAATGCACTGGCTGTGCTCTAAGCCTGGTGTGGGAGGGCAGCTTTTCCCTGTGAGGCCCGCCCTGTGTGGTAGAGCCTTTGTAATTGCCAACGGTTGGGCGTAAAGAATTACATATAAGATTTCAGCCTGGAGCTGGACTCTTCAACTCCAAGCCTTTAATTTTTTAAGATCCTCAGCTAGAAACATTGGCTACACCCTGATCAACCTGAATGGGTGAGATTTTAACTGATTATGTCAAGAATTGGGTAATTAGCTTGAGGCAATGGTGGACTAAAGCCATGAAGATCACTTCAAGTAAGATGAGACCTGTCCGAAGGACTGAATGTAACCGTGGGTCTCAATAGTTACCAAGTCAGGAAAAGATGTGCCATAGCCATTAGGGTTTACTATAGAGAGTCAGGAAGATTTCTTCTTAAGTTTCAGTATGAATCCTTTTCATCTGGTCCAAGGCATTAACTCAGGCACACCACAGCTCTTCATTATAGCACAGCTGATGATGACCTTCTGGGCAGCTGAGGCAATGCCAGGATAGTCAGGGTACGTGTACAAGGAATAAAACCCCAGAGTACACGTGGTCCAACAGAAACACAGTGCACATTGGGAGGGCATCCCAAGCAAAACAAACATCAATGAGACAGCAGGTTAACAGAGCTCCTAATGTGGCCTCCATTGTGGGGCCCCCCACCCTGGGGTTTCCAGAACAGGCAAAATAATTCATTTTAATCATTGGTTTCAGAACTGCCACAAAGGTCAGTTTTAGTTTTGTTTGTCTGTAATAACAGTGTATCAGCCAGATAAATGTGGACGACATTTGTGTCTGTGCAGAAAATGCAGGAGCCAAATCTTCCCCATTCATCTCATAGAGCTGTGAGATTGTGAACTCAGCAGTCAGGCAATCCAAGGTCTCACAGCACCTTGAAAAGGCAGCACCTGGGGTTAATTCAGGAGGGGAAGCTTTCAGGAGCAGCTCTGAAGGATCTGAGAGATCATTGATGTTTCCCCACCCTGATGCCTCCCCAGATACCACGGTGTTAGCTTTCTCTTTTGTTGTTGTTACAGATATGCCCCATTTAATAATGAATTTTACATGTATAATCACTTATTTTCATCCAGAATTTTTAGTCCAGATTATATGCAAGATAGACAAAAGAATGTACACAGAAAAACATTTTTAGACAGCTTAATCAGTAAGACACATTATGTTTAAGCATTGGTTAGCACAGAAATGACTCTCCCACCCCTGCTGTTTAATAGTCACTCTGACCCCTTATTTAATTGAAACTTTAGAAAGGAATTGAAAAGGATAGAAGGCCCTTGTATGGTCCCCCAAAAGACAAAGATGTTGAAATTGTAAAAGAAGGGTCTAAAATTGAAGGGAGTGGGCAGAAATCCTGATCACACCTGGAAGCAAATGACAAGTGTACTTTTGGGGAATTCCTGCCTTGAGACCCCAGATTGCTCCCCTGAGATGTGTAGTCAGGCTGAGCTTGTCCTGTCCCCTCCATCAGCTGCATAAGCCTGTCCTTTAATTGTCCATTAAAATGCTCACTTTCTTCTGTGGTTAAGGTGTGATTTGAAACATGTAGGGTCCATCATACGTCCCCTGTTTGGGCCCACTTATATGTAGCTTGGGTTGCAAATTGAGGTCTGTTATTATATGGAATATGTTGAGGAAAACTGAACAGGAAAGAAATGTAGTATTGTAGGGTCTGGATGATGTGGTTTATGTCAGTGGGATGAGCAAGATGGCTAGGCCAAATGCTAAGTGTCACCTGCAGTCAGGATAGAGTAAAATGCTCTGATGGGACAAGAGGTTCCCTGTGAGGCTGCCCTGTGGCTTGGAGAATCTGCCCCTGGGCAGCGATTTTAGCCTTGGCCAGAATCTGACAGGTGGGACAGCCTTTTTATGCTATTTCAGCATCTTCTTACCATAGTGGCAGTCCATGTATGTAGGCCTAATGTAAGATAGTGTCCAGCTTTTCAAGGGCCATCCTGTCATGGATTCAGGAGGTGATTGGTCTCACATCTGTTTGCTCTGGGGCAGAAGACACTTTAGTCTTTATGTTTAGCTGACAAGATGGTCTGCTCACTAACGTGTCCTTGGCCGAGCACAGGAGCCTCTCTGGTGAGCATCCACAAGCGGAACAAAGCAACACTGACTTTTATCCCAATGCGCCCTCTCCACAGGGCATGGGGGAGGTGTTTTATATGCCAGTCCCAGGTTCTTCAGAGGCCCAATCAAACAGCCAGACCCGCAGATATAGCCCAGGAATCAGGTAGGTTTCAATCCTCCACATGCCCCATGATAATGTCCCTGTCGGCAGCAGTTCCCATCATGGCAGAAGGCCGAAGACTACAAAAGCTACATGGACGATTTATCCATACCAATAAAATCTTCAGCACTGGGTGCCATCACAATAGAGCTTTGTAGGGTCACGAAGACACCCACCCATGGCCAGGCTTGGACAAGGGCCTGGTGGTGACAAAGAGTCTCTCCTTGACCAAACTTTAGTCAGAGTCCTCAGAACTTTCTTCTCGCTGGGCCACGACTCATTGGCTTCTGGTGTCCATCTCTGCATTGTCCAGTTTTAGCCAAAATTTTGTTGACTCAGTTAGTGAAAATTCTCCACCCCCAATCTGACATCTTATCACCCTGGCCTGCCTTCCACAAAAATTTGGTTAGGTCAGTTTAGCAAATAATTACTTTATATCTTAGTAATTTTCCATTCACCAACCTCTGACCGTGCTCCTTGGCTATAATCTCCAATTTACTTTATTTTATTTGGAGTTCAGCCTGATCCCCTTCCTCTGTTATCAAACCCCATTGTAATTGCCCACCTGGAGTAAGATCTTCCTGACCTTATGTCTTTAACAAGTGCCCTGAACAATTCTTTCACAGTGGTGGTGAATTCAGAACCCAAATCAGAGAGTATTCATTGTCTGTTTTCCCCTCATCTTGATACCAGGGTTTGAGATTGGGAGTGGGGCTCACAGTCACCTGTGCACCGATACCCAAAATGCCCCCAAAGTACAGTTTTTTTTTTATCTCCCTATTGAACTCTCACCTTGGTAAGAGCTGGTCCCTCCTAGAGACAGAGGGACATCCACTTAACTCCTTTTATTGTTAATTTCTGAAAGCTGAGATGTCTGGGCAAAAACAGCAGGATCCTGCCACCCACCCCAATGCCCATAGGGGAACAACCTTTGGATGAGTCACAGGGACACCCCCTCAGGATTTGGACACAAATTTTCTTGGGCAGAGGGAGAGATTAGAGAGCCCATGGGGCAGGGCAGGGCAGGCCAGTGTGAGCTGAGCCCAGGCTTCCCCCAGGCTGTCCTGGCAGCTCCCTGAAGAGTATGGCAGTGCTGCTGCTGCTGCTGCCCCTGCCCTGTTACCATGGCAGCAGGTGATCTCAAGCAGCAAACCCCTCTACAGGAGGGGTTGGTAGTAAGGCACTCACGCTGTGCTGCTCTCACTAACTGCAGCACTAACTGCAGCAAGATTACCTACATCCATTACCTTCAGAGGGCATCAAATTAAGACTCACATCTCTTTAGAGCTGCTAGGCAAATGGATCCAAAGGGCTCTACTCTCTTTTTTTTTTCTTTCTTTAACTGAAGTTTGAACAACTGGCTGTACTGTATGGTGTTTATCAGGGTCAGGGACTGGGTAGGGTCACTCAGCTCCCAAAGCCCACTGGCCATTCCAATAAGCAGTGGCTGGGGAACAGCTTCCTAAGCTTCCTCTCAACCCCTCTGAGGTGAATAGACCTCAGTGATCCCCACATTAAGGTGTCCATTCCTTTGTAGGCAGAACTTTTGAATTCCTTGTAACCACTGGAATGTGACAAAGGTGATGGGACGCCACTACTGTGGTTATGTTGCATTATTTAAAGTAGTTCTCTTTCTTCTGCTGGACTTGAAGAAATAACAGCTCAGCTATATTGTGAGCTTCCTATGGAAAGGCCCTCATAGCAAGGAACTTCAGAAGCTGGGGGTCTACGTGTTACAAATGCAAGGAACTGAATTCTGCCAACAACCTAAGCTAACTTGCACCCAGTCCCTTCCCAACTCTCACTTGCATTCTGACTGGCACCCTGAGTTCATCCCAATAAGACCCCAAAGGAGAGAATCCAACTAAGCTGTGCCCAGACTTGTGATCCACAAAAATTGTGACATAATAAATGTGTGTTGTTTTAAGTCTAAAATTTAAGCCTATCAATAAATTTGTGGTAGTTTGTTACACAGCAATAGAAAATGAATACAATTTTTTATCTAGTATGCTGGGTGAGAATAAAGGGCTATTATATGAGTAATTATAGAAGATGATGAGAACAAAATTGTTTTTACAATAATGCAATATTTATTTTATAATTGGATAGAAAAATTTTAAAGACTGATACTTTACTCAAATTATTCTATTTCTTGAAAAGAAAATGACTTTTGTCAGAACTGACAGAAATCCTGGAGTAATAAGAAGTTACAGGGTCTTCAAATCACCGTGTTCTGATCCCTTTTCAGAAGTGTGGTTACCAGTAGGTCCTAGGATCTTAGTTTCATGTGTCCCTCCCAAACATGCATACATACAAGAGTTCCTAAGGGTTCTACTCATCTCTGACCCATTAATGCAAGCTCCTCCCACTCGATTCCCAATACCCCTCTCATAATGTCACAAGACATGCTTGCCTTGTACAATTCACCTGACTGTAATTTCTCTTGCAGTGGACATTATACTGAATCCAGTCAACACTATGTTTAATATTATCATTTCTGAAGGTCAGAGACAAGTGACAGTTGTGCACCTTTTTACATCTGATGATATACATCCATGTAATATTTTTGCTCTTGATGTCTTGAGATATCAATATTTCTCTCAGGGAAATATTGCTGGGAAGTAGATGTGTCTGGGAAGATTGCTTGGATCCTAGGAATATACAGTAAAAAAAAAAAATTTTCTTCAATAGAAAAATGAAGCCTGGGTTTGTTTTATCCAAAAATGTATATATCCATCTTTTTACTTCAGATACAGACCTGAAAATGGCTATTGGGTTGTTGGATTATAGAGTGAGTCTGAATACAATGTCTTTGAGGACTCTTCCACTTCTGATCCCAAGGTCGTGACTCTTTCCATGGCTGTTCCTCCCTGTCATGTTGGGGTTTTCCTAGACTATAAAGCAGGCACTGTCTCATTTTCTAATGTCACTAACCAAGTTCTCTAAATGTCATTTTCTATTTGCAACAACATGGATGAACCTGGAAGATATTATGGTAAGTGAAATAAGTCATACAGAGAAAGATAAATACCATATAATCTCACTTAGTGGCCCTTACAAATTAACTAATTTCTATGGGATTAAATTTCTCTTTTATAAAACAAACAAAAAATGATAAAAATTACCTGATGGGGATAATGTGGAAATTAAATAATCAAATATTTGTAATAACTTCTGCTATTTTCTACATATACACATTGATCCAAAGTGGTGTCTATTAATGTTTCATCTTGGCCCCTTTCTGACTTGAAATAAATGATTTCAAGAATACATAATGTGATATGTAGATGATGTATTATAGAATTGTACACTGGAAACCTATGTAGTTTTGTTGACCATTGTCATCCCAATAAATTTTAATTAAAAAAAAAGAAATTACATTCATTCACTTCAAAATAATTAACTTTGCTTCTTTAAGATTTCATTCATTTTGGCTGGCCAAATGGCTCAATTGGTTAAGAGTTAGCTTAAGAGCATGAGCTCTGAGCAACAGGGCTGCCGGTTCGATTCCCACATGGGCCAGTGACACTATGTCCTCTATAGCTCAGAATGTGAACAACAGCTCGACCTGGAGCTGGGTGCTGTTAGAGGCTGGCGATGGCATAGACTGCAGTGGGCTGCGGTGAGCTACCATGAGTGGCTGTCCAATGGCTGGTGACCAACTGTCTCGTCCAGTAAGAGCGCAATGAACATAATACCAACATGGGCCAGTGAAGCGGTGTCCTCCACAACTAGACTAAGGAACAAAAGGATAACAACTTGGCTGTTCCCCTTCCCCAATTCCTCAACACTCTTCCCCTCCCCCAATTCCCCAATAAAATCTTAAAAAAAAAAATTTCATTCATTTTTATAGCAGAGTAATACTCCATTATACATATGTACCACTATTTCCTTATCCAATTATATATTTATGGACATTTCAGTTGTTTCTAAAACTTGGCTATTATAAATAATGTTGCCATAAACATAGGGGTGCACATATCTTTTCGAATTTGTGTTTTGGATTTCTTTGGATAAATACCCAGGAGTGGAATGGCTGAGTCATAACGCAATTCTATGTTTTTTTTTGTTTGTTTTTTTTTTAGAGGGCAGTGTCACTGGCCCTCATATGTGGGATCCGAACTGGGGCCACTGGCATCCCAAGCCAGCTCTTAACCACTGAGCCACTCGGCCGGCCCAAGGCAATTCTATTTTTAATTTTTTGAGGAACCTCTATAGTGGATGTACCAATTTGCAGTGTCATCAACAGGACACATGGGCTCCCATTCTCCACATCCTCACCATCACTTGTTGTTTGTTGATTTATTGATGATGCTACACTGGTGTGAGGTGATACCTCATTGTGGTTTTTATTTGCATTTCTCTGATGATTAGTGACATTCAACATCTTTTCATATATCTATTTGCCATGTGTATGCCCTCTTTGGAGAAATCTCTATTCAGGTCCTCTGCCCATTTTTTAATTGGATTGTTTTTTGTTTTGTTTTGTTTTGTTTGGTGTTGAATTGTATGAGGGTTTTTATAAAATTTGGGTATTAACCGCTTATCAGATGTATCATTGGCAAAAACCTCCTATTCAGTAGGATGTCTTCCCATTATGGTGATGGTTTCCTTTGCTATGCAAAAACTTTTTAGTTTGATGTAATCTAATTTGTTTATTTTTTTGTTTTTTTACCCTTGCCCAAGGAAACATAGTAGTGAAAATATTACTAAGGGAAACATCTGAGAAATTACATCCTATATTTTCTTCCAGGAGTTTTGTGGTTTCAGGACTTACATTTAAGTCTTTAATCTATTTTAAGTTTATTCTTGTATAAAAAGTAAGAAGATGGTCCAATTTCATTTTTTGTTTAACTAGAAATATGTGTTGAATATATACCTCTGGGCATTTCTACTTTAACCAGTGGACCTTTATTCCTGCTGCTTCATATGGTCTATCTTTCTTTCTGAAAATGCTTATAAATAACTTCCACTAAGCATACATATTTTTTGCTTCTTCTAAAGTTGTGTTACTTTTTAATTTTTGTCATCAATGGATGAAGATATTTGCTCTGTTCTTTAAAACAGGACCTTGCTTTACAAGGCCACAGGTTTCACAAAATTCAATGCAACATAATTAATCTTAGATATGAAACCATAATTTTTATTTTAGAGAAATTGACTCAGGCTTAAAGTAGTTACTGAAACTTTCAGGCTCCCCATTTATGTCCCCTATGCTTCATAGCAGACAACTTGAACTCACTTCATTTCTAAATAATCCATATCATTTCCAACTTTGTTTCTAAATGGGGAATCATTAATATTATTGTTGTGGTTATTATTCTTATTATTGCCATTGCTATTGGAAGGAAGAGAACAGTGATAAAAATAATAGTGTTATATCAGCATTTAATATTATTTATTTCAATTTCACAAGAAAATTTTAGACAAATTATGTCACTTGCTACTCACATCAGCCACATGAAATAAAAAAACTGGGCAGATTCTGCTTTCTGAATAAGTGGATTTCTTCTATGTATGAATCAGAGGTATATGTCTCTACCCTCAAAATAAAGCTGCTTTGTTTTAGTCAACCCAGCTCTCTGACCTCCTGGTATTCCTAGGGTTCTGCCCAAATGTATTTATTCACTGGACTTCTGTTTAGCCTCAAACATTTAACATTTTTTCAGTTACTTGAGCTACATTGTCCTCATAATCAGTACCCTTAGGTTTCTTGCCAGTTTACTCCTTCTCATTTTCTACTACCTCTTGCATATTCTGCTAATATAGTTGGCTTAAATTCACATTTCTAAAGAAGAACCTAAGATGACTGTGTCCTTAATCATAATCCTTAAAGAATAGTGCTTTAAAGAGAATGAAATAGTATTAATAATTGGTGACATGACCTTTTCTTAGAAGCCAAGGAAGCTGGGTTGTTGCCCAATATACAATACACTTGGAGCTTTTAGAAATAAAAAGTAGATTTTAAGAACAAAAGAGGCATGACCCTGTGAGAAAAAAAGAAATATAAAATCTCTAAAGATGGAAATATAGGTGTTGAAAGGATCCGCAAGACAGATGTGAGGAAAAGAAAACAGGAACCAGCCTCAACCTCCTATTAATCCTCCAAGTCTGCACCGTAGATACCCATTCTCAGAGAGACCTTCACCAAACTCATTTTATTGGCTTGTAATAGTCTCTTCCAGGACCCTCTTATTCTACTGCATAGCTCTCTGTATGTCTATTTAATCAATGCCTGAGTTCCCATTTAATCATAAGCTTCATGCAGAGTTGCAGAGGGGCTAAGGAGAGGTTTTGTTCATCATTATTTCTCTAGCACAGCATCTGGCATTGCTGCCACTAAAAACATGAAAGCCTGAATAAGCAGGTAATTATTCATTTTAACTCCTGGTCAAAAGTCCTTACGTTAGAAGAATGGGAACAGAAATCACACAGTGTATCTGGCAGTTAAGGATAAAGAAATGAGAAGAAAAACCATAAACTTCATAAGAAGATACTGTGAGTATATAAGGAAGATAACTCTTTTTGATCAGAAGCTTTCCTGACCAAGGGGATTTTCCGTGGGCCTGTTATATAATATAGGGAGAATGCTAGGCAGACATTGTAGGGAGAGTTTAGTAAAAGCAGGTGATGTGACAATCAGAAATGGAAAGTAAAATATAATTGATAGAATTATTTATGTATAACTTATTCTCATGGAAGCTCTAGACTATTGTGTTTCTCTACAGAATCAATGAAACATTGATAAAATAGTTTCGTGATGGTGCATTTTCCAAAATCTGAATTATTTGATCTTTTACAATGTCAATTTGTTTTCAGCATAAAGTCATTGTTAAGTCTATACTAGAGTGCCTACACAATCAGAACTGTGCAAGAAGCAAAAGGATGATGCAAAAGACCTGTGAAATCTGAGCTCAAAGCCTTAGACTTGTAAGGAAATGCAGGAGGCTTCCATGTAGGATAGGAACAAAGACAGAAAATAGAAAATGGATTACTGCAAAACAGCCTCATTCTACATGTCACACATTCCAAATAGACAGGTGGATAGCTAGATAAATACGTTCATAATCTGGGAAAGAAAAAGAGGATCATCTTACTTTTTCCAAACAAGAACCTAGAATTAGAAAAATAGTAAAAGACAGATAAACTGAGTCAGTAAGTAATGAAGTGAGTGAGTTAGCCCTTTTAACAGAAAAGGAAAAGTGATATTAAAAAACTCATTGTTAGGGGCCGGCCGAGTGGTGTGGTGGTTGGGCGCTGGCTTGGGAAGCCAGCGGCCCTGGTTCGGATCCCACATATGAGGGCCAGTAACACTGCCCTAAAAACAAACAAAAAAACTCATCGTTATTTTTCTATTGTGTGTTTTTATCTACAGCTTATGTATTTAATGCTGAAATTGCCTGATAATATAGAAGACTAAAGCAAGAGTAAATATGTACATAAACATTATCTGAGTTATACCACATATGCATAAATCAGAATGGAAAAATTCATTGTGTTTTTAAGAAACTATGTGCTATTTGGAATCTGAAGGTATTAAACTATTGAAGCTCTTCATCATTAGTGACAATGAAATCGAAAATGTATTGATTTGATTTGGAAAAATGTTGAGAATGCATTTTTTTTTTTTTGGATATTAAATACAAAAAAATTCAGAAATAACCAGCAGCATGATAAAGTTCAGTAGAATTAGACTAAAAGAGAGAGTTAGAGATGGGAGAGAGGAGGACCAGCCGAGGGGCTCAGTTGGTTAAGAGCTCACTCAAGAGTGCGAGCTCTGAGCAACAGGGTTGCCGATTCGATGCCCGGCCCGAGGTGAACTGCCACTGAGCTATCAACAGGTGGCAGGATGGCTCAGCTGGAAAAAAAAAGAAAGAAATGAGTGGAAGTATGAGAGGGAGGGGACGGGATGGGACCGGAGGGGAGACAGAAGACAAGGAGAGAGAAATTCAATACTTCAAAACAAGTTGCTCGTTTGACTGTTTAGTTTTTACTTTTTCTTTTCCTTATCATTAAATATAGATATACTTGTGAAAAAATAAAACACTAAAATGTGTAAAATTACATGAAGTTCTACCAATTAGAAATGAACATGCAAATTATTTTGATTTATCTCCTCCAAATTAATATTTATATCATACATAAAATCAAGAGGGTATTAAATCAATAGATACAAACCCAAACCTTCCCAACCTATATGTTCAAATACATATAGGAGCTAAGGCTATATGCAACTCACCAGCCTCAGGTGTATCCAATATTGAAAAAATCTACAATTCTGACTAATCACTTCTCCAAGTGCATCTCAGCTTCATTGCTGTGGTTCAAAGAGAAAAGTTTATGCTGGGATTGAAAACCCTCTCCCTGACCTGGAGTAGCTGCTGGAGCGCCATGGGATGAGAGCATGAAAGACAATAAATTTGCAAGTTCTCACCACAGGTTTATGGGCATAAAAAAGTCCTTTGGGACTTTCAAGTTTCTCCCCTTATGTTCCCAGTTTGCCAGAATTTCTCATTTTCTAACAACCTATTATTTCTAATTATTCTTTTGCCATCAGTCACACAAGAATAATATGTTAGTCGACCTATAATTTCCCCATCTTGTTATTAAGGGCTGTTATCTTCACTAATGATTGTTCCACTTTTTTCCAGAAAATAAGATTTACTTCATCTACAAGTCATATTAGCCATTTAGTACTTATTTAAGATTAAGTATGTGCTCAGATATGTTTTACATCTGTAAATGTTCCCCTATTCTGAAGTTTATAATCTGGATGCATAGATAATACTGAAGACTTTACATAAATATGTAAATATTCAAGTTTTAAATAATATGGTGCTAACAATAGAGCTGCAGAAATTTAGATACCCAGTAAATCTTCTAAGCTTTCTAACTCAATTTCCTTTAGAAAGGAGTTGGAAGATGGCACAATAAAAACTGCAAAGTAAAATAGAAACACATATTATTTGAGGACATCACAGAAAGATTAAATACTGTGTCTAGCATGGATGAGTATAGAATCATGCAAGATTGCCTTTCTTCTGAGAAAGAAAAAAGCAGCTGTGAGCTAATAGCTCACCTGGCTCCAATATCTTGATTGACCATGATGATTTCCGCTTAACATAAAAAAAAAAAATCTCACAAAATATGAACATCAGACAAGGTAACTTTGTGTTCATAATGATGTAGTGAAATAAAAACAACACCCTTCTATAATCATGTCTGAACAGAGACAAAAACAAAAATACTGTCCAAAAAAAGAAAAGAAGTCTCTGAGTTAATATGAGTGACTATGGTTATTTTATCAAATAAAGCTTTAGGCCCCACTCCATTCCCCCTACTTTCTCTATAAAAAATATTGTCACTCAATAATAAAATTAGTACTTTTTCTTGAACCCACCTGCTTTTGGAAAATTACCCAGAACAAGGGCAAATCCAATATCAAACCTTTCCTTTCACAATCTTACTGAGTCCTCTAATATTTAATCACTGTGTGTGGTGTCCTTTGTTGTAGCAAGTAATAAACCCTACTGTTGACTAGAGGGCTTAATATTTCCTACCTATGACAGTATCAGTTGGTCCACATGCTCACCACTAATTGGCATTCTCAGGGCTATTTCTGTTTATTAATTCTAATTAAATTTATTAGGGTGATATTTGTTAGCAATATTATATAGGTTTCAAGTGTACAATTCTACTCTACACCATCTAACTATAATGCATCATCTAATTATTGCATTGAGTGTTCACCACCCAGAGTCAGTTTTCCTTCCATCACCATATATTTGACCTCCTTCACCCTCTTCTATCACCCCCAATCCCCTCTTACAATCTGGTGACTACTAAACTGTTGTCTGTGTCTATGAGTTTTGGTTCACTTGTTTATCTTATTTGTTTGTTGTCCTCAGTTTTATATCCCACATGTGCACGAAATCATATGGTTCTCAACTTTTTCTGTCTGCCTCATTTCGCTTAGCATGATAATCTCAAGATCCATTCATGTTGTCACAAATGGCAATATTTCATCTTTTCTTATGGCCAAGTAACATTCCATTGTATATACAAGGTTGGACAATTAAGTTCACGTACTTGTTGTAACAATGTTGCTAACCTTTTTTGATATCAGAGGGATTATTCATTATGAATTTGTACCAACTGCACAAATAGTAAACCAAGTTTACTATTTAGAAGTGCTGAAAAGGCTGCATGAAAAAGTTAGACAACCTGAACTTTTCACCAACAATTCATGGCTCTTGCATCACGACAATGCACCAGCTCACACAGCACTGTCTGAGGGAGTTTTTAGCCAGTAAACAATAACTGTATTGGAACACTCTCCCTACTCACCTGATCTGGCCCCCAATGACTTCTTTCTTTTCCCAAGATAAAAGAAATATTGAAAGGAAGACATTTTGATGACATTCAGGACATCATGGGTAATATGACGGCAGCTCTGATGGCCATTCCAGAAAAAGAGTTCCAAAATTGCTTTGAAGGGTAGTCTAGTTGCTGGCATCAGTGCATAGCTATCTTCCCAAGTGGAGTACTTTGAAGTTGACCATAGTGATATTGAGCAATGAGGTATGTAGCACTTTTTCTAGGATGAGTTGGCAAAAGTGATTGTCAGATCTTATATAGTCCTCCATAGAATTCTTGTATGATTCCTTGTGGTAGCCATTGTAACCTCTCCTCTTTCATTTCTGATTTTGTATACTTGAGTCTTTTCTCTTTTGTCCTTAGTGAGTCTAACCAAGGGATTGTCAATTTTATTAATCTTTTCAAAGACCCTGTTTTTTTGTTCCATTAATTTTTTTCTATTGTCTTTTTGTTCTTTATTTCATTTAATTCTGCTCTAATTTTTATTTCCTTCCTTCTGCTTACTTTTTGTTTCATAAACTGTTCTAATAGGTTTTAAAACTTCTTCATTATGGTTTTAGTTTGCATTTTCCTAAAGTCAAATGATGTTGAGCAATTTCTTATGTGTTTATTTGCCAACTATATTATTATCATTGGTGAAGTGCCTGTTCAAATTGTTTTCCTATTTTTAAAATTGGGGTTTTTTAAATCTGAATTTTGAGAATTCCTTCTATATTTATATACAAGTCTGTCATCACATATGTGTTTTGCAAATGTTTTCTCTCAATCTGTGATGTCTTTTTCTTCTTTAAAAAAGTGTCTTTTAGGGCCGGCCGAGTGGCACGGTGGTTAAGCGCTGGCTTGGGAAGCCAACGGCCCCAGTTCAGTCCCACATATGAGGGCCAGTGACACTGCCCTCAAAAAAAAAAAAAGTGTCTTTTGAAGAGCAGAAATCTTTGTTTTTTAATGAAATCCAGTTTAGCTTTTTTTTCTTTTAAGTATAGTAATTAACCAAAGAGTCACAAAAATTTTCTTTTACCTGGTCTTCTCAAAATTTTGTGCTTTTAGGTGCTACCTTTAAAATTTATATTAACTATTTCTTGAGATATATTTTAGTATACTTTATATTAAAGTATAACAGACTTCTAAATTGCATAAATGTATAAAGCATTAAGTTTAGGGTTAATAAATTTTGAAAAAGTGCCAACATTAAACAGATCAAGAAACAGATGAATACAAGTAATTCAGAAAGCACTTCATATCAGCTCCCAGTTGCTATTACCCACAAAAAGATAACCACAATCCTGACTTCTAACACCATAGATTATGTTTGCCTATAAGGAAGCAAAGAAAGCCGCAGACCTGAAACCATGTTTTCTCTCCTCCCTGGGTGGCCCATGAAAAAGAATGATTCTAGGGGCTGGCCGAGTGGCGCGGTGGTTAAGCGCTGGCTTGAGAAGCCAGCGGCCCCGGTTCGAGTCCAACATATTGAGGACCAGTGACACTGCCCTCAAAAAAAAAAAAAAAAAAAAAAGAATGATTCTAGTTAATTCCCCCTATAAAATACTCATTTTATAGGATAAATCATTTGTATCGGTTTATATGAATCTGGTTTGATAATTCAGCTCTTATGTTATCACTCCTGTTTTGAATACACACACACACGTGGGCACACACACACACACACACACACACACACGAGGTCTGACAATTAGGTTTGCAAACTCATCCTAGAAAATGTGTAAAATGTGCAACAAGGATGCTGGTTTGAGTCCCACATGGAATGGTGGCTATGCCCAACCTCAACTAAGATTGTAACACAATACCTTGAGCTTAGAGGCCATGAGCTGCCCATAGGTAGTCAAATGGCGACTGGTGCCCTCCACAACTGAGATTGAAAAACAGCAACTTGGCTGGTCCCTCTCCCCAATTCCCCAACACTGTTCCCCTCCCCCAATTCCCCAATTAAAAAGAAAAGGAAAGAAATTTGGATATCCTCCTTTGTGAAATGTCCATTCTTTGCTAATTTTTCTATGTCATTATGTTCCTTTTTCTTATCAATTTATAGGAGTCCTCTATGTATTCTATAATACAAGTCATTTGGTTTGCCTATTCTCTGTTAATGGTATATTTGGTGAACTAACTTTAGTAAACACTGACTGATCAATATGTTTCAAATATTGTTAGCATGTATATGTACTTGTCTCTTACTTTAGAAGCTTTCTTCACTAAAAGGTTATGAAGATATTCCTTCTTTTTCCCCAGAAGTTTTATTGTTTTCTCTTTTCAATTTATTTAGGAAGGATTTTCTGTATGATGTGAGATAAACATCAAGGCTCATTTCTTCTTCTTCTGGCTTTCCAATTAACCCAGCATTTTTTATGGAATAACATCTTTGTCACTACATTGCAATGTTATCTCTGTCATAATTCAAGTAAACATATATGTGTGAGTCTGTTTCTGGACTTTCCATTCAGTTTCATTAAACTGCTTTTTTTTTCTTTTCTATATCTGCACCAAAAACCACACTCTCCCAACTACTATAGCTTTGCTATAGGTCTTTGCTATAGCTTTAGAACACGTCTTGTTTTCTGGCAGTGTAAGTATTCAAACTTTGTTCTTCAGGAAAAACTTGGCTATGCTTGGCTAAATACATTTACATAGATATATTTGGACAGTTTCCTGTCCATGAGTATGATATCATTCCAAATAGTCTAAATTATGCTGAGGTAACACCACCTCTCCCAAATCTTAGAGTATTAAAATTATCAAAGGTTTAATTCTTGTTTATACTATACAACTAATATAGGTTTTGGGGTATGGGCGGAACTCTTATCATAGTCACTCAGTGGTTTATTATGAAGGCACCAGATTTTATGACATGGCATCTTAACAAAAGTTTCCAGGGTACACAAAAGCAGGAGGGAAGAAAATAGAGAAGCAAATAATCACTCTTAAATGCTTCTTCTCAGAATTGACACCAATCAGGTTACTTTAACAAGTATTTTATACATCATAGCAAGTCCCATGGCCAAATCTAACTGCAAGAGTTTGGACACATGTAATCCTCTCATGTTCCTGAAAGAAAAAGAAAACTGGAAATGTCAGTAAAAACCAGTAATGTCTAACTTAAGAGTGCCAGGAAATATTTTTAATTTTCATCCTCTAATTACTAAAAACAAAACCCTTATTTTGAAGCTGTATATTCTTCCTCAAAACTCTTCAGGATTTTTTTCTTGCTGTGATTGTTTTATTCAAAGGCCCAAGTTGATGTAAATAATGTCTTACATTGATTTATATCTGGGTATAATATTTTTGTTTGTGAATGTACTAATAAATAAGCTCCTTTCTTGTCTATTTGGATGACTAAAATTTTCTTACCTACAATCCGAGGCTTTGAATGACTTAATTAATTTGTCTGATGTCTGTTTATTAGATTTTGGCCTGTTAAACATTCTGAATATCTATACAAATATGCAAAAAAAGTAATTGTACAGTACGGATTTTTTTTAGCAAGTATGATTGTAAATATGTATGCTGTTGGGCTGGCCGAGTGGCGCAGTGGTTGAGAGCTGGCTTGGGATGCCGTCGGCCCCGGTTCGGGTCCCACATGTGAGGGCCAGTGACACTGCCCTCAAAAAAAAAAAAAAAAAAAAAAAAAAAAAAAAAAAAATATATATATATATATATATATATATATATATATATATGCTGTCATACTTAAAATATTTTGCTAGAATTAACTACAAGATTTAGGAGGCAATATCTAAATTTTAAAATTTCTTTTTTAAATTAAAGTTTATGGGGTGACAATTATTAGTAAAGTTACATAGGCTTCAAGTGTACAATTCTTTAATTCATCATCTATATATCACATTGTGTGTTCACCATCCAGAGTCAGTTCTCCTTCCATCACCATATATTTGATCCCGTTTACCCTCATCTACCACCTTCCTCCCCCCTTACCCTCTGGTAACCACTAAACTATTGTCTTTGTCTATGAGGTTTTGTTTCTTTGCTTGTTTGTCTTGTCCCTTTGTTGCTTTCAGTTTTATTTCCCACGTATCAGTGAAATCATATGGTTCACAACTTTTCCTGTCTGACTTATTTCGCTTAGCGTAATAATCTTAAGATCCATCCGTGTTGTCGAAAATGACACTGTTTCATTTTTTGTTATATATACCACACCTTCTTTATCTAATCATCTGTCGAAGGACACTTTGGTTGTTTCCATGTCTTGGCCACCGTAAATAAAGCTGCAATGAACATTGGAGCACATATATCTTTATGACATTTTCTGATCATGAAGTAGAATTTTCACACTCATAAATTGATGAAAAATCAGAAGTTTTAACTAAAGTAAAAGAGGTAACATAACTCTAGCAGACTCCCTTGAAGACAGTTTCAAAAAATACCTTTATGGACTAGGTCAATATTTTTCATATGGTTGTTTTAGAAAGTGAAAAGAAGTCAAATAGATTTCTAGTTTTGTATAGTTATCTTGAATAGATTGGACCAGTATTTGGAATATTTATTGAATATTATTACAAAGTTTATAAAAAGCCCCTCCCAAATATAAATTCATATGTAATCCTATAGCATAATATTCTTAGCCTTGATAGCCTAACTCTCCCACCATGGGTTTCTTAGCACATAGAATTCTATCTTTTCAGCTGTCCATCACCATACAGCTACATACAATTTACAATAGAACATGTAGAAGTTCATGAATATCCATTTAATGAATGTATCTTTTATAATTACACACCATTATTACTTGCTCTCTTTATTTTATTTCTAAATGTATGCCTTGTTCTGTTTCCTTAGGTGCCAGGGGTGAAAATCTTGATCATAATTTCTTACAGAGAATTTTCTGATCCACAGTTTACTCATATGAAAACTCAAATATTAAGAGTAAATGTATCATAGATTTCACTTAAGAAATAGATGTGTTAATATGTTAATTATTTAGAACAGTAAATGCGAATGAGCTAAATCATGTCATTGTTATTATTTCAAGAACCATATCATCAAAATTATCTATAATCCCTGAGCAAATTTTATTATGCTGCATTCATATTTTCTCTGGTGTTTCAAAATCTGGTCCAATTTTAGAACTACGCAACTTAATAATCCACCCCCCGCTAACAGCTGAATTAAAGAATTGTAAGTGTCAATTTTTCATCTAAAAATTTCACTGTAGTAAGTACTTTATAAGGCTATCTTGATGATCAAACAATATAAATATAAGCACTTTAAAAAAGATACAAATCTTATAAATTATAATAGTATCATCAATACATTTATTATTATCATTGAACTCAAAGGATTATGGGGAAAGGAATGTCATTGCTGTTCATATTCAACTTTGCTCTCTCCTGCTTATCTTTTTTTTCATATGCTCATTATCTTCTAATGAGCATATGAAGAAAATATGAACTATAATATGTTCTAAGACTATCAATGTTTAAACCATCCTTTAAAAGGAAAAAAATCCTCAAAACTCTCTCCCTAATCTGCTTGATCCTGACCCCATAAATTATGGGATTGAGGGCTGGTGGAACAACCACATATAGGTTGGCCAACAAAATATGAACATATTGGGGAACATTGTGGCCAAAGCGGTGTGTCAAGAAAGAGAAAAATGCTGGTGTGAAAAAGGCTAAGATAACACCAATGTGGGAGCCACACGTGTTAAGGGCTTTGAGTCGAGATTCCCAGGAAGGCAGGTGAAAGACTGCATAGAGGATCTTGACATAAGAAAGAATAATAAGAAGCACATCCAATAATAAAATAGACATAGCTCCAAGACCAAACATTATGTTGACTTTGATGCTGGCACAGGCCAGACGGGCAATGCCCATGTGTTCACAGTAGGTGTGAGGGATGATATGATGCCCACAGAAGGGAAGCCTCAGGAGAAGAAACACCAGTGGGGCCACCATGCACAGGCTCCGCAGAACAGCGATGCCCGCAATAATGCTGATGATTTTGCTGGTGAG
Organism: Aselliscus stoliczkanus; assembly: GCA_033961575.1. NCBI lineage: Eukaryota > Metazoa > Chordata > Mammalia > Chiroptera > Hipposideridae > Aselliscus > Aselliscus stoliczkanus. Next base: position 90,981,869 of record CM066736.1, read on the forward strand.
GATCATGGTGTACTGAAGGGGTTTATAAATGGCAACGTAGCGGTCAAAGGCCATGGCCAGTAACACAATGCTCTCCATAGCAGTGAAGAAGTGGATGAAGAACATCTGGGAAAGACAGCTTTCAAAAGATATGTCCCTGAGGCTAAACCAGAAGATGCCCAGCATTTTAGGGATGGTGGCCGTGGACAAGCCCAGGTCAATGGAGTCCAACATGGCCAGGAAGTAGTACATGGGCTCATGGAGACTGTGCTCAGTCTGGATCACAAACATCACAGCAGCATTCCCCAGGAGAGTGACAAGATACAGAAAGAAAAAGGGGAATCCAATCAAGATGTGCACACCTTCTAGCCCTGGGATGCCCAGCAAAAGAAATGGAGAAGGACGGAACTGGGTGCTGTCAGGAGTGGACATTCTCTCTGCCACGATTGTTGATTGTGCATATCAGGGTTAGATTTCAAGTTCCCATTAATGATTCTTTCTCCACTTCCTTTTTTTCCCCAGACTCCTGTTAAAATGCAAAATAACTTTCTAATATTCATCTTCTCTTATTCAGTATTATCAAAACTTTTGTGTCATCCTTACCTGAACATCAGATGTCTCCTGATATGGTGCCAGTCTCACTCTATTAATTTCTACTCATAAAAAGTTAAACAAGAAGAGAGGGGAGAAGATCCTTTCCACTCATAAAAAGTTGAAGAAGAGATGGGAGAATATCCATCAGGTTGATATTCAAGGTATAAAGTAGAAATAATAAAAGTTTTTCTTTGTATCTGGTGGTGTTATATACATTGCATTTAATGTATATAAAAAATACTTTAGCGGGCTGGCCGAGTGGCGCGGTGGTTAAGCCTGGCGTGGGAAGCCAGTGGACCTGGTTCGGGTCCCACATATGAGGGCCAGTGAAACTGCCCTCAAAAAAACAAAAAACAAAAAATACTTTAGCATATGTAATTCTACCCATTCTCTTACTGGGAAACTTTAGGGCCATTTTTATATGTACATATGTTTGACTGTGCATATACCTTTGACTATTTGATTCTGAAATCAGAGGCCACAAATTTACTTTTGTTTATTCATTCACACATACACATTCTCAGAATAATAAATGGTTGTTAAATAAATGGGTGAGAGGAAGGTCACTAAAAGAACCAACATGCCCCAGATAATTAGTAACATAACTTCCATCTTAACTAGGTCTTCAAATGTTATCTTCATTCAAAATATTTTGGGTCATGAATAAAGACAAGAAAATGGGGATATGTTGTACAGGGACTTTTAAAGTTAGGGTAAAACTGGATCTATAAACTACTTCAATTGAAATGTTCTTGTTTACCATTGAATACACAAAATTTTAAATTAAGTTAAGAAGCTATCTTGGAAAGTTGAATCAGGAATACCTAAAGAATTTCTGATTTTTTTCTATCCTATTCAAATCCTATCTAATTATACACAGCCAAGGGATTTTTGTTTTTGGATACCCTTGAGATTAGAGTCCAACAAAGCTGTCATCTATACCAATCTTGATGTTTACTTGATGTTTCTTTTTAAGTAGTAAATGCAAAAGAATTTATTAACTGGTCTGTTATATAGTAACTAACTAGTTTGAGTGGCAAAATGCTGAATTAATTTATCCTGAATTAATTTTTTTTTTTTTTTTTGCTGAGCCATCCTGCCATCTGTTGGCAGCTCAGCAGCAGCTCAGCTCGGACCAGGCATTGAACTGCTGTTGCTCAGGGCTCACACTCTTGAGCAAGCTGTTAACCAACTGAGCCACTTGGCCAGCCCTAGTATTTTTTAATTAAAGTTTTTTTAGGTGACAATTGTTAGCAAAATTAAATAGATTACAGGTGTACAATTCTGTAATACATCATCTATATATTACATTGTATGTTCACCACCCAGAGTCAGTTCTCTTTCCACCACCATATATTTGATCCTGTTTACCCTCATCTACCACTCTCCTCCCCCTTACCCTCTTGTAACCACTAAACTATTGTCTGTGTCTATGAGTTTTGTTTCTTCATTTGTTTTTCTTGTGTTTTTTTTGTTGTTGTTGTTGGTTTCGGTTATATATACCACTTATCAGTGAAATCATATGCTTCTCGACTTTTTCTCTCTGATTTTATTTCACTTAGCATTATAATCTCAAGATCCATTCATGTTGTCTGAATTACTAGTTTAAGAAAATAAAGAAAGAAGCAGTTCTTTATTGTGTAACTTCCTGAGTTGAAAAAATTTTGAAAACAGTATGGAAATGATAGTGTCTGGGGAGAGATGCCTGGAAATTGGAGAAGTTCGTATTTGAGTAGTACCTATCAAAGATAGATACACAGAAAAAGCATCATACATAGCCTCCTTTAATCCAGGATAGGAGCAGCCTGTAGCAGAAAATGGGGTCTTACTGCAGTCTTTCAAGAGAGAGAAAGAAAGGATAATTTGGGACATCAGATAGAAATTTAGATTAAAAATTATAATAAGAATTGACTTATACTCTCACAATGTAGTAAGGAAGATATATGTGAATAAATGAAATTTGAATAAAATGTTGCAATATGGTAGAAAAAATACAGAAAATTACTGTGTGTATTGATTGGGACCAAAGAAACTTTATGGAAGAGATAAAAATGGATCAAAAACAACTATATTTTTATAAAGAAGCATAGCTAGTTTATTGCAGGTAGGAACACATGTATGTTTTGAAAACAGGAATCAAAATGCTCACGGGCCCTACCTTGTAGGGTGAGTTCATTGTTTTATCACCTAAGATTTGTTGTCTGTGCGACCTGCTCCAGATTCTGGATATCAATGGCTCTATATTTAAGTGAAAAGTGTGGGTCACTCAAGTGACCTAGAGCATGAGGTTATTATGGTTTTTATCCGTAGAAGAAAGCCTTTCCTACTCTTACTTTGATTTTCCAGAAGCATTACCCAGAATTGGGACCCTCGTAAATGCTTAAACAACCACAATTCCAAATCAGTTACTAATGAGCATACCATTCACTTACTTATTCATTTCATAGGTATAAACTGATCTATCCCATCCATATATATTATGTATAGATCCTCAAATCTTTGCTAGGTACAGTGATGAGACTGGGCCCCAACCTCTCTTCTGTATTATACACTTATTTTTATTCCCTTTCCCTATTCTAGCTTAGCATGAACTCATTCCCCATTTCCCATTCTATTTCCCACAGACCTAACCATGATAAAAACATTCTTACCTTGCTTTCCAAATGTTTCTGAGAGAAGCGACTTTGAAAACATCATCTGACAACTCGCTGAGTCCACACTTTGCTGGGCAAGGAATAAGCATTTATATTGGTTCAGTAGCCCTGCTTCCAATGGGATGGGGACTGTAGTCTCCCTGGTTATTGTCATAGACTAAGTGATATTCACTGGAGAGTTCTCCTAAGAAAACTCACTCCCTACATTGGAACTATGGGGCAAGAGTCATCTACTCTTTCTTTTCTAATGAGACTCTGTGTCTTTTCTGCTTTCCAAATTAACAGTCTGAATTCCTGATTAACACCTGAGCTACTAAAATGATTATCTGTCATCGTCCTTAATGACATGTCCCATCAGTGTTCCCTTGCTCTTTTTGTTCTGCATCGTCTCTCGTGGCTTAAATCTGATATGTCTATAATTCCTTTGCCCTACTCCTCATGAACTATTTAGGTGAAAGACCAGATTAGGCAGCCAAGATGTGAAGAGTCAAGATCCTGGAGAGAGGGAAACTCAATAAGGTAAGCCTAACTCTTACTCATCATTACATCACTAGTTGTTTAATAATTATGTGAGCAGGCAAAGAAGCTGACGAAAGGGCAGAGAAGCCACTCACAAGCAAGGAAACTTGCAGAGTTCAGCTCCAAACAAGAGTCTTAGCTAAGCCTATACATCTATCATCCCAGCCTAGGCTCTAGATATATAAGTGAAGAGATTAGCTTTGGACCACCTGTTGTACTCTTCAAGTTCTTTAAATCAATCTCATCCATTTGAGCTACCCCAACAGAGACTCCAGGTTTTATAGAGAAAATAATTGCCTTCCCTGGTATGCTTTTCTGAATTTCTGACCAATAAGAAGCTGTGAATATAATAAAATATTTGATTTGTTGCTTTGTACCATTAATTTTGGGGTGCTTTATACACAAGATAAAATACTGCCATTTATGACAGCATGGATCTTGAGATTATCATGCTAAGGTAAATAAATCATACAGAAAAAGTCAAAACCATATGACTTCACTCATGTGTGGGATATAAACTGAAAGCAATAGACAAACAAGACAAACAAAAACTCATAGACACAGACAACAGTTTGTTGGTTACCAGAGGGAAAGCAGGAAGGAAGTAAAAAGGGGGTCAAATATATGGTGACAGAAGAACCGGCTCTGGGAGGTGAACACACGATGCAATACACCATTGATGTATTATAGAATTGTACACTTGAAACCGATCTAATTTTATTAACCAATGTCTCCCCAATATATTCAATAAAAGATGAAAACCGAGAGAAAATTAGGATCCATTTTAATAAAACCTAAAACATGTGCATTGATTAGGGAGCCACATGCATAGAGAGAAAGGTTGATGGGTCTTAAGAAGATTGAAGGTAAAGGCAGTAGAAAAGGGAGAAAGAGAGTGAGAAAGAATTGAAAACTTAAGTAAAGGGTATCTTTTCTATACAGAAATAGCAAGTTTAGCCAAACCGTTGTCTTCAGTAACATGGAAAATAGAAAATATTTATAATGAACTATGGATTATGGCTAAAGAGATTCCAGGCAGAAGGTCAAAAGTGTCAAATGGGTTTGTTTTGTTTTGTTTTGTTTTTAATCTATATATAAAAAATTTGGATAAGAGATGAGTTAAAATGGAATCAAAATTTAGAGGAAAAATAAAGGAGCCAAAATTTGCTAGTTTTTAACATCAAGTTGATTTTCATTCTCACCCCCTCCTCACTGCAAAACATTCTCAAAATAAATAACAGCTTCAAGGCAAAGATCAAATTATTAGGTTGATGCAAACATAATTGCAGATTTTGTATTGTTGAAATTTGTCTTTGATATTGGAATACATTCTTAAATAAATGTAGTAATGTTATACATTATTTTAATGTGCATTTCTCACTTTATGTTTTTTTGCTAATGACTTATTACTTGCTGTTTATTTTATATGTACTTTAGACTATGGAAATGATGTTAGACAAAAAGCAAATTCAAATGATTTTCTTATTTGAGTTCAAAATGGGTCATAAAGCTGTGGAGACAACTGGCAACATCAACAACGCATTTGGCCCAGGAACTGCTAATCAACGTGCAGTGCAGTGGTGGCTCAAGAAGTTTTGCAAAGGAGACGAGAGCCTAGAAGATGAGGGGTGTAATGGCTGGCCATCAGAAGTTGACAATGACCAGTTGAGAGCAGTCATTGAAGCTGATCCTTACAACTACACAAAAAGTTGCAGAAGAACTCAACATTGATCATTCTATGGTCATTTGGCATTTGAAGCAAGTTGGAAAGGTGAAAAAGCTCAATAAGTGGGTGCCTCATGAGCTAACCACAAATCAAAAATCTTCATTTTGAAGTGTCTTCTTCTCTTATTTTATGCAACAACGAACATTTCTTGATCAGATTGTGATGTGCAATGAAAAGTGAATTTTATATGACAACCAGTGATGACCAGCTCAGTGGCTGGACCTAGGAGAAGCTTCAAAGCACTTCCCAAAGCCAAACTTGCACCAAAAAAAGGTCATGGTCACTGTTTAATGGTCTGCTGCCAGTCTGATTCACTATAGCTTCTGAAACCCAGCGAAACCACTACATCTAAGAAGTATGCTCAGCAAATCAATAAGAAGCACCGAAAACTGCAACTTCTGCAGCCAGCATTGGTTAACAAAAAGGGCCCAATTCTTCTCCATGAAAACACCCGACTGCACATCACACAACCAACGTTTCAAAAGTTACATAAATTGGGCTATGAAGTTTTGTCTCATCCCCCATATTCACCTGTTCTCTCACCAACCAACTACCACTTCTCCAAGCATCTTGACAACTTATTGCAGGGAAAACGTTTCCCCAACCAGCAGGATGCAGAAAATGCTTTCCAAGAGTTCGTCAAATCCCGAAGCATGGATATTTATGCCACAGGAATAAAAAAACTATTTCTTTTTTTATTTTAAAGCTTAAGAAAACATATTTTATTTTTCATTTTATTTAATTCTTTTATTGTAAAATAAACATTTTTAAAATTAGTTTCAGGTGTACAACACAGTGCAATAGTTATACTTTTTAGCCCTCAAAGTAACAATCCCCCTCCCCCAATTCACCACCCCACTCCCCCCCATATCATACATACCTATTACAATTCCCTTGACTCCACTCCACACTGTATTCCACATCCCGTGACTATATATACATTCAATTACAGTTGGCATACAATATTATACAACATCAGCTTCAGGTGTACAGTGCAGTGATCAAGCCTCTACACCATCCATGAAGCGGTCTTATTTCTGGTTGGCAAAATTGTGTTGGTTGTAATGGTTCCTATTTTGATTAATAAAGATGTGTTTGAGCCTCATTATAATGATTTAAAATTCACGGTCTGAAACCGCAATTACTTTTGCACCAACCTAATAATAGTGTGCCTTTAAAATCTTTGTTAGGACCCGAAAGATTTTAGTTAGTTTCTAATATACCATTTCTAACAGATTAGAAAGATTTCCAGGACTCTCTTTATTAATCTGTAAGGCTTCTAAGAATCTTAATGGTGTTATCCTGACAGAAGCCTCACAGAAGGTCTAAGGTAGAGAAGAGCTCATCTTGAAGGGAATTCTAATTATGGAATTTGTTTAATGAGCCAGAGTAGTAAACTGATACACAAGAAACTCAGAAAATTTTAGAGAAATCATATGAGCTTGGAATGAAAGGGACAGAAATAGTACAAAAAGAAGAGAGGGCTTTGGGCAACTGAGTTTTGACAGGCAGGAAAGAAGCTGAGAAAAACCACCAATGTGGAAACAAGAACAACTTTTTATAAGAAGGAAGTATGACTCAAATGGTGGCCTCAAGATCCTAGAGAGAAGAATCAAGAGCAACAAGGAGTGGCTTCCAGAGCACTGATCAACAAACTGGAAACATATGACTACTACCATGACCAGTGATTACTGTGTCCCTCCCTTTTTCCCTTTATTGATTTGGAATGTCTAGTGTACTTGTCTTACACCTCTTCCATTTTTTTATGTTTGGATATGTGTAGGTCAGGATACTTTCCACCTTAATTCACAGGTCTCCCTACAAAGATAAATGATACCAAGTGAACCAAACATGAAAAGTCTCGTTTGCATCTAGAACCGATTTAGATAGTGAGATATGCATCTTGAGACAAGGGATGATTCTATAATAGGATAGGATTTCTATCCAGTTGTTTGTTTTGTGTGGTGGAGAAATGTAGATAACTGTGGCCAGTAGGTGGCAAAAAAAGTGGGCTGTGATATTACTTTTTAATTTAATTTTATTTTTTTTTAAGATTTTATTGGGGAATCGCGGAAGGGGAACAGACAAGTTGCGGTCCTTTTTTGTTCTTCAGTCTAGTTGTGGAGGATATTGCTTCACTGGCCCATGTTGGTATCATCATTGAGCTCTTCCCGGGTGAGGCAGTCCCTCGCCGGCCTCTGGACAGCCGCTCATGGCGGTTCTTGGCAGCTCACGCTGGCTGCCAGGCACTCACTGTAGCCTATGGCAGCCCACAGCAGCAGGGGCTGCAGCTATGCTGTGCCCAGAGACTCACAGCAGCCCAGCTCTAGGTAGAGCTGTTGTTCACCATCTTAGCAGTGTCACTTGCCCTCATGTGGGATCCGAACCGGGACCCCACTGCTCAGAGCAGGATTTCGAAGCCAGCTCCTAACCAACGCGCCACTCGTTCGACCCTTAAATTTTTTTAATTGTGGGAAAATACACATAAAATTAACCATTAGTGACATTTAGAATATACACAATGTTTTGCTGCCATTATCACTATCTCGTTCCAGAGCATTTTTATCACTTCAGAAGAAAAGTCTGTACCCATGAAACAACCACTGCATATTCCTCTTTTCCCAGATCCTAGAAACCATCAATTTGCTTTCTGTCACTGCGGACTCTCCTATTCTGAGTATCATACAATGTGTGCCATTTTGTGTCTGGTTTCTTTTACTTTTTACAATGTTTCAAGGTCATACATGTTTTAGCATGTACCAATACTTCATTTTTTGTGTGTGTGTGTCTGATCATTATTTAATTACATTGTTAGAATATATGTCATTTATCCATTCTTCAGTTGATGAACATTTGGTTTTCTTTCACCCTTTAACTGTTTGGTTGGACACCTGTTTTCAGTTCTTCTGAGTATATATCTAGGAGTAGAATTGATGGGCCCTATGTAATTCTAAATTTGAATTATAGAGGAACTACAAAATTGGTCTCCATAGCTCCTGAATTATTTTATATTTTCACCAAAAATGTGTAAGGAATCCCATTTCTTCATATCTCGTAAACAGTTGTTTATTTTGCCTTTTTTTGGTATCAAAAATTTTATTGGAGTAACATTGGTTAATAACATTATAAAAGTTCAGGTGCACAATATTATAATTCGATGTCTGTCTGCATTATAGCATGCTCACCATATAGACTTTTATGATAACATATGCTATCATTGCATTTCTGAGTGTAATATGGTTTTCTGGATCAAGCGCACGTGCAAAAAATTGAAAATGGACCACCTACTTCCACCATATACGAGAACAAACTCAAAATGGATTAAAGACTTAAATGTAAGACCTGAAACCATAAAAATCCTAGAAGAAAACATAGGGAGTGAATTTGCAGACATTACCCTGAGTAATATTTTTACTGATATATCTCCTCGGGCAAGGGAAATAAAAGAAAAAAATGAACATATGGGATTACATCAAACTTAAAAGTTTTTTCACAGCAAAGGAAATCATCAATAAAACAAAAAGGCAGCCTACTGAATGGGAGAAGATATTTGCCAATGATATATCTGATAAGGGGTTAATATCCAAAATTTATAAAACACTCATGAAACTCAACACCAAAAAAACAAACAACCCAATTAAAAAATGGGCAGAGGATATGAAGAGGTATTTCTCTAAAGAGGACATACAGATGGCCAACAAGCAACCTCACTGATCATTAGGGAAATGCAAATAAAATCCACAATGACATACCACCTTACTCCAGTCAGAATGGTTATCATCAATAAATCAACAGACAACAAGTGCTGATGAGGGTGTGAAGAAAAGGGAACCCTGGTGCACTGTTGGTGGGACTGCAAATTGGTGCAGCCATTATGGAAATCAGTATGGAGGTATCTCAAAAAACTGGAGATGGAACTGCCATATGACCCAACAATTCCACTCTTGGGTATTTACCCAGAAGAATCCAAGATGCTAATTTGAAAAAATATATACACCCCTACGTTTATTGCAGCACTATTTACAATAACCAAGACTTGGAAACAACCGAGTTGCCCATCGGTAGATGACTGGATTAAGAAACTGTGGTACATTTATACAATGGAGTATTACTCTGCTATAAAGGAGAATGAAATCGGACCATTTGCAACGATATGGATAGACCTAGAGACTATTATGTTAAGTGAAATAAGTCAGTCGGAGAAAGACAAATACCATATGATCTCACTTATATGTGGAATATGAAAAACTGAATGAATGAGCAAAGTAAACAGAAACAGTCCCATAGATAGAGAGAAAAACAGGGTTGCTATTTGGGAGAAGGGTAGGGATGAGGGAGAAGGGGAAAGGATTAGACAGCATAAGTAAGTAACTACAATATTGCCACAGGGATATGAAACACAGTTCGGAGAATATAATAATGTTGTAAATATTTTGTGCGGTGTCAGATGGTCACATGTCTTTTTAGGGAGACCACTTCATAGATGGAGTAGAGTCTTGATCACCGCACTGTATACCTGAAACTGATGTTGTATCATATTGTATGCCAACTGTAATTGAATATATAGATAGTCACGGGATGTGGATTATACGGTGGAAGGGAGTCAAAGGAATTGTAATAGATATGTATGATATGGGGGAGGAATGGGGTTGCAAATTGGGGGAGGGGGGTTGTCACTTTGAGGGGTAAAATGTATAACTATTGCACTGTGTTGTACACCTGAAGCTAATTTTTTTTTAAAGTTTATTTCACAATAAAAGAATTAAAAAAAATTACCACCTTCAATTTGGTTCTTAGAAATAGACTAGGCATTGGAACGTTTATATATGTTTATTGAGAAGTAATCTAGGTAAAGAAACTTTTAAGGAAGTTTGGACTGGACAGAAAGAAGACTTAATGTTTGACACTGTGGTTTCAATATGAACTTGTTGAATGATGAATTATTAACAACATTCTTCTGTACTTATTGACTAATTGTTTATGTGTTTTAATATATCTATGTACAATATTTTGTCTATATTTAATAGGATAGTTTGACTTTATAATTGAGTTATAAGAGTTCTTTATTTTTTTAATACAAGACCTTTATCATATGCATAATGTACACATATAAATATTTTCGCCCAGACTGGTATTTTTTTTTTCATTTTATTATTAGTATCTTTAGACTAAAATAGTTTTTTAATTTTAGTGAACTCCAATTAATCATTTAAAATATTCCTTGCTATTGTTGTCTTATCTATGAACTCTTGTGACCAATATTACAATTAATTTTTTTAATTTTTAAAAATATTGTTTATTTTTCAGTTACAGTTGACAGACAATATTATATAAGTTTCAGGTGTACAACAAGTGATTAGGCATTTATGTAACTTAAGAAGTGATCCACGCCCTCTCCCCCTGCAAAATCCAGTACTCATCTGACACCCTACATAGTTATTCCAATATTATTATTATTTTTTTTTTTTAAAGATTTTATTGGGGAATTGGTGGAGGGGAACAGCGTTGGGGAATCGGGGAAGGGGAACAGACAAGTTGCTGTCTTTTTGTTCTTCAGTTTAGTTGCGGAGGATGTTGCTTCACTGTTGGTATCGTCATTGCGCTCTTCCCGGATGAGGCAGATCGGTCGCTGGCCTCTGGATGTCGCTCACCGCGGCTATTGGCAGCTCACGCTTGGCTGCCAGCCGCTCACGCTGGCTGCGGGCCACTCACTGTAGCCTATGGCAGCCCACTGCAGCAGGGGCTGCAGCCCACACCATCACCGGGGCTCGCACAGCCCAGCTCCAGGTGGAGCTGTTGTTAGCTGTAGAGGGCAGTGTCACTGGCCCTCATGTGGGATCCGAACCGGGGCCGCTGGCATCCCAAAACCAGCGCTTAACCAATGCGCCACTCGGCCGGCCCTATTCCAATATTATTGACTATATACCTTATGCTGTGCTTTGACTACCTTTTTGTATTATTTTTATTATTATTAATAGTTACAGATGTACAAAACTATGCAATAGTTATCTTTTTCACCCCTTACAAAGTGACTACTCCTTCCCCCCTACCCCCCACCCCCAATATCACACATATACAATTAATTTTTTAATATACTTTTGGCTCTTGTCTTTAGATCTCTGATCAATTTTCTCTATAGTGTAAAGTAAGGATCATAAGTCATCTTTTTGCATGGAGATATTAAATTATCCCAATCTAATATAATCATTAATGTACATATTATTAACTTTAAATATAAAATGTGCAATTCAAAGATAATTAATATTATTGGTCTCAATATTCCTCTGTCTCACTCTTTTCTACTATGTTAGACATAAGACAACTCTAATTTTTACATTGTAGGAAATATGAATTCTAAGTCAGATATTCCAAGATCTTTGACGGGTTAGCTATCTATCTTTCCTGCGGAAAACCTTCAGAACTCGCTCTCTGATCTGCTTGGTCCTGACCCCGTATATTAGTGGATTGAAGGCTGGTGGAACAACCACATATAGGTTGGCCAACAAAATATGAACATATTGGGGAACATTGTGGCCAAAGCGGTGTGTCAAGAAAGAGAAAAAGGCAGGTATGAAAAAGGCTAAGATAACACCAATGTGGGAGCCACATGTGTTGAGGGCTTTGAGTCGAGCCTCCCAGGAAGGCAGGTGAAAGACTGCATAGAGGATCCTGACATAGGAGAAAATAATAAGGAGCACATCCAACAATAGGAGAGAAATGTTGCCAAGACCAAACATTATGTTGACTTTGATGCTGGCACAGGCCAGACGGGCAATGCCCATGTGTTCACAGTAGGTGTGAGGGATGATATGATGCCCACAGAAAGGAAGCCTCAGGAGAAGAAACACCAGTGGGGCCACCATGCACAGGCTCCGCAGAACAGCGATGCCCGCAATAATGCTGATGATTTTGCTGGTGAGGATCATGGTGTACTGAAGGGGTTTACAAATGGCAATGTAGCGGTCAAAGGCCATGGCCAGTAACACAATGCTCTCCATAGCAGTAAAGAAGTGGATGAAGAACATCTGGGAAAGACAGCTTTCAAAAGATATGTACCTGAGGCTAAACCAGAAGATGCCCAGCATTTTAGGGATGGTGGCCGTGGACAAGCCCAGGTCAATGGAGTCCAACATGGCCAGGAAGTAGTACATGGGCTCATGGAGACTGTGCTCAGTCTGGATCACAAACATCACAGCAGCATTCCCCAGGAGAGCGACAAGATACAGAAAGAAAAAGGGGAATCCAATCAAGATGTTCACATCTTCTAGCCCTGGGATGCCCAGCAAAAGGAATGAAGAAGGATGGAACTGGGTGTCATTACACATAGACATTATTTCTGCCACAATTAGCTGTTCTGCATATCAGAGGCAATATTGACTTCTCTTAGTGATTCTTATTCTTCTTATCCCTTAGTCTTGATTTCTGGTAAAACACAAAAGAAGATTTTAATCTTACTTTGTTTCTATTCAGAAGGGAGCTTAAGTAATTATTTTTATTAACAATACTGTTACATACTTCAAAATTGCTATGAGAATAAACCTTAAATGTTCTGATCTCAAAAAACAAATGGTAATTATGTGATGTGATAGGAATGATAGCTCAAGCTATAGTGCTAATCATATTATAGTATATAGCTGTATTAAATCAACACACCTTGAACTTACACAATGGTATATTATATCTTAATTATAATATCGATTATATCTCAATTCTTAAAAAAAGCAAAAAAAAAAAAAAGGAAAAGAGATTAGATACACTCTTCATGTTCTGCTAGCCTCTCCTGAGTATCATATTACACCAGGAATAAAACCAGCCTTACCCTGCTGCCATTTACCCTAATGAAAAGACTGATATATAAAAGAGAAGGCAGGGACAGGTCTGAGATGGCAAAGTAGATAAATGCTGTGCTTGCCTCATTCCATGAACACATCAAAATTACAACTAAATTATAGACATAGAAGAGGAGGCAGGGACGGGTCCAAGATGGCAGAGTAGATAAACGCTATGTTTGCCTCATCCCATCAACACATCAAAATTACAACTAAATTATAGAACAATCAACATGGAGAACTTCTGAGTCTAGCTGAACAGAAATTTTATAACTAAGGATATAAAGAAGAAGCCATGTTAAGACTGGTAGGAGGGTGGAGATGTGAAATGGGTCAGCCAAAATCTCCATGTGACCCACTAAAATTGGGAGGGATATCTCAGCCACAGAGTTCCCCATGAAGGAGTAAGGGACTACAGCCCTATACAACACTCCCCAACCCAGAGTACTGGTACCAGGAAGAGGAGCCCTCACAACACCTGGCTGTGAAAAACAGTGGGGATTTGACAGTCTGGGTGGGATAAAAGGCTGTAGGAAACACAGAGGTTCTCTTAAAGGTCCTGCACAGGCACTTATCCTGGGCTCCAGCAGAGAGACAGTGACTTGGGGGGTATCAGAGATATACAGAGGACAGAGGTGTGTTACTTTGGAGCAAGGACTGGAAGATAATCTCCATTTTCCCTGTGGGAGGCCCTCCTCACTTGTGTCCTGCAGGCAGGTACCATCTTTCCTGTGTTGAGCCCATTCCCATATACACACCCATGGCCAAATCTGAATCTGCATTGGTCTGGTGTGCTCTGTTTGCTCCACCCTGGTAACTCATTGAGACCTGCCACACCTAACTCCATATTGCAGGAGGCTTTATCAGTGGCTGAATCTCACAGAAGCCAGCAGTTGCCAGTAGGCCTCAGAGTGTCCTGGCTTTTTTCAAAACTACCCCAGATGCAGTACTGGTGGCAGCCATCCTCAGTTCACAGCATGGACTCTCCCAGGTGCCTCCAGGTCTACCACAGGCAGCAACCAACTGTGGATCACTTTGTAGCTACTATCAGGTACTCCCCGCCCAGTTACAGGCAGTGGATGACCTGGGCCTGCACCAAAGCTCTTCTCAAAAGCCCCAGAACACAGCAGAGCACCACTCATTTAGCCCCAAAAATGACATACACAAAGGGCAGTCTCAACAGGCACCAAAGCCTGCTGAGACAAATCCCACTTCAAGTGGTAAGCCCCCTGCACAACAGCCATAATCTGTGAACAAATCCCATAGCCAGTCAGCCTGAGGATCAATCCCACCCACTGATGTGCCAATGGCAATCAAGACTCAACTACAACAGAAGGGCACGCACAACTCACACAAAGGACACTCCTGGAGCACTCAGCACAGGTGACAAGGGAGACTGTGCCACTGGGTTCCACAGGGCACTTACTATGTAAGGTCACCAGGCAAGACTGGGAGATGTTTATTACGTTTCTAGCTAATACATAGAAACATACACAGGAAAGTAGCCAAAATGGAGCCAGAAGGAAGAGAGAGGAAGCAAGGAATTGAGAACCAATTTGAAGAACTAATGACAGAAAACTTTTCTGACCAGGCAAAGGAAATAGACATACAAGCCCAGGAAGTGCAGAGAGTTCCAAACAAGATGAACCCAAACAAGCCCACACCTAACCACATTGTAATTAAAATAGCAAAAGTTAAAGACAAAGAGGAAATCCTAAAAGCGGCAAGAGAAAGGCAACTAGTAACTTGTAAGGGAGCTCCCATAAAATTGTCAGTTGATTTCTCAACAGAAACTTTGCAGGCCAGATGGGGTTGGCAGGAAATATTCAAAGTGATGAAAAGTAAGGTTCTACAACCAAGACTACTCTACCCAGTAAGGCTATCATTTAAAATTAAAGAATAGATAAAGAACTTCCTAGACAAAAAAAAGCTAAAAGAGTTCATCACCACCAAATCAGTATTACAGGAATGTTAGAGGGATGTCTTCAAGACAAAAAGACAAAAAAATATGAAGATAAAAATATATGAATAATAAAATGGCAATAACTACATATCTATCAAAATATTACTTTAAATGTAAATGGATTAAATGTTCCAATCAAAACCATGAAGCCAGCCACCCCCGCTCGGGTCCCAATTGTGAGGGCCAGTGACACTGCCCTCAAAAAAAAAAAAAAAAGGTGGCTGAATGGATAAGAAAACAAAACCTTACATATGGTGGCTACAGGAGACTCACTTCAGATTGAAAGACACACACAGAAAGTAAAAAGATGGAAAAAGTTATTTCATGAAAATGGGAAGAAAAAAAACAACAACAAAAAGCTGGGGTAGCAATACTTGTACTGGACAAAATAGACTTTAAAACAAAGGCTATAACAAGAGACAAAGAAGGATCCAGTAATCTCACTTCTGGGTATTTATCTGAAGAAACCCAAAATGCTACTTTGAGATGACGTGTTCATCCATGTTCACTGCAGCACTATTTACAATAGCCAACGCTATTGTGGAAGAACCCTGGGTATCCATTGATGGATAAAAGGATAAAGTGAAGGTGATATATATATATATCATGGAATATTGCTTGGCCATGGAAGGGAACAGGTTCTTGCCATTTGCAATGGCACAAATGGATCTGGAGAGTATTGTGCTGAGTGTAGTATGTCAGACAGAGAAAGACAGGTGCAATGTGATTTCACTTACATGTGAAATCTATAGAACAAAATAAGCAAACAAACAAAACAGAAACACACTTATAGACACAGAGAACATGTTAATGGTTGCCAGATGGGAGGGGGGTTGAGGATGGGTGAAAAACAGGAAGGGATTAAGAAGTACAAATTGGTTGTTACAAAGCAGTCATAGGGATGTAGTGTATAGCATAAGGAATATAGTCAATAATATTGTGATAACTATTCGTGGTGTCAGACGGGTACTTGATTTATCAGGGTGATTGATGAGAGGGAGGTCAGGGGACAGGGTGAAAAATGTGAAGGCATTAAGAAGTACAAATTGGTAGTTACAAAATAGTTATGTAAAGTAAAGCACAGGGAATATAGTCAATAATAGAGTAATAGTTAGATATAGTGCCAGATGAGTACTAGATTAGTCAGGGGGATCACTTATTAAATTATACAAATGTCTAATCACCTGAAATTGATATAGAATAATGTTAAATGTTAACTGTAGTTGAAAACCTAAAAAGTAGGGGAAGAAGATGAAGGGGAAAAGAGGTTCAAATTTCCAGTTATAAAACACATAAGTTATGGGGATGTAACATCCGGCATGGGGAATATAGTCAATAATATTGTGATAGCATAGTATGGTATAAGAGGGTTGCTGGAGTTATGATGATTACTTCTTCAGGTATATAAATGTTGAACAACTATGGTGTACACCTGAAACTGATATAATGTATGTTAACTATATTTTTTAAAAAGAAGAGAAGGGAGAGGAGATTACTATCCTGGACTAGGCAATATATCTCTACCTTGTATCCATTGGGAGAGGGAAGAAACATTTAGGGTATCCTAAAATTTAATTCCTACCAAGATTCTATCCTAACTCTCATGTCTTTATGGATGTCTTAGAGTAACATTAAAAGAGGAATTATCAAGTGATTTTGTATTACAGCATTCATCTAGAATATGTGGGTATTCTAAACTTACTTATAGTAAATTAAAATTTTGAAGCAAACAAGAGAGAAGTTCATCACTGTGCAATTTATTTGGGAAAAATTAATTATACAGAAAATGTGCAAGTGATTGAATGTGATATCTGAAATTGTGTGGAAAGCTTTGATTCAAATTTAGGAATACTTTGATGTTAGAGGAAGTCAGAGCTGAGAGGCTCCATCTGAAATAATGCATATAAAGGTAAGTACATCATACTTTAAACCCATGTCAAGGCAAATGCCTTGCTAACTGTGCTCATTTGAAACCTATGAAGAGTAGGAAAAGAGGCTTGATCACTGCACTGTACACCTGAAACTGATGTTGTATCATATTGTATGCCAACTGTAATTGAATATATAGATAGTCACGGGATGTGGAATATACTGTGGAAGAGAGTCAAAGGAATTGTAATAGATATGTATGATATGGGGGGGAGGAGTGGGGTCACGAATTGAGGGAGGAAGGTTGTCACTTTGAGGAGTAAAAAGTATTGCTATTGCACTGTATTGTACACCTGAAACTAATTTTAAAAATGTTTATTTCACAATAAAAGAATTAAAAAAGAAGAGTAGCAAAAATAAGAGATAATTTTATAATTTGGGAAATTCTCCCAGGAAATACACACACACGCACACACGTGTGCGTGTGTGTGTGAGAGAGTGTATGTGTGTGTGTCTGTGTGTGTGAGTTGTGTTTGTGATGTATATGCGTGTGTGTGTGTGTGAGTGTGTGTGTGTGTGTGTGTGTAAACTTGGACTGCTAAGATTGGGGAGCAGATAGCTGAACTTCTCAATTTTGTAATGTGAAACTGTTACAGATAATTTTCTGTCTTTCGTTAGTGGAGAATCTTGTACAAGGTAAGTAGAGATATGATTCCTGTAAGTATTGGCATTGATTTGGCAATTTGAATACAATTTTTAATAAAACTGGTCACATTCCCTCAAAAACACCACTGAGTAAAATTCCCAAGACGAAATTCAAAAATTGTTTTGCAAGTACCATGTTAGAAATATGCACAGAATTTTGTAAGCATAGAAGTGGGTCAAGAAAAATTCCATAGAAGAGGTTAGGCTTATGCTAAGACTCACAGAATAATTCTTCAGCCAAAAAAGGAAATATATTTTATACTGGGTGGAGTACAGAGCAATGACAAAGTGAAAATAAAGGCACAGTGACCAGTCAGGATTTAAAAAAGAAATCTGTCATCCTCTCCATGACCTTGTCTAGAAATTCAGTAGATTGATGACCACACTCCTAATTGTCCAGTGTCTTGGTCATTCTTAGGACTCCATACAGCAGAAATTTGTAAAATAAAATCTTGTGATTATCATGTTAAGCAAAATACGTCAGACAGAAAATGCTGAAAACCATATGATTTTACTCATATGTGGGATATAAAACTGAAAACAACAAACAAAAACTCATAGACACAGACAACATTTTGGTGATTACCAGAGGTGATTGCCAGATAAGGGGGTAGGAGGGTGGTAGAAGATGGAAAAAGGGGGTCAAATATATGGTGATGGAAGGAGAACTGATTCTGGGTGGTGAACACACAATGCAATATATGGATGATGTATTATAGAATCGTACACTTGAAACCTATATAATTTTACTAACCAATGTCATCCCAATATATTTAATTAAAAAAAAACCCGCATATGGTTACATCCCAAGAAAATCAACATATGCCATTTATTTCTGTTGAATTTCTAGTAGTGCTTGAAACTTTCTGGGAGGTGCTTCCTTCCTCTCTGAGAGAATATTATTTCCAGTCTGTAAATATTTATCAAAGCAACCAATCAATAATCATTCTATAATATATGCTGACCTATTATTTCAACATATATTCATACATTTTCCAATCTCTGCTGGATTCAGAAATAAGACTGAGTCCTAGCCTCTCACTTGACCTCCTAACTCTTAAGTGCTACATGGTATTATATCCAGCTATCCAGCAATCATTTGCTCAATGTGGCATCTTTTTACTTGACCCTATTCCACCAACCTCTACCATGTTCCACATACCCATATTCTCCTTTCCTGGAACTGATGAACATGCAGGAGAAGACAGAAGCTACAATATTCACTTTCTTTCTCATCCTTGCTTAATCTTGCAGTCTCCTAGCCATCCTGCCATCCTTTGCTCAGATGCTTCATCATCTAGCCCTAGGTCTTATTTTTACAAAAGTCTAACCCTCACGGCCATACTTTATGAGTCAGCTATTCATGAATTTATTAAATCAAAAACATATATTGGGCCAGCCCAGTGGCGCGTGGATTAAGAGCTAGCTTGGGACGCCAGTGGCCTGGGTTCGGATCCCACATGTGAGGGCCAGTGACACTGGCCTCTTTAAAAAAACCAAAAAAAGCGTTTATCGATCACCTTTACTATTCCTGACACAGTTCTAGAAAATAGAGAAAGCTAGTCCTTGCCTTCCTGTTATTCACATTTGTGCCCCTATGATACAGGTCAGAAGCAATAACTAAATTGATACAGGATACTCTGGTGCATCTCCTTCTACATCAACTTTTCCCTTTAGTTTTGCATGTGAGATTTTGCATGGTTATAGGTATAAGTACATGTAAGTAAAAGTGTAGCTTTAGGAGGTTATGAGTATGAACATACATTCTCTCTTCATCTTGTTTTCCTTACTTTCACTTTTCCCCCATATCTCCATGCTATCTTGACATAAGCACTTTTCCCATGCCTTTTGCTATTTTTCACAACTTAACCATTATATGACTTACCTGGTCTCTAAATCTCTAAGTAACTTCCTTGGCATCTTCTTGAGGCATGCTATTTATCATGCCGAATAGAAGGTATTTATATTTTTCTTACAACCCCACTTCCCCTGGGATGAGGACTAATAGTATTTTAAAGACACATTTTCATCTGGCACCTTACACAATTATAAAGATGATGTAAGGTGCCAGATGGGCACTGGACTTATCAAGGGGATCACTTCATAGACTGTGTAGATGCACGACCAATGCACTGTACACCTGAAGCTCAAGCAGAATAATATTGTATGTCAACTATAAGGGAAAATATATATTCATGGGAGGTGGAGTATAGTAGCATAAGGAAGATAGTCAACGGTATTGTAACAGGTATATAAGATGTCAGAGGGGTAGTAGCTTGGGGAAGGGGGTTAGCATTTTGTGAGTGGTGTAAATGTCTAACTATTATATTGCTTTGTACACCTGAAACTAATTTTTATAAAGGACACATTCCCAGAGAACTATCATTATTTGAACCTATCTGGAAGCTCCCAAAAAATTCTCTCTCACAGGGTAAATTTTTATTTGACCTGCCTGATAACTCATTCACTATGAACAGCTTTTTTCCTGGGCTATTAGTCAAAACAATCAATAGAAATTATTTAACATTGTATCTTCCTGAAGCAAAGATAACAGTTACAGTTAACAAGAGACTGACCAAAAAATTTAAAAGAAAAAAAAAGGAAAATGAATTGACCATACAGAATTTTTCAAAGCTCTGAAATATTAGTAAGCTAGAAAGCCATACACATGTACATGATTACGCCTATGCCCAATAAAGACCTGATAATTCCTAATCTGCCATTTCTGTCTCATCTTGAGGAAATATATTAAAATATAGAATGTAGCTCATGCTACTAGAAAAAAAAATTTGGTGAATAAAAAAAGTCATTTCTCTCTCTCTCTCTCTCTCTCTCTCTCTCTCTCTCTCTCTCTCTCTCTCTCTCTCACACACACACACACACACACACTGGGGTTTTGTTATGTTGCAGAATGTATATATTTTTAATAAGAAAACTACAGAAAAATATCCCTATGAATATAAATTAAAAATTCTCAACAAAATACTAGCAAACAAAATCCAAGAGCATATTAAAATGAACTATATACCATGACCAAGTGTGATTAATCTCAGAATTCAAGGTTGGTTAAATATAAGAGAATCAACCAATGCATTATATAACATTAATAAAATGAAGCAAAAAAACATGTGATCCTCTCAATTTGTCAAAAGGACATTTGACAAAATCTAGCACCCTTTCATGATAAAAACATTCAACAAACTAGGAATATAAGAAAACTATATTGTCTTCCTCAACATGATACAAGCATTTATGGGGGAAAACATACAAGTCATATCATACCCAATGGTTAAAGTCTGAAAACTTCCTCCCTAAGATCACAACAAAGGTCATGACAACACAAGGATGTCTGCTTTTTTACATTGTATTGGAAATTTTAGCCAGAAAAAGTCATTCAAATCAGAAAGGAAGACATAAACTATTTCTATTTGTAGATGACACAATCTTATATAGAGAAAATTATAAAAAAACCCACAAAAACATCTATTAGAGCTAATAAATTCAGCAAAGTTGCACACTACAAGATGAACATACAGAAATCAGTTATATTTCTTTATACCAACAATAATCAACCTGAAGAGGAAATTGAGAAGACAATCTCATTTACAATAGCATCAAAAATAATGAAATATTTAGGAATAAATTTAACCAAGTAAGCACAAGATTTATATACTAAAGACTGCAAACACTGCTGAAGGGAAATTTCAAAAGCCTAAAAAAATGGGAAATCATCCCATATTCATAGATTAGAAAATTTAATGCTGTTAAGATAACAACTCTCTCCAGTGATCTATATACTCAAAGCAAACCATATCAAAATTCCAATGTCCTTTTATATGGAAAAGGGGAAGCTGATTCTAAAATTCATATGCAGTAGCAAGGGGCCCTGAATAAGCAAAACAATCTTGAAAATGAAAAACAAAGTTGGAGGACTTATTTCAAAATGCATTACAAAGATACGGTGTTCAAAAAAGTGTGGTGGCATAAAAACAGACATATAGAGGAATTAAGTAAGATTATGACTTGAGAAATAATCCTATGTTTATGGTCAATTGATTTTTGACAAGGATGTCATGAAAGAATAGCATCCTCAAAATGATACTGGGACATCTAGATTTCCACATTAAAAAATAATCAAGTCGGGTCCTCAACTCACATCATATGCAAAAAAATAACTCAAAATGGATTAAATACCTAAATATAGTAACCAAAACAATAAAACTCTTAGAATAAAACATAAGGGTAAAACATCATGACCTCAAATTTGGCAATGATTTCTTAAATTGATCAATAAAAGCAGAGCAATAAAAGAAAAACACATGAATTGAACTTCATCAGAATTAAAAACTTTTGCAAACCAAACAAAACTAACAAGAGAGTGTTAAGACATAAAATGGAAGATAATTTGAAAATTATACACCTGATAAGGGTCTAGTTTCCAGAATAAAGAAAACTTACAACTCAACAATGTATAGATAAACAACTCAACCAAGAAAATGGGCAAAGAACTTGAATAGATATTACTTTAAAGATGTACAAAAGGAGAAAAATCATATGATTTCTCTCCTTTGTGGTACATAAAACAGAAACCAACAATGAATGAACCAAACAAACAAACAAAATAACTCATTGACACAGACAACAGTATGGTGGTTACCATAAAGGAAGGAGGTTGAAAAGGGTAAAGGGGATAACATATATGGTAAAAGAAGGAGAAAAAGCTTTGAGTGATGAGCACACAGTGCAATATACAGATGATGTATCACAATATTGTACGTACAATTGAAACTTATATAACTAATGTCACCTCAATGCATTTAATTTAAAAAGATGTACTAAAGGTCAAGATGCCCATGAAAAAAATGCTTAACATCATTATATATTAGAGAAATGTAAATAAAAAACTTAGATACCACTTGGCACCCACTAGGCTCCAGTTGATAATAATGGGAAATAACAAGTATTAGAGAGGATCTGGAAAAATGGGAATGTTCCTATATTGGTGGTGAAAATGTAAATTGATGCAGCCACTGTAGAAAACTTCCTCAAAAAGTTAAGTGTAGAATTATCATATGACCTCCAAAATTCCACTTCTTGGTCATATACCTAAAAGAATTCGAAACAAGTGTTCAAACAAATCTTGTACAAGAAAGTTCAAAGCAGTACTACTGACAATAGCCGGTGTGGAAACAACCCAAGTATCCACCAACTGACGTATAAACAAAAATGGTATACCCATACAATAGAATATTGTTTAGCCATAAAAAAAATACTTATATATGCTACAAGTATACAATTTAAAACATTATGCTAAGTGAAAGAAGCTAGGCACAAAAGGACACATAAGTTCTGACAATTAAGTTTGCAAACTTGTTACAATGATGTTGCTAACCTTTTTTGATATCAGAAGGGTTATTCATTATGAATTTGTACCAACTGGACAAATAGTTAAAACCAAGTTTATTATTTGGAAGTGCTGAAAAGACTGCATCAAAAAGTTAGACAATCTGAACTTTTTGCCAACAATTCCTGGCTCTTGCATCACGACAATGCACCCGTTCACATGGCACTGTCTGTGAGGGAGTTTTTAGCCAGTAAACAAAGAACTGTATAGGAACACCCTTCCTACTCACCTGATCTGGTCCCTAATGACTTCTTTCTTTACCCGAAGATAAAGGAAATATTGAAAGGAAGACATTTTGATGGACATCAGGGGTAATATGATGACAGCTCTGCTGGCCATTCCGGAAAAAGAATTCCAGAATTGCTTTGAAGGGTGGACTAGGCGTTGGCATCAGTGCATAGCTTCCCAAGGGCAGTACTATGAAGGTGACCATAGTGATAGTCAGCAATGAGATATGTAGTACTTTTTCTAGGATTTTCTAGGATTTTTCTAGGATTTCATATAGAAAATTCTAGAGGTAGAAATCAGAGTAATGGTTTCCAGGGGGAGGAGGTAGGGAAGAATAAGGAGTGATTGCTTAAATGGATTCAGGGTTTCCTTTTGGAGTAATGAAAATGTTTGGAACTAGACAGTGGTGATAGTTGTGTTGTTGGAGATCGGGCCCCTCTTGGTGCAAAGTCCAGGTCCTTAGCAACTAGATCAAAGAATTGAATGAGATACTGGAGTAAAAAGTAGTTTATTAGAAGAGATAGTACACTTCAAAGAAGTAGAAGTAGACCCAAGCAGTAGAGAATGGCTCAAGGGCCCATTACTAGAAGAGAAATTACATTCCAAAGAATTTGGAGCAGGCCACATACAAAGGCAAGGCTCAAAAAACTCAAAAAGGGAGGAAGGGGCTCAAAAAGGGAAGAAGCAGTCAAAAAGAGCAGGGCGGACTTCGCTGTACTTGGAGTTTTTATCCCTTTTTCTAGAATGGGCTGTTCCCCTTTGGGAGTGACACACCTTAATTGGCACTTGTGCTTGACAAGAGGTACTACGCAGGTGCAAGTTACTGGTCTGATCTAATTGGGTATTTTGTGCCCATTTGTTTTCCTGCAGGGGTAGATAATTACAATACAAAGAGGGTTGGTTTTTTTTGGTGGAGAGGGGAGGTCTCTTAGGCTTTGCATTCTGTGGGATGTGTATGAATGCAGAGACCCAATGCCTGCCTCTAACTTCCTGCCTTGTTTTCCCCTTGAGAGACATGATCCCTATAAAATCTCTTTGGAAAGTTAAGGGACAGGAGGTCTCTTCTTCTGTATCTGCTTCCTGCGGGGCAGGGGCATAGAGCTGTCCCTGCCTATTGGGGGATTCACGGAACTCTCAGCTGATCTTAGATGAGAGGAAGGGGTATCAAGCTCTGCTGGAAGACCATGTTGGCTCCTTTGGTTGTGACTGGCAATCTTGCTGGGGTATCCTGTATCCCCAAAGCCCCTGAATGAGGAAAAATAGATTTTAATTAATAAATCTGTTAGCTCTCATGAAGCCTGTAGCCATTCAGCCTGTCACTCAGGTGGTGTCAATTGTCTGGTCACAGAAAGGATTTAGAAAGAATCATTAGGTTTACCGGCCTGGGGGATATTGGGAAGTCACAGGCTTTCAAGTAGTTATCTGAAGCAGGGGTAGGAGACTTTATTGTTTAGGATTCAGAAACTGATTTACAAAGCAATCAAGAAGCAGGGGGATCTTTAGTCTACTATTCATAAACTGGTTAGAAGAGTAATCAAAGCCAAGAGCTAAGAAACTAAGGAACTAGGGGGAAGACTTAACATTTCTATAGGAAAGAAACCTTAAAAGCTTTACATTGGGGGTGCTATTTGGTTGGCCCACAACAGTTGCACAATACTGTGAATGTGCTAAGGGCTACTGAATTTTAAACTTTATGTTGTTACAATGTCTCTGGGATTTTCATGCTATGTGAATTCCTCATGTGCATGTATTAAAATTTTTATTTTCTCCTGCTTAAAAAAAATGATTAATATGGTAAATTTTATGTTATGTATATCTTACCATAATAAAACAAGTTACTGGTTATATAAATGCCCAACAGAACCCAAAGAATTAGTCCAAGCAATTCACAGACTAACAAAGAGAAAGATAAGGAAGAAAGGAGAGAAAAAGACAAGATGTGACCTGTCATAATATTATGTGAAATAAGAACTGAAAATTGACCAAGTAGCATGCAGCAAGGTTCACTGAGATTTCCCTACATCTGCTCCAGTGGGATGACCAAAGGGAATTTCTATTCATTTAATTTCAATGCCTTAGACTCTCTGGCACTGGAGACTTCATTACAAATTCTCCCCAAACACATATCACATACACACAAAAACATTTGTTAATGCCCCTCAGGGTGTATTGAGGCTCTGTTCTAAATCATATATGTATAATGTAAAATTTTAATTGAATTCACAGTTGCTGCATAACACCCTAAGACTGATCACAAGGTAAGTACTTGTGATCAGTGAGTCAGCACAATGTGTACTTAAGATTAAAATTTGGATTCACAGAAATTGAGTTAAGACCTAGAGTATTGGTGTAGGAAATAAAATGTCACAGATCAGTTGTCTAGGGGGAGATACCAGGAGGACTATGATGAGAAGAAGTTGGAGAGAAAGTATCTACTTGGCACCTACAATATTTGACACATATCGTCTCATTTATCCCCCGCACTAACATGAGATAAATAGTACTATGCTTATTTCTAGATAAAACTGAAACACAGAACATGATGTAACTCACCTAAGGTCACAGGGCCAGTAAGAACAGAATCAGGACCCCATTCCATGCCACAATGCAAGTAATATAAAATAACGTATGTTATTAATTCTTTTTCTGACACATACTGCTTGATAGTGAGTGAGCGATAAAGTAAAAACAAGAGCCATAGTTGGCAAATAGGATAAGATAATGAGCTTGAACTCCCTTATACTTAGACTAACTGCATATATATATAATCTGCTGTTGGTCTCTATCCATGCTTCATACTTCAGAGGGATTAATCTGAATTCAAAATTGATTACTAGGACATCTGAATTTATGATTGATGCCGTGGCCCAAGATGAAGCATGAGGTAAAAACCATAGCTGCTGCAAGCACAAAAATGGTCTTTGGAACTAAATGATTAGATGTGTGGTAAAGAACTTGGCACTGCCCAGAGAGAGGTCTTGACTTTTGCTCTTGGCTTCTAGGTAGTTTTGGCTATTCTAGGTCCTTTCGTTTTTCCCCATTCTTTATTTTTCTTTCTCCCTCCTTTCTCTACTTCCACTAACAAGTTTGCAAAGATTGGTCCAGATCAGTGTCACAAAGCCTAATTTCACATAGAATTGTGGAGATAACTAAATGAAATAATACATACAAATAATGATAAGAACAATGTCTGAAAAATAGTAGGTATCCAATTAATGACAGCTATAATTATTGTGGTGGTTATTATTATTATCTTTTTTTTTTTTTAAAGATTTTATTGGGGAATTGGCGGAGGGGAACAGCGTTGGGGAATCGGGGAAGGGGAACAGACAAGTTGCTGTCTTTTTGTTCTTCAGTCTAGTTGCAGAGGATGTTGCTTCACTGGCCCATGTTGGTATCGTCATTGCGTTCTTCCCGGATGAGGCAGATCAGTCTCTGGCCTCTGGATGTCGTTCACCGCGGCTATTGGCCGCTCACGCTGGCTGCGGGCCACTCACTGTAGCCTATGGCAGCCCACTGCAGCAGGGGCTGCAGCCCACACCATCACCGGGGCTTGCACAGCCCAGCTTCAGGTGGAGCTGTTGTTAGCTGTAGAGGGCAGTGTCACTGGCCCTCATGTGGGATCCGAACCGGGGCCGCTGGCATCCCAAAACCAGCGCTTAACCAATGCGCCACTTGGCCGGCCCTGTGGTGGTTATTATTAATATCAATTTTATTATTTCCTAATAGTATTTATTTCTTGAGGAAGAGGAAAGTTAGGGTATTTACTCTGAGCCCATAATTTTAAGGAAGACATAGTGTTAGTTTTTATGGTGCAGGTAAGGAGTGATACTGAGATTATTTACAGAGAGCTAAAAAGAAGAAAAGAATCAAATGTCTTTAGAGAATCTTATTCCTAATATCAATCCTTGGTTTGGGGATGGTTTTAATTTTTGAAGATCCCAGTTAATGGTGGATGAATTCTCCATTGGGAACCAGCCACAACTTCTAAAAACCATGCCACCATCAGCCTGCAGAAGAACATCTTCTCCCAGTGTCACAGAGTCTCGCCCTTCTTCATTCCTGTTACTGGGGATTCCAGGGCTGGAAGTTGCACAGATCTGGCTTGGCTTTCCCTTCTGTGTAGTGTATCTCATTGCTCTTGTTGGAAATGTCATCATTCTGTATGTTATCTGGACCTATCATAGCCTTCACCAACCTTCACCAACCCATGTTCTATTTTCTGGCCATGCTGTCAGTGATTGACTTGAGTCTCTCTACTGCTACCATCCCCAAGATGCTGGGTATATTCTGGTTCAGCCTTCAGGAACTGTGCTTTGGATGCTGTGTTCCTCAGGTCTTTTTTATCCACTTTTTTACAGTCATGGAGAGCACTATACTTCTTGTCATGGGCTTTGATCGCTATGTGACTATTTGTAACCCCCTCAGATATAGCATGATCCTCACCAACAGAGTCATTGGTGTGATTGCTGTAATAGTAGTTCTAAGAAGCTTATGTATGATTGTTCCCATCATTTTCCTCCTCCTGAGGCTACCTTACTGTGGACATAGAATCATCCCTCATACCTATTGTGAGCACATAGGAGTGGCACGACTGGCTTGTGCCAGCATTAGTGCCAGCATCTACCATGGTCTTGGGAATATTTCTATTTTGTTTCTGTATGTGCTTCTTATCTTTATCTCCTATGCTAGGATCTTATATACTGTCTTCCACCTCCCTTCCCAAGATGCCCGCTTGAAGACTCTAAATGCCTGTAGCTCCCATATCTGTGTCATCTTAGCCTTCTTTGGTCCAGCTCTCTTCTCCTTCCTCACTTATCACTTTGGTCATGGTGTCCCCCAGTATATCCACATCCTTCTAGCTAATCTCTATGTAGTCATCCCCTCTGCCTTCAACCCAGTCACTTATGGTATCAGGACCAAGCAGATCCAGGAGCGGGTACAGAGCTTTTTTTCTTCAAAAAAGATTTAATGAGAGCTAATGCATTCCAGTTATGAAGGTATACAGTCTG
Source organism: Aselliscus stoliczkanus (assembly GCA_033961575.1). Lineage (NCBI taxonomy): Eukaryota > Metazoa > Chordata > Mammalia > Chiroptera > Hipposideridae > Aselliscus > Aselliscus stoliczkanus. Next base: position 91,010,351 of record CM066736.1, read on the forward strand.
AGAAGGCTGAGATTTGTGATAAAATTAATAAAGAATTTTTTTCACCAAAATTAATTGTGATTATTGATATATATGTGTGTGTGTGTATATATATATATATATATATATATATAGATATAGATATAGATATAGATATAGATATATAGATATACACACATATATACAGAGGGTTCCAAAAAAATGTACACACATTTTAAGAAAGGAAAAAACTATAAAAATTGTAATAATCAATATATATACTGACAACAAAAGATGAATACAAGTCACTTTTGACTTCTGCAATTACAAGAGGTGCTCAAAGTGGTAACCATTAGTGTCCAGACTCTTCTGATTATAGCAAACTACTGCTTGAACAATGTTGATCAAAGTGTTCACTTGTATATTCATACATTTTTTGTCACCCCTGGTATATGTATATACATATGCATATATGTATATACGTGTTTGTGTTTGTGTGTGTGTGTGTGTGTGTGTGTGTGTGTGTGTGTGTGTGTGAAGCTGATAGCAACCCAGTGTCTGACAAGGCCACATTGCCCTGCTCAGCACTGGATATTAGGGGTGCTGCCTTATGGTTGGTCGTGTAATATCTCCTGCCTCTATGAACCCATGTGCCTTTTCTTCTATAGGAGACAATATATTTACTACACTTGTGATATGTTCCTGTGGTGCCCCAATGAGCTAACTACGCAGCCAAGGACGGGTAAGATCTCCTAAAAGTGGGGAGACAACCCAAGCCAGGCGGTAGTTCCATGGGGGACCCCTGAACTGTGATATTGGGGATCAAGCCCCTTGGAAACTGAGGCACAGGCCTCTGACAAACTCAGGCCAGAAAACTCAGGCCTGTGAGAAGCTGATGCATTTGCCTAAGGGCCCTACTGTGAATAGTCTCCTGGAAGATTAAAAGTCTTCAGGCCATGAGAGTTCCGGGTAAGAGGCAGCTCTAAGACATCCGCTGACTATGGATTTGTTAATCAGCCTTGTGTGAATTCCTTTGCCCAGTGCCTTGTTGCAGCAACAGATACTGAAGCTTTGACTGAGAAATGGATGCAGCCCTCTGTAGGATAGAGAGGTGTGAGATCCTTTTGGTTGCTAGGTATTGTTATTTACAAACGAATAGATTTTAGATGCTTTTACCTTAAACACAGCCACTCCTAGTCTTTTGGTATAGCTCAAGTATACTGTGAGTTTTATGATTGTGTTTAACTGCTAGGATTTAGGATGATTTCTAGATAGTCAAGACAGCTTTAGTAAACATTCTTTAGGTGACTTACAGAAACCAAGTCTGGGTTTCATAGCAATTATCATAATAAAGACAAGGTAATCCTTTAACGGAAGAGTAAGTCACAGTGCACCCTGGAGAGAGCACTTACAGGGAAGTAGAGGACTGTGTAAATCCTGAGAACTACAAACCACCGTTAATGACTTGTTACAGTTTGCTTCCTTGAAAATTCTCAATAAAAGCTATGGCTGACCCGATTCGGGGCTCAGTCTTCCTTGGCTGAGTCCCTTGGGCTCAGTCGTCTTTGGCTGAGTCCCTTGGTCTCGCTCTTATCTTTCTTCTGTCTCTTGTTTTTCCTTAATCTGCATCGCCCCTCTCATGTCCCACTTGCCCTTGCCACGCAGGACGTGACATGTGTGTGTGTGTGTGTGTGTGTGTGTGTGTGTGTGTGTGTATATATATATATATATATATATATATATATATATATAATTGCCTATAACTGTTGCAAGCATATGTGTTTGTGTGTCTGAATGTGTACTTGCAATTATATTTTCTATCGATTCCTGGCATAAAATAAGCTGTATAAGAGTAAATTTCAAGGAGAACTTTAATTCACTGCTAAAACTATATGGGGATCTAGATCTCTTTTAAGTAGTAACAAGATTTCTTTCATAGAGATGTTTAACTAGAGATCACATGGCCAATGACAAGAATTAAGTGAAATGCAAAATGTTTCCATAAATAATAAAGTACTTCCTAAAAATAAGCAAATTATGAAAATTAGACTAGTCTGGTTTTGTTTTGTTTTTTTGGTGTTTTTTTTTTTCCTTTCTATGGTCTCAAGTTTCTGATTCTATGAAGTTCTTTATAAGCCTTATCCTGATATAACACACTTTCATTCTTGAACTAATAAATTTAATATTATGTCATCTGTGATGACCCTTTTTTCTTAGAGTTTAAAAATGCTTGTGGAACAAATGAAAACTATATGTGCAATTAAATTGCTGATTATAAAAACTTGTAAATATGTTAGTTCTTATTGTTTCTCCATCCCATGTCCCCCTACAGAAACAAATATTTGTCAGCCATCAACGGAAAAAAAATCTTTTGTGGGAGCTTTGGGATCCAAGTGGGATGTTGTAAAACCCAAAGAGAGCCCATGACCAAGAAGGGCTGCTTTGAGAAGGCAAGCCCACACACCAATGACAGGCCTGTTGACTGTGGTCCTGCCTGCACACTGGAAGCATCCTTGTCTCCTATGAACTCAGCTCCAATCCCACTTGTGTGTAATCCTGCCACTAACTGCTTCTGCTAAGGAATCCAGGAGGGCCATGCCCGTCTGTGCCCCCTTTAACAGGCACACCAATGTCAGACCTCACTATGATCCCTGAAGTAGTCCCATGACCTGATTCCAGTCCCACTGTACCACAGACCAGAGGCAGTTCTGCCCAAATAGAGACCATTCTAATAACCCAATAGGAGCACACTCAGGGACCTAGTAGAAATCACACTCCTCTGTAACCCTGGTAACAGGCCTGCGAACTGTGGACCTGACTGCAGGCCAGGTGATAGCCATAAGATTTGGTTCCAGCTCTACTCAATCATGATCTCAGAGGTAGTTCCATCAATCCAGGGACCCAGCCAAACCAGTCAAAAAATTGGAAGAGGTGTCTGTTCTTTTAAATGCACATACCAACTACATAGATCACAAAGAATCAGACAAACATGAAACCAACAATGGTAACTAATAACGCTCCAATAACTAATCCTAAAAAAATGGTGATCCACAAACTGTTTGACAAAGGATTCAAAATAATCATCTTAAAGAAGTTCAATGCACTACAAAAGAAAACAGACAGCTAAATGCAATCAGGAAAACTACATGACCAAAATGAGAAGTCTAACAAAGGAATAGTTATTATAAAAATGTACCAAACAGCAATCCTGGTTTGTAATAAAATATAATAACTGAACTGACAAATTTAATAGAGATAAAGAAAAGGTAGTCTGTACATGCAATGGAATATTATTCAGCATTAAAAAAGAAGGAAATTCTGCCATTGCAACAACATGGATAAACCTGAGGACGTTATGCTAAGTGAAATAAGCCAGTCACAAAAAGACAAATATTTCATGACCTCATGCAGAGAACAAATTGATGGTTGCCAGATGGGAGGGTGGTTGGGGAGCTGGGTGGAAAATGTGAAGGGATAATGAAGTACAAATTGGCAGTCACAAAATAGTCATGAGGATATAAAGTACAGCATAAGGACTATAGTCCAAAATATAATAAGTAAGTGTCGTGCCAGGAGGGTACTAGACTTATCAAGGGATCACTTCATAAGCTATATAAATGTCTAACCACTATATTGCACATCTGAAACTAATGTAATAGAATTCCAACTGTAATTTTTTTAATTTAAAAATATATTATTGCATGATCTGTTTTATGTGGAATCCTAAAAAAAAACAAAAAAAACACAACAAACCAAACTTATAGTAACAGAGAACAGAACTGTGGGTTACCAGAGGCTACAGCATTGTGGGGAAAAGGGATATAAAAAAAATGAAAAGAAGAATGGTATCTGCCAGGGGATGGAGAACAGGGGTCATGGGGAGTTTAATCAGAACAGAGTTTCAGTTTTTGCAAAATAAGAAAGTTCTGGAGATCGATGTTTGTTAGGAGTGTTCAACAATATAAATGTACTTAATATTACTGAATTGTACACTTAAAAATGGTTAAGATAGTAAATTGTATGTTATGTGTATTCTACAACAGTAAAAAAATTGTGGGGGGGGAATGGGAAAGGTAGACACACTAAATCAAAGTTGAAAATGTGCATGTTATAATAGCAGAACACACTAATATGAAAATATAAGAGATATAGAGATCTTATCTAGTTGGATCATACAAAAGACCACCATGGAGGACATTGTAATTGAGGGAAAGTTGAAGGAAAGTGGAAATGAACAGTAGGTATTACATAAGGAGAACTTTTGATCACCAAAGACAGTATAATGTTTTAAAGAGTCATGAAGTAGAATTAAAATATAAAAGGTTGATTTGGTATTAACTGAAAGTCTTTGACCACAATGGTGTTTGTACTTTATCATATAAAGCTTGTAGTATACAATGAAAAAATTGAAGTCATAGGAAGGAATTTTAAGAAAAGGCTAGAAAAGACTTGATTTGGGAAGGTAAAAGTTGATACAATGGGTAAGATGTATACCATGATGAAGTGACCAGAGACTATCCCTAGTAAACTTCTCATTAATCAAAAAGAGAAATAATGAAAATGAGAAAATATCAGATTTAAGTAGAATTTCTTTTGGACTATAAACAACACTACCTTCTCTCTCATAACAACTCACAATTGTTTGAACTTAGAAGATAAAAAATAGAAACTAGAAAAGGGGAAAGAGGTTAAGAAGTACAAATTTCTAGTTATAAAAGTGATCAAATATATGGTGATGGAAAGAGAACTGACTGGGTGGTGAGCGCACAATGTGATATATAAATTATGTATTACAAAATTGTACACCTGAAACCTACATAATTTTACTAACAATTCTCACCCCAATAAACGTTAATTTTAAATAAAATAAGTCACAGAGATGTCATATACAGCATAGGGAATATAGTCAATAATATTGTAATACCTATGTACAATGACAGATAATTACTAGACTTATTGTGGTGATCACTTCATGAAGTATAAAGATGTTGAATCATTACATTGTACACCTGAAACTAATATAATATTGGGTGTCAACTATAATTAAAAATAAATTTTAAGAAATCCTGATTATCTAATGTATTCAATTGTCCCTCAGTGTTTTTCTATCTATACTTAGGAAAACTGTGGGGGTCCAGCCTCCGCGGAGTCCAGGGGTACCCTCGGTGGGATGGAGTCGGAGAGGAAAAAAAGAAAAGAAAGAGAAAGAAAGAGAGCGGAGACACCGGAAAGAGTTTCTCAGGAGTGTCACACTTTAATGCAATAACATGTCCGTTTTATAGGGACTCATGTACATGGGTTTGGTGGTTTGTAGTTCTCAAGATTTTCAGTCTTATCTCCTCTGCAATTGCTCTCTTCAGGGTGTACTGTGACTTACTCTTCCGTTAAAGGATTACCTTGTCTTTATTATGATAATTACTATGAAACCCAGACTTAGTTTCTGTATATCACCTAAAGAACGTTTATCATGACTATCTTATGTTAAGGAAATATTTTTACATATTTCCTATTTTTTACATATTTGACATATTTTTACATATTGCCTAAAGAATGTTTACTATAGCTATCTTGACTATCTAGAAATTATCCTAAATCCTAGCAGTTAAACACAATCATAAAACTCACAGGACTTATACTTGAGCTATACTAAAAGACTAGGAGTGGCTGTGTTTAGGGTAAAAGCATATTCCTCTGTAAATACAATACCTAGCAATCAAAAGGGTCTCACACCTCTCTTATCCTACAGAGGGCTGCATCTGTTTCTCAGTCAAAGCTTCAGTATCTGTTGCTGCAACAAGGCACTGGGCAAAGGAATTCACACTAGGCTAATTAACATACCCCATGGTCAGCAAGCTGCCTCTTACCCGGAACTCTCATGGCCTGAAGACTTTTAATCTTCAAGGAGACTATTCACAGCAAGGCCCTTAGGCAAATGCATCAGCTTCTCACAGGCCTGAGTTTTCTGGCCTGAGTTTGTCAGAGGTCTGTGCCTGTTTCCAAGGGGTTTGAGTCCCCAATATCTCAGTTTAGGGGTCCTCACGGAACTACCACCTGGCTTAGGTTGTCTCCCCTCTTTTCTAGGAGATCTTACCTGTCTTTGACTGCGTAGTTAGCTCATTGGGGTATCACAGGAACTTGCCACAAATGCAGTGAGTATATTGTCTCCTATAGGAGGAAAGGCACGTGGGTTCATAGAGGCAGGAGATATTACATGACCAACCATAAGGCAGCTCCCCTAATATCCAGTGCTGAGCAGGGCAATGTGGCCTTGTCAGACACTGAGAGGCTGTCAGCTTCCCACAGAAAACTATCACCTTTGCCATGTTCTAGCACTGTCAGGTCTACTCCATTATCATCCAGGAAAGGAGACTAACAAAATCCAGACCTTGAGCTCTAGACATCCTCTAGATCTAGGATGTAAGAAAATCCTAGACCTGGGTTCTGTTTTCTCATAAGAATGTGGAGTTTCCTTTACCTTCTGCCAACAAAAGAGCTAAAATACAGGAAAGCCCCTCTCCAAAGACTTCATCTGTTTACCATTAGCTATAGGTTGGGAATATTCCTTGGTGGGTTAGAAGAAAGTCGATACTATTATCTACAGGCATGAACACTGTCAAAAAACAGTTGCTACCATGGAGTCTAATGTATCTATTTCAGGGGTCTTCTTTATCTTTTGAAACTGTAGTTATAACAATGCCAAACTGCATCAGGATTCACACATTTATATAAAACCAAGCAGAAAGGTTGCTAAGAACAGTTTCCTAAGAAGTCACACTTTGAAGTCACAATGGTATGAAAATACATTCACGATCCATCCATGTTGTCACAAGTGGCAGTATTTCATCTTTTCTTATGGCTGAGTAACATTCCATTGTACATATGTACCACATTTTCTTTATCTAATCATCTATCTAAATGTGTATTAATCTTTCCCAATAACTACAAAATTAGCTAAGTTAAGATACATTTGACAACTATTCCATTGTTTTGCACATCTATAACTAGTAATAATAATAATAATAATAAAGTTTTAAAAAAATAGGATACATTTGAGTGTAGTTCAAAAGCCTTTGAGAAATTGTAGTTCAAGGGCAATACTGCCTATGACAAAAGTAAGCAATAAGACCAGGAAAACTGTATATGTGTGTGTGTGTGTGTGTATGTTATATATAATGTGTACACAGATATATGTACACATATGTTACACATCATATATTATGTATGGTACATTATTATTGAAAGTAAAATTAAGTTTAATAGAGGAACCCACACGAAAAAAAGTAAAGCTGCTTATTGGCTCTGTTAGTCAAAGTTTTGGAAAAAATAGTAGCAAACCCAAGCTGGGCCCCTTAAATTATGACAAACAATAGACACAGTGTAAGAAAACCACAAGGGACAGTAATAGAAATAGTAAATGTGATGGATGTTTATAATTCCTTGGCCTGAAGAGAAGAAGGGGGTCCTGGAATCTACAGACTCAGAGGGTAATGTGAAGATGCCTACATGCAAACATTAGGATTTATTTTGAGAGGCTCACCCAGCCCATGGTGACCTACAGGTCACCTGCAAGGAGAAAGCAGGTGGAAACCAGAATAAATATTCTGACTTTACTCCCCTCCTATCCTCTTGTTGATACTTCCCATTGTCTTTTCTTTTTCTTTTTTTTGTTTTTTTTGTTTTTTATTTATATATTTTGAAGCATCAGTGTTCATTGTTGGTAGAATTCATCAAGCACTTCAATCACAAGTGGTTTAAATAAGTTTATTTAATATTTGGGCTGTAACATTTTTATTAAGTAAGGGAAATATAAGACTTTATTATTATAAATCTTCCTGCCATGAGATTTGTTACCCACCGATTTATCTGCCCCCATGAACTGCATCATTATTTTAAGTTAAGGCAGGAAGTGGCATAAACTTTTTTCTGGGAGGATTGCTGTAAGTCTGTTGCAATGGTGAAATTAAGATTTATATCTTTAGATATCTGTATTGTGTCTCCAAGAATTACAAGCTTATTTTTTGGCTTGAACCTCAATGAGGGATGAGGGAGCTTTATAAGCAGCCCACAGGGAGAAACCTTTTGGATCCTTGAATTCTTAAATGTGGTTTGTGATAAGGATGTGTTTCCGCCATATATTCCACCAACTGATTTAGCTGAGCCTCTGTCACTGTCATTGGAATTTTTCTGGAACTTTTTCCTCAGATGAATTAATATTAAAGAAAATCAGCAAGCAACTCATGAATATGAATATCATAGAGAAGAATATAAACTATAATGTGAATGTCCCTTCCCGTACCCCACTCTTGCCTGCCATATGTATCTATCCAGTTCTTCTACATATCCACATATATATGTATGTAAAGTACTTAATCATGATTTTCAAAATAATTTGGTTATACTATGTATTTCTACAGTTTTCTTTTCTGCCATTCACTAGGACCTAGAGAGGCTGCATGTCAGTACAAATAGCTAGCCTTATTCTTTTGTTTTCTTTCTTTTCATTTTTTTATTTCTTTTTTTTTTTTTAAGATACTTTACATTTTTTGAACCCACAGAGATGCCAAATGGTAAGGGAGGCTTCCATGCAGTACACACCTGTGAGTCCTGTAGGACACAAAGTGTTCCTGGAGAGGCATAGGGGGGATACCAGCACATGGGAAATTCTGAACAAAGCCTTGAAGGCCAGCATTTTTACATATTCTCCTTTCAATTACTATTCTATACTATTTTGTCAGGATTATATCTGTGATATTAGATACTCTCTCTCTCTTTTTGTTCTCAGAATTTCCTCAGAAGAGATTTGAATTTCTTTTTATCCTTTTGCCCAAGAGTTATCCATAATAATACTGATTTTTAAAAATCATGTGGACGAATATACTTTGAAATCAAATCTAGTATGTTTACCTTGAGAATGAAAAATGTTTTAAAAGGAATGTAATAGTCATGTAGTAACTGCCATCCATGTTCTATGTTTGTATCCCTATGTTTGTATCTCACATCATTCAGAGTATTCTCTCTTTAAGGCTCAAAGTGTGATGAAGTAAAAAAAACTGATATGTGCAGAATGTTCTTTTATATGTTTTATAATATTCATGGGTGTTGAGGAAAACACTGATCTTTCTAAAGCTTTAACTAATATTAAAATTCAAAAACATTGATATGAAAACGGATAGCCAAAGGGGGGGGGCAAGATGGCAGCTGTAAGGAGAGCTCCCTGAATTCTCCCCTTGAAATATCCACAACTTGAACTTCTGTAACGCTTCAAAGGGACGTCTAGTCATCACACAGAGCAACTAGGAGTCACACACAATGATTGCTGGAAGGTGGGCAGGCCTGGCGAGTGGGGGAAGAAGGCGGCGAGTCAGGTGAGGTGCAGCCTGCACCACGGCTGCAGAGGCACAGAGCATCAGAGAGCAGATCGGTGAGTGTTCCCACTGCTCTCTCCCTGCGTCCTGCGGCCCATCTAGAGTACAGCAAGAGCACAACGATCTGCAGCTTGAGGAAGAAGCCTCAGGCTGGGCGAGTGGGGCAGGAGAGAGAGGAGACGACTGTGCAGAGGTACGAGCTGCACTTGCGGCTCCCCGGGTCCCCAGGAAGCAGGGTGCAGAGCCTGGCAGCGACAGGGCAAGATCAATCCCTGCACCCACCCGGTTCAGGGATCAGTCTCTGCGCCCACCGGGTCCCAAGGAGCGCAGGCTCTGAGGCATAAGCCAGAAACCAGGCGAGCAAAATACTTGCGTACAGAGACGCAGTGCGCGCCGGACAGAGACGCATGTCCCCGAGAGACGGAGCAGGGATCTGAGCCGCCCGGCAGGGTGCACACAGTCCCTTAAACCCCTTTGGGAGAGCAGCCCCTTTGGGAGAGCAGCAGGAACTCTGCTGGAGCATATGCGACAAAGGCCTTAGCTCAAAACAGTATTGGGACTGTGTCTTTTTTTTTCTTTCTTCCTCTCTTCAACAGAAAGCAAACAACAATGACAACAACAACAAACAACTACAGAAATAAGAACCCACCCACCCCCACAGAAAGCAAACAACAATGACAACAACAACAAACAACTACAGAAATAAGAACCCACCCACCCCCACAAACTTTGGCCCCCTGCCAAGCCAGAGTCTTAAACTGACCCCTGAATGGAGCAGTAGGGGCAGACTACAGAGGTATTCCTACCTGCAGGGGGTCGAGCATTTCCGCCCCAGAAAAGGCTGCAGAGTGAGACTACCTACCCCGCCCCCACCTTTATGCAAGGCTTGGGAGGAAGGGCAGGTTCACCTGCTGAGGCACTAATTAACAGAGTCTTAGCAGCTGGCTTTAGGTAGTGAGGAATTCTTGTATTCTCCATGGCTGTCAACCGAAAGAGTTGCCCAAAGACACTCATTGAGCCTTTCGGGGTGCAGCCTGCCTTGGGACAGGCGAAAGCAAAATGGCAGTGACTTTGTAAACACTACCAATCACACGTCACAACCACACTCAAGTACAGCAAACCTGCAGTGCCAGGATCACGTTAGGTGTCAGGTAGCCTACTCTGTTCCCACAAGACACAGGAATTTTTGTACAGCAGAGGACAAACTGAAGAGAGCTTGGTGGACTTTAGCCAAGACCGGCACAGATTTTTGTTTGTTCGTTTGTTTCTCCTTATTGGTTGCTTATCTTGGTTGTTTTGGGTTTTTATTTCTATTTCATTATGATTGTTTTCCAGTTTTTAATATAGGCATATATGTGGGTGTATGTAGGTGAATATAAGTCCATATATATGGGTGTGTAGACAAATATATATATATATTCTTTTTTTCTTTTTCGTTCTTCTTGTCTTCTTTTTTCCACCCTTACTTTCTCCCTTCTTTTATTCATTCTTCTCACTGCTATACTTTTCCTCCTTTCCTTTTTCTGCAAATTTTATTTCATTTTATTTTTTTATTTTTATTTTTACTTTTTTTTATTTTTTTAACTTTTAATTTTAATTTTAATTTTTTGGTATAGCTATTAGGTTTCTCGTGTTTAATTCTACTTTTTATTTTATGATATATATTTTATTTTGTTTCCTCTTCTGTTCTTTTTGTGTGTGTGGTTGTTGTTTTGTTTCTGTTTGTTTTCTTCTTTTGTATGTTTGATATTTCTGTACAAGTTGACTGTAGGTTGACTCTTGGTTTTTCTTTTTACTAGTGAGAGCATTTCATTTCCTTTGGTGGCTGCGGTGGTTGTTTTTGTTGATCGATTTGCTCTAAAATCACTCTGCAGCAGGGCCCAAACAAAGAGACACAAGAATCATCATACACAGAGGCCAACTTTAGATAAAACCAGAGCATTTCTGGTTTGACATACAAGAGTCACACCCAAAAGGAAGCTGCTACCGGTACTAGGGACCAAAGGGTCCAAGCCTCATCAGAGGGGTCAACCCTCTCACAGCAGCTCATAAACTGCGGACACTGCTGATCCTCACAGCTAATCAATCTGAGAGGCAATCCCACCTACTGACAAGTCAAAAATAATCAAAGCTAAAACTTCAACAGGTGAAGACACACAACACAAGGAACACCTCAAATGAATACATGCACAGGGAGATTGAGTAATTCAAAGATAAAGGACACATACCACATAAATCCACCCAGAAAAGACTGAGAGACCTAGGGGATCTATCTGTTATATCGAAGCAAGCACAAAGAGTAAGCCAGAATGGGGACACAAAGAAACACAACCCAAATAAAAGAACAGAAGAAACTTCCTGAATCAATGGAGCTAGAGGAAATAGAGGTAAACAACCTATTGGAGACAGAGTTCAGAACACTGATTATTAGAATGTTCAAGGAAATTAATGAAAATATAAAGAAGGATAGAGAAATCATGAAAAGCAACCAGCTAGAACATAAGAACACAATTACTGAATTCAATAACAAACTTCATGGAATGACTAGAAGATTGGATGAAGCAGAAAATCGAATCAGTGACTTAGAAGACAAGATAGCAGAGGTCACCCAACCAGAACAACAAAAAGGAAAAAGAACGCAAAACATTTAAAATAGTTTAAGAGAGCTGGGAGACAAAATCAATCGCAACAACTTTCAAGTCATTGGAATACCAGAAGGAGAAGAGAGGGAGCAAAGGAGTCAGAACATATTTGAAGTAAAAATGTCTGAAAACTTCCCTAACCTGGCAAAGGACAGGGAAATACAAACCCTAGAAGTGCAGAGAGTTCCAACCTAGATGATCCCAAACAGGGCCACACCAAGACATTATAGTGAAAATGGCAAGGGTTAAGGACAAAGACAGAATCCTTAAAGCAGCAAGGGAAAAATAGCAAGTTACATACAAGGGCACCCCCATAAAATTATCAGCTGACTTTTCTACAGAAACTTTGCAGGCCAGAAGGGGGTGGCAGGAGGTTTTCAAAGTGATGAAAAATAAAGGCCTACAACCAAGATTGCTGTATCCAGCAAGGTTATCATTTAAAATTGAAGGAGAGATAAAGAGCTTTACATAAAAGAATAAGTTAAGGGAATTCATTACCACCAAGCCAGATTTGCAGGAAATGTTAAAAGGGCTTCTTTAAGTAGAAGAGAAAAACAACCTTACTAAGAAAGACTAGGAACACAAGTAACAAAATGGCAATAAGTACGCACCTATCAATAATCACATTAAATGTAAATGGATTACGTGCTCAAATCAAGATATAGGGTGGCTGAATGGATAATAAAGGAAGACCTCAGCATATGCTGCATACAAGAGACTCACCTCAGATCAAAAGACACATTCAGACTGAAAGTAAAGGGATAGAGTAAAATATTTCATGCAAATGGAACTGAGGAAAAAGCTGGAGTAGCAATACTTACATCAGATAAAATTGACCTTAAATTGAAGACTATAATAAAGGGCAAAGAAGGACACTTCATAATAATAAAGGGATAGATCCAACAAGAGGACATAACCCTAGTAAACACCTATGCACCTAACATAGAAGCTCCTTAATATATAAAACAGATGTTGTCAGACATAACGACGGAGATCAACAATAACACTATCATAGTAGGGGACTTCACCACCCTGCTGTCACCAATGGACAGATCCTCCAGACAGAAAATCAATGCAGAAACAGCAACCTTAAATGATACATTAGACTAACTGGATTTAACAGACATTTCAGAGCATTTCACCCAAAGCTAGAGAATAATATACAGTCTTCTCAAGTGCACATGGAACATTTTTAAAGATAGACCACATGTTAGGCCACGAAACAAGTCTCATTAAATTTAAGAAGATTGAAATCATGTCAAGTGTCTTCTCTGACCACAATGCTAGAAATCAATTATAAGAAGAAATCTAGGAAGCTGTCAAATATATGGAGGCTAAATAACATGCTACTAAATAGCAAGTGGGTCACAAATGAGATCAAGGAGAAAAAATCAGAAGATGCCTCGGGACAAATGAAAATGAAAACACCACGACCCAAAAATCTCTGGGATGCAGCGAAAGCAGTACAAAGAAGGAAGTTCATAGCGCTGCAGGCCTACCTAAAGAAGGAAGAAAAATCTCAAATCAACAGGTTATCCTTACACCTCAGGGAACTGGAAAAAGAACAGCAAAAGAAGCCAAAGGGGAGTACAAGAAAGGAGATAATAAAAACTAGAGCAGAAACAAATGATATAGAGAACAGAAAAACAATACAAAAGATCAACGAAATCAAGAGCTGGTTTTTTGAGAAGATAAACAAAATTGACAAACTTCTAGCCAGCTCATAAAAAAAAAAAAAAAAAAGAGAGGACTCAAATTAGTAAAATCAGAAATGAAAGAGGGGAAATGATTACAGACATCACAGAAATACAAAAAATTTTAAGAAATTACTATGAGCAACTATATGCCAACAAATTTGACAATCTGGAAGAAATGGATAATTTTCTAGAGGCATGTAACCTTCCAAAGCAAACTCGAGAAGAAACAGAAAATCTAAATATTCTGATTACTACCAAGGAAATTGAAATAGTAATCGACAAGCTCCCAACAAACAAAAGCCCTGGACCAGACAGCTTAACAAGTGAATTTTATCCAACATTCAAAAAAGAACTATCACCTATTCTTCTCAAACTACTCCAAAAAATCCAGAAGGAGGGAAGGCTCCCAATTTTTTTTATGAAGGCCCTATCACCCTGATTCCAAAACCAGATAAAGACAGCACAAAAAAGGAAAACTACAGGCCAATATCTCTGATGAATATAGATGCAAAAATTCTCAATAAAATATTAGCAAACAGAATTCAGCAATATATTAAGATCATACATCATGATAAAGTGGGTTCATCCCTAGTATGCAAGAATGGTTCAATATCCATAAATCAATTAATATGATACACCACTTCAACAAAATGAAGAATAAAAACCATATGGTCATATCAATAGATGCAGAAAAAGTGTTTGAGAAAATCCAACAGCCTTTATGTTTGAAAACCTTAGCAAAGTGGGAATACAGTGATCATATCTCAAAATAATAAAGGCCATATATGATACACCTACAGCAAACATCATACTCAATGGGGAAAAGCTAAAACCATTCCCCTTAAGATCAGGAACAAGATGAGGCTGTCCACTTTCTCCTCTTTTATGCAACATAGTTCTGGAAGTTCTAGCCACAGCAATCAGACAAGAAAAAGAAATAAAAGGCATACAAATTGGCAAGAAAGAAGTAAAATTGTCATTATATGCAGATGACATGATACTATATAGAGAGAACCCCAAAGACTCCATCAAAAAGCTATTGGAACTGAAAGACGAATTCAGTAAGGTAGCAGGATACAAAAATCAATGTTCAGAAATCATTTGCATTTGCATATACCAATAATAAACTAACAGAAGGAGAAATTAAGAAAACTGTCCCATTTACACTTGCTTCAAGAACTATAAAATACCTAGGAATAAATTTAACCAAAGTAATAAAAGATCTGAACTCAGAAAATTATAAGACATTGAAGAAAGAAATAAAAGAAGACACAAATAAATGGAAACACCCACTATGCTCATGTATAGGAAGAAATAATATAGTTAAAATGTCCATATTGCCTAAAGCAATATATAGATGCAACGCAAATCCTATCAAACTACCAAAGGCATTTTTCACAGAAATAGAAAATATAATCCTAAAATTTATATGGAACCATAAAAAACCCCGAATTGCCTCGGCAGTCCTGGGAAATAAGAACAAAGTCGGGGGTATCACGCTACCAGACATCAAAACATACTACAAACCTACAGTAATAAAAACAGGATGGTACTGGCATAAAAACAGGCACATAGACTAGTGGAACAGAACAGAGACCCCAGATATAAATCCATGTATATACGGAGAGTTAATCTATGACAATGGAAGCAAGAATTTACAGTGGGGTAAAGATAGTCTATTTAATAAATGGTGCAGGGAAAATCGCACTGACACATGCAAAAAAGTGAAACTGGACCACCTCCTTACGCCATATACAAGAACAAATTCAAAATGGATTAAAGACTTAAATGTAAGACCTGAAACCATAAAACTCCTAGAAGAAAATATTGGGAGTAAATTTGCAGACATTACCCTGAGCAATATTTGTACTGATACATTCCCAAGGGAAAGGGAAGTAAAAAAAAAAAAAGGAATATATGGGATTATATCAATCTTAAAATTTTTTTCAAAACAAAGGAAACCATCAATAAAACAAAAAGGAAGCCTACTGAGTGGGAGAATATATTTGTGAACGACATATCTGATAAGGGGTTAATATCTAAAATTTATAAAACACTCATGCAACTCAACACCAAAAAAACAAACAACCCAATTAAAAAATGGGCAGAGAAAATGAAAAGGCATTTCTCTAAAGAGGACATACACATGGCCAACAGGCATATGAAAAAATTTTCAACCTCACTGGTCATTAGGGAAATGCAAATAAAAACCACAATGAGATACCACCTCACTCCGGTCAAAATGGCTATCATCAATAAATCAACAAACAAATGCTGGCAGGGCTGTGGGAAAAATGGGACCCTGCTGCAGTGTTGGTGGGATTGTAGATTGGTGCAGCCACTATGCAAGTCAGTATGGAGGTATCTCAAAAAACTGGAAATGGAACTACCTTTTGACCCAGCAATTCCACTCCTAGGCATTTATCCTGAAAAACCCAAGACACTAATTCGAAAAAATATATGCACCCCTATGTTCATTGCAGTGTTATTTACAATAGCCAAGACTTGGAAACAATCGAAATGCCCATTGGTAGACGACTAGATTAAGAAACTGTGGTACATTTACACAATGGAGTATTATGCAGCTATAAAGAAGAAAGAAATCGTACCACTTGCAACGGTATGGATGGAACTAGACAACATTATGCTATGTGAAATAAGTCAGTCGGAAAAAGACAAATGCCATATGATCTCACTTATATGTGGAATGTAAAGAACTGAATAAATGAGCAATGTAAACAGAAATAGTCTTAGAGACACGAAGAGAAAACTGATGAGGGCTAGAAGGGATGGGGATGGGCATGAGGGAGAAGGGGAAGGGATGAGGCAACACAAACTGATAACTACAATACTACTGCAGAGACAGAAAAGACAGTTTAGGGAATACAATCAATAAGGTTGTAAATATTTTTCTTAGGGGATCAGAAGGACTCATGTCTTGTCAGGGAGACTACTTCATGGACGGTGTAGTGACTTTACCACTGCACTGTACATCTGAAGCTGCCGCTGAATAATATTATATGTCAACTATAATTTAACACATATATAATCATGGGATGTGGATTATAGTGTGGGGATGGAGTCAATGGAATTGTAATAGATATGTATGATATCAGGGGTGGAGGGGTAGGAGATGGGGGAGGGGTAGTCACTTTGTAAGTGGTGAAAAAGATGACTATTGCATTGTTTTGTACATCTGTAACTAATAATAATAATAAAAAAGTTAAAAAAAATAAATAAATAAAAAAGATGTATAGCCAGATATATCAAATTTTGTAGGGAATACTATCAATAATCAAGAAGAGGAACTAGAGAGTTCTGGTAAGATGGAGGAATAGACGGACGCTCTCCGAACTGCATCCCAGGATCACATCAAAATTACAAATAATTTATGCAACATTTAACCTCGGAAGTCCCCTGAACATTAGATGAACAGAACCTCTAAATGAAGGACCTAAAGAGGAGGCCATGTCAAGTCTGGTAGGAGGGGCACAGACAAGAGAGTGTGAGCCCCATGAGGGACGCCCCAGCTGTGTGGGGAGGCTTCTCCGGTTGGGAGAGAGACCCTCCAGCCCCACACTGAGTTCATTAGCCCAGAGGTGCTTTCCTAGGAAGAGGAGTTCCACGATAGTGGGCAGTAGAAATTAGTGAGGACTCTCTTTGCTCCACTCGGTGAGGCTGGGGGCGGCTGGAGAACCAGTGGGGCCAGCGCACGGGTTCACTCACCAGCAAGCACTCACCCGGTTCCTGTCGGAGGGAGTAGCTGCATGAGCTGGGCCCAGGAGCCCGCCGGGAGGGACTGAACTGAGCACCTGTGGTGCAGAAGCTGGAGGTTTTGGGACTATTGTTCCACTGGTGCAGTGCTTACACATGAGCAGTGTACAGGAGGCTGCCATTTTTTCAGGGTTGGGCCCTCCCACGGAGGGTCAGAGCCAGGATCCCATTGATCTGGTGAACTTGGCGCAGGAGTGCGTGCATGCGTGCATGCGTGCGTACGCATGCGACCTCGGATTCCCACTCTCCGCCCTGCTTGTGTTGCGTTGCCAGGGAAACCCCTGGTGGGTGCCCTCCATCTCCATCAGGCTGCTCACTGAGACGCAGGAGTGCACCAGCGGCCTTGGGTCCCCACCCTCCGCCTTGCTTGTGCTGCATTTCCAGGAAAGGCCGGGCGGGTGCCCTCCGGCTCCATCAGACTGCTCACTGAGATATGCGTGAGCCACCTTGGGTTCCCACCGTCCGCCCTGCTTGCGCTGCGTTTCCAAGAAAACGCCAGGTGGGTGCCCTCTGGCTCCAGCAGGCTGCTCATTGAGACACAGGAGTGCGCAAGCTGCCTTGGATCCCCACCCTCTGCCCTGCTCGTGCTGTGTTGCCAGGGAAATGCAGGGCAGGTGCTCTCCAGCTGCATCAGTCTGTTCACTGAGACTCATTAGCCGACAACCTGCAACAACCTGTGAAGATATATATATATATATTTTTGGTAGTGAGCAGGGTTCCAGAGTGCACAGCAGGTAATTGTGGAAAACTGACTGCAACCCTGAGCAAATGGTCTGCAGATTAAAGAGGATGGAGAGCCGCCCCACCTCTTTCTTTTTTTTTTTTTCCTCTTTTGTTTCTTTTTTTCTTTTCTCTTCTTTCTAGGTGATCAATCTAAGACACCGAAGCATTCACAGAACTACAGCCAGAATGAAAAAAAACAAAGAAACATGTCCCAAGTGAAAGATCAGAAGAAAACTCTAGAAATGGAACTAAATGAAACTGAGGTATCCAAACTTTCAGAGACAGAGTTTAGAACACTGATGATAAGAATGTTTAAGGAACTTAGCGAGGACATAAAGAAGGATAGGGAAACCATAAAAAACAACCTGTTAGAACTAAAGAATACAATAACTGAAATGAAGAACACACTCGAAGGAATCACCAGTAGAATAGGTGAAGCAGAGGAGCAGATCAGCGAATTAGAAGACAAAATAGCAGAAACCACCCAGCTGGAAGAACAAAAAGAAAAAAGAATAAAAAAGAATGAAAATAGTTTAAGAGACCTCTGGGACAACATGAAACGCAACAACCTTTCGCGTCATAGGAATACCAGAAGGAGAAGAGAAGCAAGGGATTGAGAATGTATTTAAAGAAATAATGACTGAAAACTTCCCTACCATGGTGAAGGAAATCGACATACAGGCCCAGGATATACAGAGAGTTCCAAATAGGCTGAATCCAAACAGACCCACACCAAGACACATCATAGTTAAAATGGCAAAGGTGAAAGACAGAGACAGAATCCTAAAAGCAGCAAGAGAAAGACAGCAGGTTACATACAAAGGAACTCCTAGAAGACTAACAGCTGACTTTTCTTCAGAAACTCTGCAGGCCAGAAGGGAATGGCAGGAGATATTCAAAGTGACACAAAATAAAGGTCTACAACCAAGATTGCTCTACCCAGCATGGCTATCACTTAAAATTGAAGGAGAAATAAAGACCTTCTCAGAAAAGAATAAGCTTAAGGAATTCATTACTACCAAGCCAGCATTGGAAGAAATGTTAAAAGGGCTTTTTTAAACAAAAGAAAGGGGTAAACAAGCTAACCCAGGAAGACAAGAAATACAAATAACAAAATGGCAATAAATATACACCTATCAGTAATTACTTTAAATGTGAATGGGCTAAATGCTCCAATAAAAAGACACAGAGTGGCTGAGTGGATAAGAAAACAGGACCCATGCATATGCTGTCTACAAGACTCATCTTAGATCAAAAGACAAACACAGACTGAAAGTAAAGGGATGGAATAAGATATTTCATGCAAATGGAAATGAGAAAAAAGCTGGAGTAGCAATACTTATTTCAGATAAAATAGACTTTTAAATGAAGACTACAATAAAAGACAAAGAAGGGCATTACATAATAATAAAGGGATCAATTCAACAAGAGGACATAACCCTAGTAAACATCTATGCACCCAATATAGGAGCTCCTTAATATATAAAACAGATTCTGACAGACATAAAGGCAGAGATCAACAGTAACACTATCATAGTAGGGGACTTCAACATCCCATTGTCACCAATGTACAAGTCCTCCAGACAGAAAATCCACACGGACATAGTGGCCTTAAATGACACGTTAGACGAGCTGGATTTAATTGATATTTTTAGAGCATTTCACCCCAAAGCTACAGAATATACATTCTTCTCAAGTGCACATGGAACATTCTCCAAGATAGACCACATGTTAGGCCACAAAACAAGTCTCAACAAATTGAAGAAGATTGAAATCATATCAAGTGTCTTCTCTGACCACAATGCTATGAAACTAGAAATCAATTATAAGAAGAAATCTGGAAAGCTTACAAATGCATGGAGGCTAAATAACATGCTACTAAATAGTGAGTGGGTCACAAATGAGATCAAGGAGGAAATCAAAAGATACCTCGAGACAAACGAAAATGAAAACACCACGACCCCAAATCTCTGGGATGCAGCAAAAGCAGTCCTAAGAAGGTAGTTCATAGCAGTGCAGGCCTACCTAAAGAAGGAAGAAAAATATCAAATCAACAGACTCTCTTTACACCTAAGGGAACTCGAAAAAAAACAGCAAAACAAGTCTAAAGGGAGCATAAGGCAGGAAATAATAAAGACCAGAGCAGAAATAAATGAAATAGAGAACACAAAATAATACAAAAGATCAATGAAACCAAGAGTAGGTTTTTTGAAAAGATAAACAAAATCGACAAACCCTTAGCATGACTAACCAAGAAAAAGAGAGGACCCAAATTAATAAAATCAGAAATGAAAGAGGAGAAGTGACAACAGATACCACAGAAATACAGAAAATTTTAAGAAAATACTATGAGCAACTATATGCTAACAAATTCAACAATCTGGAAGAAATGGATAAATTTCTAGAAGCATACAACCTACCAAGTCTGAACCAAAAAGAAACAGAAACTCTGAACATACTGATTACTGCCAAATAAATTGAATTAGTAATCAACAATCTTCCAACAAACAAAAGCCCTGGACCAGATGGCTACACAGGTGAATTTTACAAAACATTCAAAAAAGAATTAGTACCTATTCTCCTCAAACTATTCCAAAAAATACAGAAGGAGGGAAGGCTCCCAAATTCTTTCTATGAAGCCACTGTCACCCTGATTCCTAAGTCAGACAAAGATATTACAAAAAAGGAAAACTACAGCCCGATATCCCTAATGAACACAGATGCAAAAATCCTCAACAAAATACTAGCAAACCGTGTTCAGCATCACATTAAAAAGATCATACACCACGATCAAGTGGGATTCATTCCTGGTATGGAAAGTTAGTTCAATATCCACAAATCCATTAATGTAATACATCACATTAACAAAATAAAAAATAAAAATCATATGATCATATCAATAGATGCAGAAAAGGCATTTGACAAAATCCAGCAGCCATTTATGATAAAGACTCTTAACAAAGTGGGAATAGTGGGATCATATCTCAACATAATAAAAGCCATATATGATAAGCCTACAGCAAACATCGTTCTCAATGGGGAAAGGCTGAAAGCTTTTCCCTTAAGATCAGGAACAAGACAAGGCTGCCTGCTTTCACCACTTCTATTTAACATAGTTCTGGAAGTTCTAGCCACAGCAATCAGACAAGAAAAAGAAATAAAAGGCATCCAAATTGGAAAAGAGGAAGTAAAATTGTCATTATATGCAGATGACATGATACTATATATAGAGAATCCCAAAGACTCCACCAAAGAAACTGCTAGAACTGATACACGAATTTGGTAAGGTAGCAGGATACAAAATTAATATTCAGAAATCAGTGGCATTTCTATACACCAATAATACACTATCAGAAGAAGAAATCAGGAAATCAATCCCTTTTACAATTGCTTCAAAAAACAATAAAATATCTCGGAATCAATTTAACTAAAGAAGTAAAAGACCTGTACTCAGAAAATTATGAGACACTGAAGAGAGATACAAATAAATGGAAATACATACCATGCTCATGAATAGGAAGAATTAATATAGTGAAAATGTCAATACTACCTAAAGCAATATATAGATTCAATTCAATTCCAATCAAACTACCAAGGACATTTTTCTCAGAAATAGAACATAGAATCCTAAAATTTATATGGAGCCACAAAAGACCCTGAATAGCTACGGCACTGTTGAGAAATAAGAACAAAGTGGGAGGCATCACACTACCTGACATCAAAACATACTACAAGATTACAGTAATCAAAACAGTATGGTACTGGCATACAAATATAGGGAGTAAGTTTGCAGACATTACCCTGAGTAATATTTTTACTGATATATCCCCTCAGGCAAGGGAAATAAAAGAAAAAATGAACATATGGGATTACATCAAACTTAAAAGTTTTTTCACAGCAAAGGAAATCATCAATAAAACAAAAAGGCAGCCTACTGAATGGGAGAAGATATTTGCCAATGATATATATGATAAGGGATTGATATCCAAAATTTATAAAACACTCATGCAATTCAACACCAAAAATACAAACAACCCAATTAAAAAAAGGGCAGAGGATATGAAGAAGCATTTCTCTAAAGAGGACATACAGATGGCCAACAGGCATATGAAAAAATGTTCAACCTCACTAATCATCAGAGAAATGCAAATAAAAACCACAATGAGATACCACCTCACTCCAGTCAGAATGGCTATCATCAACAAATCAACAAACAACAAGTGCTGGCGAGGGAGTGAAGAAAAGGGAACCCTGGTGCACTGTTGGTGGGACTGCAAATTGGTGTAGCCATTATGGAAATCAGTATGGAGGTATCTCAAAACACTGGAAATGGAACTGCCATATGACCCAGCAATTCCACTCTTGGGAATCTACCCAGAGGAATCCAAGACGCTAATTCAAAAAAAAAAAATGCACTCCTATGTTTATTGCAGCGCTATTTACAATAGCCAAGACTTGGAAACAACCGAAATGCCCATCGGTAGATTACTGGCTTAAGAAACTGTGGTACATTTATACAATGGAGTATTACTCCGCTATAAAGAAGAATGAAATTGTACCATTTGCAACGATATGGATGGACCTAGAGACTATTACGTTGAGTGAAATAAGTCAGTCGGAGAAAGACAAATACCATATGATCTCACTTATATGTGGAATTTGAAAAACTGAATGAATGAGCAAAAGAAACAGAAACAGTCTCATAGATATAGAGGAAAAACAGAGTTGCTAGTTGGGAGAGGGGTGAGGATGAGGGAGAAGGGAAAGGATTAGACAGCATAAATAGGTAAGTACAGTATTGTCACAGGGATATGGAAGACAGTTCGGGGAATATAATGTTAAAATTTTGTGGGGTGTCAGATGGTCACATGTTTTGTTAGTGAGACCACTTCATGGATGGAGTAGAGGCTTGATCACTGCACGGTGTACCTGAAATTGATGTTGTATAATATTGTATGCCAACTGTAATTGAATATATAGATAGTCACGGGATGTGGATTATACGGTGGAAGGGAGTCAAAGGAATTGTAATAGATAGTATGATATGGGGGGAGGAGTGGGGGGGAGAATTTGGGGAGGGAGGTTGTCACTTTGAGGAGTAAAAAGTATAACTATTGCACTTGGTTGTACACCTGAAGCTAATTAAAAAAATATATAAATAAAAAAAAAAGAAGAGGAACTAACTTTTTTCCTTTATGCTCATTTATCATAAAATAAATCAAAACCTGTCTGAAAAAAAATTGGTTATTTACTTTGGAGCTATACAAGTTATGATATATCTGTAAAATATCTTTAAAAATTGCAGTTAGCTAGCCTGATAATTCACATAAGATCTTTTATTTGTTCAAGAAATATAGTTGTTGAGGCATCACATATATAAAATGCTAAACTGACAAGAAAACTTTTTATTGATTTAGCTTAGATATATTGAGCACCTAATTAGTGTTTGGTCAAACTCTTAGAAAGAGCTTACTAAATGTAGGCTAAATAAAATGTTTGTCATGTGAGCATTACTGCCATCTAGCGGTCAAACTAAATACATTTCTTAAACAAATAAGAGTTGTTTGGATGAGCAAGCTAGTGAACCAAAAAGTAACCGCACTCATATGTGGGATATAGAACTGAAAGCAACAAACGAACAAGACAAACAAACAAGCAAAAACTCATAGATGCAGACAACAGTTTAGTGGTTACCAGAGAGTAAGGGTGAAGGGTATAGAATGTATGAAGGGGGTCAAATGTATGGTGACAGAAAAAGATTTGACTGAGTGGTAAACACACAAGACAATATATAGATGGTGTACTATAGAATTGTACACTTGAAACCTATATAATTTTATTAACAAGTATATGAAGTAGCTACAGTTTTTTTTTCTATTCAAATTCAACACCAAAAAAAATCTATTTCAAATAAGAAACAATGATATTATCCATTTTAAAAATAGTATAGATCTATTATCAAATACTGTTATTTTAGTTAAATGCATTATCTCACTGAATTCAGAGAAAAAAAACTTTGACATGTGAATTGTCATTTTCACTACTGTTATGAATCTTTAGGGGTAATATGAAGTTCAGAGAGGTTAAGAAATGTGTTCAACACCTCTCAGCTATTGAATTGCAGGAAAGTTATCTAAATTTAAGTTATCTAACCCCAAAATGTTGACTTCAGGGATAATGCCATACAATAATTATAATAATAACCAGTGTTTATTTATTAATTAATTTGTAATAAACAGTTATGGGAGCACTTTCTAGGCATTACCCTATTATACTATTAAAACAATCCTACAAGTCAATATAATTTTTTCTCATTTTGCCTGTGAGAAACAGGGCTTGGAATGGTAAATTAAATTGACCACGGTCACAGAACAAATAGGTGGATAAGAAAATGATGTTCTTCATATGTATAATAAGCTGTTTTCCTTTCTATAAATATATATTTATTTTCATGTTTTTATTAATTGTATACATAGTGTGTGAAGCAATATATGTACTCTCACAAAAAAAAATCATCTAATGAAATTCTTAAAATAGATATGACTCAGGGTTTGGAAACATATTAGAATTCTGGCTATGCCGTTTACCAAATGTTGCATACATTTCTGAGCTGACTTTGAGGAACTGCTGGGTTTGTTTCTTTTTCCCTAGTGCTCTTTCCGTGCCTTCACTACCTGTCTGTCAAAAGTAGCTGTTCACCTGGTACCATAGTGAGGATTAAAGACTTGGTGGGGGGGTCAGTGTGTCTCTGAATGACTAGGCTCCTGGGACCTACTCAGGGAGATTACTTGCTGGAGGAAGCAAATTGCACATCATCTATAACCAGAAGGTATATCTGACCAGAAAGCATTGAGCTTTATCCTCAGGGATATTGAGATTTTCTGTCCCATTACTCCAGGTCCAGGGACACACCCCACTGTGTGGTGGTCCCTCCCATGGGACTAGAGTTCTCATATAACTCCTTGGCCCTGGCTATTGAGAACTCAGTCACACGCAGGTTGCAGCCTGTGGCATCCAGTTCTTCCCAAACGATTTCTCCGATTCTGAGCAGAGGAGGTGGGTCAACTCCTGGATATGCTGGAAAGGGTTCACAATGACAGTTACTAACGTGATTTGTGGGATGATGGAGCTCCAGTGACTCAGCCAGAGTCTTTGGCTGTAGATAGGACCATCTCCAAGCAATATAGCAAGAGAGAGAGATAAGAATTGTGTTGAAAATGAATAAATTAAAAAAAAAAAAAGAATTGTGTTGAGAATGACCTGGATTCATCAGTCACTAGCACAGCAGCACACAGCACTACACGCACTGTGCTAAATAACACCTGATAGCAACAAATTCAGAATGGATATGTAGATACAATCAGAGGAAGAAAGAATGTTTCTGCAAACACAAGGGAAAATACCAATGGTTATTCTCATTAGCTGGCACAAATGAGATCTTTTCTTCCCTACATTTTGTCACCTCAGAGGAGAACTTCTTACACTGGGCATGGTCACCCTAGTGGGAGAAAGTTATATCATATCTTAAAGTGGGACACAGAGGGGTTGAGAGATGGGGAGGCTGGGAACCTGGGCAAAGAGGTTATCTAATTCTGCTGCAGAGAATGGAAGCCAGTCCCTGGGAGAAGCTCATCACAGTTTACCCCTGGAACTGAGTGTCTGAAAGAGAAGAGAGGTTCAGAAAGGGAGAGAAAGAGAGAGTTGCAGAGGGTTATGGTGAGGATAAACTTGGAAAATACACATGGAAGTGCTTATTAAACAGAAAAAAATGATTAAGCAGATAAAGCGTGACGATGACTGCATCAGCGGTGGTCGTAGTAATGATAGTGGTTTCAGCAAAGGCAGTGACCTGGATAGACAATAATTTTTGCCAACGACAATAAGGTTATTGACTGAGCATTCTGTATTTGTAATATATTTAGAATACCAAAGCACTCTTTAGAAAGTTTCCCTACAAAGGCTGTTTAAAATGAAAGAATTACTACCACAGTGTGAGGCTAAGAAGCAAAATATTGTCAGGACTAGGCTCTAAGAGCCATGATTTGGGGGACTTTGACTCAATCTGTGCTTCTTGCCCGCATTTGGAGTAATACTTGGCAGACAGCAAGCACTCTATAAATACTTGTCAAATGAATTAAAGGTTAATAACTGGAAACTTCTGTAAGATAACACATGAGGGCAGACAGTGGTAGTGGTGGTAAGTTTGCACATGATCCTAAATATGGAAGGAGAGCTTAAGTCATTGGGACAGGTTATTAGCACGTAAAAGTCTATGTGATTTTAGGACCTTGATACATGACCTTAATCTTTTATTGCAAGAACAATATAACAAATCCCACCACCTTAATAATCCCCACCCCCTGCCCACCCTAAGTGCCAAAATGGGAGTGAACATAGGGCTTCTCAAACTATGTATAAGTCCTCAATCCCTCTCCCACAGTTCTACATAGAGCTCCCTACCCTCTTCTATTAGGGTATGAATCACTGCTTCTCAATCACATTTTATTAATGCGATTATATTTATCAGTCATATCTTTTCAAAAGGAAAAATATTGAGGACCATTTGTTGAAGAAGGATGACTTGTAGAAAAAGTTAAAAGATTACATATCTTATTTAACTCAGTAGTTGTGAAGAGGGAAGAAAAATAGATTTGATAACTATTTCTGAAGTCTAATACTATTAAACCCAAAGGTGACCTGCTCCCATCAGTCACTAACAGCATGGTATGGGGTAACATTGTCCTTAACCTGAACATCTGTGATAACCAACTAACTAGTCCGACTAAATGCACTTGCTGTCTTTAATACATTTTTTTTTTTGAGGGCATTGTCACTGGCCCTCATATGTGGGACCAAACTGGGGCCGCTGGCGTCCCAAGCCAGCGCTTAACCACCACGCCACTCGGCCGGCCCTCTCTTTAATACATTTTTGACAGTGCAACCAGAGTGATATTTTTGAAATGCAGATTTAATCAGGTTACATTACAGCTTAAAATCCTGCACTTTCTTCCCTTGTTTCTACGGTAAAGATAAAACCCCTTAAAATTAACCACAAGGGCCTACATGATCTCATTACTCAATCTTTGTACCCCCTGTTCCTAATAACTAAAAATATTTTCTCTGCTCAATTCCCACTTCCACTTATTAGTGGGTTCTCATTCTTCAGCTATTAATTTAGTCAACACTTCCTCAGATAAGCATTTCATGAACATATAACATAAGACTAGGAGGGGCACTGTTTTGCTGGAATTGTATAATAGTCTTCCAAAATCTCTAAATTTCTTAATTCCATTTCTTAGCTCACATTCAAACACCAGCTACCCAATCCTTCACCTCTGCTGAGCAATTTCTCACATAGAATCTTGTTTTTAACATTTTAGGTCTACTTTGTAAGAATGTATTGTCCCCTTGAACCATCAGACCAGCTGAGTCATAATCTCCATCTCCGTCCCAGTCCCGGGATATTTTACAGCACCCCCCCACACATCCTTTTTTTTATGCTTTACATCCTGATTAACAGATATAATTAACAACAGATAGTTGCTAATTTAATGCTCTATGCAGTCTCTTCCTTAGAGATGAGAGGGAAGAAAGACATGAGAAGTGCACAGTTGTATTTGGAAATTTTCTGCATGGTTTTCTATGTAGGAGAGGCAAGTACATTGAAGTAAGAACATAGTTTTAACTGTGCCTCCTATTCCCTCTCTGTATTATGAAATTAAAGAATGAATTTTATGTTTCTCCAGAAAATAAGCAATATGCTATGAAGGAGGTTACAGGGACACAAGAAAACTCCTGCAATAAATGTGTCTATAACCAGTTCCTGCCGATATGCTGCATCCCAATAATACTCAGTTCCACCCTCTTTCCTTCCTCCTGATGGGCATTGCAGGGCTAGAAGATGTGCACCTCTGGATTGGCTTCCCCTTCTTTGCAGTATATCTAATAGCTCTCCTGGGGAATATCACCATCCTCTTTGTGATCCAGACTGAACGCAGCCTCCACCAACCCATGTTTTACTTCCTGGACATGTTGGCCTGCACTGATGTTGGCCTGTGCACAGCCACCATCCCCAAGATGCTGGGCATTTTCTGGTTCAACCTCAGAGACATTGTGTTTGGTGCTTGTATCACACAAATGTACATTATCCATGTATGCACTCGCCTGGAGTCTGCGGTGCTCACAGTCATGGCCATAGACCGCTACAATGCCATCTGCAATCCCCTGAGATACAGCATGATCCTCACCAATAAAATGGTGGCCGGCCATCTTGGGCACAGTCATCATAGTCAGGACTTTGGTGGTTGTGACTCCATTCATATTTCTCATCCTGAGATTGCCTTTCTGTGGTGAGTGGATTATCCCCCACACCTATTGTGAACACATGGGTTTAGCAAAGTTGGCTTGTGCTAATATTAGGGTCAATGTTATCTATGGCTTGATTGCTTTGTCATGGGGATACATTGACCTTTCCGTGATTGGATTTTCCTATGTCCAAATCCTCTGAGCAGTCTTCTACCTCCCATCCTGGGATGCCCGGCTCAAAGCTCTCAGCACATGTGCCTCCCATGTCTGCGTCGTGTTAGCTTTCTACCTGCCTGCCTCCTTCTCTTTCATGACACATTGCTTTGGCCACAGCATCCCCCATTACATCCACATACTTCTGGCCAACCTGTATGTAGCTGTTCCCCCTGCTCTTAACCCTGTTATTTATGGGGTCAGGACAAAACAGATAAGAGAGCATGTACTAAGAATGCTTAATCCTAAACGCTACTGATGTTTAGTCCCAAAAGAATCTTTCATGATAATTCACTGGAACAATTATAAGATCAAAACAGAAGTTAACACTAGAAATATATTTGCTAAACTCCTCTGGCATTCCCACACAAGACAGTCACAGTACATTTCCTCTCATTCCTCATAGTTTGTATACCCCACTGGAAAGCATAGCTCAAAGATTCAAAAAAAACCTCGACTTTGCCACAAGAAAAGTACAAAAATGTTCTCACATTTAAACTCCAGCAATACTACAAAATTCCTAAGGGGAGAAAAGGTTTGCAAAAAGTTGTGCCCTGCCATAACTGATTTGAATAATCTCCTTCTACACAGAGATTCTCTTCATTCATGTGTCAGAAGCTGAGGTCCATGTCTTAAAAACAATGTGGCATTTTGCGAAAACCAAGCAGGATAGAGTAGTAAGAGAAATTAAATAGGAGGAGTCCTATCATCCAGGTTTAAATTCAGGTTCTGGCCTTGACTAGAAGACGTACTTGAGTATTTCACTTAGAGCTCTTTGAACTTCAGCATCCTTGCCTATAAAAACCTATAAAGCTGGGGCCGGCCGAGTGGCGTGGTGGTTAAGAGCTGGCTTGGGACGCCAGCGGCCCCGGTTCGGATCCCATGTATGAGGGCCAGTGACACTGCCCTCTATTTAAAAAAAACAAAACAAACAAACCTATAAAGCAATATTAAATTGGCACTGTGAACTCAAAAATAAAATGTTGTCAAAGTCTTTACAGCTTGTAATACATTAAAAGATTTGGAAGTAAACAAATTCATGTCTAGGATGGTTGTTACTGCTAGTGTATGTCGATTTTGCTTACACTAGCATACTAGCATACAGTCATGGATATGAAGTAGGATCTCCAGCTCCACCAAGTGCTTCGGTCTGTTTAGCAACTCTCAGCCCTTACCTTGGTCAGAGGGTCTTTATGTCAGGAGTCTCCAAGCCTAAAGAGTGAAGAGGCTCTACCTGGGCTTGAGGACTCAGTGACACCCACATCCTCCACAGTTCTTGCTAGGGTGAGCTTTCAGGCAGAATGTAATATAGTGGCTGCTGCCATAATATAAAGTCATTCTGATTAGAGCATAGAAGCTAGATAAGACAATTGATTTGGGGGATGGGAGAAGATTCTAAGAGCTACAAAAATAAGAAATTGTCTTCTAACTGGAAATGGGACCCTGGTTGAAACTCAATGTAGGATGAGCAAGGAATATGCAGAGAATAGGGCTAAGGTGACTGTAATGTAAATCTGAGAGGAGTGTACTGAAGGAATGGTGCTTTGTATAAATATATAAAGAAAAAGTGATCAAAGGATTATTTTCTAAATAGAAATTACAATATTGATACCAACAAGATTTAGAAAAACTAAGCAGATCAAAACAATGAATGAAGACGACAAAAGTCTGCAGATTTTTTTTCAAGAAAGACTCCGGGTCATGATAGCTTTTCATGTTTCTTATGACATGTTAACTGTTTCACAATATGAAAAAACTTTCAAAGCTTTAAAATCCTTTTAGAAAATTAACATTATTTTGGTGGCAAAATCAGAAAATAAGGAAGAAATAAAATGTGGAAGAAAAAATTCAAAAGATAGAAAAATACAGGCCAACCATACATACAAACGCAGACACAAAATTATGATTAAAATTGCCGAACCAACTGGGTCATATATATTTAAAATAAAATAATAGATATTATGAGAGGAGTGCTCAGTGTCTTATTTCCATTACCTGATTTACTTTCAAAATAATACTAAAAGAGAAACACCAGTATTAATGTCAGTTTTACATAAGTGAAAAATGACTTCAAAATGATACATCTTTTTTCTGAATACAGTGTAACTACTAAGTGCCTTTCTAATTTTACATTCCAAGTTCTAAACTTATATCATACTCTCTATATATGGAATAATTACAGAGATGTGCATGTCAAGTAAATTGGTATGTCTAAATTACCGCAGGTTGAGTGAGTGCAGGTGTGTGTGTGTGTGTGTGCGCGCGCACCCTGCTATAAAAGGGTGTCCTGTCCATTGTGGGCTCCCTGCCTGCACCCTGAGCTGCCTACAGAGAGGCTCTGACCACCCACTACCCTGAACTGGAATAAGCAGGTTAGAAAATAATTATCTTACTATTTCTATTAATCTTTATTAAATGTATGTATAGCTCACATTTATTTCAATGTTTAATATAAGAAGTGCTTTGGGTCTTTATTTAGAAGTTTGGTGATGTTTTTGTGATCAGGAATACACCATAGGAACTTAACTCTTGCTTATTTCAGTTAGCCTATGATAAAATTAGTTTTGTTATATATCATTTCACTTAAAGTTGCAGTTTCCAAGAAACTACCAATGACATTAAGTGAGTACTTACTGTATATTTTATGTTATTGTATATTCAATTACTATGTATATAGAATCGTGTCAATTTTCTAATTTTTACCTGGCTAAATTGTCACTAAAAAAAAAGCTGCTGGAATTCATAATATAGAAACATATTTTTAAATACACTAAAGAGTTAAGATGTAAAGATCAAACTCTAGGAGGTGAAAATCTGAGATATAAATCCAGGATTTAAAGCTACTTTGGCTCTGAGGACTTTTGCCAAACATAAGGAAATCAGTATGAAATACAGCAAAATTTTGTCCATTCTGGGCATAAGGGGAAAAAAATCAAAGCTTGGGACCAAGCAAGTATAATCTGGTAATCATCTTCCCACACTCACATTTTAAACTGGAATCTTGGGATATACAATCAGAGCATGGTTGAAATTAAGTTCATCAATCTTTTTGTTAACTGGTAACTGCTAACTTGATTACATCCACAGACATTATTTGTAACTAAGGTCACATTTAAAGGTAGGTACCAGGGGCTTATGACTTCAGCAGTCATTTCTTTATTGGCATCACCCCAAGCTCAGATTAGTGAACAAGCCATATGGGCTCTAGGAAACATGCAGATGATGGTTCAGTTTTCCGAGATTTGATTATCATGTATGATTGTACAGCAGTTGACCCACTGCTGGCTTTTTTTGTGGTTCCTGATATGTCATCTTTGGCATATGGTTACTTATGTAATCTTACCTGGACACTTTCAAACCTTCGTCTCAACAAGAATCCTGCTCCCTCATTAGATGATGTTGAGTAAATTCCTCCTACTTTAGTTTATCTCCTGCATCATGATGATCCAGAAGTATTAGCAGATAGCAGCTGGGCCATTTCCTACCTTACCGATGTCCAAATGAACGGATTGAAATGGTCATGAAAACAGGAGCTGTGCCCCAACTTGTGAAGCTCCTAGGAGGTACTGAATTGCCAATTGTGACTCCTGCGCTAAGAACCATATAAAATGTTGTCACTGGGACAGATGAACTGATGTTGGAACATTTGCCATCTTTCCCAGCCTTCTAACAAACTCCAAAACTAATATTCAGAAAGAAGCCATGTGGACAATATCAAACATCACAGCTGGCTACCAGCACTAGATACAGCAAGTTGTGAATCACGGACTAGTCTTATTCCTCATTGGCATTCTCTCCAAGGCAGGCTTTAAGGCACAAAAGGGAGCTGTATGGGCTTTGATCAACTATACAAGTGGTGGAACAATTGAACAGATTGTACTTATATACCTTGTTCATTGTGGCACAATGGAACCATTAATAAACTCCTTAGCTGCAAAAGATATCAAAATTATTTTGGTTATTCTGGATGCCATTTAAATATCTTTCAGGCTACTGAGAAACTAGGTAAAACTGAGGAACTTAGTATAATGATTGAAAATGTGGAGGTTTGGACAAAATTGAAGCTCTACAAAACCATGTAAATGAGTCTGTGTACAAAGCTTCATTAAACTTGATTGAGAAATATTTCTCTGTAGAGAAATAATTTTGATCTCTGAAGATCAAAATGTTGTGCCAGAAAGTACCTCTGACAGCTATGTGTTCCAAGTTCAGGATGGCACTCCTGGGACCTTTCATTTTTAGATTGTACAGCTAAGGAATAAAGTTGTTTGTTGTGTACTATGTTTGGTATAAGTTTGTCTTACTGTTTATCTACTAAGAATTCTTTTTAAATGTAATTTGTCATTGTAGCACTTTTTACAACAAAACTATATACTTGAACAGTTCCAAACTGTACATACTATATGAAACTTCTCCTCTTAATGGGTTTATTATCTCTATGTGGAATTTAATATCTTGCAGTGTCCTGTAAATAAAGATTATATCCCACCCTTATGTTACTTAAAAAAAAAAAAATCAAATACACATAATAAAGATGTCCCCTTTTTTTACATTGAAACTAGAAAACATTGATGAGAAATATTAAAGAAGGCTTAAATAAATCAAGAGATATATCATGTTTGTGGACTGGAATATTCAGTAATGTAATGGTGTTAATTCTTCCCAAACTGATACATGGATTCAGTGCAATAAAAATTTTAACAGATATTTTTGTGGAAATTGAAAACCTTATATTCAAATGCACATGGTAATGCAAAAAACCTTAAAAACAAACAAGGCTTATACTACTAAACACTTCAAAGATTTTTATAAAACTATGTAATTAAGATAGTGTGATATTGGCAAATATACCAGTTCATCAGAATAGGGAGTACAAGGAAGGACATATACTTTGTGATTTGATTTACGACAAATGTGAAATGGCAAGGGATTTCATTTTCAATGTACAGTGATGGAGCAATTGGATATCTGAATGCTACAGAATTAGATTTTGAAGGCTCTTCCTCTATTTCTGCATTCACTCAGTGTGATGGTTGATTTTATTTGTCAACTTGATTGGGCCACAGGGTATTTGGTTAAACATTATTTCTGGGTGTTTCTGTGAGGGTGTTTCTAAAAGAGATTAGTATTTGAATTGGTAGACTGGGTAAAACAGATTGTTCTCCCCAATGTGGGCATCATCCAATCTATTGAGGACCTGAATAGAACAAAAAGGTGAAAAGGGAGAATTCTCTTTCTCTCACTCTCCTTCCCTCCCTCCTTCCCTCCTTCCCTCTTCCACCCTGAGCTGGGACATCAGTCTTCACCGACTTTCAGACTAGGACTTACATCATCAGAGCTCTGGTTCTCAACCCTTGAGACTTGAACTGGAACTTCACCACTGTCTTTCTGAATGCCATTAATACCATTAGTATTTCATTAATACTAATAGTATTAGGCAAGGACTTAATGACATTTAAGCCATGACATTGTAGGAAACAGCTTAACTAGTAGTCTCTGCCTCATTATTATTATCACAGTTTGTAGCACAAATGTTGAGTTCAAATATGTATAAATAACCTATGAATGAAGAAGGATACTCAGAACCATTTACTGGAAACAGTACTGGCTTAGGAATTCAATAGACTTTGATTTAAGTTTCTTCTCTGGCATTGATTAGCTATGATCTAATCATGCCTTTGGGCTTTCTGATTCTCATTTCCTATTAAATACAATAGTAAATAGTTTCTATTTTCAATATCCCAGGATCCATTGCAGGTACTTGTAAAAATTATAAAATGATTTATAAAAGTGAGAACTTATCTCTTTTCTATTCTGACCACTATTTTATTGCTGCCATAAAGTGACTTTTTTTAGCACCTTCTTGGGCAGTACAAAGCCTACATATGAGTACAATGCAAAAGTATGATTGGGCTATGGTGGCCTCACAGCAGCCTCGCCATCTGCCTCCCTGCATTCGCCCATAACAGCAGGGCCTCACGGGGACAGGATATTCACTATGTTTACTGGCAAAACCCCATGGGACCCTAAGAGACAGGGCGGGTCAGCCAATGACGGGCAAGACCCTAAATATGCGCATTAGGGCGGCCTAAGACAGGCACCGTCCTTGGGTACTCTGGGAAGAATCAAGGAGGTGAAGCATATGGGGCCTAAGGGCCTGTAACCCTTATCTGCAGAGCTAACAGCCTGCCAGAGAAGAGAGAAATCTTCCTAAGAAGATAACAGCAATCCTCCTTGCATTCTTGCCTCTAAGTGTCATAGTGAATCATTAACTGTTCCCGTAGGAGGCAATGTTGTATTGGTCAAGGGTCTTTCGGCTGAGGTGGTCTATGAGACATAGGGAGATTTGGCTAAATCTTGGGTGACGCATGTGATTTACAGACCTCGGAAAGAGCAAAGCCCCTTCCCTGTTTGTACTCAATAAAAGCTGCAGTCTGACCAGAGTCAGGGCTCTTGTCCATCAGACAGAGTCCCCTGGCTCATACTGCTTTTTAAACTATCCCTGTTTCTTGCTCTTTATTTCTTTTTCTGAGTCCCCGCCGCTCCTCTCGAGGAAGCTAGACCCAGCCACGCAGAGATGCGACAGGACTACTGACCTGAATTAACATCAAAAAAGGAATCAGCTTTAGCTTAGCAATTCTGGATCTTCCTTTTTCCCCCATCCTCCAAACTTGTGGGAGCCCCAAGAGGCAAATGCATATGGGAAGTATGAAGGATGACTACAAATTCCTACTCACTATAAATTATCACTCCACAAACCCAGAGGTGGTAGCATCCTAACAGGTGACCTTTCTGGAATTTGGATGAGCTGCTAAAACAGTTGGTAAATTGGCTCCTTACTCACTAATGGAGCCCGGTAGAAACTAAAGGCAGAGAAATCAGGGCAGATAATGAAAAAGAGATAATGAAAATAGTAAGATGACTTAGAGGCATTCATTATAAAGTCCTTGAGATAAAAAGGTAGGATAAAGGAAATGATTCTTAATTATTCTTGAAAATAGAGGGGGAAAGAGTAGCATGGAGCATCCCTAATTTTTCTGAAGACCATCTGTGATTCTGTTGTACCCTATATCCAGTGACCAGTGATCATATAATTTTTATTTTTATTTTCCTCATTTTCCCTCTCTCTCTCTCAATCAAATAGAGTTGAATTACCAACCATATTACTGTATTTTTTATTATCATGGTAGACCATAAATATTGATCAGAAGAGCAATAAATAAGGATATTTATTGTTACTTTTTAAAAACTTTTTATTATTATTATTATTATTATTATTATTATTATTAGTTACAGATGTACAAAACTATGCAATAGTTATCTTTTTCACCCCTTACAAAGTGACTACCCCTCCCTCTCCCCTGTTCCCCCACCCCAATATCATACATATCTATTACAATTCCATTGACTCCATCCCCACACTATACTCCACATCCCATGACTATATATGTGTTAAATTATAATTGACATATAATATTATTCAGCGGCAGCTTCAGATATATGGTGCAGTGGTCAGGCCACCACACCATCCATGCAGTGGTGTCCCTGACAAGACATGAGTTCTTCTGATCCCCTAAGAAAAGTATTTACAACCTTATTGATTATATTTCCTAAACTGTCTCTTCTGTCTCTGCAGTAGTATTGTAGTTATCAGTTTGTGTTGCCTCATTCCTTCCCCTTCTCCCGCATGCACATCCCCATCCCAACTAGCCCTCATCAGTTTTTTCTTTGTGTCTCTAAGACTATTGTTACTTTTTGTTTTATAATTTTTCCTCTTCATTGTTCCATCCATATATACAATGGAGATAACATATATCAGACATCACTGTATGAATGATGACTCCCAAATGTTTATAAGCAATCATGTCCTTTCCCTGAGCTTCAGGCATATATACTTAATTGTTTATTTCACATTTCCACTGGATATTAATTTCCTTTGATAAATATCTAAGTGTAGAGTTGCTGAGTAACAGTACAAGTGTATTTTTAACTTCATAACAAATATGCTTAAAAGTTTTCCCAAGTAACTGTATATTTCACATACCAGCTAACAATGTATGAGAGTTTCATTTATTCCACATCTTCTTCAATGTATCATGTCATTAATTTTCCCTTTAGTTGTTCAAGGAGAATAAAACGGAATCACTTTGGGATATTAATTTTCATTTTCCTGCTGACTAACGATGTTGAGTACCTTTTCATTTGCTATTGATTACATGTAGATCTTCTATAGAAGCATCTGTTCATCTTTTTACCTTCTATTTTATTTTATTTTTTTGAAGGCAGTGTCACTGGCCCTCATCTGTGGGACCCGAACCAGGGTCCCTGGTGTCCCAAGCCAGCTCTTAACCAAAGCGCCACTTGGCTGGCCCTTTTTATCCGTTTTTTAATTGATTGGTTGGTATTCTTATTGCGATTTCTAATTCCATTTAAGTTTATTATCATAACACTTGTTATCGGGAGGAATTTAATTATTTTTGCAAGCTATTGTCTTTCTTGCTTATTTATTTATTTATTTTTCATTAGTTTCAGGTGTACAACACAGTGCAATAGTTATACTTTTTACCCCTCAAAGTGACAACCCTCCTTCCCCATTTGGCCACCCCCCTCCTCCCCCTCTTTCTTGCTAATTTAGAATGTAAGAATTATGAAAAGAGACTGTTTTTTTAAATTAAATTTATTGACAATGATAAGCAAAATTACATAGGTTTCAAGTGTACATTTCTATAATACATCATCTATATATCACGTTGTGTGCTCACTACCCAGAGTCAGTTCTTCTATCACCATATATTTGGCCCCTTTATCCTCTTATACCACACAATTCTCTCCCTTTACCCTTTGGTAACCACTAAACTGTTGTCTGTGTCTATGAGTTTTTATTACTTTGTTTGTCTTGTTCATTTGTTGCTTTCAGTTTTTTATCCCACATATGAGTGAAGTCATATGGTTCTCGACTTTTTCTGTCTTACTTATTTTGCTTTGCATAATAATCTGAAGATCCCTCCATGTTGTCCAAATAGCAGTATTTCATATTTCCTTAAGGCAAAGTACTATTCCATTGTGTATGATGAACATCCGAGTACATATATCTTTATGGATGTTTTCAGATTTGGGGGGTAGATACCCAGGAGAGGGAATGCTGGGTCATATGGTAATTCTACTCTTAATTTTTTGAGGAACCTCTATACTGTTTTCCATAGCTGCCGTACCAATTTACATTCCCACCAACGGAGTATAAGGGTTCCTTTTCCTCTACAGCCTCTCCAACACTTATTATTTGTCTTGTTGATGATAGCTGTTCTAAAAGGTGTGAGGTGATATCTCATTGTGGTTTTGACTCGTATTTTCCTAAAAACTAGTGAATTGAGCATTTTTTTATATGTCTATTGGCATTCTCCCTTGTCTTCTTGGGAGAAATTTCTGTTCATGTCTTCTGCCCATTTTTTAATTGGATTGTTTGAAAAGACTGTTTCATTATTACCACAATGTACCATAGGTATCCCCACATCTAACAACACCAGCTAAAAAGGAAATAATAAATATTAAATAAATAAACACTTGGAACATTTATGTCTCAGAAAGACTGAGAAGACTCAAGACATCCAGTCTTCCCATTAGAATAACATTATGTTCTGTTAAGAACTAATTTTAGCCATTTAATTAAATGAATTACTTGTTATTGTAACTCAAGGATATGCTGCAAACTCATTTAAATTATTTTAATATTTAATTATAATTATTTTAATTTATTATTTAATATTTTAATTATAAAATCTTATTTCTTAGAGTCTGAATATTTACACATGTATATTTAAGGGCTATAATAGGACCCATAGAAAAAAATGTTCCACTTTGGTTCATGCTACCCTTTCCAAATGTATTTAACCTCCAGAACACTCAATCTTAGTATCAACCTATTAACAATGTCTACCATTTGTGAGCTTTCCTGCTGCACTAGTGATTTTCATTTCTAGGGCTTTGTTAAATATCACTTAGCCCAGCAAGTGAGTAATCTAAATGGAAATGAGTGAAAGAGTGAGGTCAGTAAAGCTAATTTCTAAGTAGCATAAAAGAAAATACCTAAGAGAAAAACCCAACTGGTCACCAGCATCATGTACCAGGGGTTGTAACATGTGGGGTATGCTTGGAAACAATGGGTTGTGCTGACAGACTTCCCAAGAAGGTAAAATTGCTTAGGAATATCATCAATCTCTAGAAATTTTTTTTTGCCTCTTTTATATTATTATTATTTTAAAAATATTATTAATAGTTACATATGTACAAAACTATGCAATAGTTATATTTTTCACCCTTTACAAAGTGACTACGCCCCCATCCACCCTTTCCCGATATCATACATATCTATTACAATTCCATTGACTATATCCCCACACTATATTCCCATGACTATATATGAATTAAATTATAGTCAACATCTAATATTAATCAGCGGCATCTTCAGATGTACAGTGCAGGAGTCAGGCCACTACATATAGGGAGTAAATTTGCAGATATTACCCTGAGCAATATTTTTACTGATACATCCCCACGGGCAAGGGAAGTAAAAGAAAAAATGAACATATGGGATTATATCAAACTTAAAAGTTTTTTTTTTTGCTTTTTTTTTTTAAAGATTTTATTGGGGAGTTGGGGAGGGGAACAGCGTTGGGAAATCGGGGAAGGGGAGCAGACAAGTTGCAGTCGTTTTGTTCTTCAGTCTAGTTGTGGAGGATGTTGCTTCACTGTTGGTATCGTCCTTGCGCTCTTCCCGGATGAGGCAGATCAGTCGCCGGCCTCTGGATGGTCGCTCACAGTGGCTATTAGCAGCTCGAGCTGGCTGCCAGCCGCTCACTGTAGCCATGGCAGCCCACTGCAGCAGGGGCTGTAGCTTACTCCGTCACCAGGGCTCACGCAGCCCAGCTCCAGGTGGAGCTGTTGTTAGCTGTAGAGGGCAGTGTCACTGGCCCTCATATGTGGGATCCGAACCGGGGCCGCAGGCATACCAAAACCAGCTCTTAACCAATGTGCCACTCGGCCAGCCCAAAAGTTTTTTCACAACAAAGGAAACCATCAATAAAACAAAAAGGAAGCCTACCGAATGGGAGAATATATTTGTCAACAATATATCTAGAAATTTTTACAAAATGAATTTGTACAAAATCACTGACATTGTGAGGATCAGAATGAGTAGCTCTGTCACTCTTAGCCAAATGCTGTGTTAAGTATTGGATATTGGTCATCATGATTAAGATCCATGTCTGTGAAGCATTAACATGCTTCAAGCCAATCTAAAATCATTCAATTTGGCTATCATCTCAAAATTCTGGGCTACTGAAAGCTGGGTCTCTGTTCATAGTCACCATTTATTCTAGCTGAATATTTTCATCAGGGCTAACTCTGACACTCACTAAGCACTTCTATAAGAATAAGATTCTCAACATTTTCATCTCAGAACTAGCTAAACAAGCAGAATCCACATCAGGACACCTAAATCAAATGGAGTGCTTCTTTGGCAGTATTTAGCATACTCTCAATACCCAGGTATGTGCTAATACATGATCTGTTGTTCTCTTTCCTGTATTTGTGTGATTAAACAACCCTTCCCCATTTGTGTGACTTTCTTTTGTTATTTTTGTAGCTACTTATAATTAACACTCCAGTCCTGTTTCCCTGAGGGTTGTTAAACCTGTTTTATTTTTTATTTTTTTAATTTTTTTTGAGGGCAGTGTCACTGGCCCTCATATGTGGGA
This sequence comes from Aselliscus stoliczkanus, assembly GCA_033961575.1. Taxonomy (NCBI): domain Eukaryota; kingdom Metazoa; phylum Chordata; class Mammalia; order Chiroptera; family Hipposideridae; genus Aselliscus; species Aselliscus stoliczkanus. The sequence goes on from CM066736.1 coordinate 91,050,781, forward strand.
CCCAAACTGGGGCCGCTGGCTTTCCAAGCTTAACCACCATGCCACTCGGTAGGCCCTGTTAAACCTCTTTTAGATGCCTTTAAATACTTCTGTTCTACATGGCATTCACTGAATAATTGTTATTCAGATGGTAATGTTATTCCCTCTTTTCAGATGTTGTACTTGGGTAAGAGTAGCACCTATAAAAGAGATTTCTTGAAGTTAATTATGTGCATCTTTCATACTAAAAGTGAGAAAATAAGAGCAAATATCACTATTTTTAGATAGCAAATAAACACTGAAGAAAAGGAAGTGAAATAAACAGATTTGCTTTGGACAATCAATAATGGTCATCTAAATGCTTTAAATTTCTGTGTGATTAAATTTTACTTTAACTTACAAAATAAAGCATTCAAATCCCTAAAAAAAGATGAAACACTGCCATTTGTGACAACATGGATAGATCTTGAGATGATTGTGCTAAGAGAACTAACAGAAAAAGTTGAGAACCATATGACTTCACTTATATGTGGGATATAAAACAGAAAGCAACAAACGAAGACCAAGAAACAAACAAAAACTCATAGCATAGACACAGACAACAGTTTAGTGGTTACCAGAGGGTAAGGGGGGAGGGAGGTAATAGATGAGGGTAAAAGGGGTCAAACATATGGTGACTAAAAAAGAACTGTCTCTGGGTGGTGAGCATACAATATGATATATAGATGATGTATTATAGAAATATACACTTGAAACCTATGTAATTTACTGACCATAGTCACCCACAATATATTTAATTTATAAAAAGAAGGAAAGTAAAGAATTATAACCCCTTTGAAGTAAATTGATTTTAGGAGTATGTATGTCAATGAGAAGTAAATTCCTGCTTCTGATATGGAAACTTTGGGAGAGATAAACTAGTGAGAAACAAATTCCCATTTATGGTGGTAGGAGAGCAGGAAAAGCACTCTAAGAAGTTTGACTCTTGTTATCTTGTGTCCTGCTCCTTTAGATGACATTTGGGACTGAATTTGACTTAGATTTTCTATTGCACAGGCAATTGAACTGCTGGGGCATGTTCTAAGAGGAAATACAACCATAATTTCCATGTAATGACGTCCATCCCAAGGAAAGACACCAAGACACTGAGATCAAGGGAGGGATTTGGAGGATGGGAGTGATATGGGTAGTGACATCACTATACTTTTTTCTGTACACAAAAAACAAAGAAACTATACCAAGATATATGACCATCAAATTACTCAAAACTAATGATATAGAGAAAAATCACTTAAAAATCAGAGAAAAAAAGACACATTACATACAGATGAACAAAAAGAAGGATGGCAGAAGATTTTTTCATTAGAAACAAGCAAGTGAGAAGACAGTGGAGCAACATCTGTCATTAATTGAAAGGAAAAAAAAGGCTGTCAACCTAGCATTATATACCCAGGGAAAATATCTTTCTAAACAAAGGCAAAATAAAAATTTTTTCAAACAAACAAAATGGCCCAATGTTGAGTGCTTATTTAGATCTCAGTGTATATTGTTTACTTATAGAAGAAAGGATTGTAACAGGTGTGTCAGACAGAATAATGCCCACCCAAAAATATGTTGATGGCCTAGTCCCATGATAACATCCAATGTGCTTAATTATTTTGTTTGAATTACTCATTATTTTATAATAAATTTTAATATAGCTGTACATAACATAGAGCATATAGAAGCATATATATATAGAGAGAATCTATGACTCCCAGTATAACACATTTATGATATTTTTTTTTCTAAAGACATTTGTCATTCTGAGATAGGCTCTTTTCTCTGCCTCTTGCTTCTTTAGTTACCTGAGAATGCTTTGATAACACATAAAAATTCATTTAATGTTGTGATATTCATGCCAATATAGCTTTCCAGAGATTGTAAATATTTTGAACATGGAAAAAATATGATATTGTCTTAATCACAATGGGGATCCTGTGATTCCTAGAGTCATGTGCATGGAATTTTTAGTGTTTTGTTAACTCACTGACATCCAAAAACTGGGCTTCAGTAAAACCGGGAGTTTAACTCATATTTTGCCTGCTGATAATCTCTGCTTGATTCAATATGAACTTCATATCTACACATTTCAGAACTGACACCTTCATTCATCAACTAAGAGAAACAAATAAAACTCTTTTTTTTTCTTTTTCTTTCTTTTTTTTTTTAGAGGGCAGTGTCACTGGCCCTCATATGTGGGACCCGAGCAGGGACCGCTGGCAAGACAGCTCTTAACCACTGCTCCACTCAGCCGGCCCCAAATAAAACTCTTTTGTATTATGTGTCATATTTCAGTGAATAGCACCAATATTCACCTGTTTGCCCAAGATGGAATCCTGGAAGTTAAACATGGCTTACTCTATTTCAACCCCCAAATCATATCAAACAGTGTTCCCTGCCAACTTATTTCCTATACCATTGCTTTGCCCTCTCCATCAGGCTAACATCATCTCTTACTCAGCTTACTGCAAAGCCTGACCTACCTCTCTAATCCATTCTCCATTGTAACATTACAGAAGTCTCTCTAAAATGTAAGTAAAATTACATTATTCCCAGGACTGTAGCAGGACAGCAAGTGTGGGATGTATCTTGTACAGAAAAACAAAATGTTAAGAATCTAGTGAGTTCTGTATTTAGGAGCTTTTTAAACCTTTTATCACTTTCTACTCCAGGGTCTTCTGCTGAGTATTAAGTCAGAGAATTGATTCCATGTGTTTCCATGACTTGAAAAAACATGACATAAATGAGATTGGAGTCTTGAATTGAATTAAAAAATTTGCCAGCAAACATGAAGATGGCCCATCAAAACACCACTCAATTCCATCCTTCCTCCTTTGTCCTTTTGGGAATTCCAGGCCTGGAAAAATTTCATATCTGGATTGGTTTCCCCTTTTGTGCTGTATTGCCCTCCTGGGGAACATTATAATCCTGTTTATAATTAAGGCTGAGCCTAATCTCCATCAGCCCATGTTTTACTTCCTGGCAATGTTGGCTTGCACTGACCTAAGCCTGTCCACTGCCACTATCCCCAAGATGCTGGGCATCTTCTGGTACAATTTCAGGGAAATTCTTTTTGGTGCCTGCCTTGCACAGATGTTTATGATTCATCCGTGCACCGGCCTCGAGTTTGGGATACTGACAGCCATGGTCATAGATTGCTACATTGCTATCTGCAATCCCCTGAGATATACCATGATCCTCACAAACAAAGTGGTGGCCATTCTAGGTATAGTCATGACAGTGAGATCTTTAATCTTTGTTATCCCTTTTGTGTTTCTCATCTTGCTGTTGTCGTTCTTTGGTGCCCAAATCATCCCCCACACCTACTGTGAACAGATGGGCATTGCCTGTCTTTCCTGTGCCAATATCAGGGCAAACAATTTGTTTGGGATGGTTGCCTTTTGTGTGGGATTCATTGACCTTATTGTAATTGGTTTCTCCTATGTGAAGATACTCTACACAGCGTTCTGTTTACCATCATGGAATGACCGATTCAAGGCTCTCAACACTTGTGGTTCCATGTCTGTGTCATGCTCATCTTCTACACCCCAGCATTTTTTTCCTTTCTGACCCACCACTTTGGTCATAACATCCCTGGCTATATTCATATATTTCTGGCCAATCTATATATGGTTCTTCACCTGCGCTCAATCCTGTTATCTATGGGGTCAGGACAAAGCAGATCTGGGAGCAAGTCCTAAGAATTCTTAACCCTAAAGATGCTTGATCCTCAGCTGCCCCAGTCATGATGATACATATGATATTATAATTACATATATATATATATATATATATATATATATATATATATGATATTGTGATATATAGATATAGGTATCCGTATATATATGTATGTATGTATGTATGTATGTATGTATGTATTTGTGTTTGGATTCAGCTAAAATGAGAAACCAAGGCCCAGTGCCATTCTTAAATTATAAACACTCAAGCACTATTTTATTGTACTCATGCTTTAGCCCTACTGACTCTCTGACCAACATGAGAAAAGCTTTACTAGAGACATCAATTATTATCTTTCTGCTCTCACCACATGTCCATAGTCACTGCTCCATACACAGCTGTGTTGTGTGTATATGAGTCAACCTTACTTTCCACAACTGACTAAACTTGCCAAAGGTTGCCATAGGTTGGCTTGGTTTAACAGGATTAACTGTGGTTAAATTTCTTTAAGACCATTTGAAAAATTGAAATCTAATAGAATTAATCACTTCCCTGAGGAAGCTAAAAGGTTAAATGGAAACTTTAGTGCCAGGAGACTTGTCATATATAACAAATTATGTGATGTGTAATATATATATATAGTTTTCCATTGGGGTGACTTAAGGGTTTCTGTGCAACTTCTTAAAGAAAATAACTAGAAAGTTAACCTCATTTCCTTAGCAAGTAGTATCTTCAATAAATATCATTCCCTGAAGTCTGAACTTTAGTGTTCCTGGCATGCTCCCTAGTAATCCACATACCCCAATAGTCATAGAGGTAAATATTTCAATGAGATCCCAGTAATATCTCAGATATCTGTCTAGCATGTATTCAGAATTATTCTATGTTAAAGGCCCCAAAGGGAGTAACAGCAGGTATTTGATTGTTTCTTGTTGACTTTTCCCCAAAACCATGCTAGGGAACCAAATTTTATATTAATAGCAGTAATAATAGCAATGTAATAACCACCGAGTGCTTTTCTAACATCAGATTTATTCTGCACAACAAACATTACAACAAATTAGGAATATGAGACAGATAATTTAAGCAACTTGTCAAGTGGCAGAGCTGGGATTTTGAATTCTGTTGTGTCTAACCTTCAATGCTGGACCCTTGGCCACAAGGGTAAGGATTAGTTACAAAAAATTCATTACCACAAAATCAGCCAGATCTTTGACCTGCCAGGAACTAATGGAGTATATTATGAAGCAAGCAGTTAGATATAAGAAATCATATTAGATTTTTATATTAAAAGTGTCACAAGCAAAAACTCATAGACACAGACAACAGTTTAGTGATTACTAAAGGGTAAGGGGATGGAGGGATGGTAGAAGGAAAAGGGGGTAAAATACATAGTGATGAAAGGAGAATTGACTTTGGGTGGTGAACACAGAAGGCAATAGATAAATGATGTATTATAGAATTGTACACTTGACACCTATATAATTTTATTTAACCATGTCACCCCAATAAATTTAATTTTTAAAAAAATGATAAGAGGGCCGGCTGAGTGGCGCAGTGGTTGGGAGCTGGCTTGGGATGCCAGTGGCCCCAGTTCGGATCCCACATATGAGGGCCAGTGACACTGCCCTCTAAAAAAGAAAGAATGATAAGGAAGAGAAAATATATTTACAGTAGTTATTTTTAAAAGTCCATGTATAAGTGGACCCATGTAGTTCAAACCCATAAAGCTCCTTTTGTAGCCCATCCTACTCTTCTATGCCCTCACAAAAGTAAACTCTGTTCTGACTTCTAACACCATAGGTTGATTTTGCTGATTTTGAATCTTATATGTAAAAATGGACTCATTTGATATATATATATATATATATATATATATATATATATATATATATATATATTTTTTAAGTTTCATAAAAATAGCATTTCTTGAAAACATTTCACTCAGGTTGAATTTTTGGTCATAGACTTTAAAAAAATAGGGAGCTGATCTGAATGTTTTAGAGTTGCTACGAACTCTCAGTATAGAAGTGCACAGAATTGGGCTTATGTACTTTTTTATCAGCACATTTCTGGAATTTCAGAATTTGGTACCCACTGACATTTTGCCTGAACCCTCTTTTCCTTAGAATTTGCTTTTGTATAATTAATAATTAATAATTTTATTCCTATATATCACATTCTATCCATTCAATTGTTGCAAGGGATTAATTCTGAGACTCCCTTTACCTTCACCGGCAATATTGACTCCTTTGGGATCACAGAAGGTGAGCTGAGAGGAGAGCTTCCTCCCTGAGGGATAAGAAAGGACTGGGCTCTTGAGTCTCTGGCTCCTTCAGGGCCCTCAAGGCAGTCTTTCCCTAAGGAAATAGAGAAAGCTGAAGTTTAAGCATAAACTCTACTTTCAAATAGTCAGAGTATAAGAGATTCAGACAGACAGAGCCAGAAATATCTCTCCCTGGCAGACACCACTGTCTCCATCCAGTAAGTTTGGCTCCATCAGCACATGAAGGCACCAAAGCCACACCTATGATATTGGACACCCAGCTAGAGCAGGGATTGTGGTAGGACTAAAGTTGGCCTTGCAATTGGAAAAGCCATAAGATTGAAATGTGAGGATATGAGCTTGAAGGGAAGCGGGGGGGAAAAAAGTGGCATACGGCCAGATGGAGATGACTAGGCCAAAGCTAAGCCTAGACTTCTGTGCACCCTCAGGAGAGATTTGATGCAGATGGGGGGATTCAAGGATCTGCAGCAGAGTATCATGTGGGAGATAATTTGAAGAGCCTTCATTGAACTCTTATGGGAACACTCCCTTGATTATCATTACTTAGAAATCTTCATTAGTTTGCCTTTTACTGCCTTTTTCATTTGCTAAAGGTACCTGCTCCTCTCTGCTCTTTCCTTTACTTCCCTTGCTTCCTTTGTCCTCTATTTTCAGTTCAATCTCTTCTGTTTTAATTTCAGTTTTCTCTTTGTCCATTTTCTCTCCACCATCTACTTTCTGGGCATGTATACTTCTCTTCTTCCCACTCTTTCCATTCTCTCTCTCAGTCCATCTTCCACCTATTAGGCCTAGATTCACTCCACTGTATACAGCTTCCTCCAGACCAACAGAGATCCCCAGGGGAAGAAAGCTCAGAGCATCATTACCCACTCAATGACTTTCTCTCTCCCTTCATCATTAATCACTCCTTACCCTTCTCTTTTGTCTCCAGGTCCTACTGATCAGGCTTGACATCAGACCCAATAATTTTTCAAGACTCATACAAATTTCTATGAACCTTGTATATACCCTTAATTTAGTGCCCAAAAAGGTTATTGAGAAAAGTCTATGCACAAATGTGCATCCTGTAGACAACAAAAACAATAATCTTACAGGATGGACACTGAGAAGGGTCACTTGTGTAATAGCCCCTTAAAGATAAAAATTTTTGTCCCAAAAATGCTGTCTGCAGGCTACTTGGAATAATAAAATGGGCAGTAAGATCCTATTAAGCTGGACAAAGAAACCTAACAATTGGGGAAAAGAGGGCAGAATGATATAAATACAGAGGCTTAGGAGGAGAAGCATGAGGGTACTGTGAAAGTACAAGTACTCTTCACAACAGAGGCGAAGAATCCTATGACTCATGTGAAACTCTTATTCTGAAATTCTAGCTGCAGTAGCCTGGCACACACTGATTCTTCTGATTGTAATAGTCATATTGATCTTTAAGGTCTTCTCTTTGTCTTTGGTATCTGAAGTAAAAGCATAAAATTAAGGTTTAGGCACCCTGATATATCTATATTTTTATTTATCCAACTGAGATTTAATGGAATTCTTAAATCTGTTATCGATATATTTCATCTCTTCTAAAAATTTCATAAGCCTCTATATCATTCTCTCTCCTCTTCATCTGGAACTCTGACTATATGTATATTAGACATTCTCATTCTATCCTCTATGTCTTTTCACTTTCTTTAGTATTTTCCATCTGTTTTTATTTTCTCTCTGTCTTCATTCTGAGTAGGTTCTTCTGACCTCCCACTAACAGTTTACTCTCTCTTTAGCTATCTCTATCTAATGTTAAATTCATTGATTGAGTCCTTATTGTTGATACTATATTTCTCAAATATATCCAGTTCTTTTTGAATCTGCTTTGTTACTTTTTATAGCTTCCAGTGCCTTGAGCAAAATGTTAATTCTTGACTTCATCTTCTTAATCCCAGTAAAACAAAAAAGATAGAGTGACTATGTGTAATCAGAATCCCATGTCCTTGCTCTTTTTTTAAAATATATATATCTGTGAGCAATTATTTTTTTAAGTCAACAGGAATGAAGTTTATTTTCTACATCTGTAAAATAACTTCTTAAGTTTTATGGAATGCTTGCCAAGACTGATAAAATAAGCCTGTCAACATTTTTAAAGGTCACATCTAAAAAAGTTTTTATTAAATTTTATTAAATTTATTGAGGTGACATTGATCAGTATAATTATATAGGTTTCAAGTGTACAGTTCTATAATACATCATCTATCTGTTCCATTGTGTGTTCACCACCCAGAGTTAGTTCCCCCTTCCATCACCATATATTTGACCCACTTTTCCTTCTTCTACCATTCTCCCTCCCCCCACTTACTTTCTGGTAACCACTGAACTGTTGTTTGTATCTATTAGTTTTTGTTTGTTTCTTTGTCTTGCTCGTTTGTTACTTTCAGTTTTATTCTCTTTTTAAACTTTATTGGGTTGACAATGGTTAGTAAAGTCACATAGGTTTCAAGTGTACAATTCTGTAATACATCATCTCTCTATATATATAACATTGTGTGTTCACCACCCAAAGTCAGTTCTCGACCTAAAGAATCACATTGTTGGCAAGATGGCGGCTGTGAGGAGGGCTCCATGAAATCTCCCCTGGAAATATCCACAATTTGAACTTCTAATACGCTTCAAAGAGACATCTACTCATCACACAGAGCGACTAAGAGTTCCACACAAGGATTGCTGGAAGGTGGGCAGGCCGGGCGAGTAGGGGAAGAAGGCGGCGAGACGCGTGAGGTGCCCCCGCGGCTGCTGAGTCACGGTGAGTGTTGCCCCGGCTCGCTCCCTGCGGCCCGCGGCCCACCTAGAGTTCAGCAAGAGCGCGTTGGTTTGCGGTCTGAGGCAGAAGCTCAGGCCGGGCAAGTGCGGGAGGAGAGAGAGGAGACGACTGTGCAGAGGTGCGAGCTGCACCCGCGTTCCCCAGGAAGCAGGGTGCAGAGCCCCGCAGCGATAGGGCAAGATCAGTCCCTGCACCCTCCCAGTTCAGGGATCAGTCTCTGTGCCCACCGGGTCCCGCGGAGCGCAGAAGCCTGAAACCCGGGAGCAGGGGAAAACCGGGGCCGCGCCCGCGGAGCAGCAGCGCGCGCGGGGCGGCGCCGCAGGTCCCGGAGTGACGGGGCGGGGCTCGGAGCCGCGTGGACAGGTGCGCGCAGTCCGCTGAACCGCGGCCGCAGCACCTCCAGTAGCGCCGCAGCAGAACGGCGCGGACGCGCGCCGGCTGCACGGCAGAGGCCTTAAACCGGAGAGCAGGGGAAACACAGGACTCGCCCGCGGAGACGCAGCGCGCCGGCTGGAGTCACAGATCCCAGAGAGACAGAGCGGGGATCGGAGCCACGCGGCACGGTGCGCGCAGTCCCCTAAATCCCGGCAGACCGTTTGGGAGAGCAGCAGGATTTCCGCGCGGGCGCGCCGGCTCCGAGGCAGAAGCCTGGAACCCGGGAGCAGGGGACAAAGAGGACTCGCTCGGACAAGCAGTGCGCCGGGTGGAGACGCAGGTCCCCGAGAGACGCGGAGCGGGGATCTTGGCCACACGGTAGGGTGCGCGCAATTCCCTAAATCCCGGCAGACCCTTTGGGAGAGCAGCAGGAACTCCGCTGGAGCATAAGAGGCAAAGGCCTTAGCTTGAAACAGTGTTGGAACTGTGGCTTTGTTTATTTTTATGTTTTTTATTTTTTTTCCCTTTTTCTACTCTTGAACAGAAAGCAAAAAAAAAAACAACCCAATAACTCACCCACTCCCACAAACTTTGTCCCCCGCCAAGACAGTCTTAAACTGACTCCTGAAGGGAGCAATAGGGGCAGACTAGGAAGATATCCTTACCTGCAGGGGGTTGAGAATTTCCACCCAGTAAAGGCAGCAGAGTGAGACTACTCCACCCGCCCCCCACCTTTAGGCAAGGCTTGGGAGGCAGGGCAGGTTCATCTGCTGAGGCACTAATTAACAGATTCTTAGCAGCAGGCTTTTGGTAGTGAGGAATTCTTTAATTCTCCACGGCTGTCAACCAAAAGGGTGCCCAGAGACACTCATTGAGCCTTTGGGGTGCAGCCTGCCTTGGGACAGGCAAAAGCAAAAAGGCAGTGACTTTGTAAAACCACCAATCACACGTCACAACCACACTCAAGTACAGCAAACCTGCAGTGCCAGGATCACGCTAGGCATCAGGTGGCCTACTGTTCCCACAAGACGCACAGGAATTTTTGTACAGCAGACAATCTGAAGAGAGAGCTTGGTGGACTTTAGCCTAGACCAGCACGGGTATTTATGGTTTGTTTGGTTTTATTCTGTTTTGTTTTCCCTTTATTGGCTGCTTATCTTGGTTGTTTTTGGTTTTATTTCTATTTCATTATAATCATATTGTAGTTTTTAATATAGGCATATATATATAGGTGTATATAGGTGAATATATGTCCATATATATGGGTGTGTAGACAAATATATATATATATTTTTTTTTTCCTTTTTCTTTTTCTTTTTCTTTCTTTTCTTTTTCTTTTTCCCCACCCTCACTTTCTCTCTTATTTTATTCATTCTTCTCACTGCTATACTTTTCCTCTTTTCCTTTTTTCTGCAAATTTTATTTTTTAAATTTTTCTTACTTTTTTATTATTATTTTAGTTTATTTTTATTTTTTATTTTTTAGGTATAGCTAATCGGTTTCTCATGTTTATTCTATTTTTTATTTTAGGATATTGTATTTTATTTTGTTTCCTCTTCTGTTATTATTGAGTATGTGGTTTTTGTTTTGTTTCTGTTTGGTTTCTTCATTAGTATGATTGATATTTCTGTACAAGTTGACTGTAGTTTGATGGTTGGTTGTTTTTAATTGTGCGAGCATTTGGTTTCCTTTGGTGGCTGCGGAGGTTGTTCTTGTTGATCTGTTATGCTCTAAAATCACTCTGCAGCAGTGGGTCCAAACAAACAGACACAAGAATCATCATACCCGGAGGCCAACTTTTAGATAAAACCAGAGCATTTCTGGGTTTGACATACAAGAGTCACACCCAAAAAGAAGTTACTACAGGTACTAAGACCCATAGGGTCCAAGTTTCATCAGAGGGGTCAATCCTCTCACAGCAGCTCATAAACTGCAGAAGCTGCTGATCCTCACAGCTAATCAATCTGGGAGTCAATCCCACCTACTGACAAACCAAAAGTAATCAAAACTAAAACTTCAACAAGTGAGGACGCACGACACAAGGAACACCTCAGATACAAGCACAAGAGAATAGGGAGACTGAGTAATTCAAATATAAAGGACACACACCATATAAGTTTACCCAGAAAAGACTGAGAAATCTGGGGGATCTATCTGTTATATTGAAGCAAACACAAAGAGTAAGCCAGAATGGGGAGACAAAGAAACATAACACAAATAAAAGAACAGAAGAAACTTCCTGAATCAGTGGAAATAGAGGAAATAGAGGTAACCAACCTATCGGAGACAGAGTTCAGAACACTGATTATTAGAATGTTCAAGGAAATTAATGAAAATATAAAGAAGGATAGAGAAATCATGAAAAGCAACCAGCTAGAACTTAAGAACACAATTACTGAATTAAATAACAAACTTGATGGAATCACTAGCAGACTGGATGAAGCAGAAAATCGAATCAGTGACTTAGAAGACAAAATAGCAGAGATCACCCATGCGGTACAACAAAAAGAAAAAAGAATGAAAAACATGGAAAATAGTTTAAGAGAGCTGGGGGACAACATCAGACGCAATAACCTAAGGGTCATTGGAGTACCAGAAGGAGAAGAGAGGGAGCAAGGGATTGAGAATATATTTGAAGTAATAATGTCTGAAAACTTCCCTAACCTGGCAAAGGACATTGAAATACAAGCCCAGGAAGTGCAGAGAGTTCCAAACAGGATGATTCCAAACAGGCCCACTCCAAGACACATTATAGTGAAAATGGCAAGGGTTAAGGACAAAGACAGAATCCTTAAAGCAGCAAGGGAAAGGCAGCAAGTTACTTACAAGGGTACCCCCATAAGATTATCAGCTGACTTTTCTACAGAAACTTTGCAGGCCAGAAGAGAGTGGCAGGAGGTTTTCAAAGTGATGAAAAATAAAGGCCTACAACCAAGATTGCTGTATCCAGCAAGGTTATCATTTAAAATCGAAGGCGAGATAAGGAGCTTTGCAGAAAAAAATAAGTTAAGGGAATTCATTACCACCAAGCCAGCTTTGCAGGAAATGCTAAAAGGGCTTCTTTAAGTAGAAGAGAAAACAACCTATGAAAGACTACGAACACAAATAAGAAAATGGCAATAAATACACACCTATCAATAATCACATTAAATGTAAATGGATTAAATGCTCCAATAAAAAGACATAGGGTGGCTGAATGGATAAGAAAGCAAGACCCCAGTATATGCTGTATACAAGAGACTCACCTCAGATCCAAAGACTCATACAGGCTGAAAGTAAAGGGATGGAGTAAAATATTTCATGCAAATGGTACTGAGAAAAAGCTGGAGTAAGCGATACTTATATCAGATAAAATGGACTTTAAATTGAAGAATATAACAAAGGACAAAGAAGGACACTTCATAGTAATGAAGGGATCGATCCAACAAGAGGACATAACTCTAGTAAACATCTATGCACCTAACATAGGAGCCCCTAAATATATAAAACAGATATTGTCAGACATAAAGACAGAGATCAACAGTAACACTATCATAGTAGGGGACTTCAACACCCCGCTGTCACTAATGGACAGATCCTCCAGACAGAAAATCAATGTGAAACAGCGACCTTAAATGACACATTAGACCAGCTGGATTTAACAGACATTTTCAGAGCATTTCATCCCAAAGCTACAGAATATACGTTCTTTTCAAGTGCACATGGAACATTTTCTAAGATAGACCACATGTTAGGCCACAAAACAAGTCTCAATAAATTTAAGAAGATTGAAATCATTTCAACTGTATTCTCTGACCACAATGCTATGAAACTAGAAATCAATTATAAGAAGAAATCCGGGAAGCTGACAAATAAATGGAGGCTAAACAATATGCTATTAAATAGTGAGTGGGTCACAAATGAGATCAAGGAGGAAATCAAAAGATACCTCGAGACAAACGAAAATGAAAACACCACGACCCAAAATCTCTGGGATGCTGCGAAAGCAGTCCTAAGAGGGAAGTTTATAGCAGTGCAGGCCTACCTAAAGAAGGAAGAAAAATCTCAAGTCAACAGGTTATCCTTACACCTAAGGGAACTGGAAAAAGAACAGCAAAAGAGGCCCAAGGGGAGTACAAGAAAGGAGATAATAAAGACCAGAGTAGAAATAAACAATATAGAGAACAGAAAAACAATTCAAAGATCAATGAAACCAAGAGCTGGTTTCTTGAGAAGATAAACAAAATTGACAAACCTCTAGCCAGGCTCATCAAAAAAAAAAAAAGAGAGAGCACACAAATTAGCAAAATCAGGAATGAAAGAGGGGACATGACTACAGACATCACAGAAATACAAAAAATTCTAAGAAATTACTATGAGCAACTATATGCCAACAAATTTGACAATCTGGATGAAATGGATAATTTTCTAGAAGCATACAACCTTCCAAAGCTAACGCCAGAAGAAACAGAAAATCTAAATACCCTGATTACTACCAAGGAAATTGAATCAGTAATTGACAAGCTCCCAAAAAACAAAAGCCCTGGACCAGACGTGTTTCACAAGTGAATTTTATCAAACATTCAAAAAGAACTATCACCTATTCTTCTCAAACTATTCCAAAAATCCAGAAGGAGGGAAGGCTCTCAAACTCTTTTTATGAAGCCTCTATCACCCTGATTCCAAAACCAGATAAAGACATCACAAAAAGGAAAACTACAGGCCAATCTCCCTGATGAATATAGATGCAAAAATTCTCAATAAAATATTAGCAAACAGAATTCAGCAATATATTAAGAAGATCATACATCATGATCAAGTGGGATTCATCCCTAGTGCGCAAGGCTGGTTCAACATCCGTAAATCAATTAATGTGATACACCACATCAACAAAATGAAGGATAAAGATCACATGGTCATTTCAATAGATGCAGAAAAAGCATTTGACAAAATCCAACAGCCATTTATGTTAAAAACCCTTAGCAAAGTGGGAATACAGGGATCATATCTCAACATAATAAAAGCCATATATGATAAACCTACAGCTAACATCATACTCAATGGGAAAAGCTAAAACCATTCCCCTTAAGATCAGGAACAAGACAAGGCTGTCCACTTTCTCCTCTTTTATTCAACATAGTGCTGGAAGTTCTAGCCACAGCAATCAGACAACAAAAAAGAAATAAAAGGCATCCAAATTGGCAAGGAACAAGTAAAATTGTCACTATATGCAGATGACATGATACTGTATATAGAGAACCCCAAAGACTCCATCAAAAACTATTGGAACTGATAGCGAATTCAGTAAAGTAGCAGGATATAAAATCAATGTTCAGAAATCAGTGGCATTTGCATATACCAATAATAAACTAATGGAAAGCGAAATTAAGAAAACTGTCCCATTTACAATTGCGTCAAGAACTATAAAATACCTAGGAATAAATTTAACCAAAGAAGTGAAAGATCTGTACTCAGAAAATTATAAGACATTGAAGAAAGAAATCATAGAAGATACAAATAAATGGAAACACCTACCATGCTCATGGATAGGAAGAATTAATATAGTTAAAATGTCCATACTGCCTAAAGCAATATATAGATTCAATGCAATTCCTATCAAACTACCAAGGGCATTTTTCACAGAAATAGAAAATATAATCCTAAAGTTTATATGGAATCATAAAAGACCCAGAATAGCCTCGGCAATTCTGAGGAATAAAAACAAAGTTGGGGGGATCATGCTACCAGACATCAAAACCTACTACAAGGCCACAGTAACCAAAGTCAGTTCTCCTTCCATCACCATATATTTGATTCCATTTACCTTCATCTACCACCCTTCTCCCCCTTTACCCTCTGGTAACCATCAAACTATTGTCTATGCCTACAAGTTTTTGTTTCTTTATTTGTTTCTTTTGTTCCTTTCTTGCTTTCAGTTTTATATCTCACATATGAGTGAAGTCATATGGCTCTCAACTTTTTCTGAGTTATGTTGCTTAGTATGATAATCTCAAGATCCATCCATGTTCTCACAAATCACAGTATTTCATCTTCTTTTCTTATGTCTGAGTAATATCCATCGTATGTATGTACCACATCTTCTTTATCCAATCATCTATTGAAGGACACTTCAGTTGTTTCCATGTCTTGGCTCTTAACTACATTTTTGCACTTTCTGTGTATCCATTGGAACTTCTTTCTAAAAAATTTCTCCACTCTGTCTTCAAGTTCATGAATTATCTTCTCAATTGTGGCTAAGATACTATTAAAATTATCTCTTGGGACTTCCGGTAAAATGGCGCAATAGACAGACGCTGTGCTAACTGCCTCCCAGGATCACACCAAAATTACAAGCAAATTATACAGCATTCAACCCTGGAGGTCCCCGGAACACTGGAGGAACAGAACCACTAAACGAAGAACTTAAACAGGAGGCCACGTCGGGTCTGGTAGGACGGGCGGAGATGAGAGAGGGCGAGCCCCGTGAGGGAAGCCCCAGCCGTGGGAAGCTTGTCCGGTTGGGGGAGAGACCCTCCGGCCGCACCCCAAGCTCACCAGCCCAGAGCTCCTTTGCCTGGAAGAGGAGTTCTAAGATAGCCAGCAGTAAATTAGTGAGGACTCTCTTTGCTCAGCTCGGTGAGGCTAAGAGCTGCTGGAGAATCAGTGGGGCCGGCGCCCGGGCTTGCTCACCGGTGAGCACTTACCTGGTTCCTGGTGGAGGGAGTGGCTGTGTGAGCCAGGAGCCTGCGGGGACGGACTGAACTGAGCACCTTTGGTGCAAACGCTGGAGGTTTTTGGATTGTTGTTCCCGTGGTGCGGAGCTTGCACGCGAGTGGTGTGGGGAGGGCGCCATTTTGTCGGAGCCCCTCCCACGAAGGATCAGGTCCGAGACCTAATTGGTCTGGTGGAATTGGCGAGCGCGTGCGCGCGCCTGCAGCACTGGATCCCCACCCTCCGCCCGGCTTATCGCCGTTGCCAGGGAAACATAGGGCGGTGCCCTCCAGCTCCTATGGCGGCTCACTGAGACCCAGGAGTGCGAGAGCCACCTCGGATCCCCACCCTCCGCTAGGCTTGTGCTGTGTTGCCAGGGAAACGCCTAGTGGGAGTGATCTGACTCCAACAGGCTGCTCACTGAGACGTGGGAGCACGCAAGCCACCTTGGGTCTCTGCTTTCCACACTGGGCTTGCAGAGTTACCAGGCTGGTGATTGGTTGTTGGGCTGCTCGGCCTGATCTGCGAGCGGCTGATTGGGACAGGCTGAGACTGGGAGTTTTCCTGGGAGTGTTGGGCCGTGAGCTGTGTGCCTGCGTGATCCAGCCAGGGCTCTTCTGGTGATCTATCTAATACATCAAAGCAGTCCCAGAGTGACAGCCAGAATGGGGAAACAAAGAAACATGTCACAAGTAAAAGATCAGAAGAAACTTCCAGAAATGGAACCAAATGAAACAGAGGGATCCAACCTTTCAGAGACACAGTTTAGAACACTGATGATAAGAATGTTTAAGGAACTTAGCGAGGACATAAAGAAAGATAGGGAAACCATAAAAAACAACCTGTTAGAGCTAAAGAATACAATAACTGAAATGAAGAACACACTCAAAGGAATCACCAGTAGAGTAGATGAAGCAGAGGAGCGGATCAGCGATTTGGAAGATAAAATAGCAGAACTCACCCAGTTGGCACAGCAAAAAGACCAAAGAATAAAAAACAATGAAAATAGTTTAAGAGCCCTATGGGACAAGATGAAGCGCAACCACCTTCGAATCATAGGGATACCAGAAGGAGAAGAGAAGAAGCCAGGGGTTGAAAAGGTATTTGAAAAAATAATGACTGAAAACTTTCCTACCCTGGTGAAGGAAATTGACATACATGCCCAGGAAGTGCAGAGGGTTCCAAACAAGCTGAACCCAAACAGGTCCACACCAAGACACATCGTAGTGAAAATGGCAAAGGTTAAAGACAGAGACAGAATCCTAGAGGCTGCAAGAGAAAGACAACAGGTTACATACAAAGGAACTCCTGTTAGACTAACAGCTGACTTGTCTACAGAAACTCTGCAGGCCAGAAGGGAGTGGCAGGAGATACTCAAAGTGACACAAAATAAAGGCCTACAACCAAGATTGCTCTATCCTTACGGCTATCACTTAAAATTGAAGGAGAAATAAAGAGCTTCTCAGAAAAGAATAAGCTTAAGGAATTCATTACCACCAAGCCAGCATTGCAAGAAATGTTAAAAGGACTTTTTTAAACAAAAGAAAGGGGTAAACAAGCTAACCCAGAGAGACAATTTAAGAAGTTTGATGTCATATCAAGCAGATATAAGGAAAAACTGATGGTTGCTGGTTGGGAGGGAGTGGGGAAGAGGGAGAGGGGGAAGGTTTTGGACAGTATATGTGGGACTACAATGTTGCCGCAGGGTTATGGGGGCAGTTCTGGGAATGTAATTGATATTGTTGTGAAGAGACTATTATGTTGTGAGAAATAAGTCAGTCGGAGAAGGACAGGTACCATGTGATCTCACTTGTGTGTGGAGTCTGAAGAACTGAGTGAACCATCAAAGTAAACAGACTCATAGATGTAGAGGAAAAACTGAGGGTTGCTAGTTGGAGGGGGGGATGGGGGGAAGGGGAAGGGATTAGACAGCATAAATAGACAACTACAATATTGCCACAGGGATATGAAACACAGTTCAGGGAATATAATAATGTAAAAATTTTGTGGCGTGTCAGATAGTCACATGTCTTGTTAGGGAGACCACTTCATGGATGAAATAGAGGCTTGATCACTGCACTGTACACCTGAAGCTGATGTTGTATCGTATTGTATGCCAACTGCAACTGAATATGTGGGTGGTCACGGGATGTGGAGTATGCTGTGGAGACGTGTCAGGGGAGTTGTGATGGATATGTATGATATGGGGGGGGAGTGGGGTGGCGAACTGGGGGAGGGGGGTTTTCACTTTGGGGGGTAAAGAGTATAACTATTGCATTGTGTTGTACACTGAAAACTAATAAAAAAAATAAATAAAAATAAAAATTAAAAAAAAAAAAATTATCTCTTAAATTTTTTTTTTTTAAAGGTTTTATTGGGGAATTGGCAGAGGGGAATAGCGTTGGGGAATCGGGGAAGGGGAACAGACAAGTTGCTGTCTTTTTGTTCTTCAGTCTAGTTGCGGAGGATGTTGCTTCACTGTTGGTATCGTCATTGCGTTCTTCCCGGATGAGGCAGATCAGTCGTTGGCCTCTGGATGTCGCTCACCGCGGCTATTGACCGCTCACGCTGGCTGCGGGCCACTCACTGTAGCCTATGGCAGCCCACTGCAGCAGGGGCTGCAGCCCACACCATCACCGGGACTCGCACAGCCCAGCTCCAGGTGGAGCTGTTGTTAGCTGTAGAGGGCAGTGTCACTGGCCCTCATGTGGGATCCGAACCGGGGCCGCTGGCATCCCAAAACCAGCGCTTAACCAATGCGCCACTCGGCCGGCCCTTAAATTTTTAATTATTGTATTTTTTTTTCATTTCTAGGAGATATGACTAATTCTTCTTTTAAGAATGCTTATCTTTTGCTTATATTATCAAGTTTATCTTTCATTTCTTAAAACCCATTAAGGAAACTTCTTCAATATTCTTTACCAAATAACTCCAATATCTCAAGTTTTTGTAGGCTGGATTCTGCTACTTATTGTTTTTGTGGGCTTTTACTTATATTTTGTTCTTTTTAAATTGTTTGGTATTGCAAGCAATCCAATTTCCACAGAAGTTTCTGTATTGAAATTTTTTATTATTTTTTAAAGAATTTATTGGGGAATTGGGGAATTAGGGAAGGGGAACAGCATTGAGGAACCAGGAAAGGGGAACAGACAAGTTGCTGTTATTTTGTTCTTCAGTCTAGTTGTGGAGGACATTTCTTCACTGACCCATGTTGGTATCATCATTGCACTCTTCTTGGGTGAGGCAGATCAGTCGCTGGCCTCTGGACGGCCTCTCACAGCAGTTCTTGGCAGCTCACACGGGCTGCCAGCCGCTCACGCTGACTGCCGGCCACTCACTGTAGCCTATGGCAGCCCACTGCAGCAGGGGCTGCAGCTATGCCGTTCTGGGGACTCACAGCAGCCCAGCTCCAGGTGGAGCTGTTGTTCACCATCTTAGCTGTAGAGGGCAGTGTCACTGGCCCTCATATGTGGGAACCGAAATAGGGCCGCTGGCGTCCCAAGCCAGCTCTTAATCAATGCGCCACTTGGCCAGCCCTGTATTGAATTTCTTGACGGTCTGAGATAAAGGTTGGCTCCTCAAGAATGGATTTAGGCTTTCTTCTGTTATTTTCTGGGGCCACTATAAATTTAGGATAACTTCAAATTACTTTTTGAGCCAAAGAGTTCATGTGAACTCAGGCTGCAAAGTCGTATGAGGACCAGCCTGTGGTTCAAGTTTCACAGGGAAAGTTTCTGTCTTATATAACAAGCTTTGAAGTAGTCAGTTTACCTTGAAGTTTCAGATGAAGGTGAGGGGTGGAGGTAAAGGAGTGGGTTTGTTTCCAGTGTTTAATTCAGGATGCAGTACTATAAAGTCCTATTTATATGGGAGAACAACTAGTAGATTCCCCACCTGCTTGAGCTGCAATTTTTATCTTCTGTCTCTAAGATCTACCAGGTAATGAAAATTGGTGCTTATGTTCATTGTGCTTGTGTCATTATGTAATGACACAAATGACCTCAGTTTGAAAGCCAATATCAGTGTTTGATTTTTGCAACTGAATTTCACTCAGTTCTTAGCCTGATAATTCTTTCCTTTTTGTCTCCTCATGGATGCATTCAAGGCAATTAAATACACATATAGGAGGAGGAATAGGTAAGGATATGGTATGGGTATAGGTATGGGTATGGGTATAGATAGAAATATAGACATAAACATAGATGTAATTTGTATTCATTTTCATCAGCAGATTTACTCTGTGTACACAGTCCACATTCCTCTGTATATTCTCGTCTTTTACTCCCTTAAAAACTTGATCATGAATCCAATTTAACCCTTAAAATGTATATCTACACATTTTAAAATTCAAACTGAAATGTTTTGTTTGACTTCAGTTTCATTTAATATTTGATGCTTAAATAATTTTTCATTCATTAACTATTAACCAAGGAAACTATCTGAAAAGATACATTCACACAGGAAAAAAATGTAAGATGAAATGCAGATGAAAGAACAACGGGAAAATATTTTATATATTCAACAAATACTTATTAGCCACTTCCTGTATGTCAAAAAAAAATGTGGTAGGTACAAGGGATGTGGGGTGGATGAATTGGGTTTTGTCCTTATCCTCCTGAATCTTACAAACTACATACATGATCATCAGAGTCTATGGTAGAATTAACTTTTTCTCTCTTCTTCAGATACTCATGTTCTATATGCTCAGCCTCCTCTCCCTACTAGACATCATGTTCTGCAGTGCCATCATCCCCTTAGATCCTGGCCACCTTCTAGTTTAGCCTCAGGCTCATCAGCTCCTTTCTTTGCTTCCTTCAGATGTACATCATGAATTCCTTCCTTGCCATGGAGTCCTGCACATTCATGATCATGGCCTATGACCGCTATGTGGCCATCTGCCATCCACTGAGGTACCCATCCATTATCACTGACCAATTTGTAGCCAAGGCTGCCATTTTTATTTTGGCCAGGAATGTCCTTTTTACAGTGCCCATCCCTATTCTTTCAGCACGACTACATTATTGTGAGAGAACTGTCATTGAGAATTGCATCTGCGCCAATATGTCTGTCTCCAGGCTCTCCTGTGATGACGTCACCATCAATCGCCTCTACCAACTTGCTGGAGGCTAGACTCTGCTAGGATCTGACCTCATCCTCATCTTCCTCTCCTACACCTTCATTCTTCGAGCTGTGCTGAGACTCAAGGCAGAGGGTGTTGTGGCCAAGGCCCTAAGCACGTGTGGCTCCCACTTAATTCTTATCCTTTTCTTCAGCACCATCCTTCTGGTCTTCGTCCTCACTCATGTGGCTAAGAAGAAGTTCCCCCCTGATGTGCCAGTCCTCTATCACATTGTCTCTGCAGCCCTCAACCCCATTGTTTATGGAGTGGGAGACCAGGAGATCAAGCAAGAAATCCAGAGGTTATTGAAGAAAGGGTGGAAATAAGGACAACTGGATTTCTGAATTCCTAAAATAAGGTGACGTTTGAGTCTATAACGGGGGAGTGGGCTGAAATTCATATCTATGAGTTATAATCTCAAACTGGATAATGAGATACTGTGTCCTCTTTAGTAAAACTTCAGTTTCCTTTTATGTTTCCCTTTCTCTCACCCCTCCATCAGAAATTGTATTGTCCCTTTCTCCTTTTCCCCATGAGTATAATCAATCTCATTTTGCCCCAAATGCTGTTTCCTTAGAGCAAGTTTTAAAGTGAAAAATTTATGTTCTTGATCATTCAACTCTTAATAGGTCATGAATTTTATATTCTTGAGTATACAACTGTGGATATTTTGTGGGTTGTGTTGGATAATGTGTAATGGATTCTGTTTCTTATTTCCACAGAAGGGGACATATTGGAGAAAAACACATAGAAGTGACATTTCAGTCCTGATAATGGAAGGTTGCTCCTAGTCTGTAATTGGATGTTTTTCTCTCAGCCTTCAACTACATTATTGTCTTTCTTTGTCTCTCTGTTTCTGTCTTTGTCTCTGCTCTCTCTCCCTCTTTCTTTCCTCTAGAAGACAAGGTGATCTTTTATAATGTGCATTGCAAGAGGGTAAGGGTTTTGCCTGGATTGTTCCTATAGATGACAATTAGCAGTGAGTTTTCTTAGATTTAAAAGACTCCAGGGCCGGCCAAGTGGCGTGGTGGTTAAGCGCTGGCCTTGGAAGCCAGCGGCCCCGGTTCGGTCCCACATATGAGGGCCAATGACACTGCCCTCAAAAAAACAAAATGAAACAAAAAACAAAAACAAAAACAAAAAAAATATATAATGTTAAAAAATAAAAAAATAAAAGACTCCAAATTTTCCTCTTAATTGGTCTGTGGTTTAGATAGATACTTATCTTTTGGGTCCAGTAATAACACTGAAATATAAACTAAACTATATGAAGATTGTTTTCTTATTTATTGGGTAGTTTCTAAGCATATTTTACCTGGAAATTCTTAGTTATTAAGATACAAAAATAAATGGAACTTTTTTTGCCTCTAGGAGCTTAAAGTATGGTTAGGAGGAATACAAATATGAGTTCCTGGAATATAATCTTCTCAACTGGAGAGGATGAGGTAGAAGAAGGTACCTGTATGGGCAGCAAGATACTTGGCAACATAAGGAAACACTGGGTAGAGTGTTAGAAGGTCTAAGTTATATGCCTTGTACAACCACAAGGGGAAAAAAAAGAAAGTTTGAGCTCCTAGGAACAAATCAGGTGGTGTCACTTCTCATTAATCATATTTTACCTAAGAACAGTTTGCAGTTTGTTTTAGAAATCTTTTCTAGGTATAAGCCTTTGTGCCTTAGTGATGACTTGTAAGTTTTGACCATGGAAGGAAAATATCTCAATAGTTGAATACCAATACTATCCCCAAAGTCTGGATCTTTCTGCCTTAACTGAAAATACCTGGGTTACATCCTTGGCCTATGTAAGCCTTTATTTTACAAACTCTGTCCATTACTTTTTCTTCTTCATCTCGCAATGAAGACAAATGAACTTGTATTTCATTTCTCTCCTTCTGGGTATCACTATGAGCTATTATTTCAAAAATAATCATACACTCACATAATTAAAAGTATATGATCAGGGCTGGCTGAGTGGCTCAGTTGGTTAAGAGCTCACTCAAGAGTGCGAGCTGAGCTCTGAGCAACAGCAGTTCGATGCCCAGCCAGAGCTGAGCAGCCTCTGAGCTGCCAACAGATAGCAGGATGGCTCAGCTAAAAAAAAAAAAAAGTATATGATCAACATTTTAATTTGGGATAATACATTTCTCAAAAGTATTAATAATCTGTCAAGGTCCAACTAGATTCACACAATAGACAACTTTTCTCATTACTACTTGAAGAAGAACTCCCTAAAATCTTATTCTCTCAAACATTTCAACATAAGAAAAATGGCTTGGTTTAAACACGGAAAGGTCTTACAAATAAAAAGATATAATTTCCTAAGGTCAATTTAAGCTACCACCTCTTAGGAAACACTAAGTTTTAACAATATTATATATTCACATCTACTCATCAAGGGCACTGATGTACCAGGTTCACGTTGTATAGAAAACCTAGATCTCTCTAATTAGCTACTAGAAGAACCTCGAATGTAAAAAAAAAAAACAAAAGAGAGAGAGAGAGAGTGAGAGAGAGAGGGTGGAGAGGTTATACTGGGGGATTTAGAGCACATTCTACCCTAGGATAAAAAATCTTTACATCAGCTTTGTCTTCCAAAATAGACTGGGGAGATCTTTATATGTAAAAAAAAAAATGTATGTCTGAAAGCTTTGCATTGTTTTTTTAAGGTACATGTTTATATATTTGTCTCCCTATGAAAGCACTATGGACAAATTCATTTGATAAACAAAGTGAAGAGGTTTAGCAATGGTTTTATCCCATTAAAATAGTTGATATTAATGAAGATGTCCTCTAGAACAGCGCTGTCCAATGTGAGTCAAATATTTAAAGATTTTGGTAGCAAAGTTAAAAAAAATTAAAAGAAAAAAATTAATTTTAATAATGTATTATATTTAATCCAATATATTTAAAATATCATTTAAGGGCCGGCCGAGTGGCGCATTGGTTAAGCGCTGGTTTTGGGATGCCAGCGGCCCCGGTTCGGATCCCACATGAGGGCCAGTGACACTGCCCTCTACAGCTAACAACAGCTCCACCTGGAGCTGGGCTGTGCGAGCCCCAGTGATGGTGTGGGCTGCAGCCCCTGCTGCAGTGGGCTGCCATAGGCTACAGTGAGTGGCCCGCAGCCAGCGTGAGCGGTCAATAGCCGCGGTGAGCGACATCCAGAGGCCAACGACTGATCTGCCTCATCCGGGAAGAACACAATGACGGTACCAACAGTGAAGCAACATCCTCCGCAACTAGACTGAAGAACAAAAAGACAGCAACTTGTCTGTTCCCCTTCCCCGATTCCCCAACGCTGTTCCCCTCCACCAATTCCCCAATAAAAAAATCTTTAAAAAAAAAAAAAAAAAGAAATAGTATAATTCTGTCATTAAAATATCTCATGCATTTTAAAAAAAATAAATAAATAAAAATAAAATATCATTTAACACATCACACATAATAAGAGAATTTAATAATGATATATTTTACATTCTTTTATTGTGTACTAAATCGTGAAATCCAGTGTATATTTTACATTCACAGCATATTTCAGTTGGAACTACCCACATTTCAAGTGCTTGATAGCCACATGTAGCTAGTGACTACTCTATTGATCAGTGCAGCACTGGAAGCTTTAAAAGACAAATGAAAATGGGTAGAAGAGCAATTGAATTGGGTGAAAATATGTTCTCTTTGGAAAATATTTAAAACTGTATTTTTTTTCTTCTTGGGTGTGATTTTTTTTTTTCTCTTTTTTTTATGTTTTGCCACATGGAGAAAAGAAAGCCAGGGTTTCAGAAGCTGAATGAGAACTTTTTATCTTAAAATGCTGCATGACATGAGTGCTAAATTCTGGAGACCAATGTGAAAAGACTAAAATAAGACAAGGCTCATTTACTGGCTTTCGACAACCTACAGTTCTCAAATCCTACAGTGACAGAGTTGAAATAGAGCTATGTAGAAACCTTCGAAGTTACAGAGCCTAAGGAAAATGTTAATAGAGATTTTATGTAATCTGTCATTTGTAATTTGTAATATAAACATAATTCAAAATTTGTAATTATTTAGATTTTCTTTATTTAAATATGTGGGAGTGTTTAAAGTAGTTATTTTGTGCTATATTATCTTAATAAAATATATTTTATATGAAATGTTTAATAATGAAATTGCTATCATTTATTATTCAATAAAACATCTGAACAGGAAAACTGTCTCTTCAGATGAAATAGCCACTATTTATAAAATGTCAAAGCTCAGATTTTGTTAGTGAGACTTTGTATTTTACTCATACTGTACCGATAAGTAGGCCCTTTTTCCTATGTCCAGAAGGAGTGAGTCAGATATTTGAGAGCAGATCCGGTTGACACTGGATATTGGGCCAGAGAACAATGCAGAGCACATACAGAGAATGGCAATGACCCGTCAAGCCAACATTTAACATATTATCTATCAAATATGCATTTACACCTAATGTAGACAAATTCTTATCATGGTGCTAGGGCAGCAGTAATGAGTAAATAGGCAAGGTCCATGTTTACTATATTCTGGTGGTGAATTCCAGACAATGAACAAATCATCAAAAATATAGGTAATTTCAGAAAATAAGTGCTAAAAATGAAATTGTACAGGATTATGAGTGAGAAAATGATGTGAGGTGAGGAAAGGAAAAAATGTAAATGTGATATTTAAGATAAATCTCTCCAGTATGATCTATTTGAAGTATGGTCATAAAAGAAGAAAATAAGTCATAAGTCATTATTTGTGATATAGGGAAGGTATGTTCCAATGGATCGTATACTACATGCAAAGGCTCTGAAACTGGAAGAAGCAGAAGTCCAGGAAGCAGTGGGAAAGCCCAACAGCTAAGAAGGACATAGCCAAGAAGAACCTAAAGTAGAAATCCAAGATAGTGACCACTTGGCAGGATGTCAAGACCCCAATATAGAAGAGGATTTGAAGGTCTAAAGAGAATATTATAAGACCTTGAGTTTGAGCCAAAACAAGAATATAGTCCTATGAACTAAAAGCAAACAGAAGAAGAAATTGGGCCTGAAAATCAGAAGGCCCTTTATCGGAACCAGGCTTTTTGGAGGGAGCAGAGATTGGGATTGAGTTTGAGTGA
This sequence comes from Aselliscus stoliczkanus, assembly GCA_033961575.1. NCBI lineage: Eukaryota > Metazoa > Chordata > Mammalia > Chiroptera > Hipposideridae > Aselliscus > Aselliscus stoliczkanus. Next base: position 91,076,858 of record CM066736.1, read on the forward strand.
TGAAAGTAAAATAATCCCTCTCTTGGATATCTACCCCAAAAATCTGAAAACGTTTATCTGTAAAGATATATGTGCTCCAATGTTCATTGCAGCTTTATTTATGGTGGTCAACACATGGAAACAACAAAAATGTCCTTCAATAAATGACTGGATAAAGATGTGGCATATATAAACAATGGAATACTGTTCTGCCATAAGAGAAAACGAAATAGTGCCATTTACAACAACATGGATGGATCTTGAGATTATTATGCTAAGCAAAATAGGTCAGACAGAAAAAAGTCAAGAACCATATGATTTCACTGATATGTGGGATATAAAACTGAAAATAACAAGGAACAAAAACTCATAGACATAGACAACAGTTTAGTAGTTACCAGAGGATAAAGGGGGAAAGGGGTGGTAGATGAGGGTAAATGGGGTCAAATATATGGTGATGAAAGGAGAACTGACTCTGGGTGGTGAACACACAATGTGATATAAATGTGTATTACATAATTGTACACCTGAAACCTATGTAACTTTACTAACCATTGTCACCCCCAATAAACTTTAATTTACAAAAAGAAAGTAAAATAAAATATTTTATTACTAATATTAATAAATAAAAATATTATCATAAGGCTAAACCAAGGTCATGATATTAGTGTGATAGTATGAATATTGTGGGTACCTCAACTCTGGGAGCCAGAAGTCCCAAAGGAAAATAAAAGACTTCACTTTCTATAACAATTACCCAGTTAAAATCAAATTACATTTTGTTATCTTTCATTGCAGCAAAAGTACATTTACATGAGTATCCTCTCTGGAAAACTCATTTCCTTTCTCAATAAGTAAGGTTTTGGGTTTTTTTGTTTTTGTTTTTTGTTTATTTATTAAAGTTTATTGAGATGACAATGGCTAGTAAAGTTACATAGATTTCAAGTGTGTAATTCTGTAATATATCACATTGCGTATTCACCATCCAGAGTCACTTTTATCATTATAATGTCATGGTTATAGTCATGAAAAGTGATCATTTATCCATTCAACAAAATAGATGGACAGTACCTATTCTCCACTAAGAATGTGCTGGAAGCCCACAAGAACTTATGAATGAACTTATTGTATCCTTGTGGAGGGCTGCACATAAATATGTGAATACATGGGGATATATATAAGTCCTTGATGTTCAGAGATATGACCTGCCAGCAGATCTTAAACACAACACAGCACCTCATAGGGCTGAGCTCCCAAAGGTTTTTTTCTCATGCTGAGACACAACCATTCTTTATCCTAACTATATGCCTATCTGACCCAGAAGGGCTTTAAGAGCTTGTTAGTCTTGATTTCTGACTCCCTATCAAGGGAATAAGGTTGACTGTGTCCCTGAGGTCACTGAGAGATTATATCAGTCTCAGTTGTATTGGTCAGATCTCCAACATCAGTGGAGCCAGAACCCTGCTATTTCTTCTGAAAGTGAGTCTGAGAAGAAGAACCTGGAGAGGGACCTGAAGGGCATGGACACCAAGATTTGCCAGAAGACAGATGTCTTCAGTCCGGATGTGCATCCCTGTCCTTTCCTAAATCAAAGGTGCATGAGTAGTCTGAACAGAGGTAGTAGATACAGTCCTATGTGAAAAAAGGACCCTTCTTAACTGCCTTGGCCAATCAGGGGGTTTTATGTACTAGGGATGTACCTAAGCTGGAACTTGTCTATGGAAACTTTGCTAAGGTCTTGGGATAGCTAAAAAGTAGCACCCAGTAAAAGGAATTGGGTTTTTTAGTCTGAAGTCTGGAAACCCTACAAGAGAAAATCTGTATATAAATACTTGATTTGTTGAGCGGGGTAAGAGGGTGGGGAATAAAGTTGCTCTATGTAGTGATAGCAGAAAACAAAGATGTGGATGAGGGCAAGGAAAAGGAGAATAACATGTCTCAGTCCAAATAAAGAATGTCTAAAAGCTAAAATGCTAATACTGGAAAGATCTGCCAGAAAAAAAGTAATTTCCTTTCTGCCTCTGGTTCCAATCCATAACTTTGAAGGATAGACTAGTGGGGATATTTTATAAGCTTATCCAAATACCATGGGGGCTAGGTGATCCTTTTCATCCCTTCCAAGTTTCAGAGTCTGTGTTTCCAGGGTGACATAGTTCCGTCCTGGAGCCTACAAACTGGGCTTGGGTTAGTTACTTGCATTGGTCTCCAGTTTCAGCTGGCTTCCTCAGGCTGACCCTGATAGGGAAAACAAATAATTAGCTTTGAGCTCTCAGTCCTATTCTTGCCATAGACTCTCTTGGATTGCAGAGGAAGATTGGAAAAAGAAGAGTAAAAGCTATATGTATATCCAAGTACTTTTGCCCTAGAGTTGAGGGGACATTCTTTGCTTGATGAGTAAATCATTGGTTAAAGAAATAAGAGAAAAAAAAAAACAAGAGGGAAAAAAAATAGAAAATGAGATGATAAATTCTTCCTTTGACTCTCCAGAAATTTTATCCTAGTGCTGGAAATAATCTTTCCAAGACTACACAGGAAATAAAAAAAATATATATTCTGCTTCTTCTAGGTTTCCTTATGAATTGGCTTTTCCTGCAGCAAAGGTACTTCCACGGGTCTGTATCCTCCAAAAATCAGGCAGGAACCCTTAACCCAGCTTACCTACGGTGAGATTTGAGGCTGTGCTAAGAATAAATATGCAATAAATAATGTTATTACATAAGGTGTGAGCAGAGGAAGAGCAAAAATGCAAAAGGTAGTACAAAATGACATGTTCTGATAGAAGGAAATAGTGTCAGAATTTGACACTGAAATTTGCATATGCTGTGACAAAATCAACTGGTATAACAGTAACTCTGACTTGTATCCTGTGTCTCATTGACAGAAATGATACAACTTTAAAACTGCTTTGAAATTTCCCAAGGCATTATTAATACATGCTATTCTTTTTTTTTATTAAATTTATTGAGGTGACACTGACTAATAACATGATATTGGTTTCAAATGTACAATTCTATAATATGTCATGTATCTATTGCATTTTGTGCTCATCACCCGAAGTCAAATCGCGTTCCATCATCATATTTGACCCCTTTTAACCTAGTCTAATATATACTATTCTTCTTAATAATGAAAAAAGAACGGGAGGTAATGTAAACTCTTGATGTATCTTGAACTAACTTTTGCCTCCAGAAAGAGGGACAGTTCTTGGCAGACACTAATTAGACAGTACTCCCTTGACTTTAAAGCAAAGCATCAAAAGGTGTGAAGAGAGGAGTTGGGAAAGGGGGAAGATAATTAATGTTCACTTTTGCTGAATGAGCAACTCCTAAGAAGGTTGAAATATAAGAAAAAACAAAGTGAACAGCACTGGAAGTCTGGGTCCAAGGACATATATAGATAGAAAAAAATGTGTCATTTTCACAGTTATATCAGATTAGATTCTGATGAATGAAAAGTATTTTCTGGGTTTATATTACTACTCAAAATCCTCTTCTGTCTACTCAGCTCCATTCCAAAAATACCTCTCTACTACTGTACTTAACTTTCAAGAATTGTTGTTATCTTAGGGGGATAGATGTGCTCAGAGACTGAGGAACCAAATATAATATCATCACATTATAGGGCTCAGAGGAATCCTGAGTGACTGTCGAACCAGTGCTCTTTAGCTTATTAGATGTAGTACAGCATAGGTAACTAAAATCTGGGTTTAAAATCAAACAGAATTTTGCATCTAGATTAAAAGTTTTACCAACTGTGATCTTGGAATTTTCTCAGCCTTTCTTCATCCCTTTTCCCTCGTTTGTAAAGTCATATCAGCCACACTTACATATTTTAACTTAGTGCCTGGTAAGAGTTGTAAGTCCATTCAACACACTTCAAACATTTTACATTTTCCCAGCTATGTAAACAGATGCAAAACAGTGAAGAGGAAATACCAGCGAAATAAAGTAATTTACACTCATGGGATGACACCTGAGCAGAACATCTGTACACAGTAGACAGATCTCAGGACCACACACAGCATAACTTTAAAGACTCCTGACACACTGATCTTGAGCATTTTGCAAGCATCTCTCACTGCAACAAGTAACTCATTTTTCATAGCCTTCTTTGGATTTGCCTTTAAAATTCAGCAGGAGGAGGGTTCTGGATACACTTTCATGGGAATGATGTTACTCCTCACCTATGCTCTCAAAATATTCTGCACACTTCTCTGTCATTATTCTTATCATTCCATCTTATGATTCTCTTATAAATGTCAATCCCCGGGGCATTGTCACTTCCTTGAGAACAATAGTAAAGTTAATGTTTGTGTTCCCTGTGTATAAAGAGTAAGTAAAAGATAAATAAGAAGAAAGCAGGGCGGCTGAGTGGCGCGGTGGTTAAGCGCTGGCGTGGGAAGACAGCGGACCCTATTCGGTCCCACATATGAGGGCCAGTGACACTGCCCTCAAAAAAAAAAAAAGAAGAAGAAGAAAGGAGTGACAACACTGAACAGCATCTGGTGTGGATGCTGGGGACATTATCTGGGCAACTGAGCAAAGAGATTCTAGAGGAATCACTGAAGACCAGTTTCACCAACTCCACACTGCTGAAATAACAGGGCTTATTTTATCACAATCTTTAATTGCAAGGACACTGCCTCATAAAATATTGGCTCATAACTCATTCTATTTTATAAGATTTTTCCATTCAAAAATTAGAAATATTACAGAAATGAGAAGCAAAATTTGTAAAAGATTAAAATGAATTTATTTGCCGTATGTAACATGCAAAATTTCCATTTAAAGCAATAAACCTGCTAGAAACCATAAGTTACACCCAATTAAGCCAAAATTTTCTCTCATTTTGTCAGTGCAGTCAAAGGCTAACTTTGATCCTAACTTTTTAGATCATAAAAGGAAATCTGCAGAAACAAAATCCACAAGATGACACCTCACAGAAATGGCTCCACTGGGGTTTCAGACTTCCTCCTGAATTGTTTCGTCAGGTCACCCAAATGGCAGCACTGGCTGTCCCTGCCCCTCAGCCTCCTCTTCCTCCTGGCCATGGGGGCCAACACTATTCTCCTGATCACCATCCGGCTGGAGGCCTCTCTGCACCAGCCCATGTACTACATGCTCAGCCTCTTGTCCCTGCTGGACATGGTGCTCTGTCTGACTGTCATTCCCAAGGTCTTGGCAATCTTCTGGTTTGACCTCAAGTCTATTAGCTTCTCTGCCTGCTTCCTTCAGATGTACATCATGAATTCCTTCCTTGCCATGGAGTCCTGCACATTCATGATCATGGCCTATGACCGCTATGTGGCCATCTGCCATCCACTGAGGTACCCATCCATTATCACTGACCAATTTGTAGCCAAGGCTGCCATTTTTATTTTGGCCAGGAATGTCCTTTTTACAGTGCCCATCCCTATTCTTTCAGCACGACTACATTATTGTGAGAGAACTGTCATTGAGAATTGCATCTGCGCCAATATGTCTGTCTCTAGGCTCTCCTGTGATGATGTCACCATCAATCGCCTCTACCAATTTGCTGGAGGCTGGACTCTGCTAGGATCTGACCTCATCCTCATCTTCCTCTCCTACACCTTCATTCTTCGAGCTGTGCTGAGACTCAAGGCAGAGGGTGTTGTGGCCAAGGCACTAAGCACATGTGGCTCCCACTTCATTCTTATCCTTTTCTTCAGCACCATCCTTCTGGTCTTCGTCCTCACTCATGTGGCTAAGAAGAAGGTCCCTCCTGATGTACCAGTCCTGCTCAATGTCCTCCACCATGTCATCCCTGCAGCCCTCAACCCCATTGTTTATGGAGTGCGAACCCAGGAGATCAAGCAAGGAATCCAAAAGTTATTGAAAAAAAGATGGAAATAAGGACAACTGGATCACTGAATTCCGTAAATAGGATGACTTATTAAAATCAGTTACTAAGAAATTGGATTGAAACCCATAGGTCAGAATTCAAGGAGAAAAGTAAGTTTAATTCTGAAACAATTTCTTGACTCTCCCTCTTCTTTAAGCTCCAATGTTTCCCTTAAAAGTTTGTCAATTCTGTGACTTAAAAAAATTTTTTTTCAATCTTTATGACTCTATTTTGTCTAAAATGTATCAACTTAGGAAGATGAATTCTGTAGTGGAGAAGTAAATCATAGTTAATATTATATTTACTATTTCTGTACATGTAATTTAAAAAATAACTATGTATGTAAATATCCTTGCTTGCAATGTATTATTAATATTATTATTGTTATTACCTCAGTTGCATAACGCAGTTATAAAAAGACCACAGCATTTGAAATGTCAGCCCTGAATGATGAAAAGTAGCTAGAGTCCATAAATAAATCTCTTTCACTACCTCCAACCAGGCTTCTAATCTTGACCAAGCAAAGCCTGTGTCTTTCAAATGCAACCCTTGGAAGTGTAGGGCTCTTGCAAGAATTGCGCACATGTGGACAAATGAGATTTACTAAGTTTAAGGGAAGGAATTATCATATAAAGCCTCTTCCTCAATGCCTTGACACTATTGTATGTGCTTGAAGCTTCACCTTCAGTATTCATGATGGCTCAGTTTGCGATGTGTATGTAGGGCTCTGCTTTGGTGTACTACTATGTCACACTATCAGAAGATGTTCCAGTAATGGCACTGAAATATAGGGTGTATTATTAATTAAAGAAAGACTTTCCAGGGGCCGGCTGAGTGGTGCGCTGGTTAAGAACTGGCTTGGGATGCCAGCTCTGAGCAGCAGGGCCCTGGTTCGGATCCCACATATGAGTGCCAGTGACACTGCCCTCTATAGCTAAGATGGTGAACAGCAGCTTCACCTGGGGCTGGGCTGCTGTGAGTCGCTGGGCGATGGTGTAGATGCAGCCCCTGCTGCAGTGGGCTGCCATAGGCTACAATGAGTGGCCAGCAGCCAGCGTGAGCGGCCGGTAGATGGTGTGAGCTGTGTGAGCTGCCAAGAGCTGCTGTGGGCAGCCTTCCAGAGGCCGGCGATCAATCTGCCTCACCCAGGAAGAGCACAATGACGATACCAACATGGGCCAGAGAAGCAAAGTCCTCCACAACTAGACTGAAGAACAAAAAGGACAGCAACTTGTCTGTTCCCCTCCCCCAATTCCCCAATAAAATCTTTAAAAGAAAGAAAGACTTTCCAAACAACTGCTCTGATGCAAGGACTTTGTTATAGCTCAAGGGTATGAAGATGCACAGAAAAAATTTTCAATCATTGAGGAAATCATATGCTGTTTACACAGAATATATAGCAATCTAGACCCTATAATGTTGAAGAAATGTTTTCTTCTACATAGAAGGAAGTAGAAAGAAATGTGGTACAAATAAGTACAGGAATTGACTTGAAAAAGAGAATAAGGCTGAGATGAGGAGATAGAAGCTCTGTCCTCTAGGCCTTGAACAACCACAAACAAGATGTGTGATGGGGAGCAAATCAGCAGCCTCACTGAGTTTCAGAGTCCTCCTCTGTTACATGAAGATAGTGAACTAGTTATTTTAATGTATATTTCCAGTTCTAAGAGTCTATAAAACCATGTCCTGCCTTAAGACAGGCATCACTCACATTGAGTCTCTTTTTTGTATTTCTTCCTTTTAAACCCAGGCATAGACACTTCCCACATTCCTTCATGACAGCTGAAATTAAATGGAAAATTTGAACATTGTATCAGGATTAATTTCCAAATACTACAATTTATGATTTTGTTCACGGCATGCCTGAAATCCAAGTGTCTGAAAGATCATTTACACACTCACATCATTACACGTCTCAGTCTACATTCTCCTATGCAGAACAAGCTTATGGTGCCTTCTAATGGAAGGACTCCATATATGTTTACCACTTGGTGCAATAGCTGGGAAGCCCCAATAGACAAAGCATTTCCCTCTAAAAAAACTGAATTGTACTATTTGAGTCTTCATCTTGTCTTTAAGACTGACATGTTCCCAGGATTACTGATGGAAGAAATATCAATGTCATTCAGGTATCGGGTATACTTGACCAAAAATTATGGGTTCCTGCCTTCTGATTCCAAAATGAAAATGTCTCAAAATCCACTACCAGTACAGTCCCAAAATCTGGGCCATTTAGCTTGAGATAAAATAATAGATGAATCACTGATCTATTTAAGGTATAGTCTTCCACACTTTGTCAATTCTTTAATTCTCCATCCAGTAATGAAAAGAAATCAATTTTGAACTTCTTCCTATAGTCTCGATTTTCACAACTGTTGGACTCCTATTAGCATCTTCTTGAAAATGAAAATGCATTTACATCATTCTAATAATAAACTAAAATTTCAAGTAATATTAGGTCTAAATTCCATTTACATGATGCAGTATTATATAAACCAGTAAAGCCAACTAAAATATCACCCTTGCAAATAATACTATTGGAGAAGAAGGTCTTAATTCAATATATTTATAACTAAATCAATAAGAAGGATTCTCAAAATAAAAATAGGATCTGCTGCTAAAGCAAATTTAATCAACTACTATTATGCAATAGATAAAGCTTGCAATCTCTAAATGATATTTTGCAACACATTTCCATCAATGCTCTAAAAACTAAGAGGTCTAATAGTGACTCACATCAACTTGCCTCAAAGCAAACACAGATTTTTCATTAACATGGCAGAATGAAGCTTAGATGAAATGGCTGCTCAAAATCGAGGAATTTATCAAAATCTATTTCTACTAAAAGAGAGTTTTGAAGTTTTTTATATTATTTAAAATGCTGCATTCTTTTGTCTACTATAACTTTTTAAATGTGGAAGGAGAAACTCTGGCTTATTTTTTAAATCTATGCCCAATTTCTATGTGAAAAGCACAATAGAGAACAACAGTGTATCTCACTCAAAATATGTGATATGAATGAAGATTTTCTCCAGCTACAGATGAAAAACTCAGTAAAATGGATAGGATAAGCAAGTTCATTGGACCAGAAAAAGAAGTTCACTCTAAAAGATTGACAATAGTAACAAATGAAATTTCTCTCATTTGTTTCTGCTTGATCACAAAGAGAAAAGAAAGCCAGAAAATTAGGATGGGTTACAAATTCTTTGCACTAAAATAATGAGAGAGCAGGATATAAAATATTAGAAAACATGGTGAAAAGATTAAAATGGCAGGAATCTTGTTGATTAGCTTTATGTGTGTCAAAAAGACCCAAAGTCCTACAATTACAGGATTGAGGCTGAAGATGAGCCATAAATATATCCTGAAAAATGTTATTCTTAATTAGCTTTAATTAGTGAATAATAAGGAATATTAACATTAGGGTAAGCAATAGTTGTTCATGTTAAGTTGATCAGAAACAATTTTATCATAGTTTTTTATTATTTTTTTTATTATTATTAATAGTTACAGATGTACAATACTATGCAACACTTATCTTTTTCACCCCTTACATACTGACTACTTCTCCCCCTCCTCTGTCCTCCCACCCCCAATATCATACATATCTATTACAATTCCATTGACTCCATCCCCATACTATAGTCCACATCCCATGACTATATATGTGTTAAATTACAGTCAACATCTAATATTAATCAGTGGCAGCTTCAGATGTACAGTGCAGTAGTCAGGCCACTACACCGTCAAAGAAGTGGTCTCCCTGACAAGAAATGAGTCCATTTGGTCCCCTAACAAAATATTTACAACCTTATTGATTATATTCCCTAAACTGTCTCTTCTGTCTCTGTGGTAGTATTGTATTACCAGTTTATGTTGCCTAATCCCTTCCCCTTCTCCCTCGTGACCACCCCCATCCCATCTAGCCCTCATCAGTTTTTCCTTTGGGTCTCTAAGACTATTTCTGTTTATTTTGCTGGTTTATTCAGTTCTTTAAATTCCACATATAAGTGAGATCATATGGTATTTGTCTTTCTCTGACTGACTTGTTTCACTTAGTATAATGTTCTCAGTCCATCCATATTGTTGCAAATGATACAATTTCTTCCTTCTTTAGAGCTGCATAATACTCCATTGTGTAAATGTACCACCGTTTCTTAATCTAGTCATCTACCGATGGGCATTTCGATTATTTCCAAGTCTTGGCTATTGTAAATAGTGCTGCAATGAACATACGGGTGCACATATTTTTTCAAATTAGTGTCTTGGGTTTTTCAGGATAAATACCTAGGAGTGGAATTGCTGGGTCAAAAGGTAGTTCCATTTCCAGTTTTTTGAGATACCTCTTACTGACTTCTATAGTGGCTGCACCAATCTGCAATCCCACCAACAGTGCAGCAGGGTCCCCTTTTCCCCACAGCCCCGCCAGCACTTGTTGTTTGTTGATTTATTGATAATAGCCATTCTGACCAGAGTGAGGTGGTATCTCATTGTGGTTTTTATTTGCATTTCCCTAATGACCAGTGAGGTTGAACATTTTTTCATATGCCTGTTGGCCATGTGTATGTCCTCTTTAGAGAAATGTCTCTTCATTTCCTCTGCCCATTTTTTAATTGGGCTGTTTGTTTGTTTTGGTTTTGAGTTACATGAGTGTTTTATAAATTTTGGATATTAACCCCTTATCAGATATATCATTGACAAATATATTCTCCCATTCAGTAGGCTTCCTTTTTGTTTTATTGATGGTTTCCTTCGTTGTGAAAAAAAACTTTTAAGTTTGATATAATCCCATATGTTCATTTTTTCTTTTACTTCCCTTGCCCGTGGGAATGTATCAGTAAAAATATTACTCAGGGTAATGTCTGCAGATTTACTCCCAATATTTTCTTCTAGGAGTTTTATGGTTTCAGATCTCACATTTAAGTCTTTAATCCATTTTGAATTTGTTCTTGTATATGGTGTAAGGAGGTAGTACAGTTTCATTTTTTTGCATGTGTCAGTCCAATTTTCCCAGCACCATTTATTAAATAGACTATCTTTACTCCAATGTAAATTCTTGCTTCCATTGTCATACATTAACTGTCCATATATGCCTGGATTTATTTCTGGGCTTTCTGTTCTGTTCCATGGTCTATGTGCCTGTTTTTATGCCAGTACCATACTGTTTTGATTACTGTAGGCTTGTAGTATGTTTTGATGTCTGGTAGTGTGATACCCCTGACTTTGTTCTTATTGCTCATTATTGCCAAGGCTATTCGGGATCTTTTATGGTTCCATATAAATTTTAGGATTATATTTTCTATTTCTGTGAAAAATGCCCTTGGTAGTTTGATAGGAATTGCATTGAATCTATATATTGCTTTAGGCAGTATGGACATTTTAACTGTATTAATTCATCCTATCCATGAGCATGGTAGGTGTTTCCATTTATTTGTATCTTCTTTAATTTCTTTCTTCAGTGTCTTATAATTTTCTGAGTACAGATCTTTTACTACTTTGGTTAAATTTATTCCTAGGTATTTTATAATTCTTGAAGCAATTGTAAATGGGACAGATTTCTTAATTTCTCCTTCTGTTAGATTATTATTGGTATATGAAAATGCCACTGATTTCTGAACATTGATTTTGTATCCTGCTACCTTATTGAATTCGTCTATCTCCTTCAATAGTTTTTTGATGGAGTCTTTGGGGTTCTCTATATATAGTTTCATGTCATCTGCATATAATCACAATTTTACTTCTTCCTTGCCAATTTGGATGCCTTTTATTTCTTTTTCTTGTCTGATTGCTGTGGCTAGAACTTCCAGACAATGTTGAATAAAAGAAGAGTACGTGGACAGCCTCATCTTGTTCCTGTTCTTAAGGGGAATGGTTTTAGGTTTTCCCCATTGAGTATGAGGTTAGCTATAGGTTTATCATATATGGCCTTTACTATGTTGAGATATGATCCCTGTATTCCCATTTTGCTAAAGGTTTTTAATATAAATGGCTGTTGGATTTTGTCAAATGCTTTTTCTGCATCTATTGATATGATCATGTGACTTTTATTCTTCATTTTGTGGATGTGGTGTATCACATTAATTGATTAATGGATGTTGAACCAGCCTTGCATAGTAGGGATGAAACCCACTTGATCATGATGTATGATCTTCTTAATATATTGCTGAATTCTGTTTGCTAATATTTTATTGAGAATTTTTGCATGTATATTCATCAGGGATATTGGCCTGTAGTTTTACTTTTTTGTGATGTCTTTATCTGGTTTTGGAATCAGGGTGATAGTGCCTTCATAAAAAAAAATTGGAAGCCTTCCCTTCTTATGGATTTTTTGGAATAGTTTGAGAAGAATAGGTGATAGTTCTTATTTGAATGTTGGATGAAATTCACTTGTGAAGCCATCTGGTCCAGGGCTTTTGTGGTTGGGAGCTTGTCGATTACTATTTCAATTTCCTTGGTAGTAATCAGAATATTTAGATTTTCTATTTCTTCTCAAGTTAGCTTTGGAAGGTTACATGCCTCTAGAAAATTATCCATTTCTTGCAGATTGTTAGATTTGTTGGCATATAGTTGCTCATAGAAATTTCTTAAAATTATTTGTATTTCTGTGGTGTCTGTAGTAATTTCCCCTCTTTCATTTCTGATTTTACTAAGTTGAGTCCTCTCTCTCTTTTTTTTTTTTTTTCTGATGAGCCTGGCTGGAGGTTTGTCAATTTTGTTTATCTTCTCAAAAAACCAGCTCTTGGTTTCATTGATCTTTTGTATTGTTTTTCTGTTCTCCATATTGTTTATTTCCACTCTGGTGTTTATTATCTCCTTTCTTGTACTCCTTTTTTTGCTGTTCTTTTTCCAGCTCCTTGAGGTGTAAGGATAACCTGTTGATTTGAGATTTTTCTTCCTTCTTTAGGTAGGCCTGCTGTGCTATGAACTTCCTTCTTTGGACTGCTTTCGCTGCATCCCAGAGATTTTGGGTCGTGGTGTTTTCATTTTCATTTGTCTCGAGGTATCTTTTGATTTCCTCCTTGGTCTCATTTGCGACCCACTCACTATTTAGTAGCATGTTATTTAGCCTCCATTTATTTGACAGTTTTCCGGGGTTCTTATAATTTATTTCTAGTTTCATAGTATTGTGGTCAGAGAAGACACTTGAAATGATTTCAATCTTCTTAAATTTATTGAGACTTGTTTTGTGGCCTAACATGTGGTCTATCTTAGAAAATGTTCCATGTGCACTTGAGAAGAATGTATATTCGCTAGCTTTGGATGAAATGCTCTGAAAATGTCTGTTAAATCCAGCTGGTCTAATGTATCATTTAAGGTCACTGTTTCCACATTGATTTTCTGTCTGGAGGATCTGTCCATTGGTGACAGCGGGGTGTTGAAGTCCCCTACTATGATAGTGTTACTGTTGATCTCTGTCTTTATGTCTGACAATATCTGTTTTATATATTTAGGTGCTCCTATGCTAGGTGCATAGATATTTACTATGGTTATGTCCTCTTGTTGGATCTATCCCTTTATTATTATGAAGTGTCCTTCTTTGTCCTTTATTATATTCTTCAATTTAAAGCCATTTTATCTGATATAAGTATCGCTACTCCACGTTTTTCTCAGTTCCATTTGCATAAAATACTTCACTCCATCCCTTTACTTTCAGCCTGTATGTGTCTTTTAATCTGAGGTGTGTCTCTTGTATACAGCATATGCAGGGGTCTTGCTTTCTTATCCATTCAGCCACCCTACGTCTTTTGATTGGAGCAGTCAATCCATTTACATTTAATGTGATTATTGATAGGTGCATAGTTATTGCCATTTTGTTATTTGTGTTCCTAGTCCTCCTTAGTTAGGTTGTTTTTCTCTTCTGCTTAAAGAGGCCCTTTTAACATTTCCTGCAAAGGTGGCTTGGTGGTAATGAATTCCCTTAGCTTATTCTTTTCTGGGAAGCTCTATATCTCTCCTTCAATTTTAAATAACCTTGCTGGATACAGCAATCTGGGTTGTAGGCCTTTATTTTTCATCACTTTGAAAACCTTCTGTCCACTCCCTTCTGGCCTGCAAAGTTTCTGTAGAAAAGTCAGCTGATAATCTTATGGGGGTACCCTTGTAAGTAACTTGCTGCCTTTCCCTTGCTGCTTGAAGGATTCTGTCTTTGTCCTTAACCCTTGCCATTTTCACTATAATGTGTCTTGGTGTGGGCCTGTTTGGATCATCCTGGTTGGAACTCTCTGCACTTCCTGGGCTTGTATTTCAATGTCCTTTGCCAGGTTAGGGAAGTTTTCAGACATTATTACTTCAAATATGTTCTCAATCCCTTGCTCCCTCTCTTCTCCTTCTGGTATTCCAATGATCCCAAAGTTCTTGCGTTTGATGTTGCCTCCCAGCTCTCTTAAACTATTTTCAATGTTTTTCATTCTTTTTGCTTTTTGTTGTTCCACTTGGGTGATCTCTGCTATCTTGTCTTGTAAGTCACTGAGTCGATTTTCTGCTTCATCCAATCTTCTAGTCATTCCACCAAATATGTTATTTAATTCAGTAATTGTATTTCTTAAGTTCTAGCTGGTTGTTTTTCATGATTTCTCTTCCCTTCTTTATATTTTCATTAATTTCCTTGAACATTCTAATAATCAGTGTTCTGAACTCTGGCTCCAATAGGTTATTTACCTCTATTTCCTCTAGGTCCACTGATTCAGGAGGTTTCTTCTGTTCTTTTATTTGGGTTGTATTTCTTTGTCTCCCCATTCTGGTTCACTCTTTGTGCGTGCTTTGATATAACAGATAGATCCCCTAGGTCTGTCAGTCTTTTCTGGGTAAACACACGGTGTGTGTCCTTTATATTTCAATTACTCAGTCTCCCTATTCTCTTGTATGTGTATATCTGAGGTGTTCCTTGGGTTGTGTGTCTTCACCTGTTGAAATTTAGCTTTGATTACTTCTGGCTTGTCAGTAGGTGGGATTGACTCCCAGATTGATTAGCTGTGAGGATCAGCAGTGTCTGCAGTTTATGAGCGGCTGTGTGAGGGCTGAGCCCTCTGATGAGGCTTGGATCCTTTGGGCCCTTGCACGTATAGCGACTTCCTTTTGGGTGTGACTCTTGTATGTCAAACCCAGAAATTCTCTGGTTTTATCTAAAGTTGGCCTCCGTGTATGATGATTCTTGTGTCTCTTTGGGTGGGCCCAGGTGCAGAGCAATTTTAAAGCAAAACAGATCAACAAGTACAACCACTGCAGCCACCAAAGGAAACCAAATCCTGTCACGTGTAAAAAAAAAACAAAAAAAAAAACCAACTAACAACCTACCGTCAACTTGTACAGAAATATCAAACATACAAAAGAAGAAAACAAACAAAAACAAAACAACAACCACACACAAAAAAGAACAGAAGAGGAAACAAAATACAATATAATATTATAAAATAAAAAATAGAATAAACACAAGAACCCAAATAACTATACCAAAGAAAAAAATATAAAAATAAAATAAAATAAAATTTGCAGAAAAAAGGACAGGAGGAAAAGTTAGTGGTGAAAAGAATGAACAAAAGAAAGGAGAAAGTAAGGGCGGGAAAAAAAGAAAAAGAACGAAAAAAAAAATATATATATATATATGTATTTGTCTACACACCTATATATGTGAACATATATTCACCCATATACGCCCATATATATGCCTATATTAAAAACTAGAAAATGATGATAATGAAACAGAAATAAAAACCAAAAACAACCAAAACAAGCAACCAATAAAGGGGAAAAGAAAAGGAAAAAAAACAAACTTGTGCCGATCTTGGCTAAAGTCCACCAAGCTCTCTCTCTTCAGGTTGTCCTCTGCTGTACAAAAATTCCTCTGCGTCTTGTGGGAACAAAGACGGCCACCTGACGCCTAGCTTGACCCTGGCACTGCAGGTTTGCTGTACATGAGTGTGGTTGTGACGTGTGAGTGGTAGTTTTTACAAAGTCACTGCCATTTTGCATTTGCCTGTCCCAAAGCAGGCTGCACCCCCAAAGGCTCAATGAGTGTCTTTGGGCACCCTTTCTGTTGACAGCCATGGAAAATGAAAGAGTTCCTCACTACCAAAAGCCAGTTGCCAGGAGTCTGTTAATTAGTGCCTCAGCAGCTGAACCTGCCCTGCCTCCCAAGCCTGGCAGGAAAAGTGGGGGCGGGGTAGGTAGTCTCACTCTGCAGCCTCTCTTGGGGTGGAAATGCTCAACCCCCTGTGGGTAGGAATACCTCTGTAGTCTGCCCCTACTGCTCCATTCAGGGGTCAATTTAAGACTCTGGTTTGGCGGGGGCCAAGGTTTCTGAGAGAGGGTGGAGGTGGGTTTTTATTTCTGTAGTTGGTTTGTTTTTTTTTTGCTTTCTGTCCAAGAGAGAAGGAAAAATAAACAAACAAGTAAAAACAAACAAAGAAAACAAAACAACAAAAAAACACAGTCCCAACACTGTTTTGAGCTAAGGCCTTTGCCTCATAGGTGCCAGAGGAGTTCCTGCTGCTCTCCTGGGGGGATTGCGGGGGTTTAGGGGGCTGCACACACCCTTCTGGGACCTGCATCTCTGCCCGGCACATTGCATCTTCCCCCACGAGTATTCTTTTTCCCCCTGCTTGCCTGGTTTCAGGCTTCTGCCTCAGAGCCTTCGTGCCGAGTTGCTCTTGCTGCGCTCTGTGGGACCTGGTGGACACAGAGACTGATCCCTGAACTGGGCGGGTGCAGGGATTGATCTTGCCCTGTCGTCGCTGTCACTGCCGTGCTCTGTACCCTGTTTCCTGGGGACCCGGGGAGCCGTTGGTGCAGCTGTACGTCTCCCCTCTCTCCTCCCCCACTCGCCCTGTCTGAGGCTTCTTCCTCAGGCTGCAGATCGTTGTGCTCTAGCTGTACTCTAGATGGGCCACGGAGCGCAGGGAGCGAGCAGTGGGAACACTCACCGATCTGCTCTCTGAAGCTTGGTGCCTCAGCAGCCGTGGGTGCGGGATGCACCTCTCAGGTCTCGCAGCCTTCTTCCCCAACTCGCCCTTCCAGCAATCATTGTGTGAGACTCTTAGTTGCTCTGTGTGATGAGTAGACGTCCCTTTTTCTTGACCGAGCCCAATTTCTTCAGTCAGTTTCTTGTGATATCCCACAATGCCTGGGCGGGGGAGGCGGGACCATTTCAGGGAGATCCCCACACCCCCGGTTGCGGCTTTAGATGAGAGCAAGCAGAAAACCACTCAAGGCAGAGCAGCGGGAGTTGTCTCTATCATAGTTTTTTTTAATCTTAAGTTGAAATCTTGCCTGATTTTCACAATTTCATACATCAGTATTTGAAATTAGCTGATTTTTTTTTAATTTAGAGAAGAGATATATAATGTTTTATAATCTAGCATTAAAAAAAAAACCACAAATAAGAAATCTGGACCTTTGAACCATGGAGCAACTATCCAGATAATTTTTAAATAAGGGATTTGTTGGTGACTTTAACATTTACCAGAAATTAGGGAGTCTTCCCCTATCACTGGTAGGTGCATCAGACAGATATCTTAGGGGACATTCTAACTGATACTAGAGATTGATCTAAGAACATATTTCAGAATGTCCTCAGAGCATGGCAGTGGCCTTACACACCTAATTTTGGGGTCAGTTTTTCCTTTATCTAATATGTATTCAAACCTTGATAAGTGCCAGATACGTCAGGGTCTAGAATTTAAGGATAGGGTTGTAAGCAAAACAGACAAATTCAAGGTACATTTTTAAGAACAATTCAGTTATTAAATTGGTAAATAAATAAATAGTAAAATGTTTTAGAGTGATCTGAAGTAGGAGAATGAGGCCATTTTGGACATAATTATTTAGGAAGTACTCTCTATAGAGGTGATTTTCGAACTGACTATAAATGTTGAGAAGTTAACCATTTGAACATATGGGATAAGACTATTTCAATCAGATGGAACCATGTGCTGAGAACAAACAAGTCCAAGAAGTGGTGGTCATTCCTGCAGTGGGTGAGATACAGCCATGGGGAGGCTAACACAGAAGCCCAGGCAGTAGCCACTGGAGAGGTCTGACTGCAGGTAGCAGGACCTCTGGTTCCAAACAAAGAATTGGCTATGAGAATTTGACTATCATCCCAGGAGATATCTTGGAAAGCAAGTGCAAGTAGAACAGGGGTCGGCAAACTACAGCTGGCTCGTGAGCTACATGCGCTTCTTTGGGTATGTACATGTGGCTCTGAAGTAAAATTGGAAATGAAAATAAAACTATCATAGTTTCATTTATAAAATTTTCAAAGGATAGTACTCACATAATGGTGATTTTACTTGTTTTGTGGCTCTCGAATAATTTTTAAATTGTTGTGAGGGACAGGATTGGCTCTTCCATCTCAAAGTTTGCCAACCCCTGAAGTAGAATATTAGCAAAGAGTGACTGAAGTTGGCACAGTAATCAGCACTGTAGTCCATAACTCCTGAGTGGTAAGGATTGATCAGCTCTCTGGCCATCCATGTCTGTATCACACATAAGCATACTAAATAAAGGCAAAGATTTTCCTACTATCAATAATATGAAGCATGTATAAAGCAGCATTCTGGTTAAATCTATTTATGGGATTGGGGGAAAATAATAGAAACATAACAGTGTATATGATGTGGATTGCAGTGCACAGTAATGCTGGCCCTGAAATGGTTTACAATTAAACTGCAGTACCATGCTTGCTAGCTGAGCGGTGTCCCTGCCTAGGCTCTCTCAGGGACCTCTGTGCTCTGGAGTAGCATCCTAAAAGTTTCAAGGTCCACTTATGGTGCTTGGGACTGCCTGGGAACAACAGTGCTGTCTGAGTAGGGTGCCCTGAGCCTGGACCAAACATATGTGGGCCCAACTCACAATTCTCCCCTTCAAAGAACTCTTAGACTCTCTTTTTCCAATATCTACCAGCCTGTGGAGTTAGCCACTTGCTCTAAGGAGCTCTGTGACCCATGTCTAGGGGTTGTCCTGAGATCTCATGTCTGAGACCTGGTTTCAGAAGAGTGGCTTGGTGTGTAGATAACTCTTTCTGACCAGCATAGTCATTTTTTTTCCACAAAATCACATCACCTGGAGCCACCAGAAGAATGCTGACTTGTTGATTAGAGGTCCCTCTCACTCATGTCAGACATAGGATGAGTTCAGGATTCTGGTCTACCAATGGTCTGTTACTGAACCTTGGGCTTGAGTTGTGTTAGAGCTTTATTCTGGCTCTTATCCATCTGTGTTCAAACTCTTGTACTGCCTCCTATCTACAGAGCCCAAGGGTGGCAGTGGGAGCAGCAGCCATTCTTTACCGTGTTGCCTTCCCAACCTTGGCACTGGTACTCAGAGTGATCATCCCACCTCCTCCACAAGCTCCACACTTCCTGGCAAGCATTATTCCAGAAGGGGCTGTACCTAACTACACCAAAGGCTTTTGAGATCATTGTTCTGCAATGCCACCAGGTGCTTTCAGTCTATGTCCTGTTTTGCCTTCAACTGAGAGGATGACATACTCTGCTGAGTCAGTGTTATGTAATGCCAGTGAGGTAGCAGCATTCCTTGTATGAATAGGAATACTTGTCTCACTCTGCCTGCAGGTGCCTCACCTATTCCCCAAGCTGGTGACTCTGTGTAGAAGGAAGCAATGAAATTAGAATTGAAAGGGATCACTTTCTGGAAATGGAGTGATTAGGGCTTAAATATTTCAGCTGGTCAAAAGATGTGTTTTTCAACATTAATGTTTTAAAATTTAAATTAATTTAATGTGAACAGAAAAAAATATCATTCACATATTCCTGAATAATCTGGATAAGCCTGGCATTTGTGGTCATCACCAATGAAGCACAGAATGATCCTTTGAGAGGGTCTTTGTAGGCTATTATTCATGGGCAGCAAAATGGATGATGCAGCTCTCTAATGATGCAATCAGCATTAAATAAATGGAACTTGAAAATGTTAGAGGCACAATTATCTATGTTGTCCTAAAAAGCCATGGCTTTGTAAGTAGTAATAGTGCTAGTATTTGTTGCAGGAGAAATGACAACTCCAGAAATGGCCTTTTTTGACAATAAAAAAACATGAATAGAGAGTTCATGGAACTGAACAGAATTAAGAAAGTACCTAGACTAGAAAGAAACCTTATGTGCAGTGATTAGACAACAACCAAATACATAACTAATTCTTTTCTACCCATTATCCTAAGTTTTCATGGCTAACTTATTATAAGCTCTATAGTACCATGAATTTCATAATACATTTTTTAAGTCAAATTGTCAGTGACCGCACAAAAATACTTGTCCTAGGCATAATGTACAGAGATAGGGCAGATCCTGCATGCATTTTTTCATTCAGCCTCTGAATGCCCAATTTCTAACTTCCCGTTTCACTCATGCAGTCTTTATCAAAGTAATACTGCCCTGGACTGAGTGCGTGCCCCAATATTCTCAAAATAATTGGTATGCAGTTTGAATATTGATTTGTGTAAAAAGTTGTTTGTATGTTTGTGTGCATATGCATGTTTATATTTGTGTTAAATATGGCATGAATTTTCTAGTGTCTGATAATATTAAATACATTTATAAACAGGCTTATTAACAAATATAAATGATACGATGAGAAGAAAGTACATATACACAAAAGAGAAAAATAATTGAGGAAATGGTGACGAGAAAAATATGATGACTGCAGAGTTAATTGTATTGTATTAGATTAAATGTTCTAAGATACTGCCATTTTCCATAAATCTCCCTTACCCTCCCAGATACTCCTTCTTCTTTGGATATGTTTATGTATCATAGGGTAATTTACAGAATGCAGAAACCAGATGATTTAATTGGATATTAGTGCTATTAATCTCTAACTTTAGTTATACACCAGCACCTTGGGAACACACATACTCAGTCTAAAATAAATAAGCTTTCATGAAATTTAATCCAGATAAAATATCTTCTTGAATCTGTTCCAACATTGATCCACTCACTTGGTTTATCAATCCATATCTCGTGACATTTAGTCAGAGCCTCATATTATCCTGGTCCCCCCCAAAAAAATCTATACAAATCCTAGATGCTTGCAGACCCTTTCATTTTTCAGGTGCCAAGTTTGAAGAAAATTTTCAATAGTTTTCCAAAGTGGCTTAATGATTTTATACTCTTACCAACAAAGTATGCGAGTTCCAATTGTTCCACATTTTCACCAAAGTTTGATCTTTTGGGTCTTTTTTTTTTTGAGGGCAGTGTCACTGACCCTCACATGTGGGACCCGAACCGGGGCCGCTGGCTTCCCAAACCAGTGCGCAACCACCGCGCCACTCGGCCGGCTTTTGCGTCTTTTTTATTTCAGCTTCTCCAGTGAGTATCACAGCTCATTATAGCTTTTTTCCTTTATAGCTATTTCCCTGATGACTAATAATGTCGATTGTGCTTTCAGTACTTATTAGCCATTTTTAAATCTTTTTTTGTGAAGTGTATATTAATCTTTCCCAATAACTAAAAACTTAGCTACTGTGAGATACATTTGAGTAGTTCAAAAGTCTTTGACAAATTAGAGTTCAAAGGCAAAACTGCTGATGACAAAAGTACACAAAAAGACCAGTGAAATTTTATATATATATATACAATTGTATACCGGGGGTGCCAAAAACATGTATACAAGTGAAAACTTTGGTCAACACTGCTCAAGCAGTAGTTTGCTATAATCAGAAGTGTCTGACTTGTATTCATCTTGTTATCGATATATATTGAGTATTACAGTTTTAATACAGTTTCCCTTTCTTAAAATGTGTATACATTTTTTTGCACCCTCTGTATGTATACACACACATATACGAAGGTTGGATAATTAAGTTCATGAACTCTTCTTAGAAAAAGTGCTACATACTTCATTGCTGAATATCACTATGGTCACCTTCGAATTACTCCCTTTAGGAAGCTATGCGCTGACGTCAGCACCTAGACCACCCTTCAAAGCAGTTTTGGAACTCTTTTTCTGGAATGGCCATCAGAGCCATCGTCATATTATCCTTGATGTCCTGAATGCCATCAAAATGTCTTCCTTTCACTATTTCCTTTATCTTTGGGTAAAGAAAGAAGTCATTGGGGGCCAGGTCAGGTGAGTAGGGAGGGTGTTCCAATACAATTATTTGTTCACTGGCTAAAAACTCCCTCACAGACAGTGCTGTGAGAGCTGGTATTGTCGTCATGCAAGAGCCATGAATTATTGGCAAAAAAAGTTCAGGTCGTCTAACTTTTTCACGCAGCCTTTTCAACACTTCCAAATAGTAAACTGGTTAACTGTCTTTCCAGTTGGTACAAATTCATAATGAATAATCCTTCTGATATCAAAAAAGGTTAGCAACTTTGTTGCAACAAATTTGCAAACTTAATTATCAGATCTTGTATATGCACACATATGTTATACACCATATATTATGTATGGTATATTATTATTTAAAGTAAAGTTAAGTTTAAATAGAGGAAACTGCAAAAAAAAAAAAAAAGCAAGCCTGCTTATTGGCAATGTTAGTAAAAGTTTTGAAAAAAGTAGTGGCAAACCCAAGCTGAACCCCTTAAACCATGACAAATGATAGACACGGTGTAGGGAAACCACAAGGGATAGTAATAGGAATAGTAAATTGCTGGGGCCTGAGCATGAGGTACCTTCCCCCAACTGCATACAGGATATTGTTTGGCTCAGAGTCTAAACAAACCTTGGCAACACATTCTGATCAGCAGAACCCTATAAGGTTACCCCCTACAGCCATAGTGCTTCCTCCTTTCGGTACTCCCTCCCTTTTTCTTTTTTCTTTTTACCTCCCCCACTAGTCCCGTTGCTATTGGCAACTCCCGCCTTTGCGTATTCCTCCTCCCCTTCTAGTCCCGTTGCTATTGGCAACTCCCGCCTTTACATTCCTTCCCTCCCCTTCCAGTTCCTTGACTATATAAGCCCCCTCCTGTTCTTCAATAAACGAGGCTTGATCAGAACCCTGTCTTGCCTCCATTTCTTCGCGCCTCCTATTTTCTCCTTTCAGAAGGCTGCCCCTCGGCCCCTGTTGAATGCCCCGCCGGTCGGGGCATTTCTGGCGCCCA
Organism: Aselliscus stoliczkanus; assembly: GCA_033961575.1. Classification (NCBI taxonomy): domain Eukaryota; kingdom Metazoa; phylum Chordata; class Mammalia; order Chiroptera; family Hipposideridae; genus Aselliscus; species Aselliscus stoliczkanus. The sequence continues at coordinate 91,099,759 of CM066736.1, forward strand.
ACGTGGGGCCAGAGGACTGCATGCCCTCCGGAAGACTGTCTGCTTCAAGTCCGGCCGGACACACCGCTGAGTTGCCGCGTGGTATTGACCCGCGAGTCTGACTCGTTTCCTGATCTCCACGGACAAAGCCGGTCCGTGAGCCTGATCTGAGTAAGGTGAGCAGACTGACAGAAAATAGACGTTTCTGGGATGACAAATTGGTGTGATAGTCTCCTCGGTCGTATGTCTGTGTGAGTGCGTGGAGGTTCCAAGACTTCGGGTCGCGGAATCTGATTGGGCCCTAATCTGCGGTTCCGTTTCTGTCGTAAGGTTAAACGGCGACTGGGCTGTGAGTGGCCGACTCCGGAACTCTCCGGAGTCGCCCCAGTCCACCAGTGCGGGGGCTTATACCGCAGAGCTTTTGCCAAGACAGATTTAGTCCCGCGAGGGGCACGGCCAGACGGGCATCTGAGTGTTTTTTCGAGTGTTTGAAGGGCCGAGGAGAAAACAATGGGCCAAACAACAAGTTCACACGAACTTTTCCTCTCGGGTTTAAAGTCATCCCTCAAGGTGCGAGGAATTAAGGCTAGAAAAAAGGACCTCCGCCATTCTTCGGTCTTCTGACAAATATCTGTCCCTGGTTCCCCCAGGAGGGAACGATAGACGTGTGCTATTGGAAGCGTGTCGGTAACGCTCTCCAGGATTGTTATAAGTCATTCGGGCCCGAAAGGTCCCCGTTTCTGCCTTTACTTATTGGAGTCTCATTAATGATATCCTCCAAGTACATTCCCACGACCCAGATGTTAAAGAGATACTCAAAACAGGGGAAAACCTATTAAAGAAATCCTCTCGTCCTCCGTCTGCCTGTGGGTCGGTTTGCATAGATATTCCTTCTCAAGAAAATAAGCCCCCTACTGCCCCCAGTCCGGCTGAGTCATTAAACCAACCGTCAACAAGGCTTTATCCCTGTTTACAAAACCTTTCTTCGGGCTCAGACACAGTCCTCCCTCCCGAAGACCAGGGCACCCTCGATGAGGAGGCTGCCCGCTACCATCAAGAGGACCCCCCCTTCAAGGTTGCCCCGCCTTTGCCGCCCCCCCCCTCTTTGCCTCCTCCCCAACCGCCGTTTTTTGCCTCTATCGTGGACACTCCCGTCACTAATTTGACCCCTCCATCCGCTCCCCTTACTGCCCCAGGGGCCCAGACAAATGTCCCCCTAACCTTACAAATAGCCTCTCTCAGAGAGGCCCTTCAAGAAAAGCGCCAACACCTTAACCTGCTCAAGGAACTCCGTGCTCTTGAGGCTGAACTTGCCTCGCTCTCTGGTGCTCCCCCTGCGTCCCAACATTCAACAAGGCCATCTCCCAAACAAAAGCCCGTTTTCACCTTTCCAGTCACTCGAAGGCAGGCCGCTGAGGCCGACCCTGACACCCCTAACCCTGAAGCCTCCCATGAGGAGGTAATTGCGGTAGAGTCCGATAACGAGCCCGAAGAACGAGACCCCTCCCCTTCGGATGAGGAGGCTGAGTCCTCAGAGACTTCAGGACGTAGACATAAATACCGCCCCCTAAATATTAGATATCTTAAGGACTTAAAATCCGCGGTCCATACTTATGGCCCGACTGCCCCTTTTACACTTGCCTTGCTCGAGAGCCTTACTGACCGGTGGCTAACACCTAATGATTGGTATACCTTAGCTCATGCTGCTTTGTCTGGCGGCGATTTTGTCTTATGGCGTACTGAGTACGCAGAAAATTGCCGGAGGAGAACGGCGGAGCGTAATGTCTTCAGACCCCGGTCCTCTCGTAATTGGACGAGGGACCGACTCCTCGGCCGAGGAGCCTTTCACACCACTGAAATTCAGGCGGCCTTCCCCCCTGGCTTATTGGCCCAGATCCAAAACGCGGGCCTCAAGGCCTGGCGCAAACTTCCCCCTAAGGGACCGGCCAGCACCTCTCTAGCCAAGATTCATCAAGGACCTGACGAGTCTTACTGTGATTTCATCAGCCGCTTAACGGAAGCCGCTGAGCGCTTAATCGGCAAGGAGGAGTCAGAGAGCGCCTTCATTAAACACCTTGCATTTGAAAATGCCAATTCTGCCTGTCAGGATGCCCTTCGCTCCCATCGTGATAGACCTCTCTCAGAGTACATCAAACTCTGTTCTAATGTAGGGACATCTCATGCCATAGGTGTTGCCATTGGGGCTGCCTCAAAAACCTTGCTATAGGTAATCACAAATCTTGCTTCAATTGTAAACAGCCCGGCCATTTTGTCCGCGACTGCCCCTTAGATAGACCATCTCGTCAACCTCCTTCCACCGTCTGCCCTCGTTGCAAACGCGGTAAACATTGGGCCAGAGATTGTCATTCAAAGACTGATATCTCAGGAAACCCTATTCCCCCCCGATCGGGAAACTCCCTGCGGGGCCAGCCCCTGGCCCCGGGCCGTCAGAACAAACCAGGGGCGACACGGTTTGTTCCACAGTTCCCCTCCCCAAACTCCCCGTCACTTCCCTCTGCCGGGCCACCCCAGGGAGTGCGGGACTGGACCTCTTGTCCTCCACCTCAACAATACTAACCCCTGATCAGGGAATCAGGCTTCTTCCTACTAATGCACGTGGCCCCTTGCCCCCGGTTACTTTCGGCCTGATATTAGGACGTGGTAGCTCGGCCCTGGCCGGACTCCACGTCGTCCCGGGAGTGGTCGACAACGATTATACAGGCACCATCACACTCGCGGTTTCGGCCCCCAGTGGCCCGGTCTCCATTCAACAGGGCCAGAGAATCGCTCAACTTGTCCTACTCCCTCTAAACTCCTCCCACCAACCTAACCTTCCTCATTCCCGACAACATTCTGCCTTCGAATCCTCAGACACATACTGGATTAAACAGGTTACGCCTAACAGGCCCCTACTCACCTTACACCTTGACGGTAAAGCCTTTGAGGGTCTTATTGACACCGGGGCTGATGCCACGGTTATTGCCTCTCACATGTGGCCCCCCTCGTGGCCCACCACCGTCGCCCTCACTCACCTTCAAGGCATAGGACAATCCGCTAATCCCAAACAGAGCACCCGACTCCTTACCTGGACTGACAAAGAGGGCAATACTGGCCATGTACGGCCCTACATAGTCCCTGGATTGCCAGTCAATCTCTGGGGACGCGACATTCTTTCTCAGATGAACCTTATTATGTGTAGTCCAAATGAGGTGGTTGGCCACCAGATGCTCAATCACGGGTTCCTCCCAGGACAAGGGCTTGGCAAATCAGGACAAGGCATTAAACAGCCCATTACGGTCCGCCCAAACCACGCTCGGGCAGGCCTGGGCCACCCCGACCAAAATTTAGCCTAGTGGCCATTGACTTCCCTGTACCCCATGCAGACAAAATAAGATGGAAATCGGATGAACCTGTATGGGTAAATCAATGGCCACTTACCTCAGAAAAGCTCGCGGCCGCCACGCAGTTAGTACAGGAACAGCTAAAGGCCGGCCACCTTGAACCTACCACCTCTCCGTGGAATACCCCTATCTTTGTGATTAAGAAAAAAACTGGAACCTGGAGGCTTCTCCAGGATCTCCGTGAGGTAAACAAAAACCATGTTTTCCATGGGGGCCCTTCAACCAGGTCTCCCCTCCCCCATTGCCATCCCAGCAGACTTTTTCAAAGATTATTATCAACCTCAAGGATTGCTTTGTCACCATTCCCCTTCATCCTTTAGATAGGGAACGGTTTGCCTTGAGTCTCCCGGTCGTTAACTTTAAAGGGCCCATGCCCCGTTATCAGTGGAAAGTCCTTCCTCAAGGTATGGCTACCAGCCCCACACTGTGTCAAAAATTGTGGCTCAAGCAATAGACCCTCTCCGCGCCCGATGGCCTTATATCTATATCATCCATTATATGGACGATATTCTCCTGGCTGGTTCGTCCCAAGATAAAGTTCTTCAATGTACCGCGGAACTCACCAAAAACCTTGCCCAGCTTGGTCTTCAAATAGCCCCTAATAAAATCCAACAAACAGACCGTTATTATTACCTTGGCTTTGAGCTTCAGCGCTAACTCTATTACCACACAAAAAATCCAATTAAAGACATCTCACCTACATACCCTTAATGATTTTCAAAAATTTCTGGGGGACGTCAACTGGCTTAGCCATACCTTAAGCTAACTACAGCACAATTAAAGCCCCTATTTGACCTTCTCCAGGGCGATTAGGACCCTCTCTCCCCCGATATTTCACTCGAGAGGCTCAACAGTCCCTTCAACTAATCCAGTCGGCTATTGAAAACCAACAAATCACATGTATATCCTATCACCAGTCGTTCTCCTGGTTGTCTGTGCCACTCCCCATACTCCCACAGCAGTACTATGGCAAGGAGCCCCCTGCTCTGGGTCCATCTGCCCTCCTCACCCAACAAGGTTCTCACCACATACTACACCCTGACGGCTAACATCATCCAATTAGGAAGAGAAAAAGCCGACAACATTTTGGAAAAGATCCTGACAAAATCATTCTCCCTTATACTAAAACCCAAATTCAGTGGCTCATGCAAAACAAAAACGAAAATGACTGGCCAGTGGTTCTTTCCTCCTTCCTGGGGGACATAGACAATCACTACCCTGCAGATAGGCTACTCCAGTTCACCCGGCTACACCCTTTTATCTTTCCTAAGGTGACAAGCTCCAAGCCCCTGCCGGCGGCCGCCTGGTTTTCACTGATGGCTCCTCCGGTGGCAGGGCTGCATACATTATTAATAATCAAGCCTTTACCGTTTCCCTCCCCTATCATTCTGCGCAGCTTGTAGAATTGTTCGCCATACTACAAGTCTTTACTCAGCTACAAGATACCCCATTTAACTTGTATACAGACAGTGCCTACATTGCTTTTTCCCTGCCTTCTGGAAACTGTACCCCACATCAAACCCTCCAGCAACGCTGTCCCTCTTTTCTGCGAGCTCCAACAGCTTATCACCAAACGCCACCACCCCTTTTTTATCGGCCATCTGCGGGCCCATTCAGACCTTCCTGGCCCACTGGCTCAGGGCAATGCCCTCGCAGACGCCAACACCCGGCCTTGCCCTTCCGGTCCTAACTGACCCTCTGACAAGGGCTCAACAAAGTCACGCGCTCCATCATCTTAATGCCCGCACGCTTCGCCTCCTATACAAAATCACCAGGGATCAAGCTAGAGAAATAGTCAAAGCCTGCCCAGGATGCGTTACCCTCCTGCCCACACCCCATTTAGGGGTCAATCCCCGGGGGATTATCGCCAACGAAATCTGGCAGATGGACGTTACCCACATTCCGGAGTTCGGGTCCTTAAAATATGCTCATGTCACTATTGACACTTACAGTGGTTTCATTTTCGCTAGCCTTCATACGGGGGAAGCCACAAAAAATGTTATAGCTCATGTCCTTCAATGCCTCACGGTGATGGGAAAACCACAAAAAATAAAGACTGACAATGGCCCCGGGTATACTTCCCAGGCTTTTAAACAATTCTGTGGTCAATTTCAGATCTGCCATGTCACTGGCATCCCTTACAACCCCCAGGGGCAGGGAATCGTCGAACGAGCGCATCAAACCTTAAAAAACACCTTGTCCAAGCTCAAGGCTTCCACAGCTTATCCCACTAAGGGCTCTTACCGCAACACCCTTCATCACGCCCTATTTGTGCTCAATTTCCTACAACTTGATGATCAGGGCAACTCTGCCGCTGACCGTCTTTGGCACCAAAAAACTAAACACCAATATGCCAGGGTTATGTGGCGAGACCCCCTCACTGCAATATGGAATGGGCCTGACCCGGTCCTTATCTGGGCACGAGGATCTGCCTGTGTGTATGACACCAAAGAATGTAACCCTCGTTGGTTGCCTGCTCGCCTAGTTAAGCCTGTCAACCTCCCTAACACTAACTCCCCACCGCCAGGGACCTGATCCCTGAGACGCTTCCTCCCTCGCCCCCTTGACAGATGCTACTCCTGACCCTCCTTTTGGGATCCTCGCTCCTGCTGCCTTCATATGTGTCTGCGGGTTTCGGCCCCCTGTGTCCAGAGAAAACTCTACCGACAATTAGCCGGCAAGCCATGCGACTGTGGAGGCGGTACCACCAGCACCATCCACGGTCTTGGTGCCTCCTTTACTCACAGTGACTGTGGCTCTAAGTTGGCCTACCTATTGTCACAACCCTCTGTCACCGGAGGCTATACAAGCTCTTTCCGATGGGTTTGTGTCCCCAAGCCCACAGTCATCCCTAGCGTCGGAGGCCGCCCTGGTCCCTGCCCAACGGCCTGTACCACTGTTGGGGCCTCGCTCCCTCAAATCGTCCATAGTACCTGTTATGCTACAGCACAGACATGTACGTTACACAATGTCACTTATTTTACAGCCATCCTGACCCGTCTTTTTCGGGGATCCACGGGGGGTGAAGGCGACTACACCAGCCCCTCGGGAGTCTCTCACCGCAGTCAGGCCGGCTGCGGACATAATAAAAAGGTGGGAGACACTGTCTGCTGGCCCCAACGCCCCCCTATCCATTTGTCGGATGGAGGAGGCCCCTCTGACCAAGTAAGACAAATCCTGGTCGAAAAACGCCTAGAAGAACTTGCTGCCGCCCACTTTCCGTCCCTTGCGTATCACCCCTTAATTCTCCCAAAACATAAGCCCACTGACTTAGACTTTAACACCATGTCCATCCTCAACTCCACGCTACAGGCTTTAAATAACAGTAACCCTACTCTGGCTCAGGACTGCTGGCTATGCATAGCTATGGGGATTCCCATACCCCTTGCCCTTCCTAGTAACTTGTCCAAGCCCTCTTTTAACTCCCCAAACTGCAATATTTCATCCCCTTTCCGAACTCAACCCATGGGCTTGGTCTATGGTCCATGCCTGTTTTCCAACGTCACCAGTAATGACACCCTTGATGTTGGTTTCTTTTCTTTAAATTGCACCTCCATCATCAATTCTACCTCCCCCGCTTGTCCCGGCCCTCGACACGTTTTTATCTGTGGTAACAGCCTGGCCTTCACGGCTCTCCCCGCTAACTGGTCTGGTCTCTGTGCCCAGGCCCTCCTCCTACCTGACATTGACATTCTGCCTGGAGACCAGCCGGTCCCTGTACCGGCCCTTGATCTATTCCCAGGACGGTCAAAGCGAGCCCTCGCATTTATTCCCCTCATGGCGGGGCTGGGCATGATGACGGCCGGCGCCACTGGTACGGGAATAGCCATCCACACTTATCAAAAGCTCTCTCTCCAGCTTATTGAGGATGTTACCACCCTGTCTGGCACCATTAGTGATCTCCAGGACCAAATTGACTCACTAGCTGAGGTAGTTTTGCAAAACAGACGGGGACTTGACCTTTTAACTGCAGAACAGGGGGGAATCTGTTTGACCCTGCAGGAACGATGCTGCTTCTACGCTAACAAGTCCGGCATAGTCCGAGATAAGGTCAAGAAGCTCCAGGACGACCTGCTCCAACGCAAAAAACAGCTCCTTGAAAACCCCTTCCTGACCGGGTTTCACGGTCTCTTGCCTTACCTCCTCCCTATTCTCAGCCCCCTTTTAGGACTGCTCCTAATTCTTTCCTTCGGGCCTTGGGCATGGAAAACGCTGACAAATTTTATCAAACAGCAGATTGATAACATTCTGGCCAAACCCATTCATGTTCATTACCATCGGTTGGCTATGGCAGACGCCGAGGAACAAGGACCTCCCAAGCCAGGCCCCGATATATTGATATCTAGATGGCATGTGGGCTGAAGACATGCCGGCCTCCGAGCCCTGGGCACCGAGTTGGCTGCAGCTATTGAGTACTGCAAGGGAGGGTCCTTACAGACCCAACTTCAGATCTCCTGATTACATGCCTGATTTGCATAAAGGTTGGTACCCTTTTCATATTCTCTGCCCTGCCTTTCCTCCCACAAAAGGTACCAAGGGCATCAAAGGTTTTCGGCCCTGCCGGACCCCTGGGGAGGAATCAGGCCACTGTTTTCCCACTCGGTTAAGGCCCACCCTCTAAAACACAGAGGGAGGAGATGCTGGGGCCTGAGCATGAGGTACCTTCCCCCAACTGCATACAGGATATTGTTTGGCTCAGAGTCTAAACAAACCTTGGCAACACATTCTGATCAGCAGAACCCTATAAGGTTACCCCCTACAGCCATAGTGCTTCCTCCTTTCGGTACTCCCTCCCTTTTTCTTTTTTCTTTTTACCTCCCCCACTAGTCCCGTTGCTATTGGCAACTCCCGCCTTTGCGTATTCCTCCTCCCCTTCTAGTCCCGTTGCTATTGGCAACTCCCGCCTTTACATTCCTTCCCTCCCCTTCCAGTTCCTTGACTATATAAGCCCCCTCCTGTTCTTCAATAAACGAGGCTTGATCAGAACCCTGTCTTGCCTCCATTTCTTCGCGCCTCCTATTTTCTCCTTTCAGAAGGCTGCCCCTCGGCCCCTGTTGAATGCCCCGCCGGTCGGGGCAGTAAATGTGATGGATGTTTGCAATTTTTTGGCCTGAAGAAAAGAAGGGGTTCCTGGAATCTACAGACTCAGAAGGCAATGTGAAGAGGCCTATATACAGGAATTAGGATTTATTTTTATTTTATTTTATTTTTAAATTAAAGTTTATTGGGGTGACAATGGTTAAGTTACATAGATTTCAAGTGTACAATTCTGTAATACGTCATCTATATGCCACATTGTGTGGCACCACCCAGAGTCAGTTCTCCTTCCATCACCATATATTTGATCCTGTTTACCCTGACCTACTGTTACCGGCCAACTGAGCAGCACCAATCCCCACCACTGAAAAACTTCAATGTTTCCTTTTCTATAGAAATGTTAAATCTCCTCCCTAGTTTTTTAGTTTCTTAGCTCTTGGGCTTTGATTGCTCTTCTAATCAGTTTGTGATTCTTGGATGGAAGATCCCCCTTGCTTCCTAATTGCTTTGTAATCAGTTCCTGAATCTGAAACAATAGAAGTCTCCTACCCCTGCTTCAGTAACTAGTTGAAAGCCTGAGACTTCCTAATATCCCCCAGGCCAGGAAGCTAAATGTCAAACCCATTCTGTGTCCAGACAACTGAAGCCACCTGAGTGATGGACTGAATAGCCACAAGTTTCATAAGAACTAACAGATTTATATTTTTGTCCTCATTCAGGAGCCTTAAGGATGCAGGGGATACCCCAACAAGCAAAGAAGCCAACACGGTCTTCCAGGTGGAGCTTGAGAGCCCTTCCTCTCATCTGAGACCAGCTAGGGTGAGAGTTCCGTGAACCCCAATAGGCAGGGACAGCTCTACGCCCCTGCCCAGCAGGAAGCAGATACAGAAGAAGAGACCTCCTGTCCCTCAGCTTCCCATAGAGATTTTATGGGGATCACATCTCTCAAGGAAAAACTAGGCAGGCAGTTAGAGGAAGGCATTGGGTCTCTGCATTCCTACAGGTCCACAGAGTGCAACTGCCTGAGGCACTTCCCCTTTCCACCCAAAACTCCCCTTTGTATTGTAATTACCTACCCCTGCAGGAAGAGCAAATGGATACAAAATATCCAACTAGATCAGACCAGTCACTTGCACCTAAGCAGTACCTCTTGTCAATCACAGGTGCCAATCAAGTGATCCTACTAACAGAAAGAACAGCCCATTCTAGAGAAAAAGGATAAAAACCCCAAGTCCTGGGAAGCCCAGGCTGCTGCTGCTTCTGCTGCTACTTCTTCCCTGCTCCTTTTTACCGCTTCTTCCCTTTGAGCCTCACCTTTGCGCGTGACCCACTCCACACTCTTTGGAATGTAACTTCTAGTAATGGGCCCTTGAGCCATCCTCTAGTACTCAGTTCTACTTTTACTTCTAAATGTACTATCTCTTCTAATAAATGCTGGGGGCAGACATCTGACAAGGTCACATTGCCCTGCTCAGCACTGGATGTTTGGAGTGCTGCCTTATGGTTGGTCATGTAATGTCTCCTGCCTCTATGAACCCATGTGCCTTTTCTCCTATAGGAGACAGTACATTCATTGTATTTGTGATCAGTTCCTGTGGTACCCTGATGATAGCTGGTTGTGTAAGCCAGCGATGGGGCAAGATTTCCTTAAGAGAAGGAAACTCCCTAAAACAGACTACAATCCGAGGGGACCCCTGAACTGAGATATTGGGGACTCAAACCCCTTGGAAACTGAGGAACAGACCTCTGACAACATAGGCCAAGAAGCCTGCCTGTGACCTAAGGGCCCTGCTATGAATGGTCTCCTTGAAGATTCAGGCCATGAGAGTTCCAGTAAGAGGCTACTTGCTAACCATAGGCTATGTTAATTAACAACTTTGTTTAAATTCTTTGACAGATACTGAAGCTTTGACTGAGAAATAGATTCTACCCTCTATTGTATATATGTAGCCCTCCTAGGACAAAAGATCTTTAAGACTTTCTTTAGCTACTAAGTATTGTATTTACATAGAAATAGATTTTAGATGCTTTTATCCTAAACACAGCCACTCCTAGTCTTTTAGTATATGCCCTGTGAGTCTAGCTGCTGGAATTTGGGATAATGACTAGGTAGTCATGGTAACCACTCTTTAGGCTTTAGGCGATATGTGGAGATAGGTGAATCCTTAACATGGAATAGGCCAGTGTATCCTAGAGAGGACAATTACAGGGAAGTAAAGACTGAGTAAATCCTGGGAACCAGAAACCACCAAACTCATGTGATTGAGGTAATGGTCAAGAATCCCTATAAAAGAACGTGCTCTGGCAATAAAGTGTAACACTTTTTTCTCTTTAACTCCCCCGGTGTCTCCACTGTCTCCCTTCTTTATTTTTCTCCCCCACCGATGCCATCTCCACCTGAGGGAAACCCTGGTCAACGGAAGCTGGTCCCCGCAAATAAACTACTTACTTATTCGACTGCTTTACTCTGGTATCTTGTTCAATTCTTTGCTCCAGTTGCCAAGGACCTGGACTTTGCGCCGAGAAAGGCCCACTCTCTGACAACACTACCACGCCTCTCCCCCTTACCGCTGATAACCACTAAATTATTGTCTATGTCTATGAGTTTTTGTTTCTTTTTTTGTGTGTCTTATTACTTTGTTGCTTTCAGCTTTGTATTTCACATATGAGTGAAATCATATTGTTCTCGACTTTTTCTATCTGACTTATTTCACTTAGTATAATAATCTGAAGATCCATCCATGTTGTCACAAATGGCACTATTTCATCTTTTCTTATGGCAAAATAATATTCCATTGTGTATATATACCACATCTTCTTTATCCAATCATCTATCGAAGGACACTGGTTGTTTCCATGTCTTGGCCACCAAAAATAAAGCTACAATGAACATCGAGCACATATATCTTTATGGATAAATGTTTTCAGATTTCTTGGGTAGGTACCCAGGAGAGGGATTGCTGGGTCATATGGTAATTCTATTCTTAATTTTTTTAAGAACTCCCCACTGCCTTCCATAATGGCTGCCCCAATCTGCATTCCCACCCAGTGTATGAAGGTTCCTTTTTCTCCACAACCTCTCTAACGCTTGTTATTATTTGTCTTGATGATAGTGATTCTAACTGGTATGAGGTGATATCTCATTGTGGTTTTCATTTGCATTTCTCTGATAATTAGTGATGCTAAGCATCTTTTCATATGTCTATTGGCCATCTGTATGTCCTCTTTGGAGAAATGTCTATTCAGGTCCTCTGCCTGTTTTTTAATTGGATTTTTCATTTTTTTGTTGTTGTTGTTGTTGAGTTGTATGAGTTCCTTATATAATTTGGATATTAGCCCCTTATCAGAAGCGTTGTTTGCAAATATCGTCTCCCATTCAGTTGGTTGCCTCTTTATTTTGTCGATGGTTTCTTTTGCTGTGCAGAAGATTTTTAGTTTGATATAGTCCCATTCACTTACTTTTGCTTTTACTTCCCTTGCCTTTGAGGTCAAATTCATAAAATGCTCTTTGAACTTAAGGTCCAAAAGTTTAGTACCTATGTTTTCTTCTATGAAGTTTATTGTTTCAGGTCTTATGTTTAGGTCCTTGATCCATTTTGAGTTAATTTTGGTACACGGTGACAGATAGCAGTCTAGTTTCATTCTTTTGCACATAGACAATAGTTTAGTGGTTACCAGAGGGTAAGGGGGGAGAGGTATGATAGATGAAGGTAAATGGGGTCAAATATATGGTGATGGAAGGAGAATGACTCTGTGTGGCAAACACACAATGTGATATATAGATGATGTAGTACAGAATTGTACACTTGACACTTATGTAACTTTACTAACTATTGTTACCCCAATAAACTTTAATTTTTAAAAAAAGAAGAGAAAAGAATAAAGAAAGGTAATACCATGACTGGCTGGGGGCCTGGAACTGGCAGAAACTAAAGAGTCATGAATTTATGGTTTGGCTCTTTCATAAATAAGTTCCTACCCAATCTATCTGCCCCATTCTAGGCTGTGAAGTTTCTTTACAATTCTATTGGCTTAAAATCTGTCTAAACTTTAAATTAGACCACAATACTCCTTTTTAAAACAATTGCCTTAGACTTCATAACTTGATTGGTAAGGAATAACTCCCTTCACATAAGTATGTTCCAACTCCATACACATCGACCCAGCCACCTATAGAACATGCTTTGCTTTGTGTCATCTCTGTCTTTGCATGTATAGAACCAACTCTCTTGCCCTTAGTTAACTAACTTCTTGTCCCATTCTATGTGTACCAAGAGTTACCCTTCTTAGAAATTTTTATCCTGTTACTCTTTTTACATACATAGTTAAGATGCTTCTTCTTTCCACTGTTTCTCTGCGACCCTTAAATACCCTGATCATGCAGCTATTAAAGTGTTAATAAAACTTCCCTATATTCATTGATTTTTTTTTTAAAAAAAAGTCTGTGCTCCATCTGCAAGCAATAGAATCTTCATCTTTTTATTATAGCACAGAGAAAAACACAATGCACCTGGTGATATAATAGGCACTCTGTATGTACAGCTTAGATACATAAGACTGACAGGTTGTTGACAGTATCATGATGCCCTTAATAAATTTAATTTAGTATCTCCATATCTTGCTCTACTATAAACCTCCAGCATTCTTGCTTAACACTCAGTAAAAAGCTGAACAAAGCAGCATCAAATAAAAAATAATTTACTGGTGAGAAAACAATTTACTAGTGATTAGAACAATAAATACATTTTCTTTTTTTTTTGAGGGCAGTGTCACTGGCCCTCATATGTGGGACTGAACCGGGGCTGCTGGCTTCCCAAGCCAGTGCTTAACCACCGAGCTACTCGGCCTGCCCTAGAACAATAAATACAAATGATACCTGTGCTGCACCTTATTTGTATATGTATTTGGTAAGTAACTGCTTTAAAAAGAAAACCACTCTGCATTTCCTTGGAAAGTGGGGGAGGAAATGAGGTTTCTAAGACAAGAGGTTCTAAGTATAATTTAAGGAATACTTAAACATACCCCAGGATATGATGCTATACAGACTGCAGCTTCAGTTCTCTTTGAAGATCTTCTCAAATACCCAGGTTCCTGCAGGTGAAAAAAGTTGCCTGGTCCTGCTGTGCTCTCCTCTGAAGCAGAGGAACAATAATTTCTTGCAGATGGATTTTTGGACATGATGCTGGGGCACCCCTGGAGCAAAAAAAAAAAAAAAAAAAAAATCTCCCAATCAAGGTTTAACGTTTGTTTATTTGTTTTTCTAGAATATATACTATAGGTTGCTTATCAGGATTTTCTTTTCTGTAGACCAGTGGTTCTCAAATAGGAGTATGTGTCAAATCACCTAGAATTCTTGCTGAAACAAAGATTGCTGAACCCAACCCTTACTTACCAATTTTGTAAGTCTAGGGGGATGCCCAAGAATTTGCCTTTCTAATAAATTCTCAGGTAATGCTGATGTTGCTTGTCCGGGAACAATACTTTGAGAAGGACTGTGATAACCCAACTGTGATAACTCACCTAACCTCTGATTTAGACTAACCCTAATCCAAGACTGCTGCCTCAGTTCAGCCAGCCCTAACCACAGCTCTGCTCAGCTTCACACATCAAATTGGTTGCTTCTCCCATGATCTGTAATTATTTAAGCACAATTCTAAACAATCTCTGGTCTCCCAATTTGAAATTTGTCTTCCTCGCATGGAGTCTCTGAGAATTTTTATGGTTTTTTCACTGTTTGGATCCACAGCTCTTAAACACCTCTCCTAGGAGGACCAAAGTCAAGGACAAGGTATCCTTCATTTTTCTTTATGGCAGTTGGCACAAATCCAGACAGTTACAATATGCCTCTATTAATCAAGAAGGAATATTCTCTGGTCAGTCTTCCTGCCAGAGGTAGACCTGAGCTGACCTTCCATGAGCTCAGCTGACCCACATTCTAATGGGCTCATGTTCTACTGACAACAGTGATCTTCATGGTCTTCACAAACTAACATCTGAGGGTGCAATAACATTGTCTAAAATAAACAAAAAATCAAGTAAAGGCAAACTCAAAGTGTCACTTATACTTGGCTTTTTTATATTAAATTTATTGGTGTGACATTATTAGTAAAATTATATACGTTTCAAGCGTACATTTTTAGAATACATCATCTATATATTGCATTGTGTAAGGGGATGGTGATAAAAGAGGGAAAAGGGACCAAATATACAGTGATGGAAGAACTGACTCTGGGTAGTGAACACGCTTGGATTTCCAATGTACTGTTCCCAAAATTACTAACATAGCAAGTCAACTCCAGATAACAGTTTGGCCTTTCAGCTGCTTTCAGGCAAATGTGTGACTCCTCAACATCTCACTGGCCTTCTACTTGTGGCTTTAGCCCCTGGATGACTTTATGATGATATTGTCTCTATGAAAGCCATTCCTTTGTGGTGAAACATGGGGAGTCAGTTTGGGAATCCTATTCCCATGGGATGTGGGTTCCCTGCAGACACATACACATTTAAATGTAAAAAGAGAGATCTTCATCTAAACTCAGATGAAAGAAAAGAGAGGTTATTACTTTATAGTTTCTTTTGAGATGTCTGAGAGTTAAGCAAACTTTCGTTTGTAATGGAAACGTATATCACACAGAGACTTGGACGATGTTAAGAGACTTTTTAGGAAGACAAATGCCATTAGACTTATGAAATGATTTCATCCTACATGTTAGCTGCATTCTAGAAAAAAATGTTTTTAAAATAAGTACTTTGTAATGATTTATTTTATCATTAATTTTTCTTAAGTTTTAGAAATATCTTCACACAGGGAAAATATGTCACACAAATGAAAACAATTATATGGAATCCTAAACACTTAATTAAAGTAAATACACTTTAAGGCGGGCAAATACAAAGTGATGGAAGGGGACTAGACTTCCAGTAGTGAGCACACAATGGAGTAGACAGATGTTATATTGTAAAGCTGTATACATTTTTATAATGTTATTAACATGTTATTTCTATAACATTTATATAATGTTATTAACCAGTGCTGCCCAGTACATTTTTTAAAAGGAATAAATGATACATTTTATTAAGATACCAAATTTATTGAAAAATAAATTATTCTGAACAAATCAGTTATCAAAAATAAATTTATTACATATTTTAATAGTTTATTTTTAAAGTTTTGTTCAGAATAATTTGCCCTGTTACAGAATGGTGAAAGTTTCATTGAATGATGTATTGTATTAAGAAAAATTTTAATGGATCCATAATAAAATAATTACAATTTTTTTTTAAATACATTTAATTAGACTGTAGTAAGTCAAGGTTACAAATTTCTATTCTGGGATTATCACCAAAATAATAATAAAAAAGACTGCATAAAAATTGGATTCATCCAAAACACAAAACAAGAAAGTCGGAAGATGGAATGTAAAGTAGGTGGTTAAATATACAAATAATAAGATGATAGCTATAAAGCAATCAGTTACTGCACTGTGTAAATAGGCCAAGTTTTCCAAGTGAAAGACTAAGACTACCAGATTGACTATATTCATGTTGCTTACAAAAGACACACTTTAAATAAAAGCACCCAGAATAATGGAAAACAAAAGATAGAAAATAACATATGATGGAAATGCTAACCAGAAAAATATAGCTATACTAATCTTATTAATGAAACATGAAGGCAAGAAACATGATGGGTAAAGACAGACATTTTACAATGATGAAGTGGTCATAAAAATTTTTAGAGTTATCAAGCCAGCAGTCTCCTAAATGGAATATGATCAAAATTATTAAAGCTAGTACTGAAAACATTCACCAGAAAATGTTTCCACATGGACCCCAGGACGAAATTACAGACAAGTGAGAGAAACTTTCTAAAATTTTCAAACAGAAGCAGATGTTTTTTGTCCCAGATGCTAGACGGTATTTCCTTGTCATTAGAGGAATTCCAGCAAATCTTGGATATCTATTTACCAAATATTCTTTTTTTTAATTTTTATTAAAATTTTTTGGGTGACAATGATTAGTAAAATTATATAGGGTTTCAAGTGTACATCTCTATAATACATCATCTATATATTGCATTGTGTGTTCACCACCCAGAGTCAGTTCTCCATCACCATATACTTGACCCCCTTTTCCCTCTTCTATCACTACCCCTCCCCTCTTATCCTCTGGTAACCACTAAACTGTTGTCTATGAGTTTATGTTTGTTTGTCATTTCATTTGTTGCTTTCAGATTTATATACCACATATGAGTAAACTCGTATGGTTCTCAACTTTTTCTGTCAGACTTACTTCACTTAGCATGATAATCTCAAACTCCATCCATTTTGTCCCAAACGACAGTATTTCATCTCTTCTTACAGCCGAGTAATATTCCATTGTATGTATGTACCACATCTTCTTTATCCACACTTTGGTTGTTATCATTTCTTCGCCACCATGAATAATGCTTCAATGAACATAGGGGTACATATATATCTTTACAGATAAATGTTTTCAGATTTCGGGGGTAGATATCCATAAGAGGGATTGTTGGGTCATATGGTAATTCAATTCTTAATTTTTTGAGGAACCTCCATTCTGTTTCCAAATATTCTTTAGTGAGAATTCCAAGAGGACAACAGATTTGAAGACTTAAAATTTGATGTGAAATTTCAGGTATCCAGAAATAAAAAACGTGATGGCCAAAGTGGAAAATCTACCAAGTGTTTTGTGTGCTTCAAGAGGTAAATTGTAATTTAAATTCTTTTTTGTTATTGTTGTTGTTGTTGTTTCGAGGGCAGTGTCACTGGCCCTCATATGTGGGACCCGAACCGGGGCCACTGACTTCCCAAGCCAGCACTTAACCATCACGCCATTTGGCCAGCCCATGGAATATAATGTAGGAATGGAGTCAATGGAATTGTAATAGATATGTATGATATCGGGTGTGGGAGGGCAGGGGAGGGGGGAGGGGGGAGTCTTTTTGTAAGGGGTGAAAAAAAACCACTATTGCATTTTGTACCTCTGTAACTAGTAATAATAATAAAAGAAAAAAAGAGGTAAATTGTAGAGAATTTGAAACTTTCTAATTAAAAAAAATGAAATAGCAATAGTGGTGTGACAAATAGTAGAGATTTGTGTAGGGAATCTGCTAGGCAAGCTTGTCCTCCACTGGTGGACTTGAAAGACTTTTTTTTTTTCCTGTTATCTGTTTGTGAAAAGCCTACAATCTTTCACTGAGAAGAGCAGTGCTTTTAGTGGGAATCCATTTCAGTTAGTGTGTTAGCTAATTGCCAACATCTGAAATGAGACTGCAAGATTAATGTGTGCGTGTGTGTGTGTGTGTGTGTGTGTGTGTGTGACTTTCTTTGTAATGATCCTATACATGTTTTGTTAAGTGCAGTCCTAAATATTTTTATTTCTTTGGCATGATTGAAATGGTATTATGTTTTTATTTCTGTATGTTTATTATTAGTATATGGAAATGTGATTGATTTTTACGCACTGATGATTTTTATGCATTGATTTTTGTGAGTCTGTGAATTTGCTGTACTCACTTATTAGTTTTAAGCATTTTGGTAAATTCCTTTGCATTTTTTTTAATTAAATTTATTGGGGTGACAATGGTTAGTAATATTACATAGGTTTCAAGTGCACATTTGACCCTTATTATGTGATTTATCAGAGTGTTGGATGACCTAATTTATGCAAAGTTTTTCAACCAGAGCATAAAACATGCTAATAACTTATACATGGAAATTCATTTTATTATTTTCCTATGCACACCACATTCTCTAACATCTTCAGAAGATGCTTTTCACTATTTTATACACCATGCACTTTAGAGGTGAATTTTCATGTTTAAGTTATTAGCATGTTTTAGGCTCTGTTTGAAAAACTTCTCATAAATTAGGTCATCTAACACTCCAGTAAATTACATAATAAGGGGGCAATTATCACTCTTCTTAAATGAAAAAAATTAGAGCACAGGTCAGTGAGTCAAGACTTACACATCTAACCAGTGGCCAAATTGATGTATGTGGGATTTAAATAAAAATCACTGTTATCTCATTCCAAGATAAGAACTCCTGGGTTCTATGGTATACTAAGTAGGACAATTAAGTTCACAAACTCATCCTAGAAAAAGTGCTACATACCTCATTGTTGAATATCACTACAGTAACCTTCAAAGTATCCCCCTTGAGAAGCTATGCACCAATGCCAGTGCCTAGTACACCCTTCACAGCAATTTTGGAACTCTTTTTCTGGAATGGCCATTAGAACTGCCATTGTATTACCCTTGATGTCCTGAATGTCATCAAAATGTCTTTCTTTCAATATTTCCTTTATCTTCTGGTAAAGAAATAAGTCATTGGGGGCCAGATCAGGTGAGTAGGGAGGGTGTTCCAATACAGTTATTTCTTTACTGGCTAAAAACTCCTTCATAGACAGTGCTGTGTGAGTATACTGAGTGACAGTGCTGGTATACTGTCATGATGCAAGAGCCATGAATTGTTGGCAAAAAGTTCAGGTCGTCTAACTTTTTCATGCAGCCTTTTCAGCACTTCCAAATAGTTAACTTGGTTAACTGTTTGTCCAGTTGGTACAAATTCATAATGAATAATCCTTCTGATATCAGAAAAGGCTAGCAACATTGTTGCAACAAGTTCGTGAACTTCATTGTCTGACCTCATATAAAATCACATTGAATTGTGACTTATACCAGGCTTTTTATAAGGTGCTTTGGAGACTCATTATATTAACAACTTGATACTTTCCCTAAGAAGATTTCAGAGGAAATAAGAAACAAGATGTGCACATATTAAAAAAACTACCATATGTAAAGAATTATATCAGCAACTCTAAAGTATATAAAGTTAAGAAGATAAATAAAACTCTGCGCTGGACTCAGAGGAATTTACAATCTAGTATCAGAGGGAAATATACACATGGCTCAAGGTAGATTAACTCCATTGGGTCCATTATGGAGTAGGCAGAGTTTAAATTAAAACTTCTAGGGGACTTCCGGTAAAATGGCACAATAGACAGACGCTGTGCTAACTGCCTCCCAGGATCACACCAAAATTACAAGCAAATTATACAGCATTCAACCCTGGAGGTCCCCAGAACACTAGAGGAACAGAACCACTAAACGAAGAACTTAAAGAGGAAGCCGTGTCGGGTCTGGTAGGACAGGCGGAGACGAGAGAGGGCGAGCCCCGTGAGGGAAGCCCCAGCCGTGGGAAGCTTGTCTGGTTGGGGGAGAGACCCTCCGGCCGCACACCAAGCTCACCAGCCCAGAGCTCCTTTGCCGGGAAGAGGAGTTCTAATATAGCCGGCAGTAAATTAGTGAGGACTCTCTTTGCTCAGCTCAGTGAAGCTAAGAGCAGCTGGAGAATCAGTGGGGCCGGCACCCGGGCTTGCTCACTGGTGAGCACTTACCTGGTTCCTGGTGGAGGGAGTGGCTGTGTGAGCCGGGAGCCTGCGGTGACGGACTGAACTGAGCACCTTCGGTGCAAAGGCTGGAAGTTTTTAGACTGTTATTCCAGTGGTGTGGAGCCTGCACGCGAGTGATGTAGGGAGGGCGCCATTTTGTCGGGCTTGGGCCCTCCCACGAAGGATCAGGTCCGAGACATCATTGGTCTGGTGGAATTGGCGCAGAAGTGT
Source organism: Aselliscus stoliczkanus (assembly GCA_033961575.1). Classification (NCBI taxonomy): domain Eukaryota; kingdom Metazoa; phylum Chordata; class Mammalia; order Chiroptera; family Hipposideridae; genus Aselliscus; species Aselliscus stoliczkanus. The sequence goes on from CM066736.1 coordinate 91,119,825, forward strand.
GTGCGTGCGTGCGCGTGCGCCTGCGGCCTTCGATCCCCACCCTCTGCCCGGCTTATACTGTGTTGCCAGGGAAACACTGGGCGGGTGCCCTCCGGCTCCAACAGAGACCCGGGAGTGCACGAACTGCCTCGGATCCCCACCCTCCACATGGCTTGTGCTGCATTGCCAGGGAAATGCCTGGTGAGCATGCTCCGGCTCCAATAGGCTGCTCATCGAGACGCAGGAGTGCGCAAGCTGCCTCGGTCCCGCTCTCCGCACTGCGCTTACAGAGTTGCCAGGCTGGTGATTGGTTGTTGGGCTGCTCGGCCTGATCTGCGAGCAGCTGATTGGGACAGGCTGAGACTGGGAGTTTTCCTGGGAGTGTTGGGCCTGTAAGCTGTGTGCCTGCGTGATCCAGCCAGGGCCCTCCTGGTGATCTAATACATCAAAGCAATCCCAGAGCGACAGCCAGAATGGGGAAACAAAGAAACATGTCACAAGTAAAAGATCAGAAGAAACCTCTAGAAATGGAACTAAATGAAACAGAGGGAGCCAACCTTTCAGAGACAGAGTTTAGAACACTGACGATAAGAATGTTTAAGGAACTTAGCAAGGACATAAAGAAGGATTGGGAAACCATAAAAAACAACCTGTTAGAACTAAAGAATACAATAACTGAAATGAAGAACACACTCAAAGGAAACACCAGTAGAGTAGATGAAGCAGAGGAGCGGATCAGCGATTCGGAAGATAAAATAGCAGAAATCACCCAGCTGGCATAGCAAAAAGATCAAAGAATAAAAAACAATGAAAATAGTTTAAGAGCCCTATGGGACAAGGTGAAACGCAACCACCTTCAACTCATAGGAATACCAGAAGGAGAAGAGAAGAAGCAAGGGGTCGAGAATGTATTTGATAAAATAATGACTGAAAACTTCCCTACCCTGGTGAAGGAAATAAACATACATGCCCAAGAAGTGCAGAGGGTTCCAAACAAGCTGAACCCAAACAGGTCCACACCAAGACATATCATAGTTAAAATGGCAAAGGTTAAAGACAGAGACAGAATCCTAGAGGCTGCAAGAGAAAGACAGCAGGTTACATACAAAGGAACTCCTGTTAGACTAACAGCTGACTTGTCTACAGAAACTCTGCAGGCCAGAAGGGAGTGGCAGGAGATACTCAAAGTGACACAAAATAAAGGTCTACAACCAAGATTGCTCTACCCAGCAAGGCTATCACTTAAAATTGAAGGAGAAATAAAGAGCTTCTCAGAAAAGAATAAGCTTAAGGAATTCATTACCACCAAGCCAGCATTGCAAGAAATGTTAAAAGGGCTTCTTTAAACAGATGAAAGGGTAAAGCTAACCCAGGGAGACCAGGAATATAAATAACAAAATGGCAATCCATATGCACCTATCAATAATCATTTTAAATGTGAATGGGGTAAATGCTGCAATCAAAAGACAAAGAGTGGCTGAGTGGATAAGAAAATAGGACACATGTATATGCTGTTTACAGATGGAATAAGATATTTCATGCAAAGGGAAATGAGAAAAAAAAAAAACTGGAGTACCAATACTTATTTTGGACAAAATAGACTTTAAAATAACTACAATAAAAGACAAAGAAGGGCACTATAACCCTAATAAACATCTATGCACCCAACATAGGAACTCGTAATTACATATAACAGATTTTAACAGACATAAAGACAGAGATCAACAGTAACACTGTCATTGTAGGGGACTTCAACAACACTGTCACCAATGGACAGACCCTTTAGACAGAAAATCAACACAGAAAGAGTTGATATAAAGGAAAAACTGATGGTTGTTGGCTGGGAGGGAGTGGGGAAGAGGGAGAGGGGGAAGGTTTTGGACAGTGTAGATGGGACTACAATGTTGCCGCAGGGAGATGGGGGCAGTTCTGGGAATGTAATTGATAATGTTGTGAAGAGACTATTATGTTGTGTGAAATAAGTCAGTCGGAGAAGGACAGGTACCATGTGATCTCACTTGTGTGTGGAGTCTGAAGAGTTGAGTGAACGATCAAAGTAAACAGACTCATAGATGTAGAGGGAAAACTGAGGGTGGCTAGTTGGGAGGGGGGTGGGGCTGGAGGGAAGGGGAAGGGATTAGACAGCATAAATCGACAATTACAATATTGCCACAGGGATATGAAACACAGTTCGGGGAATATAATAATGTAAAAATTTTGTGGCATGTCCAATAGTCACATGTCTTGTTAGGGAGACCACTTCATGGATGGAGTAGAGGCTTGATCACTGCACTGTACACCTGAAACTGATGTTGTATAATATTGTATGCCAACTGTAACTGAATATGTGGATGGTCACGGGATGTGGAGTATACTGTGGAGGGGAGTCAGGGGAGCTGTGATAGATATGTATGATATGGGGGGGGAGTGGGATGGTGAACTGGGGGAGGGGGGTTGTCACTTTGGGGGGTAAAGAGTATAACTATTGCATTGTGTTGTACACTTGAAACTAATAAAAATAAATTAAAAAAAAACAAAAACTTCTAGAATGGGAATGATTTGTCAAATAAAGACAATGGTGTTGGTTTTCTATGTGAAAGAAGATACTTGAGCATAGACTTTACGAAAATATATTGGAGGACATAATCTGAAAACAATGAACTAGAAGCAACTGGAAAAATGAGTGAATAGAAGAGTGTCTGAGAACTTAGTAGTTTGGTTAGGATCAGTTTTTGGAGTGGTAAAACATAGAAGAGAGAATAAAGAAGATCTTTTATTTGATAAAAGATAATACTATAAAAATGATAAGCTATTTTATTAGTCCCCCAAAAATGGTTAGCTTCATCATAGATCAGCTATATTAGAGGACATTCTCAAATAACTCTTGGAAAACGAACTCTCAGAATCCAAAAAAGGGGCCTAGTCACCAATGTAAACTAATCCCAGGAAATACTGGCTAATGTCTGAGTCCCCACCATTTTCAGAGCATGATCAGAAAGGGAAATGCAAAGAGTAAAACACACCAATCATTGTTCAAATAATCCAGTAATTCAAAAGCCTGGATCCTATAGGAAGCTATGTTGGCACCTGCACAGGATATTAGGATTGACACAGCAGGAATGAAAATAGGGTGAGAAAGTCAATTTTAGCATATCTAAGACAACCAAGAGAGAGTGAGGATGCAGATTATGTCTGAAATCTGATGGAAAAGTCAGGTAGAACCAGAAGTTGGTAAAACACACACACACACTTCTAAAACAAAGCACACACACACACACACACAATTGAGTCACCTTAAAATCATTTTAAAAAGGAAAGAACCACAGGAAATTCATACCATAGAGAAGTGGCATTAGGTAAATACATTAACAAGATCTGACAGGACTAGAAGAGGCAGAGGATGGCACACGTCACTCACTCAACTGTAAGAATCAAAGTTCTGGAGCCAACTTCTGTATTTTCATGTCATAAAATGAGTTTGAGTTGTGGCAGGTAGAACCATAAGATCTAATACATATCTAAGTATTAAACAATTGAGGAAATTAAGAGACACTGAAAATGATTGGACTGTCATTTATTCTTTATTTGAAAAACAATCTCACTCTAATTAAGCTCCTATAATCATGGCTTGATAAATCCTTTCACATAGATGAGGCCAGGAGAAACTTCCCAATGACTCCAGAATGCAAAATACTAAGATTCCAGTCTATGCAGTGAATAACAGGAACTAAGATTTAAATATCTCCATAATCAACTGAAAACACTGAAGAAAGAAAAATCCAAACTTATTTCTGCAGTAACTATTTAAATTTACTACGCATCATGGAAATCATTCCCCATTATCAATTTCCTTTCCCTAGGTCAGATCTCACTTATTTTACCTCTTACAACCTCCTCAGCAGTTTCTGGATTCCCTGCTTGATCTCCTTGGTTCTCACACCATAAACAATGGGGTTCAGAGCTGGAGGGATGAGGTGGTGCAGGATGTTGAGCAGGATAGGGACATCTGGGGGGATTCTCTTCCTAGCCAGGTTAGTGATGACCAGAACTAGCAGGACTGTGCTGAAGAAGAGGATGAGGATGAAGTGGGAACCACACGTGCTCAGGGCCTTAGCCATAGCACCCTCAGCCTTGATCCTCAGCACAGCTTTCAAGATAAAGGAGTAGGAGAGAACAATAAGGACCAGGTCAGAGCCCAGCAGGGTCCAGCCTGCCACAAACTGGTAGAGCCGGTTTAAGGTGATGTCATCACAGGAGAGTTTGGACACAGACAGGTTAGTGCAGATGCAGTTCTTGATGATGTTCTCTGCACAATATCTGAGTCTGGCAGAAAGGATTGGAACAGGAAGAGAAAAGAGGGCATTTCGGGCCACAACAAAGAGTGCAGCCCTAGTCACAAATTGGTCAGTGATGATGGATGAGTATCGCAATGGGTGGCAGATGGCCACATAGCGGTCATAGGCCATGACCATGAATGTGCAGGACTCCATGGTCAGGAAACTGTTCATGATGAACATCTGGAGGAAGCAGCCAGGGAAACTGATGGATTTATTGTCAAACCAGAAGATGGCCAGGACCTTGGGGATGACGGTGAGGCAGAGAACCATGTCCAACAGAGAGAGGAGGCTGAGCAGGTAGTACATGGGCTCATGCAGAGAGGCCTCCAGCCGGATGGTGATCAGGAGGGTGGTGTTGGCCCCCATGGCCAGGAGGAAGAGGAGGCTGAAGGGCAGGGACAGCCAGTGCTGCCAACTCTGGTAGTTAGGGAAGCAGATGAGGAGGAATTCAGATACTGGAACAGTGGAGTAGTTGCTGGGAGATGTCATGTAAAGTATTATATCACAACTGACACTTCATAAAACCTAGAATAGTAAGACAAGAATAAGTCCATCCAGACATAATAAACATGCATGGAGAATTAACTCATTTTCCAAAGAACCATTGAAAAATAATAGTTAAGTGACTGGTTCTATTCTAAGTGCTTGATTCATATAAACCCATCCATTCTATTAAAATTCCTAAAAATAAAATGATAGTAAGATGACCATATTTCTTATTTGCCTGGCATAATTCCCATTTATGCCCCTTTTCACTCTTAATATAAGTTCCCCAACTTGGTTGATGAATTACAATATCATCCTTTTTATGAGACACGACCATTGTTATCCCACTTTTACATGTGAGGAAACAAAGACAAATGTAAGTCAAGTCATTTTGCTAAAATCACAGTAGTGAAGTCATGACATGCACCTATGAAGTCTGAATTACAGCCCTTACTACCTTTTCTGCCTCTATAAACAAAAACACTTATGCAGGCTGTGCTGTTACAGCAGATCAGCCATAGGCCTCAAACAAATGCCTGCCCCTCTCCTTCCTCCAGGAGAGGACATCAGAGGCAAAGGAGAAATTACACTTAAGTACATCACCAGAAAATATCTGAAGACTTCATTAGAGTTCTGATTATCATTTGTGCAGAAAGTAGCAACTTAAAGAAGACATGAAAAAGTTTCCTAATGTCTTCCGCAAGCAGTTAAGATAAGAATGAAAATTTCGGAAGTCAGCAAATTTGGTCCAACAGTACTATTCTGAGAGTGAGGGAAATGAGCACCTGCTGTCTTCATCTGATTCCATGTGGGTTCTCCATCAGTCCCAAACACAGATTAAACAGGTTCTCATGGGTTTCTGGCCTGGTACACCATAAGTAGTTATAAACAAATTCAAGACACTTATTAGATAACCTTTAATATGGTTGTCATGCTAAAGCTTATCTCCTAACATTAGTTGATGTATCCCAGTGACACTATTTGTTTTCAGTGCTCTGAGGAAGTCCAACCTCAGCCAGTTTTTGTCAACAATGGCAGTAGGCTTAAAGAGTGTTGGACCCTCCTAGAGTCAGCTTCCCTTTCATTTCTGAGAGAGCAAAAGCTTGTTCCTCAAATGCAAGAAGTAAGTGGGAATATTTAAAGGCAGGTTTGGAAGCTGGCAAAAACAAATTTGCCCTTCTGTTTGCTTAATATAATTGTCACTATCCATATAATCTGTAGTAGCACTTCTAATAGAAATACAATGATAGCCAGGTACAAAATTTTTAATTTGTAGTAGCCACCTTAAAAATTAAAAGAAAGCAGAATATATTTGTCAATGATATATCTGATAAGGGGTTAATATCCAAAATGTATAAAACACTCATAACACTCAACACCAAAAAAACAAACAACCTAATTAAAAAATGGGCAGAGAAAATGAAGAGACATTTCTCTAAAGAGGACATACACATGGCCAACAGGCATATGAAAAAATGTTCAAGCTCACTGATCATTAGGGAAATGCAAACAAAAACCACAATGAGATACCACCTTACTCTGGTCAGAAAGGCTATCATCGATAAATCAACAAAAAAAACAAATGCTGGCCAGGCTGTGGGGAAAAGGGAACCCTGCTGCACTGTTGGTGGGATTGCAGATTGGTGCAGCCACTATGGAAGTCAGTATGGAGGTATCTCAAAAAACTGGAAATGGAACTACCTTTTGACCCAGCAATTCCTCTCCTAGGCATTTATCCTGAAAAACCCAAGACACTAATTCGAAAAAAATACATGCACTCCTATGTTCATTGCAGCATTATTTACAATAGCCAAGACTTGAAAACTATCGAAATGCCCGGCGGTAGATGACTGGATTAAGAAACTGTGGTACATTTACACAGTGGAGTACCACTCTGCTATAAAGAAGAGTAAAATCTTACCATTTGCAATGATATGGATGGACCTAGAGACTATTATGTTAAGTGAAATAGTCAGAGAAAGACAAATACCATATGATCTCACTTATATGTGGAATCTAAAGAACTGAATAAACAAGCAATGTAAACAGAAATAGTCTTAGAGACACAGAGGAAAACTGATGAGGGCTAGATGGGATGGGGATGGGCATGAGGGAGAAGGAAAAGGGACGAAGCAACATAAACAGGTAACTACAATATTGCTGCAGGGATAGAAGAGACAGTTTAGGGAATATAATCAATAAGGTTGTAAATATTTTTAGGGGACCAGATGGACTCATGTCTTGCCAGGGAGAACATTTCATGGACGGTGTGGAGGCCTGACCACTGCACAATACATCTGAAGCTGCCGCTGAATAATATTAGATGTTAACTATAATTTAACACATATATAGTCATGGGATGTGGAGTATAGTGTGGGGATGGAGTCAATGGAATTGTAATAGATATGTATGATATCAGGGGTGGTCGGTGGTCAGTGGATGGGTGAGGTGGTAGTCACTTTGTAAGGGGTGTAAAGGATAACTATTGCATTGTTTTGTATATCTGTAACTAATAATAATAATAATAAATTAAAAGGAAGCATACAAAATTAATTTTAATAATATATGTTGTTTTACTCAACATATCCATAATATTATAACTTTAACATATAGTCAATGTAAAATACTGTTAAAGAGCAATTTTACACTCTTTGTTTTTGTACTGAATCTTCAAAATCAAGTCTGTATTTTACATTCACAACACATCTCAATTCTGACTAGCCAAATGTGGCTACTGGCTACAATACTGGACAGCACAGGTCTAGTTTTGGAAAACTAAACATGTCTCTTTTTATTTTGCTTAACATATGAGTTTGCTCTTGGTGTTGGCTGCATGGCATCTATGATTCTTGGGTTATATAGAGTAACTCCTTTCATTTAGTTCTATTTCTGGGTGAGCTCAAAATTACAGTTTTTATTTTCTTTTTCAATACTTTCCATCATAGTTTCTTTATAGATTTCTCAGTAAAGCTATCTTTCAAATTCAGGATGGGAATACCTCATTAGGCGCAGAGATAATCAACACATCCAGTTCCCAGTTTAGGTAACACAGATGCCTCTACCAGAGCCTCAGATTTCCAGCAACCCCCACCTCCTTGACTCATGTTAGATACCACTCTTCCTCCCACTCTTACCTTAAGCCAGTAGAGTTATTTATTTGTTTTAAAATCAATGTCACTAATTAGTGAAGAATGCCAAAATGTCCAGATATCGCCAAATGTGGTCACAGAAACACTATTCTTTCACAAAAGATATTTGACAACTGGAACTAGGTTATGTTAACAAAGGATCTGAGGTTCAAATGGGTATACGGTTTCTTTTGAGGGTAATGAAAATTTCCATAATTAGAAGTGATAGTTGCACAACATTGTGAATATAATGGAATTAAACAGTTTAAATGTTAAAAAAAAAAAAGAGGTAGACTCAGAATTAGAAAACAACTATAGTTTCTGACATAAATCCAGATAAAAAGTATCCTGTTAGTCAAACCATACAAACTTACCTGTGACCAGATTCCAGTTATCTTAAATAAATAAATCTATTTCTATAAACTCATCTGTTTTGTTTTCAATTGGTTATTGTGTTCTTTTCTGGATTAATGAACCAGAAATAAGAGTCTTCTTGGGAGCCTGGTGGCGTGAGCAATGGTAAAGCTATTCTGTCTCAGCCAGAAAAGCAGAAGCAAGCATTGGGAGAAAATGCAGGATGAGACGAAAGGCCAGGAGGGAGTAAGTAAGTAATCAAGGCAGCTGGGATTATGGTCCTATCTCATCTGGTACATTTAGGGCAGTCTTCTTTAGGAGGGGCTGAATTTTTTTCAGTTAAGAATTGCAGTTAACAATATAAACTCCTGGTCTCTTATTGCCATAGGCAATAGTGAAGGTATAGATTTAATTCAAAGACACACCCTGAAAATCTTGGCTTTTCTAAATAGGTATTATACAGTTTACATTACATACAATTTACATTTGCTTTCATATGACAACAGTGACTCACCAGATTTGAGGTAATTAGTAGGCTCTGATTTTGAAGTATGAGACATGTCATAGACCTACAAGAAGAATTTCTTCTTCCAGCTTATACTGGATACACAAAGCCCTACATGCCTCATCATTCCCATCTTTCCTGGCTCCAATCCAGACCTACAAGCTTGAGGAGGCTGCACTGTATGTACTGCTACTTATGACTGCTTACTGCACCACTTGGACCAGCCCCTCGGAGGCTCCAGAGGTTACATTTTCATGGCCCTAAGCTCCACTCTTTCCCTTCCCTCCCCACAGAACCCAGGGGCTAAGACCACTTTAGTCATCTGAACCTAAAGCACAGGATCCATTGTGGGATGGGAGAGAGGAGAGGGAGAAAACACAGAAGATCAAATTCAATACTGGAGTAGTGGGGAACAGGGAGAGAGTTGAGGAAACCAGGAAGATATAGGTGGTAAGGGTCACAAAAAGAGCATATATGTTTGAAAAACAAATATTTCTAGACTAGGACAGAGAGAAATTTATTTCAGGCTTTAGGTATACAATTAGAAAATTTATGTTTAAATGAGTATTTAATATTATCCTAAAACTGGGGTTATTTCATTATAGCCAGTGTACAAAAAAATGGGCTATGAAGTATGACATGTTATAGACATCATTTTCCCTTATTACCCACAGTGCAGTGGCTTAATTAGAAATAGAAATGGACACATGAAGCTTTTATTTTTGTTTTGTGGTTAAATTGGTACACAAGAATATATATATTTCAGATGTACAACATTATAATTCAATATTTGTATATACTACATTATGTCATAGGCTAATTAATTAATCATTCATCACCATACAATTGACCCCCTTTAACCATTTCATGCTCCCCCCATCCCTTTCCCCTGTGGTAACTACCAATCTGTTCTCTGTATCTGAGTTTGCTTTTGTTTCGTTTGTTTTGTTAAAGAATAAAATTAAACCAAGTAAATGTGATGATCTAATTGGCTTTATTAAGCAATTAATGAATCAGGCAGCATCCCATCCAGCAACAAGAAGGGCTCTAAGGGCCTGTACAAAATGAAAGGTTTTTATAGGAAGAAGGTTGGGGCAAGGGAGCTATTAATAAAAGAAAGAATTATTTTTAGAAGAGGACATTTTGGTGGGGGGGGCAGGAGGGAACAGCAAGGGTTTTTTTTGTTTTGTTTTGTTTTTATCATGCAGACTGCCTTTTCTTTCTATGGGGGTTGGAGAGGGTCCATGTGACAGATTCCCTCATTGGTATTAACTAGAAATTTCCAGACTGGTTGATTAAGATTACATTTCTGGACGAGACTGAACTACCAATTAGGTTAGGTATTAAATCTACGTTTGGTATCATGGGCTTTAGTACAAATGATGCCATTTTGTATTTGTGGTTTTCTCTGTAACTGTTTTGTGGAAAATGTGTTATTAATGATAGGGCATGATAAGAGTGTGAAAATCTGACTCACTTATTGGGTGAGTAAAGGTGCCATCCGAATATGTGTGGTAGCAAAGGAGAAATGCCTTAGAAAGCTTCCAGGTACCAGAAATAGGAGTAAGGGAACTGGAGAGGATGCTGAGACACAGTCCTCTGTTTTTCCCACCTCACCAGGTCTGAGTTACAGGATTAGGCCTGCAGTTGTTTCATATGATGGGATAGAGCTGGGCAAGATACACCTCTGTTGCTTTGAATGTCTCTTATGTCTTCTGAAGGGAACCTTGGGTTGAATATCAGCTTCATTCCATCTGGCCAAGCTAGTACTGACTATAATTAATACTTAAGGAAAGAGATAATCCTGTTATACTTCATTCTTCTAACCCTGCCACCTCTTTATGAATGAACCTCCTGCCACTGCCCAGTTTATGTACTGTCAGTGCACCAGAACCAGAGGTCCTCACTCAGCAAGTCTAAATTAGTGTGGGGGATCAGAATGAGACACCCCAAGATGTGCATCTGTGGTATGTGGAGTGCTTTGAGCTACAGGCAATTTTAGTATCAGACTCAAGAGAGACTTCTGCCCTTCCCTTGACTACCTGGAAGAACTTGAATCAGGGGCTTTGTCCATAATAAGAGATTATCGGATAGCTTCTTTTGTCCTATCTGGAAGGGCAAATTTCTATTTACTAAATGTCTGTGCTACTTATCACCCTACAATGACACTTGGAAGCCCCTAAAGTGCATTACTTTATCCCTAGCTCAGGATGTCTTATATACCGATGTCCCCTTTCTATCTCTGAAAGAAAAGAAAGGATGTGGGGTCCATGTGGGGTCTCTGACTGTCTCATGTATGTGGGGCTCTCATACATATGTATGTATTAAACTTGGTTGTTTTCTCTATCTGTTTCATGACTGTTTAATTATTAGACCAGCCAGCAGAATCTTGAAGGTAGAGGAAAGTTTCTTCCCCACCCCCATAATAGGAGAGAAAATAAATCGAAAAAAGGGAAAATTTTGATGGACAGGAGACAGGTAGACAAAGGTGATGACACCAATGAATAATACCATCACCCTATGCTACTGAGAACACTTCAAAAGCAAAGAATAATAGCTTAGCAGCTTTTCTCAGATGAAGTGCCAACTTCTGACAGAAGTTGCAGGAGCTCTTCTACCCTAGGAAGCAAAATTGGACTAGAGTAAGGACTCCTTGGAATCTGAAGAAAATACATGACACAGCATTGTGGGCTCTATTTCTTTCATTAATTGTTTTACAGGTAAACTGGGAGTAATATTCCTTTCTACTGCCCTGGGTGGGGGTTGCAAAAGAGTTAAATATCTGTATGCTATGTGGCCATATATCAATTAGATAATTTACTAAGACAGCTGCAGAAAGTATGATGTGGTGAAAAGCAGATTTCTGCTTCATGATTGGTATGTCAGAGCCTGTCTTATTACTAACCTCGATTATATAATGGGAATGTACGGGAAAAGTGACACTAGAAGTCAGATAGCCTCAAAGAATGAAAGGACTGGGGTGGTAATAAGGAGAGGCTGTACAGATGAAAAATCTTAACAAGTTCTGGAAGGATCTGAGGAGCCAGAGGATGGTATGTCTGGCCACACATGCCAAAGAAAAGCATCAGGAATGTTCAGGAGCAAGCACTCAATCCCAACAGCCAAAGTTCTGAAGTAAACATAAGTATTTTAACGAATCAATCCTTTACAACAGAAGTCATGTAGGACTCTGGCAGCATGAAAAAGGAGACAGGACAGGTATCTACGCCCTTTGCAAATTAGGGAACAAGTGGATCTTTTATTTTTAATTTATTTTATTTTATTATTATTATTATTAGTTACAGATGTACAAAACAATGCAATAGTTATTTTTTTCACCCCTTACAAAGTGACTCCCCCATCCCTCCTCCCCTGCCCCCCCACACCCGATATCATACATATCTATTACAATTCCATTGACTCCATCCCAACACTATATTCCACATCCCATGACTATACATGTGCTAAATTATAGTTGACATATAATATTGTTCAGTGGCAGCTTCAGATGTACAGTGCAGTGGTAAGGCCACTACGCTGTCCATGAAGTGGTCTCCCTAAAAGAACATGCATCCGTCTGTTCCCTTAAAAAAATATATTTACAACCTTATTGATTATATTCCCTAAACTGTCTCTTCTGTCTCTGCAGTAGTATTGTAGTTATCAGTTTATGTTCCCCTTCTCCCTCATGCCCATCCCCATCCCATCCAGCCCTCATCAGTTTTTTCTTTGTGTCTCTAAGACTATTTCTGTTTACATTGCTCATTTATTCAGTTCTTTAGATTCCACATATAAATGAGATCATATGGTACTTGTCTTTCTCTGACTGACTTAATTCACTTAACATAATGCTCTCTAGGTCCATCCATATCATTGCAAATGGTACGATTTCTTTCTTCTCTATAGTTGCATAATATTCCATTGTGTAAATGTACCACAGTTTCTTAATCCAGTCATCTACCAATGGGCATTTCGATTGTTTCCAAGTCTTGGCTATTGTAAATAGCGCTGCAATGAACATAGGGGTGCATATATTTTTTCGAATTAGTGTCTTGGGTTTTTCAGGATAAATGCCTAGGAGTGGAATTGCTGGGTCAAAAGGTAGTTCCATTTCCAGTTTTTTGAGATACCTCCATACTGACTTCCATAGTGGCTGCACCAATCTGCAATCCCACCAACAGTGCAGAAGGGTTCCCTTTTCCCCACAGCCCTGCCAGCACTTGTTGTTTGTTGATTTATCGATGATAGCCATTCTGACCAAACGGAGGTGGTATCTCATGGTGGTTTTTATTTGCATTTCCCTAATGATCAGTGAGGTTGAACATTTTTTCATATGCCTGTTGGCCATGTGTATGTCCTCTTTAGAGAAATGTCTCTTCATTTCCTCTGCCCGCTTTTTAATTGGGTTGTTTGTTCTTTTGATGTTGAGTTGTATGAATGTTTTATACATTTTGGATATTAACCCCTTATCAGATATATCATTGATAAATATATTCTCCCATTCAGTAGGCTTCCTTTTTGTTTTATTAATGGTTTCCTTTGTTGTGAAAAAAACTTTTAAGTTTGATATAATCCCATATGTTCATTTTTTACTTCCCTTGCCCGTGGGGATGTATCAGTAAAAATATTGCTCAGGGTAATATCTGCAAATTTACTCCCAATATTTTCTTCTAGGAGATTTATGGTTTCAGGTCTTACATTTAAGTCTTTAATCCATTTTGAATTTCTTCTTGTATATGATGTAAGGAGGTGGTCCAGTTTCAATTTTTTGCATGTGTTAGTCCAATTTTCCCAGCCCCATTTATTAAGTAGACTATCTTTACTCCAGTGTAAATTCTTGCTTCCATTGTCACAGATTAACTGTCCGTATATACATGGATTTATTTCTGGGGGTCTCTGTTCTGTTCCACTGGTCTATGTGCTTGTTTTTATGCCAGTACCATACTGTTTTGATTACTGTAGCCTTGTAGTATGTTTTGATGTCTAGAGAGGAAATAAACAATATAGAGAACAGAAAAACAGTACAAAATATCAACGAAAGCAAGAGCTCGGTTTCTGAGAAGATAAACAAAATTGACAAACCTCTAGCCAGGCTCATCAAAAAAAAAAAAAAGAGAGAGTGGACTCAAATTAGTAAAATCAGGAATGAAAGAGGTGAAATGACTACAGACATCACAGAAATACAAAAACTTTTAAGAAATTACTATGAGCAACTATATGCCAACAAATTTGACAATCTGGAAGAAATAGATAATTTTCTAGAAGCATACAACCTTCCAAAGCTAACTCGAGAAGACATGGAAAATCTAAATAGTCTGATTACTACCAAGGAAATTGAATCAGTAATTGACAAGCTCCCAAAAAACAAAAGCCCTGGACCAGATGGCTTCACAAATGAATTTTATCAAATATTCAAAAAAGAACTATCACCTATTCTTCTCAAACTATTCCAAAAAATCCAGAAAGAGGGAAGGCTTCCAAATTCTTTTTATGAAGCCACTATCACCCTGATTCCAAAACCAGATAAAGACAGCACAAAAAAAGGAAAACTATAGGCCAATATCACTGATGAACATAGATGCAAAAATTCTCAATAAAATGTCAGCAAACAGAATTCAGCAATATATTAAGAAGATGATACATCATGATCAAGTGGGTTTCACCCCTAGTACACAAGGCTGGTTCAACATCCTTAAATCAATTAATGTGAACACCACATCAACAAAATGAATAATAAAAATCACATGGTCATATCAACAGATGCAGAAAAAGCATTTGACAAAATCCAACAGCCATTTATGTTAAAAACCCTTAGCAAAGTGGGTATACAGGGATCATATCTCAATATAATAAAAGCCATATATGATAAAACTACATCTAACATCATACACAATGGGGAAAAGCTAAAATTATTCCCCTTAAGATCAGGAACAAGACAAGGCTGTCCACTTTCTCCTCTTTTATTCAACATAGTGCTGGAAGTTCTAGCCACAGCAATCAGACAACAAAAAGAAATAAAAGGCATCCAAATTGGCAAGGAAGAAGTAAAATTGTAATTATATGCAGATGACATGATACTGTATATAGAGAACCCCAAAGACTCCATCAAAAAACTATTGGAAATGATAGACAAATTCAGTAAAGTAGCAGGATATAAAATCAATGTTCAGAAATCAGTGGCATTTTCATATACCAATAATAAACTAACAGAAGGAGAAATTAAGAAAACTGTCCCATTTACAATTGCTTCAAGAACTATAAAATACCTAGGAATAAATTTAACCAAAGAAGTAAAATATCTGTACTCAGAAAATTATAAGACACTGAAGAAAGAAATCATAGAAGATACAAATAAATGGAAACACCTACCATGCTCATGGATAGGATGAATTAATATAGTTAAAATGTCCATACTGCCTACAGCAATATATAGATTCAATGCAATTCCTATCAAACTACCAAAGGCATTTTTCACAGAAATAGAGAATATAATCCTAAAACTTATATGGAACCATAAAAGACCCCAAATAGCCTCGGCAATCCTGAGCAATAAGAACAAAGTCGGGGATATCATGCTACAGGTGGATCTTTTAAAAGACACTGTGTAAAGTTTGTTTCTTTAGTGGCCAAACACTCCAACTCTAATGCAGCTCCATTTGGATAAGGCTTGGCAAGACCTTGGTTAAGGATTCAATCAGGGGATATTCCCAACTAACCACAGAATCCAGGAGAGGGAGTAGAAGCAACAGGAAACAAAGAGTCAGTCACACACATAAATGTTTCCATTGTTGTCTGAGATATTAAGAAAAAGGAAAATCAGAATTCATTCCATGTTTAAAAGTGAAATTTCCTTTCCAGCTTAAAAACAATTTCTGACTTTTATTAACAATTCCAAAGATGAATCTGATCATTTTTACCTCTTACAACCTCCTCAGCAGTTTCTGGATTCCCTGCTTGATCTCCTTGGTTCTCACACCATAAACAATGGGGTTCAGAGCTGGAGGGATGAGGTGGTGCAGGATGTTGAGCAGGATAGGGACATCTGGGGGGATTCTCTTCCTAGCCAGGTTAGTGATGACCAGAACCAGCAGGACTGTGCTGAAGAAGAGGATGAGGATGAAGTGGGAACCACACGTGCTCAGGGCCTTAGCCATAGCACCCTCAGCCTTGATCCTCAGCACAGCTTTCAGGATAAAGGAGTAGGAGAGAACAATAAGGATGAGATCAGAGCCCAGCAGGGTCCAGCCGGCCACAAATTGGTAGAGCCGGTTAAAGGTGATGTCATCACAGGAGAGTTTGGACACAGACAGGTTAGTGCAGATGCAGTTCTTGATGATGTTCTCTGCACAATATCTGAGTCTGGCAGAAAGGATTGGAACAGGAAGTAAAAAGAGGCCATTCCGAGATACAATAAATACTGTAGCCCTAGCCACAAATTGGTCAGTGATGATGGATGAGTATCGTAATGGGTGGCAGATGGCCACATAGCGGTCATAGGCCATGACCATGAATGTGCAGGACTCCATGGCAAGGAAGCAGTTCATGATGAACATCTGGAGGAAGCAGGCCGAGAAGCTGATGGACCTGAGGTCAAACCAGAAGATGGCCAGGACCTTGGGGATGACGGTGAGGCAGAGAACCATGTCCAACAGAGAGAGGAGGCTGAGCAGGTAGTACATGGGCTCGTGCAGAGAGGCCTCCAGCCGGATGGTGATCAGGAGGGTGGTGTTGGCCCCCATGGCCAGGAGGAAGAGGAGGCTGAGGGGCAGGGACAGCCAGTGCTGCCAACTCTGGTAGTTAGGGAAGCAGATGAGGAGGAATTCAGAGACTGGAACAGTGGAGTAGTTGCTGGGTGAGGCCATGTAAAGTATCCTGTGCAAGCTAGAAATTACAATCCCCTAAAATGGAGAGCAGAATATATCACCATCAAATGTATATTTTTTTCTGATGTAGTAGAACTCAAGTTTTCATTGAGGCTCTTAACCTGTCCCAACGAAATTTTTAAATCATTATCATCATCAATAATCAGTAACATTTAACTGAACCTGTATCATGTACTAGGCATGATGCTGAATGTTTACATTCACAATCTCATTTTATCCTTTTAAAAAACACTTAAAAGTAATTAATACTGCTATGTTAATTTCACAAACAATAAAAGGATACAGGTAAAGGTGAGCAGCATAGTTTGATCAAAATCAGACAGCCAGTAAGTGGTGGAGCCAGGACTGAGAACCAGGGAATCCGACTCTAGTGTCCATGCTTCCAGCCACTACACAATATTTAGCCTCAACCAGCACAATGACTTAATTAATCCCCTTCTTCCTTTAGTTTAGAAGGGATAGCTATATGGAAAGCTCTGTTTAGCAGACTCCATGAAGATCCCAGAAAAGCCCAGCCCTCTACTCCATACAACTGGACAGGGCCTAACTTCAGAATTCTTTATTTCAGAAATAATTAGATTAGAGGTAAACCAGCTCTTGCCCCACCCAAAGGCAGTGATTTCTTTCAACCTCAAAGAAGTTTTCTATTTAAAGGCATAGTGTTTATCATTTTATTGCTGGATTATTTGCTGTTCTTTGTCTTTGTGAAAGTTCAGGAGTATCTCCTTTGTTTTGGGTCCTTTAGAATGGACTGTGAATTTCCTATTCTGGTGACACAGACAGTGCTGAGAGATACACCAGAGGTTCACCAAAAGCAGAATAGAAGCTAGCTAGTGACTGAGATTTAGGCATATAAACCTATATAAGAAGAATCCAACTGTTATCTGTCACCATATACCAAATTAACTCAACACGGATCAAAAACCTAAATATAAGAGCTGAAATAATAAACTGCATAGATGAAAACATAGGTACTAAACTTATGAACCTTGGATTCAAAGAGGGTTTTATGAATTTGACCTCAAAAGCAAGGGAAGTAAAAGCTAAAATAAATGAATGGGACTATATCACACTAAAAAGCTTCTGCACAGCAAAAGAAACCATTGACAAAATAAAGAGGCAACCAACCGAATGGGAGAAGATATTTGCAAACAACGCCTCTGCTAAGGGGCTAATATCCAAAATATATAAGGAACTCATACAACTCAACAACAACAAAACAATCCAATTAAAAAATGGACAGGTGTCCTGAATAGATGTTTCTCCAAAGATGACATACAAATGGCCAATAGGCCCATGAAAAGATGCTCAACATCACTAATTATCAGAGAAATGCAAATAAAAACCACAATGAGATATCACCTCACACCAGTTAGAATGCCTATCATCAACAAGACAAATAATAGCAAATGCTGGAGAGGCTGTGGAGAAAAAGGAACCCTTATACACTGTTGGTGGGAATGCAGATTGGGGCAGCTGCTATGGAAGGCAATGTGGAGGTTCCTCAAAAAATTAAGAATAGAATTAACATATGACCCAGCAATGCTTCTCCTGAGTATCTACCAAAAAAATATGAAAACATTTATCTGAAAAGATATATGTGCTTCGATATTCATTGCAGCTTTATTTATGGTGGCCAAGACATGGAAACAACCAAAGTGTCCTTTAATAAATGATTGGATAAAGAAGATGTGGTATGTACACACAATAGAATACTAATCTGACATAAGAAAAGACAAAATAGTGCAA
The DNA here is from genome assembly GCA_033961575.1 of Aselliscus stoliczkanus. NCBI lineage: Eukaryota > Metazoa > Chordata > Mammalia > Chiroptera > Hipposideridae > Aselliscus > Aselliscus stoliczkanus. The sequence continues at coordinate 91,138,246 of CM066736.1, forward strand.
TTTGAGACAACATGGATGGACCTTGAGATTATTATGGTAAGCAAAATAAATCAGTCAGAAAAAGTTGAGAACCATATGATTTCACTGATTTGTGGGATATAAAACTGAAAGCAACAAGACAAACAAATAAACAAAAACTCATAGACAATAGTTTAGTGGTTACCAGAGGGTAAAGAGGAAGGAGAGTGGTAGATGAAAAAAAAATGGTAAGCTAAATTGTCTATGATTCCTTGTGGCCAGGATCCAATTTTCCTAGCATATAGAATCTATGTCTGTAAACTCATCTGCTTTGATTCCAGTTGTTTCTCTACTTGGATGCTGTCTTATTGCCCTTACTACTAAACAAAGCACAGAGTAGCCAAGTACTAAGAAGTGTCACAGTAATGGCTGTCACAGCAAAAAAAGAGGGGAAAAGCCAGAGGGTCATGGCAGGATATGAAATGGAGCCCAGGAGGCATATAATCAGTATATTTGGGATTACTGATCCTGTTCACCTGTCCCATCTGATAGTTGCCTGTAGGAGGGTAAAATGTCTATGACAAGGTATCAGACTAACTGCTAGAAAAGATAAGATCCAGGGACTTTCATTTTTAATATCCCAGACTTTCCAAATACAGAACAAATATATAAACATACACACACAAACTTTCTACCCATTGTAGGGCTTTAAGGAACCAATGATTCATGAGTTAAAACTGGGGTAGGAACAATTATAAATCAGCTTTGTCCTGTAGTTTCATATGTGATTATAAAAATGACCCTTAGTGAGAATCAGAAAAATAAGGATAGAAAACGTCTATCTTTTCTGAAAAGGCTTCTCTTTTCCAATAACCTCAAGTTCTAAATCCTCAGAGTGACTCGATCTATTTGAACAAGTGAGAAAATAGCCAGCCTTCTCAGTAGCCAGTCTTAATGTTAGGGATACTAGAGTATAGCATGGATCTAGCAAAAAAAACCTTCTGTGAACATAATAAATAGAAGCAAACTGGGGTAGGGGGAAGCACTTATAATATAGTTGTTGCTCTAATAAAGATAGTCTTTCAAACAGTGGGATAGGGACAGAAGTACACATGAATGAAACATCCGCTTTGGTTGAAAAGATGGTCTCAGACAGATATTGAGTCGTCGGGAAAGTCATGACATAGTTTTTATGTTTTTCAATGCAAAAACATGTCATGACTTTCCCGATGACCCAATACATTCCAAGACTGGCTCTTATACTCACTCAATGACCCTTACATCTATTTAGACTCTATGGCACTTTGCTGTCTCATTAATGAAGTAGATAAATGATATGTCACATCAGGTGTTGCTGTGGGTAGGAAAAGGGGCTATCATTTCCTGAGGTCCTATTAGGCCTGGAGATATAGCAAGCTGAAAGCATCAGAGAAGAATATAAAAAACGGTAACATTCAGATGGGGGAGAAGAGGGATTACCCTTGCAGGCAGTGGTAACAGAAGGAAGGCCTGGTTAGTACAATTAGTATTAGGGGCTGGTAGAGCATAAGTTTTGGGGGAGAAGGAGGTAGGAGAGCAGAGGTTCCGGAGACAACGTGTAAAGGTGTGCAGTGCCATAAGCAGCCATGTTATGTCCACCTGATCGCAGGCATTATCACGCACACTGTAAGGAACCACAGAAGATCTGAAACAGGAAAGTGATGTGCTATAGACGGGACAAGGGGGAATCATACAGAAGGTAGGGACTCTTTTAGAGAGTCCTGAATAGTGTGAAAGACAAGTGATTACCATCTGAACAAATGCCATGCGAGTGGAGAAGAAAGGATACATTCGAGGGGTGGGAAAACTTCAGGACTTACTGTAAGAAAGGCTGAGGTGGCAGAGGGATACTGGAGTGGAGAATGTCACCAAGGATCTTTGAACTGATAAAGGGAAGAAACGTCCTTTTCAGACCTCCTATAACACTGATATATTCTCCCAGGTAGTAATACACGTTCAGCTCTCTTTCATAGTCCCTTTTAAATTCTTTAATAGCTGGGACCACTTTTCCTCTCTCTGTATTCTCTTTAGTGAAGCTGAGGCCTCCTGATCTGAGAAATGAGGGGTTGTTGGCCATCTGGGGCATTATTTTGATCTTCAACACTCCAATTCTCTTAGTTTGCATTGACAGACTGATATTCACAAAGGAGGTGTTGTAGTGGTTCTTTGATCTAAGTGCTAAAGAACAAAACGTGGTCCCTGCCAAAAAGATATTGACAGTCTGGAAAGGTCAGACAAGTCTTGAGTCAACAAAAATTATAACAGAAAAATAAAAGATCCAAGCCCAGCTATGATTGCCTAGAAGAAGTAATCACCTTGTCTCATAGATGAATTTAGACTATTGCAGAAAGGAAGATTCTGAGCTAGCCAGGCACAGAGTCTGAGAGTCCTAGCCATGATATGCTAGGAGTCCATGAGCCTACAGAAGATTTGAACCCACAAACCTAGTATAGCCAGAGTGACTCAGCCTCAGCTCTGAATAAAATACCAACCTTAGGTGAGCCTGTGTCAATCACTCTGTACCAGGATCTAAGCATCTTGGAAACGGGCTTCTACACCAGAGCTTATGGAAAGAGTTCTATTTGTACATACCAGGCTCCCAGACTCCTCCCCTCCCCTCCCCTCCCCCCCCCTCCCCTCCCCTCCCCTCTCCTCTCCTCTCCTCTCCTCTCCTTTCCTCTCTTCTCTCTTTTCTTCTCCTCATTATCTTCTTCCTCATAACTTTCCTGGCCCCTACTTGAGACTCACCATCTTCATCAGGCTGTCCTGCTGCTGTTTCTGGCTGTTGAAAAAAGCACCTAACCCAAGGCCTCCAGAGGCTGATTTTATAGGTTCTGGCTCCGCTATGCCCCCTCCCTCCCCATTGCTCACAGGAGTTGGTGCCCAGGTTAAGTACCTGGGCCCTGAGGCTTTCTGGTCTATTTCCCAGGAGAGTATATTATAAAAGGCTTATTTCAGCATAGTGAATACAGTGAGTACAGGAGAGATCAAAGGCTCTTGGGGAGTCTAAGTAAAGAAAAAGGAACTCTGGGGAAAGGAGGGTAAGGAAACTGAGTGATGAGAATCTTTTCAGGAAACATTTCTATGGCTACACCTGGGGAAGAACTGAATGACTGTCCTCAGCACTATAACTCTGTGGAGGGAGATGACAGAAACAGCCTCAGCAACCGAAAGAGCATGGATCTCAGAAAAGCATGGTCCTCAAAAGAGCATGGACCATGGGCATCTGAGGGAGGCAGGGAGCACTTTGTCTGTAAGCCCTTCTCATGCAGTAGGAGCGTCAGTGCTCTGGTCCCAAGCAAATCCCTGAGTGGCCCTGTTTACACACATGGTCTCATGTCCAAGTTTTACCTTCATGGTTGTACTTTGTGTAAACTGTTTCCCTAGTATGGTTGTAGAAAATGCAACTGTTACCAATACTCACCTTCCTCAGAGCAACACTTGGCATTGAGTCCTTGGGGAAACAGTGGGATTGTCATCACCTCTCTGCACTGATGAGTAGTAGGACCTGGAAAATGGCCTCTCCTGTGAAGATTTCTAGATTCTTCTTTGGATAAGGATATTCAGGCAAAATGTAGGATCTTTTGGGCTTTGGGCACAAGAATCTTGGAGTGAGGAGAAAAAGTGGAGTCTGGTCCTAAGTCTTACACTTTCCTACATGCACCTGCAGGAAGATTTTTCATGTTGGGTTTTGCCATGAAATGGAAGTCAGAACTGTTCTTTACAGGAAACACAGGATTCATTTAGGCATGTAGTGGTATGGAATAAACTTTCAGTGTGGATCATGAGAAAATGCCCCTAACAAATGTTTACACTCCAAAACCCTGTTAGCTCTGTTCACATAATTATTCTCTCTTTCTCTGGATCCAGCTGGACAGGTAATTAAACTGGTTACCTCTACTTTATCTACTGACACATGTATTGAGATTATCCAAAGCAATTAATTGATCCTTAAAGTAAGAGATGATGATGACCCACTTTGAAGATAAAAAGACAAAATCCTAGTGTCATAGTCTAGAGCAGAATAACTTACTTGAGCTTTTTGTAAAAAGAATAGAAGGAAATAGAGAATGGAGTAGAAAGGACATAGGTGGGATAGAAAAAAAAGGAAAAGAGGGCCAGTCGAGTGGCGTGGCGGTTAGGCGCTGGCTTGGGAGGCCAGCGGCCCTGGTTTGGGTCCCACATATGAGGGCCAATGACACTGCCCTCAAAAAAAAAAAAAAAAAGGAGAAGAGGTAAAACATAAAGAAAGAAGAAAAAAAAGAAGGGTGAAAGAAAAAGAGGAAAACAGTGGATAAGGAAGTAAAAATAACAAAGATATTGAGTGATTGTAGTTAATGTTATTATGTATATAATTGAATAAAAAAACCAAACTAAAATAATTGCTCTCATCTTTGTTTGCAAGACAATTAAACTGAAATATGGAGAGTTTGAATTCTCTTCCCAATTCATATAGCTGACAACAGCATACCAAGGATATAAAATCTGACTTTCAAACTTAAAATCTAAAATTCTTTATGCTAAAAGTTAAGCATCTAAAAGGCTTTCTCAAGAACATTTAGACATATTGATCAATCTGTCACTCTGTGGAGACTAGGAACAATGAAGCATAGTGGTCATTACAACATGTTTATTATTTTGGTGAACTATGCAATCCATTTAGCTAAGATAAAAAGACTATAGTGCAAAATAAAAGTGAAGCTGATGGTATTAAACAAAGTAGTGTTTACCATACAACAAGAAAAAGAAATGAAGAGAAAGTAAATATTACAATCTCAGAAATAAGTTCTAGCTGACATATTAATTGGCTGGATAAATGTATACAGAGTTCCTGAGACTTCCCTTAAGTCAGCGGCTCACCTGGGGAGTCAAGGAGTCTGGTCTCACCTCAGCTGTGAGGAGCTAAGATACATGAACCTATAAATATCCCTCATTTGGCTCAATTTACAGACAAATCAATATTTACTTTTATAGGAGTAAGTAAGCATAGGTCTAAGGAAACTCTCAGCCCCTTTCTCAAACAGAACACAGTTCTTAATTTTATTATAAACATTCAAATAAATACAATAAATTCAGTGAGCTTGTTGAGAAAATCCACCAAGGTCTGTTCTTCCTTAGAATATTGACTCATCTAGTCCCTCTCCCTATGTACTAACAACAGTATCTCTTGAAAGACCACAAACTCTGCATAAAGTCAAAGAAAAGCTGAGCAGAAAAATCAGTGCTTGTTTTAGTCAAATATTGGACTCATGACACCATCTTAGCAGAATGCCAAGGCAGGTTTCAGGAATACGTTTGGACAGTCCTGAGCTGAGGTCTGGCTCTGGGGAGTGATTCAAATCCCTGTACTCCATCCATTGAACTTTCACTCCTGACATGTAGCTTACCAGTGTTCTACACAGTGACCCTTTCTTCCTTCTACTACAGATGATGGGGAAAACTGGAAATGATGGAAGGAATCTAAAAGGGCCCCTCTGCCTCTCTCTCTTGTGAGTCTAAAATAAAACCTGATGAGCTACTTAATAAGGCATCTGGAAGAGGCAGACAAGAAGCAGATCAGGCTCAAGGGCTAGAGGTGTCTTAGAGAGACCCAAAGAGCCACAAAATCTTCCACAGTTCTGCTTCTCACCCTTCCCATTCCACAACTTGGATTTAAGTTGAAAATCAATGTATATAAGTGACAGAGATAAGGCTAAGTTTACCAAACAGAACTCTTCTTCTTCTTAAACACAGATAAATTTACATTTTCCAGGCTCACCTGCAGTTAGGAGGAGCTAAAAGACTAAGTCTGGCCAAGGAAATGTCATTCACTTCTTCCAGGCATATGGTCATAGCAACCTTTCTCATGTCCTCTACACTCTCTCCCCTTCCATACCTTTTCCACTTGCAGATAACCTAATGGAAGACAAGAAGCCCTAGAAAGTGATGGAACCACACAATGGAGAAGGCTAGGTCCCTGAATGACTACATGGAAGAGAGCTTCCCCTTCCACATGCATTGAACTGGATATCATCAAAAAATAAATTGTGCTGTGATTAATGACAGATAAATTGGAATTTTTTTTTTTTCAACAGCCTGGCAGGTCATCCTAAGGCTGCAGACAGTAAGAAAACTAACATCCAATGCTATCAAGATCTCATAAAAAGGAAAGCTGACGTGACTACTAAATGGTAACTCCAGGAGAAATGGTTGGAACAACTCAAAATAATTGTATGTGCTTGCCATGATTGATTCCATTTTATAAATACATGAGTTTAGCAGGAAGTTGGCTAGTTTTGAAGGAGAAATTAATGATAATAGAAAGAGTCCAGTCCTACTGCTTGGGGGATCAAACGTTCAGAGAATGATTTAGAATGCTTTTGAGTCACAAAGTCTCATAGAAACCAGCTCTGAGAATAGACTAGATTTTGTGTTTAGCTGTCCTACTCAAATCTGACAGCTCTGGAACAACATTAACTAAAAAAGGAGTGGCATGGGGAAAGCGAAAGACAATAAAAAAAGAAAAATTTTAAATTATGCCTAAGAAAAACCTTTGGGTGTGTGTTTAGTGTGGGTCTCAGCTTATGGATAGTGCTGTTATTGGCTAGAAATGTCTGGAGGCATTCACCTGTACAGAAATCCCACAGACATTTATTTCCCTAACCAGAGCCACTATTGAGGCTACACCAGTCTTTGTAGTTCTTAATATGATTGGAAAGCGCACCTCAGCAACAATCATCAGGAAACTTTGAAAATAAGGGTTTAGTCACAAGTCTTGCAGGGTATGGAGTGTGGCGGGGCCTACACAAGGAGAGAGAGAGAGAGAGACAGAGAGAGAGAGAGAGAACAAATCTGGGGTTCTGCCTTTATTGAGGTCGAGGATGAAGTGTGAAGGTTTCACGGGTTCATTCTTTATTGGTGAATTTAAAATATAGTTATCGAAAATTAAGTGCAGGAAGGGAAAAGCAGGGTCACTCAAGAGGTCAGTTGACTAGGTTAACCAGAGCTTCTAAAATGGCAAATTTTGTAGGTGATGTAGCCTCTTTATCTAGTTATGCAGCTGGCAATGCCTTTATTTGAGATGGATGTCTTTTGTCATTGAAGTGGATGCCTCAGCAATCAAAAGCTTAATGTCAGACACTCACATTATAATCACAAAAGCTAATTGTCAAGCACTTACACTACTGTGTGATTACTAACACAAGGAACTGACCTAACACAAATAGATCAGAAAACTGTTAGGTTTTTGAGGGGATTCATTGCCAAAGAAACATGAGCTTGACTTTTAGAGAAAGTTTTTCATTAAGTATTAAAACAATTATTGATCCTAATATTTTACAACAAGAAGCAGACTCCAAATGTAGTATCAGCGAAAGAAGTCACAGCTCCAAGGCCAGTTTCACTTCATGTCAACTGGAGACACTGAAGAAGGTACAACCCCCCCAAAGGCAGAACAAGGGAACAGTGAAAACAATGGCTAGGAGAGTTTTCTACCCAGAGTCATAACCAGTGTCAAGTCAGGGAACTTAACTGACTATCAGGCGGTAAAAAATGTTGCAATGCCTGCCCCAAAGTTTTCCAGCATTACCACTGACAAATTACTCCTAAATGAATTCATTTAGGATGATTCCAACTGCAAATCTTTATGGCTGGGCCCCAGTTTCTGCTCCATCATTAAATATGTGGTGGGAGGAGGAAATGGCTGGTCCAAGAGGAATCACACCTGGTCCTGATGGAGAAGACCACACACTCCTAGAGATCCTACATACAGGGACTAGTTAAGAATTTGGATAGGCTGATTTGGGAAGTAGTAACATATATTTTACATTCAAGGGTCATGTCTCTTAAGAAATGAATATTCAGTGACCCAGCCTTTCCTGTAGGCAGCTGGATCTACATGAGGAGTCTGGTCAATGGAATGACAGAGAAAATGATGCGAATCTCTCCCAGGTTGAGCCCCTAAAACCTCTCACACATTCTCTCTTTCACTTGTATGACAACCAAATTCAGGAGTACCAGTGGAAATTCCTAAGTGCCTAAAATGTGGAGGATCCACATATGGATAAAACATGGATTCCTAAAGGTTGACATGAAGCAAAGCCCATGTGCATTTGAATGGAATATGGATGAGAAGTAAACTTTTATTGTGTTAACTTACTGTGATAGCTTTGTTGTAGTAACTTTATTTGCATTGACTAGTTCAATATATTATAACTTTTGATGTGCATTGTCTTTGCTATCTATAATCTGGAGCACGAAAAACTTCAGAAAACTACAAAGCTATCCAGTTGAAGTCTAAAAATATAACTCAGTCCCTAGACAATGTAATAAGAAAAGTGGATTTAGATAGAAAACATGCCTAATTTCTCACTTTGACTTTAGTCCCTATTAGTTGAATGACCTTTAATAAGTCATCTTTTTGCTTCTAATCTGCAAAATTGGGAATAATGATAATCCACAGGCTATCCTGACAATAATCTCTCTGAAAGTAGTTTGCCTCGTCATAACTATGCTAATCAATACTGTGTTCATCACACATAAAGCACTCAGTAACTAATTTTTGGTTGAGTAGATGAAGAAATGAACAAATAATATTATTACATATGGTCCTTCGCCAAATACTGCTAATGCAACATCTTATTAGATACTGAGATACATACATCTTACCTTTATGAATACCTGACTCATGTGATTGATGACATTAACTCTTAAATGTCACTGAAGGGAAAAAAAAGAGTATAAATTGTTATATCACCTTTTATTTTTTCAATCTTTCAAAACCCATGTGCCTATAAGCAGGAAGTACACTAACTTCTTCTTGAAGCTACCCACTACCCCTCCCGTAAGTGTTGGAGATTCCAGGAGTTTTCTGAATACAGAGTTGTCAATCCCCTTTCAAACACCAAGCAAAGGTTGAGAATTCACTCCAATATTGCTATTCCCATTGACATCCACAAGGAAGCACTGTTGACTTTACAGTAATGTAGCTTTTGTTTACTCTTGGCAATAAAACCGTGCCATTTAGACTCCATGGCTGCACAGCCTAATGTCCCACACTCAGAGCCTCAGAGGACACAGTGCATAATATCTACATGCTTAGAATATATCCCAAAGCACAATAGAGTTTCAGGGTGACAGGGCTGGCCGAGTGGCTCAGTTGGTTAAGAGCTTGCTTAAGAGTGTGAGCTGAGCTCTGAGCAACAGCGGTTCGATGCCAGCCAAAGCTAAGTTGCTGTTGGCAGGATGGCTCAGCTAAAATAAAAAATAATAAATAAATAAATAAATAAATAAATAAATAAATAAATAAATAGAGTTTCAGGGTGACTATGAACTAAGAAGCTCCCAAATTCTATTTTATATTTGGAAAACACTTTTGTTTGTTCAACAATACTTAGATCTTTGTTTTGAGCAATGGTCACCAACATAGACTGACTCCCTTTGTCCTCCAGATATTTAATTCCAGGGGACTTGTTGCTCTTTCTTGCCACTGGGTCTTGATTTAAATCTGCTCTCTTCCTGAATAGGAGTGTATGATGACTTCAGATATTCTTTCTCAAAAGACTCTGTGTTCATTACAAATTATTCATGCAAATGGAACTAACCTGCAAACGTGAGAGTGAGGTGAGTGGTAAGCCACTCCCTCCCCGCTTCAGTACAAGTGGACATAGTCAGCCTATCTTAGCAAAGTGACTCTTCACAGAGTTTCTTAGTTAAACTGACAAAACATCTGTACCTCACCAATTTATTTTTTTCTTTTAGTTTTATTGAGATATAATTGATATACAGCATGTATAAGTTTAAGTTGTAAGATAAAAAAAACGTTTTGTTCCTTTAGGATGTATTCAATTTTCAAACATATCATACAGCACTGTTAACTATAGTCACATGTTGTACATTACATCGCCAATACTTGTTTATCATAAAATTGGAAGTTTGTACCTTTTATACCCCACCAATTTTAAATGCCTTTAGTTTATGATAGTTCATTCTATCCATTTAAGACAGTGTTCAAAGATTCCTACTAAGCTCATTTTCTTAATGCTATGGGAATTTTACAGCAAAGTGGTGTTTACCCTTCAAGATCTGGCTCTTTGGAGGCCATCTGAGTGGCGCATTGGTAAAGAGCTGGCTTGGGATGCCAGCGGCCCTGGTTTGGATCCCACATATGAGGGCCAGTGACACTGCTCTCTACAGCTAACAACAGCTCCACCTGGAGCTGGGCTGCTGTGAGTCCCCTTGAAGGCATAGCTGCAGCTCCTGCTACAGTGGGCTGCTATAGGCTACAGTGAGTGGCTGGCAGCCAGCGTGAGCAGCCGGCAGCTGATGTGAGCTGCCAAGAGCCGCGTGAGCAGCCATCCAAAGGCAGGCGACTGACCTGCCTCACCCAAGAAGAGCACAATGATGATACCAACATGGGCCAGTGAAGCAATGTCCTCCACAACTAGACAGAAAAGCAAAAGGACAGCAACTTGCCTGTTCCCCTTCCCTGATTCCCCAATGCTGTTCCCCTCCTCCAATTCCCCAATAAAATCTTTAAAAAAAAAAAAAAAATCTGGCTCTTTGGGTAACACTGCTCCCTCAATTACCTTTATCTGGATGTGGAATCACTCCAAAACTGGTCTTAGGGCCAATGTGTTGTTTCACCTGCACCGGGCTTGACAAATCTGTGAGAAACTGTGGTCCTCTTAACTTCTCTCCTCAGAACCACAGCAGAACCAACCTTAAGTGTGACTTGTCCATTCCTTATATTTAGGGCTCTACTACTATGAAACTAAGGCTCCATGGCAGACACTATTTGTCAACTCTTTTCTTAGCTACTTCAGCATCATAAGTAAGGCAATGTTTACTGAGCCCTCTCAATGTGCCAAAATTGTGCTGGTTATTATAAGGAATGACAACTGGTGTGTTGGCTCCTACATCCTTTAAAAATCCTTACAAGTTGGTAGTTTCTATTCCTGTGTTCATCAAGTCTGAGCCAAGCTTCTCATAATTATGATGGCCATTTGCATTAATCTAGAGAAGCCTGGTTCAGGAATTAAGATTGGGATTTTGACCAACTAAAAGATTCCTCTTTGAATCTCTTCTGGGTTTGCACCTGGGTAAAAGCATAGCTGAGATAGAGAAAACACTCTTAAAGAGAATAGAGTGGACCAGATGTTTGAAAACATCACCTAATTGGGGGAGGGGGGTTGTCACTTTGAGGGGTAAAAAGTATAACTATTGCACTGTGTTGTACACCTGAAGCTAATTAAAATAAAATAAAATAAAAAAAAAGAAAACATCACTTGACCATATGTGTCATATTTCTATGAATTATATTCTTTGTGCTGGATTTTTAAAAATTTATTTTATAATCATCCACAGAAGATTTTTATGAAAATTAAAGATTATCATGCAGTAGAATTAAAGATAAAATTAAAGTTTACTTGCAATATTTTTGCAAATGCTGAAAACAGTTGAGCTTTTCATCTCATTATAATTACTATCATCATTATCATCATCATCATCATCATCATCATTATCAGTATATAAGGACACTGAGATTAAAAGTATTTTAGGCAATCAGTATTAAAGTCAGCCAGTATGTCCTCTGAGGGACAGTAGGAAGATGGTTGTGGATAAAATTCTTCTAGCAGTCATGAGATGGGGAGAGGCCCAACTAGAGAATTCCTTCTGAAAAATAATAAATACTGAGTCACACTTGGTGCTCTGGCTTGAGGCAATAAAAGCCAAGCCTGAGAACATTAGAGTGTTAAGGGCCTCTTCTTGTGGGTAAATAGGTGACGTTTTCTTTCCTGCTGTTGTAGAGTGTGGCTTTGAAAAGCCTGGAGCCCACACCAGCAGTGAGTTGCCTGTGTGGGGTAGTCAATTCCTACTGACTCTATTCCTGCTGCCAATAATGCCAAATTTTTTTATAGCTATGAAAGCTGCCCCTATGACATTGTGTCATGTCTCCTCACCTACCCTGCAACAGAGGACTTGATTCTGTCTCCAGTTTCCTGGGAGGCATTATGCATTAAAAACGGACATGTTACAGCTGTCCCCCATGTCATCATAAGTTTCAGGCTCAGAACAAAGAGGAGCTGTGTGTCCTTAACTCTTGTTTCTCTGCTCCAAATTCTCCCATTCAAACACTGCTTTATGATGCTGGGGCTCGGATTCTGGGACTCTTCTTTGTCAGCTGGCTCCTTCTTAGTTTGCACCCACAGAGTACAACAGAAAAAGACTGGAAGGTTGAAGCAGGGGAGGAAATACTTTCTTCTTCCTGTCTGTTCCTCTTTTGTCAGTATCCCTTAGCAATGACTCATCATGCTGGCAGTGGAGTTGATTCTAGTCTCCACGGTTGGTTGGTTGGTTGGTTGGTTGGTTGGTTGGGTAGGTGGTTGGTTGGGTGGTTGGATGGATGGTTAGTTGAATGGGTTTGGGGTTTGGGTTGGGTTTGAGGTTTAGAACTCCCAGGATTAAATCAGCCTCACTGAACTCCCTTGCAGATATCACCAGCAGTAGCATAAAGTCCCATTCTGAGAGGCCCTAGCTCCAGCTAAAGGGCACCTTCTCTGAGCTTCTGAGACACTAGAACCAGAGTCAGAACCCATCCTCAGAGTTGTGAGACCCAATTCAATGAGCCCATCCCCAAAATTCTATGTTTTAATGAACCCAACCTCTTCCCAAGTGTAAGATTCTTCCTTCAGATATTATCTCTGTGTTACTTCATCCCCCCCTTTTTTTGGGGGGGGCAGTGTCACTGGCCCTCATATGTGGGACCCCAACCAGGGCCGCTGGCTTCCCAAGCCAGCACTTAATCACCGCACCACTCAGCAGGCCCACTTCATCCCCTTTTTTGGTTTTAAGTCTCCAATACCCATTCAACCAATTATTTACATTAAATTTTCTAAGAATAATGGGTACAATATCTTTTTCCTGACTTGACCCACTGTTATCCAAAAACCTGACACTATGCCTTGTCTTTCTACCTTCAACTAGAGTTCTTGGGTAAAATCAACAGATCAAATAAGACTTGATTTTCAGTTCACTGCACGTATAGCTCAAACATATAGGGGAAGTGGCCAACCCACTGTTCTCGTCAGTTTCTCCATTTCCAGCCCTATTGGTAGCCCCTCTCTTGACCAGTTTCCTCATTTTCAAGATTCCCTGAAGGTATTGAGGTTATGATAAATAGAACAGAAAGCTGACAGTGCTTTATATTGTTATGAGCATTCTTTTCCTGCGATCCTGCAGATGCTTTGTTGGGCAGAACTCCACCTTCTCTGAGAATATCCTGGCTCTCAAGGAAGAAGGTATAGGCAGGATATACCTATGAACAGCCAAAAGGACAAAATACAGGCCAAAGGAAAGTAGGGTGGAAGCCTGGTCTCCAGTTTCAATTGTACTTAAAGGAGCATTTCTGTAGAAAGAACCTAGACTCTATAGCCTGGATTTCAATCTCTATCACTTCCCAGGTATATGATCTTTGGCAGTTACCTCTCTTAAAAGCATCCTTTTTTTTCTTTTTTGCTATGTAAACTGGAAGTAATGATACCTGCAGGAATGTTGTGAAGATGAAATGACTTAAATATAATTGCCTACACTCAAAGCAGTTGCTCAAGAAATATGAGTTTTCTCCTTCTTGCCTACCTCCACCTGAACCAGGCGAGAATAAAGGAAGTTATCTGGGTCAGTTAAGAAGTGAGCCTCAGTGTATGTAGTAAATACTTACAGGCATTTCTCTTCCTTGCTGCCTAGGCAAAATCACTGAGAAGGAATTAAAAGTCTTTTCTAAACACCTTTATGCAGCAATTTCTGAATTCCTTGTTTTATTTCTTTGGTCCAAAATCCATATAAAATAGTGTTCCAAGCAGGAGGTATGAAGTGATGAAGGACATTGAGCAAGATCAGGATGCCCATGGGGACCCTCTTCCTGGATACATTTGTCAACACCACAACCAGCAGAATGGTGCTGAAGAAGAAGATAAGGATGAAGTGGCAGCCACACGTGCTCAGGGCTTTGACTGCAGCCCCCTCGGCCTTGAATTTAAGCAGTCCTTAGAATGAAGGTGTAGGAGAAGAAGATAAAAATGAAATCTGAGCCCAGTAAAGTCCAACCAGCCACAAACTGGGAGATTCTGTTAAGGGTGAAACTGTCACAGGAGAGCCTGGACACAGACAGGTTGGCACAGATGCAGTTCTCAATGACATTTTTTCCACAATAATGAAGCCGGGCAGAGAGAATGGGGACTGGTGAGAGCAGCAAAGCTCTCCGAGCCATGATGAAAATACTAGCTTTGGCCACAAATTGGTTAGTAATGATGGATGGATATCACAATGGATGGCAGATGGCCACATAGCGGTCATAGGCCATGACCATGAATGTGCAGGACTCCATGGGGAGGAAACTGTTCATGATGAACATCTGGAGGAAGCAGCTAGGGAAACTGATGGATTTATTGTCAAACCAGAAGATGGCCAGACCTTGGGGATGACGGTGAGGCAGAGCACCATGTCCAACAGACAGAGGAGGCTGAGCAGGTAGTACATGGGCTCATGCAGAGAGGCCTCCAGCCAGATGATGATCAGGAGGGTGGTGTTGGCCCCGATGGCCAGGAGGAAGAGGAGGCTGAGGGGCAGGGACAGCCAGTGCTGCCAACTCTGGTAGCTAGGGAAGCAGATGAGGAGGAATTCAGAGACTGGAACAGTGGAGTAGTTGCTGGGCAGTGCCACTGAATGAAACTTGCGTTGAGAAGGCTTCTCTTGACTATTTGTATGGGCAAATACAAGAGGTGATTTTTTAAGTTGACTTCAAAAGTACCCCTTTCACTTATTGTTTAAGAAGCTAATTATATATAGAAGACTCTTCCTAAATAAAGCAAATTCCAGTCAATATTTCAAATGTAGAGTGGTGAAATGACAAATAATGCTGTGGTCTATGAACAGAAATGAGTTATGAGAAAACTAGTTTTGAAAAGAGAATAATAGGAAGTAACCCCACAACACTAAAAATTAGGTCAGGGGCCGGCCGAGTGGTGCATTGGTTAAGAGTTGGCTTCGGACTCCAGCTCTGAGCAGCAGGTTCCTGGTTCGGATCCCACATTAAGGCCAGTGAGGCTGCGCCCTCTACAGCTAAGATGGTGAACAACAGCTCAACCTGGAGCTGGCTACCATGAGTCACTGGAGTTGGCATAGGCTGCAGCCCCTGCTGCAGTGAGCTGCCATGAGTGGCTGGCAGCCAGCGTGAGTGGATGGCTGCTAGTGTGAGCTGCCAAGAGCCGCCATGAGCAGCCGTCCAGTGGCCGGTGACCGATCTGCCTCACCCAAGAAGAGCGCAATGATAATACTAACGTGGGCCAGTGAAGTGACATCCTCCACAACGAGACTGAAAAACAAAAGGACAGCAACTTGTCTGTTCCCCTTCCCCGATTCCCCAACGCCGCTCCCTCCCCCAATTCCCCAATAAAAACCTAAAAAAAAAAAACCAAAAACTAGGTCAGCATGGTACCAGCGTAATAAAAGCAAAATGTTAATAGTATAAAGGAGATAGGCCAAAACACATCTACTTTTTACAATAATAATATATGATGAAGGAGGCATCAAATCTATGATGGATAAGAAGTTTCTTTAATAATAGGTATTTTTGAGATAATTGTTGACATTGTTGGGGGGAACCTATAATTAGGTCCTCACCTACTACCATATACCAATATAAGTTGAGATGGATAATTTTGTTTTATCCCTTTCGCAATCTCATGGTATACTACAAGAAAATAGAATGTAAAATTGACTACATCAGTCCTTTGTTAAAACCCCAATCCTATTTGAATATAACCATTCATTTTCTAAAGCCTGCACCTGACCATTCTAGCACCCTTGGAATAAGCCTAAAACAGGGGAGGCTGCTTTTACTATAGATTTATAGTTGCCAATTTTAAATGGGCATTGCCTGTCCATCCTGCAAAGCTTTCTTGCCTTTTCAAACCTTCTTCAATTTTTTCAATCCTTGAACTCTTCTTCTGTTGGAAGGTGACATCAATCACTACCTCACAGAGGAAAGAGAATGCATCAGTGAGATTTTCTTCAACTTCCCAAGACAAAACTTACAAATGGTACTTGCATATTCTCCCATCCTTTCCTTGTTTCCTCCCATTAGAATCTGTCCCTCAAAATGTCAAACCTTCCATGTCTACATTGAATCCTAGCCTTCCTAGCTTGTTTTTGTACTAATTGTGCATTCTAGTTCCCTAATTTTGAGTCATCATTCCTTCGTTACTGGATTTACACTATCTTTCAAAAATTCTCCAGTATCTTTCATCTTTAAAAATAATTTAAAAGCCTCTTTCATGCCTTTCAGCTATTTTTCTTTGGCTTTCTCTTTACACCCAAACTTCTCACAAGCACTGTAAACTTACTGTCTCCATTTCCTCACCTCATAACAATTCCATAACACTGCAATGTGGCTTCCTTTTCCATTAGTTTTCACAAAACAGCTCTCAAAAAAAACCAGATTGTTGAATTGTGCTAAAGCAATTGATCAAATCCTCTTCCTTGAAACATTCTCTTTGGTTTAATTTGTATCACAGTCTCCTGGTTTATTGCCTACCTCATGGTCTCCTTCTCATTTTCTCTAACATGTTTTTCACCCACTACCTTGGCATCAGTTTCAAGATTCAATCCTGGAATCTCTTTGATTTTCTTTTCTTCTTTATGCTATTTTCTTCTGCTCTTTTTTCCACTTCTTTTCTCTTTTCCACATCTTCAGACAATTACTATCTCTATGTTGATGATTACTAAATTATATCTCTTCCCTAGAACTCTTTAAAAGCCTACTCAACATATCAACTTAGGTCTCTCAAAGATATCCAAAACTCACCCAGTCCAAAATTAACTTAAGATTTTACTGCCAAACCCAGTCTTTTTCTAGCATCTTCTATCTCAGTGAATGGCATATATATCTGGACTGTTCCACAAGACAAAAACTAGAAACCATCTATTTTGGACACACCCTTCACCTGTACCATGCATTACAAACTCACCATCAAGACCTGTCAAATTTCCCTTTTAATTAGCTCTTGAGTTCATCTACTTCCCCATCTCCATGTCACCACCCAAGACTAAAGTGCCATTATCTTTTGAATCAAATAATGAAATTGCCCCATAATGCATTCTAGATTTTATTATAAAACCATCCTTTACTTTAAAATCAGATAAATTAAAAAATATAAATCTGATCTTGCCACGTATCTGCTTAAAGTATATCATTGGTCTCTCAGTGTTAATACACTAAAAATAGAAGGCTTAACTTGCACTTTATCAGTTCACAAGTTCATGACAGAAGGAACTATTCCTATTGGCTGTTTTTATCACTATATGTACAGTGTATAGAAAGATTCCTTTATGAATGTTCCTGATTCATTGAAAAAATTTTTTAATAAATAAGCACATGAGTTAATGAATTTTCCAATCCCATTTGATACCCTTTGCTCTCTGGCTTCCTGAGCTACAGCCACACTGTTCTATCAGACCTTCAAATACAACATGCATATCTGCTGCTACTTCTCTTGAAAGACTGTGCATTATATGCTTCTGCACTGTATCCTCCTACTTACTAGTCACCCTTTACATCTCAATTGAAATAGTCTCCTCTCTGAGAGGTTTTCTCTAACTCTCTCCAGGTAAGGTTAATGTCTCCTATTTTATGATCTCATAATACTTTTCCCACCCTCTTAGTTTGTATGATATTTTAGTTAAACACTACTTTCTCCCAAGTCCAATTAGACATTTCATGCCATCAAAGTAGGGGTCATTCAGACACACTGCCTGGTATAAAGTGGTGTCCAGCAATATCTGTAGCATAAGTTAATTGCTAGTTTTATAAGCAGACTGATAAAGAGAAACAAAATAAAATTTCTTAACGAAGACTGAGAAGAAAAGGGAAACTTTCTTATGTTGCTAATACCTTAGTTGATTTTTGATGGATGTGCAAGACTTATAACTGTGGGTAGTATATTTCAGGTATATGCAATGGACTATGTAAAAGCATGGCAACAAATTAGATAAAAACTTTGGAGGGAAATATTTAATCTGGCTGGAGCCAAGAGGATGGGGAATTAAAAGAAAGAATAGGAAATGGGGTTGATAAACACTGAAAGCCAGATCATGAAGGACATTTGCTATGATAAGCATTTTAGAATTAATCTTATAGGTTAAGAGACAACAAAGAAGTATTTCTATTAGGAGAGAGACATGCCTAGGTATGGGTGACAGGAAGATCACTATGGGTGCAATGTTATGGATGGATTTTAGTAAGGAGAGAGAGCAGAAGCAGAAAGGATAGATGATGCAATCATCAAGGTGAGAAGTAGTCAGCATCTTAACAAAGCCTGGAGCACTGAGAATGGAAAGAAGGGGCATATTCCAGTGGTAAGGTAGACAGAATTTAGTGACAAATTAGTTATGAAAGAGACAGTAGATGGGAAGCCCAGAATGGCACCCTGTTTTCTGACTTAAGTGAATAAATAGAATTACTAAGATATGAAACATGGGCAAATGAGTATGTTTAGTGTGCATGTGTATATGTCAAAGCTGAGGTGTTTATAATCTCCACAGGAAGATTTATCTTAGGTTGCTGGAAATAAGGGGTTTGAAAAGATTAGTAGCATATAGTTTAAGACAAAAATTCAAAGAGCATCAGCACATAGCTGATGTCAGAATAGCATAAAACTGATATTGAAACCCTGGTAAAGAGAAACATTGAAAGTGTGAAAAAGGAAAAATGAGACTTAAATGGGAGGTCTGGAAAGGTATAAAGAAAATTTAGAAGAATATGGTGCCCTAGGAAAATTTGGGGGGAAATTTCAAGTAGTGTATGGTCAACTTGTTAAGTAAGCAGAAGTTCAGTGACACAAGAATATGAGTAGCCATTAAATTTTATAAATAGGGTGTCATTAGCAACCTGGACAAGAGTAATGTATTGGACTGGTGGCAATAGAAGCCAGAATGAAGGGAACTGAGGAAGTGTAAACGGGAAGGGTTGCCTAGAGCTCAAGAGCTTCATTTCAAGCTTGTAAGTGAAGAAATAAGCAAGACAAAAAAGAAACATACTGCAGCATGCTTATTAGTCTAGAGAAAAGTTAAAAATTCAGAAGGAAAGTAAGATAATTGGAGTAATTAGCTCATTGAGAAAGCAACTACTATTGTTATTATAATTCTCTTTGTCATCCTTAATGCTTAACTTTTGTACCTCTCTGTGAGGAAAGATATAGTACACTTTTCCACTTATACACACCAACATTCTCTAGTACCTCATAGATTCTTAATAAAATTTCATTGAAAAAGATTTTTGAATTAGTGGACCTTGGTGTTTTATATTGATAGAAATTTTCAAGGAGAGAAAGTGAGAAGGGAGAGTTAATCAGAGTTTCAGTGTGCTGAAGAGGTCACTGAGCTGGGAAAGGAGGGTAGCTCTAGTCAATACTAGGAATGATGGTCACTGAGGGTTTGCGTGGTAGACTTCAGGGAGGCAGAGCATAGCACAAAACGCACATTAAAGCTTGGGAGCTTACTTATGCCACTGAATACTGGTGCTCCCCAAGAGCTTGGCCTTGGTCAATGGTAAAACCCTGGGCTATGTCTCTGACTTATAAGTCTTTTACACTTGCCCTAATATAAACACAAAACAACTCTATTGTTCCTACTATGTTTGTAAGAATTTTCTTGAATTTCCTCCAGTCCAAATCATTACTAACTTATCCATAGAAAAACTCATCTCCCTGCACCAGTCTTTCCTCCACTCCTTGACTCTTATCCTCCCCATATCCTATTTTCTCATCCCTAACGAATGCCTTTCTTAGCACTTTGTCCTTTTCTAGAGTAATTTGACATGATCTCCATACCGGCCTATGCACCTTCTCAAAGGCCATTTGCCAATCAATTCTCCTGTTTATCACATATTGACCATTTCCTTGTGGAAAGGCCAAATGTCTATTGCCTAAAACTCATCAAGCCCAGGACACTTGCCAGTTTTATCACTTAAGCTTCACGTCTATTAAAGTCCATTTCTTCACCATTTAACATTGGAGAATGGAGAGAAGGGGGTCAGGGAGTAAGAAAATCTGAATAGGAGAAGAAGTAAAGGGAACAGATTACTAGATGTTCTGACAGGTGGAAGTGCATATGATGAGGTTTGCCAATTAAGTTCTAGAACTTCTTGCAATGATGCTGCTAACCTTTTTTGATATCACAGAGATTATTCATTATGAATTTGTACCAAGTTGACAAACAGTTAATCAAGTTTACTACTTGGAAGTGCTGAACTTCTCACCAACATTTCATGGCTCTTGCATCATGGCAATGCACCAGCTCTCACGGCACTGTCTGCGACAGTGTTTTTAGCCAGTAAACAAATAACTGTATTGGAACACCCTCCCTACTTACCTGACCTAGCCCCCCAATGACTTCTTTCTTTACCCAAAGATAAAGGAAATATTGAAAGGAAGACATTTGGATGACATTCAGGCATCAAGAGTAATACGATGACACCTCTCATGGCCATTCCAGAAAGAGTTCCAAAATTGCTTTGAAGGGTGGATTAGATGCTGGCATCAATGTATAGCTTCTCAAGGGGAGTATTTTGAAAGTGGCTGTAGTGATATTCAGCAATGAAATATGTAGCACTTTTTCTAGGGTGAGTTCTTGAACTTAATTGTCTGACCTTGTACATGAACATAAATCAATAACATGGTACACAGAGTGAAAGTTAACATAGGGATTCTAAAACTGGATTGACAATATTAGCTGATAAATACCAAGGATGTATGAGACATTCTTTTAAGTGCATTAAATGTATTAATTTATTTCATAGAAGTACAATGTCAAGAGCAAAGTAGTTGAGAATCTCTGTAACTCTGTTCTGGTTAGTCTATCTGGACTGCCCTATCCAATTCAGGACACTGTGCCTTAAAAATTTTCTTGTCAAACTGAGACATTGTCATATGAGTTACAGGATGATAAAAGGTATTGGTCCCTTTGGGGAGAGGGTCATTGTTATAAATTATAGGTAGCCTGCATAAAACAAGGACATCAGTGATAACTTCAAAATACATGAATGTTTATCAAAAAAGAGCTTTCTATCAGTCTAAAGAAAGTTTTCCTGTCTCCAGTTTAAACTGGGACAGAGTTGGAGGGAAGTTTCTTCATCAATATTTTTTCTGAATCATGTGCTAAGTGTCTGGTGAAACACCAAACTCAGCATCCTTACATCCTTTATCCCACTGTAGGATTCATAGACCTGCTTTCTTTCCTGGTCAGTCAAGATGAAGCTCAATTCTCTACTTGCACTAAGTCTTCTAACCAGACAAGGAAATGGAACCCTCTTATAGGAAGGCAGAAGAAAGAGAAACTAGGGGACTCCTTACAGATGTGCTCAGGATTTCTGGATGCTAATGCAGCCAGAGTCACCACACCTCCCACCTCCTCATTGCTTCTTTTCTCCTTGTTTATTGGAGGTTGCCTATTAGAAAAAGACCCCTGCTTGCCTTGTCACTCTTCCTATATAGATCCAGTACAGCTTGTGCTATCTTCCTTTCACCCTGGAACCTACAGAAGATGTAAAAGGGTGAGTCCTTGGTGATGTATCAGCTGTAGTGGTAAACATGCTGGTACTTTGATGAATAAATCTTGAGAGTTTTATAAACTCCTTATTCCTTTCCTACCCCCATTCTTAGACCCAGTTGGGAAAAAGTGGCTTGGGATGCAGAGACTTGAGATGAGGAGCTTAGTGCTTTGGGAACTCTGTCTTATAGTGCTCCTGCAGGTAGGGATTTGGGATACAATGGATAGAGAGATTTGAAACAGATTACAGCTTGCCTAGGATCCAGAAGTTAGGAATCTGGTGCATAAGCCTGACACAAAACCAGGGATGAAAATGTAGGAAAAGAGACTAAAAAGCAACCTCCTTTACCATGGAAATAACTCCAATGTTTGAGTGCTTTCTGACTGACCTAAACTATTCAAGTTCTTTATATATTTTTTCTCATTGAATCATCTCTCCCTTAGATATGAATGAGCAACTCTTTGGAGTAGAAGCTATTATCCCCACTGTGTAGAGAACAGATACTGAAACGAAGCTTTGGCCAAAGTCACAGTTAGCCACATTAGTAGCCACATCAGTCTGATTCCAGTGTCTTCTCTACTGTCTCCTTTAGACAAATTATTGTGACTACAGGTATTGAAATGCTAAAAAAAACCATAGCAAACAGAGTTCGGCAAACTGGTAACATTTTTTTAACCAATAACTATATTTATCTCTTAAAGAATGCAGAGAGTTCAATATAAGGAAATCTGTCAACCTAATTTAACATATCAAGGTTGTGGGTAAGATCATTCAAATAACAAGCAAATTTGAATCCTAGCTCTAGCATTTGCTATTTATGTGACTTATCCATTATATAAATGTTTACTAACTACTTACTATGCTCCACAAACTGTGTTAGACATTGTATACACTGGTAAATGAGGCTAACATGGTCCCTGCCCTCGCCAACAGTTCTTTCCAAGTATGTGGTTGTTAAAAAAAAAAATAGGCATCTCTAAATGTATTTATTATATAGTGGTTAGCAAAGAAAAAAGTGGCAAGAACAGTGCATAAAATGCTACACAAAATAATTTTGTAATATTATAAATATATATTTATAAACAAATATATTTATAAACTATATATGTACTATATACAATCATCAAATTACCTCTGGAAGGATGCACAAGAAACCTGTAAGAGTAGTTGCTTCTGAGAACGACAAATGTGTACTTGGCAGACAAGAATAGGATGGTGTGTTAGAGATTGCTAGTTGTTTACCCAATGCTCCTCATTCTTCCTTAGTAACAAAACCATGATTTTATTTGGGTACCCATGTATAGTGCCAAAATACTATACCGCTCAGATTTCAAATGTTAGTAAATGTCATTTGGTGGAGTTTCCAAGAGTCTTTAATGTGAACTAACTGAGCTGAGAAATGATGGTCATTTGCTCTCACTCCTTTCTCATGAAACAGCCATGGGATTGATGCCAGAATTTCTAGCAACCACCTTAAACTATCAGGAACTTTGAGGATGAAAGTTAGATTCTAAGTATAATAAAGCAGAAAGAGGGAAACTGGTGAAGCTTCACTTTTAACTTTAGTTGTCCACCTCTGAAACTCTCATATGAAAGGAAAAACATTTCTAATTTGTTTAAGCCATAATTATTTGGATTTTCTATTATATGCAGTCAGAAGTAATGCTGATAGAGAGACTGATTACTTTTACTGAACGCCTTTTTTAACTTCTAAAATTTTGAACCATACATATGTTTTACCTATTTTAATTAAATATTTTTTAATTTTATTCTTTTGATCATGGAGATAAAAATAGAGAACAAATAAATGCAGCTTTGGTAATTATATAAAAGAAAATATACAGAATCCTGTCATGTGCTAGCATAAAGCTTTACCATGGGAGCATTACTTTAGATAAGGTGGATCAAAAAGGCTTTAATGAGGAGAAGTATGAATAAAAAAGAAAATAAAAGTAGAAGGAGAGAAGCCAGTCAGAAGACTTATGGTCCAGGCAAGAGATGGTGGTAGACTGAACCAGATTGGTGGCAAAGGAAATTAATTGGGAATGGACAAATTTTGGAAGAACAATCAAATAGATACACTGATGAATTAGAAATGAGGTATTCAATGTACAAATCAAATATGATTTTTAAGATTCTATCTTGGAAACTTGGTGTACATAGGCCTACTTGCTGTCATGCCATCATACAGTAAGATTTCTGGGTTTTGTTGAGTTTACATTTGAAGTTTGTGATAATAGATTTAATGTGAAATCAATACATTTATACATGGGATTTATTTTCTAGCAAGTTTCAGTCTTTCACAGAGGAGACAGGTATTTAGATTTAAACAGAGTTTAGTTTTTTTTTCAAGCAATTACAATACATTGGAAGGAGAGAACAAAGGAGGTAAAATTATTTCCAAGAGACTAATTAAATGATGTGTTATAGAATCTAAGCTAGACAAGGAATAAAGTCAGGACTAGAGAGATGAACAATTGTATGGAGGGGATTTTGTCAATGGCTTGATAGTCTTGATGCCCAACAACTGTGATTGTACTAAAGATAGTTGAAAATTTGAGCCCAAAATTACTCAGAAAGTTGGATGTTTCAAATCTAGACTTTAGAGGTGGATCAACCATAAAAATAAGTCAAAAATTAAGAGTTTAAACAGGGGGAGGGGCAAGATGGCGGCTGTGAGGAGGGCTCCATGAAATCTCCCCTGGAAATATCCACAATTTGAACTTCTAATACGCTTCAAAGAGACATCTACTCATCACACAGAGCGACTAAGAGTTCCACACAAGGATTGCTGGAAGGTGGGCAGGCCGGGCGAGTAGGGGAAGAAGGCGGCGAGACGCGTGAGGTGCAGCCCGCACCCGCGGCTGCTGAGTCACGGTGAGTGTTCCCCGGCTCGCTCCCTGCGGCCCTCGGCCCACCTAGAGTTCAGCAAGAGCGCGTTGGTTTGCAGTCTGAGGCAGAAGCCTCAGGCCGGGCAAGTGAGGGAGGAGAGAGAGGAGAGGACTGTGCAGAGGTACGAGCTGCACCCGCGGCTCGCCAGGTCCCCAGGAAGCAGGGTGCAGAGCCCCGCAGCGGCAGGGCAAGATCAGTCCCTGCACCCTCCCGGTTCAGGGATCAGTCTCTGTGCCCACCGGATCCCGCGGAGCGCAGAAGCCTGAAACCCGGGAGCAGGGGAAAACAGAGGACTCGCCCGCGGAGAAGCAGCGCGCGCTGGGCGGAGACGCAGGTCCCGGAGAGATGGAGCGGGGATCGGAGCCGCGTGGAAAGGTGCGCGCAGTCCCCTGAACCCCGGCGGCAGTCCCTCCAGGAGCGCAGCAGGAGAACGGCGCGGGCGCGCGCCGGCTCCAAGGCAGAAGAAGCCTTAAACCCGGGAGCAGGGGAAACACAGGACTCGCCCGCGGAGACGCAGCGCGCCGGGCCGGAGTCACAGGTCCCGGAGAGACGGAGCGGGGATCGGAGCCACGTGGCACGGTGCGCGCAGTCCCCTAAATCCCGGCAGACCGTTTGGGAGAGCAGCAGGAGATCCGCGCGGGCGCGCCGGCTCCGAGGCAGAAGCCTGGAACCCGGGAGCAGGGGAAAAAGAGGACTCGCTCGGACAAGCAGCGCGCCGGGTGGAGACGCAGGTCCCCGAGAGACGCGGTCCAGGATCTTGGCCACACGGTAGGGTGCGCGCAATTCCCTAAATCCCGGCAGACCCTTTGGGAGAGCAGCAGGAACTCCGCTGGAGCATAAGAGGCAAAGGCCTTAGCTTGAAACAGTGTTGGAACTGTGGCTTTGTTTATTTTTATGTTTTTAATTTTTTTTCCCTTTTTCTACTCTTGAACAGAAAGCAAAAAAAAAAAACCCAATAACTCACCCACTCCCACAAACTTTGTCCCCTGCCAAGACAGTCTTAAACTGACTCCTGAAGGGAGCAATAGGGGCAGACTAGGAAGATATCCTTACCTGCAGAGGGTTGAGAATTTCCACCCAGTAAAGGCTGCAGAGTGAGACTACCTACCCCGCCCCCACCTTTATGCAAGGCTTGGGAGGCAGGGCAGGTTCATCTGCTGAGGCACTAATTAACAGATTCTTAGCAGCAAGCTTTTGGTAGTGAGAGTGCTTTAATTCTCCACGGCTGTCAACCCAAAGGGTGCCCAGAGACACTCATTGAGCCTTTGAGGGTGCAGCCTGCCTTGGGACAGGCAAAAGCAAAAAGGCAGTGACCACCAATCACACGTCACAACCACACTCAAGTACAGCACACCTGCAGTGCCAGGATTACGCTAGGCATCAGGTGGCCTACTGTTCCCACAAGACGCACAGGAATTTTTGTACAGCAGACAAACTGAAGAGAGCTTGGTGGACTTTAGCCTAGACCAGCACGGGTATTTTTGGTTTGTTTGGTTTTATTCTGTTTTGTTTTCCCTCTATTGGCTGCTTATCTTGGTTGTTTTTGGTTTTTATTTCTATTTCATTCTAATCATATTGTAGTTTTTAATATAGGCATATATATATAGGTGTATATAGGTGAATATATGTCCATATATATGGGTGTGTAGACAAATATATATATATATATTTTTTTCTTTTTCCTTTTTTCTTTTTCTTTTTCTTTCTTTTCTTTTTCTTTTTTCCCCACCCTCACTTTCTCTCTTATTTTATTCATTCTTCTCACTGCTATACTTTTCCTCTTTTCCTTTTTTCTGCAAATTTTATTTTTTAAATTTTTCTTACTTTTTTTATTATTATTTTAGTTTATTTTTATTTTTTATTTGTTAGGTATAGCTAATCGGTTTCTCATGTTTATTCTATTTTTTATTTTAGGATATTGTATTTTATTTTGTTTCCTCTTCTGTTATTATTGAGTGTGTGGTTTGTGTTATATTTCTGTTTTGTTTTTCTTCATTAGTATGATTGATATTTCTGCACAAGTTGACTGTAGTTTGATGGTTGGTTGTTTTTACTTGTGCTGACATTTGGTTTCCTTTGGTGGCTGCGGAGGTTGTTCTTGTTGATCAGTTATGCTCTAAAATCACTCTGCAGCAGTGGGTCCAAACAAACAGACACAAGACTCATCATACCCGGGGGCCAACTTTAGATAAAACCAGAGCATTTCTGGGTTTGACATACAAAGTCACACCCAAAAGAAGTTACTACAGGTACTAAGACCCATAGGGTCCAAGTTTCATCAGAGGGGTCAATCCTCTCACAGCAGCTCATAAACTGCAGACGCTGCTGAGTCTCACAACTAATCAATCTGGGAGTCAATCCCACCTACTGACAAACCAAAAGTAGTCAAAACTAAAACTTCAACAAGTGAGGACGCACGACACAGGAACACCTCAGATACAAGCACAGGAGAATAGGAGACTGAGTAATTCAAATATAAAGGACACACACCATATAAGTTTACCCAGAAAAGACTGAGAAATCTGGGGGATCTATCTGTTATATTGAAGCAAACACAAGAGTAAGCCAGAATGGGAGACAAAGAAACATAACACAAATAAAAGAACAGAAGAAACTTCCTGAATCAGTGGAAATAGAGGAAATAGAGGTAACCAACCTATCGGAGACAGAGTTCAGAACACTGATTATTAGAATGTTCAAGGAAATTAATGAAAATATAAAGAAGGATAGAGAAATCATGAAAAGCAACCAGCTAGAACTTAAGAACACAATTACTGAATTAAATAACAAACTTGATGGAATCACTAGCAGACTGGATGAAGCAGAAAATCGAATCAGTGACTTAGAAGACAAAATAGCAGAGATCACCCATGCGGTACAACAAAAGAAAAAAAGAATGAAAAACATGGAAAATAGTTTAAGAGAGCTGGGGGACAACATCAGACGCAATAACCTAAGGGTCATTGGAGTACCAGAAGGAGAAGAGAGGGAGCAAGGGATTGAGAATATATTTGAAGTAATAATGTCTGAAAACTTCCCTAACCTGGCAAAGGACATTGAAATACAAGCCCAGGAAGTGCAGAGAGTTCCAAACAGGATGATTCCAAACAGGCCCACTCCAAGACACATTATAGTGAAAATGGCAAGGGTTAAGGACAAAGACAGAATCCTTAAAGCAGCAAGGGAAAGGCAGTAAGTTACTTACAAGGGTACCCCATAAGATTATCAGCTGACTTTTCTACAGAAAACTTTGCAGGCCAGAAGAGAGTGGCAGGAGGTTTTCAAAGTGATGAAAAATAAAGGCCTACAACCAAGATTGCTGTATCCAGCAAGGTTATCATTTAAAATCGAAGGCGAGATAAGGAGCTTTGCAGAAAAAAATAAGTTAAGGGAATTCATTACCACCAAGCCAGCTTTGCAGGAAATGCTAAAAGGGCTTCTTTAAGTAGAAGAGAAAACAACCTATGAAAGACTACGAACACAAATAAGAAAATGGCAATAAATACACACCTATCAATAATCACATTAAATGTAAATGGATTAAATGCTCCAATAAAAAGACATAGGGTGGCTGAATGGATAAGAAAGCAAGACCCCAGTATATGCTGTATACAAGAGACTCACCTCAGATCCAAAGACTCATACAGGCTGAAAGCAAAGGGATGGAGTAAAATATTTCATGCAAATGGTACTGAGAAAAAAGCTGAGTAGCGATACTTATATCAGATAAAATGGACTTTAAATTGAAGAATATAACAAAGGACAAAGAAGGACACTTCATAGTAATGAAGGGATCGATCCAACAAGAGGACATAACTCTAGTAAACATCTATGCACCTAACATAGGAGCCCCTAAATATATAAAACAGATATTGTCAGACATAAAGACAGAGATCAACAGTAACACTATCATAGTAGGAGACTTCAACACCCCGCTGTCACTAATGGACAGATCCTCCAGACAGAAAATCAATGTGGAAACAGCGACCTTAAATGACACATTAGACCAGCTGGATTTAACAGACATTTTCAGAGCATTTCATCCCAAAGCTACAGAATATACGTTCTTTTCAAGTGCACATGGAACATTTTCTAAGATAGACCACATGTTAGGTCACAAAACAAGTCTCAATAAATTTAAGAAGATTGAAATCATTTCAACTGTATTCTCTGACCACAATGCTATGAAACTAGAAATCAATTATAAGAAGAAATCCGGGAAGCTGACAAATAAATGGAGGCTAAACAATATGCTATTAAATAGTGAGTGGGTCACAAATGAGATCAAGGAGGAAATCAAAAGATAACCTCGAGACAAACGAAAATGAAAACACCACGACCCAAAATCTCTGGGATGCTGCGAAAGCAGTCCTAAGAGGGAAGTTTATAGCAGTGCAGGCCTACCTAAAGAAGGAAGAAAAATCTCAAATCAACAGGTTATCCTTACAGCTAAAGGAACTGGAAAAAGAACAGCAAAAGAGGCCCAAGGGAGTACAAGAAAGGAGATAATAAAGACCAGAGCAGAAATAAACAATATAGAGAACAGAAAAACAATTCAAAGATCAATGAAACCAAGAGCTGGTTTCTTGAGAAGATAAACAAAACTGACAAACCTCTAGCCAGGCTCATCAAAAAAAAAAAAAAGAGAGGGCTCAAATTAGCAAAATCAGGAATGAAAGAGGGGAAATGACTACAGACATCACAGAAATACAAAAAATTCTAAAAATTACTATGAGCAACTATATGCCAACAAATTTGACAATCTGGATGAAATGGATAATTTTCTAGAAGCATACAACCTTCCAAAGCTAACGCATGAAAGAAACAGAAAATCTAAATACCCTGATTACTACCAAGGAAATTGAATCAGTAATTGACAAAGCTCCCAAAAAACAAAAGCCCTGGACCAGACGGCTTCACAAGTGAATTTTATCAAACATTCAAAAAGAACTATCACCTATTCTTCTCAAACTATTCCAAAAATCCAGAAGGAGGGAAGGCTCCCAAACTCTTTTATGAAGCCTCTATCACCCTGATTCCAAAACCAGATAAAGACATCACAAAAAGAAAAACTACAGGCCAATCTCCTGATGAATATAGATGCAAAAATTCTCAATAAAATATTAGCAAACAGAATTCAGCAATATATTAAGAAGATCATACATCATGATCAAGTGGGATTCATCCCTAGTGCGCAAAGGCTGGTTCAACATCCGTAAATCAATTAATGTGATACACCACATCAACAAAATGAAGGATAAAGATCACATGGTCATTTCAATAGATGCAGAAAAAGCATTTGACAAAATCCAACAGCCATTTATGTTAAAAAACCCTTAGCAAAGTGGGAATACAGGGATCAGATCTCAACATAATAAAAGCCATATATGATAAACCTACAGCTAACATCATACTCAATGGGGAAAAGCTAAAACCATTCCCCTTAAGATCAGGAACAAGACAAGGCTGTCCACTTTCTCCTCTTTTATTCAACATAGTGCTGGAAGTTCTAGCCACAGCAATCAGACAACAAAAAGAAATAAAAGGCATCCAAATTGGCAATGAAGAAGTAAAATTGTCATTATATGCAGATGACATGATACTGTATATAGAGAACCCCAAAGACTCCATCAAGAAACTATTGGAACTGATAGACGAATTCAGTAAAGTAGCAGTATATAAAATCAATGTTCAGAAATCAGTGGCATTTGCATATACCAATAATAAACTAATGGAAAGAGAAATTAAGAAAACTGTCCCAATTACAATTGCGTCAAGAACTATAAAATACCTAGGAATAAATTTAACCAAAGAAGTGAAAGATCTGTACTCAGAAAATTATAAGACACTGAAGAAAGAAATCATAGAAGATACAAATAAATGGAAACACCTACCATGCTCATGGATAGGAAGAATTAATATAGTTAAAATGTCCATACTGCCTAAAGCAATATATAGATTCAATGCAATTCCTATCAAACTACCAAGGGCATTTTTCACAGAAATAGAAAATATAATCCTAAAGTTTATATGGAATCATAAAAGACCCAGAATAGCCTCGGCAATTCTGAGGAATAAAAAACAAGTTGGGGGGATCATGCTACCAGACATCAAAACCTACTACAAGGCCACAGTAATCAAGACAGTTTGGTATTGGCATAAAAACAGGCACATCGATCAGTGGAACAGAACAGAGAGCCAGAAATAAATCCAAGCATTTACGGACAGTTAATCTATGACAAGGAAGCAAGAATTTACACTGGAGTAAAGATAGTCTATTCAATAAATGGTGCTGGGAAAATTGGACTGACACATGCAAAAAAAATGAAACTGGATCATCTCCTTACGCCTTATACAAGAACAAATTCAAAAAGGATTAAAGACTTAAATGTAAGACCTGAAACCATACAAATCCTAAATGAAAATATATGGAGTACATTTGCAGACATTACCCGAGCAATATTTTTACTGATACATCCCCTACGGGCAAGAGAAGTAAAAGAAAAAAATGAACATATGGGATTATATCAGACTTAAAAGTTTTTTCACAACAAAGGAAACCATTAATAAAACAAAAAGAAGCCTACTGAATGGGAGAATATATTTGCCAACGATATATCTGATAAGGGGTTAATATCCAAAATTTATAAAACACTCATTAAACTCAACACCAAAAACACAAACACCCCAATTAAAAAAATGGGCAGAAGATATGAAGAGACATTTCTCTAAAGAGGACATACAGATGGCCAACAGGCATATGAAAAAAAGTTCAACCTCACTGGTCATTAGGGAAATGCAAATAAAAACCACCATGAGATACCACCTCACTCCAGTCAGAATGGCTATCATCAACAAATCAACAAACAACAAGTGCTGGCGGGGCTGTGGGAAAAGGGGACCCTGCTGCACTGTTGGTGGACTGCAGATTGGTGCAGCCACTATGGAAGTCAGTATGGAGGTATCTCAAAGAACTGGAAATAGAGCTACCTTTTGACCCAGCAATTCCACTCCTAGGTATTTATCCTGAAAAAACCAAGACACTTATTCAAAAAAAGTTATGCACCCCGATGTTCATAGCAGCACAATTTACAATAGCTAAGACTTGGAAACAACCAAAATGCCCGTCAGTAGATGACTGGATTAAGAAACTGTGGTATATTTATACAATGGAGTATTACTCCGCTATAAAGAAGAATGAAATCGTGCCATTTGCAATGATATGGATGGACCTAGAGACTATAATGTTGAGTGAAATAAGTCAGTCAGAGAAGGACAAATACCATATGATCTCACTCATATGTGGAATATGAAAAACTGTATGAATGAGCAAAGTAAACAGAAACTGTCTCATAGATATAGAGGAAAAATCAGGGTTGCTAATTTGGAGAGGAATGGGGATGAGGGAGAAGGGGAAGGGATTAGAGAGCAAAAATAGGCAACTACAATATTGCTACTGGGATAGGAAAAACAGTTTGGAGAATATAATTAATAATGTTGTAAATATTCTGTGGAATGTCAGATGATCATAGGTCTTGTTAGGGAGACCATTTCATGGATGGAGTAGAGGTTTGATCACTGCACTGTTTTACTAAAGTGGAGGTGGTATACCTACTGTAATTGAATATATATAGATAGTCACGGGATGTGGATTATACTGTGGAAGAGAGTCAGAGGAAGAGTAATAGATATATATGATACGGGGGGGTGTGGGGGGGTGTATTGGGGGTGGGGGGTTTGTCACTTTGAGGGGTAAAATGTATAACTATTGCACTGTGTTGTACACCTGAAACTAATTAAAAATAAAATAAAATAAAATAAAATAAAATAAAATAAAATAAAAAAAAAGAGTTTAAACAAAACAGGTTAAGTTTTGAGTACAGGCTGGAAATGCAACCATTTCCAGTTTTCCTAGCAATGGGACTCCCATTGCATGCAAATGACATTCTAATAAAAAATAGATGAATATAAGTGAAGTAATTAATAATTATAGGAGGAGATACATGTAGTACAATTACTTAAATTAAGAATAAATCTGAGAGGAATCTGGACAAGGTTTAGACTCTAGGCAAAAAATACATTCAACAGAGAAATGATTTGAGATACAAATTTTTATCCTGTAGTATCTCCCATTGATTTTAGACAAAAGTTAGGTAATAAATAACTTATTTAGTTTCCTCATTGTCTCATCTGATCACCTGCAGACATCATTGTCTGGAAGCTACCCTACATCAGAAAATGGGCAGAAACTTGTTCTCCTGGTGCCCTTTTATAAATTTGTTTGGGATTGGTGTAATTGTAGCTGTCTGCTGCTTGGATGGAGCTTCCTGTCCCTTTATATTGCACAGGAGAATTGGGCCCATCCGTAATAGATACAATGAGGAGAGCAAAGAGATAACAACTCAGTGAGCAAGCAAGGCAAGGGCCCTTTTCTGCTGGGCACTTAGTTAACACAGCTCTATTCATCTGTACTGGGAATAATGCACTTGGAAAGAAACAGTGCTGTGCAAAGATAGCCCTGGAACACACTGATGGCCAAAACCGAAATTTCAAAAGGGATGCTACACAATCAAGCCAATAAAAAGTGAAAGGACTACTTTGTAGTTCCCACTCCTCCCATCCTTATTTTTTGCTTCTCAGTGAGATTCTAGCTGGTGACCTTTAAATGTGTCCCTGAATTCACTGACTTCTTACATTTATTTTCTACTCATAAACACTGGTATGTTTTCCTCACTAGCCCAATACTCATCCTTTGAATTCTCATTCTGAACAATGCAGCACAATCAATAGTAGTTTTTAATTTTTCCTCTAATTACATAATAATACATCAATATACTAACATTCGAATTATTCGTATATGATATTCTTTTGTCACGTCCTGCGTGGCAAGGGCAAGTGGGACACGAGAGGGGCAACGCAGATTAAGGAAAAACAAGAGACAGAAGAAAGATAAGAGCGAGACCAAGGGACTCAGCCAAAGACGACTGAGCCCCGAATCGGGTCAGCGCATAGCTTTTTTTTTTTTTTTTTTTTTTTTTATTTTATTTATTTATTTATTTTTTTTTAATTTTATTTTATTTTTAATTAGTTTCAGGTGTACAACACAGTGCAATAGTTATACATTTTACGCCTCAAAGTGACAACCACCCCACCCCCAATACTTTCAGGTGTACAACACAGTGCAATAGTTATACATTTTACCCCCCAAAGTGACAAACCCCCCACCCCCAATACACCCCCCCACACCCCCCCATATCATACATATCTATTACTCTTCCTCTGACTCTCTTCCACAGTATAATCCACATCCCGTGACTATCTATATATATTCAATTACAGTAGGTATACCACCTCCACTTTAGTAATACAGTGCAGTGATCAAACCTCTACTCCATCCATGAAATGGTCTCCCTAACAAGACCTATGATCATCTGACATTCCACAGAATATTTACAACATTATTAATTATATTCCCCAAACTGTTTTTCCTATCCCAGTAGCAATATTGTAGTTGCCTATTTTTGCTGTCTAATCCCTTCCCCTTCTCCTTCATTCCCATTCCTCTCCAAATTAGCAACCCTGATTTTTCCTCTATATCTATGAGACAGTTTCTGTTTACTTTGCTCATTCATACAGTTTTTCATATTCCACATATGAGTGAGATCATATGGTATTTGTCCTTCTCTGACTGACTTACTTCACTCAACATTATAGTCTCTAGGTCCATCCATATCATTGCAAATGGCACGATTTCATTCTTCTTTATAGCGGAGTAATACTCCATTGTATAAATATACCACAGTTAAAATGCCCGTCAGTAGATGACTGGATTAAGCGCATAGCTTTTATTGAGAATTTTTAAGGAAGCAAACTGTAACAAGTCATTAACGGTGGTTTGTAGTTTTCAGGATTTACACAGTCCTCTACTCCTCTGTAAGTGCTCTCTCCAAGGTGCACTGTGACTTACTCTTCCGTT
Source organism: Aselliscus stoliczkanus (assembly GCA_033961575.1). Lineage (NCBI taxonomy): Eukaryota > Metazoa > Chordata > Mammalia > Chiroptera > Hipposideridae > Aselliscus > Aselliscus stoliczkanus. The sequence goes on from CM066736.1 coordinate 91,172,691, forward strand.
AAAGGATTACCTTGTCTTTATTATGATAATTGCTATGAAACCCAGACTTGGTTTCTGTAAGTCACCTAAAGAATGTTTACTAAAGCTATCTTGACTATCTAGAAATCATCCTAAATCCTAGCAGTTAAACACAATCATAAAACTCACAGTATACTTGAGCTATACCAAAAGACTAGGAGTGGCTGTGTTTAAGGTAAAAGCATCTAAAATCTATTCGTTTGTAAATAACAATACCTAGCAACCAAAAGGATCTCACACCTCTCTATCCTACAGAGGGCTGCATCCTTTCTCAGTCAAAGCTTCAGTATCTGTTGCTGCAACAAGGCACTGGGCAAAGGAATTCACACAAGGCTGATTAACAAATCCATGGTCAGCGGATGTCTTAGAGCTGCCTCTTACCTGGAACTCTCATGGCCTGAAGACTTTTAATCTTCCAGGAGACTATTCACAGTAGGGCCCATAGGCAAATGCATCAGCTTCTCACAGGCCTGAGTTTTCTGGCCTGAGTTTGTCAGAGGCCTGTGCCTCAGTTTCCAAGGGGCTTGATCCCCAATATCACAGTTCAGGGGTCCCCCATGGAACTACCGCCTGGCTTGGGTTGTCTCTCCGCTTTTAGGAGATCTTACCCGTCCTTGGCTGCGTAGTTAGCTCATTGGGGCACCACAGGAACATATCACAAGTGTAGTAAATATATTGTCTCCTATGGAAGAAAAGGCACATGGGTTCATAGAGGCAGGAGATATTACATGACCAACCATAAGGCAGACCCCTAATATCCAGTGCTGAGCAGGGCAATGTGGCCTTGTCAGACACTGGGTTGCTGTCAGCTTCCCACATTCTTTGTCATTTAAAGTCCAGCAAAATATCACCCATCAAAAATATCAGGAATAAACAATTTGTTGTGAATTTTTCATCTATGTTTTTCTATATGTATAATGAGATTATGTGTGTGTGTGTGTGTGTGTGTGTGTGTGTATATATATGTAAATTATATCATCCCATATCAATTTAATTTAATATACATTTGTCTGTTAAAACTCTTTATTATATCCTAAGCCTTTACACTAGGCAAAACTATTTTATATACTATGAGCTTGCAGTGTGTTTTATTTCTTGGTAAGGTGTGATTTGAATCTTTTTAAAAGCTCTCTTCTATTTGGTGAAATTTTCACCTTCCATATAAATTTTAGAATCACTGTAAGAAACATTCCTCTGAAAATCCTGCTGGATTATTTCTTGAAATTACATTGTATTAATCAATTCAGTTGGGGAGAACTGACATCTTTAAAATGTTCCTATGTCCTTTCCACATATATGGTTTACCTCTACATTTAACCAGATCTTCACTTAAGTACTTCAAGCATAATTTTAAAATAGTATCTTTAGGGCTGCCCAAGTGGCATGCTGGTTAGGAGTTGGCTTGGGATGCCAGCTCTGAGCAGAAGGGCCCGGGTTCAGATCCCACATCAAGGGCCAGTGATGCTGCACCCTCTACAGCTAAGATGGTGAACAACAGCTCAACCTGGAGCTGGGCTGCCAAGAGCCTCTGGCGTAGGCTGCAGTGAGGCTGCCTGGCAGCTGCCATGAGCTGCCGTGAGAGGCCATCCAATGGTCGGCAAGTGCTACCTCACCGGGAAGAGCGCAATGACGATACCAACATGGGCCAGTGAAGCAATGTCCTCCACAACTGGACTGAAGAACAAAAGGACAGCAACTTGTCTGTTTCCCTTCCCCGATTCCCCAGCGCTGTTCCCTTCCCCCAATTCCCCAATAACATCTTTAAAAAAAAAAAACAGTATCTTTAAAGGTCTTGTTGCTTGTAATGATGCCAATTTCTACACATTAAGTTTTTTTACTACTGTAAATGGTATGTTAATTTCTAATATTTTAGATGATTTTTGCTGGTATAAAGAAAACTATTTATTTTTAAAGTTCATCTTATATGTGAACATCTTACTGAACATATAATTCTAAAAATCTGTTTATTATTTTCAATGATTATAACATATGAAAATAATTATAGTTGAACCATTTTTATTCTGATCCTTAAAACTCTTCCTTCTCCCTTGAATTAGTGTGTTGGTCAGGACTTCCTCTTTCAGATTGAACAGTTATAATAATAAGGGAATTCAACTGTTTTCCCCTTGGTGCAGTGCCCTTAGCACAAGAAGGCTGCCTTCTCCAAGGTTATGCACCCTTCTTGGGGCAACCCCAATCTAATGACTAGTTGATGAGAGATCAAAGCCCTGGCCCATATGCCTCAATTTAAGCAACCCTGAAAGGCCATCTCAGAACTCCTTATGTATTATGAGGGTTCTTGTTTTTGTTTCCTCAAATATTTTTGGATAGAGTCACACATGCCTGCTCCAATCAGTACTATGTTGAACACTGAAGGGGATCCCTCTGTAGATTTTTGCAATTCTCTCTTTATGCTGTTCTATCTTATTCTGTACTCTACTCTCTGAACTCTAGCTGCTTTGGCCTCCCCTGATCCCCACATCCTTCTCCTCAACACAAGAATACTGTCAGGCACACCCAGGTTTGCCCTCCCTTTGACATGGCCTGGAATGTCTCTCCAGTAAGCTGCACCAATCTTTCTCCACTAAACAGGACTCACCTCATTTGTTTTTTTCTCAGGGATCATCCCTCTATTGTCTCATTGACTGATGTCCAATGTCTTCAGAACCATTGTTTCACATACTTTGTCTAGTTTTTGTTATTGTTGTTGTTTCAAGTGAGAGGATAAATCTAGTCCTGTTGCTGCATTTTGACAATCTCAGTTCCTCTCAGTATGGAAAATCACACTGGACAAGCAGATGAAAGCACCATCTCACGTCTGCCTCCTCCTTGGGCTCAGGGTTGGATTTGTGACTGCATAAGCCCCCTACACTCCCCACTGTCAGGAGAGATCTGTTTTACAGCTGAAGCCTTAGTTTGTAGGAGTACTATACATCATAACAAAAGGGAATATACCTCTAGGGGGACCCGAAGTGAGGGTGATTCGGCGACTCCAAAATATATCTAAGAAATTTGAAGAAAATAGATTTTAGGACTGGGGGCAGGGCAGTGGTGTACAGAAATGGGAAATCAAGTGAGATATGACTAGTTTAGGACCTTCAAGATTAAGAATGGTTCTTATGTTTATTTTTAAGTGAAGAATCTATCAAAATTTTCTTCCTTGTGTGTGGAAACATTAGGATATGTGCTTAGAATTAATATGAGTGTCTCAGGGAAGACCATGTAACTATAAATATTTTTCACAGGGTTGAGCAAGGAAATCTGTATGACCTGGCCTCCAGGTTAATTATGTTTGGCTCTGGGCACCCCAATCTCTGTCTTCACCCATAAGAAAGGAATCTTATGCCAAAATTTCTTGAATAATCAAAGATGACAAAACCCACAGAAGTGTCAGCATGAAAATGTAGTCATTTTTCTCTCCCTCTCACACATCCAAATGATAATCAAGTTCCACTCTTTCTTTAAAGAAACTTCTTTAAAATACTTTCTAATCACTTTTGTTTGTGCACTTTGCAATTAAAGTAATTAAGCAGCTCCCCAGCCCTTCACCTTTCACCAAGTTTTTATTATGCTCTAATGCATAAAAATATATACCTTTTCATCCAATATTTATAAATTAACAGTCAAGAGACATTTCAAAACCAAGATCATATTTGTTGTGACAGGATTTACATTTCAAATGCTGTTATGAATTTTATTTTGTTTGTTTGTTTTTGTTTTTTTTTAGCTGAGCCATCCTGCCACCTGTTGGCAGCTCAGCGGCTGCTCAGCTCAGGCTAGAATCAAACCAGCGACCCTGATGCTCAGAGCTTGCACTCTTGAGCGAGCTCTTAACCGACTGAACCACTCAGCTGGCCCTCGTTATGAATTTTAGAATCTACTTGCTAGAACCAGAACTTAAGGACCTCCTCATAGAGTGGCCCTCGCTTTTTTTATTTGCATATTGCAAATAAAAATTATGTCTAAGCTTTGGGTTAGGTTATTAGATAAGCCTAAGCCCTAAATTCCCTACTACCTGTGAACATAAAAAGGGGCTATGTAATAAACTTGACAAACTTAGGGGGCCTCATGGCAAGCCTGACAATCACAATGACCAAAAGTAACCACATAGGATGGTCTAATCACATATTCCTAACTGGGCAGGTCATGGTGAGTAGTCACATCCCAGGCCTATAACTTCCTTAGCAAAGGTCAGTCTCTTTACCTTAAGTGAGTTCTGTCCATTGTTCTTGTATCTAGGATAACACACCTTTGAAATGTTAGAGTTATCTTTTCCAAACCCCTGGGAGACATAATCATCTGGCAAATCACCCAATGGAGCATGATAACTCTGAAACTTCTCGTTGTTTTCTTGTTGCCCACATACCATCTCTATTAACTGTGAATGTTAAGTGTTCACTATCCTGTACCCACCAATGTCAAAGAAGTATGTCTCCATTTTACTTTTTATCCATTCCTAGAGATTTCTCTCCACTGCTTTGCTTTCTCCCACCTCCTTAATCTACCACCAATCAATTTCCTGTACCTTCCTTATGTTCTCTCCTTTGATTCTAAATGCATAAAATAAACTGTGAACTGCCATTCTCCAGAGCATTTTCTTAATCCTTTGACATCCTGCTTCTGGGTATGTCCTCAAAATTTTGGCTGAAATAAACTCATAAAATTTTTTTATAGGTTTGGACATTCTTTGGTCAACATACCCATGTAAATAATGACATCACTGCCTACAAATTATAATAATATACAGTAAAACCTTGGATTGCAAGGAACATGGTTTGCAAGTGTTCCACAAGACATGCAAACATTTGTAATACATTTTAACGTGGTAAACAGGCGATGTCTTGCAATACAAGTACTTCATTTCTAAAATGAATTATGCTCGCAAACCAAGGCATTACTGTATTGTTTTCTCACCCATATTCATCAGGTAATGACATCCAAAAGTTTTACCATATTCCATATTTATCATCCCCTCATTTGAGGCTCTTAAATGCAACTCCAGACTGTATGGCACATGATTTTGAGTAAACAGAATGCCCTCTACACCACCACAGTCAGTTCTATCACTTCCCACATTACTGGTCTTCTCATTCCGCACCTCCACCTCCACTTGGGTCCTCAGTGTCCTCATCTTTCTCTAAAGAGTTTTAATGTGTGTGGCTTCTGCTGGGCATAGATTGGTACTCATATGAATATTATCCTTTATAATTGAATCTTGAACAGTCATGATTGGAAAAAGATGGTGATCTCTCTGAAATCTGTGCCTCTGCTTAGTTCTTCCTTACTATGAAGGGGGAGGGTCCAGAAAAAAGATGCCTATTGGCAGAAACAGATTCACAAAAATGACACAGAGGTCGTACCTGAAGAGCAAAGCTAGAGCTTCAATTGTCCCTGAGGAAGCAGGGTCATGTCTCAGAAACTCTCTGCAGTCAGATATGCCTGCACTTGAACTGATGCCCAACACTCACCAAAAGGAACCATTGTCAACATTTCTCCATAAACTTTTGTTTTCTTATATATAAAGCAGAATAATAATTCTTGCCCTACAGGATTGTTATAAAGATGAGATTATTTAAGTTTATGAATGTCTAGACACAAAGTTATGTATAATACCTAAGAATGTTAGTTACCTGAATTAGGTAAATGAACTTCGGTCAGGTACTAAAAGATCCACAGTAATTCCTGGTATGGGAGGGATAGAGAGTAGGTAGGAAATACTATCCAAACATCATTATACTGTATAGAATCGCAAATCCTGAAATAGAAACAGAGGAAAGAGTAATAGGCATTTCTATAGAGAGTTCTTTCTAGGTATTCAAAGCTTCCTTTGTAGCAACTTCTGAAAACCCTGCTTTAACTCTTTGGTCCGAAACCCATATACAATAGGGTTCAAAGCAGGAGGTATGAGATGATGAAGGACATTGAGCAAGATCAGGATGTCCATGGGGACCCTCTTCCTGGATACATTTGTCAACACCACAACCAGCAGAATGGTGCTGAAGAAGAAGATAAGGATGAAGTGGCAGCCACACGTGCTCAGGGCTTTGACTGCAGCCCCCTCGGCCTTGAATTTAAGCACAGTCCTTAGAATGAAGGTGTAGGAGAGGAAGATGAGAATGAAATCTGAGCCCAGTAAAGTCCAACCAGCCACAAACTGGTAGATTCTGTTAAGGGTGAAACTGTCACAGGAGAGCCTGGACACAGACAGGTTGGCACAGATGCAGTTCTCAATGACATTTTTTCCACAATAATGAAGCCGGGCAGAGAGAATGGGGACTGGTGAGAGCAGCAAAGCACTCCGAGCCATGATGAAAATACTAGCTTTGGCCACAAATTGGTTAGTAATGATGGATGGATATCGCAATGGATGGCAGATGGCCACATAGCGGTCATAGGCCATGACCATGAATGTGCAGGACTCCATGGGGAGGAAACTGTTCATGATGAACATCTGGAGGAAGCAGGCTGAGAAGCTGATGGACCTGAGGTCAAACCAGAAGATGGCCAGGACCTTGGGGATGACGGTGAGGCAGAGCACCATGTCCAGCAGACAGAGGAGGCTGAGCAGGTAGTACATGGGCTCATGCAGAGAGGCCTCCAGCCGGATGGTGATCAGGAGGGTGGTGTTGGCCCCGATGGCCAGGAGGAAGAGGAGGCTGAGGGGCAGGGACAGCCAGTGCTGCCAACTCTGGTAGTTAGGGAAGCAGATGAGGAGGAATTCAGATACTGGAACAGTGGAGTAGTTGCTGGGAGAAGTCATGAGATAAATCCTAACATGAGGACATTTCACCTAGGTTTATGTATGGTAAGACACGAATTAGGTCAATAGGAACTGAAATTATCAAAATATAGAAAGTTATCACAATATGGAAGTTATTGAAAAATAGAAAACTTATGAGATATAGAACAGCAATCCCAAGTAAAGGCCAAGTTCCGTGACGATAAATATGGCTAGCAGGAAGCCTTGGATAAATTTTTCTAAAGTCAATTTGGAAAAATATAAATAATAGACTAGCCACAATGTTTAGAAGAAAAATAATGAGAAAAATTAGTTCATTAAAATAACTGTAAAGCTACAAAAATTTTCTATGTGATTCTGACAAAGCAAATTGACTAATTATAGATCCCATAGGCCAGAAATGCTCATCAGTTTACAGAATAACCCAGAATTAATAAAGATGTCATAAAATCATATTTAACTGCAGGTCTTTTCAGTAAATATTGCTGATGTAATAATCTGTTAGATCGTGGTAAAAAATTGGTTTTCCTCACTTTTTATCATACACCAAAGTAAATTTGAGATGAAAAATTTATGATATGAATGGTTCTTCCAATCTTATGATAAAAGAAAGTAAAAGCAAACATTGATTAAATATAAAGAAAGAGGTTACCCCCAATTTTTCTATCATTCTGACGTATTGTACCTTTAGCACAAACCTTTCTAGACATACTTAATTCAAGCCTGCACAAGTGTAGTTCAATGTTGCTATAGAAAGTTATGCTCAAAGGCAGGCTGTTTTCATTAACATTTTGGCCACCAGCCTCATATGAGCACTTAATGCATGTTCAAGATAACAGCCCCTGGTTAGTTCACTTCTTCACTCACTGCAATCAGTTTTTCTGATTTTCTGAATTTTTTTCAAATGCTAAATCCTCTCCCCTGTTCCACAAAGAGAGCAAAGACTATCAGATGCAAGTTCCTCAATTTCCCATGATAGACTCATAAACCCATAGGTTCTTAAACCCTTACTTTCCTCTTTGCATTTGACTCAAGGATCTACCCCTCCTCCTAATTCCAATCCCTTCGCCTCTGATCTGCAGTCTATCCACCCTGACATTCTCAGGAACTTTAACCTATTAACTATCCAGTCAATTTTCTGTGTATTCAAGGTCTCCCTTCCTAGATCTTTCCCATGGACATTCAAAATGCTCAAGGCTCTCAGATCTTAATATATTTCTACATCTTTCCCATATCCCCATTTGGTATAAAGGCCATGATTCAGTTTTGAACAAAGATACCAAATCTCTACCTCTTCTTCCTCTTTTGTTTTTCACACTGAATCTTAAAGAACCAGAATAGGAAAAAGATATCTAAAAGGAGACAAGCAAATGTTAGCTTCAATACTCCAGGTGAGAATTGATCAGTGTGTAAATAGATAACTATGGAATGGCTCTGTGGGTGTAGAAAGGGCCACCTTTTAGAGGTATAAGTATATCGTCATAGACCGAGATTAGACTAAGTAGTTGTATAGAGGAAGAAAGGGTAGAAATTCTAAAATTGTATTGTCTCTTCTGGATTAAATGACTAAATTAATTTCACAAGACAGACAATAGGCTTTGAAAAGACTTGGTATATGTTTTAGAGGCAGCGAGGATGGATCCAATTTTGATATGTTGAGTTATAGTGTCTGTAAGCTATCAAAATAAACATGACTATGAACTGTTGGAGAAAAGAGTTGGAATTCACTTGAAATTGTGGAGTTAATAGGTAGAGAATTGGAAGCTATCGGCACATAGGGTATAGTTCAAACCATAGCTGTTCTTTTTTTATATATATATATTTTTTAATTAGCTTCAGGTGTACAACAAAGTGCAATAGTTATACTTTTTACCCCTCAAAGTGACAACCCCCTCCCCCAATTCTCCCCTCCCACTCCTCCTCCCCATATCATACTATCTATTACATTTCCTTTGACTCCCTTCCACCATATAATCCACATCCCGTGACTGTCTATATATTCAATTACAGTTGGCATACAATATTATACAACATCAATTTCACATATACAGTGCAGTGATCAAGCCTCTACTCCATCCATGAAGTGGTCTCCCTAACAAAACATGTGACCATCTGACACCCCACAAAATTTTAACTGTTCTTATTTCTTACTCTTCACTCATTTCATTTTCTTTCTTGGTTTTTTTTTTTTTTTTTTTTGTCTTATCCTGTCACCCCTGAAAGATCCTTTCCTTAGCTCTTTGTCTTTTTTTCCTTGTCCTTTAAGTGGTGCTTATCCATGATCATACTTCACAAATCTAAGTCTCTGATCCATCCACCTCCCTGTCTTCCTTCCTTCCTTGCATTGCAGAGAACTATTCTAATTTCGCTCATCCTTCTGCTACTTGGATTTCACTAAGGAGAATGTACATGATATAGGATAATAAAGGAGGGGGTAAAAAAGAATAGGTGGAGAGAACAAAAAAAGGTCAGATGCCTGGATATAATGTGGAAGTACACACACGAATATGAATTGAAGTTTTTATATATTCAGTTAATAAGAACCATTAGAAACTTACTGTCTACTAAAAGACATAACAGAGATTAGAGAGAAAGTGATGACTCTTCTATTCTGCTTTTTTCAGATTCAAGCACATTTAGAATATTGTGTTCAGTTCAGTGCACTTTGATGTAAGGAATATTTTTTGAAACTGCACATTATAGAAGAAGGTGGCCAGGACAAAGAACACCTTAAAAATTCATACTGAGAAGCAATTTAGGAAAGTGAAGATATTTTACCTAAGTGATGTTTTCCACATGGATGGTTGACTTTCAAGAGTAAAAGATAAAAACTAGGACCACTAAGACAGAAATCTGTTTCTGTTGAATATGAGTCCTGTATAATAATCAGAAGAGGCTTTCGCTCTTGCTAACACTATTCTACTGGAACCCGTTGGGAGAAGGCAATAACCAAATTTCCTCATCAGTTCTCTCCCAGCATCATGGGCCTGGGTGCTCAGTGTCTTATTAAACTCTAAACACTGTCCCTGTCCCAGAACTACCATTTCTTCCTCTGGAATCCTTAGACAGCCATATGGATTTCAGTCATGTACTTACTCAAATTTCCAGCCAAAAAGTCATGGGACCCCTCGTACTCAAATATATAGGAATGCCGAGACTATAGAAGTGCATTTTCTTCCAGGAGGAACATAGGGTTTCTGAATTTTCGTGCATCTGGTACCAACACTCACAGCTTTCTTTTTTTTTTTCTTTTATCATGGGAGCCAAAATAAGAATGAAGAGAAGGTCTCCTGCCCTGAGTGCTCTGGCAACCCAACTGCTATGGGTCCAGCACAACATTGCTTCCATCCCTTAACCCTGGAACTCACCAAGGATGCAACAGATTGGTCCTGCCCAAGGAGTCAGCTGCCTGCATCCAGAAACCAGAACTTGAACTATTTCCTTGGCTTTGAAGAAAAACTCTAGAGGGTTTTATTATCTATAGTCAATTCTTCACACTGCCCCACCCCTACTCCAAGCCAGCTGGGAGCAGTAGTAGTTTGGGATACTGGGTCCCACTGCCTGATGAGCTGGATCTCATGGGAACTGTCTTCATACCTTATGTTACAGCTACTGGATGCTAGTAATTGAGAAGTGGGGAATAAGATTTGAAACTGACTTAAAATTCAAATCTGCATCTATCTGCCCACAGACCATGCTCTTAAACATTACTTTAGACCACTTTCAACATCCCGAAATGGTATATTGAACCTTTCCAGAATTTCTTAACAAAGCTACACTATTTCCTGCATTTTATATTATCCTGAATTCAACTCAGCTATGCGATATCTGCACAAATTTGGGAAGCTGATTAACCCTATATAAACTCAATAATGCAATGAATATGTATTACTATCATCAATCATATGTCTAGAACAAGGATAGTCACAGGAATAAAAAGTAATTAAGTAATAAAGTGAATAAAGTATTTAAGCTCCCTACCCTCATTGAGATTCTTATATATAATAGTAATTACTTTACATTGTAGTATCAGTAGCTTCCCATTGTTCATAAAATAAAACTAACTTTCTTAATATGAACTATTCAAGACTACACATGAACCGGACTGTTAGCCTCACGTGCATTAGATCGATGTTGATTTTGTTTCTCATTAATGTGGTACCTCACACAATGTTTAGAATGTAGTGGGATCAACACATTTTTTACCTAATTAATTAATTCAAGGTCATACATAATCTGACTACTCCCTACCTCTCTAGTGTATTTAGAACCACTTTTCTGAGTAAATGATTATTCCAGTCACAGACATTGTTGAATGTCTCATGGAGAGTTGTGATGATGAAGTTAAAATAAAACCATTCAGATTCATTGTGGAATTGTTGTTTCTCCTTTGTTAAACAGAAGAAGAAAAATAGAAGGAGAAGGGGAAAGGGAAAGGGAAGGAGAAATGAAATGAAGGGAAGGGAAGGGAAGGGAAAGGAAGGGAAGGGAAAGAAAAGGGGAGGGTAAGGGAAAGAAAGATTAGATTTCTATATGGTGTTTTGTGGGGTATTTTTTTGGTTTTTGTTTGTTTTTTTGTCATTTCTATCACTTTGTTAAAATTCTCATTTTGTTCATGTTGTTAACCTCATTTTGTTTGATTGTCTGTGTATTCTTATAATTCACTGAACTGCTTTAAAAGGATTATTCTGAATTCTTTGTCAGATAATTCATAGATAACCTTTTTTTAGGTATTAGTTATTGGAGTTTTATTAGATTCCTTTGGTGGTATTGTGCTTACATGATTATTTGGGATCCTTGTATCCTTGCATTGATATTTTCCCATTGGGGTAAGCAGTCTCCTCTTCCATACTTTACAGGTTTACATTGGCAGAAAAAATCCTTCACCAGACAGCTCTGCTTGGGGTACTGTATGGGTCAGCTGGGAGTATCCATGGCCAGGTGGGGCTTGCTATCATGGTCTCTATTTGAGCAAGGCTACTACCTATGCTCTGAGGTCCTGGGAGGAAGGAAGTCATGCTGACTGGGTTTCGAAGTTGGGTGATCCTGCTGTTTGGGCACTGCATTCAAACAGGGCTGCTGAGTGGGCTCCCTGGTCAGGTAGAGCCGCTGATGGTGAGCCCTCTCATTAGGCTCTGCTATCATCTCTGGTTGGACAAGATTGCTAGCTGTGTCCCCTGGCAGGGCAATGACACAGGTTGGACTCTGCAACTGGGGAGGGCTGCAGGCTGCACTCTGTAAATGCTTCTGGTCAAATGGGGCCTCTGGCATGCTCTTCAATTGGATGGTGTTGCTGATTGGATTCCATATTCAGGTAAGACCACAGACAAGACTTCACAGTCAGACAGGGCCTCAAGCTGTGCTCTGCAATCAGATGGGGCCACAGGCTGTGTTCTGAATTTGGGTGAGACCACAGTTTGGGCTTCACAATCATGTAGGACACTGGCTGTGTTCTGCTGTTGGGCAAGTTCACTGACCAGGCTGGTCAGATGAGGCCTCTAGCTGGATGAAGCTTGAGACTTCTCTGGTCCAGCATCACTGCTGCCCAGGCAGGCTTTCTGGTTGTATGGGGCCACAGGCTATGCTCCTCGACTGGGCAGGGTCATTGGCTGGGCTTCCTGCTTAGGCCAGGCCACAGGCTGTGTTCAACAATGAGACAAGGCTATAGGCTGGGTGGGATTGTAGGCTGGGCTCCACGGCTGTCTAAGGTCACTGATAGGCAACCTGGTTATGAGGGACCTAGGGAAATGCTCAGTAGTTGGGCAGGAGTACTGGCTTGGCAACCTGCGTAAGCAGGACAGGGCTTCCTGGTCAAGCAAAACTGGAGCATATGCTCGGCAGTTGGCAGGGGGTGAAGGGTGTCTACGAATTTGCTTCCCTGCCTGGGTGGGATCATAGAATGGGTTCCATGGCTGGTAAGTCTCATTGATTGTGGAGACCCAAATCAGGTACAGCTGCCAAATGAGCTGCCTGGCTAGACGGGGCCACCAGCTCAGGTCTGCAAATGGGCAGAACTGCTGCCTGAGATTTCTGCTCAGGCTCCACTGCAGCAGGAATGCAGCCCTCCAAGATCTGAGTGCAGGTTGTTGTGAGACCCACCCACCCTGCTTCTTCATCTCTATCTGACCCCTGGTGTTCAAGCTTTGCAGATTACCTTGTGTTCCCTATGAAATGAGACTTGAGTGGGCCTCCCAGAAGGCATTCACAATGTTGGCATTGCTGGGCGTCTACATTGGGCACTCTTTTCCCACTGGAGAAACAGGAGTCCAGGCGGGCCCTGTCAGTGCAGTGCAGTGCAGTGCTGTGCCAGCCTGGAAGAGGGACGATGCAGTCAAAGTGAAACTGCTCCTCTTAACCTTCTAATGCAGTCTTTCTCAGTCTGTGTATTACAGGGGCATGCTACAGCCTCACCCCCCAGGTTCTGGAATATTCACAATGGTGTCTAGTCCATGGATAGTTGCTACTTGATCTTCTTGAGGAAGACTGAAATCAGACAACTCTCATTGCCACCTCCCTCTCTCTTTTTCCTTGATAAGTCTCATTATGGCTTTATTAATTTTATTGATAATTTCAAATAATCAACTTTCAAATTTGTTGATTTTCCCCCATTGATTCTGTTTTCTATTTTATTGATTCCACTTTTATGTTTATTAATTCTTTACTCTTATTTACCTTGGGCTTAATTTGTTCTTCTTTTTCTAAATTTTTATCAACTTAGATAATTGGTTTTAAATATTTATTCTTTTCTAAAATTAAGTATGTAAAAGTATAATTTTCCCTCTAATTTATCTTTAGCTGCATTCCACAACTTTTACTATATGTCATTATCAATCAGTTTGAAATATTTTCTAACATTTTCTGTGACTTCTTATTTGAGCCACAGATTATTTAGATGTGTGTTGTTTAATTTCCAAGTGTTTGGGGCCTATCATGGCATCTTACTGTTATTGTTTTTTATTTAATTATGTGTTGGTGAGAGTATACTGTGTTTTTTTTAATTTATTAAAACATAATTTATAACCCAGCACGAAAAAAGTGCTCTGCCCCTCCCCACATTTTCCAATCCCCATGTAACATTATCAATCTCATCCAAAAGATGTGAAAGGATCCTGAATGCTGCTAATTAAAGAAGCATCTAATTTCTTCCACTTTCACTTCCATCGAGGAAGGCTTTTTCCCTCTCACCACAAGGGGCAAATAATAGGGGTGAAACTTCTGCTCTGTTCCCTCTCTCCTCTCCTTTGCTTGCTTTATCATATAGGAAGAAGGATCATTAATACAATTGACAGAGGTTGCTGGAAACAGTGGATGGGGTTATTGCATACCAAGAGTAGGAAAAATATTCCAGCCTGTCTGTTTCACTGCCTACCTGAAGGATGTGTAGGGACACCAGTGAACTTTCTTTGGCTTCGTTTTCGAATATCATAAACTCACCTGCCCATAATCTCTTTCCCCAAGAAAACCTGGAAACTGCTATTGTCTCTTTTGCATTTTACAGTCTGCAAGGACTCCATTTATGCAGATGTTGCAACCCTTTTTGACAATGGGATATTTGTATTTGGACTAAATTTTCAAATCAAATCTCACCATATCTGGGTAGGGGTATAAGGTAGAAAGGGATCCTAAAACCTAAAATTTAGGTAATGAAATTAAGGGCTTCCTCTTTGTCCTCTGATCCCACCTATATTTTCCAATTGTGACTTATCAGAGAGCCATGCATATGAAATTTATTAGTGTTTTAACCACTACTACCTTGATCTCTCTTTAATCCCTTGTGGGCATTCTCTACTGCTAGGAATGAAAAATGGATAAAGACTGAGAAAACTGCACTTTTAATCTCCAACAAAACATCTGAGCTTCTTTTTCTCAAAGAGATGCCCTGTCTCTCTCAGGTGCAGAGCATCTAATCCTAAAATCAAAGCTCTGTTCTCCTAATCCAACACAGAAAATTACACTAAAAATTAATAAAAGGAAAATGGAACACTCACTGCAGAGATATCAATTTTGTGCAATGATTGAATTGAATTCAATATTGCAAATAATTTTGGGGGGTGTTTGTTCGGTTGGGAAGTAAGTCAGACATTCAGTATTGAGAAGTAAATGAAACATACAAGATTCTTGCCTTCCTGGAGCCTATGTTCTAGCATGGAAGATATATACAGTGTAAGTAATATCATAAAATTGTACTAATTCTGATTCAAGATGTTAGACTGATAACATGATTTATTTCCTCTTTTTCTCAAAGTTAACTTTTTTTTTTACAACACCTCCAGAACTTAATGTACCTTATAACAAGAAATTTGTACCTTATGACCACCTTCACACATTTCCCCACTCCTCACACCCCACCTCTGGCAACCACCAATTTGTTCTTGGTTTCTATGAGTTCAGTTTTTTAACATTACATGTATAATTGATAACACGCAGTATTTGTCTTTCTCTGTCTGACTTATTTCACTTAGCAAAATACCCTTACAGTCCATCTGTGCTGTCGTAAATGACAGGATTTCCTTCTTTTTTTATTGCTGAATAATATATATATATTTTCTTTATCCATTCATCTGTTGCTCAATACTTAGGTAGTTTCCATGTCATGTCTATTGTAAATCATGTTGCACATAGGGGTGCAGATATCTCTTCTACACAGTGATTTTGTTTCCTTTGTATGTATACTGGATTGCTGGGTCATAAGGTAGTTCTATTTTTAATGTTTTGAGGAACATCCATACTGTTTTCCATAGTGGCACCAATTCACATTTCCCCAAACAGTGCACAAAGATTCCCTTTTATCCACATCCTTACAAACACTCATCTTTCATCTTCTTGATAGCAGACATTCTAATAGGTGTGTGATAATCTTTTACTGCAGTTTCAATTTTCATTTCCCTGATAATTAGTGATGTTGAGGATCTTTTCATGCACGTGGTGATCATTTGTATGTCTTCTTTGGAAAAATGTCTATTCAGATCCTATGCCCATATTTTAATCAATAGTGTTTGGTTGGTTTTGTTTTTTGTTTGCTTGTTTGTTTTTGCTATTGAGTTGTATGAGTTCTTTATATAATTTGGATATTAACCCCTTACCTGATATATTATTTGCAAATATTTTATCTGATTCCATAGGTTGCCTTTCACCTTGTTGTTGGTGTCCTTTGCTTTGCAGAGCTTTTTAGTTTAATGTAGTCCCACTTGTTTATTTTACCTTTATTGCCTTGGCTTTTGGTGTCAAATCCAAAAAAATCATTGCCAAGTCCAATGTCAAGTTTATCTCCTATGTTTTCTTCTAGGAGCTTTATTATTTCAGGTCCTATATTCAAATCCTTAACCCATTTTAAGTTGATGATTGTTTATGGTATAAAATAAGGATACAAGGTCATTCTTTTGCAAGTGAATATCCAGTTTTCCCATCACCATCATTGAAGAGACTATCCTTTCTGCTTTGGACATTTTTGGCCTCTTTGTCAAAAATTAATTATCCACATATGCATAGGTTTATTTCTGGGGTCTCTATTCTGTTCCATTGATCTATGTGTCTGTTTTTATGACAATACCATACTGTTTTGATTACTATAGATTTGTAATGTAGTTTAAATCTAATGATTAAATAAAAATGAAAATGAGAAAATTTCAATAACAGTACTAGAATATGGAGGTGTATGGTGTATACTAGGATTGGATCAGATCTTTCTGATATTTCTGGAATTTATAAGTAAGATTGGATTGCCTTTATAGAAAAATCAGAATGAAGAAACCTGCAAACTAATATAGGTGTAGGGGTGTGTGTGTGTGTGTGTGTGTGTGTGTGTGTATACAGTAGAATTATGAGTTAGGGAAACAGGAACTGGAGAAGGTAAAGATTGATGCAAAGATGGGAAACATTCTTATAAGAAATCCAGGGGATATTCCAAGCTTAGAACCAATCATTAAAAATGATAACAGAAATGAAGAGCAATACATTAATGAATTCAGAAGGTGATTGTTCTTGTATTGCCAGAGCACCTGGGTCAATTTCATACACTGTGACAAGGAAATCTGCTATCTACATAAAATGAAGAAAATGTCTTTGTATCTCTAACCCCTGTCATTGCAATGGAGCCAGACAGAGAAAATCAGGGTCAATTCCAAGGTGGTTTGGTTCACCAGGTTAGAAACAGAAAAAAATACATGGCAAGGCAGCTCCACAGATTCTCAAAGATACTGTGGCATCTCTGGTTTCAACTATAAAAGCTTCTCTATTTAGCAAAAGAGAGGGAACCAAGCTTACCTTTTCACTTTCCCCTTGACAGCCTGCAAGGAATTCTGCCTGTCAGCAAATCCTTGCAAAATGACCTATAGAGTCCTGCAATCAGGTACAGAATCTGTGACCTTCACAGCTTTGAAAGAAACTCACACCAACTACTCAAACCAATTAATTCTCGTATATGAGCGGATAGATAAATGTAAGAATCTATAGATATTTGGGGAAAATTAGAATGAAAGGAAAGACATAGATAAAGTAGCAGAACAGCTAATCCACTAGAGAGAAGAGTATATATAAGGAAAAAAGACATTTATAAAATATGTAATATTTTTAAATGACCTCTTCAATGCATTTTTGAGGTTTTTTGAGGTGGTAGCAAAGTAAAGAAATCTAAATCAGCAGAAAAAACGAGAAAATGTTAACCCAAAGAGCCAGTGCTAATATTTAGCTGACTATTAAACATTTGTATAATATGATAAATGTTTAATATGCGTGATCAAACAAAACAGAGAAGGCACAAATAAATACAAACATAATAAAATAGAGAATATACTGCAGGCACAATATGAAACAAAACAGTAAGAAAATGATACAAATAATCTTCTGTTAGTAAATTTAAATGAGAGTAAATGGAAATTTCTAGACAAAAACTACAAACCTTTTCAAAAGGAAATTTTAAAAGGCATATTTCATGTAGAATACTCGTAAATATCCCACTTAGAAGATCAGAGATGAAAAAAATATATCTGTTAAGCTATACATTAGTCAGCTGCAACAAAGACTGCCAAAAATATAGTACTTTAAACCAGACACAAGTTTATTTCTGTCTCATGTTTGAGTTAAGGTTGGTGGCCAAGACAGTGTCAGTAACACAGGAACACAGGTTCTTCTATAGTGTTGCTCTGTCATCTTCAAAACACATTTTCATGTTGTGATCCAAGGAAGCTACTTCAGATCACACCATCATATCCACATTCCAAGTTTCAGAAAGTGGTATAAGTGGAAGGAGAGAAAAAAAACTGCTTCCCTGTATAAACTACCAAAACTAGATTTCTAGGGAAATCTCCAGTCAAGGTGGTAGAGGATGTAAATGCTGTGAGTGCCTCCTTTCACAACCGCATCAAAATTACAACTAAACTACATAATACCCATCATTGAGAATCACCTGAAGTCTACCTAAAGCAAAGTTCTACATCTAAGGTGGAAGTCATCTGCGGATTTCTTTGTGACTCATGCCAGGTGGCCCCAGGCAGGGTACAGGTTGCAGTTGAACTTGGCCTGTGGCAATGTGTTCTCCCAGAAAGCCCCGGGCTGGCAAGCCTGGTGTCCAAGTCAGACCAAGCTGGAGCATCCACCCACCTGGCCACCTCCAAGGGCGACAACCCAAAGAGCAGACTGAGCAAACACCAGAAACCTGCTAAAGCAAGCCCTGCTCTATAGGGTCAGCTCCTGCACAACAGCTCTTTCTCTGTTTTCACAACCAATCACCCTATGAGTCAATCCCTCCTGTAGACACACAAACAGCAACCAAGGCTCAACTAGAACAGGAGAGCACACATAGCCCATACAAGGGACACACCTGGAACACCCAGCTCTGGTGACCAGGGAGACTGAGCCACTGGGCCCAGCAGGACACTGACTACATAAGGCCACTCTATTAAGACCAGGAGACATAGCAGCCCTACGTAATATATAGAAATAAATGCAGGGAGGCAGCCAAAATGGGGAGACAAAGAAATATGTCCCAAATAAAAGAATAGAACAAAGCTCCAGAAAAAGAACTAAACAAAATGTAGACAAGCAATCTACCAGACACAGATATCAAAATAATGGTTATAAGGATGCTCAATGATCTCAGTGAGAACTCAACAAAGAGATAGAAACATAAAAATGAAGATAGAAAACATTTTTTTAAAAAAGTCATAAAGAATACAATAACTGAAATGAAGAATACATTAGAGGGAATCAACAGTAGATTAGATGAAGCAGAGAGTGGAATCAGTTATTTAGAAGATAGATAGTATAAAATACTCAATCAAAACAGCAAAAAAGAAAAAAGGAAAAGAAATCTAAAAACATGAGATAGTTTAAAGGGCCTTTGGGACAATATCAAGCATACCAAC
The DNA here is from genome assembly GCA_033961575.1 of Aselliscus stoliczkanus. NCBI lineage: Eukaryota > Metazoa > Chordata > Mammalia > Chiroptera > Hipposideridae > Aselliscus > Aselliscus stoliczkanus. The sequence continues at coordinate 91,191,810 of CM066736.1, forward strand.
ATTTGCATCCTAGGGGTACCAGAAGGAGAAGAGAGAGTGCAATAAATTGAAAACCTATTTGAAGAAACAATGATGGAAAACTCCAATAACCTGGCAAAGGAAATAGACTAAAAGCCCAGCGAGTGCAGAGTCCCAAACAAGAAGAACCCAAAGACGTCCACACCATGATACATTGTAATTAAAATGCCAAGGTTTAAAGACAAAGAGAGAATCTTAAAAATAGCAAGAGAAAAGCAGTTACCTACAAGAGAGCTCCCAAAATACTGTCAGCAGATTTCTCAACAGAAAATTTGCAGGCCAGAAGGGATTGGCATGAAATATTCAAAGTGATGAAAAGCAAGAAACTACAACCAAAATTACTCTACCCAGCAAAGCTATCATTTACAATCAAAGGACAGATAAAGAGTTTCCCAGACAAGAAAAAGCTAAAAGAGTTCATCACCACCAGTCCAGAATTACAATGAATCTTAAAGGATTAGAGGGACTTATAAGGGCCAGCCGAGTGGCTCTTTGGTAAAAAGTTGGCTTAGGGGGCTGGCCAAGTCGCTCAGTTGGTTAAGAGCTTGCTCAAGAGTGCTAGCTGAGCTCTGAGCAACAGCAGTTCAATGCCCAGCCTGAGGTGAGGATGGCTCAGCTAAAAGAATTAAAAATAAATAAATAAAAAGAGTTGGCTTGGGAGCGTGAGCTCTGAGCAGCAGGGCTGCCGGTTCGGATCCCACATGGGCCAGTGACGCTGTGCCCTCGACAGCTGCAATGGTGAACAACAGCTCCACCTGGAGCTGGGCTACCATGAGTCACCAGTGATGGCATAGGGTGCAGTGCGGCTGCAGTGGGATACTGTGAGCTACCGTGAGTGGCCAGCAGCCAGTGTGACTGGCCAGCAGCTGGCTTGAGCTACCATGAGCCACCGTGAGCAGCTGTCCAATGGCTGTTGATTGACTGCCTCAGCCGGGAAGAGCACAATGATCACAATACCAACATGGACCAGTGAAGCAATGTCTTTCACAACTAGACTGAAGAACAAAAGGATAGCAACTTGTCCTCCTTTGTCAATTCCCCAAAGCTGTTCCCCTCCCCAAATTCCCCAATTAAAAAAAAAAATCTATAAAGAAACTGAAGAAGAGAATGGTAATATAACCATATATCTATTAATAATTACTTTCAATGTCAATGGATTAAATGTTCCAATCAAAAGACAGTGTGGCTGAATGGATAAGGAAACAAGACCTTCATATATGCTGCCTACAAGAGAGTCATTTCAGATATAAAGACACACACAGACTGAAATTAAAAGGATGGAAAAAGATATTTCATGAAAATGAAGAAAAAAAACTGGGGTAGCAATATTCATACCACATAAAATGACTTTAAAATAAAGGCTATAACGAGGTACAAAAAAAGACCCAATAATCCCACTGTGGGTATTTATCCAAGGAAACCCAAAGTCCTACTTCAAGGAGATGTGTACATCCATGAGTTCATTTCAGAATTGTTTACAATGGCCAAGATGTGGAGGCAGCCTGGATGTCCATCCATGGATGAATGAATAAAGAGTAGACGATACGTTCGAGGTCTAACAATTAAGTTTGCAAACTTGTTGCAATGATCTTGCTAACCTTTTTTGATATCAGAGGGATTATTCATTATGAAATTCTACCAACTGGGCAAACAGTTAACCAAGTTTACTATTTGGAAGTGCTGAAAAGGCTGCATGAAAAAGTTAGATGACCTGAACTTTTCGCCAACAATTCATGGCTCTTGCATCATGACAATGCACCAGCTCACACGGCACTGTCTATGAGGGAGTTTTTAGCCAGTAAACAAATAACTGTATTGGAACACTCTCCCTACTCACCTGTTCTGGCCCCCAATTACTTCTTTCTTTACCCGAAGATAAAGGGAATATTGAAAGAAGACATTTTGATGACATTCAGGACATAAAGGGTAATATGAAAACAGCTGTGATGGCCATTCCAGAAAAAGAGTTCTACAATTGCTTTGAAGGGCACTGGTGTCAGTGCATAGCTTCCCAAGGGGAGTACTTCAAAGGTGACCATAGCAATATTCAACAATGAGATTTATAGCACTTTTTTTAGGAGGGGTTCATGAACTTAGCTGTCCAACCTTGTATATACAATGAAATACTGTTCAGTCATGGAAGGGAATGGTTTCTTGCCATCTGGGGTGACATCGATGGACCTAGAGGATATTGTGCTGAGTGGAGTATGTCAGACAGAGAAAGACAGATGCAATGTGAATTCCCTTATATGTGGAATCTAAAGAATAAAATAAATAGGGGCCAGCTGAGTGGCTTGGTTGGTTAAGAGTTGGCTTAGAGTGTATACTCTGAGCAACAAGGCCACCGGTTCGATTCCCACATGGGCCAGTGAACGCTGCACCTTAGCTGAGCAGTTGCTGAGCTGCCAATAGGTGGCAGGATAGCTCAGCCAGTGTAACAAGATTCCTGTTCAATGGTGGGCTATGCCCACCTGCAACTAAAGATTGAACTTGGCACCTTGAGCTGAGCGGCCGCCCAGATGGCTCAGAGAATAGAGCGTGCACTCTTAACAACAAGGCTGCTTGTTTGACTCCCACATGGGTTGGTGGCTATACCCACTTGCAACTAAGATTGAACACGGCACCTTGAGCTTAGAGGCCAAAAGCTGCCGACGGGAAGCCAGATGGCAACTGGCGCCCTCCACAACAAAGATCGAAGAAAAACAACTTGACTGGTCCCCTCCCCCAATTCCCCAATAAAATCTTTTTTTTTTTAAAAAAAAGAATAAAATAAACGAAACAGAAACAAACTCATAGACACATAGAATATTTTGATGTTTGCCAGATGGGAGGGAGGTTGTGGGAGCAAACGAAAAGGGGAAAGGATTAAGTCATATAAATTTGTTGTTACAAAGTAGTCATGGGCATGTAGGGTACAGCATAAGGAATATAGTCAATAATATTGTAATGAACTATGTATGGTGTCAGATGAGTACTAGGTTTATTGAAGTGATAGATTGGAGGAGGGTTGGGCATGGTGAAAAAGGTGAAGGGATTAGGATGTACAAATTGGTAGTTACAAAATAGTCACAGGGATGTTAAGGAAAGCATAGGGAATGCAATCAATAAAATAGTAATAACTATGTATAGTTCCAGGTACGTACTAGACTAGTCAGGAGGATCACTTCTTAAATTATAGAAATGTCTAACCTTTATGCCGTACACTTGAAAGTAATATAAAATAATATCAAGTGTCAAAAAAAGAATCTATTGTTGTTAAAGAAAAAAAGGAAAAAATAAACTTTAATCTTTAAAATTAAAAAAAACCAACTAAGTACCTACAGGGTCACGAAACTTGTTTTTTAAATGATGTGATACCATAAATTGGGCTTCCTCGGGACAACTTACCACAGTTATGTCCCACCTAGAACCAAGGTGATGACAATGTATAATTCCCCCTACAATAAGAACTCATACCACTCCTTTCTAATTCACCCACATGTGCCAACCAAATTAAAGACTTATTACTCAGTCTCTGTAACAGAAAACTATTTGTTAGGAGTAAAATTTACAAAGAAAGGTGAGGGTAAGGGGGGAGGGGCATGGTAGATGAGGATAAAGGGGATCAAACATATGGTGATGGAAAGAGAACTGACTCTGGGTGGTGAACACAATGGTATATATAGATGATGTATTACAAAATTGTACACCTGAAATCTATGTAATTTTACTAACAATTGTCACCCCAATAAACTTTAATAAGAAAGAAAGAAAGAAAGAAAGAAAGAAAGAAAGAAAGAAAGAAAGAAAGAAACAGACAGAGAGAGAGAGACAGAGAGAGACAGAGAGAGACAGAGAGAGAGAGAGAGAGAGAGAGAGAGAGAGAGAGAGAGAGAGAAAGGAAGGGAGGGAGGGAGGGAGGGAGGGAGGGAGGGAGGGAGGGAGGGAGGGGAAAAAAGAAAGGAAAGAAAGAAAGAAAGAAAGAAAGAAAGAAAGAAAGAAAGAAAGAAAGAAAGAAAGAAAGAAAGAAAGAAAGAAAACACTAACCACCCACTCCACCCTTTCTAACCACTATTGAATCCCAAGATAGGATCCTCTCCTCACCTGAGCATCCTACCTCAAGGTAGCAGTGACTCAACTTCTTCCAGGACTGAACAAAATGTGTTTTTTTGTTTGTTTTTTTGAGGGCAGTGTCACTGGGCCTCACATGTGGGACCTGAACTGGGGTCGCCGGCATCCAAAGCCAGTGCTCAACCACCATGCCACTCGGCCAGCCCAAAAAATGTGTTATTTTTTTAGGCACACAAAAGAGTTAAGCCAAATCTTAGGGCAACATCCAATAAAAAGGAAGCAATACACCAATTGTGACAATCCTCTTATAATTTTTATCCAGAGCCTGTTAGCAGAAATGGAAGGTCAAAACTGACCCCACTCCATATCCACATTTCAGAATAAGAAATTCATTTTTCAAGTGGCATAACTACTTCCACAGTTATTAGTAAAACTATGTTTACCAACATTATACTCTAGCACATTTTATAGTTGTTAGATAATAACAATTACATGGTTACTTTTGCTTTGTTAATACTTATAAAACATATATTTTCAATATTTGGTCTTATTCCCTTTATTCTAACAAAAAATATAAATAAATTGAAATACAGGCACAGGCTTTCTTTTAAAAAGAAATCCACTGTACACATGTGGTTCTTCTTTTTGAAAATAGGGATTATAACATATTATTCCTAGAACCTATTACAGTACCTGCACAACTTAAGTTCTTTTTAAGTAAATGAGTAATTACTATATTGCAATGAAAGATGGTTTTTCACATTGTGGACATCTCAAATGCTTTGAAAGAGGCGTTTTTGCTACACAGGAGCCCAGTGACCTAGAGTGCACAGCACTTAGAGGGCTTGAGGACACTCTAAAAACCAAGCAAAAATTCGGACTTCTCATTCCCATTCCAGATGATATTATGCAGTCATTGGTTAAAGGCAGAAAAAAAATGGCATATCCAGAATTATCATCAGTTTATCCTATACCCAACTTTCTCCATCACAAGGAGTAGGGAAATGTTGGGATCAGGAGCAAAAAAAAAAAAAAAAAAATGAAGACAGAAAATATTCACAAACCCAGTAATCCAGGTACATCCCAGTTGTCTAGGGAACCAAATTAGTACTTTGCCGTGAGACTCATAGGACTAGAAAGACTTCTCAGTGTGGGATGGCTTCTATTCATATAGCCTAGTCCAGGCATGGGCTCCTGGCAGTGTCTTTGGCAGGAGCCTCTGAAGAAAATAATCAAGATGTGTTTATATTTATCCTTTTTTGTAGAACACCCTGAGTACTTGCCCACGGATCTGCTGAGTCTTCACCCCATAGACAACAGGGTTGAGTGCAGGAGGCACAAGGAGGTAGAGTGTAGCCAGGAGAACATGGATGTGATGGGGCACATGGTTGCCAAAACGGTGAGTGAGGAAGGAAAACATGCCAGGAACATAGAAGACCAGGATGATACAAATATGAGACCCACATGTGCTAAAGGCCTTAAGTCGGGCCTCACCCCCTGGAAACTTCAGTACTGCCTGGACAATGAGGGCGTAGGAAATACCAATGGCCAGGACATCTAGTCCAACCACAAGCAGTGCCACTGCCAACCCATAAGCTCGGTTCACTGTGGTATCTGAGCAAGAAAGTTTTACCACAGCCATGTGTTCACAATATGCATGGCCTATGACAGTGGCCTGGCAGAATACAAGTCTCCATGACAGGATGGGGAAGGGGAGGAGGAGGAGTAATCCCCGCACCAGCACTGCAGTTCCAATGTGCCTTATGGTTCCTGGATGCAAGATGGTGGAATGGCGCAGAGGGTGACATATGGCTATATAGCGATCCAGGGCCATGGCTACGAGTACACCTGACTCCATGGAAGAGAACGCATGGATGAAGAACATCTGGATCAGACAGACAGTGTACCCAATCTCATGGGCAAAACCCAGGAGCACTGCAAGGACTTTGGGTGCCGTGGAGGAGGCCAGGACCAGGTCAGTGCCAGATAACATGGCCAGAAAGAGGTACATAGGCTGGTGCAAGGATGGGTCAGTCCAGATGATAAAGAGGATGGTGGCATTGCCCACTAGAGCAAGGAGGTAAAGGACACACAGTGGCAATGCTATCCAGTGCTGGCTGTCCTCTAAACCTGGGATGCCAATCAGGAAAAAAGAAGGCTGGAGTAATCTCCAGCTGGAATTACTAAGGGTCATCATGATGGGTCAGAGGAGGAAGAGAGAAAAGAAGCCAAAATCATGATTTCTCCATTCCTGATGGGTTATCGCATTGTACAGACATGGCTACCATCTTCATGAGAAGAAGGAGACTTAAACTGAAAAACAAGGGAATAAAGGGAATAAATATACAAAGAAGAAAATCTCCTTTTCTTGAGTTAATATGTTTTTATAGCTGAGATATCCACTTGTCTGAATTAGGATAGGTCTAGTTTCATTTAGAGATAAAAGTAAGCATATGGTGTTTTTAGAGACATGTTTAAAGTCTACCATTTGATTACTTCTAATTTGCAACTGTCTACTTGAAAGAATACTTTTTATTACCTCTTGGCATTACTGAACAATGTAAACCAATCTGTTATCTTTATATTAGCTTTCCACAGTTTCCATAACATGGTACTCTGCAGTTGTTTCTCCTATATCCCCAGTACCGCAATCGTCTAATTATCCATTATATGCTGCTGATTTCTCTTCTCCTCTGTTTCCTATTCTATACGTTACGTCATTTTGAGTTCATTCTTTTGCATGGTTTTAACTATTTATATCCTTTAATTTCTTTTAACTATCTGCATACTTTAATACTTTAAAATCAATGTTTCTAAGTCAAATATCTTTCTGAAACACAAATCCATTTTTTCATTTGCTTCTTAAATAGCTATATCACACATTCAAAATATTCAAGACCAAATAACTCACTTATTCCTCCCAAATCTTCTCTACCTACATTTTGCCTATATTTTTGTGAATTACATCACTTTCTACCTATCCAACCCAATGTAGAAATTTAAAACTACCCTTATTCTTATTTCTCATTCCTTTTACCTATTCACTAGTTCCTGCTGACTTTATTTTTAACTCCTTTTTGTCAACCCCCAATATCACCACTGTCTAGTTCACACTCCCAACTTCTCTCACCTGGATTATTTCCTTAGATCTCTCTGCTTTTGCTATTATACACTTCCCAATCACCCTCCACCCCGAAGTCAAGCATTTTTCCTGAAATGAAAATGTCATCGTGTCACCTCTAAGGTTAAAATATTTAGTGAATTTAATCCATGGAAAAATATCATGCATTTAAGACTGGCATACAAGGTTTTCAAAGGTTATCTTATATAAATTATCTTATGTCAATATCATTATCATTACTAACATTAATAATAAAAGATCACTGAGTATGAGATCACTGGCCTCTTTCCTTTTCTCTTTGTCTCCATTAGTCTGCTTCTCTGTTTCAAACTTTTACTGTCTATCTATCATCATGATGTGATGATGATTCACCGTTTCTGACACCCCTATGTTAACAAGAAGTACCAATTAAGTAAGTGCTCTGATTAACCTTCCACATATGAGTCACATCCTGGCCATTAAAACAAAAAACTTGAAACTGGATATGTTTGTGTCTGTATGCTTGTCTTAAAAGACAGACACAGCCTGAAATAATTATAATTTTTATGTAAAGGAAGGGTACACATGTATATGTTTATGTATAAAGAGTCAGGGATAGCTCAGTTCCTGTGAATATGCACCCTTCTATAGATCACTCTGATCTTTTTATAGATCAATGATGACTACAGTATTGCCCCAAAACTCTGAACATGGCAGCTACAAAATCAGAAATGCCTGGCATATATCTTCCAGCCTTTTTTCATTCTTCCAGATTCAAATCCACTGTTATCTTCAAGTTTTTATATTTGTGCACTTGGAGAAGGCCACACATCGCTTTGACAGAAGCCGTGTCAGTGGAGCAGTGAAGAATGAAGCCAAGCTACAGTGGATGAAGGAGAGAAGCAGAGATAAATGCATGGGCCTGTATATAACCTGCCTCTTCTTTGTTCTGTGTGACTTGTGAATCTAGAGGAAAAGCCTAGGGCTGCTTATTAAGCATTAATTACTAAAGTAAACAAGAGGTCCTTTGGTGATTTTTAGAAGAGAAGCAGAAGGGACATTATTCCCAGGAACCTAAAAGTGAAGATATATTTAGCTCTCTGATCAGGAAGCAGAGGACAATTAACAAAGAACTAGTGTGCTTTCTTACTCATGTAAATTCAGTCCAAGTGACCTGTCTTCTGTGAATCTGTCCCCAAATTCTGTAATGCAGTATGGCATGTGTCCTTTTCTTCCCTATGAAATCATTTGACCTGCTGTCATTGCCTTGATTACTTCACACTGAAAACCTGTCAGGGTGTCCATCTTGAAGAGTAAGGATTGTGCCTTGCTTATGGCAGCAGTCTCAGGACAAGTTCTAGAAATGTTGGAATCTAACTGGTACTCAGTAATGTCTGCTGAATAAATAAATATCTATATTATTCAATTTTAAAAATAGACTAGTATATAAAACAATCAGGAATCATGAGAACTTGATAAGACACACTGAACTTACAGGATGGGAATGATGTATCAGACAGTGAGGTGTCCATGAAGTGGACTGATTCCTCAATGCTCCTCACCTAAAGTGATATTCTGGGTGCTCCATGGCAGAAGGAACCTCATTGAATCTCTCTTCCACAGCAGCGATGACAGAATCTTGGGTATGTGTCAGAAATATGGGACTTCTGCAGCCAGTACTCCTCACATCTGTCACTGTCTCTGTTGCTGCATGCAGGGAGGCTCCTCTATGGGATATGGCCTGTCCCTGTCTCACTAATCTCCTTTTTAACAGTGTCATAAACTTTATGATAGTGGTAAAAGGGAGACACAGGGATACACAAGTTAGCTTGCAACAACGTGTAATCTAAAGGGCAGAGGCTAAGGAGAATGGAACAGAGAGGGTTAGTTTTGAGGAGTCAGATCTGGGGAGAACAGCTACTCTGAGACAATGGCACATAAATTTAAGATTACTAAGAGGTATCAGACCAGAGGTATTAGAAGACTTGGAGTCATAATGGCCAAGCAATATAACTCCTATCACAAGGGCTCTAGGAAAGGCAGAAGAAGTGAGCTGTCAGTAGTCTTCCCCAAATCCATAAGCCCCAAACCTGACCTCATTTTCCACATCTGAAATCTCATAATGAATGGTTAGCTGATTCTGTCATCTTCACCCTGAAAGACAAGCCTATTCTTAATACTTCCTCAAGGCAGGGCTGATGACTGTGAATAAGGCACTGGGCAGGCGAGATGTTATTACCACTTGACAGGTCTCGGAGGACACACAGACACATATGGACAGAGCCAAAGTTAGCCTCCAGGTTGGCTGGAGGCACACGGAGCTAAGTCTACTTCCCCAGGGATAGCTGGTTGCGCAGATAGGCAGACCAAGAGTGCCACCTGCACCTGACCAAGTGTCCCACATCTGTCCAGTGTTGGTCTTCACCCCTAAGGCTATACGTCCTGATGTCTGTGATAGGAGACTTCATGCTCAGTGAGCTAGGAAACCTCACATACGAGCATTATAAGCTCATATTTCTCATTCTCACACGTCAGATTCAGACCCAATCATTTCTTTAGTGGACTCTGTGGTTAAATGTGTTCATACCTCCATCTGCTATGATGTTGGCTGCTAAAAAACTCATAATTGAGTCACTCTCATGTGAGCAAAGAGAGCTGACTTACGCAAGATTAATATTTTTATCTGAGAGCAGTTCTTACTCAATGACTGATCTATATAGGAATACAAAAACTTGATTCTCTTTTTTTCAATACAAAACAACACTGAAGGTCCATTCCTCTCAATAGCCTCCCCTGAAATTAGTTCAGGCATCTGGGGCCCCTGGATTAGTTCAGGCATCTGGGGAAATTAGATCATAGTTTAACTTCTTTCTCTGCTCCATCCTGCTTCCCTCACTTTTGACAGGTGTTGTCTCCAAGTCTGCTTCACAATAAGCTTCCAGCATCCAAATCTCTCCTCAGAGTGTTTCTGGAGAATCTAACCTAAGGCAAATGACACTTGTCTCAGCCTAACTGAGTGCTCTGCTTCTCTTCTGGGGGACTGTGACAGGTCCATGGACATTAAGTCCAGTACCATGGTAAATATGGAATTAATATAGATTCTTAGATTATACATCCCAGCAAGTTCCCAAAGAGATGGTCTAAGACCTCCCCTATCACATCTTCCCATCACCAGGCAAATCTTTCCTTTGGTCCCATCTCTGATAATAAAGCAGCTACCAGTTCCACATTATCTTTTAGAATAATGCTTCAATTGCAATCTATTCATTCATCCATTCAACAAGTATTTCATTCACAGATCACGGGAAGCCTAATTTTTCATTTATTCATTCCATGGATATTAAATATCTACCAAATACATGGACTCTGCTATATGTTGGAAAAAACAAACAATGATAAATGATTCTCATCACGATAGCTTGTGGGATGATATATGTTACATATGTGACAGATACCTAATAACAGTTATAAGTGTTATAAATTAATATTACAGTGTATTAAAACATATGAGAGCCTTCTCAGTCTGAGGAATTCAGGAAAACCCTCCCTAAATCAAGTTAGTGACAGACAAATGGGTTAAAAGTGAAGAGAGATGTGAGAATACAAAATCCCCAAGGCAGGAGGGAAGGGAGACTAATATTGTCAAAGACCTGAAAAAAATCATGGAATTTGGGAATGCAGTACTTGGGAACTGAGCCTGGTGTGTAAGCAGAAAACAGCATGAACATTTTAGGTCATGTTAAAGGGCAGTGAAAAATTATGAAAATTTTAAACAAAATATTGAGACATGATCAGAATCTCATTATCAAGTATCATGCTGGGAGTATGGATGGGTAGGAAGGAATGAAGCATAGATTCTGGGGGACCTGTTGGAAACAAACACAGTGATCTCTCAAGAGGTCCAAGAATATGCCATGGGAATGGGTTATGAGGTGAGAGTCTTTGGGAAAAAGAAATCAAGAATATAAAACCCCAAAGGGTTCAATGTGTCATTTACATAAATACTGAAGTCCTCACCAGGATTATGGGTAGCCAAAAAAATAGAGAAGATATTGATCATCATTTAATGAAGGAGAGCAACCAGGAGATATATCCATAACTGGGAGTAGTAGAGGATGAAATGCATGAGGTACAAAAAACAAGAGGTAGAAGAGGTGTGAGAAAATGAATGGTCCTCACTTAGTAGAAAGTGTAGGGCCGGCTGAGTGGCTCAGTTGGTTAAGAGCTCGCTCAAGAGTGTGAGCTGAGCTCTGAACAACAGCAGTTCGATGCCCAGCCCAAGCTGAGCTGCCAACAGCCAGCAGGATGGCTCAGCTTAAAAAAAAAAAGGAAAGAAAGTGTAACATTTTAATAAGAAAAAAAATAATGAGGATGTAAGCTTTATATCCATTTTATGGGCACATAAATGAGAGTTTATGTGCAAAGTTTTCTTTCCCAGGACTCAAGGTACCATGCAATAAGAGTTGAACAACAGGGGCTGCTCATATTATCAAGATTTCATGCTAATAGATATATTCAGACTAAGACCGTTAAAAATTAGTTTGGCCAAAAGCACTTAGAGATCTCTAAGCCCATTGGTGGAAACCATCACTCATCTCCACCCACTGAGGGATCTTCCTTTCCAATCCTGTGGCTGCTCCCATTGTCCTGCAGATCTTTCCTCCACTCCCACCCATGGAGCATGGACAAAAGTTGGGGAGTCTCCACTATTTGCCCTTTCTTTGAAGAGCCAGCTTCTTGTTAATAATATTGAAGATTAATATTTAACAGCGTATGGCATAGAGCAGAAGCTGCTTAGGGACAGAATGAGGCAATCTCCCCCTAGGGACCATAAGTTTAGCCCTGACCCTCCTCCTACCTACCCAACAACCCAGATCCATTTTAAGCCCTGGTCATCTATTGTATTGCTTCCACCTGACCAAACCCATGTCCCATTCCTGTATGTTACCTCCCATATAGGTTTAGTCCTCTTTGAATTGGAACCAATCTCCACCACAGCACTATCACATTTTATCATAAATTCTATATTTTCAAGTTTATTTTATCATCACATTGAGGGCCTGGTAAATACTCAGGATGAGGAAGAAAATAATGAAGAAAAGGAGAGCAAATGAATTTAAAAAGGAAGAAAAGTGCTAATTTTCTGTTTGTTCTGTGCTTACACACAGCAATGAGTCTGCTTTGTAAGTGTAATCATGTCCTCTAGTGTGTCTGCACAGTGTCGAAAATACCACCAGTTGAAATTACATTTGAAAAGACTAAGATAGGATGGTGTTACTCATGAAAGTGGCAATAAAAACATAACTGTTAATAGTGATTGCAATTGCAATGGTAATTTTGTGACAACTTATTTCATTTTTTCAGTGTAAATTTACTGAGTACATACTGTGCTACACTTTGGAGATTTATGTATTCATTTATTCAAAAACACACATATGCCAATGTGACTGATGAGGAAATATGTTAGTATTGACACAGTCCATTAGAATAATGACTTTTATTTATTGAGCAAATTCTTATTGAGAGCTTATCATGTACCAATAACCATGCTAAAAATTTAGTACAGCTCACTATTTAGCAGGAATGGAGACAGAGATCATTCAACCAATCATTATATAATTATAAAATATGATGAATCATGAAATAAATATACACAGAGCTCTGAGTTCAGAAAACAAGTGACCTGATCTAATTATAAAAATCTAGGTGAGGTTTGAACTACAGTTCAAAACGAGAAGGAATGGTAAGGATAAAGATATGCATTCCCATTAGAAGAGCCCAGATTACACATGGGTGGAGGAAGCATGGACACTTGAGGAACTAAAAAAGCTATATTAGGAATACATAACACTCAATCAACACTACATGTATTGCAAGGATATGTAAATACTTAAGAGCATACAACAAACACATTAAAGTGAGTTCCAATGGTAAGATCCAGAAGAGAATGTGCAAGGGAGTTAGGAATGAAGACAGAAAATAAACTATCAAGAATTAGAACAATAACTATTGTATTCAATAAACTTTAACTCAAGTCTCTGCATCTAGACTAAAAAGGAAGAAATAAAAGAATTATCATTACCATGAGAGGAAAAAACTACAAGAGTCATAGACAGTCATCCATCTCAAAAACAGGCTGGAAAAGTATATGGAATAAAGAAATTAAGCTTTATCTGTAATCCTCAAGTAAGATAGAAAATGAACTTTTAAATAGCTTCTTTCATAAACTGGAAACTCTAATGTATCTCCATAGTTTGCAACGCTTTTTTTCTGTGATTCCAAAGTGTTTCTGTTAGAGAGGCCTGTCTGTTCCCACATACTGGTTATGTCTCAGTGTCATGTGATGGGAAGTGGCCCATGATTTTGTATGTTTAAAATAGGCACCCAGTTCATCTCTTCCTGAACTCCAAAGTCACTTAATCCAGGTATGTCAGCCCTAATTTTTTCTTAATTAGATGATGCATTTATCTTGTCAATACAAGTTAATCATAAACTTTTAAAAGAAAAAAGTATTAAAAAATTTATTTGCTCATTGATCGATTGAGAGAGATACCCCCTCCCTTCTCAGTTTTCCATACCAATATCTAAACACCATAGGCCTCAGGAAAGATTTCCCAACTTCCAAATACTCGGGTTGGCTTTATTTGCTCTTTCTTCACTGTACCCATCAGGTAAATGACTTGGGGATGGTCACCCTGGTCCCTGAAGTCCAGCTGATGGGAGCTATACTCAGGTGGGATCAATCCACTTGGGGCTTATAATTTTAAACAGCTGCTCCCGAATCTGCTTGGTCTTGACCCCATAGACAATTGGGTCCAGTGCAGGAGGAAAGAGCAAGTAGAGATTGGCAAGGATGACCTTGGCAGCAGAGGCTGTCGGTGGACCAAAGCGCTGCATGACCACAGAAAAAAAGCCTGGTCCATAAAAGAAGAGGATGACACAGACATGAGCCGTACATGTGCTACCTGCTTTAGCACGTGCCTCAGGTGAAGGAAAATGAATTATGGTCCTCACAATATGCCCATAGGAGTAGGCAATAAAAGCCACATCTCCCACACCGAGAAAGATTGCCACAGCAAAAGCATAGAGGTTATCCACTGTGGTAGCCCCACAGGCCAGCTTCACCACCGCCATATGCTCACAGTAGGTATAGGCAATCGTGTGGGAGCCACAGTAGGGCAGCCGATGGGCCAAGCTTGGAAAGGAGATAGTCAACACCACACCTCGCAGCACCACCAGGCCTCCAATCTTGGTGACAACAACTGGCGTAAGAATGGTTGCATAACGCAATGGGTTACAGATGGCCACAAAGCGGTCCAGGGCCATGGCCACCAGCACTCCGGATTCCATGGCAGAGAATGCGTGGATAAAGAACATCTGAGAAAGACAGGAGTGGGAGCTGATGGCTGTAGCACCAAACCAGAAAATGGCCAGCATCTTGGGCAGAGTGGAGAGGGAGAGAATCAGGTCGACAAAGGAGAGCATGGCAAGAAAGAAAAACATGGGCTGGTGAAGGCTGCGTTCTGTCCGAATGAGGAAAAGCAAGACAGCATTCCCAGTCACCGCCAGAAAGAACATGAAGCAAAAGGGAAGTGAGATCCAAATGTGGGCGGCAGTCAGTTCTGGGATGCCAGCCAGGAAGAAAGTATGTGGGAAGAGATGAGAATTATTGGAGGGAACTGTGATGAGCATCTCAGTTAGAAGAGCAAAATGTCACTGGGAAAAAAAAAAAAGACAGGTTAAATTAAATGATGTAGTGTTTGGGAGCTCAGGATATATGGTCTTACTAACACAACCATCACTATCACTCTTCCCCCACATTCTCAGAAAATAGTCAAAAATAATTTTCAGTTTAATCAATATTTCTGCAAGATCTTCAAACACAGAAAAGGCATGTCAGCTTGGTCCAGTGGGAAATGCATTGGACAAGAAGTTCAGAAACTAGGTTCCAGTTTCCAGAATTAGATATCCTAATATATCTGTGACCTGGGGCAATTCACATAACCAGATTTAAGTAAATACTCAGGAACTGATGTTAAATCAAAATTCTTCCCATCATGCTCATATTCCGAAGTTCTGCCTGCTGGTGCTAGATTTAATCATCATTGGCCTCATATGGTCCCATAGTCTTATACCATTAACCTTCATCTGAAAATGCCTAAAATCCAAGCACCTGGAAAATCCCTTAATTTGGAGACATCCCATGCCTCCAAACTTCACTTGACTAACAGGTTAAGAATACATGGTCCCTGATGACTCCAACAGTGATCAAGCTCTTCTTTGGATTATTCTCCAATCATTTTACAAATACACATCTTGTCTATGTTCCCAATATCTCAATGGCTATCTGATTTCACCATCTCTGTATCTCCCTCTCCTTCACGATGTGGTTGTTCAGTAGTAGACACAAAGTTCAGAGTTGTGGTGACCTGGAATAAACAGAAGCTCTTGGTAATAATAACCATGTGAAAGCCACATTATTGAGAACAGAAGAAAAAATGGGCAGATATTTCCTCCAGTTCCATTTTACACGTAATCAAACAAACTGTATAAAATTATTCAGATCCCCATTATATCCTGTGCCTAAACCATCATTTTGTAGGTTAGAAAACTGAGGTCCAGAAAGAAGTCAATGGTTCAGGGTACCAGATCTATTTACTGACAGAATCAGACAAGAACTTACATCCACTGATCCCTGAACTAGGACATCATCATCCTGTCTCCATGTCAGCAGTGATTGCTGCAGAGCCAAGGAAGAATATCAGTGCAGTGGCCAAGGGTGAGCAGTACAGGAATCAAAAAGCTAAAGAGTGATTTAGGGTTCACATGTCTCCCCTCTACCCCCCCAATACCTCCAGTACCACGATCTTCTTATGTGAAAGAAAAACAGAAGGACACAAAGAGACCTGGGCTAGGGTCTGGGGGGCTTTGATCATAACATAAGTGACTCACAGTCCAGGCAGAAAAGGTACAGCCACGTTGCTCGCACCATTTCAGTGACTGCAAGACAAGATCTCTAAACATGAGGGTAAGAAGCAGAAGTCAGTCCAGGAGCATAGTCCAAGAAATAAGAAACAGCACAGCTTTAAAGTAGCCAAGAACCTTTTGTTTTTCTCTCCAAGAAACCATGTGATGACTGCCCATACTTTCAACCACAGATGCTAAGGAGACTATGTGATGACAGCAGAGGTATGAGGGCTAGGAAGATGGGAGAATTCAGTGGACCTATAGTTCTGGTGTCATGGAACAAACTCTGGATCAGTAGTCAAGATCCTGGTTTAGGGTACTATTTCTGCCATATGTCAGCTGTGTGAGTTTAAGCAAAGCATCTAGCCATTTTTAGGCCTTAATTTCTTCACCTGTGAAACTAGTATACCAAAGCCTACATCCCAGGAATGTTGTGAAAATCCAATGAGATATAAATGTGAAAATTATTTGTGAAAAATAGTGCTTTTACTATTTTCACTGAATTATAAGAAATACATAATGCATTAGGAGGAATCTGTTCAAGAACAACAGGAACTTCAGAGATTCAGAGACAATGCATTTGATTTGACAAAACATGGTAGATTCATCCAATGGGCAGATGTTATATAGTAGTAACCTGGAGCAACCCAGTAAAAAAATACTATATCCTCCCTGACACTGCTCCCTTCTTCCCTCCCAATGACCCCTCAGCACCCCTGGATATGGTATTGGGTGGGAAGGTGGAGGGTGTCAAGAAATGTGGTTCTGACCACCTGAGCATCTGTTTCAAATTATCTTCAAAGCTTATCAACCCTAAGCCTCAGCCCACCTTGTGGAACATAACAATGCCTTTGGAATAATATGAGAAATAATTACATCTGATGTCCCAACTATCCCCTCAGGACCAGCAAATGTTCCTCATTATAACCTGTGCCTTAAGAAAAAGTCTGTGCCAGTAAGCTCAGCTCCTCTACCTCTATCAGAGAAGTTGGTAAAGGGAGGTAATGGGTCCTGGAACCAGGGAAATCTGGTACAGATATATACAGGGTATATTTCCCTGTGACTCACCCTGTGGCTTTAAACAAATAGATGACTGTTGAGTTGGCACTAGAAGAATATTTGCCTGCTTTGGAGGAAGAAATTTGCACACACCTAATCCGTCCCTTGCCTGTGTCCACATAACATAAAAGGTCCAGATAGACCTCTGATAATGTACAGAGTATTGGCGGTATTTCCAATTTTCCCTGGTGATATCAAGACCATGCATTTCCATCCCAAACAGCCTGTCAGATTATCCAAATCTGGAAAGACTGAGGGAAAACTAATTTGCGATGGGGCCTGTATATATCGCTCTTCTTAGGACTACCCTTAGCCATTACTCACCAAAGAGCTGCACTTACAGAGGGGAGAGAAGTTAAGCTACCAGTCAGGTTCCAAGAACAGGGTATATAATGGACACCTTTTCAGGCATTGCTTTTAGGGATCCAAAGTGAAGCTTTCACCACCAAGATACCAATTAGTGCTTCTGACTCCTCTTCAAACAAAGGTCTAACAAGATCTTTTCCTCTTATTGGGGCTCCAGGGAACAACCCCAGCAGGGAATATTTTGAATATTTTGAATACTCCAGGGTGCCATGTCAAGAGAGAGCCAAGGCCCTGCAAGCAGAAGCAAGGAGAGGTTTCCTGCCATGGGGAATGGGACCACCTGGTTTTGTTACTGGAAAAGAGGGTTCTTGGCTTCACATAGGAGAGAATTTAAATGTGAGCCGATATAGAGTTTAAAGTAAAAATGTTAATTAGCAGACAGTATGTAAGGAAACAAAGGCTGCCCCATAGACAGAGTGGCAGTCTCTAATAGCTAGTGGAAGAGAGACTCCCTCCATCCCCCAGGCTAGGGTTTCTATGTGTTTTCTGCTTCCATGGAAAATTCACTGGTATGGGGGAAAAGGAGGATAGAAGAACAATGGTAAGCTATCTTTAACTTTAGTCAAATGCAAGAATAGGGCAGGATTGTTTTTAACTCTTGTAAAGCACAACCTGTATTTTCTTTCCATGGGTTTAATTAACTACAGGGATGGTCATAATGGAATCTCTAGTCTTTCAATAGTTTGCTCTATGTAATTGATTAACATCTGCCTGAGTTCTGTGTCATGGACCACACAGGCAGCAGGCTTAGAATCCAACCTTTTAGTTCCTTTTTCTGTAAAAGCAGTCCTATGTCCCTTCCCTATATTATTAATAGTCCGTATGGCCCTTCCCTATATTAGTTTGATGGCCAGCGAAGATCTGATCTAGGGAGGGTGATGGCAAGGGGCAACACCAGAACCAGCATACAACGTTACCTAGATGACCCCATGACAGAGGTAGAACCATGAGAGAAATAATGGGTTAATAGGCAGGAGCCTTTATGAGAAGAGAGAACTTGGCCAGGAAATAAGGCTGGAGAAAATGGCAGGTGTCTCCTGTGCATAAACTCAAAATGGTAGATACCAGGGTAGGCCAAGTCTTGTAGGTATTGCTATCCATATGTCATCTCACGTCAGTGAAATAATGCACAACTCTGCCTCTTTTAAATCAATATCTCTACATTTGACTCCCATCTTAGCCCCCAAGATCACTCTTGAAAGTAGTGGCAGTTTAATCTATGGGAGGATATGCAAGAGTATGAAGGATATGGACATTGCATTGAATTGAGAGAAATTAGAGAAACTGAGTATGTACAGGTTACATAGGAGAACACTTGGGTGGCATACATGATTCTTCATGGAGTCTTCAAATCTAGGAAGTAACTCCCTGTGAGGAAAATATAATTTGTTTTATGAAGCCAACGGAAAAAACAAGAATAAAAACATGCAAATTTATAGTTCAGGACTCAGCCAGACCTGTGTGCCTTTGCAGTTATAATTCCTTATCAGAAATATAGAGGCCAACACAGGCTATACTGGAAAGAAATAATAGCACAAGATTGATTGGGGAAGGTCAGAACTCAGAATCAGGCCATCCTTTTAGAAGACCAGGTTCTAAGCGTAATGACCCAGTTCCAGAGGGAAGAAAACATAACAGGTGTCATTTTAGGTAGAGCCAAGATTGTGAACCCTAACATGAAGCACTCAGTTTTCTAACAGAGAAGTCAAGTTTGGTAACAGAGTGAGCTTAAGACACATGATGCTATGACACTTCTGAAACTGCAGGAGGTAGGCATTATGCAGTAGAAAATACTAGTGGAGGATGAAGAAGTAGGCAAGACAAGTAGCAAGAGCAATTCAAAGACCAGTCCAAGAGTAACTGAGGAGTTCAACTGGAACTTAAGCACAAAAAATAAAGTCTTAGGGCTGGCCGAGTGGCAAGGTGGTTAAGCACTGGCTTGGGAGGCTAGTGGCCCCGGTTTGGATCCCACATATGGGGGCCAGTGACACTGCCCTCAAAAAAAAAAAATTAAAATTAAAAAAATAAAGTCTTAGAACTGGGACATGAAATTAATGTGAATAAGGAACACCTGACTGAAAGTCAGCACCTTCACCTGAAGTCAGAAATTGTGTAAAATATTAAGAGATTGGGACAAGATTGAAGTTCCAGAAACAGTCAAGAGGCTCTGGAGCAATAATTTAGATGGAAAAAAAAAATCTTTTTTATGAGTTTCTCTTAAGTGTGTGGGGAAAAAAAATACAGAGATTTTAAACCGAGTCAGGTAGAAGATACACATCAAATTGATGCAAAGCACCACCAAAGGCAAAGCAGAGGTTCATACAAACACCTGTGGCTACACCGTGACGAGATGGAAATATCTTGAAGAATGAGCATCTAATGATGCTTGTGGAGATCAGGGAAGGCTTCACAAATGAGGCAACATTAGAGAGGAAAGTTAAAGAGTGGGAATAGAATATTCCAGGATGGTTTATTAGCATTAAAAAACACCAAAACTCCAACAGTATGGAATTCTTGATGAAAAGCTAAGAGATCAATGTTGAGGGAGAAGTTCAGAGGGGTGAGATTTGGGAGGGAGATTGGATCCTGACTGAGAAAGGCTTTAAGTCATTTTCCAAACAGACTGCATGTTAGTAAGAGGCCACAGACAAAGAAGTTGTTTAAGCAGGGCAGCGACAATGATTGTTTAGTACTATTTTATTTTTATTTTATTTTATTTTATTTTATTTTATTTTATTTTATTTTATTTATTTATTTTTTTTTTTTTTTTTGAGGGCAGTGTCACTGGCCCTCATAAGTGGAAACAAACCGGGGCCGCTGGCTTCCCAAGCCAGAGCTTAACCACGGCACCACTCAGCTGGCCCGATTGTTTAGTACTTTAATACATAAATTTCATAGTGTCCTGGGCATAGGAACAAAGATATGATATTAGAGTAGATAGGACTTAGTAAATTCTGGAAGAGAGCAGTGAAAATAGGATAAAAAGAAAGAAACTGGATCAAGTCTTTACTGGTCAATTCTATTACATATTTAAGAAAGGAACAATAACAATCCTATGCAAATTTTAGAAAATAGGGGAAAAGGGGACAATTTGGTTTCGTAGGAGAATATACATCTCAAATAGATTTAGAAGAGGTAAGGAACTGAGAGCTATATATTGAAAAAATGTTTTGGGAAGTTTGTAAAAGAAAGAAAAGGGAGGAAGCAGATTCAAGAGTAGGGTGCAGGGAGAGAGATAGTTGAGATAAGAAAACATATTGATCAATGTCCCAGCTTGCAGATGGCACATGCAAAAGGGGAGAAAGAAGAGAATATATGAAGAGCATAATCCAAAGATGTATGGAAAGTTTAAATAAATAATAATAAAAGAAAACAGGGATGGTGGAATATACCAGAGCTGGCAACCTCAACAGCCATTACCATCTGGGGAACAAAGAAAGAGCTACCAGTATTGACAAGAGCCATGGAGGAACCACTTGATAGGAGTAGGAGAGCTTCAGGAGAGGAACACAGACACTGCCAAACAGGGGACCAGTAGGGAAAGATTCAGAGGAATAATCACTCAACTTGCCTATCTTGCTGCTCTCTGATCTTCTGCCAGTGCTTCCAATTAACCAAATCCAACCACAAACTGGAAGCCATCGACTTTAACCTTTATGGGTACAGAGGAGAGAGCAAAGTAGATCTGGAGAGGCAAAGAGGAGGTTTCCAGCAGAAGAGGCATCTGCATTTGTATATGTTTATATATGGGAGAAAAGGAAGTGGTAAAAGATAAAGCACTGACAATACATTTGCAAGAAAATTGTCCCTGAAGAAGCTGAAGGGGGCATAGGTGGGGTTGGGGGTGGGAGTTCAAGGATTCACACAGAAGGAGCAACACCTCTTTCTAAACCTTCATCAAGACAGGGATGACCATCAAATAGGGTTTCCATGGGACTGGGGAATGAGTGCTTCTGTCCTCTGAGCTGAGCTTGATGCATCTCTGAGATCACTGAGAGCCTTTTTGGAGTTGGGATGAGAAAAAACACTGAGCCTTGATGCACACAGAAAAAAAAGATTAGAGAGAGCCTGTTGGAGGTCCTAGGGAGTGGCAGAGAAAGTACAGGGCATCTCCGGCTCCAATTTGTGCAACAGCCTAGGCCCCAGGGAAGAGGAGATGTGCAGTAAAGGCATAAAAGAGAGGTAGAAGCAGCTACAAAAGGCAGTTCCATCTGTAAAAACTCTCTCCAGGACCTCCAAGCAAGGAATAACCAGCTGCAGAGCTGAGTGGAGGAGGCCCTTTTCTTGTTCTGTGTTCCTCGTTCTCTTGCTCCTCCCACCTGTGTTTCCTCAGTTTGCTTCTTTAGTTTGATCGTTCTGACTCTGGCCCTCTTTTCCTTCAAGATCTTCACCTGTACACAGAGACAAAGGCCCGAGGCCTGGAGAACAAGTGAGAAAAATGAGATGAAGCTCCTCTCTGGACATGTTAGAGAGAGGAGAAATTTCGACCAGAGGAAAGAGCAACCATCATAGAGCCTGACCCAAGGGAGGCGTGCTGTCAATCCTGACAGAATGCGAAAGCAGGATGTCCTCCCATTTCAATTCCAGATCCAAGATCCTGAAAAGAGATAGCCATTGAATTCACTCATTTCTGGTTCAAAAATAAAATCAAGCTTTTTTTTTTTGGGTTGGGAGGAGGGTCGTGAGCGAGCCGCAAATCGGGCGGGAAGAGGCAAACCAGGAATGGGGCGCTCGGTGGTGGGGTCCGGGAACCGCTGTTGCATGGGGGAAGGCGGGACGCCCAGGTCTATCTTTTGAGCATACAGCTGGATTTAATTTATTCAATTTGAGAGTATCTTTTAACAGCTCCCAGGGCTATTTCTGAGCAGTAGAGGTTTCAAGCACTCATTGAACAACCAGTTCCAAGTCCTGTCATCAAATCCTGTGCTCCTGTTCCAAATGGTAACAGATGTATAATATATCTTATATTTAAAAGAAATGAGTGTAACAAATATTGCAGTAAGAGTCGAAACCTGGCTTTTAGCTACATGGCATGTTAAAGTACCTCTAATGTGGTTGGAAGCTTGTGTTAACTGGATTCAAGAAGAAAATGAAAATGTTAGTTTGAGTCAACCACAAATGAATAACCAAGTATTTGAGCAATGGCTCCTTACCGATCTGAGAGATTTGGAGCACCCTCTTTTACCTGATGGCATCTTAGAAGCTCCAAAAGGAGAACTAAATGGATTTTTTGCTCTGCAGATTAATTCATTGGTTGATGTAAGTCAACCTGCATATTCCCAGATACAAAAGTTGAGAGGAAAGAATAATACAAATGACCTAATTACAGCTGAAACACAAGTAACCCCCAAGCCTTGGGAAGCAAAGCCTTCACGAATGTTGATGCTACATTTAACTGATGGAATTGTACAAATGCAGGGAATGGAATATCAGCCTATTCCAGCTCTTCATAGTCATTTCCCTCCAGGTACAAAAATTTTGATTTATGGAAACATTTCTTTCTGTCTTGGTGTTCTCTTATTGAAACCAGAAAATGTGAAGGTATTGGGAGGAGTAGATGCTCTTTTAGAAGACTATGCACAAGAAAAAGTACTTGGAAGATTAATTGGGGAAACTGATCCAATAGTTTCAGTCATACCAAATAATTCTAACCAAACCATCTCCAGAATTACTGATTATGTAGATCTTGTGTTAGAGCCTTCTGATGAAGAACTCTTGGCAAGTCTTGAAGGAAATGATGAGCTTACAGCAAATAATGACACCTCCTTGGAAAGAAGATGTTTCAGTACAGGTAGTTCCTCAAATACTATTCCAAGAAGACAGTCAGGTTTTAAACCAGGACTTGTTATTTCTCCAAGACTCAATGAGAAACCACCAAATCAATCTGTGTATTTCATTGATGGGGAATTAGATGACTTTTCATTGGCTGAGGCCTTGCTTGTGGAAGAAGCTGTCCAGAAAGAACAAATGGAGACTGAAGAATTGCAGCCATGGACTTTGAACAGAATCACAGATGAAAGTATAGAGAAATCTTCAGATAATCCTAATACTCCAAATAATTTTTCTTTGATTTCTAAAAATGGAAACAATTGGAATGAAAAAACTTTATTTGAACAAATGATTAATGAAGAGAAATCTTTTAGCTGTCTGTCTCCTACAGACCACAACAATAGTGTTTTTTCAATTAATCGTAATGTACCCTTACCTCATGATTTTACAAATAAAGGTAAGAACTCAGAGACAGATAATAAAGTAAAACAAACCATCAGCAGTTCAGATGGACATTCCTTAAATAATAAAATATTAAATGGAGAAATAATCAGTTATGTATCAAAAAGGAGTTCACAAATTTCTACTGAAAATGATCACCATTTACAGAATTGTTCTTTAAAGTCATCAGAGAACAGTGCTAATCTTTCTATTGCCATGGATTTGTATTCTCCATCTTTTATCTATTTGTCTGTTCTAATGGCCAGCAAACCAAAGGAAATTACAACAGTGAAAGTCAAAGCATTTATTGTAACTTTAACTGGAAATCTCTCTAGTTCTGGTGGCATTTGGAGTGTAACAGCAAAGATTTCTGATGGTACTGCATATCTAGATGTAGACTTTGTAGATGAAATAATTACTAGTCTGATAGGGTTTTCAGTACCAGAAATGAAAAGGTTAAAAAAGGATCCTCTTCAGTATCAAAAGTTCCTGGAAGGTTTGCAGAAATGTCAAAGAGAGCTAATAGATTTGTGCTGTCTAATGACTATTTCGTTTAATCTCTCCTTGTCTAAAGCAATGGTACTGGCATTACAAGATGTTAATGTGGAACACCTTGAGAACCTGAAGAAGCGACTGAATAAATGATTTACTAAAATAATATTAGAAAACAATGAATATTTAGAATTAAATTTGTCCTTTTATTTTTGAAACTTTATTTTCATAAAAAGGGATAAGGACGTTTCATAACTAATTTCAATTTCATTTAAAATGTTTAATCATGTTTGTGTATTTAGGTTTTTGAATACATTTTTTTTTTATAGCAACTGTTAGGTGAAGGAATTTGGTGACCTACTGTTATTGTGAAATTTTTTTTCCACACATAAGATGATTGCTGAAGTATAGTATTGGTGTTTACCGTGTGTCATATTGTTGAAAGTTAATCATTATAAATAGGTAGTTGTACTTCTAATATGTTGAGTACTCAAAAAGATTTGTTTATATTATATATAGGAAAATGTGAATCCAGTAAATCAGAATGTCAGGCTTTCAGATGCAAATTGTTTTGCTGGTTTTTATTTTGCTGTTTGTAAATGTCTGGCATGTTTAAGTGAAATGTTAAGATACCATTTCAGAGAGTATATTGAATAGTTAAAACACCTTAGTTTCAAGGATAATTTATTTTAAGTGGCATATTGAAAACTTGATTATTAAGGTGCAGTAAATATTTCATTTTTTTTTAATTTTTATTAAAATAAGGTATTCATCCATGTGTTTAGGTGTTGTCCCCTTTCCAAATTAGCTCTACATGTAAGCTTCTCGTTCTTTTTGGAAGTGCTAAGATTTTTTTTAAAGGGAGACTGTTTATCACTCTTTGCATTGGCTTTTAAAAAGTCATATTTGAAAGTTAGTTATTTTTATTAATTTTTAAGTTTAAAATCTTGAATTTTAAAACATTAAACATTAATAAAATGAAGATTTATTTTATTTTTTTATTTTTATTTTTTTTTAAAGAGTTTATGGGGGAATTGAGGGAGGGGAACAGTGTTGGGGAATTAGAGAAGGGGAACAGCCAAGTTGTTGTCCTTCAATCTTAGTTGTGGAGGGCGCAGCAAGCTCAGCTCCAAGTCCAGTCACACTGCTCAGCTCAAGGTGCTGAGTTCAGTCTTAGTTGCGGGTAGGTGTAGCCCCACCATTGAACAGGCAACCTTGTTGTTAGGAGCACATACTCTCACCAGATGACCCATCCTACCACCTGTTGGCAGCTGAACTCGGGTGCAGCTCACTGGCCCATGTGGGAATTGAACCTGCGACCCTGTTTCTCAGAGCTCGCAGTCTTGAGCAAGCTCTTAACCAACTGAGCCACTCAGTCGGCTCCCAAATGAAGACTTATTTTAGTTAAAATAATGTAATAGGAAAATATCTGGAAGATAAATACTTATATAAAATATAGACGTAGTAGAAAAATCTTTTAAAAAGCTTCTGTCATTGTATGAAGGATGATAATCAGAGTTCAAGGCACAGTACAGATTTTGCTGATGTATGCCCTAATAGTAAACCTCTTCTATATAGTACTTGCATGGCTCTTTTACGCTAAGATATCTAAATGAGATGGCATTGTCTTTTTTCTAAATGTTCTTTTCTTGTACTCTATCTCTGTGAATATTGTTTGAAAGCTGGGATTAGATCTTGATTTCCTCTTCGTATTCAATCACTAAAGACTGGGGTTATAGTACTTTATCATATCAATCCACCCTTCTATATTGGTGCTTTGAGTCTGGCTCTGGTCATCTCCAGCCTGGATTATTTTTACAGTGGGTTTACTAAGTGATCTTTGCTTTATTTTGCCCTCAAACCTATTCTTATAATTCTGCCTGAATGATCTTTTTTGAATAGATTTCTTTTTGTTTTCTCTTCATTAACCTTTAATATCAACCTCCCCTGCCCTCTTATGAGGGTGAAGTTCAAATTCTTCATCTGGTATGTAAGGTGTCTTGTGATCTGACCTTTGCCTTTCTTTTCAGATTCATCTTGCCCCATTATCTTCCTCCTATGTCACCTGCCTCTAAACTTTAGATCAAATTATTTGTAGTTCCCCAAACATGTAGGAAATATACCTCATGCTTTCATACTCAAGCTCATAGTGTCCATGCTCCCTGACCTCCTTACCTCCCAAATTTATTCACATTTCCAACTCAGCGTAAGATTTAGGTGCCCATTGAAATATTTCATGAAGTCTCCTGCCAACTTTCATGCCCATTGATGATATTATCAGTGTTAGCTGCAATATTGTTGTTATGAAGTTTAAAGCTAATTTGGTGACTTGGAATCCTATATACAGAATTTTGGGGAAAAATGATTGTAAACATGTATATTTTTAAAGACATAAACTATACGCTTTTTAAAAACTGTTGAAGTATGATGTATGTAAAACAAGCCGCATTCATTTAAAGGGTACAATTTGATGAGGTTTGATAATTATCTTGTTTATTTTTGGATGCGCAGGTGGGCTGGAAGCTTTGATGTAATGTGCTGAGCCACTTTTGTTTGGTTATGGATCTCTAATAAGTTGATTTAAAAAAGGGGAGAGAAAAGAGGAATGACTTATGCTATCATGCCAAGCCACCTTTGATAGTTATATATACCTGTGAAACCACCACCATAATCAAGATACAGAACATTTGAACATTTCCTTCATCGCCCCCCAACTCCCGAATTTCCTTATGCTTCTCTGTAGTCTATCCCTCTTGCTGTTATCCTCAGACAATCATTGATCTGTTTTTTTGTCACTATAAGTTAGTTTGTATTTTATATAAATGGTATGATATAATGTGTATTCTTTTGTGTCTGGCTTTTACTCAGTATGATTTTGAGGTTCATTCATGTTATGTTTCCAGGCACATATCAAATATTTCATTATTTTTGTTGCTGAGTAGTATTGCATAGTGTGGATGTACACACTATTTTTTGTTTATTCATCACCTGTTGATGGATATTTGAATTGTTTTCAGTTTTTGACTATTGTTAAAAGCTGCCTTGAACATTTGTCACAAGTCTTTTCGTGAACATACATATTCATTTCTCTTGGGTATACACCTATGAGTAGAATGGCAGCAGGATCATATTGTAGGTGTATGCTTAATTTCATAAGAAACTCTCAAACAATTTTCGAAAGTCATAGTATTGAGCAGTGTATGAGAGTTCTTTCAAATAAATGTTTACTTAGGTAGTTTATTTTGTTGTCGAACTATTAAAAAATACATGAGTAAAGAAAAATCCTACCACACCATATAAGAAGTTAACATTTTGTAGTATATTCTTGCCTTTTTTATACCTATCCTATTTTTAATAAAAGTTACACTATATATACTACTCTGTAATTTGCTTTTCCCCTTTAACATGGGAGTATCTACTTCAATAAGGACAGAGTTACACCATCATTAAAATAGCTGTATATTATTCCATTACATCAATGCACAGTACACTGAAACTAATCATTTGGCTGTTGTTGGACCTTTAGGTTGTTTCTACTTGTCATTTTTATAAATAATATAATGGACATCATTGTACAAATTGTATGTTTTTCTTATTTCTTTATGATAAACTTCAAGGAGAATTGCTGGCTCTAAAAAACATACACATTTTGAAGACTTCGGATACTTGTTGCCAAATTGCCTTCTAGCTTTTTTTTTTTTTTTTTTTTACTAGCTTTGTGGCCTTGGGCATGGTACGTAACTTTTTTTTTTTTTTTTTTTAGGGCAGTGTCACCGGCCCTCACATGTGGGACCCGAACCGGAGCCGCTGGCCTCCCAAGCCAACGCTCAACCACCGCGCCACTCGGCCGGCCCTTACGTAACTTTTTGAGCATTAGTTTTCTCATCCACAAAACGGGTGGGTAATGTAAAAATATATTGTTTTAAAGCAGTTGCCCCAGTGCCTTACACATGATAAGTACTCAGGGACAGCTATTATTACTTTCTTTTTAAAAAGTTCTTCCAGTTCATAGTCCTACCTGGAGTGTTTAAGAGTTTGTGACTTCTGAATCTCTCAAATACTTATACAAGGTATTATCATTAAAGAAAAAGTCTTTGTCAAAAAAAATAAAAAATAAAATAAAACCAAGAACATCAGATTACCTGGGCCAGCTGAGTGGTGCAATGGTTAAGGGCTGGTTTGGGATGCCAGCGGCCCCAGTTCGGATCCCACATATGAGGACCAGTGACACTGCCCTCTACAGCTAACAACAGCTCCACCTGGAGCTGGGCTGTGCGAGCCCTGGCGATGGTGTAGGCTGCAGCCCCTGCTGCAGTGGGCTGCCATGGGCTACAGTGAGTGGCCGGCAGCCAGTGTGAGCTGCCAATAGCTGCGGTAAGCGACCAACCAGAGGCCGGCGACCAATCTGCCTCATCCGGGAAGAGCGCAATGACGATACCAACATAGGCCAGTGAAGCAACGTCCTCCACAACTAGAGAGCAATTTGTCTGTTCCCCTTCCCCGATTCCCCAACGCTGTTCCCCTCCCCCAATTCCCCCAATAAAATTTTTTTAAAAAAAAGAACATCAAATTACCCAAAATAATAAAGACCATTTATCTAAAAAGCATTAGCCACCACCACACACTGAAGGGAGAGGTCTAGAGGCATTCTATTTAAAGTCCAGACCCAAACAAGGATAATATAAGATGCAAAATAAAAATAAGAGCTTACACTATTCAAAGTTCTCCTAATAATAGGTAATACATTTTTCTACCAAAAACAAAAATTCTGAGAATTTACAAAAAAAGTTATTAGCTTTGGAAAGCAGTAGTGTAAAATAGCTGTAATTCATGAAATGTTTTTAAAAGCAGAAATCGTCAGAAGGTTTTTTAAAGTAATAATCACCAATTAGGAAATATAGTGAGGTAAAAAAATAATAATGGGGAAAATTCCAAAAATACCTATGACAGAAAAGAAAAATACATTAGATTTCTAAATGGAAAGAATCAACAGGGTAAAGATATCAGTGCTTCTACAATTAATTTATGCTTTACTTTAATATTCCAAAAAATCACAACCAGTCTTTCTTTAATTTAAAAAATTATTTCAAATTATCTCTTCTCTACCATATAGTAAATACACTAATTCAATTGGTACTGGCACTAAAAACAGAGAAGACTGTCCAGTTAGGCAATTATCCTTGAATATGTTCAAATTTAATATTTAACCAAAGAAGCACATTGCAAATTAATGGAGAGGAGAAGGCTTATTTACTGACTGGTTGGTGCTGGAAAAATGGGTTAGCTATTTGTGGGTAAAATTAATTTAGAGACTTTCTCATTCCATGCCCAATTCCAAATATGTTACAAAATTAATTTAAAAATAAATTTTGTAAAGGAAATGCAAGTGAATACTTACTAAAATATGTGATTTACATTGTTTAAAGCTTAAAATCATGAAATAACTGATTTTAAAAGTACAATTGTAATGAATGCATAAAAGTTTACATGTACTCACATGTTTAATTTGTTTCTAAAAAAGGATAAATAGAATTTAATGGAAAATGAATAGGAGGAAATATTTCCAGAAAATTCTACAGATAGAGGTAATATTCTTAAACTATAATGAAACTCATACAAATTCATAAGGTTGTGCTGCCAGACTCCATGTTAAGCACTTGAAAAACATTATTTCACTTAATAATGCAAGATGGGTTAAACATAGAAATGGGCTAAAATATAATGGGGGGCTCTCTGCTCCTCCTGTTCGACAGACAGCCGCGTTTTCCTGCACAGTGCCAGCACAACTGTGAGACACGATGGTGAAAGTCGGAGTAAATGGATTTGGCCGTATTGGACGCCTGGTCACCAGAGCTGCTTTTAACTCTGGCAAAGTAGATATTGTCGCCGTCAGTGACCCCTTCATTGACCTCAACTACATGATCTCCATGTTCCAGTATGATTCCACCCATGGCAAATTCAAAGGCACAGTCAAGGCTGAGAATGGGGAGCTTATCCTCAATGGAAAGACCATTACCGTCTTCCAGAAGCGAGACCCTGCCAACATCAAATGGGGTGATGCTGGTGCTGAGTATGTTGTGGAGTCAACTGGTGTCTTCAATATCTTGGAGAAGGCAGGGGTTCACTTGAAGGGTGGAGCCAAGAGGGTCACCATCTCTGTCCCTTCTGTGGATGCCCCCATGTTTGTGATGGGTGTGAACCATGAGAAGTATGGTAAGTCCCTCAAGATTGTTGGCAATGCCTCCTGTACCACCAACTGCTTGGCCCTCCTGGCCAAGGTCATCCATGACAACTTTGGCATCATGGAAGGACTCATGACCACAGTCCATGCCATCACTGCTACCCAGAAGACCGTGGATGGTCCCTCTGGGAAGCTGTGGCGTGAAGGCCAAGGGGCTGCCCAGAACATCATCCTTGCTTTTACTGGCACTGCTAAGGCTGTGGGCAAGGTCATCCCTGAGCTGAATGGGAAGCTCACTGGCATGGCCTTTCCTGTCCCTACCCACAGTGTGTCAGTTGTGGATCTGACCTGCCGCCTGGAGAAAGCTGCCAAATACGATGACATCAAGAAAGTGGTGAAGCAGGCATCAGAGGGCCCCCTCAAGGGCATCCTAGGCTATACTGAGGACCAGGTTGTTTCCTGTGACTTTAACAGTGATACCCACTCTTCCACCTTTGATGCTGGGGCTGACATTGCCCTCAATGACCACTTTGTCGAGCTCATTTCCTGGTATGACAATGAATTTGGCTACAGCAACAGGGTGGCAGACCTCATGGTCCACATGACCTCCAAGGAGTAAGAGTCCCCTGGACCACCAGCCCCAGCAAGAAGAAGAGAGGCCCTCAGCTACCAGGGAGTCTTTTTCCCAAATTGATCCCCCAACACACTGAGAATCTCCTGACCTCGTTTCCATCCCAGACCCCCTAAAGAAGGGGAGGGACTGAGGGATCCCTACCTTGTCATGTACCATCAATAAAGTTCACTGTACCCAGCCAAATATATATATATGGAAAAAAACTTTGAAATGTCAAAGTTCACTAAATAATGAAATGAAAGGTGAACCAGAATTTAAATATCAATTTTTACTTATTCTATTAATAAAGATTTTAAATCAAAATTTCCAATTATGGCAGGGATGTGACGAAATATACATACCCATAAACAAATTCTGGGTGTGTAAAGTGTTATACTACAGTATATCTATAAAGCAACACTTCAGTGTATGTCAAGAGCATTTAAAATGCACTATTGTCATATAGGACCAGAAAAACCTCTTGAAAAAACAATTTGGCAAGGTCAATCAAAATCATTTGTTTTTCCATTTCACCCAATAATTCACTTCTCGGAAATTATTCTATGGAAAACTTCCATATGCTCTTAAATATATATGAACAATCTACATTTTTGAATCATTTTTTACAGTAGCAAAATATTGGAAATAAATGGAATGTTCTTCAAAAGTACTCATAAAAATACTGGACATCTATGTGGTAGAAAATCATGCACCTTAACTACAATAAGACATATCTGTATGGCGATAGGGAAGAGCCTCCAAGATAACTAAGCTAGAAAACAAAAGGAAAGGAAACAAAGGGTTTTAAAAAGTATGATTAGTATGCGAACATTTATTTTTGTCTTTTATGGGAAATACGTATACCTATATTTTGTCCATGCAAAAACTCTCGGAAGGATTCCCAAGAAATTGGAATTAATGGCTGCCTGTGGGGAAAGAAAGGGATTTGGATAGGCCAAACACTGGAGTCTTACTTTTCACTGTTTATATTTTGTATTTGATTTAATTTTTACCATGTGCATGTACGACATGTAAAATAATATCAAAATACTGTTAAAAGTAAATTTTAAGGAGGCTATGTCCTTTGTATGTATCACTTTTGTATCATCTTTGAAATTCTATGCAAAGAAAAGTATCTGAAAAGTTAAATATTGGGAATTTATGAAATAGACAAATATAGGAATATAAAGCAGTCATTAGAATTAAGATAACATATTGCTTCTAATAATACTGGAAAACCATGGTTCATGTATTCATCCCTGCAATATATTTTTACTGAGAGCCTATTTTATGTGTTAGAATATAATGCTAAAAGATAAAGGCAAGATATAAAATTACCTCTGTATGATGTAAACTACTTAAATGTAAAACAGGAAAATGGAAGTAAGTAAACCAAATATTAACATTTGTTATCTGTTGGTGAGAAGATTATAGTTAATATATTTGGACATGTTTATTAGATACACAAGTGGTAATGACAAATTGCTGCTCCAATCTTTCTGTTTAGAGCTAATTTTGGCTTTCTTTATTGCTTCTCTGTGGAATATTTCCAAGAGCAAAAAAAAAAAAAAATGTTGAGGGTTATTCATGAATAAAATAAATTGGGTTGTTGGTGGGAGTCTCTCTCTAATCAGGACCCCCAGCTTAACTTACACATGCAACCTCCTTCCTATTTCAGTTTTATGGACAGACACTAGGAATGAGGTACCCTGCCATGGATACCTCCACCAGTGTTACCAACAGTTCCAGCCTCCAGATGTCCCAATTCGTCCTCTTGGGGTTCCCAGGCACTCATGAGTGGCAGCAGAGCTCTGCCCCTGGCTCTGCTCTGCCTCTTAGCTCTTGGTGCCAATCTCCTCATCTTGATCACCATCCAACATGAGTCCATGCTGCATGAGCCCGTGTACCATTTCCTTGGCATATTGGCAGTAACGGACATGGGTCTGGCCTCGACCATCATGTCCAAGGTACTGGTTATCTTCTGGCTTGATTCCAAGGCCATCAGCCGCCCCGAGTGTTTTGCTCAGATCTATACCGTCTGCTGCTTCTTGTGCATAGAGTCTGGTATCTTCCTCTGCATGGCGGTGAACAGATACATAGCCTTCTGTCACCCCTGTGATACCTCTCCATAGTCACCGAGTCTTTAGTGGTGGAAGTCACATGATTGAGGGTGCTCAGAAATGGTCTGTTGATCATCCAGTGCCTGTACTGGCTGCCCAAAGACTCTATTGCTTCAAGGATGAAATTGACCACTGCCTGGGCTCCAATGTGGGAGTTATCAGCTTGGCTTGTAATGACATCACTGTAAACAAATTTTACCTACTGATCTTAGCATATACCCTTGCCCTCACCCCATGGTCTATGCTCTCAGGGTGCATGAGTTCAGACTGGGCTTCTTGGACTGGATGAAGATGGGTCTACCAAGTAACTCAGCAAATAGAAAGTATTCAAAGCTACTACAGTTCTAATTTCTATAATTGTTCACAAGTTCATAACTGATATTATCATATTTCCCCCAACTCTGTCAAAACTTGGTAGAGTAACCAAAACTTTCATTACTAAATGGTCTGAATCCTCAATCATCCTGCTAAAGATTTAGCATCCTGCACTTTTGGTATACTTTTCTGCTAACCTTTACTATTGGGCATGGAAATATTAAGAGGTACTGCAAAGGATAAATACCCCAGGTTCCCAACATAATCTACTTGTCTCCACCTATAGAAGCAACCTAATTTCCCCTTGGTAATCGGGATTAACCACTCCATAGGGGTAGATTAATCCCTTGTTTTCTTTGGTTCTATGGTATAAGGCAGTAAAATGAGTCCCTTGATGTGAGGATACATAAATAGAGGGCCCAAATTAAAATATTTTCTGTTCTAATCCTCTAATGATATTTGAAGCATTTGCTTCCCTTACCAAAAATGCAAATCAAAATCCAAAATATGTGCCTGTCTCAGTCAGGAATCATAAATACCCTCGTGAGGCCAATGAAATCCATTTGTTAAGTCCCATGTCAGTCTGGGTGGTAGCCCATACTGGTCTAAAGTCTGGTTGCCCCTGTTGATGAACAGAACAATTTTAAGCTTCGGAGGGAGTCAGTGAATTAGCCTGACTGACTGATTGATTGCCTATCATTGTGTCAGTAGAATAACCTTGTGACCACTTATCTAAAGCATTCATTTATTGATTCTAGTCCACTTCTAAATTCAGAAGAGAGTTTTTCTGATGAGCATCAATATGCCCTTCTTTAAATTCTCCTTTTCCAAGCTCATAGTGCTCCATAATCTTGCACGCCATACTGAGATTCCTTTTATCATTCAATCATTTAAGGTCGATTTAGACCATTATCACCAATTCATTGTCTGTGGTCAAAAATAGGTATAATTTCATCTCATGTTATTGTCATTATCATTTAATTCCTCTAACACCATGAAGAACCCACTGAGCAGATTTACATTTCCTTTGAGCAAGTTGTTTGGTGAAAACTATCAGAGAGAACATTCTTCCCCAGAGCAGACTGACATTCTGCCAAGGAAGGTAATTCTAGGTATTTATAAATTTTCTGAGTTTCCTTGTGATTTCAGCTATAGAGAATAAGCCCACCTGAGTAATGCTTGCCAATTTTCTTCCTTTGGAAATCTATACCATTTTTCTCCATAGAAATTTTCACAGTGGCCTGAACAACATATTGTTATTCCCATGTCCTTCTTGGTTTGTGACGTCAGATTTTTATCAATACATAAATTTATTGTTACCAATCTTAAGAATGTATATAATTACTGTTCAACTGGAAATGCTTACTTCCCTGACCATGTTCTTTTACAATCAAGAAGTAAATTTCCTTAATGTTCTGACAAATATGTTTCTTTCTTTAGCTATCACTTGACAATAATTTATAACTCATTATATCTTAATTTTAGCAAGCTGCACCTCATTTTGCATCAAATTTAAAAAACTCAACCAAATTAATACTCTATTTCACAAAATTGGTGAAACATTGTGTATATTGGTGCAGAAAAAAAAATAAATTTCACATATTGATCAAAATATACAATGTATTCTAGTTCCATAAACTATTATTAACAGGATTTTAACTTTAACTTTTATTTTCTGAAACTAGCTTTAGAAAAAAACCTCCCATTTATCTTTTTGTTGCTTAGAGAGAGCTGCCAGAAATTTTAATGGTCAAAAAATACTGGAAACAAGGGCCGGCCGAGTGGCTCAGTTGGTAAAGAGCTCGCTCAAGAGTGCGAGCTGAGCTCTAAGCAACAGCAGTTTGATGCCCAGCCCGAGCTGAGCTGCCACTAAGCTGCCAACAGGTGGCAGGATGGCTCAGCTAAAAAAAAAAAAAAATACTGGAAACACAATAACATTGAATAGAAAAGTGGTAAAATGTTACTGCGTATGAACACCAGCATTACACTTTGAAATCCTTCTAGACTGCTCCCCAACTCACTCTCCTCAATATTCATTCATTTGACAAATATTCATCAAACACCTACTATATACCAGGAACTAATCTAGGTGCTGGGGATAGAGCAGTGAACAAAAATGACAAAAAGCATGCTCTTGTTACTGAACCCAGGTTCAGTGCCACTTGACAGATGAGACCCAAAGATTCAAGAGGCAAGAGTTGGTTAGGAGAAAAGGTGTTTACTTTATTTTGGATGCTGGCAGCCAGGAAAGATGGTGGACTGCTGTTCTGAGAAATGCCATCTTTCCCAAGCCAAGGATAATCAAAGGGTTTTACAGGCATACAGCTTGGGGGAAGAATACAGAGAAGTGGGGGAGTCAGGCAGGCAGGTCCAAGGGTTGACAGGTAAGAAATCACTTCTGGGGTCTGGTCTGTTTCAAGATAATGTTATCTCTGGACTCCACCACCACAGCCAGCCAAAGGCTTTATGCATCACCAGTAAAAACTGCAAGGAAGTTGTAAAATAGATTCCAACGCCTGCATGCCTGAGGACTAGGGAATTACTTGTTTTTGGTTAGTACTCTTCTAATTAACTGGATTAGTGAAGTATGTATAGCCTTGAGAAAGGGAACAAAGCAAGGTCTTAAATCAGGCAGTGAGGGGGAGAAACAAAGAGTAAACAACTAAATAGTAAACTATGAGATGAATCAATCTACAAACTAAGTTATTGATTTCTTAAGTTTCACCCTTACACTCCCAAGGAGCTTACTTAGTGTGAGAGAAAGAAAAGAAAAACAAACAAATAACCATAATATGGCATGTCACAATACGTGTCATGGAGGTAAATAAAACAGAGAATGATAGAGTTATTGACTGCTGTTTTAGATGGAATTAAAAGAGGATGCATCTCCCATTAAAAGGTCATTTGATTTGAATATAAATTCAATATTATTTTTTTATTCCAGTTAATGGAAGGCAAGAGAGGCAAGTAGATCTGGAGGAAGGAACTGATAAACACAGCAAATACTGGCGAGGGTTCAGGTAACATTAAATTCTAAAAAAGTATCCATTATTTTTGGCAATTTGAGGTCTTTAAGAAGAGTAATTTCTATGTGGTGTTGAGACAAAAATTAAATTGCACTAAGATAAGTACATAGAAGGTGAGGATGAAGAAGCGACATAAATGGGTTGCTCACAACATCTGTGAAATAGATAGGGGTAATCTCTGAAAAGGATATGAAGTAAAGATGGATTTTGAGAGAGGAAACTTCAAAACCTTCCTATAATAAGGGGCACAGTTCATCAGATGAAGGTGAATTTATCCCTGAGGATCCTGGAGTGAAAAGCTGTCCATGTGGTGGGCTGCCCTGCAACTAGAGTTGAATGGATCTAATCCCAGAAATTACTTGGCTAACCCTAAAACCACTTGGGTCCCATTCCCATTGCAATGTGAAAAAGACCCTGGAGGATGCTTGGAACATAGTAAGGAAGACCTAAAGAGTCGCACATCAGGCATTTCAGGAATCTAATTTATACAAAAACCCCAGACTCCACAGGTGGCAACCAAGGACAGGAATCTTTCTAAACAATAAAAAGCTGAACACAGGCAGCTGAAGCCAGGAATGCCCCTTTCAAAGCCCCTCCTGAAGTA
Source organism: Aselliscus stoliczkanus (assembly GCA_033961575.1). NCBI lineage: Eukaryota > Metazoa > Chordata > Mammalia > Chiroptera > Hipposideridae > Aselliscus > Aselliscus stoliczkanus. The sequence continues at coordinate 91,228,931 of CM066736.1, forward strand.
ATAAGTAAACCAGCCAGTGATCATCCTGACAGATGAGGAGATGGATGTGTCCCATTTTCTCATAATTCTCTCCTGATCTCTGAATGTGATTTTATGCCTTACATTTGGCTTCTATGATTGGCTCTCCTTATGTGACCTTTAGTACCTCCCTTCTCAGGCTTTTCATGATTTTAGGGACTAAAATCTGTGACTGGAAAACAGGAGAGAAATGAGGAAGAGTTCTAAGATTGTCAATGAATAAATGATACACTAAAGGGTCTAGAATAATAAATTCTATTTTAAAGATTGCCAGAACAAAAAGCAACTATAAACAAAAGACTACTTTATTATACCTGGTAGAAAAAAACTTTCTTTTAATTTTTTTAAACAATTTTTTAAAAGACATTGTTTTTCATATAAATTGTAGCTGAATTCCCATTAGATTCAACCCCCAAAACTGAAGCTGTTTATCATCAGATTTATTTTACATTGATCATTGATTTGCAACTATTTTATTGAGATATGAGACAACTAAGATATATTAATATTTGTAAAGAGGGAAATTATCATGTTGGCAAGCAACTTTTTGATCCTTACATAGAAAATCAAAATAAAAGTATCAATGGGAAAATCTTAAGAATTGACAATAGTTTAGCAAAATGGATAATACACAAGACAAAATAACAATACAAATACAATTTAAATATACAAAATAATAAATACAAAATATTTACTTCACCATCAACTATTAACTGGTTGATATAATAAGAGAAACTCACAAAACATTTAAAAGTGAGACAAGTTAAGCAAAGTAGATGAATGCAAAAGGAAATAAAATCAATATACTGACACTTTAGAAAGGTAAATTCAGTGGATTTCTATGCGTTATAAACACACACTGGAATACATAATGCAAAATAATAATATTCACTCAAAACATCCCAAAATACTAATAATCGTAATAAGAACAATGCAGAGAAACAAAATTGTAATAAAATTTTATTTAGGATTTAAATAGAGGTGTAGAGGATCCCCATTTGTGAATGAGAAGACTTGAGAGCATATAGATTTCAATTTTTTTTCCAAAATTAAACTATAAGTTTAACACAATCCTGATCAAACGATTATTTTAGATCTCAACATAGGAATTCTAAGGTTAATCTAGAAAATAAATGCATAGAAGGGGCTTTAAAATCAAAGAGAATAAGTAATAAGAGGAACATAGCCCTGTTGTGTATGAAATTTTTTATAAAACTAAAACTTTCAATTCAGTTTGATATTGGCACAAAAATAATCAGAAAAAAATAGAAACAGTAGATTGCTCAGAAGTAGAATTTATATATATATAAATTTGCTGTGTAACAAAGGAGGAATAATAACTACTTGCTCAGAGATGTAGAAACCATTGTTTAATTATTTGAAATAAATTTATTTACAACCCTCTTATTAACAGCAAAATTAACTCCATGTAAATAAGTTGTGTCACAAAACCAAAAAGTCAACCATTAAAAATTAAAAGTCATACAAAAGTAAATATTGGTCAAAATTTTGAGTAAAGAATGATTTTTCTATTATTGTCTCTTGTTCGGATAATGGAATGTTCTGAGAATTTGATGATAGCTAAACAAATTATCTCCCTCAGAATAATGCAAATATAGACAAAATTTTTCCATATCAATTTAGGATGTTTATAAACTCTCAAAGGGACCATTGATAAATTCTTGGTTAGAGTTCTATTTGAGGTTAGAAGACATAGAAAACACATAAAAGGAAAATAGTATAAGTATGATTTTTAAGAGTGAAATACACATATATCTCAAATTATATATAAGCAGCACAAACAAAAATTGGAGGAAATGTTATAAAACTATATGATAACATTTAGTGACAATTGAAAATAAAGTTTATAAAAAGTTCAAATGTTTATAAAAAGTTTCCATGAATTGTACTGAAAAAGCACAGGATGAAGAAATCTTACATGAAACTTCACCTGTATAAAAAGACTCCAAAGAAAAATGCTAAAAATTAAATTTTCATAATGCTAAAAATCATTACCTTGGATGTCAGAATTTTGATTTATAGTTATTCTTCCTAGTGTATTTTTTGGTTTCTAGGGGTGCAATTGTTTTATTTTTCTTAATCAATTTCATGGGTAATATATGTTGATTATAATTTATAAAGGTGATGGTTATTCATTCTTCACAGCAGTGGTGAGGGATGGAGCCTTGATCTTACACTTAACACCATCAAAAGAAGCAAAGGTAGAGGTTTGAGAAAGGAAATACTGATACTTAAATATTTGACAGAGTAAGGTATTATTCACAAACAGAGGTAACAAAAAGAATTCTCAGATATTTGAAGGATTCCAAAAGTAAAATGCCCACATACATTTTTTTATACAAATACATGAAAATGTTCTACAATAATTCAAGAATGAACAAAATCAAGAGTGTAAGAATGAAGGGATCAAGTATTAAAGGGCCAAGAATAAGCCATGAATTTACTTAAATGAAAAGATTTAAAATGTGTATGATAAATGTCTGCTATATTTCCAACCCATACCACACAAAAACCTGGAAATAGTTGAAAATTTGCTGGTAATTTACTGTCCTTATATCTTTTATTAATAAAATTGATGAGTTACAAATTTAGCCTTAAGTATGTCTTTTATCATTATTTTCATAATCAGAATAGGAAAGAAATGATATACCTTTTGGTTATTTGATGGAAAGAGTACAGGAATGAAATGCAAAAGATTAAAATATTGTGAAGCTTTCTCCCTTATTAGTGTTATCAATATATGATTCTTATCTAGACAAATAATTCAACTTTTGTATCCTCATATGTGAATAACAACACCTGTCTGATGAAGAATAAATGAGATGGGTTTTGTCAGAAACAATTTGCCAACCACAGGCACTATTTAAAAGTAAAGCACTCTTGGGGCCGGCCGAGTGGCCCATCGGTTAAGAGCTGGGTTTTGGATGCCAGCGGCCCCGGTTCCGATCCCACATATGAGGGCCAGTGACACTGCCCTCTACAGCTAACAACAGCGCTCCACCTGGAGCTAGGCTGTGCGAGCCCCGGCGATGGCTGCAGCCCCTGCTGCAGTGGGCTGCCATAGGCTACAGTGAGTGGCCAGCAGCCAACGTGAGCGGCAGGCAGCCAGCGTGAGCTGCCAATAGCCACGGTGAGCGATCATCCAGAGACCTGCGACTGATCTGCCTCATCCGGGAAGAGCGCAATGACAATACCAACATGGGCCAGTGAAGCAATGTCCTCCGCAACTAGACTGATGAACAAAAAGACAGCAACTTGTCTGTTCCCCTTTCCCGATTCCCCAATGCTGTTCCCCTCCCCCAATTCCCCAATAAAATCTTTAAAAAAAGAAATGCCCTGTTGACCATCCCAGTGCCTGTACTTGCTGCCCAGCGACACTGCTGCTCCAGGAATGAGATTGACCACGGCCTGTTCTCTAACTTGGGGTCACCAGTCTTGCCTGTGATGACATCACTATTAATAGGTTTTACCAGTTAGCCTTGGCCTGGCTTATGGTTAGGAATGACATGGGTTTGGTCTTTGCTTCCCATGCTTTGAGTGAATACTCAGTGCTGAGGCTGAACTCCGCTGAAGCAATATCTAAGGCCCTGAATACCTACAGCTCCCATCTCATCCTTGTTGTTTTCCTACACAGCCATTGTTGTGGCATCTGTTATCCATCTGGCTGGAAGAAGGTTTCCTTTTATCCCTGTTCTCCTCAAGGTGCTGCAGTGTGATGCCCCCAGCCCTCAACTGTATGGTATATGCCCTTAGCATACAGGAGCTGAGAGTAGGCTTCCAGAGGGTGCTTGGTTTGGGTGAGAATGTGTCCAGGAAGTGAGCCAACTTAAGTGATAGAATTTTATCATCAGTATTACAGAAAAAACACAGGCTTTGGAGCACATGACAGTCCTGGGTTAACATTCCACATCTCCCAATTGCTCAGACCAAGTCAAATTAATTTTTTGTAGTACTATCCTTTCAGACATTACAGAAAAGTATTGTAAGTATAGTTTTATTATTGAAACTTAGTAATTAAGTATTTTATTTTCTAATTAATCTGACAGATTCATTGTGTCTGTTAGTGCAATATTTTTCCTTTGTAGGTTTGACCTTCTAAAATGGCTCAACCTCAAAAATTTTATAATCCCGATGACCTGAAAGATGCTAAGATATTGCTACAGATGTTGATGGAGTCTGATAATGACGAAAATGAACTTGAATTTGAAGATGAAAGTGACACAGATGGTGAAGATCAAGTTGAAGAACGAGACCAAAATTTTGACACTGAGCAAGAAGGTTCTCCTTCAGAAAGTGATCAAGAAAGTAGTAACTAAGAAATAGATGAATATTTTATTGGGAAAGATAAAATATAAGTGGCATTCATGCACAAGTGCTATACCTAGAGAATGGAAATGAAGTTACAAAAAGACATTTATTTTTAAAACAGTTGAGTAGGGAATTGGTAGCCCAACATATGAACCAAAGAGCCGTAAAAAATAGGGAAATTCCTTCACTTCTCCAACAAAAATTGCAGAAGTTTACTACACCTGCTGTCAAAGTTCAAGCAGAAGAACCTAAGACCACCACTTCGTCAAACAAAAGGAAACGGTGTGCACCTTGCATAGGAAACAAAAGACAAAGGTATTTCAAATACTTCTGTAAACTTTGCAAACAATTATTGTGCTTAGAACATGTGACGATGATTTGTGAACATTATTTCAACTCAAAATTCGATGGCAATGAAGCTTATGAAGAGCAATCAGATTAGGTTTTGTCATTTTATTAAATGATAAATTTTGTTTTAGTTTTATGTTTTGAATTTCTGTTGATTTTTATACTGAGTTGATGTAATAAACATATATTGTTTTTACTTTGTGGCAAATTAAAATTTCATTCTGAATAAGTAATTAGCATGCTTATGAGTTATTTTCATTCATTTTAAATTTAAATAAATAAATGTCATATACACATCTAATAGATGCATTGTGCCCGAACTTGTAATTTTTGCATTGCACCCAATGTAAGGTTCAAGCTCTTTATATGTCAGAACACATTCTAGGACTGCATTATAACTGAAGCATGAAATAAATACCCATGAGTCCATACTAACATAAATAAATACATAGGGGGCAATAGACAAACGTCCCATGGAGAAAAATTCCAAATCATTTACAAGGATACACCACCCTTAAGAAGGCGAAACATAATTCCTCACTTCCTAAGTACACAGTGACTTCTTTCTAATAGCCTACTTTCCTATTTTGCAAGTAGGAAAAAAAACAAACTAAAAAAAAAACACCAAAATACATATTTTGAATGCCCAAATCATAGCTTACTATACTCTCTTTCTTAATATGCCCTGTCTATTCACCAAATGTTAACAATTTCTGAAATCCAATTGACTCTCCAAAACTTTAGATTCCTCTGTAGACATAAGGATTTTACAACTGGAGTTACCACATCGCTGAAAGCCATAGAGACACATGCTCCAGAGACGAGAAAAGAGAAAGGGACTGAATTTTACTAGACTTTTTGTACATTAACTGCTCATATTAAGATATTCCTACTCTGAATTAAGAGTTGAGAAATAACACATATACATGGGCAAACAATTTTCAACAAAGAAGCCAAAAACATACAATGGAGAGAAGAAAACCTCTTCAATAAATGGTGCTGGGAACATTGGAAAGCCACATGTCAAAGAAAAGAACTAGACTGCTATTTGTCATCATACACAAAAGTTAACTCAAAATGGATCAAAGACCTAAACATAAGACCTGAAACAATAAAATACATAGGATAAAACATAGATACTAAACTTGTAGACCTTGGTTTTAGCGAGGATTTTATGAATTTGACCTCAAAGGCAAGGGAAGTAAAAGCAAATATAAATGAATGGACCATATCAAACTAAAAAGCTTCTGCACAGCAAAAGAAATCATCAACAAAACAAAAAGGCAACCAACCAAATAGGAGAAGATATTTGCAAGCAACACCTCCAATAAGGGATTAAGATATAAAATATATAAAGAACTTACACAACTCAAAAAAAAAAAAAAAAGAACCCCTAACAGTCCAGTTAAAAAATGGGCAGAGGACCGGACAGACATTTCTCCCAAGAAGACACACAAATGGCCAACAGATATATGAAAAGATGCTCACCTTCACTAGCTATAAGGGAAATGCAAATCAAAACTCCAGTGAGATACCATTTCACACCTGTTAGAATAGCTATTATCAACAAGCCAAGTAATAATAAGTGTTGGAGAGGTTGTGGAGAAAAAGGAACCCTCATACATTGCTAGTGGGAATATAAATTAGTACAGGCACTATGAAAAACAATATGAAGATTCCTCAAAAAATTAAGGATAGAGTTCCCACATGACCCAACAACCCCTCTTCTGGGTATCTATCCCAAAACTTTGAAACATTTATTTGTGTGTATGTGTATATATATATATATATATATATATATATATATATATATATATATCTCCCCATGTCCATTGTAGCATTATTCATGGTGGCCAAGAAATGAAAACAACTAAAGTGTTCTTTGATAGATGACTGGATAAAAAAGATGTGGGGTGTGTGTGTGTGTGTGTGTGTGTATAATGGAACATATATATGGAATATCATATATATATAATAGAATACTACTCAGCCATAAGAAAAGATGAAATACTGCCATTTGGGACAACATAAGTGGATCAGGAGAATATTGTGCTAAACAAAATAAATCAGATGGAAAAAGTCAAGAACCATATGATTTCACTCATATGCGAGATACAAAACAGAAAGCAACAAATGAGAAAAAAAACAAAAACTCATAGACACAGACAACAGTATGGTTGTTATCAGAGGGAAATGATGGTGGGGGAGAAGAAAAGGGTAAAGAGGGTTAAATATATGGTGATAGAAGGAGATTTGATTCTGAATAGTGAACACACAGTGCAATATAAAGGTGATGTATTTATTATAGAATTGTACACTTGAAACCTATATAATTTTATTAACAAATGTCACCTCAATAAATTTAATAAAATTAAGAAAGAATAATAGATAGATAGATAGATAGATAGATAGATAGATAGATAGATAGATAGATAGATAGATTATATATATATATATATAAATATATATATTCCTACTCTGGATAGTGAGTGAAGAGTGAACAGAAGCCAAGAGTATTATGACAATAGACTGGCCACCACATAGCAAAAAAAAATCAAGGGGAAAAATGTGCCTTCTTCACATTAGTAAACAAACTTTCAATTAGGATTGTGTTTAGCTGTATATGAGACAATAGATTATAGTGGTTAATCAAATTGTAGTTTATCTCATGCTACACATACACAATGAGAGAGGGGGAGAGAGAGAGAGAGAGAGAGAGAGAGAGAGAGAGAGAGAGAGAGAGAGAGAGAGAGAGAGAGAGAGAGAGAGAGAAAATCAGGCAGTTCAGAATTGTTAAGGCAAGTCTATTGTGCCATCAAGGGACTGAGTTCTTTTTACTGCTCTGCCATTCTAAGCTACAGCTACCGTATTCCACATTCAGACAAGAAAAAGGAATAAATTTAAAAACGAGTCTTATCAGACTTTTACTCACATCTGTTTGGTCAGAAATGAGTCTGATGTTCATCTATGGTTACAAGGAAAACTCAAACGTTAAGTCTTTTAGTTTCCCAGACTCTATGATAGTGTAAAGTTATGGAAAGGTGGGCTTGAATGAATGCTGAATGAACTAATTCCCAGTAAAAACAGACAATACATACACATCATATTCTTTTCATGCAATATTTTCAGAAATTGATAAAATATTGTGCCATCTGTGTAACTAAAGCGGAGGTTGTATACCTACTGTAATTGAATATGTATAGATAGTCACGGGATGTGGATTATACTGTGGAAGAGAGTCAGAGGAAGAGTAATAGATACATATGATATGGTGGGGGGAGTGGGGTGGCGAATTGGGGGTGGGGGGTTGTCACTTTGAGCGGTAAAATGTATAACTATTACACTGTGTTGTACACCTGAAACTAATTAAAAATAAATTTAAAAAAAAATTGTGCCATGGAAAAACTCTTAAAAATTCCAAAGAATAAACAAGTTCCAAAGATCTCTGAATCAACATAACAAATTCAGCACTCACTGCAGCTTCCTCCTCCTACTACAAAACCTAGTAATCACTAACAACATAGTCAATAATAAAGCAATTAATAACAAATGGGGAGCCATTCATAATACAGAAAAAATGGGTTAAACACCAAAGATGAAAGGCAACTGTGATGGAATTATGAAAAAATAGAAGCCCTAAAGTTATACAGGAAAGGATTGCTATGAAAATAATGTAGATTCAGACTGAGAAATGTCTGATACTGAGGGAAGCATAGAGCCATGAGAAAACCAACCCGGTGACTAATAGGTAGCACAGTGGGAGTAGCCAGGCATGCCTATCCTTCTGCACAGACACTCTTGGACCAAAAACTGGGCTAAAAGTCAAGCAACAGCTGTAGATGTTTCCAGAATATCAGAGATTGGATCAGAAAACAGGGCAGCAGTGACCCATGAGGCTATAAACAACCATATCCTGCGCCGGCCGAGTGGCACGGTGGTTAAGAGCTGGCTTGGGACACCAGCAGCCCCAGTTGGGGTCCCACATATGAGGGCCAGTGACACTGCCCTCAAATAAATAAATAAATAAATAAATAAATAAATAAATAAATAACCATATCCTATGAGGTATGGGGAACAAGCTCAACCATAAATCAAGTTATTAGCACACCTCACATTTCTACAACAGGTTGCATCAAACAAATACAAAAGCATTCTGAGGTTGCCTACTAGATAGGAAAACAACTAACCAATGACCAAGATGGCTTGGTCTAACCTTTAGACAGGTTTCTTTCTGACTACAGTCACCTGACCTCTCTTTTCTTATAGGACTTGCTTCAGAAAACTTGTACTTGTAAATTCTTTCTCTGTCCCTTTGCAGTGTATAAATCATCTTTTAACCTCTTACCAGTTATACAACCCAGGAAATGTCTTTCTGAAGGACCTGGGAACTATCTCTTGAAATGTAAACATTGAAGGAGATAGCACCCCATCTCTCAGTCTCTGTAAAGAGTAGAAGCCTAACTTTCAAAGGCGCCAATTAGCAAACACAGATGGCCTAATCACAGACAGAAGCATTTGCAATCTCAGGAATAACTCAATGTGCTTGACATATCCAATTGATCAGCCTCCCACTAAAGTCCTTCAGTACTTTTCCATTAGCTCCCCCAGGGCTTAAATCCATGCCATGAGACACCTTACCCCAACCCAATCTTACCTTTTGTTTTAGCAGAACTGGGTATCCAGACTTGGTCTGTGCTCTCTTTCCCACTGCTGGTAATAGTATCAGAATAAAAACAACTTCCATTTGCTCATCCTGTCTAGTGCAATTTTTTCTTTAACACCAAATACAACTATCTATTTGAGCAAAACCAACATGAAGAATGGCATTAAAAATAATAAGCACAACTCACACCTGAAGAGATAGAATGAATTCAACATCAACCAAAAAAGAAAAAAAGAAAAAAAAAGAACCTCCTCTCAAGGTAACCTTCTCTATCCCAACTCTACTTCAGGATTCAAATCACTCACCTTTCAGCTCTAGAGGTTATGATTAATGCTATTATTAGCCCTAGGTAACTGCACTATCACTTAGGATCTCTCACTGACTACATCCTTATAAATAGTTCCTTTGTAAGTAATCCCCTCTCAAATTTTTTTAATTTGAGAAATAACAAGAGTTGGCAAGGATGTAGAAAAAGGGAACTTTTGTGCACTGTTGCTGGGAATGTATATTTGTGCAGCCACTATGGAAAACACTACGGAGGCTTCTCAAAGAAATTAAAAATATAACTACAATATGATCCAGCAATTTCACTTCTGGGTATTTATCTGAAGAAAACAAACTTAAAGAATGGGATATTGTGGCACTGCAAAAGAGCACAAGTTTTGAAACTCAACAGACCCTGGTTGGGATTTGATTTCCCTTTTTCACTAGGAAATATAAATTCTTAGCTAACACATGAACAAAAATTCACACTCTCTAGAAACAAAAATATTGTAAATGACAATAAATACGAGAGGTAGTTCCTGCCTACTGGAACTATATGCATTGTTTTTAATGGTTTCAATATACTTTTAAAAGTTTCAAGCATGGAAATAACTCAAATGTCCACCAGGACATGAAGGGATGAACAAAATGAGTAGATCCATATAATGGAATATTATTCCTCAATAAAAAGGAATGAAGTACTGACACATGGATGAACCTTAAAAACACTATGCTAATTGAAAAAAGACACACCAAAATAAGGGTCATATGTTGTATGATTCCATTAACAAGAAATATGCATAATAGAGAAATCCATAGAGACAGAAAGTAGACATGTGTTTTTCAGGGGCTGTGACTGCCGGGCATGTGGGAATGGTGATGACTGCTAATGGGTAATAGATTTCTTTTCATGGTAATTAAAATGTTCTGGAATTACATAAGGGTAATAGTTGCACAACTCTATGAATATACTAAAAACCACTGAATTGTATACTTGAAAAGGGTAAATTTATATTAGATTGTCGGAAAAGTCATGACGCATTTTTGCAACAAAAAACAGAAAAAATATGTCATGACTTTTCCAACAACCCAGCAGTATGTGAACTAAGTTGTTGTTTTTTTTTAATGTTGCCAGATGCTTGTCTAACAGTGAAGGAAGCATATTTTCTTTCTTCTAGAAGAATTAGCATAGTAAAAATTAATTATGTGTGGCAAGACTGTAACATAATTTATTTTGTGGATTGAAAAAAGCTGACCTTTCTCACTGTATATGGAGCTAATTTGTATTGGAGCCAAGAAGTTTTCTGGAAGAAAGGTAATGAAATCACCTGCCCCATAATCTCTTCATTTTAGAGTTTAATATAATATGCACTTCCCTGATGAGTAGATGAAGATGATCCCAACAGTCTAGGCTTAATTGCATCAAAGATCATAGAAGATTCTTTAAGGGAAAATCTCACCATAAGTGAAGTGTGTCTACACGCATGTGTGTGCAGGCACATGTGTTTGTGTGGGGAGGAAGTAAAACTGATGTCCTGGACTTAACGGCAAAGAACAAGTGAGGGTTGCCAGATTTAGAAAATAAAAATACAAGATGTCAGTTAAACTTTAATTTCACATAAATAGCAAGTAATTTTTTTAGTAAAACTATGTGCCATACAGTAAACTTGGGAGCTCAAGTATGAAGCGTGCTTAGCCAAACATTATGTTGAGGAAATGTATACATCTCACCTGTGATATTTTGGTACCTACTCATACTAAAAAAGTATTCATTGTTCATATGAAATTCAAACTTAACTTGGTGTCCTATATTTTATCTGGAAAACCTATGGCGAGTAGATTGCTTCCAGGTCACCATGCAGCTGAGGGTGAAACTCCTCTTGACTCTATGGGAATATTTTGGGAAGAGTAACTAAGCATATAAGTCCAAGCTAAAGAAATGTAAACTTGGGGCCCCAAGTATGAGGCATGCTTGGCCAATCATAATATTAAGGACATGTATTTCTCTTACCTCAAAAAAATTTTTAGGCAATACAATATAGTAGTGTGGCAGTGTGAAGAAGTCAGGAATTCTCTACCTAGGAAACAACTGTAAAATTAGAAAAAATTATCAGAAATACTCATTTCATGGCTCTGGAAACCACAGAGCCCACAGAGCAGTGGAAAATCACAAATTGAGAGACATTTATTCATGAACAGTTGCTAAACTTCAAGTAGGAGGCATACGACCCTGTTGTTCTTACCTAGGGCTGCCCTCATTCAACCTCCTACAGCCCCAGCTTGGTCAATGTGGTGGTTTTACCAGGGAAAGACTGGGTATAAAATAAGTAGCTTCTCTGCCAGAAGGGGCTGACTTCTTTCGGAAGGAAGAATGGAAAACCCATACCCAGTGCCAAATGGAAAAGTCCTGCAACCATTCTAACCAAGGGCTGTTATCCTGGTTGGTGCACACAGCAGACTGGAAGACTGACCAGAGGCTTTCAAGGAGATATCACAAATGAAATAAGCATAGGGGGTTTAATAAGCTCTCCACACATGCCTGACTGACTGAAAGACTATACATATATTCAAGGGAGACAAGAGCCCAAACCCTCCACAAAACTAAAGCTGAGGAAACGGAGTACATATGCAGAAGAGACTGAAGGAGTCCGAAGGAAAGAGAAAAGCTAGGGCAGACTCAAAAACTGCCTGAACTTTGAATGTGCTTCCCAAGCCATATACAGACCTATTAGTAGAGGACAGAACTAAGGTATTTGGATACAACATCTGATAAATCGTTGGTAGTTCATTAAGCTATGCAGACATAGGGCAACCCATAAAAATTCAAGCTTAAAAATAAAGTTTAGGGACAGCTGGTTAGTTAGCTCAGATGGTTAGAGTGCAGGATGCAGTGCTCATAATACCAAGATTGCTGGTTTGATTCCCACATGGGCCACTGAGGTGCGCCCTCCACAACTAGATTGAAACAACTACATGACTTGGAGCTGATGAGTCCTGGAGAAACACACTGTTTCTCCAATAATCCCCAATAAAAATGTTTTCAAAAAATAAAATAAAAGTTTAAAAAATATCTGAGCAGCAACATTAGGTGAGCATTGTGAAAGAGATACATTCCACAGTTTCCAGGAAACATTACTAAAAACAAACAAAACAGCAACAGCAACAGCACCTCAGGGGGGAAAAAAAGTTCTTTAAAATGTCTCGTTTTTAAAAAAATTGAGTTGAGTCATGAAAAGAAACAGGAAATTAAGACCTATGGTAGGGGGAAACAGTCATCAAAACTGTCACTCAGTGAATCCAGATGTTGGGTTTATCAAACACAAACTTCAGAGCAGCTATTTATAAGTACGTTCAAAGAATTAAAGGGAACCATATATAAATAATCAAAGGAAAATACAAAGAACCTCCATTAAAAAAAATAGAAACTATGCAAATGAAAACTTGATAGATATATGCAAAAATAAATGAAACTGGATCACTCTCATATACCATATACAAAAATAAACTTAAAATGGATTACAGTCTTAAATGTACGACCTGTAACTATAAAACCCCTAGAAGAAAAATAAGTAATAAGCTCTTTGACACCTGTCTTAGCAATATCTTTTTGGATATGTCTCCATAGGCAAGGGAAACAAATGAAAAAATAAACAATGGGGTTATATCAAATTAAAAATCTTCCACACAGTGAAGGAAACCATCAACAAAATAAAAAGTCAACCTACTGAATGTGAGAAGATATTTGCAAATGATATAGCTCATATGGTATTAATATCCAAAATATATAAGGAACTCATACAACTCAATAACAACAACAACAACAAAACTGATCAAAAAATGGACGGGGAACATCAATAGACATTTTTTCCTAAAGAAGACATACAGATGGCCAACAGACATATGAAAATATGCCCAACATCATTAATCATCAGGGACATTAAAATCAAAACCACAATGAGGTAACACCTCATACCTGTCAGAATGGCTATGATCAAAAAGTCAACAAATAACAAGGGTTGGTGAAGATATGAAGTAAAGAGAATCCTCCTGCAATGTGGTGGGATTATAAATTTGTGTGGCTACTAAGGAAAACAACATGGAGAATCCTAAAAAAAACTAACAATAGAACTAGCATATGACCCAGGATTCCATTTCTGAGTATTTATCCAAAGAAAACATACAAAAAAAAAAAAAAACTAACTCAAAAAGATATATGCGGGCCCGCCGAGTGGCGTGGTGGTTAAGCGCTGGCTTGGGAAGCCAGCAGCCCTGGTTCGGGTCCCACATATGAGGGCCAGTGACACTGCCCTCAAAAAAAAAAAAAAAAAAAAAGATATATGCACCCCCATGTTTACTGCAGCATTATTTACAATAGACAAGATATGGAAGCAACCTAAGTGTCCATCAATAAATGAATGGATAAAGAAGATGTAGAGGAAGATCTAAGATGGCACATTGCAGCATTATTTACAATAGATAAGATATAGAAGCAACCTAAGTGTCCATCAACAAATGAATGGATAAAGAAGATGTAAAGGAAGATCTAAGATAGCACATTAGATCAATCCCATGCTTGCCTCATCCAGTGAACACATTAAAGTACAGCTCAAGGGCCTGCCGAGTAGTACATTGGTTAAGAGCTGGCTTGGAACACCAGTGGCCCTGGTTCGGATCCCACATATGAGGGCCTCTTTGCTGCCCTCTACAGCTAAGATGGTGAACAATAGCTCCACCTGGAGATGGGCTGCTGTGAGTCCCCAGGATGGCATAGCTGCAGCCCCTGCTGCAGTGGGCTGCCATAGGCTACAGTGAGTGGCCGGCAGCCAGCGTGAGCAGCTGGCAGCCAGTGTGAGCTGCCAAGAGCCGCTGTGAGCAGCTGTCCAGAAGCCAGCGACCAATCTGCCTCACCCAAGAAGAGCGCAATGATGACACCAACATGGGCCAGTGAAGCAATGTCCTCCATAACTAGACTGAAGAACAAAAGGACAGCAACTTGTCTGTTCCCCTTCCCCGGTTCCCCAACACTGTTCCCCTCCCCCAATTCCCCAATAAAAAAATCTTTTTAAAAATCAGAATATCTGTCATATCATTAAAAAAAAAATTACCACTCAAATATAGAACAATCAACCTGAAGAACTATCTGAAATTTAGCTAAACAGAAGTTTTATAACTAAGGATATAAAGAAGACGCAATGTTTGTGAGAGGTATAAATGTCTAACTATTACATTATTTTGTGCACCTGAAACTAACAATAAAAGAAGGAGGAGGAGGAGAAGGAGAAGGAGAAGGAGGAAGAGGAGAGGAGGGGAGGGGGAGGGGGAGAGGGAGGAGGAGAAGAGGAAGCAGCCATGGCAAGACTGGTAGGAGGGGTGGAGACACAAAACTGGCCAGCCACAAACCTCCCTATGGCAGTTGAAACCTGGGAAAAATATCTCTGCCACAGAAGTTTCCCCCAGAGGAGCAAGGGTCCCCTCCCCTACACCAGGCTCCCTAGCCCAGGGTACTGGAGGAGCCCCCACAACATCTGGCTGTGAAAACCAATGGGGATTCTGACCACCTGGGTGAGGTGGAGGGCTGTGGGAAAACCAGACATCCTCTAAAAGCGCCCATGCACAGATTCACTTGCTCACAGGCACTCACCCTGGGCTCTGGCAGAGGGACAGTGATTCTGGGGGAGTGAGATACATATGGGAAAGACTGAGTGTGTGGCTTCTGAATGAGAATTAGAAGGACAGTTGCCATTTTCCCTGTTTGGTGTCTTTCTCCTGTGCAGCCTGCAAACAGGAGCCATCTTTTCTGTGTTGAGCCCTCCCCCAACACCCATGGTCAAATCTGAATCTGAATTGGTCTGGTGGCCTCTGCTTGCCCCATCCTGGTGACTCACTGAGACCCTGCCACACCCAACTCCATACCACAGGAGGCTTTATCAGTGGCTGAACCTTACAGAAGCCAATACCTGGCAGCAGGCTTTGGAGTGTCTTGGCTTTTTGTAGAGCTACCCGAGACCTGGTACTGGTGGCAGCCATCCTCAGTTCACAGAGTGGCCTTTCCCATGTGCCTCCGGGTCCAGCACAGGCAGCAAACAACTGTAGATCGTTTTGTAACTCCTACCATGTAGTCCACACCCAGTTACAGGTAGGGGCTGACCTTGGACTGCATCAGAGTTCCTCCCAAGAGGCCCCAGAACCAACATACTTGGATATTGGTTTCACATGACAGCAAGGCACCACCCAATTAGCCCATGGGCACACCCAAAGGGCAATCTCAACAGGCACCAGAGCCCACTGGGATAAATCCTGCTCCATGGGGTCAGCCCCTGCACAGCAGCCCATAAGCTGTGGACTTGGCCTAATGCCACAGTCCGTCAGCCTGAGTGTCAGTCCTACCCACTGATGTGCTGCTAATAGTAATCAAGGCTCAACTACAACAGGAGGGCACACAAATCCCACACAAGGACACTCCTGGAGCACCCGGCTCAGGTGTCTAGGGAGACTGTGCCACTGGGCCCCACAGGTCACCTACTATATAAGGCCATCCAACAAGACTGGGAGAAATAGTAGATCTACCTAATACATAGAAACAAACACAGAGAGGCAGCCAAAATGAGGAAACAAAGAAATGTGTCCCAAATGAAAGAACAGCAAAAAACTCCAGAAAAAGAACTAAACAAAATGGAAGCAAGCAACCTACCAAAGACAGAATCCAAAGCACTGGTAACATATACTCGAGGAAGTTAGTGAGAACTTCAACAAAGAGCTAGCAAGTGCATGCGTGCACACACACATATACAAATACACACACAGAAATATAATAACCATAGAAAAGAACCAGTCAGGAGTGAAGAGTTCAATAACTGAAAGAATGCACTGGAAGGAATAATCAGGAGACTAGATAAAGCAGAGGATTGAGTCAGAGATTTGTAAGACAAGGTAGCAGAAAACACACAATCAAAACAGCAAAAAGAAAAAAGAATTAAAAAAAAGATTTTAATTGGGGAATTGGGGAAGGGGAACAGCATTGGGGAATTGGGGAAGGGGAACAGACAAGTTGCTGTTCTTTTGTTCTTCAGTCTATCTGTGGAGGACATCGCTTCACGGGCCCATGTTGGTATTATCATTGCGCTCTTCCTGGCTGAGGCAGTCGCTCACCGGCCATTGGACAGCCACTCACGGTGGCTCACGGCAGCTCTCAAAAGCTCATGCCAGTTGCTGGCAAGCCCCACTGCAGCCTACGCCATCGCCGGCAACTCACAGTAGCAAACTCCAGGTTGAGCTGTTGTTCACCATCTCAGCTGCAGAGGTTGTAGCATCACTGGCCCATGTAGGATCTAAACCCCTGCTGCTCAGAGCTGGCATCCCAAGCCAACTCTTAACCAATGTGCCACTCAGCCGGCCCAAGAAAAAGAATTTTTAAAATGAGGATAGTTTAAGAGACCCTCTGGGACAATATCAAGCATACCAACATTTGCATCATAGAGGTTCCAGAAGAAGAGAGAGTGCAAGAAATTGAAAACCTATTCGAAGAAATGACAGAAAACTTGCCTAACCTGGTGAAGGAAATAGACATACAAGCCCAGGAAGTGCAGAGAGTTCCAAAAAAGATGAATCCAAAGAGGTCCACACCAAGATACACCATAATTGAAATGCCAAAGGTTAAAGACAAAGATAGAATCTTAAAAGCAGCAAGAAAAGTACCATATTTTGCCATGTATAATGCACACTGCTTTGCCCAAATTTGTGAGGGAAAAATAAGGATACACATTATACATGGGTACTATTAATTCTGTATCTATATAAATGTTTTTCATTCTTTTATTTATGTTTATGAGTTAAAAGTGTAACTCTAGAAATCAATAATGATGTCCACATGCACAATAATACCCTGGAATACGATAATCGGTTTTGTTGAACTTACAATGAACTTGCAACGACAAAGAGTTCTTGGCTTTCTATAATGCATAAATATCTTAAAGTTGTTATTGGCACATAAAATTTCTTGTACCTTGTATCTGTTCTTGTGTTTTGTAATTATTTGTTACATAAAATTTCTTTACCATAATATGTTAAAAAAATAAATGCTAAAATTCCTTTATAATACATATGTAGATATATGTAAACCTAAATGCAAACAAAAATTTGAATTAAAAAATTAAAATGAAAATCTTTTCCCTGAAAGTCTGGGCCAAAAATGTGGGTGTGCATTATACATGGGAGTGCATTATACACAGCAAAATATCTGTTAGTTACCTACAAGGGAGCTCCCATAACAATGTCAGCTGATTTCTCAACAGAAACTTTGCAGGCCAGAAAGGATGGGCACAAAACTGTCAACATGATAAAAAACAATGATCTACAAGATTACCTATCAAAGCTATCATTTACAACTGAAGGAGAGACAAAGTACCAGAAAAGAAAATGCTAAAGAAGTGCAACACCACCAAACCAGAATCCTAGAGGGACCTCTTTAAGACTATATATGTGTGTGTGTGTGTGTGTGTGTGTCTGTGTGTGTGTGTGTGTGTATGTATATGTATGACAAATTCAGCATACATATATATATATATGAGACAATAACTATGTATCTATCAGCAATTACTTTCAATGTAAATGGATTAAATGCTCCAATCAAAAGATAGGAAGATAGGGTGACTGGATGGATATGAGAACAAGACCCTTACATATTCTGCCTATAAGAAACTCACATCAGATCAAAAGACACATACAGACTGAAACGAAAGGATAGAAAACAATATATCATGACAATGAACACAATTAAAAAACATTGGGGTAGCAATATTACCAGACAAAATAGACTTTAAAATAAAGGCTATAACAAGAAACAAATAAGGACCCAGTAATCCCACTTCTGGGTATATATCTGAAGAAACCTAAAATGCTACTTTGAAGGCACATGTGCATCTATGTGTTCATTGCAGCACTATTTACAATTGCCAAGATGTAGACTGTGTGTCACCTGTGGTGGCATGGATGGATCTGAAAGTATTGTGCTAAGTGGAGTATATCAGACAGAGAAAGACAGGTGCAATATGATTTAACTTATATGTGGAATCTAAAGAACAAAATAAACAAACAAACAAAACAGAAACAAACCCATAGATACATAGAACATTTTGATGGTTGCCAGATGGAAGGGAGAATTGAGAGAGTGAGTGAAAAGGGGGAAGGGATTAAGAAGTAAAAATTGGTTGTTACAAAGTAGTCATGGGCAGATAGGGTATAGCATATGGAATATAGTCAATAATGTAATAACTATGTATGGTATCAGATGGGTACTAGATTTATTGGGGTCATAGATGAAAGGGGAGTTGGGGGACAGGGTGAAAAAAGTGAAGGGAGAAAAGGGAACCCTGGTGCACTGCTGGTGGGACTGCAGATTGGTGCAGCCATTATAGAAATCAGTTTGGAGGTATCTCAAAAAACTAGAAATGGAACTACCATATGACCCAGCAATTCCACTCTTGGGTATCTACCAAGAAGAATCCAAGATGCTAATTCAAAAAATTATATGCACCCCTATGTTGATGTAAATGGAGTATTACTCCGCTATAAAGAAGAATGAAATCGTATCATTTGCAATGATATGGATGGACCTAGAGACTATTATATTAAGTGAAATAAGTCAGTCGGAGAAAGACAAATACCATATGATCTCACTTATATGTGGAATTTGAAAAAACTGAATGGACGAGCAAAGTAAACAGAAACAGTCTCATAGATACAGAGGAAAAACTTATGATTGCTAGTTGAGAGGGGGTGGGGATGAGGGAGAAGGGGAAGGGATTAGACAGCATAAATAGGTAACTACAATATTGCCACAGGGATATGAAAGACAGTTCGGGGAATATAATAATGTTGTAAATATTTTCTGGGGTGTCAGATGGTCACATGTCTTGTTAGGGAGACCACTTCATGGATGGAGTAAAGGCTTGATCACTGTACTGTACACCCAAAACTGATGTTGTATAATATTGTATGCCAACTGTAATTGAATATATATATATAGTCACGGGACGTGGAGTATACTGCGGAAGGGAGTCAAAGGAATTGTAATAGATATGTATGATATGGGGGGGGAGGAATGAGGTAGTGAATTGGCGGAGGGGCTTGTCACTTTGAGAGGTAAAAAATATAACTATTGCACTGTATTGTACACCTGAAATTAACTTTTTTTAAAAAAAATGTTTATTTGACAATAAAAGAATTTTTTTAAAAAAGTGAAGAGATTAAGAAGTACAAATTGGGGCCGGCCGAGTGGCGCGGTGGTTAAGCGCTGGCTTGGGAAGCCAGCGGCCCCGGTTCGGTCCCACATATGAGGGCCAGTGACACTGCCCTCAAAAAAAAAAAAAAAAAAAGAAGTACAAATTGGAAGTTACAAAGAGTCATGGGGATGTAAAGTAAAGCATAGGAAATAGCCAATAATACAGTAATAACTATATATAATGCCAGGTGAGTGCTGAGACTAGTGGGGGGGGTCACTTCTTAAATTATACAAATGTCTAACTACTATGCTGTACACCTGAAATTAATATAAAATAATATTGAATGTCAACTGTAATTGAAAAAGTAAAAAAGCAGGAAAATGGTAAAAGGCAATAAGAGGTCCAAATTTCCAGATATAAAACAAATAAGCCATGGGGATGTAATGTACAGCATAGGGAATATTGTCAATAATATTGTGATAGTGTGGTGTAATGTCAGATGGTTGCTGGGCTTCATCTTGGAGATCACATCTTTAGGTATGTGAATGTTGAATAACTATAGTGTACACCTGAAACTGATGTAATGAAACTGTTATAATATTAGCTATATTTTTAATAAAAACTTCAAAAAATAAATAAATAAGAGGTGGTATATATACACAATGGAATATTATTCAACAATAAAAAAGAATGAAATGTTGCCATTTGCAACAACATGGATGGACCTAGAGGGTATCATGCTAAGTGGAATAAGTAAGACAGAGAAAGACAAGTACTATATGATTTCTCTTATATGTGGAAACTAAAAAAAACAAAAAACGAACAAACAAAACAAAAACAGACTCATAGAAACAGAGAACATTGAAACCTATGTAACTTTACTAACCATTGTCACTCCAATAACCTTTCATTTAAAAAAAAGAAAGAAACAGAGAACTGATGGTTGCCAGAGGAGAGAATTGTGGGGGGATGGGTGAAAAAGGTGAAGGGGAATATTGTCAATAATGTTGTGATAACTTCACATGGTGACAGATGGTGATTAAACTTACTTAGTGTGGGGATCACATTGTAAGGTATATAAATGTCAAGTCACTATGTTGCACACCTGAAACTAATATAATATTGTATGCTAAATATACTTTAATAAAAATTTTTTCAAGAAATTATACAAAAGAATCAAATGGAATTTCTGGGAATGAAAAGTATAATAACTAAAAAAACCTCACCAGAGAAACTCAACAGCAGGTCTGAGATGGCAGAATAAAGAATCAGTGAACTTGAAAACAAATCAATAGAAAGTATACAATCTGATAGGCAATCACTAAGTAATGCCCTACAGAGGTACTTGGCAGCTTAAAAATTGTCCCAAACAAATCTCAATTTTCACAAAATCCTGATAATTAAATATGCTTCTTGACATTCAAAACTTCTAAAATCAAACTAATTCAGTGACTGACTGTATTAGCAAGAATATGACTTCAAAGTTTCAGCTATTTAACGCAGTAAAATATCATTTCCTATTCACACAGAATACACAGAATATGTAGCCTAACATACTCACAATCTTAGGATTAACGATGTAGATATCTTTGGGAGCCACTATTCTGCCTACCACAGAGGCTTAAAAAAACAAAACAACTCAGAGCTTTGCAGAGAAAAAGGAATTGCTTCTAAACTCCAAACAGTAAAAAATGGTTTTTAAAAGATTAAAGCAAAATCTCTATAAAATTTCTCAGTTAATTAAAGTACCTAAAGATAAAGATCATGTTATGAGTGTACTGACCAGTAAACATCTCAAATAAATAAATAAACTGAGAGCAAAGGTCAAATTAAAGGTGGTATCTTCAACTAAAGTATCATAGTCCCAAATTAGCCTTCATTTATTTAGTTCAAAGAGATGTACATGGAAGTGATAAATGAGAAAATAGAGAATATTTGAGAATTAGAGATTTAAAAGATTTTGGGGTGTGTTTATTGGCAAGTACGTAAAACCGAATAGACGAGAAGTATACAAGGTTTTGTTTTTGTTTTTGTTTGTTTTGTTTTGTTTTTTTAGCTGAGCCATGCTGCCACCTGTTGGCAGCTCAGCGGCAACTCAGCTCAGGCTGGGCATCGAATTGCTGTTGCTCAGAGCTCAGCTCGCACTCTTTTTTTTAAAAGATTTTATTGGGGAATTGGGGGAGGAGAAGAGCGCTGGGGAATCGGGGAAGGGGAACAGACAAGTTGCTGTCCTTTTGTTCTTTTGTCTAGTTGTGGAGGACATTGCTTCACTGGCCCATGCTGGTATCATCATTGTGCCCTTCTCGGGGGAGGCAGATCGGTCACCGGCCTCTGGACGGCCACTCACAGAGGCTCTTGGCAGTTCACACTGGCTACCGGCCACTCATGCTGGCTACCCCAGCCACTCACCGTGGCCTATGGCAGCCCACTGCAGCAGGGGCTGCAGCTATGCCATCCCGGGGACTCACAGCATCCCAGCTCCAGGTGGAGCTGTTGTTCACCATCTTAGCTGTAGAAGGCAGTGACACTGGCCCTCATATGTGGGATCCGAACCCAGGGTTGCTGGTGTCCCAAGCCAGCTCTTAACCAACACGCCACTTGACCCACCCTTTTGTGTGTTTTTAATGGTTAAACTTTTCTGTAATTTTATTTTGAAAATGTTGTTTATGAGCTTCTTTCATTAAATTGAATAAAATTATACTAAATTCTAATTTTCATATACATAATATATTTAAACAATGTTGTAAGTTTTAGTATACCTACTTTTTAATGTTATTTTTTAAGCTACTTTAATGATCTGGGAAAATAAATTAACCTTAGTCCCAGTCTTTCATAGCAAAAATGTCTGCAGCAGTTCAAGGTGTCAAGATATACACACTGGATAGTGGGTACTTACACTACATCTTCCAGAAGACTCAAGAACATCTCACCTGAATAACAGTTAATTAGGTTTATTCCAAAAAATAACAACCTAAAAAGGAACCAAACATTTATTCTCTTTTCAGAAACTTACCCAACTCAAGAGAAAGCACCTCCCCAGTATGTGAAAGAAGAGTCCAGATGCAGACTCTGGGATAAATTAGGACAGTATTTGTCCTCATCTGCAGGAAGCCCTGGGTGAGGAGAGAGCTTCTACCTCACTGTCTATAGGGAGCATCTAGTTTAATTAGACAGGAGCAGACTCCAGCATAACCAGTCTCCAAGACCACTGACTCAGGAACCAGAGAGGGTGGGTACTCTATGTCCTACTTGCAGCAGTCCATATATACTGCATCTGCTAATGACTCCATATACTTGGCTAACATATGGACATGGAGTAGATTTGGGTTTCTGCTAGTTAATATGTAGAATATCAACCCTCTGCTTATACTTGCTAGACCTCAATGTACATAGAAACCTGGAGATATAGAAGAAATAGTAGGTCAGAAGGATTTAAGTGTGGGTGTGTGTGTGCAAATGATTTTCAGTCATGTAATTAGATAATATTTAACAATGACGGGTCCAGAGATCAACCACTTCACCATTTCAAATTAGTCAATCCACAAGTATACATATTGAACCTTATGCTACATGCTGGAGCTATAATGATGAATGAGACGTATTCTTTGCCATCAAGAGCTCAAGTTCTGATGGTTTCAAAGAGTAATTAATATTCAGTTGAAACTGCAAATGTCATTGCTGTGAAGACCCAGAGAACAAGCTGATCACCTCTGACTTGGGGGATTGGCAAAGGCTTCAAAGAGGAGTTAACATCAGTACTCTACCATTTGCCAGCTGTGTGGACTTGATTATTTATCCTCTATGAGCCTTGTGTGCCCCTGTGTATAAAACAGAGACAGCAAAGGTACAATCCATGAGGCTGTATGAGGGCTAAATAAACTAAAAGCAGTAACTTAACATGGTTCCTAGCATAGAGGAATCTCTTAATATAACATTAACCATTGTTGTAATTATTAATATCATTAATATTACTATGTTATATATTATGTATTACTATGCGGTGGTGTGTTTGGAAATAGTGATGGAGAAGTAAGTTAGGACCAGATTATTAATGCCTGGCTTAGAAATTACTCTATAGTCCTTATAGTCCTGTGATTTCTAAATTGTGGCTATTTTAGAGATGTATTTTAGAGATGTAAATTGATGTGCTATCAAAAAAATTATATGGACATGGATACAAATATTTATAGTCAAACTTGTGTGGGAAATATTGCAAACTCTAGCCTTCTCTTGGACAGCCATATGTGTGACTCACAGAATGTCAGCATTTTTCATACTTATTTGACCATGGAACTTTTTAATAAAACATCCATTACAATATCTGATATTTATTTCTACATAATGTTTTGTGGAAAACACTTCTGCAAGTAATGAAGAATGCTTAAAAGTATTTAACAGAAAGTGGTATAATCCCCTCTGTCTTTTAGAATGCTTAACATCAAATAAATTTATAATTTAAGTTACAGTGTAAAAGATTGGAAACATTGAAATCAATTAAGAAACTAGTGCAATATCTGAGGTCAAAGATGAGAAGGGACATAAGTAATTGGTAGAGGCAATGTTAAAAAGAAAATTAACAATAGCAACAACTTAGCATTATTTTTCAGAAACCTACTATGAACTCAGGATTATGTTATATATATATATAATTTCATTTGATCTTCTCAACAACCCTAGGAGGTACTATCACTATTCCCATTTTACAGATGAAAAATTTGGGGATTAAAGATGTTAAATAAATTTCACAAGTTCACACAGCTAGAAAACAATGGGGATAGGATTTGAATCTTGATATGACTCCAAATACTATGCCCATAACTATTTAGTGGTACAATCAATATGAGTAACAAGTAACTTCTTGAGGTGCAGGCCAAAAAGGAAGAAGTTGGGAAACTCACCAGGGTTTCCAGCTCAGTGAATTTGATGGGATTATGATAATCTAGTTCCCAAGACCGGGAACAGGAAGAAAAGCTAGTACAAGTGAGAGTTCTATATCCTGGAGGACATATCCAGTTGTTAGATGAGTTTATGCATTTAAAACTCAAAAGAGTTCTAGGATAGAAAGAGAGGTGTGGGACTTGTTAGTATAGGTGATGACTGAGGAAATGAGTGTGCATGGCCTTTTCTGGAAAAGCATGAAAGATTCAGTCAAGAGACTACTCCAATTTTGCTAACTTGGCGAAGAACAATGTGCTATAATTCCTAATATGGAGATTTCAGAAGCCAGGTAAAAGAAAATCAATAGTACCGTTTCCTCCTACTCTTGTCTATTGCCTGGAGTAAAAAGCACTGTAATCAGCAGTTTATTTGCCTCCATGATGCCAGATTGTCTTTGTGAGTAACTGGTTTACTAACCACTAGGTTTGTGGACTAATTTAGCTGATCATTTCAGTGCATGATAGAGATGCATGTCCTAACTTCAGGGAGGTAAGTGTGCTCTCATTCATTTCCTAAACATTTATTATGTACCAGGCATTTTGTAATGCACTATGAGTACAAATATGAATGACACACACTCTTCTAATTTCAAGGAGTTTACAGTTAATTGGGGGTACAAATAAATAAACAATCCATTACAGTTCATTACATACATTTAGTGATTTGTACAAGATGCAACAGACATGCAAAGACAGTATCCTTGGACTGAAAAATCAGGAAAGACTTCTCAGGGAAAGCAGTTCTTGAACTGAAATTTGAAGAATGAACAGGAGTTTTCCAGATGGCTGAATGGCATGCATGGCTGTTTTTCAAAAACACCTGCCACTGTAGAAGTGGATGGAGAGCTGCTTGATTCTGTACAAAGAATCAATACACATTTTGGGATAAAATACTGCAAACTTTTCCAATGTTAAATATAAAATTATTTTTATCCATTTATTCATAACTCACTTTATGTGGTATCAACTCCCTATGTTTCTGGATCATATCTGGTGTACTGGGGATACCAAATGTTCTTACTTGTCAGAGGCATGTGCACTTAGCTATCATTTTGGGGTTGTGGGAGAAGGATATGAGAAGAGGATAGAGAAAACAAAAACAGGAGGAAACAAAAAGGAAGAGCCAAAAGAGAAAAAAAAAAAAGGAATAAGAAGAGTTGGAGGAGTAGGAGGATGAAGAAAGAAGAGAAAGAGGACAAGAAACAAAAGCCCTCTCAGTTCAGGAAATCTCTGTATTTCACAACTAACTTCCATGATAAAGCTAGGAGTGGTGATGCATGGGCAGCCATCAGCCCAGAGGGGAAGCACAGCACCAAGCCTTGATTTCAAAGAACCGGCGGACTACACCCTCACGAATCTGCTTAGTCTTCACACCATAGACAATGGGGTTGAGCATTGGTGGCACCACCACATAAAGATTGGCCAGCAGGATATGGACGTGTCGAGGAATGTTACGTCCAAAGCGGTGGGTCAATAAGGTAAAGAAGGATGGAACATAAAACATAAGGATGACACAGAGGTGGGAGCCACAAGTGCTGAGAGCCTTGTGCCGGGCATCCTGGGAGGGCATATGAAACACCGCTCGGAGGATCAGGGAGTAAGACACAGTGATAAGGATGACATCTAAGATGACCTTGACAATGGGCACTGAGAAGCCATACCAGATGTTAATGGTGATGTCAGCACAAGCTAAGCGGGCCACTCCAATATGCTCACAGTAGGAATGGGGGATGATGTTGGTCCGGCAGAAGGGGAGCCGCTTCAGCAAGAAGATCACTGGGAAGATGATGCAGAAGCTTCGGGAAACAATGAACAGAGTAATCCTTCCCACAACAGGCCATGTTAGCACTGTTGTGTAATGTAGAGGGGCACAGATAGCCACAAAGCGGTCAAATGCCATAGCTAATAGGATGGCTGACTCCCCCACAAACATCACATGAACAAAGAAAACTTGGGTGACACAGGCATCAAAGGCAATTTCATGGGCATGGAGCCAAAAGATGGCTAGGGCCTTGGGTACAGTAGTGGTGGAAAGCAGGATGTCCGTGATGGCCAGCATGGAGAGGAAGTAGTACATGGGCTCATGAAGGTTACGTTCTGTGATGATGACCGTTACCAGGACACTGTTCCCCAAGACTGCAGTGATATACATGAGGCAGAGGGGTATGGACAGCCAACTGTGATACACCTCCAACCCAGGGATGCCAAGTAGGACAAAAACTGCAGGGTGGAAGATGGTAAGGTTGGTGTGAGTCATGACAAACTTTAGGGTCCTCTTTATAATGAGTTAGAAGCTGATGAGTCTGCTGAAAGTGATAGGAACGGAAAGCAGCACCTGTCAGTATGTGCAGAGTTCACAAAAGATAGCATGGTTCTGGAAAGGAGGTTACTGTCTGTGTGAAAAAGGACTTTCATTTCATTCGGTGGTTTCTGAGGGCTCCATCTCAGTCCTGCTGAGGTTCTCAGCAGGAGAGTTATAGGCCAATCTAGGAAAGAGTCAAGGGTGAGAAGAGAGGAAAGTCACAGGCACAAAGAGGCACATCCAAAGTCTTATGGAAAGTACCTCCCAGAGCCCTAACAGAATATCCAGATGAGCAAGACGAAAGAGCAGAAGAGAAGAGAAGGATCATGGGGCCATGGTGCGTGGGAGGGAACACATACAGTAGGTAAGAATACAGTTCTGAAGCCAGACTTCCTGGGTTAATTTCCCAGCTCTTCCCTGACTCGCTGGATGGTCATGGGTGAGTTACTTTACTTCTGTATGCCCCTGTCTTTTAATTTGTAAGATGTGGATAACAATAAACTCCATGAAGTAATTGGGAAGATTAAATGAGTCAATTCATATAAGTGCTATTTTTAGAAGAGAAGGTTACCATTATTGCTGTTATTATTATTTATAAACCTGTTTGGCCACCATCCTATTGTATTTTTTCCAATAGTCAAAATACCTTAATGAATATTCAGCAACATTAAAGTTTAATTTTTATCCGAATATGACCAAAGGGAACCCCCTTTTCTGGGAACAAAGAAGAGGGAAAGGAATGAGCAAAGTGCCCAAGAAGTGAAAAATACCTTGAGAACAGATGTTTCAGATGGATCTGGCATCTTAGAGCCAAGGCCTGAGGGCTTTGAGTGGTGCACCAGGCAGGTCCACCAGTGTTGAATTTAGCTTGGGTCTGAGCTACCTGGCAGACTTCCCTCATATGCTTTGAAAACATCCATGTATCTCAGCAGAAACAAAGAGAGCATCTCCATCATTTATAGAATCCCCAAGGACATGGTGGAATGATGAGACTCACAGCTTCAGCTATAGAACCAAGGAGACCTGGAGATCATAGGGAAGATTCGATCCATATTAAGGAGAAATGGAGTCACTCTTCCATTCTCTGCTTTCTCTTTTTCTTCCTAGTGTCTTTTCGTCCTGTAAGTCCCACCCAACCCTATTTTTTTGGTTATGCCCATTCCCTCTTTAGGGGAAGGCCTATTATGTATTTATCAAATCTTAATTTTGAAAGACTCTCCAAATATCATGACAACATTAAAAGTGCATCCACAACCCACATCAGATTTAGTTAGATAAATATATAGCAGTTGAGTTACTTTTTGCCCAGTCGTATTATCTAAAATTTATCTGTCCTTTACAGATACTTCTACACACATACACACACACATGCACACACATACACACACACTCCTGGCAATCTGGCTCCCAGCCCCCATCAATGCTCTTAAAATCACCTACTACATCACAGTATCAGCTGGAAGATTGAAAAAAATAGTAGAGAAAAGCTAAAAACTTCACTTAAAATTTCATTTTGCCATTTTCCTCATGTTTTTGTTTTTTTTTTGCCACACTTAGATTCCATAATCCAATAAATACACAGGCTCTACACACTAGAGCCATATCCATAATGGATAAAACAGCCTGCCCCCTACCCCTGGTTATAAGAGTAGCCTCTGTTCATAACACAGTATATGGAAGCATTCATTGTGAAACATGTCACAAGAAATTTATTTCTAATAATATATGTTACCAAAATTTGTAAATGGTTTACACTCTTAATAAATTGGAACAAATTCAGATTCATACCTCTAATAACCTTCTTCTTGTTCACATGCACTTAAAGCCAGCATGTAATAAGGGCCAGTGACACTGCCCTCTACAGCTAACAACAGCTCCACCTGAAGCTGGGCTGTGAGCCCCGGCAACGGAGTAGGCTGCAGCCCCTGCTGCAGTGGGCTGCTATAGGCTACAGTGAGTGGCCGGCAGCCAGCATGAGTGGCCAGCAGCCAGCGTGAGCTGCCAATAGCTGTGGTGAGAGACCAGCCAGAGGCCAGCGACAGATCAGCCGCATCCGGGAAGAGCGCAATGACGATACCAACATGGGCCAGTGAAACAACGTCCTCTGCAACTAGACTGAAGAACAAAAAAGACAGCAACTTGTCTGTTCCCCTTCCCCAATTCCCCAATGCTGTTCCCCTCCCCCAATTCCCCAATAAAATCTTTAAAAAAAAAAGCATGTAAAATGTTTTTATAATCTAAAACCAGTGTTATCTACACTGCAGAGGCACTGAGATACCCTTCAAAGTGACTCACATTTTTAAATAAATAAACACCTCAACAAACATGTCCACCCACCCATTTGTTTCACTCCACATAAACATTTTGGGTATCTTGTCAAAATTTAAGTGGCAATGTGTCACATGTAAATATCATCTGCCATATTCTTACGATGTGATGGCAAAATGTGGAGAACACCCAATTCAAGGCACAACTTCTTCTCCCAATATCTATATCTGTTCTGCAAAATGCAGGATGGAAGACAGAATGAGAAGGATTTTGTTTCCAGTTTAGACCTACATGACATCCAGATTACCAAAAGGAAGTTTCCTCAAGAGTCCTCACTATGGGACTATGGAATTCACAGCACTAAGCACAGAGTTTGGCATATTTAAAGTATTTAGGAAATAAAAAATGAACCATGGAATTAGTGAATTGATACTTTGCAAGTAGATTTGTTTGTTGCACTAAGGTAGTGATCAAACCTGAGCCATTTTCATGAATAGCCCCCAGTGATAGCCCCTGCCCTGATACAGTCGGATTCTGACTACTCTGTCTACTGAACTCAAACACTTTATTAAGAAGTCTCTCTTCCCCTCCACATTCTCTTGGTGCTTTTCCTGACCCAATTCTGCATTCCCATTTCTTTCTCTAACCAATGTTCACCTGCTAGTCCCATTGACATCTCCGCCAGTGCCCATGCTCCTCACACTATTCTCTGTCATGCTGCATCCCTCTTTCATCTTTTGTCACACTGACCCTTGTCTTTCTCCCAACTCCAATCTTTGTCCTTTTTTCTCTCTCCCAACTCGTCTTTGTTCTTTACAGATACTTCTACACACACACACACACACACACACACACACACACACATTCCTGCCAATCCCGCCCCCTGTCACCATCAGTGCCCTTAAACTCACCTACTACATCACAGTGTCAGCTGAAGGACTGAGAAAATGGTAGAAAAAAGCTAAAAACTGTGCTTTTTCTGAAAGAAGAAGAATAAGAAAAAAAGAGAAAACTAGACTGATCATGTTGGCATGAGGGTTATCACTATTTCTGCCCCATACAGGGTGCTTATATCTAGAGACAGAGAAGCCATATGTTTCCTTCTTCTGGGAGCAGTGCTAGAGAGTCACCCCTGGGATCACTGAGCATGGGGTCAATGAACCAAAGGAGAAATGAAAACTCTTTCTCTAATGTCAAGAGAGAACACTAACTCTAAAAGTAATTAGTAGCTCCAGAGAGAAAGCAAGTAAAACATTTGAAAACATAGCATAAGAGCAGTGACAAAAATCCCAGCAATAAAATAATAATGTAATAGCAGCCAACATTTATTGAGCTCTTACTACATCCCTGTCACTGTGTTAGGGTTTAACATAAATTCTCTCATTTAATTCTCAGAAAGACCCAATGAGATATGCACTATTATTATTCTCATTTGGCAGATGAGAAAATAGAAGCTTATAGAGACTAAGTAGTTGATAAGGAGAGAAGACAAAAGCCCTCAGGTGAACATGTCAAAGTATTCCTACTCAGTTCAGAAACACAGATTAAGGGATCATTTTAAAACAAACCTGAAGGCTCAATCACTAAAATTCAAGGAAAAAAAGGGACAGAATAAATAAAAGATTGGTTAAAATTTTCACACCATTAAAAACAAATTTTACATTGTGTGAGCACTTAATTAAAGTATTCTAAGATTCTAACATTATTGGGAGGAGGGTAATTGTTCACAATTCATCTTATAACATTTAGAGCAAAGACGTTACTAGAAACCCAATGAGAAAAAAAAAAATACATCAACCTAGCTATCCCACTCTTAGGTATTTATCCAAGAGAAATGAAAACATAAGTCCACAAAAGCCCTGTACACAAATATTTACAGCAGCTTAATTCATAGTAGCCAAAAACTGGAAAAAAAAAAACCTCAAATGTCCAACCAAAAGAAGAATGGATCAACAAATTGTGATATATTTATACAACGGAATACTATTCAGCAATAAAAATTTAAAAACTACTAAAACATTCAACAATTTTACTAACCACTGTCACCCCAATAAATTTAATAAAAAATTTTAAAAGCATTCAACAATACAAATTAAACTTAACGTTATTATGTTTGTAAAAGAAGCCAGATACAAAAACCGGCCTACTGTATGATTCTATTTATATGAGGTTTTACAACAGACAAAAACTATCTGTGGTGATAGAAATCAGAATAGTGATTACCTCTGTGGTGGGAGAAAGCACAAGATAGTTTCTTTGATGGAAATATTTTATATATTGAGAGGAGTGTGTTACATAGGTGTCTGTATTTGTCAAAAGAAAGACGTTTTTTAGGAGCATCAGGAAGGAATAAAGATCAATGAAAGGAATGGAAATATGGGTAAATTCTTCTAATAAGCTTTTTTTTTTTTTTTTTGAGGACAGCATCACTGGCCCTCATATGTGGGACCCGAACCAGGGCCGCTGGCTTCCCAAGCCAGTGCTTAACCACCACGCCACTCGGCCGGCCCCTAATAGCTTTTATATCACATGAAATGATTATAACAAAAATTGTAACACCACCTGATATTCAAGATAATGATATTTAAAAGTAAAAATAGTATAGGAAACTAAATGAAACTAAGATTACCACACCTAACTAAAAGTGATACAATGTTGATACCAGTGGACTATGGGTCACATTTTTTTAACAGAACGAACACAAACAAAACTACACAAACCATACACTCAAAAACCCTATAAATAAATCAAGAAGGAATCCTAAAAATGTTCAAATAACCAACAGAAAAGCTAGGAAACAGAAACAGAGGGATGAGACATAGAAGAAATAAACAGAAAACAAATAAAAAATGGCAGACTTAACCCCTAACATATTAATAATTACCTTAATATAAATGGTCTAAATATACCAATTAAAGAAACAAAGATTGTGTTTACAAAATAATAACCTAACTATAGGGAAGAGATCCAACATGGTGGAGTAGATAAACATTGTGCCTGCATTCTTCTCTGAGCACATTAAAATTACAACTAAATTATAGAACAATCAACCTGGAAAACCATCTGAAGTCTAGCCAAACAGAAGTGCTATAACTACAAATATAAAAAAGAAGCCACACTGAGATTGGTAGGAAGGGCAGAGACGCGAAACAGGCCCCACACCTGCGTGTGGTGGTTGAGAATAAGGAGGGTTATCTCAGCCGCTTTTGTTCTCCCTGGAGGAGCAAAGGGTCCCCAGCCTCCCACATCAGGTTCCCCAGCCCAGAGTATTGGTACCGAGAAGAGGAGCCCCAACAACATCTGGCTATGAAAAACAGTGGGGATTCTGACTGTTCAAGTAGGCTGGAAGGCTACAGGAAAACCAGACATCCCCTTAAACGGCCCGTGCACAGACTCATTGACCCACAGGCACTTACCTTGGGCTCCGGCAGAGGGGCAGTGTCTCAGAGACCTCGGAGACATAAGAGGGTGCAGACTGAGGTGTGTGACTTTGCAGGGAGTACTGGAGCACAGTCAGCATTTTCCAGGGAAGGGTCCACCTTCTGTGCAGCCGGCAAACAGGAGCCATCTTTCCTGTGTTGAGCCCGCCCCTTCCGGCCAAATCTGAATCTGATTGGCCTGGTGAGCTCTGCTGCTCCACCCTGCTGACTCACTAGGATCCTATCCCACCCAACTAGTGCTGGAGACACTTTGTGTGCTAGCAGCCAGCCCTGCTGGCTTTGCACTCTTTCTTGGAAAACTATCAGAGTCTGGCAGGCCCTAGACGGACAGCAACTAGCCTCGGTGTACTCTGAGACTTTTGCTGAATCACTCCAGGCTCAGCACTAGCACCAAACCAAACTTTACATTAACCTGGTACCAGAATTCTTCCCACTTGAGAGACTCCCTGAGGCTCTGCCTCACCCCACTCGCATACCACTCAAGGATTGATCAGTGGCTCAGCCTTAAGGGAGCCAGCAGGTGGCAGTAGGCTTCAAGATGTCCTGGCTTTTTGCGGAGCTACCGCAGACCCACTACTGGTGTCAGGCATCCTCAGTTTGCAGTGTGGCGTCTCCCACTGTGTCGAGGTCCAACACAGGCAGCAAACAACTGCAGATCGCTTTCTGGTAGTTCCTACCAGGCAGTCCCCAGTTACAAGCAGTGGCTGACCTGGGCCTGCATCAGAGCCCCTTCCAAGATGCCCCAGAACCAACATACTTGGAAGATGGCTCAGACCAAAGCAGAGCACTGCCCAATTAGTCCCACAAGTGGCACACAAAAAAGGTGGTCTCAACAGGCACCAAATCCCACTCAGTGGAATAAGCCTCCACACAACAGCACATAAGCTGGAGATGTGGCCAAACCCCACAACCAGTCAACCTAAGAGTCAATCCCACTCATTGATGTGCCAAGAGCAATCAAGGCTCAACTATAATGGGAGAGTACACACAACCCACACAAGGGACACACATGGAGCACCAGGCGCAAGTGAAGAGGAAGGCTGTGCCACTGGGCCCAATAGGACACCTACTACATAAGGCCACCTGGCCAATACTGGAAGACATAGCAGATCTACCTAGTGCATAGAAACAAACACAGAGAGGCAGCCAAAATGAGGAAGCAAAGAAATGCATCCCAGGGCCGGCCGAGTGGCTCAGTTGGCTAAGAACTCACTCGAGTGTGAGCTGAGCTCTGAGCAACAGTAGTTCGATGCCCAGCCCGCGCTGAGCTGCCAAAAGGTGGCAGGATGGCTCAGCTTAAAAAAAAAAAAATGCATCCGAAGTGAAAGTAAAGGAGAAAACAACAGAAAAAAGAACTAAATGCAATAAAAACAAGCAACTTACCAGAGACAGTATTCAAAACAATGATTATAAGGATGCTCAAGGAACTTAATGAGAACTTCAACAAAGAGGTAGCAAGCATTAAAAGGGACATAAAAACCATAAAAAGGAACCAGTCAGAAGTGAAGAATATAATAACTGAAATGAAAAATGCACTAAAAGGAATCACCAGGAGACTAGATAAAGCAGAGGATTGAATCAGTGATCTGGAAGACAAGGTAACAGAAAAAAACTAATAAAAACAGCAATGAAAAAAAGAATTTAAAAAATGAGGATAGTTTAAGAGACCTCTGGGACAACATCAAGCATAACAACATTGCATCATAGGGGTACCAGAAGGAGAAGAGAGAAATCAAGAGATTGAGGACTTATATGAAGGAATAATGACTGAAAACTTTTCTAACCTAGTGAAGGAAATAGACATACAAGTCCAGGAAGCACAGAGAGTCCCAAACTGGATGAACATAAACAGGCCCATACCTAGACACATTATAATTAAAATGGCAAAGGTTGAAGACAAAGAGAGAATACTAAAAGCAGCTAGAGAAAGGCAACTATATAGTAATTTATAAGGGATCTCCCATAAGACTGTCTGCTCATTTCTCAACAGAAACTTTGCAGGCCAGAAGGGATTGGCACAAAATATTCAAAGTGATGAAAATCAAGGACCTACAATCAAGACTACTTTATCCAGGAAGGCTATCATTTAAAATCGAAGGACAGATAAAGAGCTTCCCAGACAAGAAAAAGCTAAAGGAGTTAATCAACATGGATTTCTTTAAGATGGGAAAAAATTAAAATTATGAATAATAAAATGGCAATAGCTACATATCGATCAACAATTACTTTCAATATAAATGAATTAAATGCTCCAATCAAAAGACCTAAGAAGACTGAATGGATAAGAAAAGAAAACCCTTATATATACTGCCTACAAGAAATGCATTTCAGATTAAACAACACACACCCACAGAAAGTAAAAGGATAGAGAAAGACATTTCATGAAAATGGAAACAACAACAAAAAGCTGGGGTAGCAATTCTTACATTACACAAAATAGGAAAGACTTTAAAGGAAAAGTAAAAAAGGTAAAAAAGGAAAGACTTTAAAACAAAGGCTATAAGAAGAGACAATGAAGTACCCAGTAATCCCACTTCAGGGTATTTATTCGAAGAAACCCAAAATGCTACTTGGAGGGGATGTGTGCATCCATATGTTCATTGCAGCATTGCTTACAATGAATAAGATGTGGGGGCAGCCTTGGCGTCTGTCAAAGGATGAATGAATAAAGTAGGTGGTACATGTATGCAATGGAATATTGCTTGGCCATGGAAGAGGATGAGTTCTTGCCACCTGCAGTGGCATGGATGCACCTGGAGGATGTTAGGCTCGATGGAGTATATCAGACAGAGAAAGACAGATGCAATGTGATTTTGCTTATATGTGGAATCTAAGAACAAAATTAACAAACAAAATAGAAACAAACTCATAGATACAGAAAATATTTTGATAGTTGCCAGATGAGAGGAGGGTTGGGGATGTGGGTGTAAAAAAGGAAAGGGATTAAGAAGTACAAAGTGGTTGTTACAAAGTAGTTATGGGGATGTAGGGTATAGCATAAGGAATATAGTCAATAATAGTGTAATAACTGTGTATAGTGTCAGATGGTACTAGATTTGTTGGAGTGATAGATGGGAGGGGGTTGGGAGCAGGATGAAAAAAGTGAAGGAATTAAAAAATACAAATTGGTAGTTACAAAATAGTTATGGGGAGGTAAAGTAAAGCATATGGAATATAGTCAATGATATGGTAATAACTATGTATAGTGCTAGGTGGGTACTAGACTAGTCAGGGGGATCACTTCTTAAATTATATAAATGTCTAACCACTATGCTGTACACCTGAAATTAATATAAAATAATATTGAATGCCAACTGTGATTGAAAAATTTAAAGGGGAACAGGATGGAAAGGGAATAAGAGGTCCTAATTTCCAGGTATAAAACAAATAGGTCCTGGGGATGTAATGTACAGTATAGGGAATACAGTCAATAATATTGTGATAGCATAATACAGTGTTAGATGGTTGGTGGACTTATCATGGTGATCACTTCTTTAGGTATATAAATGTTGAATAACTATGGTGTATGCCTGAAACTAATATAATATTATATGGTAGCTATATGTTTAATAAAAATCTTTAAAAAAATAACCCAACTATATGCTGTTTACAGAAAATGCACTTCAAATTCAATGACATAAATAGGTTGAAAATAAAAGAATGGAAATTATATGTATATATATGTATGTATACATACTGTAAAATATATGTACTGTAAAATATGTATATATATCCTGAAAACATTTATCAAAAAAAGCAGGAGCTGCTATATTAGTCTCAGATAAAGTAGACTTCAAAGCAAAGAAAATTACTAAGAACAAAGACACACAATACATAATGGTGAAAGGATGATTCACCAGGAAGATATAATGATCCTAAGATGTACACACTAAACAGAGCCTCAAAACACATGAAAGAACTGAAAGGAAAAATAGATTGATGACAATTATAATTTAAAACTTCAATAGCCCCCTTAGTGTTAAAGCTCTAACTCAGCAACTGATAGAACTTCTAGACAGTATATCAACAAGGATTTGGAAACACCAACCAACACCATCAATCAACAGGACCTGGTTAACATATAGAAGACAACACCAAACAACAGCAGAATATATATATATTTTTTCCAAGCACCAATGGACATTTACCAAGATAGACCTTGTTCTGGATCATAAAACAAACTTCAGCAAAAAAATTTTTAAGGCAGAGGTCTCATATATATCATTCTACATACATTACAATTATACTCATATAATTTTAACCAACGCTTGAAAAAATGAAGTATACAGTTTTGTCTTTTTTCTATGTAGCTGATATAGTAAAAACATAGAAATATGCATACCAAAATATTAACAATGAGTATACTCTCTAAGAGGTGATATCAGGAGTACTGTTTATTTTTCCATTTGTTTATTTCTACATTCTAATTTTTTCTAAAAGAGTAAATGAGTTGTATTACAAAAATCTTGAAGTTTTTATTTTAGAATCACAAGTGTATTCAACTGAACTTTATTATTAATCCAGTCTATTTTTTTAAAGTTTCCTTTAACGTGTGTGGTGATCCATTTGTTAAGTCAAAGTATGATGGCATAGGGCTGGCCGAGTGACGCGTTGGTTAAGAGCTGGCTTGGGACGCCAGCAGCTCTGGTTCAGATCCCACATGTGAGGGCCAGTGACACTGCCTTCTACAGTTAAGACGGTGAACAACAGCTCCACCTGGAGCTGGGCTGCTGTGAGTCCCCAGGATGGCATAGCTGCAGTCCCTGCTGCAGTGGGCTGCCATGGGCTACAGTGAGTGGCCGGCAGCCAGCGTGAGTGGCCAAGAGCCATTGTGAGCAGTCGTCCAGAGGCCGGCCACCAATCTGTCTCACCTGAGAAGAGTGCAATGATGATACCAACATGGGCCAGTGAAGCAATGTCCTCCACAACTAGACTGAAGCACAAAAGGACAGCAGCTTGTCTGTTCCCCTTCCCTGGTTCCCCAATACTGTTTCCCTCCCCCAATTCCCCAATAAAATCTTTAAAAAAAAAAGTATGATGGCATAGTTATATTATTATAACTACTGACTTGTTCACATTATTTGAGTTACTTTTATTACTTATAATACAGTGCTATCAAAATGGGCATTTTTCCCACTTAATATTGTTATTTATTGTAGAAACTAGAAAATGTTCCCTGGGTCACAAACATAAAAAATATTAAAGATAAAAGTTTCAAAACATACTACATTTTGGAGGACTCAACTTTTTTTTTTAAGGAAAATGGAACTAGTTGCAATGCCATTAATATTTTATTTAAATTAAGCACCAAGTAAGAGCAACACTGTCATGTTTGAATGCAAAAAAGGAACATGTTTGCATCATTGGAATTTATTGGTTTACATAGGAAAAAGTGGGAGAAATAAAATACTATAAGTTAGTAATTGTTGTGAATTCTTTTGTTGGGATTATGATGGTTCTATTTTCATCTTATTTAATTTTTCTATATTTCTAAGCATTCCATAAAAATTAAAATACACATTTCTAAAATAATGTCAACAATTCTTAAAAAGCATGATGTTTAGTTTTATCTGTCAGTGTGACTGGGCTAAGGAATGCCCAGATAGATGGTAAAACATTATTTCTGGTTGTGTCTGTGAGGGTACCTTTAAAGAGATTAAAATTTGAATCAGTAGACTGAATAAAAAAGATTGAGTGGGCAAAGCAAGTGGACATCATCGAATCCAGTTAAAAGCCTGAATAGAACAAAAAGGCAGAGGAAGTACAAATTTGTACTGTTTGAGCTGAGACATCCATCTTCTCATGTCATACATGCAAAAATAAATTTCAAATGGATTAAAAGAATTAAATGTAAAAAAGTCTATACACTATGAATAGAAAACATAAGAGGTCTGACAATTAAGTTCAAGAACTTGACACTATGCGCTTACATTAGCAGCACTGTACAAACAGCTCAGTAAGGTTTCATAACCTTGGTATATCAGTGCCTCACAGCTGTGTTTATGTCTATGTGTGGCGGTGTCTTGATGAGTGTTGTTGTTGCATATTTGTTGCGTTCATTATTGTTGTTGTGTGTTTTTGTGTGCCATTGCAAGAATGTCCGAGGTTGAATTAGAGTAACGAACAAACATTCAATTTCCTGTTAAACTTGGCAAGAGTGGTAGTGAAATCAGAGACATGTCAGTCCAAGTTTATGGGGATGATGCCATGAAGAAAATGGCAATGTACAAATGGATTAAACGGTTTTTCTGAGTGGAGAGAACGTGTCACTGATGAAGAGAGGTCAGTGCTGCCAGTAACAAGCAGAACTGAGGAAAACATTTCGTCGAATTGTGCATCAAAATCATCGGCTAACTGTGAGAAGCATAGCCGACCAAGTAAACATCTATAGAGAAACAATTAGGAAAATCTTAACTGAAAACCTTGGCATGAGAAAAGTGTGTGTAAAAATGGTCCCAAAGGAGCTCACTGATGAACAAAAGCAAAGGAGAGTAGAAGTTTGCCAAGAGTCTTTGGAGAGGCAAGACGATGTTTTAAGCTATGTTATCACTGGTGGTGAAACATGGGTGTACCAATACAACCCTGAAACAAAGCATCAAAGTGCCCAATGGAAGTCAGCCAATTCTCCACAACCAAAAACATTTTGTCAGTCCAAATCAAGAGTCAAAATGATGTTGCTAAACTTTTTTGATATCAGAAGGATTATTCATTATGAATTTGTATCAAATGGGCACACAGGTAACCAAGTTTGCCATTTGGAAGTACTAAAAAGGCTGTATGA
This sequence comes from Aselliscus stoliczkanus, assembly GCA_033961575.1. Classification (NCBI taxonomy): domain Eukaryota; kingdom Metazoa; phylum Chordata; class Mammalia; order Chiroptera; family Hipposideridae; genus Aselliscus; species Aselliscus stoliczkanus. The sequence goes on from CM066736.1 coordinate 91,268,501, forward strand.
GAAAGTTAGATGAAGACAATGTGAAATTTTCTCCAACAATTCATGGCTATTGCATCACAACAATGTACCAGCTCACAAAGCACTGTCTGTGAGGGAGTTTTTAATTAGTAAACAAATAACTGTATTGGAACATGATCCCTAATCACGTGATCTGGCCCCCAATGACTTCTTTCTTTACCCAAAGATAAAGAAAATATTGAAAGAAGACATTTTGATGACATTCAGGACATCAAGGATAATACAATGACTGCTCTGATGGCCGTTTCAGAAAAAAAGAGTTCCAAAATTGCTTTGAAGGGTGGACTAGGTGCTGGCATTAGTGCATAGCTTCCCAAGGGGAGTACTTTGAAAGTGACTGTAGTAATATTCAGCAATGAGGTACACAGCACTTTTTCTAGGATGAGTTCATGAACCTAATTGTCAGAACTCATATAATACTTCTTACAGTCTCAGGATAGGAAAGGACTTAGTAAATAATACACAAAAATCCCATGGCCTACATGGGCTTTTTATTAAAATTCAAATTTTCTGTAAAGCAAATGACACCATAAACAAAATTAAAAGATAATTAATAAACTGGAAGGTTATATTTCCAACATAAAGCATTAGTATCCAGAATATATAGAGAAGAGCTATGAAAACGGATGAAGGAAATGATCAGACAACTTATAGAAGAGGAAATCTAAATGACCAGTAATTACATGAAAGATGTAAATTAAAATAATGAGCTAATACTTTCTTATTAATCAGATTCACAAAAAAATGTAAGTCTGATAATATAAAGAATTGTCAAGAAAATTAAAAAACAGGATCTCTCATAAACTACTAGTGGGAATATAAACAGGACCAACTATTTTAAAGAGCAATTTGACAATATCTGCTAACAGTGAAAATGTGCATATTTATGAGCCATACATCCACTTCTAGATGTATGCTCTAGAGAAGCTTTCATATATATGTGAAAATGGAGGCATATGTAAAGATGTTAACAGTGGTATGCATAACAAAAAAACACACAAATAATTTTAAGTACATCATTAGATAAGTAAATATGATTTGGCATAATCACATGCTGTAAAACTATCTGGCAATTTAAAGGAATGATAAAGATCTGTATTCCTGCATAAATAGAACTAAAACATAATTCTCTGTATATAGTAGGAAGTTAGTAAATAATTAGAATCACTAACTAGCAAAAGCATTAAAACCTGAATTAGAAAGAGACACTAAATTCATAATTATTGTCTCTAAGGTGAAAATGGAACAATATAACAATAGAGGAGATAAAAGAGACTTTAGTTTTATCTGTACATTTTACTGCCTTTATTTAAAAAGGACTAAAACAAGTGGGACAAAATATTGATAATTGTCTATTCTGGATATGCATTTGTTTTTATTCTTTGAACTTTTATATACATATATATTAGCCAATTCTCAAATAAAAGTATGACAAAAAATACAAAGAAGTATATTAGAGACAAGGCTTATCAGTATGAGGCTGTTGCAATATTTTAAGGTTGTGGGATGTAAAATAAGACATACTCCATTGGGGACAGAGAGAAGAGATACATTAGCTCTTAAGGAGATGGGCCTCGGTGGCTGTTTGAATTTAATGATAAGGGAGGTTGTTTTCCCATTCATAATACTGTGCTTGGCATGTAATGAGTTAATAATGTTTGTTAAATTCTGTGGATGACATTAGTACTTTTTCTGGTTATAAGAGTCATCCATATAATGTGCGCTTAAAGGAAGGGAGGTAATGATGGGAAAAGATAAAGGTACTATCTATTATCCCAGAAAAGAACTTTAGGGGATTAATTTCTTGAAAGGTGGCCCCAACAAAGATAGTCAGTTCAGGAGACCCTTCTATATGCTAGAGAACCTTTAGAGGAATGTACTCATCTTCTGCAGGAAAGTCTTTCAAAGACCATCTCAGCACTGATCTCCTTTGCCAATATTGATCAGAGAGGCTTGGCCCACAAAATGCCTCCTTCATGCTTCACAATGAAGGAAAAGAATGATTGGATAAGTTAAGGGGTTTCAGGGTCCTAATCCAATCTTACTGTCTTACAGAGTTGTCTAGGAGACAAGGATGGAAACTGTGACCTCATCATTCAGAATACTAGAGTCACTGCCGTATATGGCCAAAGATGGAATCAGTCAAAGGACTAACTCAGATGCAGAGGAAGGGAAAATGGAGAACAGCAGATAAATATTATAGGAGAATTGATAAAAACTAGGTCCAATCTACTCCATACCCCTACCAGTACCTGACTTCCACTAGATCCTATTATAATAGAGGGAGAACAGTTCCTCTCCCAAATCTACAACCTCAGTGCCAGAAATGTCCTAGGGATTGGGGACTCACAGAGCCCCTAGAGCTTTTTGGAATATTAAGGACATTCTCATGGAAGGACTGGTGAGCCTCAGGTAGCAGGGTAAGTGAAGTTAGAAGACCTAGAAGACAGATGGAGTGGCAAGTTCCATGACTTCTACATCTCCATAAGATAGTGCCAGCTGATCTTACCTTGGGGTTATGGAGTCCCTCTGCCCCTCCAGAAACTGAGGGAAAGTGAATCCTAGGTTACTGTGGTGCTACTGGTCACAGAGTAGTCTCCTACTGGCCTGAGAATTGAGACTTAACAATTGAGAATTTGCCTTAGGAGGTTTCTAGAAGAGGATTCAGTGTTGAGTGGCACCACTAGGGCCCAAGATTTTCTAACCTGTAATCTAGTGTGTAAATGGATAATCTACTCTTACATGTTGTTGCTCATTGGTCATTGTAAGCAGAAAATCTATAGACCCACACGGACACAAGCTGATGTTTCAGGACCCTATTCTACAACAAATGTTGCTGGTAGCTGCACTAGCCAAAGAAGTCAGAAAATCCGGGTCAGTTCCCAAACAGAGCTTTCTCTTATCCAAATTCCAGTTCAGAAGCAAATGAGAGGTCCAGTGGGCCTCTCCTCCTCCTCCCATTCACCTCTACTCACCACAGAGGGCTGGCACCCCCCTCTGAGGAACAGACTCTGGGATATAGCTCCCCAATGTCACAGGCGTATTGTCAGATCCCCTACTCTAATGGCCAGTATTACAGAGAAAAGACCACCCAAGTCATCAATATGTGTTCAGGAACCTCCTTAATGTTGGGCTGGGGCCTGGGAGACAAACAAAGAAACTTTTCTAGAGGCCAAGTCAGTAGTATCTCCCAGTACACCCTGGATTACTGGAGAGTGGGAAATGCAGAATACATCACATTTGCAGGAACTTAATGACTTCAATTCTGTTGGGCTTAAAGTGTATGTGATTTATCTTATGAACAATCTTTGTACAAACAGTGCTCAGAATAGGCGTATGTCAGCCAAAAGTCCTATTAGTGTTCTCTTGAGGTCATTTGGATGTAATGACATTCAAGAGCATTTTTTCCCAACCCTTTCCTTCACGGCTCTCAACCCACCGCTCCCAACTCCCAAGCGCTCCTGCCCCGCTTCAACAGATGAGAGAGCTCACCATCTACTGCCAACTCATTGCAGCTCTTTCTACATCGCCCCATTCAGCAACCCTAGGATAGATAGCCTGCCAATCTCAGGCTCCTGAACCCCTCCTCCCAAAAACAGGGGCCTTTTGCCCCAGCTATCCTAGAAAACTAGTCATGTGCTAAATCTCAGTGGGAATATTTCAAGTAGTGGCTAAGAGCAAAGATGCTAGAGCAAGACTAAGTTAATATCCTAACTGCTATTTACTGGTTGCATAACCTTGGGCAAGTTACTTCATCTCTTTGTGCCTTAGTTCTTTGTCTGTACAAAGATGGGAGGAGGAATTCTACCTACTGCAGATGCTTGGTGTGAGGATAGGGCTTAGAGCAGGGCCTGCACATAAGAAACTCCAGAGGACTGTAGCCGTTCTTCTCATTCAGAGTAGACTTCCCTGGCACCCCCAGGAGGGCAGAGAGGCTCCTTTCTCTGTGCTTCCACCATACCTGGTACTGACCTGGGTTAACCCAGTTACTTTATGCATCACTGTGTCCACTGGACTGTGAGCTCCTGGAGCCACTGGAGGGAAGCAGGGTCTTGTTATTGCCATTGTATTCTCACCACATGGCATGGGGCCAGGCACAGAAGAGGTTCAATCAGTTCTGCTATAAAGCTAGTTTGGAAATGCAGATTTGATCCAATCAATTGATATACTAGGGAAATGAGCATAATGTGAATTTCGTGTTTGCTTATGTGTGATTCCATCTGTGAGAAACTAGGTGAACGCGGAAAACTCAGCCAACTGAACTGAGCTGCGTAGGAAATCCCAGCATGCACACACACGCACACACTCAAACATCTACCCGCTGCCTCAATTCACTGCTTGTGTTTCAAGCTACACACACCCATCTCTGGTGTTACAACATTTCACCTGATTTCAGATTAGTTCTCTTTATACCTTTTCACAATTCACAAGCTGCTTCCAACATTCATTTCCACAAGGAAAACTCCAGGTCTTTTACATGGTGAAGTGTCATATTTACTGGTGTGTTTATGTATGTTCTATTTAACATGAGCTACCATTTTTATTAGGTTCCTATCCTTTTTAATATGTGTCACTGATGAAGGTTTTAAATGTTGTGCTCCACTCCCATTATTCCTGTCAGCCCTGGGTTTTTAATTGCATCATCTTGCATAGTGTAGAGATTTTTAGGATATGCCTTGTTATAGCAGAAAGAATCCTACACAGTGGGCTTATGGTTGATGGCGAATGATTCTTTCTTTCTCATCTCCATGGATACCTAAGGCTCCTGAAACTGTAGGAGCCCCTGTTAGTCAGCAAACACTGTTTTGGTTCTGTGACATAGTTAAAAGCAATGAGTATTTGTTTATTCATAGACAACTACATGTCAGACATTGTGATGAGCAGTAGAGATACTGTGGCTAATAAGAAGCACTGCCTGTGACTGTGTCAGCCTAGTGGGTGGGGGAGCGAGACAAGTAAATACAATAGAGGGGACAGATGATATTAAAGAATAAAGCAAGGTCTTCTCTCCAGGCTTCAGGGAGTCAACAAAGACCTCCCAGAGGAAGCGTTCCTCTTAACCAGACCTTTGCACTCCCGTAAGTCAGTCTCTTTCCATATTGCCCCGTCTGCCTCCTTATTCTATTTCCTGAGTTACCAGGCCTACCAGCACTGAGCAAAAGACAGAACAGGTAAGAGTTAATATGGCCCAGGTGGGAGGGGTAAGGGCCCTGAGGGAAGCAGGTAGAACAGCCACTTAAAGGGTCCCAAGGGCACTGGTCAAGGCAGAAAAACTGCCAACACACTCAGGATCTTTCCCCCATCAAGTCTTCTGCTGGTGCCTCCTCCCTCCTTCGCGTATCCACTCAACATTTGCTCAGCTTCTGCCATAGGCTACATTCCGGGAGGAATCGGTCCTATCACTGCTACTCTGGGCTGAGCTCCATTTCCTCCCCTTCTGTCACCTCCACACCCTCTAGCGCACGAGGAATGAAACTCTAGTGGAACTCCCTTCTGGATTGTGAAGAAAGAATAAAGAGAAGTTCCTTTTTTGGCTGCCATCTCTCTTTCTCTGTTGCTTCCCAGGCCCAACTTCAACTCTCCAGCCAGTGTTCAAGTTCACTATTTCAGCATGGAGTTAAATATAACGTAAGCACCTCAAAAATCGACCAGGTTTTCTCCTGTCACATCAGGCTTTCAGCTTCACTCCAAGTCCCATCGGCCGCCTCCTCCTGTTTCTCTTGTTCTCTCTACTTCCCTTTCTTTGTAGAGAATTGGTGCCCAGAATGTTAAAGCTGGGCAACACTTAAGCCTACTCCCATTACAGAGCTGAGAAAACTGAGGCCCAGGAGTCCTGCCTAAGGATAACACAGTCAGGGACAGGACGAGCCTGAGGACTGATCCCCACCCAGCACTGCCTTTCTCCCCATCTCCAGGGACTGAGACTAAGTCTACTTGGATCCTGAGGGAGAAAAACATTCACTCAGCTCCATTTTCAGCTGATCTCCAAATGGAGGGCTCTGGCTGTACCAATCACTGAAGCAGTGACCTGCCCCCCACTACCACTGTCCCCTATTTCTTCCCCTATAATGCTTATGGGCTTTCAGGCACAAAGGATTTTCCCACCCCAGCTAGGGTTGTGACCTTGATTATCCATCCAAAACCTCAAGCTAGGGCCGGCCGAGTGGCTCGGTGGTTAAGCGCTGGCTTGGGAAGCCAGCCGCCCCGGTTCGGTCCCACATTTGAGGGCCAGTGACACTGCCCTCAAAAAAAAAACAAAAAAAAACCCTCAATCTAAGGTTACAACCTTGTGATCCTCCCAGCCATGCACTACTCCTACACAACTCCATGGATGGGTCTGTGCCACTGTGACACCCCAAAATCCTTCCCTTTGTCCTTCCCCTATCAAGTTATGTCCCCATGAGCCCTAAAGCTCTGCACCCCACACACACAGGATGGCAGTAGCTCCACAGTCAAATCCTACCTTTCCACGCCCAGCCTTCTTCTACTGACTGGCATTCCAGGGCTAGGGGGTACCCAGGTCTGGCTCACAGTGGTCTTTGGGCCCATGTTTCTACTGGCCCTTCTGGGTAGTGGCACACTGCTGGCAGTAGTACAGGCAGATTCCACACTGCATGAGCCCATGTTTTTGCTCCTGGCCACACTGGCAGCCACAGACCTGGGCTTAGCCACGTCAATAGCCGCAGGGTTGCTAGCTGTGCTGTGGCTTGGGCCCTGTCCTGTGCCATATGTCGCCTGCCTGGCCCAGATGTTCTTTGTTCACTGGCTGACTGCCCTGGAATCTGGTGTGCTGCTGGCCATAGCCTGTGATCATGCTGTGGCAGTCAGGCATCCACTGCACTATCCTAGCCTAATCACCAAAGCCCGTGTGGGCTATGCAGCACTGGCACTGGCACTGAAAGCTATGGCTATTGTTGTGCTTTTCCCTCTGCTGGTGGCATGATTTCAGCACTTTCAAGCCAAGACCACAGACCATGCCTACTGTGCACACATGGCAGTGGTGGAGCTGGTGGTGGGCAACACATGGGCTAACACCATGTATGGCCTACGGCTTTCAGTGGCCGTGTCAGGTGTGGATATTCTGGGCATTACTGGCTCTTATGGGCTCATTGCCCACACTGTGCTGCGGCTGCCTACCAGGGAGGCCCGTGCTAAGGCCTTTGGGACGTGTAGTTCCCACATCTGTGTCATTCTGGCCTTCTATGTGCCTGGTCTCTTCTCCTACCTCACACACCACTTCAGTCGTCACACTGTCCCCAAGTCCATGCACATCCTCCTCTCTAACATCTATTTGCTGCTGCCACCTGCCCTCAACCCTCTTATCTATGGGGCCTGCACCAAGCAGATCAGGGACCGGCTCCTGGAAACCTTCACAGTCAGAAAACGCCAGTTCTAATGGACAGTGAAAAACAATGGAGCCTGCAAGTGAAGGTGGGGGGACATCCAGAGGAGAATCTGGGCTCTGGAGGTATGGATTACATCATCTTTGTCCCATTATCTGGATATGATTGTGATCATCAGATTTTTGCTGTGAAGCCCCTGCCTGGCCGTATATCTGTGGGAGGAGGCAGGGGGCTATGTGTTACCATGATCATATTACACAACATTCAACTTAAAACTGCCCTCCCCACCTCTCCCCATCACTGAAACCTAAGTCTGCTCATGTTCCGGGGCAAAAGCTCCTCTATAGATCCTGAGGGCCTAGGAAGAGTGACAAGCATTGAGGCACTTGTCTGGGCTGACAGCCCTCTCTATTCCTGGAGCCAGATTCTGTTTCAGCCTGTCCTTAGGAGGAGTCATATAGGCTTATCCGTCACCTTCTGAGACTGGATAATGTGTCCTGGGGCCCCAGTGTGGCCAGGACACGGATCTTTAAGACATTCCCAGTTCAGAGAATCCTCTTGGACTCGTCTGTAATCACTATCTCCCGTACCCCTCACTCCCCTGCCAAAGTCTTAAGAATAAATGGCTAGAAGTTCTCTCTGGGCTTGTAGCTTCAGGAGTCAGGGGTCCAACTGATACAAATTTTGATATCCCAGAAAATCATTGTAACCATGTCATGGGCTTGCCTGAGGTTCAGAGTCACTATGGCCCCTTACCAACCTTCCCTTTTGGGCATCCTCAGCCAAGAATGCAGAATTCCTAAATAAAATCCTCATCAGCAACTCCATTTATCTTGGCAACACCACCATAATTACATGATGTTGGTGTAATATAATGAAATAGGAGTATCTCACACAGCTGTGGCTGTGGCTGCCAGAGAATACAGATATTAACAGGAAGTGTCACGGTGTTACCCAACAGGGGATTCACTTTCCATTCCTCACTGGGAGGGACATTGCACAAAAGATCTTTCACACCAGCATGGAGACCAGAATGAGTATAATCTTAGATGTAAGGCAGGGAGTCACTGCTACAAGGTTAGAGAAATTGCAGGCTGAACAAGCAGCCACAAGCTCTCCAGGAAAACTATCATAACCACAGGTATTGGAGCTAGCCATGAAGACCTGAAGCCAGGAGCAACACTGACCACTGAGCACAGATAGCTGAACCACGCACACGGGATACCACACAGGAGTCCACAGATCTGAAAAAGCAAGTGATGCCATCTCTAGAGCCACATGGGGTCTCACCAGGTCCTCATTAACAAGGAACTGAAGAAATAGCCCAGAAGTTCTATAAGATGTTCAGTGGTGTTGTCACCCTGAAACCAAGGGGACAAGGAAGAAATCTATACTTGTCCTCAACCCAAGTGTGAGCTCAGTCATTCCCTCATGAAGCTATGAGTTAAAAAGCCCTCCAGACAATGATTTTGTGGACTACTATGACAAAATTCTAATCCTAATGGGAAACAGGTCTTTAAATTGTCCATATCCTTCTCTTAGGGGTTCCTTTTCAATAAATCTATCCTAACAAAATAATAAAAGATGTGAACAAAAATGTATGCAGTAAGGTATTTATTATAAAGAAATGCATGTGTGACAATGCAGTGTCACATATACATACATGCAATCCATTTTTTGCCTTTCCCCTCTGGTACATGAAAAGGGAAATCATTTGCAGTGTTCATAAGCAAGAATTCTGTCACCCTCCCAGAACAGGAAGCCTCTATTCTAAGGCACTTTCTCCCCCTGGTTGTGCACAACGCCCCAACGCAGCTGATTCTAAAGCTTTGCATTATTCATTGTAAGAACTGTCTTCCTTCAACCCAAAAATTCAACCCCTTGGACATTTGTATTTTGTTTTGGATTGAGATTGCAAAATATCTACCATGTGATATGTTTAGAAGGTTTTACCAGCACTCTCTTACTCGGCACAACAACCTGAGAACCATTGTAAGCCCATAACCCCTTATCTACAATTCCAAAAAATAAAAATAAAAAAATAAAAAATCTCTGAACAATAGTTTTTTCATAACTTTGGCCCAAAACCTGACCTGAACCATCACAATTGTATTTATATTTATTTTAATGTGACTATTCATACGTGTATATTTAGCTGCAGAGATACCGATAGGCCTGTTTATAGGGCACTGCTCTGAATGAGTCTCCCTGGGATATGCCCCTGTAGCCCTCCCTGCATCTCTGTCTCCTCCTCGCACTGTCAGTCAGTCTTGCCCATGTCTCTGTCTCTTTATATAAGGACATCATACTCCCTTTCTAAATGTGAAGAATTCTAAATTGCAAAACACATCTGTCCCAGAAAGTTTTCAAATAAGGGGTTAGAAACTTCTGTGATTACCCCTTCGCCTGACAGCAGTGAAGCAACTAGTTAGGGCTCTTTATCACTCTAAAGTCTTTGTTATTCATGCTGTTCTACCCTGCCCTAAGGTCCCTGCAGAGAACCTTGTGTTCTCTGGATAATCAGCCCTCACCAGTTTGTTGCCCTCATGCTGTTGAAACTGGTCGCCCCTCAGATGTGCTGCAGATGAGCTACGTCTTTTTGCCCAGGGAAGCCTTGGAATGTGCCACATTGGGAGCAAACCCCATGAGCAGGATATGGCCCGCACAGCCCAGCCATGGTGATATGGCTCATCAGCTCCATCCAAACTCAGGCGTCGTCTGTTTTCCTTCAGCATGTTTCAGTCTGAGACTCTATGAGCCAAAAGGAAAGGCAGGTTTTCTTCATTTCAGGGTAGGACAGCGAGGAGTTCAGGGAGCCTAGAGAATGGTAATCAGACAGCAAAAAAGAGAAGACAGAGGTATGGGCTTCTCGGTGCAGAGAGCATCAGTACCCAATCTCCCCTCTCAGCCCCCTCTACGAAGAGAAATCGGAAAGAGACCCTCACCCAATTTCACCAACAGCCCATCACCCCTGCACATACCTCATCCACACCCTTCTCATTCTGGAACCCCCTCAGATATGGATGTGCTTCATTCTCTACCCCTTTGTCAGTAACTCTCACCGGTTCTGTGCCTCTGCATCTCTGTCCCCTTCCACTGTCAGTTTGCCCCATGTCTGTCTCTTGTCCTTGTGTCTCTCTCTCTCTCTCTCTCTCTCTCTACCTCTACCTCTGTCTACCTCACTCAGAATTCCTTGCAGAAAGGAAGTGCCAACCATACTATATCAGGTGACCTCTCCTTGTCAACCGTAATTTTAAAATGTTAATGGGGCGTTGAGAGGAAGGACTTGGCCTCCCTTGTCTCAACAGGAAACTTGGGGTTTCAATTTGTTCTAAGTTTCAATTTGTTCTATTGCAGCTCTTCTCTTACCCTCCCCATTTCCTCTTCAAGCAGCCACTTTGCATTTCCATCTAGCAGGCGCCCCTCCCATCACACACTCAGGTGAGAAGGAATATGTTGGTTTCTCCCTTCACCAAAAGGAACTACTTACTGTTCAATGTTCAAATCTGGAATCAGGCAGACCTGCACTTCTTTAACCTCTCTGAGCCTGTTCATTCACTTGTAAAATGGAGAAATAATAGCACCTACTTCAAGAGGTTACTAAAAGGATTAACCAAGATAATGCACTCAAAATGTTTGGCACAGCCCCTAACACATAAGAATTCAACAAATACTTGGTATTAATTCCTCTCCTGGAGCGTGGACTCATACCGTCAAACTTTTGCCCAAGTCCTGGCACCCACACCCTTAGCTCTATCTAGGGAGACATGCTCTGCCCTCCCCTAAGTCCAGTTACATCTCTTCTAGGAAACTTCTCTTAGCGACACCCTCTCCTACCACTGTAGGAGGTTCCCTTACCCCACACTCACACCACCTCGGCCAGCTCAGACAAGGGCCAACTTTGTGGGCTAGCTCTACACACTGAGCAGGGATAGGGGAGGGTGCTCCCCATACATGACGGTCTTCCTGGGCACCCAGGAGAGTCTGCAGGACTTGAGAGAGAACTCTTTGGACAGATGAGGGACAGAGTGGGAGAGGAGGACTAGAAGGCTCTCTAGAGTGGCTCTTCTCTGCGGAAAGATCACTCTTCTTTTCCAACAAAACAGCAGGTTGAGATCAATGGACAGGGACAGACACAAGGGGAAATCACACATAGCTTAGGGCTGTACTAGAAGAGTACCTACTAGACAGATTAGCCTAGGACAAGGAGTAGAGCATGAAGAAAAATTTCCACAAATTTACCTGGGTAATTCTGGCTTCCTGAAAGTTCTCTCTAGACTAAGGCAACAGTATCCCAATTAGATTCTTATCCTTCACATTGTCACCGTTCAGCATGCACCCTCCTACACAGACACCTGGTTTTCATCACAATTGTAACCCACTTGTTAATAATGAATTTTAACCCAGGCTTCACATTACCTGCGGAGATTTTAGAAATCCTGATGCCCAGGCACATTCCAGACCATTTAATCAGAATTTCTGGGGATAAGATCCAGGCATCAATAATTTTTAAGTTCCCAGGTAATTTGAAAGTAAGGCCAAGGCTAAGAATCTGTGCTTGATTCTCAGTTTAAGTCCTGATCTATACTTCCATGCCCTTCAGGATCCCGATGCAACCTCACAAAGTCATCTGCAGGTGACAGGTACCATAGTAAATTGCTTCAAGGGGGCTCCTGACAGGAGGAGAGAGACCTGGCCCTATTTCCTTAAAGAACTCAGACAGAGAACTAACACACACACACACACACACACACACACACACACACACACACACACACACACACACACACACACACACACACACACACCCCCTAACAGATACCTGCATGCATTTTCCTCCCCTGAAGTACGAGAATGGATAGGTGACTCAAGAATTTGGACTCAGGCTAGGAGAATAGTGAAGCTAGGAAAGTGACTGCCCTCTCCCCACCCAAGGCCCCATCACTTACCAGTACCTCTATGACCTCATTCATGCTGTAGTAGGTCAGAGGCTAAGGCCTGGGCCTCACCTTCCTAGGTGGCTTAGGGTTTCTGCAGCAGCCACTGCCCTGTCTAACCCTTCCCATACCCCACCATGTTGGTTTGTGCTCCCCACCTGCTAACACTTGATGAAGCTGATGCCACCTGGACCCTCATCAAGGATAAGGTAGGTAAAGCAAGAGGGCTAAACAGGAAGTAACAAAGTGTCACCTAGCTGGGTCTGAGACGTTTATGAGTAGGAAGACAATAGTAATTAACATTTACTCAGCACTTGCTTATGGTCCAGGCACTGCACTAATTGCTTTGCACAAACTTTCCAACTGAATCACAATCGCAAAAGCAGTAAGAAAGGTTCCTTGAATGTATAGAGAGCTGTGAGAGCAGAGAGGAAATGTGTTATGTCAGACGTAGGACTTGCGAGGTCAGGAAGGCTTCCTGAAGAGAGTGACATCCTAGCTTGGCAAGTGGGAGTTATTCACACATAGAGGGAAGAGGATTACTCACACATAAATATTGCTTAATAAACACCTGAATGAGTTCATGACCAACGGGTGGGGAAGTGAACAGTGTACCAATTAAAGGTAGGGTATATGCAAAAGCCAGGAGAGGAAAAAAAACAAAAACACAATGCAGATTTGTGAGCTGCAAATAGTCCTCCAGAGTAGAGTTCAAAGGAGTAGTGGTTAAAATAAGGTCAAAGAGATACAGGGGCTGATCAGGAAAGGCCTTTTAAGCTTTCTAAAGAAACTTAACTTTACCTTCGACCTCTTCACAGATATCCCTCCACCTTAACTTCCACAGAATAAGAAATTTGGGTTTTGAGACAAATATGTAGATTTCAAAGAGCAGGCAGATCTTAGCCTGAGTTATAGATATCCAATAAATCCCACCAAATCTAGATGGCTAAATATTTCCGAGGTGAGAGAATTTAGGGATTGGTTCTGGTTATATGATCTAAAGGAGAGTGAATTTAAAGCACTCGTAGAAGGCAGCCCACCAAGTTTAAAATAATCATCTTAAAAGTTGTGCCTACCATACTCAAAGCAGCCTTAATGGCACGCAGCTCCCATTCGAAATGGAGTAGCTGCTCACCACAAAGTTCAGCTTCCCAGGGAAGCAGAAACATGAGAGCCAATGTCCTCCCGAGTTTTAGGGTAACTGGTTTCAGCACTGGAAAAGGTTGGCCCTGAACTAGACCAATCAGAATTAGCATCAAAATAAATGCAGCCTTCAACTATTGGAAAGCTACACCATCTCTGGGTACCAGAAATAATCCCTATTCTATTTAAATAAAAAATTGTCAGGAAAGTTGGGGTAGAGACATGCAGGATAAATCACTAGTGGTATGTAGCAAATTCAAGCAGTAGGACACCTTTGAGTGACCTGCGTTCCTCTCCAGAACTGCTGACAGCTTTGGGGGCACTTTGTAGAACACTTGGTTAAACAGAATGTGGCTTAAGAGCTCCCCATTCAGAATTCAGGCCAGCCAAAGTACATTCAAAAAGATAATCTTCCACCATCACTTTCCTGGGCTGCCCCTGGGAGATCTAAATTCGCAGGCATCTAAGTTCCATAGAACTTCTACTCAGAAGTAGAAGTACAGTGGGAACAGGAAGTAGTCTCAAATGGTGATTTTTAACAAGAATAGTCACCCTCGCATAGAACTGAGTGCCTTATTTTCCTATTTTAGGATAACACTGAGGCCCTAATAGGTAAGACAGACCTAATAAATCTCCATGGTAAATTCATGTCTATATTCTGACAGTCTCCAGCTAACCCAGGGATTCACCTTTTAGCAGAAACCTTGTCCATAAGAACTCCTGATAGAGGGACCTCTTCTGGAGACACTCCCATTTGTCTTATTTATATAGGATCCTAGGCACCAATGGAGGAGCTGGGGTAGGACTCTGACGTTATGCTTAGAGACAATGCTTTCATTGTCATGGGACAGAGCATTCCATACATAAATACCAACCCACCAGTGCTCTGCTCTCACCCTTGGAAACCCAACTGGCCTTTCTCAGAGTCCTGTCCTTCGGCCTGATACCCCCACTCTAAAGCAAGTGTTCCATGTCTCAGTGAAGCAAGGGAGAAAGAATGATGGGAAATTCTTCCATGCAGATCAAGATCATGTTATTTCCTTGGCTAGGTGATAAAAGACAGTAGTCTTCAAGCTATCTCAGCTTGTAGGAAATGGAGACACAACTCCATCGATTAGCTACCCTACTCTTATGCTTGAGGGCAGCATTTTCCAAACAGCTTTATGTAGCAAAAGCAGATCAGCCTTAAGGGACCAGTAGTGAATTCTACCAGAAGGCCAGCCAAGTGGGCAATGCCATCAGAAGGGGCACAGACATGTGGGATTCGGGGGCTGGGGAAGGGGAGTAGAGTACATAGTATTTGAAGAATAGGGCTCTAACATGAAAGGGACCCAAAGAAGGAATTTTGTGTTCTACCTAGCAGAACACAGAGTCAGGAGTCTAGTCAACAATATCCTGGATGAGTTGTTATCATACCTAGGTACAATCACTAGAGTAAACCTTACACTATTTCCAAGTTGGTCATACAACTTTCCAGAGCAGGGTGACCACACTCAAAAAGGCCAAGACAGGTAGGACAAAACCAAGAGGAACTGGTCCCTAAAAGCATACTGGAATTAGCATTATTAGGTGAGGCCTCAGATCCCTAAAAGAAATCTTGCGGCTAGAGCAGAAGGTGTCTCCTATGGGGTGATAGTGTTAAGAATGGACATTCCAAACCTCTTTTGGTACACACATTCTTGGTTAATGGCATTATCCATTTAAGAATAATCACCTACAATCCTTAAGGATTCCTTTTCCATACCCCTTAAGTGACCAAGTTCTACTAATTCTATAGCCTGAAGATCCCCCATTATTTTAGTTGAGGGCCTCCCCCGTCTTGCCTGGAGTATTACAGTATTCTTAATTATCTTGACTTTTCTCTCTCCTTAGTTTCTGCCTTCCTGTTCAAAAATAGCTTTCTAAAACGCCTATCTGATCCTGACCCTCCTAACCAGAGCCCTTCAAGTGGCTTCCCTTGCCCTCAGGATAAATTTCCCAACACTTAGGGCACACACAGGCCTTTCATAATCAAGTTCCTGTGCGCCTGTCCCTCCTCATACCCTACATTTACATAATATGAAATTACACGTTCCTGAATGTGCCCCTCTTAGTTTGCAAGCTCAGGTTTTCTTACTGGCCGTTCCTTCTGCCTGGACTAACCATTCTGCCTGGCTCATCCCTTCAAAGCTCAAGTATTACCACCTAGAAAACTGATCAAAGACAAAGGCTGTTAAGTCACTTTTCATCTCTTCCACAGCTTGCTATTATTTTACTTAGCTGACTATTGTTTACATTTTTGTCTCCTCCATTAGACTAAGCTATATCAGGACAAAGACACAGGACTCATTCTTTTATGTATTCCCAGTATCTAGCAGTTTGGCACAGTAGACATTCAAGGTTTTGCTACAGGAAAGAACTGGGAGATAAGCAGGAAGCATGAGTCTGAGTACACTGTGGAGACGTCACTGGACAGTGACAGTGTGAGGGTCAATCTAGAGTAGGCTACCCAGTAACTCCTGACCCTGACTCAGTCAGTCCCTGACCCATAAACTGGTCACCTACAGGTTATCGAAGAGCGCTTTGGGCCCAATGTAGTGGCAGTACCTTTCCTGTCGGATGCCGCCTGCTATGACCTACTGGGTGTGCTAGTGAAGCAGTCCCGCCCAGCCCACACCCTCCTGGCTTTGCCAGGTCGGCAGGGACGGCGGGCACTGCAGCCAGTGGGACCACTACCGAACCTCCTGGAGCAGGCAGCGTCCGAGGGTGCCTTTGCCCACTGCACTCGGGAATACTCACCCAACGGCAGAGCAGAGATAGCCTACGAAGAAACGCGACTCTTGGATGGGCAGCCCTGCCGGATCCGCCTACATATGGGTGGCCTGCGCAAGAAGGTGGCCTTCCTGCTGCTGCCACCAGGGCAGGTGGGCCTACAGAAGACTCTTCCCTGGCTTCGAAGCACCCACAGCATCTATGTCATCTACCAGGTCTTCTCCTGTGCTTGGCTGCAGCTGGGGCTGCTTCCTACAGGCCGTGAGCCGCAGCTGCTCCGGTTACAACGGTCACTGCCTGTTGCCTTCTCATGCCTCAAGTTTTCATTGCAGCCCAAGGGAGTGCTGGGACCACAGAAGCCCCTGAACAAAGACTCACTTCTCCACGGAGCCCACTGGGTCAGACCCAACCTCAACATCATGTCACCTCTGGCCTCCATATCGGCCTCTGACAATATCCCTGAAGCTGCTGCTGTACCCCTACCTGTCCCAGCCCCACCTACACCACCTCCCCAGGAAGGGCTAGAGGGCAGATTCACCAGATTCTCCTACAAGGGCCGAAACCCTTTCCGAAGGGGACCCCATAAGCTGGCAGGTACTACTGGGGGAAACGAATCTGAGAGGGATGGGACAAGGTGGAGGGAGAGGGCACGGAGAGTATAGCTCAGGAATATGGGACACCATGGTGAGGGGGATGGCTCAGGAATGTGGGACACCATGGTGAGGGGGATGGACTAAGGGAGTCAGGGTGAGATGGAAACATGATCTTGGTGAAGGGGTGGGCACAGTGTAGAGGACCAGAGGGAGGGACCAGGGAGGCTGAAAGACCAGGGCATGAGTCAAGCTGTGACTATCCCCAACCCTGGCAGAGAACTGGCTCTTCAGCCCCCGCATCCCCCCACCAGGAGCCCAGGGTGGGGGCCCCGGGGATCCCGACCGGCACTTCATGTCCCTGCCCCTGCTGCAGGGTCTGTCCTCAGAGTTCAACAGCGACAACTGAAGCTGAGGCGACAGGTGCAGGGGGCAAGGCCCCCCAAATCTGGCATAGGGATACTGATCCCCAATAAACATCAGCTGCTGCTCCCCAAAACCACCGTGTGGCCCTGGGGTCTGGAGAAGGGGTAGTCCCTACTTTATTCCTTAGGATTCATGTTCCCTAACTCTCTAAGCGAATAAGGAGCACCCTGAAACCTTGGCATAAATGTTCCTATCAGAGAGAAAATATCCCTGACCATCTATAACCTTCTTGGGGCCCCAACACCATAGAAAAAGGGTGGAAAAGAAGAATGAGCACAGAATAGAGATTTCCCTTTTATACATATTGCAACAAGTTCTCCATAAAACATTCATCTGAAATAAATTAAAAAGTCCTCTTGCCACTGCCTCCAAACATAAAAAGGAGCCTGTACTCTGGCCCCAGCCCAGGCCACTCGAGGCCCTGATTGTCCATGGAAAAAAGTTAAGGATTGAGGGGCCCAAAGCCTGAGATGGGAAGGGCACATCCCTCTTCTGAAGAATCCAACAAGAAAGGCGAGGTGACAGCATGAGCCTGGGAGATGGCAGCCAACTCCTTGAGAAACTCGGGGAAAATGACCGCACAGTAGACAGCATTCTTGACTCGCAGAGCCTCGCCTTGGCGTTCAGGGGCCCCGCCCCGGGAGGGCAGAACCGGAGTTGAAGCCCCAGGGGAGCCCCCACCTAGGCCAAGTCCTGCGCCATCTCTCCCAGGCTGATGAACCAATTGTGCTGCCTGCCGGGCCCTGGTGGGACTGTGTGCATGCCGCAAGAGCAACTCCCCCAAGGACGGCCTCCGGCTCTTCACTGCAAACAAACAGGGTGTCATGAAGGTGCTGGGGGCAGGCAAACTCCCTGGGTCTGGAGAGATTTCCCCACCCCATTCCCCAGGTACACGGACTTCTCAATTAGGACTCTAACACCAAACCGCTGCCTGCCCCGCCTCCTCCTCTCTATCCAGCCTCCCCACCAGGCCTTCATCCTCAGCCTTCAGAGTCAACACTTCAGCTACTTCATTCCCAGCCAAGATCCCTTCCATTTTTTTTTTATTTTTATTTTTTTTAGCTGAGCCATCCTGCCACCTGTTGGCAGCTCAGCAGCAGTTCAGCTCGGGCTGGGCATCGAACTGCTGTTAATCAGCGCTCAGCTCGCACTCTTGAGCGAGCTCTTAACCAACTGAGCCATTCAGCTGACCCTTATCGATGCCCCTTCACCCTGGGGGATTCTCTTACAGCTCTCTTTCCAATCACTGCTCTACCATCATCAACCTACTTCTCCCTAGTCCAGAACATGCCCTGACTTCATGCTTCCTATCCCCCCTCCTGAATTAGAGTCGGCAACTTCCACCTCCCCAGTGCCTATCTGTAACACCTGACACACATCCTCTGCCCCTTCAGTATCCACAGACGCTATACATGTAGTCATAGTTCAGTGACTTATCATTTCTGTTATACTCCACTATCCCTCCAAGATCTGCTCTCCTGTGCCACTTGCCTGCTACCAGTCCCTCTCCTCTAATCACCAAAGCCACCCTCCCCCTGGTTGTGGGCAGACAAGCCATTTAAAATATTGCCCTCTCTCTAATTCTGTTTAGATTCCTGGCTCTGGATCTACATCCAATACCTAGGGCCTACATTCTAGGGATCTAGTCTCTAGATCATGATACAGTCCCCATTCTTTATCATGATACAGTCCCCATTCTTTACCTCTATTACTGGCTAGAGTGATACTGGACAGATCTACTAAATTTGGCATTCAGAACCCTTCACAATCAGGTTCACACTCCCTCTCCAACCTCTCAAAATTCTCCTCACCCCATCCTGCTTTTGCATCTACACCTATCTTCTCTTCCTGGAACCATCCAGCCATGCTTCTACAACCTCCTCTGCCTTAATTTCGCTCTCTCTGCTGTTTTCATCCTTGGCTTACTTTCACTATCCCCACCTCTCTGGGAAACCTTCTCTGATTTGCCCTCCACTGACTTCCCATTTTACTGTCCTTATCACATTGTAGTTTAATAACCTGTTTACATGTCACCTACCTCATACACTAAATCTGTGATCTTAAGGGCTCGGACTCTGTCTCATTTTCTTTTGTATCCCTGGGCCCTCCACAAAGAACACAGTACTGGACCATCAGGAAATCATGCTAAAGAACTTCGCTGGGTCTTCACAGCTGAATACCTTTCTGGTTCTCTCTTCCCAACCCATTCACTTTTCTTTTTAAGCCCCCATCTTACCTCTGCTCTCTTGCTCTCAGCATGTTATTTTGCCTACTTTGATTAACTAAATAAAGGGTGACTTCAGTTCCCTAACTTTCCCTTCCACACCTCACAACTTCTTTGGTACATACCATGTCCTCCTTTGACCTCTCCTCACTTGCTTCAAAGCGGGGAAAAAACAACCTTTTCCTGTCAACGTTAATCCCTTCCCACCACTTTGGAACCCTGCTCCTCGATTATGACATTCCTCTCTAGACCATCAGCTCTCTGAAGGCAGAGGTCTCATCTTGTACCTCCATGAGTTCCCTGGACCAAAGACAATGCCTCGCACATATGATAAGTGTTCAGATATTTGTTGATAAAAGATGAGGATTTAAAACTTCATGGTCATATATATGTAACTCATCCTTCTTCCGTATACCCACAACCACTCACCAAATTCTGCCAACATGTCCATCCCATTTTGACTTTTTTCAAATTCTTCCTTTCTATGTCCACTATTCTAATTCAAGCCTTACAAGTCACATCTACAGAATCTTCCTGCCTGCTCTTTCTGACTACATTTTCCCCTAGCTCCAATTTACCTAGCACATGAACTAATATACTCTCCACTCCCACATCTAAGAACCTCTAATGGTTTCTCATTGCCTAAAAGATCACAGCTTCTACCCAACCCAACTTCTACCCTGAGAACCTTCTGCTCTGGCCAAATCTTTTCAGCCTTACTACCAACTGTTCTACCACTTTCCAAATCCCCTGCTCCAACTCCTTTTTCTACCCAGGTCCTACCCATCTCTCAAGGCCCATGTGAAATGCCATGTCCTTGGCCAAGCTGTAACAATACTTCAACCTAGAGGAGACTATGTCCCCTTCTCTGTCCCCAACTACTAGAGCAGTTTTTGCTGTTACTGTTGATGTGGCTCTTAATGGACAGAAGTTATGTTTATCCTCTGACCAGAAGCCTGAGGATGAACACCAGAAGACTCAATTTTCTGCAACTTCCCAGTTCCCAGCACAATGCTTCACCCTTAGTAAGAGTTCGATTAACCTAGATCAGGGGTCGACAAACTTTTGAAATGGAATATACCCAAAGAGCCACATGTGGCTCGCGAGCCGCAGTTTGCAGACCCCTGACCTAGTCGTATTAGCTGTGTAGGGAGGGCAGGGCAAGGGGTGGTGAGGTAGGCCTCACCTAGCGGATCGGAGCGACGGGGAGCAGGTCCTGCTGCAGGGCCTTCAGCCCAGTCCAACTTGCCACGGGCAATGAGGTACTTCTTGGCTTTAGAAAGCAGTGCTGGGAAGTCCTCCTGGGAGGCCGCAAAGCTCTCAATCTTATTCTTCACAGAGCCCAGCACCTACAAAGCACAACTTCATGACACTTCTGGGTAGCTCTGGACTAACAGTCCTTTGTAGTCCCACTGGGCCTGTTCCCAGCCCCGCCCCGCCCCCAGGACCACTCCAGCTGTGGGCCTGGCCCACCATGGAGCCTGGACGCACCCATGCATGCATGCATCGCACACCTGCAGCAGGGACTTGACACTGGGCTGGAAGACCATGTTGGTGTTGAGCAGGAAAGAGCGGAGCAGGGGTTGGGGGTGACAGGCCAGCTGGGCCACCAGCCCCGTCAGCAGGAAGTTGACATAGACGGAGTTCTGCAGCATATTCTCGAGTTTGGCAAAGAGCACAGCCATGAAGGGGCCTGGGGGGGAGGGGGGGTGTGGGCACAAGGATACAAGGCCTGAACACAATGCTCATCGCACGCAAAAAACAAGTGACTCCCCCCGCCCCCCAATTAGATGAAAATTGTTTGTATGTCAGCCTCTGGGTAAGTTTAAATATCCCATGACCACCTATTCTGGACAAGATAAAATGGCAGACCCCACATGGACCCACAAGAGTCCAGATGCCAGCATTATACACACTTGAACTGAAGAACCACATGGTAGGCTCTGGAGTCAGACAGACCTGGTTTCAAATTTCAGTTTTACCCTTTACTAGCTATTGGATGAATCAAAACTCTCTAAGAATAGTTCCCTACTTGGTAAAATAATATACCCACCTCATAAGGTTATTAAGAGGATCAAAAAGAGACAGACATAGAGCATTTAACCTAAGATCTAGCAAATTATAAGTATTCAATAATAACTATAAACTACATATTCCTCAGTTGTTGTTTGTTTTGTTTTGTTTTGCTTCATCCAAGATGCAAAACAAAAGTTAGAATAAGTGAGAAAGTGATTAGGACCAAAAGAAGAATTGGGTTGCACACAAAACAGAGGATAACTCTAGATGGGTCAGAAAGAAAGCAAGAAAGTAAAGCGAAGGCAAAGAAGGTGACTATATGGGCCGACTTAAAGTTAGGGGAGAAATCTTTGGAGAACCAAAGAAGAAATCAGCTTTGTTCAGGAGCTGGAAATCAAGAAGGTGGATAAGAACCTGTAGGAAGAAAGAGCTTACTTAGTTCAGAGAAAACCATTCAGGGCATACTCTCTGGTGGGGGAGAGAATAACAGAAGGGATTAGAATGGTTTAGGGGAGAACCGGCCTCAATGGAACCAGACCCCCAGGACTAGGACTCCAGAGCCATCATTTTGTCAATCAGGGATCTGCGGGGGAAAGCGAGTGTGCCTAAGAATAGCACAGCGAATTGAGAAAGGAGGACAATGAAGGGCAAGAGGCAGTGAATCCTGGGCAAGGCCCCAGAACATCCTCCACTCCAGATGCACATGACCAGCCTTGGCTCCGTGACAACTCTAGCTTAAGAGGGTCCTAAGACACCCCATAACTTTGTCCTTCTGTTCCTCTCATTTCCTGGCACTTTCTTACAAGAGAAAATTAAAAAAACTCTGATGAGTTTATAAAGAAGTAAAAGGAAAAAATTCAACTAATGCTTCAAGAATGTGGGAAAACCTGCACACCGTCTTCTATGGTACTGAGCAGGAAGGAGCAAAGCAAAGACTGAAGAAATAAATGGAAACAAACATTTTCTGTAGTCTGTAAGACCGAGTCCTCATGACTCCAGAGCAGGAGCCCTGATGCTGTGCAAACAAGAAGGCAGCATATCCCAGTTAGGACATGTACTGAGCAAGACATGACAACTTGACCTCAAACAACCAAAAGATGGGCGGTTGCTCTGGCCAACTTATTTATATCTGCCAAGAGATGATAATAGTAAAAAGCTACCATATGCAGAGTTCTCACAATGTACCAGCATCACAGTTAAGTGATTTACACGCATTAATGACACAGATGGAACACCACTCCAAAGCACTACCCTGTTTCCCAGAGGTGGTTTTTTTGTTTGATTTTCCCCCTAACTCAGGGTGTGAAGTAAGGATAAGAACCAGATGAGGGCTGAGCTGGGTAAAACTGGCTCTCAAGCAAAAACAAAGACAGCCCAGGCACTCAGGTCAGGTCTACCTCCAAGAGCATCCTGGAGAGACCAAAAGAACTCAGCTGAGGCACTCAGGGCCACACTTTGTTATTTGCCCAAAAGAGGTATTTCACTCTTTCTGCTTCTATCCTTACTACGAACCATAAATCCTTAAGGAAGTCTTACTGGACAGTCATGGCACCCAACAAGGACAGGGAACAGGAGAAACTTGAAATTGACTTTCTGTGAAGAGGCTGAAAGAAAGGAGGCCTGGACTGAGTAAGGAAAGAACACCAGAAGAGCTCATCCTGGGCCACAGAAGAGCTGACAGGAGACCTAACACCCAGATGAGGATGCTGGTGGGGACAGCATAGAACAGCATGGTTTACAGGTGCCTCACCCACAGGATAGCAGGTATGTCTTCCACATGGTTCAGGTAAATTGCTGTGATTCACCAGAAAACACCAAGCACAGAATATCCTAATCACAAATCCCAGGAAAGTGCCAGACTTGCTTGGGAAGAGGAGGAACATGCACATAGGACAGACACACAAAGCTCAGACATAAGTCAATACGCAAACCAGCACAAGCATGGAAGACGTACGTACACACAAACACAAGAGACACAAGTATGACATGATATGTATCTGGAAGGAACCCAAGCAAAATGAATGAGGAGCTAGGCAAGTACACAGAAATGACATGACCAAGAAGTTTCCGAAACGAGCACAAACACGTTGAAAACATGCAAAGAGCACACAAAGAAGGCCTAGGGTAAGAAGCTTACCAGTGAAGGGCTGGCTTGGCAGCTGGTTGAGAGTCCGCAAAGGGCTGCTGAGGAAGGGGCCAGGGGTCTCAGGGGGACAGGTGAAGCTCTCGTAGGCCTCCTCCTCCTCAAGAGGTAGTGGAGGCTCTAGGGGGGGCTCTGAGCCAGCCCCCCCATTGCTCAATGCCACCTCTAGTTCCCGGAGCTCCTGCCCAAAGCCTTCTAGTCCTGCCATGCCCTCGGAGGTGCCCTCTAGCAGTTCCCCAGCTCCTTCCTGTGGCACCCGACGAACTTTCTTGGCCCCCTCAGGCCATGGTCCTGGCATCCCATTGAGCTGGGGAGGAGGCAGATGGCTGGGGCCCTCCCCTAGCCCCCCAGCCAGTCCCCCACTCCCCAGCTCTTCCTCTTCCCCTTCCCCCACATTGTCCCTGTCCTCCTCTGGCAGTAGGCTGCGTTTCTTAGTCCGGGAGCCAACAGGACTGGGCTCAGGAGGGGGCCGCTCGCCATCATAGGGGGCAGACCAGGTACGGCAGGCTCGGACACAGCGGTCCACGCCGCGGCGCGCCTCACGCAGATACTCCAGGTAATTGTCTTCTAGCTCACCAGGCTCCTCGGCAGGGCTGGGCCGTCGGCCAGGGCTAGAGGCCGGGGAGGCAGCAAGCCCTGGTGAGCAAGGGGCTGGGGCTGGGGACTCAGAGCCACCCAAACTCTGCTGTCGCAGGAAGAGGGCCAGACGAGAAGGCGTAGAGGGCCGGGGTACTGTCACCACAGAAGAGGAGTCAACACTTGGGCTTCCAGGGCCTGCAGAGGGGAAAAACCCAGGAGAGGCATCAAAGAGACGAAGTCCAGGAGGAGGGATAAGACAATAAGACACACAGGGAGACTGAGGGGGACAGCAAGGAGGCAGCAGAAGCACAGGACCAACTCGGACAGCTGGCTCGCCACCATTTAAATGAAGCTTTTCCTCACCCACCACCCTGTCTCACCACCAGGAGCGAAGAAACAATGCAAACAGGAGCACAGGCCTGGAGCGGAACCCCTTTGCTCAGAAGCTAAGTTTCTTTCATGGCGTTAAGGATCCACTCTGCAAGACCCCTAACTGACTCCACTAAAGTTGAAATCCACTCATGGCCACCTCCCTCCCTCACCCCTTCTTGTTAGGCTCCCCCAGAATCCAGGCCATACCCGTGGTGTCCTCCCTTCTCCCTGCCTCTCTGCTAGGCCCACCTCGTGCCCACGAGGCATGCTCTGGACGGGGTGGGCTAGGGGCATGGTGCCGACAACAGCGTGGGATTAGGGAGAGAAACTTGTCAGCTGCTCGTCCGTATAGGTCCACATCGCGCACAGCTGGCTTCTGGCTCAGCATCACATGGTTACATGGAACAAGATACCTGGGAAAGATAGCAGAAAAGGGATGCAGGACAGATCAGGAAGGAAGGACAGGGCTTGGGAGAGCATCAGGCCAATGGCTAACCCAGGCTCCAAGAGGAAACACATGAGCAACCCCAGTACAACCCATCGCCCCAGCAATGCACACGGCCCTGACGGGCTCAGCCATCCCTCAGCCCTGCCCCCACAGGTACCTGAGAACCAGCTGCAGCAGGACATCCTCACAGCTGAGGTTCAGTAGGGTCCTGAAGAGACTCAGAGAGACCATGCAGAGCTGGGGGTGGGGGAGGAGGGAGTCACCATAAGAGCTCTCTACCCTCCAAGATGTTTACCAAATGGGAAGCCCCCCAGCCCCAGGCCCAACCAGCCGCTCCTAGAGGAACCATGTGCACAGGGCCTGGCACATAATAGTCATTCAAGTATTAAATAAATGATCACATGATCTTTGTGAGCAAGATTTCACTACTCACAGATAGGAATGAACCATGTATTCCTATAGACCATACACATGTCAGCAGACTCTCCAGTTATATACACCAGTCAGCAGACATTCCAGCAGCACTTAAATGGAATGAATACCCATGAAAAGAGACCCTAAGAAATACTGGGACCAAATGAATGGACTAACAGGAGCCAACAGCAACATGATAACTAGGTGAATGCCTGCCAACAGAGACTGTAGCAGCACAGTAACTGAATGACTACCAACAAGGAAACTAAGGGAACCTGGAAGAATCCCAGCTGGGAAGTGGGAGGCGCTGTGAATAGGAGTCTGAGTAAACTTTCCAACACCAGCAAACCTCTCAGAAGGTAGGATAAAGGAAAGCTCAAGGGCAACTGGCAGAAAAAGGAAAAAATAGGTGGTTCCAGAACAGGGGAAACCTTGTTTTAGAAAAGGGAGAAGGGTGGTCTGTCTCTAGCTAGGCAAAGAGAACAGACACCTGTAAGCTCTCCTCTACTCTTCGTAATCCCCACAGCCCTTTCGCTATACTTGCAAATACATCAGATACCTCGAGCTCCCTGAAGACAATTATTGGGCTAATCTAGGGTACTACCTGCACAGTATAATATAGGTACGCATCATTTACTAAATAACTATGGGAGAATTAAAAGCCAGCCATAACGGGAAATGGATGAGACAGCAGTTCTTATTTTGGACACTATGGATGCTTAGGTTTACCCAAAATGACCATTTTAACTGGCAATGAAAACATTCAGACTCACTAAAAGATTGTGTGATAAGGAGAAAAAAGCCCACTACCACACCGCCGCCCCACCAAGATGTCCAGGTCCAAATCTCCGGAGCCTGTAAATATTCTACCTTACACAGCAGAAGGGACCCAGCAGATATGATTAAGGTTATGGAATTTGACGTGGGAAGACAATCCTGGATTATCAAGTATCAAAGTGGGCCCAATCAAGTCACACAAGTCCTTAAAAGCAGAGAATCTTTTCCAGCTTAGTCAACAAAAAAGATGGAACAGAGATTTGAAGCTTGAGAGGTATTCAATCCACCACTGACAGCTTTGAAGATGGAAGAGGCACAAGCCAAGGATGTGGTTGGTCTCTAGAAGCTGGGAATGGTCCTCAGCTGACAGCCACCAAGAAAATGGGAATCTCAGTACTATAACTGCAATGAAATAAATTCCACCAACAATATGAACGAGAAAGGAAAAGGATCTTCTAGAGCCTCCAGGAAGGAATGCAGCCTGCCAACACTTTAATGTTAGCCTGGTGAGATCATGTATGAACTACAGAACTCTAAGATAATAAATTTATGTTGTTTTAAGTTGCTATGTTTGTGGTAGTTTGTTATGACAGCAATAGGAAACTAATACAGATAGTCACGTACACAGAGACTGGCTAGCCAATACGATTCACTTTAAGCCACAAAAGACAAGTACAGAAGTTACAAAGTCACCAAACAGTGGAAAGGAAAGCATCTGCACTTTTAACACAGGCATCCTGAAATCAGAAGAGGTCTGGTTCCTCCAAGAACCAGGAACCAAGAAATACTCAAGAATATAAAAAGCTCCTGAGACCAGGGAACCAAATGCAAGACTAATAGTAATAATAAAGATTAAAGACAATTAGGGAGAATCAAAGAAATTAGGGTAAGAGTAAGACAAGCAGGATGGATAAGAGGCCAGCAGAGGAAACAAAACAAAAAAATTGACCTCAAGAAGGAAATCAACTGTCCTGAAACATGAACAGGACACTCCCTCAGGTCAAACAGATTTAACAACATAGTATAACTTCAGCAAAATGAGAAAAAAAATATTTTATCTTTATAAAATTAAAGCTTTTCTCTATTGGTTTATACCAGTAATTCCTAACCCAAGGCATGTATCATGATTACTTTTTGGAAGATTTTTTAAAAATGCACATGCAAGATTATAAACTCAAGAGATCTAAGACAGAGCTTAGAATCTGTTGTAGTTATTGTCATTTTCAAATTCTGAAGTATATGCTTGGTTCAGAAACAAGCATCTTGATTATCTCATATATACCCTAACTTAGCTATTCAAAAACCTCACCTACAAACGTATACAAAACACTGCTATCCAGGAACCTACCACCAGGTGCCTCAATTATCTAGAACAGTTTTCTAGAACCCTTAGTGATCCAAGAACTTCTGTTTTAAACACAAAGACCTAGGGAACTTAAATTATTTGTAATAAAAGAAGGAAACAAAAATAGTTCCAGAGCAAAAATAAATGCCAAAAAGTCCATGGCTAAGTGAATGTTTTAATGCCCCAGAAAGACTTCAGGTCTTTATTACTTGGAAACTATTTACTCCTATTTTATACACATTTTTATTGGTTAAAATCCATACTTCTTACCATGGTCTACTAGGCCATGCACGATCTGAATCCTACCTACCTCTCTACTTTCATCTCATTCCCTTCTCCCCCTTACTCACTACACCTCCAATCACACTGGTCTTTCATTTCCTCAAACACATTAAGCTCTTCCCACTTGGTGTCCTTTGCATGTTGCTGCCTCTGTCTAGACTGCTCTTCCACTTACTTGTCAATAGGCTAACTCACTCATGACCTTTAAGTCTCAGCTCAATGTCACCTCCTCAGAGAGGTTTTTTTAACCACTGTATTATGTTATAAGCATCCTATTTGCTTATAACAATATTATATCCATAATTTTCAATTATTTCAGTAATATGCTTGCTTGTCTACCTCCTCTAGAAAGGAAGGTCCATGATGTCAGCAATCATATCTACCTTGTTTACCATTATATCCTCGGTACCAGAGAACAGTATGGCACACAGTGAACATTCAATACAACTGTTCAAGAGGAAAGATTGTAGTAAGTAGGTAGGTGGATGGATGGGTGCCCCAAGTTATAGCTGTTCAAATGCAGCAAATCCAAAGGGGAGAAAAGATAAGCATACCAGTAGCAGCTGGATCAGCTATGAAAGCAGATGCAAAAATTGAAGAAGTGATCTTCAGTTACCCCCAACAGGCCACAGAGCACCACACAGTTGAAAGGAGCCTCCAGCCAATGCTACATTACAAGTATAGCACAATGGCAAAACCTACAGCCACGATAAACCGGCAAAGTCATCCAGAAAAGGAAATATATGACCCAGTGTTCTAGAGTCATATATTATAAAAGCAGGGGAGTAGGTTAAAATCTGTTCCCAAAATGGTTAAAAGTTAAATACTAGAAAGTAAATGCCACCTAACTTTGAAGTGATTGCTGGAGACAAAGGCCAAAGAAGGGCAGTAACACCCTCCCACAACAAAGGTCAGAGAGAGAAGATGGCTCACCCAGGTAAGCCAGGACAGAGGTAGGGGCCATACCCGGGAGTTGCTGCCAATACGGGCAACGAGGGTGTCAAGGATGGTGTGGGTGTCATGCCGGTGTAACAGTAGGAATCGCAGGAAGGTACGGAGCAAGGCAGGCTCTGAGATGCTCCGTAGGAAAAGTTCCAGATAGGCGGTACTGGCAATCATCTCCTCCACAGAGGTCTGGATGAAGGGAAGGAGAAGTTTGGATATTTAGGGCTTCCCTGCACATATACCGAGTCATTTTCCGAGTTCTAAGGAGGGACCAGGAGCAGACAGAGAAAAAGGACGGAGTTCCCTGTGCTGTAGCCCACTGTCTCCCACATGGGTCTTGACATCGAAGTTACCACCCGTCAGCCTAGTCCGTTATTCTACCTTGCTTCCCCTGACTCTCACCTTGTGCAGCGCAGGACCCATGACAGGTACTAAGAACCCATTATGGATATAGTCGACCAGCTGCTTCTGCACCAGCGGGTGGGCCACCTACAGGGGCGTGAGAAAGAGGAAGAGGGTTGTGAGGGACCACTGTCTGGAAGGGAGTAGATGGTACAATACAAGCAGGTACCGCACCCCCAAGATGACAGAATAGCAGAACTCCAGGGAATGCACCGCTTCTACCCCACCTCCCCAGAATGTCCAAGGGCCAGACTTCCTGGGAGCCCCAGTCCCACCTGAATGACTGCATTGCAGAACTCTAGGGAACTCATGAAGAGTGCAAGGGCTGGCACTCCCAGCCAGTCCTCCCGTCGCAGGCAGTGCCAGTCATCCCCTGGAACTTCAATCTTTCGAGGCAGTGAGGAGTACAGGGCACTCAGTCCTGTAGCCAGCACCTGGGGGCCATCCCCAAGGATAGGTTACCAAAGGTTCAGACAATATAAAAAGGGGGAACAGGGGTGCTATTAACCCAGAGTTTTAATTGGAATAGAGGGAAGAGCTACTCCCAGAGCAGATATATAATTACCCAGTGTGCCAGGACATTACCTGGGAATACTGGCCCATGAAGAGCTTTAGTGCCTGCCCTATATACCTAAGCCCATGTTTCATCCCCACCTCAACTCCAGGCATGTTTTCAAATCCAAGGGGCTACTTCCTGGGGAAAGAGCCCTGGTAAGCAGCCCTCCACATCTCCTGCCCAGTGCCCACACACCATACCCTATCCCCCATCCCAGGAGGTGCTGACCGGGCAGAAGTAAGAGTGATCTGCGATGTAGCGGCCCACAGTGGGGCTCCCAGCTGACAGAGCCATAAGCAGGAGTAGGGCATCACGGGCCTGCTGGCCCAGGGGGCCCTCTCGATGGACGAAGGGAACAAGGCGAGAAAATAGGAGGAGACGGGGGGCAGCTCCAGGCTCAGGAGGTGGCTGCAGGAAGAACTCAAGCAATGAAGGCTCCCGGGCCAGACACACGCACAGCTGGCTGAGAAGTAGCACCAGGCCTTCATCCAGTGCTGGGCTACTGGGCACAGGGCGGCCACAGGCATCCAGCAAGGTTAGCAGAGCCTCACGAACTGGACCATGCCGCAACAGTGGCTGGCGAGCTTCGCTCACCAGCATCTCAAATAGTTTCAGTTGCTCAGCCCGCCGTTCTTCAACCCCATCCCCAAGCTCATCCCACTGAAGCTGCCAGGCCAACACACGGTTTAGCAGATCCTCACGTAGAGCAAACTCCAGAAGGGGCCCAGGGGTAGTGGGGGACAAAGGGACAGCACGATCCTCTGCCAGCAGCGTCAACATCTGGTAGGTATGGTTGCGCACAGCACTGAGATCATCTGCACCCCCAAGAGCTGCCCGAGGGCCTTGCCGCTCCAGGATTCGCACCACCTAAGGACACAGGACAGAAGATAGAAAGAACCTAAGATGATGAGGTGACTAAATGGGATGCTAAGAGAACACAGAAGGTTAGAAGGACTGGAGAAGCCAATAAACTAGGCCCTTTGACATATCGTCTCCTACCTGGGACCAGTGATTCTTGAAGACCATGAGGCAAGTCTCAGGGTCAGCCATGACAGGGGTCTGCAGACTGGCCCCTTGAGGTACTCGGTGCCCAGGGCCCCGGGAGGCCAGTCTGCTCAGCCAGTTCATCCTCTCCATGAGGCAGGCTGGACAGGGCCAGCAGCCAGAGCACTACAGTCTGAGAATTTGCCAGCTGGAGGCTTTCTCCACTTGTGTTTCCAGTCTGCTTCATCTGGTCTGCAGGAGCCAGTAGCTGGCCATGGAGCCAGAATATACACTAGGTTGGAGTGGCAAGCCCAGAGGTTACTGACCAGTCCAGACTTACAAATCTAATTCAAAAAGAGAGAATGGAAGAGGTCAACAGAAGTTTGCCTCTCTGCACTGCCCAGCAGGAAGAACTCAAAACCACCACCCCACTGACAGCTCCACATCCACATGCACATATGTGGTCATCATCTTAAACTTAACATGTCTAAAACAGAACTCATTTGTACCACCAAGCTTATTACTCCCCCAGTCTTCTCCATCTCAATAAATATCAACATTCACTTACAGGCTCAGGCCAAAAAGCTATCATCTAAACCCTCAAAACACGTCTCACTATTACAATAGTTTCCAATCTGGTCTCCATGCTTCCAATCTTGTCCTCTGTGAGAGTCTATTCTCCACACAGCAACCAGAGTGGTATTTTTAAAACATAAATTACATTACATCTCTCTTCTGCTGAATACCTTCTAACTATTTCCTGTCACACTAATCTAATCCTTATAACCAGCCATCCTCGTCCTCCTCATTCACACTTTTCTCATACAGGCCTTGGTAAATCCTTCCCACCCTCTGCCTGGAATGCTCTTCTTCTGATCTTCATTCACATTGCTCGCTTCACTCAGTTCTTTTCAAATACCATCTCCTCAGAGAGGCCCTATTCAACAATTCTATCTAAATAGTACATCTTCCCACCTTCACTTTCTAGCTTCCTAATCCGACTTTCTTCTTAGCAGTTTTCGCTACCTGAAATTATTTGCCTATCTTCCCCACTAGAACGTAAACTCACTGAGGGGAGGTTTTGTCTGTTTTTATTGTTGTATCCCCAGTACCAGAACAGGGCCTAGAGGCTCAATAAGTATTTGTTGAATGTGTGAATGCTTTAAATGAATGGAAGAACAAACAAACAAACAATCAAGAAACCCAGTCTTATCTGACTCCAGCCCTCTGGGACTGTTAAGGAAGAAATTTTGTTCTGCCTATCCAAGATCCCTCCCTAGAAGCTCACCCAGCAGGAAACAGACAAATAGACCCTTAAGTGCCTGATTACTCTTAAGAGATGGAAATCCAGAGCCAACCAAAAGAGCAGAACAATTTTCTTTCTACCAAGGACACACTCCCACTTACACACATATACCCCACTCCTGTCAGATACAGCCAACACTCACTCCCAGGGACATGACATGACACCCTCACTAGAGAAAGGGAAAAAGTACCAAAACAGCTGTTGGCTCACAGTTCCTTCTCCATAACAACCCCCACCCCCCCAGCAGTATTGTTTCTTAAGAATGTAAAAACTTCAGAGGAAAGGTGTGGTTCAGTTGTCCTTCCTCTTTAAATTCAACAAGGGCTGAAGAAATTCAGAGACTTGGCAACAGCCCACACTTTGCAGGATCCCCTTCCACTTAGATACCCTCTCTCACCATCACCAACTCACAATTAAAGGAATGTAGCAACTATGCTTAAGGAAGCCTTCTACAGAACAGGAGGCAGTCTTATAAGGGGTGGGGCCAGTCAACAGCAGACTCGACTCACTCACTGATTAACTCAATGTACATCCACACCAATGAAAGTACCGGGCTCTGTGCTGCAAAAACACTAGAAATACTAAGACAGATAAAAACAGCTGGGGGAGAGCATAAACAAAAACTCCAATAAATATTATAAACAGAGGTATTTACAAAAGTGTCACAGAGGTATGAAGGAAAGCATCTAATTTCTGCCTGGGAGGCTGTAAGAGGATTTCAGAAAGGAGGTTATATCTTAACCTCCTTTGTCTTAAATCTTTAACAATGACATACTGGCTACAAAGAGAGCCAGAGGGAAAGGCTCCTTCATATTAAAAACAGTATATACAAAAATACGGCACTATGAAAGAGCATGACAAATTTGAAAACAGTTGCAAGTTTGGTGTGGCTCACACACTAGAGATACAATATTGAGTTGAAGGATAAATATGGTTGATGGTTATAAGTATCACTGAATTTCATGCTCTGGAGTTTGCGTTTTATCTATTGACACCCTGGAGACAAAGGAGATTTTTAAACAAGAAAATGACAAGATCGGGCCGGCCGAGCGCGGTGCCTTGGTTAAGAGTTGGCCTGGGACACCGGCGCTGAGCAACTGGGCCCCGGTTCAGATCCCACAGGAGGGCCAGTGACGCTGCACCCTCTACAGCTAAGATGGTGAACAACAGCTCCACCTGGAGCTGGGCTACCATGAGTCACCAGTGAGGCTACAGTGGGGCTGGCAGATAGCTGACATGAGTTTTCGTGAGTGGCCGTGAGCCGTCGTCCAATGGCCGGCAAGCGACCGCCTCAGCCAGGAAGAGCGCAATGATGATACCAACATGGACCAGTGAAGCAACGTCCTCCACAGCTAGACTAAAGAACCAAAGGACAGCAACGTGTCAGTTCCCCTTCCACAATTCCCCAAAGCTGTTCCCCTCCCCTAATTCCCCAATAAAAGCTTTAAAAAAAGAGAAAATGACAAGATCAAATCTGCCTTTAAAAAATATGTCAGATAGCAGTATAAGGTAGGCAGATAGACAGATGACAATGAACAACTTATAAGGACCTGTTTCAATAGCCTGTTTTAAAGAGGGAAAAAAGGATGGAATGAACTAAGGTGGTAAGAGCAGGATTAGAAAAGATAAATCTGAGATTCCCCTCTATCTTAGCTGTCCCATGTGATACCGTAATTATTTACACCTGTAATATTTCTGCCATTAATAGCAAGCTCCTTGGCAAAAGTGACCATATCATTTATTCTTCTTTGAAACTTTGGCAACACAGTGTCTGGCATTCAAAAATTCCTGTGGAGCTGAATGATGAATTAAAAATAATTATAATAGGGACGGCCGAATGGCGCGGCGGTTAAGTGCTGGCTTGGGACGCCAACGGCCCCGGTTCGGATCCCACATATGGGGGCCAGTGGCACTGCCCTCAAAAAAAAAAAACATTACTATGTGCCAGGCTCTATTCTAAGCACTACATGTAGTATCTCATTTAAACCTCATAAAAACCCTAGATGTACTATTATCTTCACTTTACATATGAGGAAATCAAAGCCTAGAAAGGTTAAATAAATTATCAAAGCTAGGCAGCTAGTAAGTGCAAGACTGGGATGCAAGTGCAGAAAATGTGCCTCCAGATTTAACTTAATCGTGAAGCAGAAGCAATAAGACCTGGCAAATGAATGGAGGAGAAGACCCTAATATGAAATACAGGAGACCTAGTAAGAAAATAATGCCATTAACAGACTAGGAACACATTACAAAGCAAAATGTGTTTTAGAAAAGAGAATGAGTACAGCTTTGGATATGTCAAGTTTTGAGACACCTATAGGATATTCACGATGTCCAGGAAACAAGTGAAAATATTATAACTGAGGTCAAGAGTGAAATCAAGACTAGAGATATAAATCCAGGAGTCACCAGCTTATAAGTAGTAGATGAAGCAATAGAAGTAGATGCAATCATCCAAAGAGATCAGCAGATCATGAAATGAGCTAAAAGTGACATCCTGGGGAAAACCAGGATTTAGGAAAACAAAGGAGAAGGAGTCTTTTTTTAAAAAACTATAAAGGTGGCCAGAAATGTAAGGAGAAATCCAAGAAATAGGGGTAATCTAGAAATCAAGGGAAAAAAAGTTTCAAGAAACTGGAGCTTGTCCAGAGTGTATAGTCTACAGAAAGATTAAGTAGAATAAACATTGAAAATGGTCAGTTTTAGCAATCAAGTTTTAAATAAACTTAGAAAAGTAATTGGCTAAAGAATGACTAGGAGCCAAAGACAAGTAACATGAAATTTCAGGTAATTAAGTAATAATAAGGAAGGATGGAAATAGGGCAACAGTTTAAAGAAGCTGAGAGAGGTGGTGGAAAGTCAAGATAAAGAGTTTTTATTGTTTGGTTTTGTTTGTTTTGTTTTAGGATGGAGGAGCCTCAAAGGCGCTTATCAAGTAAGAAAAAGAAATCTGAAGAAAGCAACACGTTATAGATAAATAAGTTGGGGATAACTGACAGAAAAAAAGGTATACCATTTTATGAAAGGAGGACTACAATAATAAAGGATGGGTGCCACTTCAGGTAAATCTGAAATGTGAAAGAGGGAAGCTAATACCTATCACCACCATCCCCTCCCTCACTCACCCAAGAAAGTGGGGATCAGGGAGAAGAGGAGGGGTGAGCCGGTGGTAGAGCCACAGAATGGATGCTCAGTCTTTCACAGATGGTTTCCTATAAATCATCAAACACAGTCACACAGACTAGTAGCTATCAGCAGCAGGAAAAGGTACTTACTCATTTGCCCAAATACTTATGGTCCCAAGTAGACCTGGGCTGGGGAAGACAAAGCCAACAACTGAGAATTCTGGTAAGAAGTCTGTAACCAGCCCTCTCACTGTTATTAGCCCTGGGATGCTGCCATCATCCCTTGCTGGATTGCTTAAATTCTGCCCGTATCTGTGTAAATATCATCCCTTTATTAAATTTTTCCCAAACCCAACTTATGCCATCTGCTACCTGCAAAGACCCTGACTGAGACAAGAGTATTATTGTTTATAAAACACTTTCGCAATCGCAACTCATTTGAGTACTGAAAACAAACAGAGGCCCTACGGTCAATCAAGAGAAACACAAAGTTGGTAAAATATGAGCTCCGGAGTCCCTCAAAAAAGGCTTGAATCTCAGTCCAGCAGCTGTGTGACCTTAAATAAATCACTTCACACATTGGAGCCTCAGTTTCTTCATCTATAAATTTCTGATGAAATAGTGTTACTATTTTAAGAATTAAATAAGATAACCTATGTAAGTACGAGCTGAGCTCTGAGCAACAGCAGTTCGATACCCAGCCCGAGCTGAGCAGCTACTAAGCTGCCAACAGGTAGCAGGATGGCTCAGCTAAAAAAAAAAAAAAAAAAACATAACCTATGTAGCACTCCAGGCATAAAGCAGGTGCTCTGTAAATGACATTTACCTTTCCCTACTTCCCTCTCCTAGTCCTGTTTGACCAAGGTGCCCTCATCTCTGAGAAGAAAGATCTAACCTGCTCTGACATGTTTATCCTCACCACCTCACATTCATACCTGGGGTAGCAGAAGAAAGGCCAAGCATCCAGCAAAGTTAAGGCCTTAACATGTCCAAACTGCCTTCAGCTTCTAAAACTCAACTACAAAGATTAACAAACCTACCTTGCAAATACACCTGGGCTGCCCACTTCTGCTCCACTGCTTGACCAACAAAGCACACTGCTCAAGACCCAAGGGGGACTGGTGTCTAGTACTTTTCCTTGCCCCCCACCTCAAAGACCTCAAGGACAAGAGGCACGCTGGAAACAGTGGCTCATAACCCAGAAGCCAGCACTTAATCTGGGTCCTGTTCACATAAGGCAGAAACATAAGAGAAGACCGTATCTTGGTGTCCCTTATCACCTAGTTAGACTCCCTGTTAATCCTGACAAAGTTCAGAATGAGACAAAGGAGACTGTGGAATCACCACCCTATTACTATGCTCCTTCCTCCCATAGCAAAGTCTAGAAAAAAAAAGTATACCCCTTCTTTACAGATTTACCTTCAGGCTCAGCCACAGGTAAAAAGGAGGAGGAGGAGACGATCTTTCAGACCCACAAACAGCCAAGGTCAGCCATTCATCTTAGGGCCCAAAATAGGCCTTCCAGGCACATTCAGCAAGCTGTTCACCAACCTCAGGACAGCAAGCGCTTGACAGGAAGTGGCTAAGCCTCCCTTATGAACCTTTGCCCTGGGAGAGGCAAAGAGAGGGAAGGAGCTGGGGGCAGGGATACACCTGCAACACTTACAGCACACAGAATGACCTTCCAAGAAGAGATCAGTCAAGTCCTAAAGCTTCTTTCCCTACAATAGCCCTAGACAAGAAGATTGATACTGACATAAGAGGCATGGAGGCTGTTACCCTAAATACTGAAAGTAGAAAGACTGGGTTAAAACCTCACTGGAATACCAAAGGGGGAGTGGGGAAAAGAACCACCTCAAACTACCAAAGCGGAGCTTGGCGAACACATCTCCTCCCTGCCTGTCTATCCCTCAGCCTGTGTGTATAAGACAAATGGGCTATCAGTGTATGGTCCCAACTCACTCCCTCACCTCTCCCCGACAACCACCTCTGCTTCTTACAGGGAATCCTCTCATCAGACTTCAGCAGAGTTCTCGTAACTCACAATGTGAACCTCAATCATACTGTGACTCCCCTTTAAAACAGTGAATCCCCATGTCACACATGGTTATCTTTACCCCTATGGGTGAGGGTGACAAAGAAAATGTCAAAGAGGAAGTGAAGCTGAACTAGATCCTGAAGATGAGGGAAGTTCACTGGGCAAAGAAAAAACATTCCTAGTACAGGAAGCAGGTATTACAAGGATTTCAAGGCTCAAAAAATGTAACAAGCTTGTTAGGGAACTGTGAACAATTTATTCAAGCTATTATAGAACCAGAGTAGGGAGTAGCAGATGAGGTTGGAGAGGTGAGTTGAGGCCAAATGATGCCATATTAAAGAATTTGGATGCTGTCCTACAGAATACAAAGAGCCAAAATTTTAAGCAGAGGAGTTCCATGATCCGATTTGTATTTTTAGAAAGATCATTCTAGGGATGGACTAGAAAAGAGCAAGTTAGAAGGCAAGAGATTGTTGGGGGGAAAAAACATCCAGATGAGAGGTGAGGAGGAAGTACACTAAAGCTGTAACAGTGAAGCCGTAGCAGTGGAAACGAAGAGAGATAACAGAGAAGAATATGTATTAAGGTTGTAGTGACTAATTAAAGGCAAAAGGTGAAGGAGCAGAAAGAATGTAAGATAACACTGAAGTCCTTGCCTGGATGGAGATGTGGCACATGGTGGAAAAGCATGCTTTCAGAGCAAAGACAATGAGTTCTGTTTTGAACATGTTAATTTGGCAATATCTATGGAGATATACAGATCACCAAATATATATGATGGAACACAGGGAGAGACTGAGACTAGATATAGAGAAGCAATTACCTCATTATGATAGATTCTTATATTTCACATTCTCTCTCTAAATTATCTTTTCATGTGTCTATCTCTCCCAAACAGATTAAGAATTCCTCGAGACCTCAGAAGACCATGTCTTACTTATCTCATAAAATGTGAGTATCACAAAGGCAGGCTACATACAGAAGAAGTTATTTGCTGAATGAATAAATGAATTAATATATGAATGTATGAATCTGTCCTCCCAGCACTTGGTAGAGTGCCTGGCCTATAGCAGATGTGGAATAAATGGTTACATACAGCAGCCTAAACATGTTTCTATCTCTACATCATCACCTTCATCTATGTTTTATCTTCTCATATATACCACTGAGCTATATGTCATAAGTGAAAATCCATGATACTTAATGCACTGCTATGTCAACAAAGAGTTCAGTATAACATACAGTAAGTTTACTAAACCCACTGCTTTCTCTAGAATAACTAAGAACTTGGACAGTCCCAAAGAACCCTGACATGTGACTTGATTCATCTTATCATCATCACAATTTGATCCAGGTATTACATGTATGTACCTTTTCCTATGTCACTGCCACAATATTAAACAGAATCCTCATCCCTATGTCACCCTCAAACAACCTTTAATCTTTTAGAAACAGAACCATTACGAATCATAAAAAATGCTTTGCCAGTATAATGTCCCCCATGTCATCACAACCCTTCCTACACATCACGTGCATATCAGTCCACATCACCTTCTCAAGTCACTCTCACTTGCAGGAGACCAAATTTTGGGTTCAGTTTTGCCACTTTATCACTATCTGACCTCTGGATTCTTAACTTGATTGCTCATCCTTAAAATAAGAATTCCTGCCCTTGCCTACTTCACAAGAAATCTATGTAAATCCAGTAAAATTTGTCATTGCTATGTAGAGTGTAATGCTGTTCAAATGTCAGAAGTTATATAGAATTACTGTATAAATGCATGCTTCCTCAATATAATACAACAGTCACATCATTATCACTAAATTTCTGGACTTCATGAGTCAGTAAAAATAATTTTTTAAAAATTAGGGCCAGCCGAGTGACGCAGTGGTTAAGCGCTAGCTTGGGAAGCCAGCGGCCCCGGTTCGGTCCCACATATGAGGGTGACACTGCCCTCAAAAAAAAAAAAAAATTAAAAAATGGGGTCCTTACTTTTTAACAAATAAGACCATCTATTGTCATAATTATTTCATCAGTGGGAGAGTACCTTAACACCAAAATAATAGAAATAATAATCACAGAATAAATTTATGGAAAAGTCATGTTTCTTAATGTTATCCTTCTCTCCTTCCACCTTGGATGGATGAAAACTTTATCATGGACTGGCAACATCCCAGGCCCAGTGTTTAGGAATCGCTGCTGTAAACCCTGTTATAGTGTACATCGATTCCATAGGGTTCTGACCATCTGGGCAAGTTGCCAAGGGTTCCACAAGCATGAAAACTTGTTTGGCCTCCAGAATGGAGCAATGAAAATATACCATGGGACAGAATAGTAGTTGGCTCTGAAGCTGAGAATCTGGAACAGGATGGCAACTTGGGCTGCCCCTAATTCTCAGAGAATTGTCTGAATAGGAAACACCTAACTGTTCCTGAAGTTAGGGAAGGTGTCTAGGCATTGTGGCACACTGTCAGTAAAGAGGAAAATTTAGTGGTGTGAAAATGGCCATTTATCACTGAGTGCCAACCCAATTTTCCAGAACTTTCAAAATTTTCATGTGCATGTGGGTGGGCAGGGAGATAGGGATCCCTGTAAAATGCTAATAAAGTGACCCCAATATCAAGTTGTGGAGAAAGGGATGAATTGCAGAGGGACAGGAGAAAACTTTTGGGGGGGGGGGTGGTAGACATGTTCAATATCTTGAAAGTGGTGATTTCACAAACATATGTCAAAATTCATCAAACACGTACATTTCAAATATGAGCAGTTTATTTGTACATAAATTTACCTCCATAAAGCAGTGTTTTAGAAAATGCAACTATAAGAAAATGAGAGGAAAGCCATCCTGTTTGGAAGCCTAAATACAGTAGTGTATGTAACAAACCATGTGATTTCCATGGAAGTAGAATTAGCAACTGAATGTGTCCAATCCAGATGAAAACCGTCAAAGCCCCACAGCTCAGCAAAGGTGAGGAGCAGCCGGGGATAAGGCTGTCCAAAAGCAGGTGGAGAGAGAAAACAAAGGCAGTCATAGCCAGAAAACCTCCACGAGAGGGGCCATCTTCAAGGCTGCTGTCCCAAGGAGGAACTTGAGGGAATGTGGGTCCCAGTAATGACTCCGTTGAGGACTAAGCCTCAAAAATGATTTCATAATCCTAGTATCGCCCATGACTCCTTTTTTTTTTTTTTTTTTTTTTTGGTCCTCCAAAATATGTAGAGCCCCTGGGAGCAGAACAACTAAATGCACAACACCTCCACCCAAGCTGTCCTCCTCAGTCTAGAACTAGTGCTCTTACTGGGCAGCACAGTCCACTCATGGAAGCTTCAGACCCAGCCAAGCTATCGCCCTTCTTTCTTCACGTCTCACAACCCTCGGTCACTCCTCCCTCAACTCCCTCATCAATTTCCCACCGGCCCGCAGGTTCCCGCCTTCGCCCTTTCCTCTCCCCGCCCCGCACAGGCCTCGCCCCATCACTCGGGTCCCGGAGCTGTCTGTCCCTCATCCCTGCCTACAGGAGCCCCAGCCCCGCGGGAAACCGCGTTTCCAAGTCCCTTCCCTGTGGCCCCTCGGAAAGCACCGCATCCCCTGACACAAGCCAGCTCCGGATGTGCCCACGCACCCGTCGGTCCCCAGCCTGCACTCCTACCTGAGACGCTCACACCCGGCCCCTCACCACATGCTAGCTACCCTCACCCTGTCCCCTCACAGCCCGTACAGTCACCACACCTGGGGCCCTCATGGCACCGACCCTCCTACCCTCCTCACGCGCCTCTCGGGGCCCTCCGGCCTATACTTACTGTTACTCACGGAACCCCTAACCTGACCAGGCCCGACCGCCACGGCGCCACTAGGTGAGCTCAGGCCGCCGCCATCACTCCTCAGGCGCACCAGCCGCGCCCCGCCCCGCGCCCCACGCAACCTGCGCCCCCGCGCACCACGCGTAACCACCCAGAGGCGCACGACTGGGCAGTGGCGTGCCAGCTCATTGGCTGGGCCCGACCAAAGCCAGAGCGTCTATGCCTGTATCCTGGCAACGGCCGAGCGTAGGGGCGGGGTCGCCGTCGGCCTTCCGAGCCAGAAGTACCGCCTCTTCCCCCAGATCCCGCCCCTTCATGCTGTAAACCCCGCCCCTCAGAAGCACTCTGGCGTGTCACAGGGAAAGACCTCTCGGCAAGCGGGGTCTGCGGTGCAGGGGCACGTGGAGCGGGGGGCCGATCCTAAAGAAGAAAGGTCGAACCAGAGGGCAGAAGGCGGGACCTACAGAGGGATGCAACTTTTTAAGAGCCCGGGAAAGACCGGAGGCTGGGGCTTAGGAGAGAGATGGGACTGAAAGGGACAAGCAGGGAAGGGACGGGGCACCACGGGTCCTGGGAGGTGCTTAGAATGGAAAAGTAGGCGTGGAAGGGGCGGGGCTAACACGAAAGGGTAGGTCTGGGGGTGGAGTCTGCGGGGCGGGGCCTATGGAAAAGCGGAGCCGTAGAAGAGGGCTGGCTGCGAACAATCTAGGTCATTTTTGCTCCATCTGTGCCCATGGCGTGGCTAGTACCTGGACGATGACCTCTCCTCTCGGCTTCTCAACATCTGCTGCCCCGTGATGCCTTGGGCGCTACCTTATTCAGTCACTCACAAATACGGAATTAGCGCCTTCATGTAAGGTGGGATTCCAGATCCATTAGAACAGGCCTCTACCTCCAGGACTCAGTCCTTTAACCAGACAATTGCAACTAGTGTAATAAGTGCCATTGAGGAACAGCATTTAGCATGATTTGTGTGTATAGAGGATGAGAGAAAAGAAAGGCTCAGGGGCTTAGGGAAGACTTCCAGGAGGAGATGATGTCTGAGCAGTCTTGTGAAACAAGCAAGACAAAGATAAACTAAGATAGAGCTATGGAAGTTTAAGATAAGGTCTGTAGTTTAGTTGAAAGTATTGTATCAGTGTTAGTTTCCTGGTTTTGATCATTGTACTCTGGTTATATAAGATGATAACAGGGTAACATGGGTAACAAGTTTACAAGAACTTTCTGTACTGTTTTTGTAACTTTTTGGTAAGCCTAAAGTTAGTTCAAAATAAAAAGTATTTAAAAAGAAAAATGCAAGTTCCAGCTCAAAAGATCGGCACATACCAAAGCAAGGGAGAATGGACAACATGTTGGGGGTGCTCTAGGGATTAGAATCAGTACAGCCTGTCTGGAACATGTAGAGGAAACACTGTGAGATGAGGCTGAAGACACAGACAGAGATCAAGTACTAGAAAGCACTGCCTGGAAACGGGTAGAGTGGGGTTCTTGATGTGAGTGCCAGTTACATAAGCATGTCACTTTGTGAAATTCATCAAACTATATACTTAGGAAATATGTACTTTTGTGTATGTGTATTTGTTCTGGTTGTGTTGTATAACAAACCATCCCAAACTTAATGGTATAAAACAATGGCCATTTTATTATGCTGGGAATTCAAACAAGACACAGCAGGAATGGTATATCTGTTTCGTGATACCTGGAGCCTCATCTAGCAAGCTTAAACACCTGGAGGTGACTCAAGGCCTGGCCAGATACATGGACTGGGACAACTCAGAGGCTGACACCTCAGCTGTACTGTCGAGCAGAGTACAGACACATGACTGCTCCTTATGGCTTGGACTTCTCACAATATGGCAACTAGTTTCCAAGAGGGGTCATTCTGACAGGGAGCTTCCAGACAACGAGCATTCCTAAAGAACCAGAAGGGAGCTGCATGGCCTTTTCTGATCTAGCCTCAGAAGTCACACATATCACTCCTACTATATATACTCTTTTGGTTGAAACAGTCACAAGGAAGGAGTATCAAAGAATTTGTGACTGTTTTTAAAAAACTTCCACAATGTCCTACAATAATAATAATGTTAATTAATAATAATAAATACTGGAACTAGGTGTTTTGGCTGAATGTCCAAAGATAGGGATTATACGAGAAAGAGCAGATGGGGGAAGATAATGAGCTCAGTTATAGACCCATGGGCAGAAAGTGACTGTGGGATATATCCAGGTAGGAACAGCCAGTGAGCAATTAGTGGTATAGATATATCTGCAGCTCAGAGAGTTCTTGGAAGTCATTAGACGAGAAAGGATATCCTGTGGGTGACTGAGATTGTACAAAAAGAGTCAGGTGGATGGAAAGAGGGAAGGCCTAGGACAGAGTCCTAAAAACCACTAACACAAAGAAGAAACTAAGAAGAAATAGAAAACCAAGAGATTAGGGTATCACAGAAGCCATGGGAAAAGAGGATTTCAAAAAACCTAAAATAAAATGTTGGGGACTATATATGTTCCTTCCAAGAAACTCTCCACAACCACAAATCTGACCATATTACTTAACTG
Source organism: Aselliscus stoliczkanus (assembly GCA_033961575.1). Lineage (NCBI taxonomy): Eukaryota > Metazoa > Chordata > Mammalia > Chiroptera > Hipposideridae > Aselliscus > Aselliscus stoliczkanus. The sequence goes on from CM066736.1 coordinate 91,312,023, forward strand.
TGCAGAATATTTCACAGGTTTTCCATTGTCTTTAGATAAAATCCTAGCTTTATAACATGGCTGACAAAGCTCCCTGAGCTATCCTCTCTCCACCATTCAGCCCTATTTCTCACCACCAGCCCCTTAGGTTCTCTACAAAAACCAATTAATGTTTACCCTGTTAGTTACCCATGCGTTTTGAAGTCTATGCCTTTGCACACTCCATGCACTTTGCCTCTAGTGCTCTCCACCCTCCTATCTCTATACCTGACTAAATCCTATTCATCCTACAGAACCCAGGCTCAGTTGGGTCCCTTCCTATGTATTGTAATAGCCCTCTGTGTGCCCGCCTAATAGAGTACCCATCAGACTGATGTGAAATTACCTACCTACCAATCTATTTCCCCTACCGGATTGTTTCTAGAGGGCAAGAAGTGTCTTTCATTCATCTTTTATCCCCAATACTTAGTACAATATTGGCCTGACACATAGCAGATGTTCTGATTATGACTTGTTGGGAAAAATGATAATAGTGAAAGGAACATCAAGTTAAGGGGGTAAATTTTAAGTTTGGGATTTGTTTTGGTATGGGAGATTTAAGCATGTTCACAGAAAGGAAAAATTGAAAGACATTAAGGATCCAGAAAACACGTGAAATAGATGGTGGGATCAGGTAATAGAGGTAACAAGAAGGGAATCGGGCAAAAATACCACAAAATGGCCCCCACCACACTCATCCAGCAGGAATGAAGTAAGATGGGTGTGGTTGTAAGATAGGGTGCAGATAATGAAAACAGATCTCATGTCTATGTGACAGGTATTGTTTGTCCCTGGAGACTAGTTCAGCACCTGACACAAATGAGCCATTCAGTAAACAGTTATTAAATGAATAAATAATGAAGCCCAAGCAGGGAACTTGCACAAAGTAAAGCAGAATGAATATCCGAGCCTACACTGTCACCCAGGTCTCCTGAGTAGAGGACCCCTATATAGTTCAGCTTCCGGTTGGTGGGGGAGAGAAAAGGCCCAGCCTTACCTCTGAGGTATGCACCCCCACCATCTCCAGGGACCTCATTAGAGATGTTTAGCTGGGCAGGTGTAAACCCAAGCCCTGGGAGACAGGGCAGGGCGCGGGAGCCACACTGCCTCCACCCCTTCAGTAGTGCTGGCCCTGGCTGTGTTGCTAAGAGCTTCAGAAGCCAAAGACAGAGGAGTCGCAGCTGGAGACCAAGGGCAGCCTCTTCCAGGTTTTCAGTCACTAGCCCTCACCTCCTGAAGTTGCCTACAGGCAGAAGCCCAGGATATCTCACACCTGGGCACCAATCCAAAGAATCATGAACCAGGACAGCAAAGTGAAGACGACAGAGTCCAGCCCCACTGCTCCACCCAAGGCCAGGTAAGAGATCCTGGTCTTCTGTGTCAGATCTGTCTGCCTCACTGGATGGAGCCTGATTCCTCTTAGTGCCTCCACTCACAACCTCAACATTTAATGATGAATAAATGAAAGACGACTTCCCCTCTTGCCTACAGGAAGTCGCTGCCTGTCCTGGACCCATCTGGGGATTACTACTACTGGTGGCTGAACACAATGGTCTTCCCAGTGATGTATAACCTCATCATCATCGTGTGCAGGTTTGGCACAGCGCTAAGGGAAGGAAGGGCCTTAGCAGTGAAAAGGACTAAAGAGTGAGGCACAGAAGAGGGGTGGGACCTGGAGGATTAGCTGGGCCTCAATGGGAGCCCAGGGCTGAGTGTCAGTGGCTTGGTAGACCACCTCACACACAGAGGGTGCCCTGAAGCCAATCCTTTATGTCCCCGCCATGCAGAGCCTGCTTTCCTGATTTGCAGCACGGTTACCTGGTGGCCTGGTTAGTGCTGGACTACACGAGTGATCTGCTGTACCTACTGGACATTGCGGTGCGCTTCCACACAGGTCAGTGCGTCCCAGTACTGACCCTTTGTTCCCAGTTCCTTTTCTAAAGAGAGCCTCTTAGGAACAAGAAAGTGACCCTCCCTGATGGCACTCTTACATGCTTCTATGCTTGACAATATCCCATATGCTCACTCCAGAAACCTTGGAGCAGGGTTATAGCTGTCCCCTCCTTACCCCCACCCCCGGCCCCTGTGACTGTCTCCCTGTCCTCCCTTGACGTGCCCACCCTCATCCTTATTGCTGGAGCAGGCAGGTACCCTGAATTAGCCCCATACCTGACCCCATCCCACGACTGACCCCACCAGCCCTCCCCTCCCTCTTTCAGGATTCTTGGAACAGGGCATCCTGGTGGTGGATAAGGGTAGGATATCAAGTCGCTACGTTCGCACCTGGAGCTTCCTCATGGACCTGGTTTCGCTGGTGCCCACTGACGTGGCCTACGTGTGGCTGGGCCCGCACACACCCACGCTGAGGCTGAACCGCTTTCTGCGTGCGCCCCGCCTCTTTGAGGTCTTTGATCGCACAGAAACCCGCACAGCTTACCCAAATGCCTTTCGCATCGCCAAGCTGATGCTCTACATTTTTGTGGTCATCCACTGGAACAGCTGCCTCTACTTTGCCCTGTCCCAGTACCTGGGCTTCGGGCGGGATGCCTGGGTGTACCCGGACCCCGCCCAGCCTGGCTTTGAGCGCCTTAGGCGTCAGTACCTCTACAGCTTTTACTTCTCTACGCTGATCCTGACCACGGTAGGCGATACCCCGCTGCCAGCGCGGGAGGAGGAGTACCTGTTCATGGTGGGCGACTTCCTGCTGGCTGTCATGGGTTTCGCCACCATCATGGGTAGCATGAGCTCGGTCATCTACAACATGAACACTGCAGATGCGGCTTTCTACCCCGACCACGCACTGGTGAAGAAGTACATGAAGCTGCAGCACGTCAACCGCCGGCTGGAGCGGCGAGTTATTGACTGGTGAGAATGCTGGGAATCCAGACCAGGATAGGGAGAGGTGTAGTGGATAGAATCTGAGGCAGATGTCTAGGTTCTTGTTGCCTGTGGGCCAGATAGGCAATCAGGAAGTGGCATTCATGGGGGAGGGGGGGTGAAGGGGGGAGGGGAGGTTCACTGGGTGAGGCTTGGAAAGGATGTTGTCCACTAATTGGATCTGGACTTAAGGGAAAGAGTTGGATGAGGGACTAATAGGGACAGGAACTTAGCCACAAGGAAGGATAACCTGGAGACCAGGGGATGGGAACTGCCACTGCCTGGTAGGACTGAGAAAGCCCTGGAAGGAATAAGGGAAAGAGCAATACCCCCCCAGGGGATGGCCAACAACAAGATGGTTGACTAGGTCGTGGTAGTCCATACTGTGAGCTGAACAAAAGGAAGCATCGTCAACTAGAGCATAAACCTCTAGAGAAGATGAGGCTTAGTGATTGAAGTGGATATCAGTGAAATGGTACAAGACATCAATGATTGGGCGGTAGGGTAGAATCTGACAGGAGGTAAAGGGTGTCTTATTTATTGTCTGCTGGTGGGGGCTTCCAGGCCCTGGGTGAGGAAGAAAAAGTCAAAATATATCTGTGACCAGCAATGGAGACTGTGCACTGAAGATATTCATCAGCCAACTGTCACGTATTCTCATGACCCCTATGAGATCTCAGTGTGGTTGGGCTCTTGGCTGAGGCTGAGCTGAGCTCTGATGGGAGAAGTGGAGAGGGGCACGTAGGAGACTGGTGCGAAATTGGTGCTGTCCTTGTCCCCAGGTACCAGCACCTGCAGATCAACAAGAAGATGACCAATGAGGTAGCCATCTTACAGCACCTGCCAGAGCGGTTACGGGCAGAAGTTGCTGTGTCTGTACACCTGCCTACCCTGAGCCGGGTGCAGATCTTCCAGAACTGTGAGGCCAGTCTGCTGGAGGAGCTGGTGTTGAAGCTGCAACCTCAGACCTACTCACCAGGTGAATATGTCTGCCGCAAGGGGGACATTGGCCGAGAGATGTACATCATCCGTGAGGGTCAACTGGCTGTGGTAGCAGATGATGGAGTCACACAGTATGCTGTGCTTGGTGCAGGGCTCTACTTTGGGGAGATCAGCATCATCAACATCAAAGGTGAGTATCCCAACATTTGTTCTGGGGACAGGGCTGGAAGAGAGGCATGGGGAGACCAGAACCCAGTACTGACACCAGATGGTACTTCAGGGCCTACAGAGTAAGAGCACCAGCCCTTGCCTGAGTGCTCAGAGGGCTTAGGAGAGAAGCAGATCATGGAGGGTCTGTTTCCTGAGAAGAAGCTGAGCCAAGGTCAATGAGCATGGTGGGTCTTTGGAAGAGAGAATAGACCTGCTCTGTGAGTATCGACCCAAGGCACCAACAGTCCAAGGCAAAGTGGCAGAGATAGTAATAATATTTATTGCATGCTTACTACACACCCTGTTCAAAGTGCCTCATATGTACCAACTGAAATTCTCAGAGCAACTCTATAAGGTAGGTACTACTATCTGCATGTTAAAGGTAAGGAAATTAGAGCATAGAGAGGTTTAGGAAATTGTCCAAGGCCAAACAGGTAATAAATACACACACTTGGGGTCAGTACAAGGAAGAACTTTCTCACAGCAAGTGGAAAGAAAGAAATTCCCATTTACTGAACATCAACTCCAGTCGGAGCCAGGTACTGTACACTGGCTCATTTATTCCTCTTAGTGCCTGTGCAGTACGAGTTGTTATGCCTAATCACAAGTAAAGATACTGAGGCCACAGAAGATGAGAAAGCCTGGAAAGAGGGTGAGCGCTCTGTCACTAACTGAGGCTAGATGCACTCTCAACCTGGGGATCCTATTCTTCAATTGTCCTAAAGGCCTCACATCTGTCCTCCAAGGCCGCTCTCAAGCTCCACATCCTCTATGCAGTTGGCTGCTGTCCACATGACTTTGGACAAGGAAGGCATTTCCCTTTTTTGGATTTCAGTTTCCCCACCTCTCCATAGGGATGATATTAAGAACCCAAAAAGTTATTTGAGAGGATTAAATGAGCTATATGGGTGAGGCACCCAGAGCAGCGCCTGGCATATAGCATGTGTGGAACGAACAGTACCTCCATTGCCCCTTCTAAGGTCCTTCTAGCTCCGAGACTTTACAAAATTTGGCCTAATCTACCTTTCCTCCCACCCATCCCCCACCAATACTTTCCTAAAAATGCTATGATACTCTACAGCTCCCTTGCTTAGAATATTTCAATAGTTTCCCACCACCCTCAGGGTAAGGTGTGAACTCCTTGCCATGGCTTAGGAGACCTGGTGTGACCTGGCTGTCCTCTTTTTTTACCCTTGTCCTCACGCCCTGCACTTCAGCTACTCCGGACTGCTTCCTGCTTTCTGTACCCACCTAACTCTTTCCTACCTCCATCCCTCTGCTCATGCTCCTCCCTCAGCCTAGCTGCCCTCCCCCTCTCTCTCTCTTCCCCTAGTTACCTCCCACTCAGTCAGGCACCACTTCCTCCAGGCTTTCCTAAATTCTCTGCCTTACAGTTATGGACTCTTTGCCTGTCTTCCCACAGTGCCAAATGCATACGTCTGCACTGCATCAGCTATACTGATATGGAACTCTCTGATTAAATGCCTATCTCCTCTAGGGTGTGACTTCTTGGAGGTAGGTCACTGATACCCACCCAGCACAGGACTTAATCCCCAGTACATTACTGAATGAAAGCATTACTGAGGCAGAAAGAGACAAATAGAAGCACAAATATGGAAGTGGGAGTCTTGGTTCAGAGTGAAATGCTCCCTCACACCCACTCTGATTAACCTCTCTTCCATCTGCCCACGCGCCACAGGGAACATGTCTGGGAACCGTCGCACAGCCAACATCAAGAGTCTAGGTTATTCGGACCTGTTTTGCCTAAGCAAGGAGGACCTGCGGGAAGTGCTGAGTGAGTATCCACAGGCCCAGGCTGTCATGGAGGAAAAGGGCCGTGAGATCCTGCTCAAAATGAACAAGTTGGATGTAAATGCTGAGGCAGCTGAAATCGCCCTACAGGAAGCCACGGAGTCCCGGTTGCAAGGCCTTGACCAGCAACTGGATGATCTCCAGACCAAGTTTGCCCGCCTCCTGGCTGAGCTGGAGTCCAGTGCACTCAAGATTGCTTATCGCATTGAACGGCTTGAGTGGCAGACTCGAGAGTGGCCAATGCCTGAGGAAATGTCCGAGGCCGATGATGAGGGCGAGCCTGGGGAGGGAACTTCCAAGGGTGGAGAGGACAAGACTGGCCAGGAGGGAACCCCGGGCCCAGAGTGACCCCATCCCTAACCTTAGGCCCCCCACCTCCAAGTGAATTCAGAGTTGTAGGAAAGTCTGCCTGCGAAAACTCTGTCATCCTATCTGCTAGATTACAGAGATGGGAGTGAATTGGGTCTGCAGATGCCCACCTTGAGATGTAGAAATATAACACACGTTCATCCCTGACTCATCAGCACACACACACAGTTGCACTTACACACATTGGCCCCAAGACTGCATTCCATATAAAGTGCTCTGGTGTTCCCATTCTCAGAGCACACATGCTTTCTCACATAAATATGTCTTGTACCCATGTGATATGTATGCATTCAATCATGAACCTCATAAACACACACATGCTAAGCGTCATACACCAATAAACACACAGGTGCCTTCCACAGGTGTGCACACATTTTTGAATACATAAAAGCATACCCACAGCCCTCTTGTTCCAAAATATCCTTTTAATGCCCTCCCCCCCAATATAGGGTCAAAAGTGTACCATGCAAGTTGCACTTCAATAAAGTATTTGCCTCCTCACTAAGCATTTATGGGGCTGGCGGAAAAAGGCTATTGGCTTTAACAGTGGGCCAGGGTGACTTCTCTCTAAATTCTGAGTCACAGCGATGAAGGACATGGTCTGTGTAGGAGCTGGTGTATTGGATTCAAAGGGGGCTGCAGTATCTGATGAATTGAGAACCAGTACTGAATCAGGCAAGCTAGCTAATGCATCACACTGCTGTAAGACTGTGCATGTGATCATGGGTATATTCACATACTCATACACACTGACCACTGCATCTCATAGCAGCGTGTACACCCTCAACCTTGCGAGGTTTGATTTAGCTTAGTGAGCCAGAGCAGATACCTCTGCTCCTTGTTTCTTCTTCTTGCCCAGCCCTGGAGCTTGTGGCCAGGGCTACTCTTTATTCAGGACTCATTCCAAAGGGAGAATCATTCCCAGAACCACTCACCTGGCCCTGTCCTACCTACCATGCCAGTTGTTGGAGTTGGCCTTGGTGTTGATATTATCCAGCCCTCATTTTATATACAGTATTCCAAAATATAGAGTGGAGGATAGAGAGTAGGTGGAGTGGAATGTCATGGCTGGGGACAACTGGAGATGAGTGTTTTGGGAATTTTGACATACTTGGAAGGAGGCCTGCAGGTTTAGTGCTGGGAAGGTGTTGTAGGGTCTGTGGTAAGGAGCCTGATGTCATCTCTGAATCAGATTCACCCTAGTCACAACTTTACCTTCTGTGGGGCCCAGCCAGTCTTTGTTTATGAACTGTGCCATATGGTATTTTTAAATATACCTGGGATTTAATTATCAATATGACAGAGTGATGACGCAAAGAGGTCAATGCCATTGAAAGAAGAATTTATTACTTTCAATCCCCAGGAGAGGGGAGGGCACACCGTACCATGCAAGACCACATGGGGAAGAACCAGAATTGGTTAGAAAGAAAAAAAAAAAAAAGATGGAGGGGAAATCATGGGTAAAAAGTCTTTATTCCTATAGTTGTGGGAATTTTTTAGGTGGGGATGTCTCCTACTTGGCAGGAAGCAAAACACAGACTTTGGAGCTTGTGGAGAGTTCATAATATGATTTCTTAGCATGCATGAAAGCTGGACAACGGGAGATGTTTGGTCATTAGTTTGGCCCATAATTTCAAGATACCAAATAATCAATTACAGAATATCAAGAATGATTATTACAGGTGGTACAAGAGAATGTAGAGTCGAGTCTTCAGTGCTGGGACGGCCGGATGTGTGAGAAGCATCTGCTGATGTGTGGTCATGGACACAGTCCCCCAGAGTTGTTGGTGTCTTCAAAGCTGACCGAAGGTTTGGATGTGGTGGGTACAGATGACATAGTTGCACTCAGATATAAAATACTTAAAACAACACTTTCACAAATAGCCATAGGAACTGAGGCTGTGGCTGAAGTCAAGGTGTCAAAAGAGACTATAAGGGACATTGCACATTATTTTAATTATGTGGTTATTTTGTGATATCTTCCTCACAAAATATGAGATCCATAAGGCTGGTACTGGGTCTGTCTTGTTCATCTATGGACCCTCAGGGCCAAAATTGTGCCTGGCACATAGTAAGTACCCAAATATGTATTTGGCAAGCAAAGAGATGAGAGTTGAAGTAGATAGAGGCCTGATGTTGGAATAAGATGTGTGTCAACTTCTCAAGAGATTTTCCTGCCATCTCTGCCCTCAAATCATGTTGAGCTAGACAGTGTAGATGTTTTATGAAGGCCCTTGTGGTAGTACCTGATGGATTTAGAGCTGAGAATAAGCTTTTCATTGTCATACCACAATGTGCACACCTGTCCCAAATAAAATGAAGGCTTTCTTAGAACACATGGCCCTCCCACCCCATAGAATCCTGGTCTACAGCACAAAGAGGGCAACAACTGGCCATCTTCCTTATCCTGAATGCAGAAACAAAACTCTCCTATGGCCAGGCGAACATCTTGTTTTGCTTCTGCTTTTCTGGGATAAGATAAAATTCCTGGTGGTGGAGCCACTGTACCGGAAGACACCTTGAATATCAGCAATTCCATACTGGGGTCCTCTAGTTGTGGAGTGATTTCCATCATTATGTAGGAGACAATGTTTTGACAATTTAAAATTAAGCTGGGTAGAGCTAGGTCAAGATGGGAAGAATTTTAAGTTCCTGGAATAGCCAAGAAAATAACAATAATCTTGTAGTCCAAAGAATATTAGTTACTGTATATCAAGCACTAGGCTAAATTCTTATGATGCTAGTATATGTGGCAGAAAACTTAACTAAGATATTAATTTGGGTACATTTTGTCTCTCCTGCCATTATAGGAGAGTACCTAAAGATTTGTATCCCATGGACTTAAAGCATTTTGAATTGCAGCATCAAAAACAGAAATTTTCAGGGCCAGCCAAGTGGCGTGGTGGTAAGAGCTGGCTTGGGACACCAGTGGCTCCAGTTCAGGTCCCACATATGAGGACCAGTGACACTGCTCTCCAAAAAAAAAAAAAAAAAAAAAAAAAATAGAAATTTTCAGAAACTCTCTGCCCTAGCTTTTGTTTGTGACAAGCAGGACTCCTCTAACTTTTCACAAACAACTGTGCTTAATCATCTGTGAGGGCTTAGCATTAAAGCTTCTGGACCCAAGGAAAGGAGATTCCCCAAGACTAAGAAAAGGAATGGGATTCTTGAACATTATATTACTTTTCTTTTTCTGCTGTAACATAGTAGCACAAATTTAGCAGTTTACAATATCACCCATTTATTATCTCTCAGTTCTGTGAGTCGAAAATCCCAAGGTACGGTATGGCTCAACTTGGTCCTATGTTCAGGGACTCCCAAGGCCAAAATCAAGGTGTCATCTGGGCTGGGCTCTTTTCGGAGGACTCTGGCAAAGAATCTGCTTCCAAGATTATTTAGGTAGTTGGAAGAATTCAATTCCTTGTAAGGCTGAGGTCTTTTATTTCTTTGACACATGGCCCCTTCATCTTTAAGACAACAAAGGCATGTTAAACATTTCTCATTCTGCAAGTCTCTTACTTCTCCTTCTATTACAAGGCTGAGAAAGATCCTTGCTTTTTAGGGCTCATGTGATTAGGTCCTCCCAGATAATCCAGGATAATCTCCTGATTTTAAGGTCAGCTGGTTATTAACTTTAATTACACCTGCAAAGTCCCTTTTGCCATAATCACAGGAATAACACAAGAAGGCAAAGGTTATGGGCACCAAAATTCTACCTATCACAGGGTTTCTGGGGAGGAAAGCAGCCTGGACCCCACTTTCACAGGGGTCTCAGAATAGGGACCACTAATAATCAAGTCTTGGAAACTAAACTGGAAGAAGGTCACTTAGCTCGCCCTAGGGCCTCAGAACAGCACCCCATAAGGGGAGAGCCAGTTTAAATAAGGTACATACCAGCATAACCAGTATGGTCTGAAGGCCAGGACCCTCTCCACCTCCAAATATTCTGTCCAATATTAAATTCCCAGAGACTTTGCAAGATATTAAGTTGGAGAGAAAAGAGAATGGAAAGAAAGCCACAAAACACAAGTGAGAGAGAATCAAGGAAATGTCCAATTTTTAACACACTGTTATGGAATCACATATTACTATACACATATTATCTCATTTAGTTCTTAGAACAATATTAGGAACTTTAAATTGTTATCATGCTCATTTTTCCCCATCAGAAAACTGAAGCCCATAGAGCAACTAAAAATATTAAACACAATTTACTATTTTATACTAGGTCTTGGCCCAAGTGTATTGTCTTAATTAATCCTTACAACTGTATGAAAAAGAGGCTATTATTAACCCCACTTTGAAATGAGGAAACTAAGGCTCTGGGAGATTAGATAACTTGCCCAATATCACAAGGATCCTAAGTCACATGGAATGAAACCTAGATCTGTTTTACTGTTTCTTTTAGATAAAGGAAGGGACTACCTCGGTTTGAGGCGAGGCCAGGCAATCTGCCTTCCTTTTTTGAGAATGACTGTTGCAGACAGTAACAGTGGTAAGCAGGGAAAAGGAGCCGGTTGTGCAGAGCAAAGATTGTGTATCACCAGCAAGCCTGCCCAATGTGCTGAAGTGTGATCTCAGGGCCGCAGCCAAAGACAAGGGACCATCCACTACTTTAGAAAAGAACTGCTCTCCAGCTCTCCTGTCTGCTTACATGCAGCTGTGGGAGGAGGGCAGGGGTTTTGGAGTTACTGCTAGATTCCTACAGGGGTGTCAAGAACTGTCCAAGGGCCCTCCTACTGGGAGCCCACTGCTTCTGGCTTAGCTCTTCTCCCTCCCACAGGACCTAGAGTCTCATCCATGTCCCTCCTTGGGTCACTAACCTCAAGACACCGCAGCTTGGCTAAGAATTGGGATATGTACTCCTCTTCAGTGTTCCCAGTTATCTTCTCCCCCACAGAAGCTTCTTCTGCCCTTCCTACTTCATCCTTTTTTGTTTTGTTTTTTTCCCTGAGGATTTGGCTCCCAGCCCCCAAAGACAGATGGAAATAAAGTATCAAGCTTGAAGGAAATCAGATTTGCAGGGAGAGGAGCCATTCAACCAAAGGAGGTATTTGGTGCAAACATTAGAGGCAGAAGGCAGGGTGGGTGGATTCTAGCTTGTGGCTGAAGCTAGGGTTTGGCTTGAGGCTTGGGTCAGAGATGGACCGTTAAGCTTGGTTAGAACTGTGGTCAGAATCATGGCCCAAGTCAGGGTGAGTATTAGGCTGGCCTTAAAGCCCAACAGATGGGAAAGAGCTTAGAGCCAATCAGGTGTTCAGAGCTAGTCAATGTCAGTTTTTAGTTCTGTGACATCACCTACTAGCTGGGGGAGTCTCAGGTAAGTCTTTCTTGAAAGAAAGACTTGTAGAATTAAATGTAAATAAGATAATGAATATAAACTGCATCTAAGCACCTGAAAGACAGAAGCTGCTTAATAATGAATAATAGCTATGACCATTATTCCTATCCCTCTAGCAGCAGTCAGGTCTTTGAGGGCCCTGGGGCACAGGTTGTCTGGCCCTGCTTGACCTTGAGCCTCTGGGCTGCTCTGGCAACACCAGGTCTGGCCAGCAGAGGGCGCAGGAGTTTCCTCCTCCCCTTCTTCCTGCTCCCTCCCAGGCTTCAGGATTGCATTACTTTGTAAAGTTGGGAGAACTACCCAGGGAGAAATGGAATCTTAGGGGCAGAATCTCGGTCACGACTGGATGGTGAAAACCCTTGTTCAGATTTTTAAAGAAAGACTAAAATGCAGCAGTGGTGGTGCTGAGACATTACAGAGGAAGTTGTGTCAAATCAGAGCCTGTGGCAGCCCTGTTGGGGGCAGCACCATCTTATGGCTGGGAGCATTCAGCACTGCCCTCTCAATAGCTTGAAAAATCCTTGTACTTTTCACCCAGAAGGCATGGGTCCTCTGTGTCTGGCATTGCCTTTCCAGTTTCAGTGCCTTGGCCTGTTGCCCTCAGCATTGCCATTGACCAACAGGCCCCATAGGGCCCCAGAAGCTAATAATATGGATGTGTTCACTGAAGCCCTATCTCTGAGTGACTTCCTGAGTGAATTTTCCTGTGGCTTTTTCAGCCCTCAAGTGACACTCTCATCTGGAAGATCCAGGCCCCTCTTTGCCCACCTGTGAGAGCCTATGTCTGAAGCCAAGTGTAACCATCCAGTAAGAGCCAGCCCCTGGGTGTGCCCTTCGCTCTCCCCAGCACAAGCCCCAGGCTCTGGAAGGCTGTCACCTGGCTTTTTCCTCTGCCCAACATCCCTGCCTGCTCTGGCTCCAGCCCATCTGTCTTCTCAGCCCACTCCTTCTTTGTTTATCCCAAGAGAAGGGCCTCCTACGTGTACAGGAGCTCAGCACATAAGCATAGCTGCACATCATAGAAATGCAGAGAAAAGAAGGCCTTGAAAGATGTGGGAAGAAGGCAGCCTAATCAACCACAGAGGGAGGGACTGGAACAATGGGGGAGTGGACGCCCCAAGGACTAAACTGTGACTGGCTTCTCTCCTAGACTGCATCCCACCTGCCAGGAATGCTCAAGGCTGAGCCTATTCCACGACCTTCACACCACTGTGTGTTTTACTACTGGGTTTTCTGAGTAAAGTGCTGATATTTTGTGGGCCTGTGAGCTACCTAGAACAAGCAGTATCTTATAAAGCAGGTTATCTGGCTGTGTATTAGGTACCACATTCTCATCTCTTTAATTGTTTCTGCTCAACATTTACTGAAGTGTTGTTTAAATATTCCCCTCTTATCTCAATTATGATATAGAATGTTGAAAAAGGACCTGCCCACACTTGGGCCAGTAGGGCAGTAGCTGGATGATTGTGACTTTCCCAAAAGAATATAAATTGTTCTAGCTACAAGAGTCAATGTAGGTAGGCCAGCACCAAGCCCTTCAAAACACACACACAGAGAGAGAGAGAGAGAGAGAGAGAGAGAGAGAGAGAGAGAGAGAGAGAGAGAGAGAGAGAGAAAGAGAATAAACACCCAAAAAAAACCTGACAACCTTGGCAGGTCAAGGCTTTAATCAGAAAGACGGCTTTCTTCAGGACTGAGCCTGGTCCTGCTTCAAGACATGTTGCACTTGCTTCCTTGACAGCTTGTGTTTCTGACTTGTTCTGGGACAAGGGTCTAGGTCTCTTTCCTCTGGCTACCCATACTGACTTTCCAGTTTCCTCCTTGCTCAGATCTAAAGAGCCTATTTGCTGGCTCTGAGTAATCCCATTCTCTCTGAATGCTGACTTAATCCCAGGCATGATGGAATTTCCTGATTTCGAGAAATGAGCTTCAACCCTCTGAGCACTGTACTTTTATCCCCTCCTATACTTGTGGTATGGCCTCCTTTTCCACTGGAGTTATTAACAACTTGGGTTTTTTCCCTCTTTACAAACCATCTTCATGAAATAATATATTCCCATCATCTACCTGCCCTCAACTCCCATCTCCCATCTGCATTTAGTTAGAGGGGAGAATATGAATGAGGTGCTAGGGTGATGAACAATATGGAATGCACCATTAAACTATAAAGCAATTCAAGGTTCCTTGAGCATAAAAAAAGATAGAAAATAGTGATGAGAGTAGTATGGAGAGCAGCTTGAGAGACTGTAGGAGAAAAGGGCAGGAGCAGACCTTTGGAATATAAACAGTAAAGGGCACGTACAAGACATGTAATTTTAAGAATTATCATCGCGAGAGGTACAAGTGTTACAGAAGTACACAGGAGAGGCACCTAACCTAGACCTGTGGGGTTAAGGAAAGCTTTCAGAAAGCTCCTTTTCCAACATTAGCAAACTCATATCCCCAATTTCTTTGAACACTTTCCCACCTCCTGTGTCAACTAAAAGCAGCAATCCGTAAGGATAGTGCAGAAAGGGGTGGCTTTCCATCCCCTCACAAGCCATGTATGTAGATTTGGGATCCTTTGCACTCATGGATGCTGCTTCTTCACTCCCAATAGACCCCTGCTCCTTGGCACTCAGATGTCCACTTAGTAACCATCTTCCCTTTCTCACTGTTGACAACTCCCACCCTTTCGGAGCCTATTTACTACTCACTTTAGACTTTGTCAACTACCCCATAGTTCTGTCTTCTCCATGTCCAGCTGAGATTTAATGGCTCATTATTTTACCCTTGTCCCTTTGGTTTTCCATCCACTCACCCAGTAAAATCTTAACTTTGGATGAACTGAACCATCAACACTCTCCATGTTTGCATCCAACCATCTCTGCTGGAGAAATTGATACCACTAGAAATTCTTGGTTACTAACTCTTCAATGGGTCCTCAGGGTTTCCTAATTATGTTACTACATTCTTCTGTTCTATATTTTCCCTTTTCTATTATATACAGTTTTTTCAAACCATCTTGACTCCTAAAATTTCAACGCTATACACACACACACACACACACACACACACACACACACACACACACCACTCAGTATAATCAGATATCCAATTTCACAGAGAAAATAGAAAGTATCAGACAGCAGCTCCCCACCAAATCTGCTCACCTGTTTTCTTAATTAAGATACAGATCAAGGGCTGGTCGAGTGGTGCGGTGGTTAAGCGCTGGCTTGGGAAGCCAGCGGTCCCGGTTCAGTCCCACATATGAGGGCCAGTGACACTGCCCTCAAAAAAAAAGATACAGATCAAGTTGCATGACATGAGAGAGAAAACAAATTGGCCTTAAAATTGTAGTTTCTTTTTCAACTGGAGAACCAAGGGCAGAAAAATGGCTTGAGAATATAGGAGACCCAGGTTCCTCCCATCTTGTCACTCTGCCATCCTTAGTGTGTTACCCTCCCTACATGACTAAAGGTGGCTTACCATCACACCCACATTCAACCTGCAGGAAAGGACAATAAGAAAGAGAAGCTATTCCTCTCTTTTAAGAGCTTAACCTAAAAGCTGCATTTATCACTTCCACCCAAAACGACTGTCCAGAACATAGTCATAAATCCACACTTAGCTGCAAAAAATATCTAAGAGATATAGTTTTTACCAAGTTGGGCATGATTTACTTTCATCTATAATTATTCTCTTCTGCTAACTTCTTCTTACAATTGAATCTCTCTACTCCTGTCAAAATCTAGAACCCTGCACGTGTGCTCTGGTTCCATACCTCCCTGCCTTCTCAGGAATCTTACATTGATAATTAACTTCTGTTACAACCTCACCACGATGGTGCATTTTCCAAGGTTGCCAAGGGTCTCCAGATCACTGAATTCAGGGAGCATTTCTGTTCTCATTGTCTTGATCCATTTGAATCAGTCAGCACTTTTTTGCTTTTATGATGTTTTGCTCTTCTTGCTTTCCTCCCATCCTTCTGTCTGCTCCCCTTGGTCTCTTTTGCAGGCTGGTCTTTCTATATACAACCTTTAAATAATGCCTTTTTCCAGACTTCTGAGCTGCTTCCTCATTTCTCTTATTCAGCACACTCTCATCAATCTTATGTTTAGATTACTTCCTCTGCAACCTGTATATTGAGCTTCCTACTGGAATTCCTACTTAGATGTCTAATAGGCGTGTGTGTGTGTGTGTGTGTGTGTGTGTGTGTGTGTGTGTGTGTGTGGTGTGTGAAATTAGAGAGTCTGAGTCAAGAAAATTTGAAAAAAAATATTTATAAAATGAGAGAAAGAAAGTGATCAAGGACTTTTAGTAAAACTTGCTCATTCTGGGAAGCAGCATAGTATGGGCACCTGAATTCTAATTTCCAAAATCCCTAGCATTAAACTATGGCTCTTTTACCTAGTAGCTTTGTGGCTTTGAGAAAGTTACTAGTTTTTTTGTTTTGTTATGTTTTTTTCATCTACAATAGCCATCAATATTATTGGATCTAAATTTGTAGTTATTTGTAAGGATATGCTTGGAATATTGTAGTTGCTCATCAAACAGTTCCTCTCCTAAGTTACCAGAAACCTTACTCATTTTAATTTTATCCTCTCCCTCACCTTCCACATGCAAACGGCCTCTAAATTCTGTCTCTCTACCTCCTAAATAGCTCTTGAATCCATCTTCTCTACTACCTCCATGACTTTAATTCAAACCACTGTCATCTCTCACCTGATTACTACCACGGACTCCCAATTGATCCCACCCCTTAAGCTGCTCTCCTCATCAGCTGCCACTGCAATCTCTCCAAATCTTTCTAAATCTTAACAAATTTCCAATGCCCCCACTTCTTCCTTGCATGGCTTGTATGAGTCTGCATTTGCTACTTCCTAAGATGAGAAGTGTGTTATTTTCTATTGCTACTGCAAATTATCATGAATTTGGTGGCTTAAAACATCCATTTATTAGCTTACGGACATGTCTGCCAGAAGTCTGGTACAGGATGGCTGAGTTCTTTGCTCAGGGCATCATAGACTGAAGTCAAAGTGTCAGCCAGCCTAAATTTCTTTCTGGAGGCTCTGGGGGGAAATCTGCTCCCAAGCTCATTCTTGTCATTAGCAGAATACACTTTCTTGTGGTTATAGCACTGAGGTCCCTATTTTCTTGCTGCATGTCAACCAGAGACTGCTCTCAGCTAGAAGCCACTCTCAGGTACTTGCTCTGTGCCTGTCTCCATCTTCCAGCAAGCCACAGTCACCCTCATTCCTTGCTATATGGCCCCAGCCATCTGCAAGCCAGAAACAATGTATCAAATCTCATTCTCCAAATTTCTGGAAGTTCCTCATCTGCTGCCAACCAGAGAAAACTGTTGGCTTATCAAGGATTCATGTGATTTGGGTAAGACTAGTTGGATAACCTCTCTATCTTGAGGTCAACTGATTAGTAACATTAATGACATCTGCAAAATTCCTTTTGCCATATGACATAATCATGGCAGTAGTATTTCATCATATTCACAGGTTCAACCCAAACCCAGGGAAGATTATACAAGAGTGAGATTATAGAAGATTATATAAGACTCATTGGGGGTCATCTTATAATTCTGCCTACCACAGGGGGAAAGCCAGGAAAAATACCCCTGAGAAATGCTGGGACCTTGAACTGAGATCAGAAGGATGAGTGAGAATTAATTAAATAAGGAAAAACAGCCTCCAGAGGACATGTGCAAAAGCCATGTAACTGGGGGACATACTCGTATATTTTTTTTTTAAATGGACTATAGGAAGGTCAGTGTGTCCACAACAGAGAGAACAAGAAGCATAGTGACTTGGAATAAGGTGGTCAGAGAAGTCAGGAGAAGCCAAGCCATGCAGACTTCACAAACTCTCTTGAAAGGTTTTCTCTATCTCCAAAGCAGAGGTCAGAAGAGTAGCATGATCAGATTTGTATTCTGATCATATCCCTCTGGCTATAAGGTGGACATCAGGAGGCATCAGTAAAATGAAGTGGACCACTTAGGAGGCTTGGAAAGTTGTGCAAGAAACAGTGGGCTGATGTCATTGGAGATAACAAGTAGACTGATTCAAAGAACACTCAGTAGCTAGAATCAACAGGCTTCCTGATTGTTTAAATATGGGAGTGAGGCAGTCATGTTCCCAGGAAGTGGACTCTAAGACAGAGATTGCTGTAAAGTCTGTTTACTAAGGAGTGCTCTTGGTGTCAACACCTGTGGAAAAGAAAGGATGAAAGGAGGACTGGACAAAGGGAGAAACTGAGCAGTAATTCAGTCTCAACAAAGGCCTCAGTCAACCCCAGAGGAGCTGTGAATATCCTTCAGAGTAGCTTTCTGGTGGGGTGAAAGGGCTGAGTTTTTATACCTCTCTACTCATCAGTCATTGGTTGCAGGATGCCCCAGAAAGGGAACATGACTTTGGATGAGACAGCTTTCTTCCATTCAGGCAACTCCTGAAGGGGCTGACAGTTGAAGGCTGTCTTCCTACAGCCTTCTCAGCAGCTGGAGAATAAATCCTTCACTTCTGAAGTGAGGTTTGGGCTTTTCCTCACAGCCTCCACCACACGGATGAAGAAGCATAAAAGAGTAAGGCATCCAGGATGATCCCTAAATTTCTGCTTTGTGCATCTTGGTGGATGTCATGTGTTGTAATCTTGGTGGACTATACCTCCTAATCATTGGCTTATCTGTCATTCTCCCCCCCGCCCCCGACCCACTAGAGTGGAAGCTACTCGGGCACAGACTGCATGGGACAGCTAGTATACAGCCATATACCTGGCATATACCTTGCTGAATAAATGAATGCCCATCTACTTCTATTTCCACTCCTCTCTCCCCTACATTTCCTTTGCTCCCCCAACCCCCACACTCTACCGTCATCCAATGTGGGAAAAGTCCAGTAGGTTATCTGAGGCCCCACCTGTGCTGGAGCTGAACAAACAGCAAATCAGGATCCTCTGGTCCAGGGCTCGCTCTTTGATGGGAAAGGCAGGCAGTGCCAGGAGGAAATGGGAAGTGGGGGAGGGGGCGTGACGACATCCCCACCCATCTCAGGCTTAAATCCTCTTTAAATGCCCAGCTCCTTTAAACTCAGCGCTAGGTGGACCAGATCCTTTCCAAAAGACTGGATAGGACTCTCCGAATTCCCGGCAAACTCAGGCCTCATCCCCAGTCTAATCTGCTCTCTGGGCTAAACTATTAGAGGAGGCAAGTCCAGCCAAAGGTGCTGAATCCACTTCAGTCCTGCGCATGCCCTCATCCGCTTTGTTTCCGCTGCACCCCAGTGAACCAGCCCCCTTCTGGCCCCTCCCGTGGGAACCTGAAGCCCCACACAAGCTGCTCCACCTGCGCAGAGCAAACAGGGAGCGTCAATGTGTTGGGCGAGGATGGGCACTGCCTGGAGACCATGGGAAAAGCCAGCAGCGGCCTCCTCCCCTCTTAGACCTGCGCGGGGCTGCATTTGAACCAGACCCCCACCTTCGTTTATCCTAGGCAGTGCTCACCACCATCCGCAGCCACCCTCAACACCCAAGTCAGAGTTCCTCCCGGCAGCACTTTCCCCGCGAGCGTTACCCGTGGTCAAATGCTGCCTCGCCCTTCCCATCCTCGCACGCTGCGGAGGGTTCTTTGGGAGCTTTGGGTGCAAGCCTGGGTGTTGGGCCTGAGGCAGGACGTGCGGGGGCAGATGCAGGTGCCACCCCAGCCCCGCGGCGAGGAGCGACAGAGAGCTACGGTAACGATCGTGTCGCGGCCACGGCAGCCACTGCGGCATCGTCCTGTAACCGCAGCGTTCGGTGTGGGCTAAGTCATCCGCGCTGGAACTAGTGAGCGCGCACGCGGCCCCCGGCGCAGTGTCCACCTCCACGTCCCCCAGCCCTCCAGGGAGAGAGGCTAGACCCCGCGGCATCAGCCCCGCCCCACTCCACCCCTTTTACCCTCCCTCCCCCGAAACCTCCCTCCTCGCAATCTTTCCATCCACCATCCACAGCCACCCCCCACCACCCCCCACCCTGCCATCTCTCTCCTGCTCCGGGGCGGAGACTGTAGTGCAGGGGAGTAGGCGGGAAGGAAATCTCTAAAAGAAGAGCGGAGAGATTTATTTTAGGATAGGGAGGGCTCAAGCCTGGAGGACAGTCACGCGTGGGCAAGTTCCGAGCGGGGGAGGGGGCGGAGATCACCTGGCAGGACAGCTGAGTACTGGAGCTGGGGGGACCCGAGCCCAGGCGGGGGCAGGGGCCAAGGCTGGGGGGCGGGAACGGGCGAGGCGGGCGCCCCCGCGGAGTCTCGGCGCGGGCAGGTGGAGCCGCCGCGGGAGCCCGCCCGGCCGAGCCGAGGGAGGGGGAAACTGGGCCAGGGCCATGGAGCTGCTCAAGCTGAACCGGAGCGTGCCGGGATCCGGACCCGGGCCAGGGGCTTCCCTGTGCCGCCCGGGGGGTGCCCTCCTCAACAGCAGCGGTACTGGCAACCTCAGCTGCGAACCCCCTCGCATCCGCGGAACCGGGACACGAGGTGGGTGCCTCCCTAAGCTCTCTCCACAATCCCCTTCTCACTGCACCCCACAACACTAATAGAGGTCCCCACTGCCTCCACACTGCCACTTGAAACGCTCACACCATGCTGTCAGTCCCCAAACAGCTCCCCTGAAGATTTGTCCCCCTCAGTTCATAAAACTCCATCCCAGCTCACATAACCTGGTGAGAACCCCCTCACACCCTGGTTTCCTGGTCATACCCATCGCTTCTAGTCACCCCCCAAACACGGCACCTTCATCAATACACAGCCACCTCCTAGACAAAGAGGATGGGAAAGCAAGGACCTCCTCTTCCCATCCTTCTAAGGTCTCTCTTTTGCCTTTACATCCAGTTCACAGTGCGACAATGGGAAAGGAAAGAAAGAAAAAAAGGCAAGATTGGAGAAAAGAAAGGGGACATTTGGGGAAGGGAGCACTCTGGAAGGCCTGAGTGGGAAGTTAGAGTTATAATCTCCTGTGTTCCCAACCCCAACCCCCAATCTTCCCCAAAGAGATCGTCAAACTTGCATTAGGCTGGGTGCTGCTCCCTAGAGCTGCCTGTCTCCATTTCACTCATCCTCAAATATCTCCTGCCTCCCAACTTGGAATTCTTCTCAAGATCTGAACCTTCCCTCTTCCTCTGTCACCAAGTAATGTCTCCAAGTTTCTTCCAAGCCTCGCCTCCAACCTGCCTCTCATTAGGTTTCACCATCTTAAAGCCTGGCTGGCCCCTGCGTCACCCCCATCACTTGGTGCCACCACCCCCGCTTCAGGCTACTTCCATCCACCCAGTCCCCAAAATAACTTTCGTTCTTCCCATCAGCCAACATCTGCATTTTCTTGATGACCTGGCTGAAGTTATATATTTTCTACTTCCTGTACCTTTCCTTTCCTTAAATGTTTCCTGGGCAACTGCTATTGTAGTCCCTGGGGACATAGGAATGAACTAGACCCCGTCTGGACCCTCATCGGTCTATAGTCAAATGCAGAGAGGAGACAAAACCAATGGAAAAATCACAGTCCGCATGGGAGGAACCACAAGAGGGTCTGAATTGTGGGCACCCGAAAGGATCCAAGAACTTCACAGAGGGAACCTAGGAGCTGGGTCTTGAAGATGGAGTTTATTATGCAGACAAGGAAGAAATGGGATTCCAGGAGAGGAAAGAGTGTTAAGCAAGAGGAAATTATGCCAATCCCAAAAAGAGGAAGTGGAAATAAATTGTAATTCAAGTATCTTTTTACCCAACAAAATAATGTATGCTTTCTCATACCAGTTGTTACAGACTCTCACTTAGATTTTTTTTATTCAACAAATGTTTATTGGACCAGAGACTGTGCTGGGCACCAAAACTGACACAGTTCCTATTTCATGGAGCTCACAGTTTAGTGGAAGAGACAGACAAATAAGGAGGGGATTGCAGCACCAAGTGCCTTGAGAGGGCTGTGGAAACACCAAAGAGGAGCACCTCTAGCCTAGCCTATCACTGGGAAATCAAAGTTAGCCTCCTGAGGAGGCAAAGTATAAACTGAATAAAAATAAAAAAAGATGAGGGAAAGCCAGCCAAATGAATGGCAGAAAAGGCAAAAACCAGAGGAACAGTATGTGTAAATGCCCAAAGTTTAAGTCCATGGCACTTTTGTTCAGTGTGTCATAGTTTCTGGATGCCTGAAATATATACTATAAGAAAGGAATAATGAACACTCAGGATGAAGGCAAGCCTAAAAAGCCTTGTAGACAGACCTAAGGAGTATCAATTTTATCTTGAGGGCAATGGGAATTACTGGAAGTTTCAGTAGTACTGCCAGGATTTTTTCTGTAGTGTAGAGGGTGGGTTGCAAGAGAGGACATGGAAGGAAGGGGGGTGAGGGTGGATGGACACTTAAGGAGACTATTATATTACACTGGTTCTGGTGAAAGATGATGCTGGCTTAGACTAAATTACTGGCAGTAAGGATGGAGAGAAGTGGATGTTTGAGAGGCACTTCTGGAATCAACAGAATTTAGCTATTTATAAGAAATGGAGAAGGAACAAGAGAACAAGGGATAACATCCTGGTTTCTGGCTTGGACAGTTAGATAGATGTTGGTGCTATATAATGAGAAGGATAGCAAAGGAACAGAAACAGATTGAAAGAGGAGATAATAAATTCAATTTGGAACACACTGAGCTGAAATGCTTGTGAGATACTCAGGTGAAGTCGCCTCATAAACTGGTAAACTCAGGGGTCTGGAACCTAAGGGAGAGGTACGAGCTAGAAATACAGACTTGAAAGATTTTTGCCTAGAGGAGGTAATGGAAGTGATGGGAATAGATAAAATCATACAAAGATTGTGTAGGATGAAAAGAAAAGAGGTCCTGAGACAGAACCCTGAAGAAGACCAATATTTAAAAGCTAGACAGAGGAAAGAAAGTCCAAGAGGGTTGAAGGTGCAGAAGATAGCACGAACAGTTGATAGAACCAGGGACCCTAAGAAAGCGCAATGTGAAGTGATTCAAAGCACAGGTGTAAGAATTGGCCTCTCATCTGGCTGTTGTTAGCCGCACACAGTCAGATGTTACATGGGCTGTCAGGAGTTATCCACAGAAGTTACACGGGCTGTCAGAAGTTAGCCACGCTCACTCAGATATTACTCTCACAGGTGCCTTTTACCCAGGCTCACTCCAGTGTTACCAGTAGAAATTTGGATATTACCTGCACTATTCTGCATAATCCACACAGACTTGAGTGTTACCCATGTTCACTCAGATGCTACCCAGAGAAAATCAGATGTCATCCACACTCACATTAATAATTGCCCACATCATTTAGATGTTACTCATCCATCAAACAAACTCACTTTCATTTTATTGTTATCTATGCACAATCTGATATTCCCCTTGCTCACTTAACCCTTCTCCAGATATTACTCACACATTCAGATATTACCCACAAAGATTCAAATATTCCCTATTTCACTCGGATGCTCAGTTTCACTCAGGTTAGCACTCACTTAACATCTTAACACATTAACTTCCCACATCCATGCTCACTTAAATACTGTCCACACATACTTAGAAATAGCTTCTGTCTCCAAAGAGACAGAGGCAGAGAGGAGAGGGCAGGCTCAAGCTTTAGAGGCACAGAGATGAAGGATGGATGAGGAAGAACAAAGTAGGTGTGCATTTGTGTGCAGTGACAGAGATTCATTCCAGATTCATCAACGAGCATGTGTTAACACATCCTATGTGTGGGATATGCTGGAGAACGAGATGGACATTGCCCTCAACCTCAAGAAGCTCATAGTCTAGTGGGGGAGACAGAGAATTAAACATCATCATAATACAGTGAGAAATGCCGTGATAGTGAACAGAGAGAGGGAGTAAGAGGCACTGAAATTGAGATTTGATTGGGAGAAGGAGGCAGCATGATGAATGACAGGAATGTGGGAGCAGTAGCAGGCAAAGCATTTTACAGACCTGGAGATTTGGCTCTGTTCTGATTCTGTCTCTTGTGTGCTTTGAATAAATTATGTCACTGCTGGGTTCAGTTCAGGGATCTCTTGTAAATAGTATTTACTTGATGTCTACAACAGCTTCTGAATAAGTTGGTTATTGTTGTGAGAAAACAGTTTAATTTGGGGGCTAAGGCAAAAGTTAGCCAATGTATGGGGCTGTGAAAGAGGAAGTTGCACTTCTGAGCCCTTCTCTACCCCCAACCTGGAAAGCTGTGCCCCTTTCCTCTCTCCCTTCAAGCTCTAGTCTCCCTTATGCGGAGACCATGGATATGGGTAACTAGGCCAGTTTAATTCAATTCAGTTTTGTCTAGGTCTGCTTGGCTGTGATATAGAGGCCCAAAGATAGATCCATCTCCCAATAGATGGCAATGCAAATGACTGGGGTGGGCCCTCTGTCTAGCCCAGCAACCCTAGTGTCCCTCCTGTGGCTTCCCACAGCACTCTGGGTATTCTTGAACCTCACTCTTTATCACACTGTGTGGTGATTATCTGTTTATATATCTGAGTTCCCCTCCTTTTCAAGTTCTTCTCTGTCCCCAGTGCCTGGCATAAAGGAAATCCTCTGTAAATGTTTGGTGAGTGAGAATGAATATTTGGAGATCATTAAAATACAAGGCAGAAAGTAAAAAAGGTTTTAATAAATGTGTAAGAAATATGCATGGGTCAGAAAAAGGGGAGATTAACTCCAAATGAGATGTCCAGGAAGGCCTTACAGAAAAAGGGGCCAGCCAAGTGGCGTGGTGGTTAAGAGCTGGCTTGGGAGGCCCCGGTTCTGGTCCCACATATGAGGGACAGTGACACTGCCCTAAAAAAAAAAAAAAATGAAACAGAAAAGGGGGCATTTGATCTGAGTTATAAGGACAACAGTAAGTAGGAATTCACCAGATACAGAAAACAAGTTTATGATAGGAGGCAGTGTGGGGGCAGGGCGGGGGAGGTGAAAGAGCATTCTAGGCTGAGAAACCAACATGAGCTAGGGAGTGAGGCATGAGTGCACATGATGCCTCCAAGAAACTGAGTCATCCAGCAGCTTAAGTGGGTGCATTGCAGGGTGGAGGTGGAAGGGGAAAGAGGGCAGCTCTCAGAGAATCTGGATGACATGCTGATAGGTTATAGACAATAGAGAGCAGGTGAAGGTGGGGTTTTTTTAGACAATTAAGGACATAATCTGACCTGTCCCTGGGGAGTGCTCGGGCTGGCCCCAGGGGGTGTCCAGGCCTGACCTGGGCAGATCCCAAGACTGGACCAGGAGTGCCTGGGCCAACCTGGTCAAGTACAATAGGCTGAGAAGAAAGACTTTGGGTTTAGCAGTTAAAGCTCAGTGACCGCGGGAAGAAGTGTCCTAACAGTGATTGGTGGAAAAATGAGGCACTGAATTGTAATGGGTTGAGGAGTGAATGGAAAGATGCAAATAATCCTTTCAAAAAGTTTGGCTGTAAAGAGAAGGAAAGATTTGTAGTAAATCTTGAGAAGAGACAGACTTTAGTTTTTTCTTAAAACATACATTTATTAGCTCACAGACATGTAGGTTATAAGTATTGGTTCTGGGGAGGGAATCTACTTCCATCCTCATCCTTTTCATTAGCTTTCTTGCGATTGTAGCACTGAAGTCCCTATTTTCTTGCTGCATGTCAGCCAGAGAAGCCACTCTCAGGTACTTGCTCTGTGCCTGTCTCCATCTTCTGGCGAGCCACAGCCACCCTCATTCCTTATCATATGGCCCCAGCCATCTTTAAGCCAGAAACTATGTATCGAATCTCATTCTTCAAATTTCTGGAAGTTCCTCATCTGCTGCCAACCAGAGAAAACTGTTGACTTTTCAAGGATTCATTAATTTGGTTAAGACTAGTTGGATAATCTCTCGCTCTTTTTTTTTTTTATTAGTTTCAGGTGTACAAAACAACATAATGATTACAGATTTACACCCCTCACAAAGTGATAACTCCACCAAGTCTACTACTCATCTGACATCATACATAGCTATTGCAATACCATTGACTATATTCCCTATGCTGTACTTTACATCCTGTGAAAATATATATTTGACATTAAATATTATTTTTTATTAGTTTCAGGTGTATAGCACAGTGGGGTTAGGCATTTATATAATCTATGGAGTGATCCCTCCCATAAGTCCAGCACCCATCTGACACCCAACATAGTCTTTACAACATTAATGATTATATTCTCCCTACTGTATTTGACATCCCCAGGACCATTTTGTGACTACCGATTTGTACTTCCTAATCCCTTCCCCTTTCTCTCCCATCCCACAACCCCCCTCCCATCTAACAATCATCAGTTTGTTCTCTGTATCTTGAGACAGCCTTTCTTAAGGAAGGGTAGAGTTAAGCCAATTTAAGCCTCAAGGAGTTAGAAGGGCAAGGGATTCAAATTCACCATTTACTGAGTTCTTGGGAAGCAGGGCATCTGGCTGGGTAGTGGGGGTTGGGGATAAGTGGGATTAGAGAATCTGGCTGAGTGGAGTCCAAACCCCCTGTTGTCACCTCCCCCTCTTCCTATGCAGAATTGGAGCTGGCCATTAGGGTCACCCTTTACGGAGTGATCTTTCTGATGAGTGTTGGAGGAAATGTGCTCATCATTGTGGTCCTGGGACTGAGCCGCCGCCTGAGGACCGTCACCAACGCCTTCCTGCTCTCTCTGGCAGTCAGCGATCTCCTGCTGGCTGTGGCCTGCATGCCCTTCACCCTCCTGCCGAATCTCATGGGTACCTTCATCTTTGGCACGGTGGTCTGCAAGGCGGTTGCCTACCTCATGGGTAGGTGAGACAACCGCCCTGCCCCTTTGCCCCTCTCCTCTTCTAAAATCCTTGCCAGAAATCAGGGTGTTTCCTGGTGGGGGCTGGGAATGTGACACTAGTGAATGTGTAGTACAAGTTTCCTAGGTGACCCCTTCCCCTTCCCTTGCTTAGGGGTGTCTGTGAGTGTGTCCACGCTAAGCCTCGTAGCCATCGCCCTGGAGCGGTACAGCGCCATCTGCCGACCACTGCAGGCTCGAGTGTGGCAGACGCGCTCCCACGCAGCTCGTGTGATCGTGGCCACATGGATGCTGTCTGGACTGCTCATGGTGCCCTACCCCGTGTACACTGTTGTGCAGCCAGCGGGGCCCCGTGTGCTGCAGTGTGTGCATCGTTGGCCCAGTGCACGAGTCCGCCAAACCTGGTGAGGGTGCCCCTTACCTATTCCTGGCAATTCCCTTCTCCATCTCCATCGCATGCTTAAAACTATGCCCCAGAATCTTCCTTCAGCTGCTCCAATTCCCTTTCTGCACCCACCAGCTGCTCCAAGAATTACCACTCCAATTCCCTTTCTGCACCCACCACCCTAGGATTCCTAGTTAGGGCCCCTCCGCAGTTTTCTAGCCCTTCCCAGCAGCAAACCCAAATCCTGCTTCCATATGTGGAGCCTGGTCACCACCAGCCCTAGAAACACCAATCTTTGGCCCTCCCTCCATTTATTGTATAATTGTAGATGACAGAGACCCGCATGATGGGTGTGTGCTCTGCCTCCAGGTCCGTACTGCTGCTTCTGCTCTTGTTCTTCATCCCGGGTGTAGTTATGGCCGTGGCCTACGGGCTGATCTCCCGCGAGCTCTACTTAGGGCTTCGCTTTGACGGTGACAGTGACAGCGAGAGCCAGAGCCGACTCCGAAGCCCAGGAGGGCTGCCAGGTGGGGCAGAAACGGGTGGGTGAAATCCAGAAGGAGCGGGACTTTGGAAAGAGGCAGGGCCTAGGATGGGTGGGGCGAAAAGGAGTAAGAAGAGAGACTGGAAATGGGGGGTCAGGTGGGTTTGGCTGGAGGCTGAGAGGACTCAGCAGTCTGCTCTGAGAGCCCACTCTCTGTGCTCAGGTCCTGCTCATCTAAACGGGCGTTGCCGGCCCGAGACCCGGCTGGCTGGCGAGGATGGCGACGGCTGTTACGTGCAGCTCCCACGTTCCCGGCCCGCACTGGAGCTGTCTGCGCTGACCGTGCCTCCTCCCGGGACAGGATCCGGCCAGCCCAAGCCAGCCCAAGCCAAGCTATTGGCGAAGAAGCGCGTGGTGCGGATGTTGCTGGTGATCGTCGTGCTTTTTTTCCTATGTTGGCTGCCAGTGTACAGCGCCAATACTTGGCGCGCCTTCGATGGTCCTGGTGCCCACCGCGCACTTTCAGGTGCGCCGATCTCTTTTATCCACCTGCTGAGCTATGCCTCGGCCTGTGTCAACCCCCTAGTCTATTGCTTCATGCACCGTCGCTTTCGCCAAGCCTGTCTCGACACGTGCGCCCGCTGCTGTCCCCGGCCCCCACGAGCTCGCCCCAGGCCTCTTCCAGACGAGGACCCTCCCACACCCTCCATTGCTTCACTGTCCAGGCTGAGCTACACCACCATCAGCACACTGGGGCCTGGCTGAAGGGTGGGGGCAGAGTGGGGACCGAGGCAGGACAGACCAATTCTTGCAAGCACTGACCCATCCAGACACATAAGACACACAGACCAAAACTGACACAAGATTTACCCAATGACACCCAATAGCATGGACTAAATCCAATGTACAGAAAAAGGTGGCTTGTCTGACACAAAGGAAACAAACCAAACCCCACACAGGAAACGAGGCACACTCTTGACATGGCGTGTAGAAGAAACATGGCACTGGTCTTGGACGTATCCAGTCACAGCATCCCTAGCAATGGACAATCCCTACACAGTGGGAACTTTGATGGGTGATTTGCCTCTCATACACATATAGTAATGGCACTAATTCTTTTAGGAGCCTGGCATGGGGCTGACTCCTGAGATGCTCCAGGGTGCCCCCAGTTTGACCTCACAGTGCCCTTCCCCAATCAGCTCTGGAAATACCATCCTAATCTCACACATCCCTGACCAATAGGCTGGTTTGCACTTAAAAGTCCCTTCATTCCTTTCCAGTTAAATACTATGTCCCTGCCCCCTCCTCCTTCACCTAACCTCTTCAAGAAATAATAAATGACGTGGCTTCCTCCTAAACTTCCTTTCTGGGCTTTTTGAGGGCAGGTCAGGCAGCATGGGGTTTTATGCACAACATGTCAGGTCATGCACAACATGACCCCCCTGCCAGAAAGCCAATGGTCTGAGGCAAGATGAGGCTGTGTGTATTCTCTCTTTTTTCATCCCAGACCCACCTACACACCAGTGTTGTAGTATCTGGGAATAGGGGTGAGTGTGAGAGGTGGGATATCCATAATACATAATGACTCCTGAGCATATTTTCCTAAAGTGATGCCATTGTTACAGTACTATATTAATAGATGCTTATTAAAATGTTAATGAAAAGGTAAAAGAAGAAGCGCTGTATAAGACTCAGTTTATTTAATGTGTGTTTGAAACATCAGAGGTCAGACCATGACATACACAGAAGGTAGAGAAGTTAGTTAAAAACTATTGGGTTGTCGGAAAAGTCATGACACATTTTTGCAACAACAAAAAAAAGTAAGTCATGACTTTTCCAACAACCCAACAGGACATTTTAAATGCACTCTTCTCTGGTAGCAGAACCTGGCCAAGTCTTCTGCCCCAAAGAAGCATCCTTACTGGCCAGCGATGACAAAAGGGGGTCCTGGACCTGAATAGGAGTCCCACAGCCCAGTCTCCCTTTTGACTGTAAGACTGATCCAGCCCCAGAGAGAGGTAGAGACAGAAACATCACTCCTCCACACGCACAAGAAAGAACAGATGACCTCACCAAGGGAACATACATGGATAAACAGAAGTATGGTATGTTGGGAGAGGGCTTCCTTGACATTTCATCTTGTAACAGATGGGAAAACTGACACCCTGAGCAGGAAAGAAAACTGTTCAAGATCATACAGTAAATTAAAGCAAGACAGAAATAACCCTATTGAAGTAGACACTGAGCTAGAGATGGGAAAGTAGCCATACCCATCAAGGGGTAGCCAAGTTTTGTGGGACCTGGAGCTTATAAAATTTGGAGTCCTTTTTAAAGAAAAACTACAAAATTACAGATACAAAATTGCTAGGACACTGACCAGGACCTTGGGAGAGGCCTATGTGAGTGATGAGCCTGGAAATTTAAGCTTCATCAGCTTCACAGCTAATAATGCCTCTAAAATCCACCCACTAACTACACTGGACAAAGCACTTGATAGAGCGAAGGACGGTGATAAAGGAGAGTGGGTATTCTCTTTACCAGCGCCTAGGCAGCTCCCATCACCCGACCTACAGAGCTCTGGGCTACAAGAGGCAAGAGGAAGGAGAAGAGGAGAGGGTGTTCCAAGCTGTCAGCCAGGACAGTGGCGATTAAAAATAGAATCCCAGCTGGTCTGAGGAGCTGAAGGCAAGATACTGGGCCTTTCTCTTTCATACTGATTTTTCCACAAGGTGGAAGTAGGGTTGCCCACAGCTTTGCAGCCCTCCCTGCCCCCATCCCCACTATCATTACCATCCTTCTGAAGGAGATGCAGCCTTCATGAGGCTGCCCTACTGTGGGGCCCTCCAGCTGGGGCCTGGGCTCCTCATGACCTCCAGATGGCAGTGGGGAGGGGCTCAATCCAGCCTCAGCCTGGAGTCAGGTGCTATCGGGATAGGGCTAGACTAGAACCTAGAACATAGGCATGGCCTGAATAACCCCATTTCACACACTGAACAGCCCTTTAGTCTACAAATTACTTACACATCCTACACTCTGTCTAATTTGTAGACATGGAATCTCAAGAGCCTCCCATCTACTTTCCATCTCTTGAAATGTGATAAAAACATTTCAAGTCCAGATTTAGTATCACTGCTTCCATGAAGTCTTGCTTGGCCATCCTAGCAAAACTCGTGTGCTTGTACAGTACCTACTGCTTTCGCTCTTCTATTATAATTATTGGTGTCCCTGCCTGATTTCCCATATTGGGCTGGGAACAGCATGATATAGTGGGATGATGAGCAAGCCTGGGCCCAGGGGTGACGGAGGGGAGTGGTGGTGAAATCTAATGCTTCTCGGTGTTACATGACAGGCATTTTATATACACCAAATTCATTTCATTCTCAGAACTCTTCTACAGAGCATTTCTCTTCATTTGACAGAAGAGAAAGGTGAAGCTGGAATGAGGAAAGGTGCAGCTAGAATGAGGGCAAGAACTAAGTTCAGGTATCTGCCTCCAAAGCTTTTTCTCTTTCCATTAATCTGTGTTGCCTTCTTTCAGGCCTTGAAGACCTGGGTTCCAGTGGTCCTGACTTTTAAAAGTTATGTGATCTTGTGCAAGTTATATCAGTGAGTCTCAGTCTCAACTGTAAAACAGGAATAATTACATTAACTTCTGTGATATTGTGATTTTTATAATAAATATATACTCAGTCTTCATCCCTATTCCATTCCTATCACAGAGCTCCTAAACACTTAGAATTTTTTAAGTGTGGAGAGCCATAAAGGTGTCTTTTGTTATGTTAATGAGGTGTCTTTTGGGAAGCCCCTAGGTCACCTAACAACGGGAGCTGGTTGCCAAAGGAACCAACTTTGTGATTTGAGGGTTGGAACTTTCAACTGCTCTCAGCAACCTCCAGGGAGTGGAGAGGGGCTGGAGATTGAATCAGTAGTACAATGCCTAATCATTTAATCAATAATGACTACATAACAAAGCCTTCACAAAAATCCTGAAGAACTTGGTTTAAAGAGCTTATTGGTTGGTGAACACATGGAGATTTGGGAAAGAGTGGTATGCCTGGAGAGGGCATGGAAGTTCTGTGCCCCTCCCCCATACCTTGCCCTGTGCATCTCTTCCGTCTGGCTGTTCCTAAGTTATATCCTTTTATAATAAACTGGTAATTTAGTAAGTAAATGTTCCCCTGAGTTCTGTGATCCACTCTAGCAAATTAATCAAACTCAAGAGGGCGATTGTGGGAATCTCCAATCTATAGCCGGTCAGTAAAAGCATGGGTGACAACTTGGACATATGATTGGTATCTAAGCGTGGAGAAGTCTTGTAGGACTGAGCCCTTAATCTGTGGGATCTGACACTATCTCCAAGTAGATAGTATTAAAATTGAGTTGAATAATTTTAGGACACCCTAAGCAAATTGCTTGGTAGTGTGGAAAAACATACACACACACACACACGCAAGCGCGCGCACACACACACACACACACATTGTAATTGGTGTGAGAATGGTAACTGCATGCTGTCATTTTGAAAATCAAGTAAGGCAAAGCTCAAAAGTGCTTATCATTGTACCAGGCACAGAGCATAAGGGTTAGGCTTGAGATTGCCTCAAGACCAACATAAAGGAACAGCACCAGGAAACAAGGCCCTCTGCAGACAGAAGACCACCCCTAACTGAACTCTTAGTATGGGGGAGGCTTGGGCCCTGCAAGGAGATGGTGTTAGAAAGTGGTGGAGTCAGAATTGAAACCCAGGTCCATTACCAAACCAAAGTTTGTGTGCCCAATACTTCAGAAATGTCGGAGTTTGGAGTAAGGAAAGGTTTATTGATTGAGAAGGTGCCACTAACCAAAAAAGATGGGAGACCTATTGATGACTCAAATCCATCTTGTTCACTGGATTAAGTTAGGGGTTTTTAAGGAGTGGAGGGAAAAGTATGTGGAAGTGCGAGTAGAACAAGTTTTGATTGGAGGAACTCGAACTTGGCCATTTATGATAAAGGGGCATCAAAACCTTATCTTCCTGGACAACAGACCCTTGGCTTCTGAAAGGGTTTTGGTATTCAAGTTCTGTTCCTTTGGTTTCATGGGCAGGGGCAGAGAGTAGACTTTAGTTCTGGTTGCAGCTAGAGGTCAAATTTATCTCCTCTGTGCATGCTTCAGCTAAATGACTTGCAGTTTTGGTCAGTTGTCTCTGAAAAACAAATCAGTATCTGGTTAAACAGTGTAGGATCATTTTGAGCTGGTTCTGACAGACCTGTCTGACCTGCCCATGCTCTTCTCATTCTATATCCTGACTTTGACCTCCCAGGGGGATCATTCAGGGATGAAGAATTAGGAGCAATTTGGAACCACTCAGGACTCTTCCCAGGGCTCAAAGTAGAAGAACAGATAAGCCTGTACCTCTGCAGGCTTGGATCCTTCAGCGAACCCAGTTCTAACATTCCCATCACTGGAGGGAAACCCTCCATAAAATAAGAGGAAGTGAATCAGCTGTCCTGAAAAACTCACCTTGCAGGAAAGCAGGTTTCCTGGCTAAGTCTCAGAAACTCTGGCCTATATGGAGACAAACCAGAGAAGGGGAGGTGTCACAGTGCACATGCGCAGAGGAGGACCTAAGGCTGGAAACTGGTGCCTCGCCCAGACGATTCTAGCCACAGTGTTAGAGGACCACACACTCTGGTTACTCAGGTCTGACTAGTGGGGAACAAGGGAGGCTTTATGTTTCTTGGAGTTATCTCTGGAAGAGGACAGGTAGGAGGGATGAAAAGCAAGCAGAAAGGGTGGAGAAGAAAGCAGACCCCAATGGTCAAAGCTTTGTTGCCGGGATATAATGACTGGAGGTGGGGCCCTCTTGGAAATGGCAGCCCTTATTGCAGAGTCTAGCTGTGGTCCTTTGGCTGCTTCCCATTCTCTGAGCCTCTCTCACCATCCCCCAACCTTAGGGGCTACTTGGTCAGTCAGACTCTTGGTCCATCACTAGCACCAAGCACAAAGATTAGTACCTCCCTCTTGGTAGGGCCAGGTCTTTTGGAAACAGAATTCTAGTCCAACCATATAGCCACATCGTGGGGGAAGGAAATAGTTAATTAATTAGGCTCACTGAAGGAGCACTTTTTCTCAATCAAATAATTTTGGGCTCCAGAACCCTAATTGGGCATATAAGGAGTGAGAGATAGACATGGAAGGGCTTTTTTAGGAATGTACACTTGAATGATAAGGCAGGTTTGAGGATAAGGCTGTTCAATTTCCTAGGGTTAAACAAGTTGGCTTTGAGCAACGTAGGAAAGGCAGAAACACAAGACATTCCCAGCCAGGATACCTGACCTCATCTATCCTTCAAGAAACAGAACTACAACACTACACAAGGGCTAGGAGAGGCAGATGCAAAGGCCCCACCTGGACAGGAGCAGAGCCTTCCAGGTAGAATTCAGTTTGTGAGCAGGGGGAAAAACTCCTTTCTTGCCTCAAATCAGAGATAACTCCCCGATTATTCCAAATGTAGCAGTATTGTCTCTCCCTAAAGTAATGGGCAGCACTTCAGGGCATTTGAAGGTCAGACCCCAGGCTGTGAGGACCTGTAGTTCTGCCCAGAAGAGTAAAGTGCCAGAGCATTGGGGTGGTTGAGGCAGGGAGTCTGCCTTTAAGCACAGAATTTATAGGTATTGCAGCCAGAGAGATGGAGGGCCCTCACATGTGTCAGGGAATAGCTGCAGACACCAACTTGGAATGGTGAGGCAGGTCAAACCAGATCTAGACAGCAAAACTGGGGACCTGGCCAGAGGAGACCAATATGCCATAGTCTAGGGAGCTAACACCAGTTTCCTGGTATGAACAACGGTCTGATTGACAGAAGGATCTGGTACCCAGTCTACTCCAATGCCACTGACTAACTTTGAAATGACTAGCTCTGACTGGTTACTTTCCTTTTCTGAACTTCAGTTTCCCTCATCTGTCACTACCCCTCACCTGGGGATATTTCATGCCTTGCTATGTATAGTTGTAAGGGTTACACGAGATGGAGCGCCTATCTCCCCCAGAAAGTGTAAAAGCTCAGGAAGACTGGTAGAGGCCCAAGCATTGAAACAATTTAGCATCCACCTCCATATATAATCCAAAGTAAAAATAATACAGAATCATAACATAGTGTAAGAAGTCCAATGAACTTCTGCCTTCTCCATGATAAATACTTCAGTCTTTTATTTGAAACATTGAACATTGATTTACTTATTTATTAGTCATATATGCACATAGTTTAAAGAGTCAACTAGTTCTGCAACATTAAGACATTTAGCAGTCTCCAGCTCCCTGCATTGTTCTTCTCCATTTCTTCTTCCCCATCACTTTCAAATCTTTTAAGTATTTTTTTTTTAGTATCTTTTAATAGCATACTAATATTACTTCTTGGTTCTTCTGTTTGGCAGTATTATTTATTGACTACCCACCTTGGAAGATGAGGGTTTAATTTTCATTTCCACCATCAGCCTACCAGACATACACACTTCTATACCCCCTTTCCACCCAATAAAACCATAACATAATTTTTGTTATTGTGATAACCAGGCCCCAAGGTAATCCCCAATTACTCACCTCCTTGTATTCATGTACCTATGTAATCCTGTCCCACTTTAAGCAAGACTGACTTGTATGACCAACACAATATCAAAATGTTTAATAAAGATGGGATCCAACTCTGCACTTGACTGACTTGGGCTCACCTCACCTTAATCTAGCCCTGTTGGGTTCTATATTTAGTTAACACTGATGTTTTGTTCATCATGGATTTTTTCCCATTAATTTTATTTTTTAAATATTGTATTAAAATATTTTTTATCCTAATCATTAAATGTTTCGATGCCCCTTTAAATTTTGCACCTAAAACATATAAGCACCTCACTCACTTTACCTTAATCCCCAGCCCTAACATATTCTAATAGCTTCTTAAGAAAGAATGCATGGAAAGTAAATTTTTAATAACTTCATGTCTATATATGTCTCACACTGAATTCATAGTTTCATCAGGTATATAACTCTAGGTTGGGAATTTTTTTAACCAATATTTTAAAGATGTTATTTTTATAAAATCCAAAGTCATTTGGATCCTTCGCTCTATGTAGTGGCTATTGATTTTGGAAGTTTGTTGGTTATGTAGGTCATTCCTATTCACAGTAGGACAGTACTTAAAATTTAGCAATGGAAGACTAAAAGCTGATTGGAAGTCCTGAGCAGTGGGTGGAGCTTTTCAACTTGGAGTTTCTGGTTAGACTGTTCGTTTGAAAACTCCATGTGTCTGGACCTCCAAGTCTTTCCTCTTGAACTAATCAGATCTCCTAAAGAAAACTTTTTCAATTTTCTGAGTAGAATATAAAGGCCTGGGTTCCAGCATTTCGGGAGCCAGTGGGAGGAGAAGATGTGGTGTGGGATGTGTTGGGCTGACTCAGCATCTAGCGAACATATGTGCACTTAAGCTTCTGGTGGTTTTATGGTATCCCTGCCTTCAATTGTGCCTGAAGGACCCTCAGTTTCACCTTCTCCGGGCAGATCTCCTATTTCTGCCTGATGAGAAAAACATCAGGGAGTTTGGGAAGGGATCTAGGAATCTAACTTCTTCTCAATAGCTTCCAACCAATTTGAGAAAAGCAGCAGGGAGTTAGGGAAAGGATCTAGGAACCTAACTTCTTCTCAATAGCTTCCAACCAATTTTCTTTTTTTTTTCCTCTACCCTACTTCCAGAGATACCTCGAACCATCAGGCCTTTTGAGGGTTCTATCATTTAGCAGTGGTGTTAATTATCCTGTAGTGTTAGGTTTCTGCTTACTTGGGTCCACAATGTCATTCGATACCTGTCCATCTGTTTTTCAGTTTCCAAAATGTTGTCATCATCTATGATAATTTATGCCGTTTTTAAAAAAAATCCCTCTTGGGCCGGACAAGTGGTGCTTTGGTTAAGAGCTGGCTTGGGACGCCGGCTCTGAGCAGCAGGGCCCCAGCTTGGATCCCCCATATGAGGGCCAGTGACACTGCCCTCTACAGCTAAGATGGTGAACAACAGCTCCACCTGGAGCTGGGCTGCTCTGAGTCCCTGGGGATGGTATAGCTGCAGCCCCTGCTGCAGTGGGCTGCCATAGGCTACGGTGAGTGGCTGGCAGCCAGAGTGAGCTGCCAATAGCCGCCATGAATGGCTGTCCAGAGGCTGGCAACCGATCTGCCTCACCCGGGAAGAAAGCAATGATGATACCAACATGAGCCAGTGAAGCAATGTCCTCCACAACTAGACTGAAGAACAAAAGGACAGCAACTTGTCTGTTCCCCTTCCCCCAATTCCCCAATAGAAATCTTAAAAAAAAAAATCCCTCTAAACTAAGTTAAAGGATCAGGGCAGTCCTTAGCATGCTGCCAGAGGGGTAACAGAGCACAGGAGATGAGGACACAGTATACACATTGCCAGGATAGATGAGGAAATCCTATTCCCTAACTTCCTCTCACTCTCACTCATATTGCAAACACTGCATTAGGAAAGGGGGATTACTGTAGCTTTAGTGAGACTTAAAAAAAGAGCAAAATTTTATGCCTGCATTCAAAATGTAATATTTACTGAGATGTGCACTAGGCCTCTGCTTAGTTTTTCTATTGAATTATCCAGCATTAGATGAGCTGCTTTGGGAGGTAAATTTGAGCCTTTAAAAGAGCAAATACTGGGGCCGGCTGAGTGGCTCAGTTAGTTAAGAGTTGGCTTAGAGCGCGTGCTCTGAGTAACAGGGTTGCTGGTTCAATTCCTACATGGGCCAGTGAACGTTATGCCCTAGCTGCGCTGTCGCTGAGCTGCCAGCAGGTGGCAGGATGGCTCAGCTGGTGTAACAACATTGCCTGTTCAATTGTGGGCTACGCCCACCCACAACTAAAGACTGAACTTGGCACCTTGAGCTGAGCTGCCACCTGATGGCTCAGAGGATAGGGCGTGTGCTCTTAACAGCAAGGCTGCTGGTTCAACTCCCACATGGGATGGTGGCTACGCCCACCCGCAACTAAAATTGAACACAGCACCTTGAGCTTAGAGGCCACAAGATGCCGACGGGAAGCCAGATGGTGACCGGTGCCCTCCACAACGAAGATGGAAGAACAACAACTTGACTGGTCCCCTCCCCCAATTCCCCAATTTAAAATAAAAAAAATATTTTAAAAAAACACACACACAAAAAAATAAAGATAAATAATTAAAAGAGCAAATACTGCTGATGTTTGTGGAAGTACACTTTTACTAACAGCATATTCAGTGCATTTCTCAAATAATCATTTTAATTCTAACAATTATAACATCAGTCATTTTGTATAGATAGCATGGGCAAGAAGGATGCTCCCAAGGCTTGGATTCTGGATCCCACTTGTTTGATCTTTGCTCACCATAATTCGTCTCAAGGTCAGGGTGTGGAGAGACCGACCCAAGCCAGTTCAGAAGGAGGTGCAAAGATGCGAGGTGTGCCCAAGGGAGGTGGTTCAGCACCAGGCCCTTTCCTCGGTGAGACCCAGATGTTGTCGGAGAGTGGGCCCTTCTCGGCACAAAGTCCGGGGCCTTGGCAACTCGAGCAAAGAATTGAACAAGATACCAGAATAATAGTAGTTTATTAAAAGAGATAGTACATTTCAAAGAAGTAGAAGTAGGCCTGAGGAATAGAGAATGGCTCAAGGGCCCATTATTAGAAATTATATTCCAAAGAGTTTGGAGCAGGCCACGAGCAAAGGTGAGGCTCAAAGGCTCAAAGGGAAGAAGGGGATCAAAAGGGAAGAAGCAAAGCAGTCCAGAAGCAGGGCAGCAGTCAAAAAAGGGCAGACTGCCCAGGACTTGGGGTTTTTATCCCTTTTTCTCTAGAATGGGCTGTTCCCCTCAGGGCATGGGACCACTTGATTGGTACCTGTGATTGACAAGAGGTACTGCACAGGTGCAAGTAACTGGTCTGATCTAGTTGGGCATTTAGTGCCCATTTGTTTTCCCCACAGGGGTAGGTAATTATAATACAAAGGGGAGTTTTGGGTGGAGAGGGGAGGTCCCCTGGGCAGTCGCACTCTGTGGGACATGCAGGAATGTAGAGACCCAATGCCTGGCTCTAACTGCCTGCCTAGTTTTCCTTTTGAGAGACGTGATCCCCAAAAAATCTCTATGGGAAGCTGAGGGACAGGAGGTCTCTTTTTCTGTATCTGCTTCCTGCTGGGCAGGGGCATAGAGCTGTCCCTGCCTATTGGGACATTTACAGAACTCTCACCCTAGCTGGTCTTAGATGAGAGGAAGGGGTCTCAAGCTCCGCCTGGGAGACTGCGCTGGCTTCTTTGGTTGTGATGGGCAATCTTGTTGGGGCTTCCCCTGTATCCCCAAGGCCCCTGAATGAGGAAAAATAGATTTTTAATTAATAAATCTGTTAGCTCTTATGAAACCTGTGGCCATTCAGCCCATCACTCAGTTGGCAGTCAGTTGTCTGGGCCCAGAATGGGTTTGGCATTTGGCTTACTGGCCAGGGGGACATTAGGAAGTCACAGGCTTTCATTTCAAGTAGTTATCTGAAGCAGGGGTAGGAGACTTCTGTTGTTTAGGATTCAGAAACCGATTTACAAAGCAATCGAGAAGCAAGGGAGATCTTTAGTCTAAGCTTCACAAACTTATTAGAAGAGTAATCAAAGCCAAGAGCTAAGAAACTGAAGAATTAGGGAGGAGACTTAACACTTCTATACTTAACATTTCTATGGGAAAGAAAACTTAAAAGTTTCTCCGTGGTGGAGGGTTGCTGCTCAGTTTGCCTGTAACACAGGGAAATCGGATCTTCTTGTTTCTCAGGTGCTGTGGCACTGCCTTTGCCTCTGCCCCTCTCATGGGTGCACGTGAATCCATTGCACCCCTTAAAGCTTTGAATTTCCAAAATCTGATAGTAAGAACCCCAGCCAAGCACCACCTGGAAATGGATGAGGCCAAGAAGGCTGAGTGACTGAAAGAGAAAGAGGCTGAGCACAATGGTGTCCCTGGCTGAAAGGAGCTTTCAGTGGGAGAGAGGGGAGGAGGAAGCGCAAAGAAGAGTGGCTGGGGGAGGAGGGTGAGTGGTGGGGAGAAGCTGGCAACAAGAATAGGATATAAGGAGGGGGTGATGAGAGCAAAGGGCTGGGGGCAGGGGGAAGGGTGGTTTGAATGAATGATCAATAGGGACAAGGAACAGATGGGCAAGGAGAAGAAAGAGAAAAACGAAATAGAGGATGGAAAGCTAGGAGAAAGAGAAGAATTAGGAGGAGAGCCAGTGTGCTCTCTGACTCCAGCAGGGAGGGTTCCTCACCAGGGACAGGACAAAGACATGTAGCTGTGGAGCCAGAAGTAGCTGCCTGGGTAAACCTTGATTCTAATATGTTTTGATAACCCTGCAAGGCTCTTCGCTCAGCAGGACTTGGCAAACACTGCATTAACTGTTGGGTTGGGTTGTAACTGTTGTGACCTGGCAAAATGCAAATAACTGTAATAATCCTACCTCCTGGTCACATAATACTTAACCCTTTCAAGTGCTTTCCCTTGTTCTAATTTGGTCCCTGCAACAACACTGGTGATGTCTTTAGGTGGTTGCATTTTACAGGCAAAGAAGTTAAAGCTCAGGTGAAATGACCTGCCCAGTGTCATAAATCATAAATCAAGTAAGTAATACTGAGGTTGGTTGTGATCTTATTGAAGCCAGTATTATTGGACTAGTCTGGAATAAAAATAATTATAGCAGGATGTGACTCAGTGACACAGACCTGATGACTTGTTCAGCCCACAAAAAGAAGTCCCCGGACTCAAAAACCCTTCCCTCCTCATCCATAAAGTTCAGGAAAGTAGAAGTTCCTCACCCGGGTCCTCAGGTCTCCAGGGCCCACCGTAGCATCTCTGGGAGTCCTCAATGTGGAGCCCTCTAGCAGGCATACCTTTACTCAGAGTAACAATCAATTCAGAAATTGGGAGCCCGTCTTAGTTGATTCAGGCGTTATAACAGAATACCATAGATTGGGTGGCTTATAAACAATAGAAATTTATTTCTTACAGTTCTGGAGGCTGGCAAGTCTAAAACCAAGGGGTTGGCAGATTCAATGTCTGGTGAGGACCTGTTTCCTAGATGGCTTTTTGCTGTAAGGGGCCAGAGAGCTTTCTCTGGCCTCTTTTATAAGGGCATTAATCCCAATCATGAGGGCTCTGCCTTCATGACCTTATCTCCTCCAAAAGACCGCACATAATACCATCACCTAGGGGGTTAGGTTTCAGAATCTGCGTTTGGGGTATACAGCATTCAGACCATATCAGAGCTGTAAGGGACCCACTGCTAAGGTGGCGCCAAATATGCTCAGGTAAAATGATCCATCCTTTGTTCTTTAGGAGTGAGGCAGTGCTATAGCCTTCTAATCTCTTAGACTGGCTTGCCAGCCCTCCTATATTATTTTAGAATGTGTTTAACCTTTCTTCTGATCCATATAACTTAGGTGTGTGGATGGAAAAGGGGACACATGTTAAATCTGACAAGATCAGGAGACTGAAAATAACCACAGAGGATGGCGTGAACATAAACATTCCTAACAAAGGTGGGCTATGGTGGGAAGTCACATCCTTGGCCTATAGCTTCCTTGACAAAAGTCAACCTTTACTTTAAGCCTGTCTGTTGTCATTTTGCATCTAAGATAACATACCCTTACAATATCAGAGTAATCTCTTTTTTCTGACCCCTCAGGTGGCACAACCTACCACACCAGAGCAGGAAACTACAAAGTCCCTCATTGTTAACTTGTTGCCCTAATACTATCACTATGTGCTGCAAAATGCTATTAATTATGCTGTACCCACCAATATAAAAGAAGTGCATGTGTCTCCATTTTACTTTTTATCCAATCCCAGAGATTTCCCCACTTTGCTTTCTCCCACCCACTTAATCTACAACCAATGGATTTCATGTAACCTTCCTCCTTTGATTCCAATGTATAAAATAAGTTGCAAAACAGTCATTTTCTGGAGCATTTTCTCAATCTGTTGAGACTGTGCTTCCCCACAATTGTTGTCAGTTTGGCTCAAATAAACAAGTTTTCTCTTTGGCTGGATATTTTTCATTGACAGGTGTTCAAGGCTTACTTAGAGCAGGAGTGACCTTGGTGAACTGAGGAAACACAGGTCCCAGGAGGCTGAAGCATATAACCTTGCAAGCTAAGGTATGAAATGTGGGCAGGAGTGGGCTGATGGTACGAATGTCCCCGTAGAGGCCCCAATTTAATACTGCAGAGCAGTAAAGAAGGTGAGACAAGAAAATTTATGCAACCTGTCTGAGCCTCCTAAATGAAGAAGGCTGGTAGAGATGATGTGCAGTGAACAGGAAGAAATAGAAAGAACACTAGTTTGCAACACAGAGAGCCAGTGACCTAAGGCTTTATTAAGAGCCATACCAATGTCTCAAACCCAGAAAATGAAGGGTGTTTGGGAGAATATTTGAAACCACAAACCCAATTCAAAGCTGCAGATTATGTTAAATGGAAGATTCTGTGAGGACTCTGTGGACACCTCTGAGGATGGAGATGCACTGTCTTTTTTATAAAAAAAAAAAAAAGGGCAGCGGAAACCTCTTATATTGTCAATGGCAGTACATGGACATTTATTAATTACTCACTGGCTCAGGGCTTGTCCTCTAAAACTTTATAATTAGAATATATAAATAGGGTTTTCACAGATTGTCTGATGGTAGGTATGGTTACAATGGAGGATAAATTCCTAAAAGGTAAAAAAAAAATACTGGACTATAACTCCATCCAACAGATTTCAGAGTCCTAATGAGTTTCTGTATAACCCTAGCCTTAACAATTTCACTTGAGAGAAAATGATGATATAAAACTCTTAAATGTTAGTTTGTAAAGGACTTATTTTTAAATTATTCATCCCTTCGGTCTGGGAATTCTGTACCATTTCCACCTTGTACCAAGCCACCATCATCTCTCACCTGGATTATTGCAATAACTAATTAATTTATCTTTCTACTTCCATACTTGTATCCTTACAGACTGCTCCTCAAACAGTGTCTGAATCTTCTAAACACTAAATCAGGACTTTTTCCCAGTAATGGTGGGCTAGGTTATTTGGGTCAACCCTCCAGCGGAAAACAATTTGAAAGAGAAATACTGAACAAAATATAAAAACATCTTCTTGACATCAATGAAGAATGACAAAACAATGAGGAATTGTTATGCCGAACAGTGAAGGGGGAAGACTCAAAAAGGGTAAGAAGGCATGAGAGTCACTTCTGCCTGAAGACACTTCTATATTCCCCAAATTAGAATGTTTGCTTTATCAGAGTAGTGATTCCCAATGCATGGAGATCAAAGCCAGGGGCTGGCAAAGTCAGGATTCTAATAGAAGACTGTGGATAACAGGCTCTAAGGTACCCACTCTTCCCCACCCCAACTGTAGGGGAAGGAACCTATGACCTATGAAGGAACCAAAAGAATATGGCTAAGTGATGGAATGTCACTCCCAAGATTATTATGTTATAAAAGTCTCCATCTTGTTAGTAGACATGGCAAGGAGCTTAAGGCAGCTTCTACCAAGGAATTAAAGCCACAGATTCAAGAAACCCTATGAAATCCTATGACTTAGAGTCAACATAAGAAACTGTGGAACACTAAAAGAAAAAAAGAATAACTTAAAAGCTGCTAGAGAACAGGATAAGTTATGTTTAAGAAAGGTACATGGGAGACTCTTAATAAATATTTGTTAGATGAATAAACTATCACACTGTATTTGGGAGCTTTTCTGCTTACTAGCTCTATGACTTGTATCACTTGACCTCTTTGAAACTCCATCTCCTAGTCTGCAAAGTGTAGATAACCAAACCTACTTTTTAAGGACAAGTGTGAGGATTAAATTCATATTGACTTATACATAAGACCTAACAGTTCCTACTATATATTAGGTGCTCCTGTTCTATGCAGATTCTCTCCCAAATTTGAGTTTCTGGTCTGTTCTATGTAAATTTACTCTCCAATCTAGGCCTCCCATCCAGGCTTTTTTCCCAGTTCCAAACATCCATCTTGAAATACTTTTATATCTAAAACATAGTTCCCTCTCTCCCTTTTAAAGGGCTAGAGAGGCTTCACAAAAACAAGTCCTATTGCAATAACATCTATTTGGTGACAGGCAGGAAAAAAAGCCGAGTGAATAAAAACATCTAGTTTAGTGTGCACCTGATAATCCCCTGACCTAAATTACAGTCAGCAGTATTTT
Source organism: Aselliscus stoliczkanus (assembly GCA_033961575.1). NCBI lineage: Eukaryota > Metazoa > Chordata > Mammalia > Chiroptera > Hipposideridae > Aselliscus > Aselliscus stoliczkanus. The sequence continues at coordinate 91,355,475 of CM066736.1, forward strand.
CCAAATTTCTGTCATGATAATGACAGAAATGGCAGGGCCAGCTGAGTGCACATTGGTTAAGAGAGTTGGCTTGGGATGCCAGCAAAGCAGCGGGACCCCTGTTCGGATCCCACATATGAGGGCCAGTGACACTGCACCCTCTACAGCTAAAATGGTGACCAACAGCTCCACCTGGTTGCCTCTATAGTTAAGATGGCTGGCGATGGTGTAGGCTGCAGCCTCTGCTGCAGTGGGCTGCCATAGGCTACAGTGAGTGGCGGGCAGCCAGCGTGAGCGGCGGGCAGCCAGCGTGAGCGGCCGGCAGCCAGTGTGAGCTGCCAAGAGCCACTGTGAGCAGCCGTCCAGAGGCCTGCAAGCAACTGCCTCATCCAGGAAGAGCGTAATGACGATACCAACATGGGCCAGTGAAGCAAAGTCCTCCACAACTAGACTGAAGAACAAAAAAGGACAGCAACTGGTCTTTTCCCCTTCCCTGATTCCCCAACGCTGTTCCCCTCCCCCAATTCTCCAATTAAAATCTTTAAAAAAAAAAAGAGAATTATCCTTTTGGTTCTCTTCTCCTGAACAATGTGATTCTTTAGGTCCAGGGTAAAACCCAGGAATCTGACTTTTTAACAAGCACACAGGTGATTCTCACCTTCATGGAGTAGTGGTAATATGGCTAGGAGGTGAGGATTACAACATTCGCCAAGCCACTGATTAATTGAGTGAGTAGTATTTCCTACTATAGGAAAGAAGAAACTACAAACAAGAGGCTGGACCTGTGAAGGTGAATGTAACATGCCCCATGTCTGGATAGGTTCACCAAATTTTGGGAGACATAGGTGTACATTCACTATTTTAAGGCAAGCAGACTATGCTACTATTGGATGGGCAATAATGGACAAAAGAGGGTTTTGTTTGTTTTGTTTGTTTGTTTGTTTTTTCAGCTGAGTCATCCTGCCACCTGTTGGCAGCTCAGTGGCAGCTCAGCTCGGGCTGGGCATTGAACTGCTGTTGCTCAGAGCTCAGCTCGCACTCTTGAGTGAGCTCTTAACCAACTGAGCCACTCAGCCAGCCCCTTGTTTTATTTTTTTAAAGATTTTATTGGGGAATTGGGAGAGGGAACAGACAAGCTGCTGTCTTTTTGTTCTTCAGTCTAGTTGTGGAGGACATCACTTCACTGGCCCATGTTGGTATTATCATTGCACTCTTCCAGGGTGAGGCAGTCGCTCGCTGGCCAATGGACAGTCGCGCATGGCAGCTCACAGCAGCTTACGCCAGCTGCCAGCCACTCATGGTAGCTTACAGCAGCCCACTGCAGCAGGGGCTGCAGCCTACACCGTTCGCCAGCGACTCACGGCAGGCCAGCTCCAGGTGGAGCTGTTGTTCATCATCTTAGCTGTAGAGGGCGCAGCATCACTGGCCCTCATATGTGGGATCCGAACCGGGTCCTGCTGCTCAGAGCTGGCATCCCAAGCCAACTCCTAACTAACACGCCGCTTAGCCGGCCCCCAAAGGGGTTTTGATGTGGGGACCTGGGAAAGCTCTGGGCAACAAGAGGGAGCAAAAACCTGAAAAGTCTCTCATGAGACAGGAGCCCCTAAGTCAGAGAAAGCCCAAGGTTAGTTCCTACCTCAGGATCCCTAATTCCACAACTTCAGGGATCACTTTCTGATTCCACAACTGAGTGGGAGATCCTGAAACTTTTGCCCCCAAATGTCAAAACTCTTGCTAAGCTACCCCAGTAGTGGATAGAGACCCCGAGATCCACTGAATGTAAACATTTCCTTGGCTGCTCTGATCCCTGCCTACCTACCCAGCCTCTCTCATTTGTTCAAAACTCCTGTTTGTTCCTGCATCAGGAACCCTACCTTTTTTTCATCAGCAATTTCCTCTGCCAAAACGTTTTCCTCCTCCTCTTCATTTGTTACATTCATCTGTTTAAATATTTCTTACTCAGAAAAGCCTTTCTCACTCCCTTAAATTGTCCTTCACTCATTATTTCTTAGACACCCTTATACTTTTTCTTCATAGAACATAAAAATGATGGAAGATTATGCTTGTTTATGTTTGTAGCTCTCTCCCTTCACACAGTAAGCTCCATGACCCAGTCTCTTTCCCTCATCACTCTACTGGGTACCTAGACCAAAACAATCTTTCACCATTAATATTTGTTTTAAAAAGAAGGGGAGTGGCTCATTGGTTAAGAGCGGGCTTGGAAGGGCCGGGCGAGTGGCGCGGTGGTTAAGCGCTGGCTTGGGAAGCCAGCGGCCCAGTTCCTGCATATGAGGGCCAGTGACACTGCCCTCAAAAAACAACAACAACAACAACAAAAACCCGGCTTGTTTGGGCCGGCTGAGTGGCGCGGTGGTTAAGCACTGGCTTGGGAAGCCAGCGGCCCCGGTTCGGGTCCCACATATGAGGGCCAGTGACACTACCCTCTACAGCTAACAACAGCTCCACCTGGAGCTGGGCTGTGTGAGCCCAGCAATGGTGTGGACTGCAGCCCCTGCTGCAGTGGGCTGCCATAGGCTACAGTCAGTGGCCGTCAGCCAGCGTGAGCTGCCAATAGCCGCGATGAGCGACCTTTCAGAGGCCGGCGACTGATCTGCCTCATCTGGGAAGAGGGAAATGATGATACCAACATGGGCCAACAAAACAATGTCCTCCACAACTAGACTGAAGAACAAAAAGACAACAACTGTTCCCCTTCCCCGAGTCCCCAATGCCATACCCCTCCCCCAATTCCCCAATAAAATCTTTTAAAAAAAAAGAAAAAGAAGGGAAGGAGAGGATTGTGATCTTAATAACTACTAGCCTAAGGCCTTGGCACACCCCCTTCTCCAAAACTCCCTAGTCTCAAAACCCTAATGCCTTTCCTGTTTCCTCCTCCAGAGCTCTTGCCTGGTCAAATCCTGATGTCAATATTCACTAGCTGTGGTTCACTGGAGAAATTGTCTACACTGCTTAAATCTCAGTTTCCTGTTATAAAATTGAAACGATAACATTTCCTATCTCATAGGGTTCTGAGGAGGATTATGAAAGAATTCATGTAAAACATCTAAAAGAGTACATAGAAAATAGTGATTGATAAAGGTTAACTGCTATTATTGTTGCTAATAACTAATCACCTCAAAGATTCAAGCTATTGGGCTTTTTCCCACAAAAAAGTCCTCTCTATTATTATATACAGAGGATACCAAAAAAATGTATACACATTTTAAGAAAGGAAAACTGTATTAAAATTGTAATACTCAATATATACCGATAACAAAAGATGAATACTAGTCATGTTTGACTTCTGCAATTACAAGAGGTACTCAAAGTGGTTACCATCAGCATCCAGACACTTCTGATCATGGAGGACTATTGCTTGAGCAACGTTGACCAAAGTGTCCACTTGTATACATTTTTTTGTCACCCTCGGTATAAACTGGTATAATAAAGCAATAAGAAAATACAATGGAAAATGGGCAAAGGTTGTAAACATGCAAATTCATAGAAAAAAATTATCAGAGAGAAATAAATAAGCCTAGTCTAGCTCTCAGATACTCCCACATCTTCCCTCTAGTACTGGGGAAGAATGAAAAGCAAAAAGGCAGGTGCCCCTTTCCTTGATAGAGTGATGCTAGACTCTTGTCTCTTTAGATGGTTACTGACACAGTCTGCCATGATGCCCTCCATGCTTGCTATTATGGAGCTCACATGTGGTTCTTTGGAGGTCACATACTTCTCCACCTCTTGCCATGCCCCTTAAGTCCCTCTCACCAGAAATTTATTTCTGGGAATTGCCAGTGATGTGTCATGCATGCTCTCCCATGTATCTGCCATGGTACTTCTGCAGGGGTTCCATTTAAGCAGCCTCACATCTGTTGATTGTAGACTTCCTAACCATTAAAAAATAACCCAACCCAGTATAAATGGTAGATTTTGAAGGAATGTGGAAATCATCTGCACCTGTAACTTCATAGTACCTCCTTCAGATATATTTCAAGATATATTACTATATTTCAATAGTCACTTATATCTGAATAATTGTGGATGGGGAAATAATTATAATGCACCTATTTTGTCAGCAGATGCACACGTTCATGGTGCTTAGAAATAAACAGCACAGCATACATTGAAATTGTACCTGCACATGATCCTTAAAGATAATTCTTCCTTCAGCCTAAAACTTGTATCAAAGATTGGTTTGAGGATATTGCTGCTCTCAGCAGAGAGGTTAGAAGGGCTCCAGCTAGCGCCCACCAGCCACTCCACAGGGCAGAGTCTCTAGAATTCACCTAAAGGTTCTTTGGAATGCTTCCTGGGAATTAAGTCTCACAAAGTACAAAGAACTGCCTTGTGAGTGAGTTTTTAGAACTCATCGCATTTTCTGTGTGGCTTGATTTCTCCATGGTTTTGAGCAGCTGGATGAGTAGGCACATTTTTTTTTTCCTCCTTTAATCAACAAGCCATTAGCTCTAGAACTTTCTGTACGATGAATCCCATGGAGTATTCAAAATCCAAACCCAATTGCAAAGACCCTGAAAAAAAAACATGAAATCTTGCTATTATTTTCTTGTTTAGCTTCTGTATTCTATCAACTAAAAAAATAATATTGACCAGGTGTTTTGTCACCAAAAAGGATTTATTCAGGAAAAGGGTTGCAACCCAATGCATGCAGACATGGCAAACTGTGTGCATGCCCTGGTCTGCGTGCCAAGATGGAGGGGCATTTATAGAAGAGACAAGGAAGTTAGAACCACAGAGCTTTATTATAAATGTAAGAGTTCTCCCTGTAGGGTTCTTGCGATTATGTAGAATGCAAGAACTTCCATAAGCCCTAGCTCCTCCTGTAGACCCTTCTGACTATGTTTGCTTAAAGTTCCAGTTAGACGTTATCAGTTCTTTGTGGTTGACAAGTTTCTCAGAGCCTGCAGGGTCTTTGTCTGGCTAGGATATCCTGAGAATGGAAATTTCTGAAGTCCTGTTGAACCATTTTAGGAGAACAGTGGTTGGCTCACTAAAAGTTGAGAAAGAGGCTGTCTTCTTTGGAGCAAACTTTGTACAGCCATTATGTTAAAAGGATGGCATTTGACAGAGTGTGCTTAGAAAGCAACTTAACTTTTTCATGTTTCTTCTGCTCAGGGCTAGTTTCTTCCTTGTCCTTGGGTGAAATGTCAGGTGGGTTCCAAATACTCTTAGAAAAATTAAAAGGTCCTCCAGTCAATTTTAGTCATAAAGTATCTCATTTCTGTCATTGAAATATCCAGTCCCATGTAATATTTAAGACTCTGAACTTTATTTAATGCAAATATTTCTCCTTTTCCACTAAGGCTGATTCAGGCCGGAAGTCTCAAGTGAGGATAATGAGGTGGGGGCCAAGAGGGTGAGCATGGCACAACTGGCTTCTTTGTTTTCTCACGTGTGGGTCCTACAGGGCTTGGAATGGAGGTGGGAGGAGGAAGGAGCAAAAGGAGGAATGGCCTTACTTTAGGGAAACTGTTGCTGTTCAAGGATCTTGGTGGACATTCACTATGGACTTCTCCTCTTATAGAACACATGGAGTTGACTCCACTGAAAACATTGGACTTCAACACCTTCTCTGCTCCACTGGCTTCTGCATTTGATTCCAAACCCCCGCTGCATATTAGCCTGTAGCAGGAAGGCCACCTATGTGGGAGCTCCTTGAAAAGATGCTCGTTTTCTCCCTTCCCCCATCTGGTCCATAAGGACCAAGCTCTTCTGTTCTGTGTTCAGGAGTTTATGCCCTCCTCTTCATTCTACCTCATGACTCCAGCCACAGCCTTTTGCCTTTCATCTTCTCTGGCATGGGTCCAACACCAGCTGCTTTGGTCCTCTCAATTCTAAGGGACACCATTTTCTGACTGATCTTTCAAAGCCCCTTCTCAAGCGACTTGAGGTGAGGAGGAGCTCATCTCAAGAGGGAGGGAAAAATGTCACAGTGTTTCAACTATTTTTCCTAAAAACCTCTCTTTTCAAGTTATTTAACCCTAAACCTTGCAGGGTTGAAGCATGAATCTTAATCTAAGGGTCACAAAACTGTCTGCAAGTAGCTCCTTTGTTGGTCTGCCCAGGTGGTTTCACAACCCACCTTGAAGAAAGGGGACTTGCCACCTACTGTTTTTCCCTTTGCTTCTAGGCCTCAGCTGCAGCCATGACAGAGAAAGCCCATTTTAACATCATTGTAGGATATTTCTTGTGCTGGGATCGTAGTCCCTTGAAGCCAAACAAATGGAGACACAGACCAGAGAGGTAAAGTTTGTAGCAGAGGACAGTTTATTAGAGTGGGAAGTAACAGCTCTCAAAATGAGAGGGGGGTCCTGTCTGGGTTGCCCCCTAGTTAGGGCAAAAGCCTTAGTTTTTATACCTTTTGTATGTCTGGGGAGGGGGGCCTCTTGGCACTGTTGTCAGATTTACATTGTTGCCTAGCCTGAAGGAGGTGTTTTCTGGAAACTGTCTAATTTCCTTAGAGCTTAATCAATATCTCTGCTCTAAGAGGAGCAATGTTAGCAGAGACTGGTGTTGAAGAAAGGACTCCTGACAGTTTTATCTTATGTTGACCAACCTGTCTTAATCCTCCCCTACGCTGGAGGTGAAATTTCTGACTTCTTTGTTACAGGCTTTGAGAAAAAACTATCTGCTCCTCCCCCTCCGAAGTTTGTCATTCTGGCAGGGGTCCTGAGACTTAAACCCATCAGTCAGCTATTAAGATTATTTCTCCTGGCTCTGTTATGGTTTCTACCCTGGTTCCCTCTACTGTGGCAATTTCCCTGACTGCCTATAATTCTCCTATCTTAACATCATGTTGTGCTTTCTAGCTCCACTGTGCACCCATGAAGTTTCATTTAAAAACCCTTGGAGAAGAAGGGAGAATCTCTACCTTTTTTTTGTTTTGTTTTTTGTTTTTTTGTTTTTGAGGGCAGTGTCACTGGCCCTCATATATGGGACCCGAACCAGGGCTTCTGGCTTCCCAAGCCAGCGCTTAACCACCGTGCCACTCGGCCAGCCCCTCTACCTTTTTTGAACATTGTTTTAGACTTATGAATGAGGCTAACTTTTTTTTTCTTTCTGTCCTATTAACAGTTTATCATAGTATGTTTTTGTGAGAGTTCGTTTTTTTCTTTTTTTAACCATTTAGAAATGAGACTGGGCAATTCATCACAACTCTGAGTCGAAAAGAATTTGTATAGAGAAGTAGGGAAGCCTGCTGTTTTTCTTATTGAAAGCAGTTTAAGGAAAATGCTTTTAGATTTATGGGTGTTTTATTTTGCATTTGAAACTTAAGTCAGGGAGATTTTAAACAAATTCAAGTTAAAATATTTTTGTTTTAGTTTTGAGTTTTTCACATCTGCACTTCAAAAACATAGAAGGCAATTATTTTCCCTGTTGTTTGTGGCCTGTCTGGTGATATTGTGGGTATTAGGTGGGGGTGCCTGGCGTGATTAAATGAAAGCTGGAGGGTAGTTGGGCTTGGGGAAAGGTTGCAAACATAATCGTAGAGTAATCCCCACCCCTAGTTGGGGCCTAGCAGTTATTGAACTAAAGGCAGGTCCAGTAAGACCATATCTTTCTAGCATAGGGAGTGGTATCAGCATCTCAACTTTAATGATAACATTATGTAGGAAAAAATTTGAGCTTCAATATCACCCTGTATTGTTTATAGTATACCCTTTCCATTACCTGATTCTGAATCTATTGGAGCTATTTTACAACTCCAAGTTGTAGATAATGTTGTACCCAGTAAAAAAAATACAAACTGAAACAGTTGTTTTGGAGTTTTATTTGTGGCCGGCGACTATGAGTGGGCTCATGCCCTGAATAAACTCACAGCCCCGAACAAAGGAAGAGAGGGATTCTTATAGACAAAAATTGCAAGCAAAGCAAGGTTACAGTTTACAGGTGGTTTCCATAAATCTTAGATAGTTTTGACAGCACCAATTATATCAAGTAAGTTACAAAAAGCTACACAATAACAGAATTAAATGTAGTAAGCAAGTGTGATAGTACCAAAATGCAGCAAGTAAGGAAACTTACAGAGGCCATAAATAACAATTAATTGGTGGAAAATAGCCTGGCCTTGTATTTATTCAGAAAAGAGACACAGCTGGCCTATGTCACATAAGCAGTTTGGCCTTGTGTTTAGATAAGAGGTAGTTAAAACCTGTGGAGTATAGCAAGTAGTTAGGAGAGTCTAATTTCTTGATCAGTCTAAAGGAAACTTTAACAATCTTTTATTAGAGAAAGGCAGGGGGTGGGGGCTAGCAGCTAAGGGTCCTGTTACTTCAATAATAGCAAGGTAAAACACCTTCCCACACCACAACCCCACCCCCAAAAATAATCCATTTGCACATGCATTTCAAAAAGTTTATTTGACAAATATCTGTGCTTTAAATTCTCCTTTGACCTAGATATAACACCTCACCAGTTCCTTCATTAATGAGTTAAATAAAAATTTTAATACATCTTTATATGTGTATGAGAATTATGCTTTTGTCTTTTATTGAAAATGGCTTTTTGGAGTTTGGGAGGTCTTCTACCAGGATACCCATGGATTCATCTGGCAGACTGGTCAACTTCGTCGCCAGAGAAGTGCACCTCCCAAGAGTTGCTTAAGCCTGGGCACAACTCTTCTTAGCTCACCGCCTCTTGGCTCCCAGAGGTGAATCTAAAGGGACAAGGCATCTTTGCTATTTTTCTAATTTTAATTTTCCTCTCTATTAATTTTGTGTTTTGTTTTTGGTTTTAGTTCATTTACTGCCAACACTCATTAGCTGTGGCATTGTCTCAGAATTTGGTCTGGCCATTTGATGATCTCTGTAAACGGATTAATAGATTATAGAGATCTAGTCACTGTTGGATGAGAGACCATGAGAATCTGGATTGTTAATCTTTTTCATTTGTTTCAAATCAATTAAGAATCCTGTGCTCAATAGGAAGAACAACTCTCATACCAGGACTGGTGAGATTTGGCATTTCTCTGTTTACTTTTAACTTGTGACTGAAATTTCAGAATTGAAGCTATATACTATTTTTATCTGTATCTGTGTATTTATGTGTCTGTAGTTTAGAAAGGCCTCACTGTCTCGTTGTGTGAGTGTGTAATGTTTTCCTACCTCCAGAGGGTATTAATAAATTTGATTATAAAGCCTCATGTTAAAGTTCTTTTCTGGTTGGCTGATAGAGATAAATAAGAGGATAAATACGTGAATATTCCTAAAATTCCCAGAAAGTAGTGAAATTGAACTTCTAAATCTTTAAATGTGCTACATTAAAAAAGTATTCTTACAGAAACCAACTCAATAACATTTTAGAATTCAAGTTTGTATATTTAAGTATATCTTTGGAAAATGAGAGTAGTTTAATATTTGGGGCTTAACAAAAACAGCTATATTTTCTCTGATTTATTCATGTTAAGTATAAATCCAAACAATATTCTATGTGGATATGTTTTCCCTAAACTTATACAGGTTTACTGATCAAATAAATTAACATTACTCTTTTTTTGTTTGTTTTGATTTTTTTTTGAGGGCAGTGTCACTGGCCCTCACATGTGGGACCTGAACCAGGGCCACTGGCTTCCTAAGACAGAGCTTAACCACCGCGCCACTCGGCCGGCCCAAGTTAACATTACTCTAATGTTTAAGATAATGAAAAATGGAAATTTGTGTTTAACTTGAATTACTATTATGAAAAATTTTTTATTTCAACAGCAGTTTTGTTTAGTAATATGTCAGCTTGAAGGTAATTTCTAAGAGGTTTAAGTAACTTAAAGCCTTAGACTGATATTAAAATTGAGTTAATTAATGGATTATTAGTGAATTGAATTAATAAATTGGATACCAAGATTCCCAAATAAATAGAATACTGAAACATTGATTACTAAGCACAATTTTAAGTTTATATGTTTTTGCTTCTTATAGTTATACAAGGTCCAACAATTAAGTTTGCGAACTTGTTGCAACGATGTTGCTAATTTTTTCTGACATCAGAGGAATTATTCATTATGAATTTGTACCAGCTGGAAGAACAGTTAACCAAGTTTACTATTTGGAAGTGCTGAAAAGGCTACATGGAAAAGTTAGATGACCTGTACTTTTTGCCAACAATTCACGGCTGTTGCATCACAACAATGCACCAGTTCACATGGCACTGACTGTGAGGGAGTTTTTAGCCAGTAAACAAATAACTGTATTGTAACACCTTCCTTACTCACCTGATCTGGCCCCCAGTGACTTCTTTCTTTACCCAAAGATAAAAGAAATATTGAAAGGAAGACATTTTGATGACATTCAGGACATCAAGGGTAATTGGAGGACTGCTCTGATGGCCATCCAGAAAGAGTTCCAAAATTGCTTTGAAGGGTGGACTAGGAGCTGGAGTCAGTGCATAGCTTCCCAAGGGGAGTACTTCGAAGGTGACTGTAGTGATATTTAGCAATGAGGTATGTAGCACTTTTTCAGGATGAGTTTGCAAACTTAATTGTCCAACCTCGTATGCTACAGAGAGGCTATACCTTTGGGTCTGTTAATAACTGTGTTCATTTTTACCACTTTGATAAGTTGTACTATCAGGAATGTATGTAGTTATGGAAAGTTGTGTTATATGTATTTATGAGCCCCGCTAGTCTGTTAAAAAACTGAAAAGCTGGTATGTGACATAGAGTTCACAGTAAACCAATCCTCACCCCAGCCCATTTTTCTCTGTGAAATAGAAGTTACTTTGGGGCCTGCCAAGTGGCTCAGTTGGTTAAGAGTTAGCTTAAGAGTGCGAGCTCTAAGGCAAGACAGCAACTTGTCTGTTCCCCTTCCCCGATTCCCCAACACTGTTCCCCTCCCCCAATTCCCCAATACAATCTTTAAAAAAACAAAAAAAAAGAGTGTGAGCTCTAAGCAACAGGGCCGCTGGTTTGATTCCCACATGCACCAGTAAGCTGCACTGGAGATGAGCTGCCACTGAGCTGCCAACAGGTGGCAGGGTGGATCACCTGGTGAGAGCACTTGCTCCTAATAACAAGACTGCCTGTTCGATGGTGGGCTATGCCCTCCCACAACTAAGACTGAACTTGGCACCTTGAGCTGAGCTGCCACCCGATGGCTCAGTGGATAGAGCCTGTGCTGTTAACAAGGCTGCTGGTTCAACTCCCACATGGGATGGCAGCTACGCCCAGCCACAACTAAGATTGAACACAGCACCTTGAGCTTAGAGGCCATGAGCTGCTGACATGCAGCCAGATGGCGACTGGCGCCCTTTACAACTAAGATTGAAGGACAGCAACTTGTCTGTTCCCCCCTCCCCAATTGCCCAACACTGTTCCCCTCCCCCAATTCCCCAATTTAAAAAAAAAAAAAGTTAAAAGAAAAAAAAAAAGAAGTTACTTTGGTTAAAACTTCTCATTTATGTTAGTGGTTGATACTGTATTGAGGAGCAATAGAGAAAAACTGTGTGCATGTTTCTGTTTTTCAAGAAAAAAGAGTAGTTTTGTCTTGAAGCAATGGTTCTCAGGGGCTTTGTGTCTGTTTTGTTTTGTCTTGAAAGCCTCCTTTGCATTCCCCAAACATGTTGCGGACCTTAAAAGGGGGTGGGTGGGGACGGGAGGGGAGGATAGGAAAATGTTTAACTATCAACATTTACCATATTGAAAATTGAATTGAGAAATGCTTATAATTTTTATTTATTGAATCATATGAAACTAGCAACAATGAATACATAATATGTTATTAACACCGTAATAGTATTATAAAATTGAAATTAGTGCTGATATTGCAGATGCCCTGAGATGGGTTGTAAAATAAAGCATGAGTTTATTTCAGAATATAAAAGAACTCAATGAATGACAAACCCTAGAAACAACTTAACATTTTAGTCACCTTTAAGTGTACGCTCAGTAGCATTAAGTATATTCAAATTGTTGTGCAACCATAATCACCATTCATCTCAGAAATTTTTCATCTTCTCAAACTCAAAATCCCTACTCATTAAACGGCAACTTCCCGCCCCTACTCCCACCCCCACCCCAGAGCCTGGCAAGCCACCATTCTACTTCCTGTCTGGAAATAGTTTATTTACCTTGGTTTATAAAATCTGAAAAACGATGAAATGTATTAAAATCTTAGAAAATCTTGCTCAATTTTGATAGTCTAGTTACTTTGGTTTACTGTTTATTGCTTTCACCTACAATATGAAAATTCTTTCTTTTGTGCAATCTGTATGGATTGCAAAAGATTCTGTTTTACTAGAATAATTTTTGATCTTTTATATTAAATTTATTATGTTTTTGATTATTTTTAAAAGTAAACAAAGTTTCCTTACTTATGAAAGAACTAAAGTTCTTTACATTCATGTTACAGTCTATGCTTATTTTCAGGTGTTTTATTGTCACTTTCAAATGGAGCCAACTATTATTTCTTAGGCACCATGACCCTATCTTAAGTGTTCAAATCTTCTGACAACTTTTGATTTTTATCTCCCCAAAACCAAAAATTCATTCTTTTTTTTTTTTCTTTTTTTTTTTAAAGATTTTATTGGGGAATTGCGGGAGGGGAACAGCGTTGGGGAATTGGGGAAAGGGAACAGACAAGTTGCTGTCTTTCTGTTCCTCAGTCCAGTTGGGGAGGACGTTGCTTCTCTGGCCCGTGTTGGTATTGTCATTGCGTCCTTCCCGGGTGAGGCAGTTGCTCGTCGGCCTCTGGATGGTCGCTCATCGCGGCTATTGGCAGCTCACACTGGCTGCCGGCCACTCACTGTAGCCTATGGCAGCCCACTGCAGCAGGGGCTGCAGCCTACACCATCACCAGGGCTCGTGCAACCCAGCTCCAGGTGGAGCTGTTGTTAGCTGTAGAGGGCAGTGTCACTGACCCTCATATATGGGATCCGAACCAGGGCCGCTGGCCTCCCAAAACCAGCTCTTAACCAATGCACCACTCGGCCGGCCCTAAAAATTTATTCTTTTACCTTATAAAGGAGAGGTGTTAAGGCTGGCTGAGTGGCTCAGTTGGTTAAGAGCTCGCTCAAGAATGCAAGCTGAGCTCTGAGCACCAGCAGTTCGATGCCCAGCCTGAGCTGAGCTGCCGCTGAGCTGCCAACAGGTTCCCAACAGGTGGCAGAATGGCTCAGCAAAAAAAAAGAAAAAAAGAGAGAGGTGTTAGAAATAATTTGGTTTTATTTGTTATGTTACTATTGATGGGTTTCATGAAGAGTCATCAAATCATAAAAGATGCTCAGCCTTTTCTAGGTTAAATTTTTATAGGTAAAATATTATTAATGTCAATATTTTAGAACTGGAATACTTCATGGAAAGTCCCTAGAGATTTGTCAGTGTTTCTATTTATCAGTGTTCTAATGGTGCTTTGCCTGATGTTAGGGAACAACAATGTGGTGTTACCAGTTATAATGTTAGTTATTATTTAAAACGTTTACTTAGATGGAATCTTATTTAATTTGAATCTCACATCTTCTAGGCTGGTGGTTTTCATTTGGGGATAAACATCAGACTTATTGTAGAGTTTAATTACAATACAAATGTTTAAAACCTATTCCTGGTATATTCTTAGCACATTGAGTATATATGTTATGACTCAGGAATATTATACATCTCAAGGATTTTTCCTCTGTAACAAGTATGTTCATCCATTATTATAAATCAAATGTAGTATTAACTATCTTATTTGAAAATAGCCTTAATCATTATCCTTATAGACATTATGTCTAAAGATTCGTTTGTTTGTTTGTTTTGGATTAACTTTGCTTTTCATGACACAGAAATCACCAAATTTTCTTGTCAGTAGCATCATTCTTGTTATGAACCCTGCTCAGTAATTATCATTCATTTTAAGTCTTTGGCATCTACAGATAGTCTTAGTATTACTTAGAAGCTTCTGTGAAGGCTGTGCAATCAGCTGCCGGCCAGCGTTCACATCTTCAACAAAGAGGCACGGTCTCAGAGCCGGCGGAAAAGGACTGTACCAAGTGCTTCAAACTATTGACACTACAAAGAATTGATCTTCGGTACAGGTTTCTGATATCACTTAAACAGCTTTCAGTGGATGCAGTCAGGGTTTCCAGAACACTTTTGAGTCAAGAAGCCGATGGGATCATGATACTGCTAACCAAGATAGAGCAGAGCTGATTGCATAGGACTGAATGAACTCATGAAAGATGATTGTAGCTATTTGTTTGGAATATTGTTGATGTTATTTTAATGTTCTATTTCCTGGATACATAAGAAAGCCCTTTCTCTTTCTTATTAAGTTATCCATGACCCATAACAATTTAGTAGGTTCTGGTTTTGTGCACTGAAACGAAAAATTCTTAAATGATATCTATTCTTCCTGCCTAACCTACCCTCCCCAATTCAGAAATTTTCATTAAATATTCTTACTTTCAAATGGTAAGATAGTTATTTGCATAGGTTCAGTAAGAATTTACTCATCTTTTTATTAGATATAATTGGAAAAATTGTTTATGCAACCAAGGCCTTGTTTGGAATGGCATATTTGAAAATAATGTTTATTTAATTGGGTATAGCCAGCCATTGGTTTTTTTTCCCCCAGAACTGTTTTTTTTTGTTTTTTTTTGTTTTTTGTTTTTTGTTTTTGAGGGCAGTGTCACTAGCTCTCACATGTGTAACTGAACCAGGCCTGCTGGCTTCCCAGAACTGTTTTAAAATGGTATTGCATTCAACTGTTCACCCCAAATTGTGGAGTATGAACTAGCCACTTACACTTTTTCCTTCATAAAATGTCTCTCCCTACAAACTACTTTTTAAAATAATATTGTCAGTAGATTATTCACTTTCTTTATTTCAGACACAAATTTCAAAATCAGCTGTTTTTCATCTCTTGATTTTTTTTGGATTTCTCCAACTTTACTCCATGCTGCTTACATAGGAAACAAAACACGATTACCAAAAATACTTTTTTACATTTCAATTCCTTTGTTTGTTATGAAGATTAGCTGTTCCAAGTGATACTGTGATTCTTGTTTCCTTTCTGAATATCCTTCATTACAGATACAAAGACCTGAGTCCATTTGCTGGTGCTCTCACGCATCTGAGTGGCCACCATACAGCTGAACAGCTCTTCTGGTGTGATAGCCTCTTCCAACTCAGTTACACATTTTACTGTATGAATAAAATCTATTTATAGGAAAACATGCTCATACAGTTGGAGGATTCCTAGCCCACTTCTAAATAAAAATTCCTCCCCCTCTCTGCAAAGTACATTCCAGATTGTCCAGGCTGGGTCAAGTAGAGCAGTGGTCTGTCATACTGTATGAAGATCCAGTCTGTCAACTATATGACTGATGCAAGACCCTAAGACTTGATATGAAGAAACAGTTTAAAGAGATTGTTCCCAAAGCATACTTCAAATGCTCTAAAATACTTCAACATCTTGCTGCAATCCACACATAAAAAGGCCAACTGGCATGACTTACTCGTGAGCTTTCCAAATGCAATGAAGGCATCTGTCTTTTCCAGAAGAGAATGTGCACTGCCTCAATGAAGGACATCCCTGGACATAACCAATATCAGACATGTAACATGAATATGCTCCCCAGATGCTGTGTAAAATGTGATGATATGGTCGTCCTTGTGAAAGATGTAGAGAGATGGAAATGCATAGGTCACGGCCAGCTTAATTCCAGACTAGCATCTGGACCATCAACAGATACACATCCTACTACATGTAGAAAATGATATGTTTAGAGAAAACATGTTTCACTGAAGCTTTTCCTTTCCTTTGGGGAGGACTATTTCACAAAGTTCAGGAGTGATATTAGTTTACTTCCCACAGTGAGACTCTAAACTTTACCATGAACACTAGGGAGCAATCGCTGCACCTCATTTCTCCAACCTTCTTCCTAACATGTATTACTTCCAATTGGGAAATATTTCACTGGTACAGATTACCATTGCATTTGCAATATTTTCTTCTTGCTTAATTTCTTTTCTTGTTTTTTAATGTACTGTTTTGATTTCTCAAGTTTGAGACTCAGCTCAAAGAATAATGTTCTTGTTGATGGGTAAAACTTCTTCCATAAATGTGGCAGGAAGATTTCCTTGTCATGGGCAAAGAAACCTTAAACAGGACACAAAAACAATTATGAATTATGTGATTGCCTGTACTCAAGAATCAGAATGGTGAATGGAAGTGGTTCAAATTCAAAATTCTTGTCTTGAAGACTGAAACATTGGTTTACAAGTCCCCCCTGTTTATGCTTTATATTCCTGATGAATGATTTTTGGAAGCTTTCTGAAGATTCTCTCCTGGAGAGACTTTACTAAATAATTCCAACCAGGAGCACTATGGACAACTGATCTGAGCTCCTTTTGTGCTTTTTGGAAAAGGTTTCAGATAAGCAGGGGCAAATGGAGGAATGCTCTGGAAGCTGGGAGAGGGGATCATATTTCTGACCCCCTGCTTTTCCAAGTCTAAGGTCTCTGGTGTCTGCCACAACCAGGCAGCTGCTTTAAGGAGAACAGGTTGCCCATGCCAACAGCGATCTTGCTACCAATCTCCTCCAGATGGACATGACCATAGGGGTGAGGGAGGAACCTCCCTGCCAACCTGGGGAAGCTGTTGACAGTGCCTGACCAGTCACTTTTAGGAAATTAAGGTTGATTTTATGGAGACATTCCTAAGAAAACCCTCCTGGTGCCTGGCTTTCAGGGTCCAGCCTTACAGCTGGTAACAGAATTCACTTCCAGGCAGGTCAAGGGCCTAGAGATGTTTAGAGAACTTTGAGAAAAGAGGAAGTCACACAAAATGTATAGGGACTATAGGTAAAATCTGGTGGGTAGAGTTTTTTAGCCTCAGGACAGAAAGTAATAGAGGCTTTTAGAAGTCCAATCTGAGATTCCTTATGGAAACTTCCAGCAGAGCAAACTTAAAGATGGTCTTTACGGTAAATTAATATTCTTGCTGCATCTACGTAAATAATCAAGCCAAACCTGTGAGGCCGGATTCATTTTGTGATCATGACCCTTTGAGATTCTTTTTGATCAAAGGTGGGGAAACTGTAGGGTAAAATTTGTGCTTAAATGGAAAACTACGTGTTCTAAAGCACATCTGGGTTGTCTGATTCTGATTCTGCAAACTGTAGATAACTGACAGCATAGCTAAATAATTCTTGCCCATAAAAATGTAAACAAATTCTTCCCAGGGGAGAAACAACTGGAAAAAAAATTGGACTCTATTTGCACATTCATTTCAATATTCCAGACCTGAACCTGTGTCTGTTCATAGGAGTCTCTTTTGACCTGGTTGTAACACTTCACAAGTTTCCTCATAAATGAGTTAAATAAAATCTCCAACATGTGTTTATTATAGCTGTATGAAAGTCATGATTTTACCTGCTTTTGAAAATTATCTTTTAATGCTTACTTGAAACTAAACCACCATTTAATGGCTGATCACACGTGCCTTGAGTTTTTCCATCAGCCACAAAGGGCCTAGAGACTTTCAGACAAAAGTGTTATCAAAGAGACTTTGGAGGCAGCCGAGTTTGATGACTTTTCAAGCAACCTAGCAGAGGAACTTTCCAGAAGCTTTGTAGTGGCAGCCCTGTGTAGAAGCCACTTGATGTTTTTTTTTTCTGTTCTATGGTTTGAGGTGGCCTGGGACTTCTTAACAAGCATTGTCTTAGTCATTCGGCTCCTCTTAATAGTCTATGTACACCCCAAAGTACACTTCAGAGGAGAAATACAAATTTAAGACCGTTATATTCTAATTCTCACAGACAAGAGGGAGATGTGCTGAAGTACTGAGACATGGGGTTTTATAAACTTGTTTAAATTAAAGCCATATAAAACATCATGCAAGTAGAAGGGGGTCATATTTTCCTCCTGGAGGACCTCATGTGCTCAAGCAAGTTATAAAGACCCAGGAGGGCACATACTGTGGTAAAACTGGTACGTGAAGATGCAGGTGGTCTGAGCTGCACAGGTATCCTTCACATGCCTCCAGCGAGCCATGACCACATCATCATCCATGAACCTACACAGGACTTATTAGCCATCTCTGACGCTGGATGCACACATCTCAGGGGTGACTCAGTGCAGCCTTTCTTCATTTCCATTTTTGTGTATGTATTTATTATATTAGTACAGTATAGTACACGCACATAATTTGTAAATATACATATATTGAGATGCATGTGTAATTTTTTTTAATAGCATGTGCAGTCAAGATTAGAAAATAGTAGGATATATCATGAAAATATCTTGCTGTTGAGTTTCCCAGATATCCTCACCAAAACGGTATTGGGAAGGGTTGACCCTTGTGAGCACTTATCCCACAATTCATTCAGAAGAAGCATGCCAACCTGCTTCTAATTATGCTCCTAAAAATTGGTTCTCTGAAAAGTAAGGACTTTATTCTCCTCATCACTCTATTTCTAACACTTAGAAAAGTGCTTGGCACCTAATAAGTACTCAATATATATATATTTCTTTACAGTGAAATTTTTCATATTCAGAATTAGCCAGCTGGACTAGTTTACATGATCCTAATTTTGTTGGCGACATCCAAAGCATCATAGTCAGGAGCTAGTCGAACATAATCCTTCTTCTCTCCATCAGGCCTGATCAGGGTATTGACCTTGGCCACATCAATGTCACAATCTCTTCACAACCTGTTTGATCTGGTGCTTCTTGGCCTTAACATCCACAATGAACACTAGTGTATTGTTGTCTTCTATCTTTTTCATAGCTGACTCACTAGTAACGGGGAACTTGATGATGGCATAGAGATCAAGCTCATTTCTCCTGGGGGCACTCTTCCGAGGATATTTGGGCTGCCTCAGAGCCCAAGTGCCTTATGCCATTGGAAGGTAGGTGACATGCCGATTTTTAATTTTATTTTTGTGTGTGTGTGACTGTAGATACCTTTCAGCATTGCTTTCTTTGCGTTCAAAGCCTTTGCTTTGGCCTTGACTTTAGGAGGGGCAGGAGCTTTCTTCTTGCTTCCAGCTCCATTTTCATGAAAAGGAGTAAGTATTCAATATTTGTTGAATGAATCTCATAGTGGTTTCACTAAAAATCCTATGTTTTTTGTTTGTTTGTTTGTTTGTTTGTTTTTAGCTAAGCCATCCTGCTACCTGTTGGCAGCTCAGCGGCAGCTCAGCGGCAGCTCAGCTCGGGCTAGGCATCGAACTGCTGTTGCTCAGAGCTCAGCTCACACTCTTGATAAAAGTCCTATGTTTTATAATCATTACTCACTAAATAGCATTCCATGCTTTAGAAATTGGAAACCTCATTTTTATAGCACAGGTTACAGGTGAACATATTCACCAAAGTTATGTGAAAGTTTCTTTAAAATACTAAACCTGATCTATCTTGTTAGTCCCATACACTTTGAGCAGAGTCATATTCAGTTCTATTTCCGGTGACCAACTATCCCTTATTTGTCTGAGACTGAAGGGTTTCCTGGGATGTGAGACTTTTGGTGTGAAAATAGGGACAGTCCTGGCCAGACCAGGATGAGTTGGTCACTCCAGTTCCACCAAACCCAGAGCCCCTGCTAAGGACTGTTCCTTTTTCTGTAGTGACTGCGCAATACACGAGCAGAGGTATGTGAACATCAGCTTTTTCTGCACCCTAGAAAACAGGACTAGAGAGAACAGTCCAGGGTGGGGCTACACTTTTACTTTACTCAGTCCAAAATAGTATTGCTTAAAATCATCAACTCTGTCAATCGATTTTCATTGCCCACCATAGTAGCACTTAGTCTTGTTCACAAGAGGATACAGACTAGTGAAGACATGATGGTAGTGTTTCTTCTTCCCAGAGTGTGAAACAAGATGTAAGTTAATCGCATGTTTATGACCACCCTTCAACAAAAGAGCATCCTGAAAGTTCCAGATGCAGTGGGTAAATGTACACCTAAAAAAGACCTGAAGCAGGAGCTGTCCCTTCTTGGGTTTTTTGTTTGTTTGCTCACTTGCTTATTTGTTTGTTTTATAATGGTGTGGCCCAAAGGAACACTATACTGGAAACCTGAGGCATCCACATGATGAGAACTAACCCAAGTTCCATTGTAATGTTGCCCAAAGGTGATTTGTTTCACAGGGTGGTGGTCTCTTAACAACCATAAAGGGTGAGTTTGGAGGGAGAACAACCACTGAACTTAAAGACAACCTAGTTCCTCTGATCATGGCAAAGCCATGAAGGAAGTAAAACCTGACAAGATCCTTCCTTCCTTTAAAGGCATAGCATGTTAGATAGCCCCTAACTGTGGGCCAAATAGCACAATCTTTGGATGGAAGAGGAGTAGCAATGAAGAAGTGTGACATAAGCAGCTGTATTTCTGGCTAAAATGCTTATATAGAGCCATAAGGATGGATGGCAGCATAACACACTGAAAAGGGTCGGTGTCGTGTTAATTCTCATTTGCTCAGAGCCATCTTGTTGACAGCTGGCCTACATAATACAGAATCAGAGCCATGTTAAAAGATGTGAACAGTACCCCTTATTTATTAGACAGGCTTTGGCTTCCGGCAGTTTCAGGGAAGATTGAAAGATTTGTAAAGTGGCTGTTTAAAGTTTTGTCTTATATGCCCAATCGTTTCCTACCCTAGGTCACATGTTAGCCACACCTCACCGTCCACTCTGGACACAGGAGATGTTTGGTGTTCGTTACCTGACAAGGAAAATGTTTTATTTATCCTCTGTTCACCCCTATTCTTCCTAACAGTCTCTACTAAGTTTAAGAACACATTTGCGGGCCGGTCGAGTGGCGCATTGGTTAAGCACTGGTTTTGGGATGCCAGCGGCCCCGGTTCGGATCCCACATGAGGGCCAGTGACACTGCCCTCTACAGCTAACAACAGCTCCACCTGGGCTGGGCTGTGCGAGCCCCGGTGATGGTGTGGGCTGCAGCCCCTGCTGCAGTGGGCTGCCATAGGCTGCAGTGAGTGGCCCGCAGCCAGTGTGAGTGGCTGGCAGCCAAGCGTGAGCTGCCAATAGCCGCGATGAGCGACATCCAGAGGCCAGCGACCGATCTGCCTCATCCAGGAAGAGCGCAATGACGATACCAACAGTGAAGCAACATCCTCTGCAACTAGACTGAAGAACGAAAAGACAGCAACTTGTCTGTTCCCCTTCCCCGATTCCCCAACGCTGTTCCCCTCTGCCAATTCCCCAATAAAATCTTTAAAAAAAAAAAAACAAAAAAAAACACATTTGCAACAAAGTTTAAGTTACTCTAATATGTTTGAAAAGTGAGCTGGATAAGTTCCCACCATGAGAACTATGATTTGTTTGACCCTCTCCAACCTGTCTGAGCTGAATGTAATATTCAGGACTCATTTATTTCTGGAATAAGTAAAACTTAAAAACTCCCTATTCTCACCTTTTTATCTCATGCCAGGACAATATTTTTCACCCAATTCTTAACTGTAGATATTTGAGTAAGGAACAATCTGGGTAAGGTTCACACCAGGGATCAATCAACTGGGAGGTTTAGCAACCTCAGCATCTTTGACATTTTTGACAGGCTAATTCTTTGTTGTGGGGAGCTATCCTGTGCTTTGTAGGATGCGTAGCAGTATCCCTACTAGATGCCAGTCATAACACTCAAAAATGTCCCCAGACATTGCCAAATGTCCGCTAGGGGCAAAATCACCTCCAGTTGAGAAACACTGGTCTAGAGAAAGGGCTGTGATTGACCTACCTTGGATGGAATGTTTAGTTCTGGGCCAGTCAGCTGTGATCAGGGGACAGGGATCTGTAAATTAGAACAGAACTCTAGCTGGATCTATGCGGCTGCTCCTTTAAGGGGTGCTGGAAAATTCACTAAACATTCACCACATTGCAGACAGTCTCTCTAGGGTTTGACTTTTGTAGACTTGCTCCTCGTTGATGGTGTTAAACTTTTTATCATTTTATTTATTTTTTATTAATATTATATTTATATTTTACTTTTGTCTGTAGGTATTGAGATTTTTTTTGCCTTGTTTTGGAACCTTTTTTTTTTTCTGTTTTCAGGCATTTCTATTATCCCTACAGTGTTAGTATTCTGCCATCTTCAAATCAGCCTTGAGTTGATTTTTGTTTGATCTAGATCACAGCTCCATTTTTCCTATTCAATGGCATCTCATTAGTATAACCTGAAAAATAGTAGGCAAACATGTGGGTTTTATTGTGTCTGTCCTCCAGGAAGAACAAAAGGGGGATGGAATCATCATAACCAAATATTCTATGCTTACTTGCTTATATATTCTGGAAGTCTACAGCCACATTAGTAGCTAATAGCAAAGGCTTAGTGGAACAAAACCCTTGCTATTGTAAGGTTTAGTATATTTAACAATATGGCTGGATAATATGCTTGAAAGTCAATGAATCTGTTTAAAGTATTCTCTTGAGACCCCCAGCTCACTGACCTGGAGAAAAGATCAAGATCCCAGCCCTTCCCTTGAGAGAAAGGTTGCAGTGAGTTTCTAGTAAGACAGAAGGGAAATCCTATAACACAGGACCTTCCTTCTGAAATAAGGATACTTGAAAAAGTTGGATTCTTAGGGGCCAAAAAAGAAATCTTACCCCCAATCAGAGCTGAAGCAAGGATGGGGGGAGTGGGACTCAACTCTACAGCTGTATATTGGAGCACTGGCAATGGAGCAGTAGAAGAATTTGAGGAACCAAGATTTTTAGTAGCAGAGCAAAGAGCTTCTGGGAAAGTAAGCAGACCATCCTATGTAATGGTGACAGTATAACTGTAGTTACCCCAAAATTATATGCAGTGAAGAACTTGTGTGTATCAAAGTGTAGGAGCTCCATCTATTGTGTCGTCAGAAAAGTCATGACATATGTTTGCAACAGATGGCGCTAGTTCATTTTTGGAAGTACTAGAGTCATTCGCATCTATGTTATTGCTATGTCATTTGATGGCTGACAGTTCTAGCTTCATCCCCCCCAAAAATTGAGCAATTTGGTTGAGTTTTGGAGATTTTCCAACAAGTTGAAGATAGAAGACCAAACTGTGCATTTTCGCCATATTTTACTGTTTTACTTTCATAAAGGGAAGAACGCACGTCAAGTTTGTGAAAAGTTGCACAAAGTTTATGGTGACAATGCTCTACAAGAACGTCAGTGCCAACGATGATTCATGAAATTCCATGCTGGTGATTTTGATCTCAGTGAGGCTCCTCGGTCAGGGAGGCCCACCAAGGTTGATGACGACAACATAAAGGCATTGATCAAGTCAAATTCACGTTACACAACAGGAGAGATTGCAGAAACATTGAACATCAATCATTCAAGCATTCACAACCACCTGAAGAAGCTGGGATACGTAAGCAAGCTCAATATTTGGGTTCCTCATGAACTCAAAGAAGTTCATTTGATGACACGTATAAACATCTGCAATATGCTCATTAAACATGAGGAAAACTATGCTTTTTTGAAGCAACTGATAACTGATGATGAGAAGTGGATTGTTGACAACAATATGGTGTGCAAACAGTCTTGGTCCCGACATGATGATTTGCCTCAAAAGACATCGAAAGCAGACATTCATCAGAAGAAGGTTATGCTTTCAATGTGGAGGGATTTTAAAGGTGTCGTATTTTTTGAGCTTCTACCAAGAAACCAAACAATCAATTCAAATGTGTACTGTCGGCAATTGAAACGTTTGAACGAATCCATCATCCAGAAACATCCAGAGCTTGTTAAGCATAAAGAAGTTGTGGTCCATCGCGACAACGCAAGACCACACACAAGTTTGATCACCTGTCAAAAATTATTGGAGCTTGAATGGAATGTGTTGCCACACCCATCATACTCGCCTGACCTTGCGCCATCAGACTTCCACTTGTTTCGCTCTCTTCAAATCTCCTTGTGTGGTATAACGTTCAATTCAGCACTTTGTTCAGTTTTTCACAAATAAAGACAGGTCCTTCTATGAACAAGGAATTATGAAGCTCACTGAAAGATGGCAAAAGGTTATTGAACAAAAAGGGAAATATATAATTGATTGATCTTTATTCTTTTTTTAAAAAAAGATTTTATTGGGGAATTGGGGGAGGAGAATAGTATTGGGGAATGGGGGAAGAGGAACAGACAAGTTGCTGTCCTTTTGTTCTTCAGTCTAGTTGCGGAGGACGTTGCTTCACTGGCCCATGTTGGTATCATCATTGCGCTCTTCCCGGATGAGGCAGATTGGTCGCCGGCCTCTGGATGGTCGCTCACCGCGGCTATTGGCAGCTCACGCTGGCTGCAGGCCACTCACTGTAGCCTACGGCAGCCCATTGCAGCAGGGGCTGCAGCCTATACCTTCGCCAGGGCTTGCACAGCCCAGCTCCAGGTGGAGCTGCTGTTAGCTGTAGAGGGCAGTGTCACTGGTCCTCATATGTGGGATCCTAACCGGGGCCGCTGGCATCCCAAAATCAGCTCCCAACCAATGCGCCATTCGGCCGGCCCTGATCTTTATTCTTTATTTAAATAAATGACCTTTGAAAAACATAGACAAAATACATCATGACTTTTCTGACGACCCAGTACTTATGCCAGTAAACACTTCATGGGGCCCTGGTGCAATTCCGCCCTGCGTCTGCTCTGCCGAGCAGCAGTTGTTTATCTCCGTTGGTCTTCTCTCCCACTTAAGTGCATGCCACCACCCATGGAAGATTCGATGGATATGGACATGAGTCTCCTGAGGCCCCAGAAGTATCTTTTCAGCTAAGAACCAAAGGCTGACAAAGATTACACTTTAAAGTGGATAATGATGAAAATAAGCACCAATTATCTTTAAAAACTGTCAGTTTAGGGGCTGGTGCAAAGGATGAATTGTACATTGTTGAAGCAGAGGCAATGAATTATGAAAGCAGTCCAATTAAAGTAACACTGCCAACTTTGAAAGTGTCTGTACAGTCAATGGTTTCCATTGGGGGCTTTGAAATAAAACCACCTGTGGTCTTAAGGTTGAAGTGTGGTTCTGGGTCTGTGCATATTAGTGTACAGCACTTAGTAGCTGTGGAGGAAGTTGCAGAGTCAGGAGATGACAAGGAGGAGATGTGAAACTCCTAAGTATATCTGGAATGTGTTCTGCCCCTGGAAGTGGTAGTAAAGTTCCACAGAAAAAGGTAAAACTTGGTGCTGATGAAGAAGATGAGGATGATGGTGACTTTGATGATGAGGAAGCTGAAGAAAAAGCTCCTACAAAGAGGGCCGGCCAAGTGGCGCGGTGGTTAAGCGCTGGCCTAGGAAGCCAGCAGCCCTGGTTCGGGTCCCACATATGAGGGCCAGTGATACTGCCCTCAAAAAAAAAAAAAAGCTCCTACAAAGAAATCTGTTCAAGATACTCCAGCCAAAATACAAAAATCAAACCAGAATGGAAAAGACTCAAAACCATCAACGCCTGGCCGGTCGAGTGGCACGTTGGTTAGGAGCTGGCTTGGGATGCTAGCTCTGAGCAGCAGGATCCTGGTTCGGATCCCACATATGAGGGCCAGTGACACTGCCCTCTATAGCTAGGGTGGTGAACAACAGCTCCACCTGGTTGCCTCTATAGCTAAGATGGCCGGCAATGGTGTCCAGTGATGGTGTGGGCTGCAGCCTCTGCTGCAGTGGGCTGCCATAGGCTACAGTGACTGGCCGGCAGACAGCGTGAGCGGCTCAGCCAGTGTGAGCTGCTAAGAGCCACCGTGAGGGACCGTCCAGAGGCCGGCGACTGGTCTGCCTCATCCAGGAAGAGTGCAATGATAATACCAACATGGGCCAGTGAAGCAACATCCTCCATAATGAGACTGAAAAACAAAAAAGGACCTCAACTTGTCTGTTCCCCTTCCCCAATTCCCCAACACTGTTCCCCTCCCCCAATTCCCCAATAAAATGTTTAAAACAAAACAAAACAAAACAAACCATCAACACCAAGATCAAAAGGTCAAGAATCCTTAAAAAAAATATACAGAAATAAAACTCCTAAAACATGGAAAGGGCCTAGTTTTGTTGAAGACATTAAAGCTAAAATGCAAGCAAGTACAGAAAAAGGTGGTTCTCTTCCCAAAGTGGAAGCGAAATTCATCAATTATGTGAAGAATTGCTTCTGAATGACTGAGCAGGAGGCTATTCAAGATCTCTGGCAGTGGAGGAAGTCTCTCTAAGAAAATAGTTTAAACAGTTTATTAAAATTTTACGTTTCATTTCATTTCTGTAACAGTTGATATCTGGCTGTCCTTTTTATAATGCAGAGTGAGAACTTTCCCTACCATGTCTGATAAATGTTGCCCAGGTTCCGTTGCCAAGAATGTGTTGTCCAAATGCCTGTTTAGTTTTTAAAGATGGAACTCCACCCTTTGCTTGGTTTTAAATATGCATGAATAGTATGATAGGACATAGTAGTAGTGGTACTCAGACAAATGGAAACGGTGGGGAGACAAAAATATACATGTGAAATAAACTCAGTATTTTAATAAAGTGAAAAGAAGGAGAAGGAGAAAGATAAGGAAACACTTCATGGGTATTAATGCCCAGTATAGATGAAGGTGCTAACACTGACCAGCAAACAGGCAGTTATGAAAAAGGGATGATGACCTCAGTCTATTTTGCATGGACTGTGCATTAATGTATTTCCATCACTAATTGGTGATATGGGGGAAACAGGTGCTTAGGAAATAGTTTTTATGATTCAGGGAAGAAGCATCAGTACCATTTCTCTTTCCTAAGGCATGATTTTGGAAGGAGATTCTTGGCACCAGGGTAAGAGAAAATGGAAGCTAAGTTAATAATTATATCCCAAAGGCCCACTATTACATGAAACAGGCATTTTTGTGACTTCTGAGTAAACATGTAGCATTGTGATGAACTGAAAGATAAATTCAGTGTATCCTTGCCTTCAAGAAGTTTATAGTGTAGTGGGGAATGGAACAATTACATTCTACATTATATAGTTACACCAGTATACAGAATATAACACACAAAAACACTACTTTGAGGAAGAGGAAGTCACAGGTTTTTGAGCAAATAAAATAATGTTATGACCAACTGAGTATATCACATAGACGAGTAGGGAAATTTAAGAGATGATTTCAGGAGCACATATGAGAAGCAAAGAGATTCTAAATGAAACAGAAATGAGGGACTGCATTTGTGAAACGTAGCTTCTTCAGGGTTTGTTGACTAATTGTACGTGGGAGATGGATGAGAGAGAGGAGACAAATGTTTAAGCACTGGGAATTCATATAATGGAAGTATGGTTTACAGAAATGTTAAAAGATAAACTGAAGCCTGTTAAAAGTTTTAGGAGTGTATTTGATCATTCATCCATTCCAATTCAGCAGTGCCTAACTAACAGTGAGTGGTTAGGAGCACTCGTCTGACAGTAGCCAGGAGAAAGACTTATATAGAGAAAGTGGGGAAGCAAAGTAAGGAAGTTATTGATTGGCTGTAGTTTAAAGTTTAATCAGCTGTTGGTGATTGGTTGTCCTTAGGTTTTGGTTTTGCAGCCTTAAGGCATTTACAGGCTTATTTTGGTTTGCTTAAATAAGCCACCAAGGGGCCAGCCAAGTGGCGCGGTGGTTAAGCGCTGGCTTGGGAAGCCAGCAGCCCTGGTTCGGGTCCCAGATATGAGGGCCAGTGACACTGCCCTCAAAAAAAAAAAAAAAAAAAGCCACCAAGGTATTAGAGCCAGCTCAGTCTAATGGCCTCCTTGTTTAATTCATTTTTTTTTTTTTAAAGATTTTAATGGGGAATTAGGGGAGGGAAGAAGTTGCTGTGCTTTTTTGTTGTTGTTGTTGTTGTTCAGTCTAGTTGTGGAGGACATTGCTTCACTGGCCCATGTTGGTATTATCATTGTGCTCTTCCCAGGTAAGGCAGATCGGTTGCTGGCCTCTAGACGGCCACTCACTGTGGCTCTTGGCAGCTCATGCTGGCTGCGGGCCACTGACTGTAGCCTATGGCAGCCCACTGCAGCAGGGGCTGCAGCTATGCCGTCCCCAGGGACTCACAGCAGCCCAGTTCCAGCTGGAGCTGTTGTTCACCATCTTAGCTGTAGAGGGCAGTGTCACTGGCCCTCATATGTGGGATCCGAACGGCGGGGGCCGCTGGCATCCCAAAACCAGCTCTTAACCACCGCGCCACTTGGCCAGCCCTTGTTTAATTAATTTAACAGGAGAGAGATAAAAAGGAAACGAGGTGGAAGATGGCAAGCTTACTTTTTGAAATGCTACTTTAAATACAGCACACTGAATGGGGCCCGCTGAGTGGTGCAGTAGTTAAGCACTGGCTTGGAAAGCCAGCAGCCCCCGTTTGGGCCCCACATATGAGGGCCAGTGACACTGCCCTCAGAAAAAAAAAAAAAAGAAATACAGCACACTGAATATACAAGAGGTAGGTGATTATATAGGATGTCGCCATCTTGTCTTAGTTTTCCCTAATGGAGAGCCTTTCTTTCTTTGGATTCTGTCTGTTCACAGTCACATCCTTGGTTTGTAGATGTTCTATGCAGTGTAAGTATTTGTATCTTGAAAGCCAGTGCTTAGTATCTGTGTCATCACTGCCCATGTCTACCCTGGCAAATCTTTATTTAGCTTTAGCTTCCTATAAGGAACTCAGCTGTCCGCAGTTTTATTTTCCAATATGTGCTGACAAGATGGAGAGGAGCCTTGCCAGCTGGAATGTAGGAATACTGCAGGGTTAAAGCTTTGTCAAAGGAAGAATAACTGCCTGTGGAGACTGAAGCTCAAACCAAAGATTATCCATCTTCGGCACGTTTATTTTTTTTAATTTAAGATTTATTTTTGTTATTTATTTAAACAGAGAAAACAACACATTGTGGGGAAGATGAGAGATTGAGAAGGCCCCGGGGTAAAAATTATTCCACAGCACCTCGAGTTGATAGGCCTGCCTAGGAGAGACACACGGACACTGCGGCATACCATAGGGGTCAGCTCCTGTCTGAGGCTCAGCAGACCAGTTCACACTTCCACGCAAAGCTGCTCTAGATCCAAGTCATTAACATCTTCCAGCTCATCATGAAACAAATCCCACTCCTCTTCAGATTTTGTCAGGTCATCATCTCCACTTGCAGCCCAAAGCATAAGCAACGTCTCACCCAGCTCAACAATCTCGTCTTCATAATTGTCAAAGGGGTTGCTGTTCTCTGTTTCCTCAATGAGCTCCCAGAAGTGGTTTCTCCATTGGTCTGCATATCTGCTTGTTGTTTCCACTTCCTGTCTCTGTGGCTCCTTTCTATGGCCATCGGGGTACTCATACTTGTAAAGCCAGTTCCCTCCAAATGGGCAGCTCCCATGTCCTTAATGAAAATACCTGCACGCCCTGTCGCTCACTACCTCCTTGTACTTCTGAATGAGTTTCAGCTTTTCTTCTTTCTTCTCCACCCAGTATTCACTCAGAATGATAAAGCTGGATTTGATCTGGCATTCTGGGCAGGACTTTATGATCTTGCTCTCAAACTGCTTAGCACTCTCGCACTTGTGAATACACTTGAGACACAGGTGTGGTTGCAGTTGGAGTGGAGAGGATCCCAAAGCAGTGCTCACTGGGGTTGGCTTTCTCGTAGACTACCTCCATGATCCCATACACCATGTCCTTACTGGACTGGACAGCAGATGAGAGTTCCGTGTCCTTCTCATGGGCCTCAGTGCAAGGCTTCATATGCTGTGATCTGGGCAGCAACCACTGGGGTGGAACACCTGCAACCCACACATATCACAGGAGTCTCCATGGAGATACACACAGTTCTCCCAGACAGGCACTCTCTCACCGCTGCATACCGCATACGGCAAAGCTGCTGCTTCTTTTTTTTTATTATTGAAATTTATTGGGGTGACAATGGTTAGTAAAATTACATAGGTTTCAAGTGTACATTTCTATAATACATCATCTATATATTACGTTGTGTATTCACCACCCAGAGTCAGTTCTTCCATCACCATAAATTTGACCCCATTTACCTTCATCTACCATCCCCCTTCTCCCCCATACCCTCTGATAACCTCTAAACTACTGTCTGTGTCTGAGTTTTTGTTTTTTTGTTTGTCTTGTTCCTTTGCTGCTTTCATTTTTTTGTTTTTGTTTTATTGGGAAACAGTGTGTATTTCCAGAACTGGTCAGCTCCAAATCAAGTAGTTGTTTCATTCTAGTTGTGGAGGGCGCATCTCAGTGGCCCATGTGGGAATCAAGCCCGCAACCTTGGTATTATGAGCACTGAGCTCTAACCTACTGAGCTAACTGGCGCCCTGTTGCTTTCAGTTTTATATGTGCTGCTTCTTTGTTTCCACTGTGCTTTGCTGTTCTCTGATTCTTCCCTGGTCACTGAGCCCTGCCGGGGTGCTGCAGTGCAGGAAGGGGCAGTCCAGGAACAAACTCAATGGCATTCACCCAGTCTTCTGAACCTGCTCCTACAGTTTCTAAGTTTCAATTTCTTTCTTTCTTTTCTTTTCTTTCTTTCTCTCTCTCTTTTTTTTTTTTTTTAGATGAGCCATCCTGCCACCTGTTGGCAGCTCGGCGGCTGCTCGGCTCGCCCCAGAAACCAGTTTAAATTTCTTTTTTTTTTTTTTTTTTAGCTGAGTCCTCCTGCTACCTGTTGGCAGCTCAACGGCAACTCAGCTCGGGCTGGCATCGAACCGCCGTTGCTCAGAGCTCAGCTCGCACTCTTGAGCGAGCTCTTAACCAACTGAGCCACTCGGCCGGCCCTAAATTTCTTAACTCAGCCTCGCTGGTATTCATTTCAACAATCGGTCCAACTGCTGATGAGAGATGAGGAAGCAGCAAGGGAGGATTTTGCAGATCTGTAGCAGTTGCTACTTCCTGTTTCAATGGCTTGCTATGTTCATATCAGCAGGGGTCTTTGTAAATACAGTACCCTCGCTGAAAATACTTGCACACTACACCCTATGGACTGTCAAAGAGGTCATGCGAGAGGCTGGCTGAGTGGCTCAGTTGGTTAAGAGCTCGCTCAAGAGTGAGAGTGGAGCTCTAAGTAATGGCAGTCCGATGCCCAGCCCAGCTGAGCTGCTGCTGAGGTTGGCAGGATGGCTGAGGTTGGCAGGATAGCTAAAAAAGAAAAAAAAAAAAAAAGAGGTCATGCGACAGTTCTCTCCTTCCTTACAAGCCCCATGCATGAAACACCTGCAGGTGACCTGTTTAGTCCAGCCGCCTCTGCTGCCGCCTGTCCGTCCCTCCCATCCTCTACCTCCTAGGCCGTTCTCCCCAGGGACTGGGAGGTGACTGTGGGGGGTAGGGGTGGGGAAGGCCGCTGCCACTGACGCCACTGTCCTGCTCCTGCTGGTCAGCACTTATTTTTCCCTCCCTAGCACAACCTGAAAGTACCTGATTTGGATGCTGAACAAAAATAAATTCACATCTTAGGACACCATTTTCTATAAATCAAATGAGGCACCCTTACTAAATTGCATCTCTTCAGTTTTACACCTCAGCATAGAATTGCTTCAATCTTCTTATCTCTACTGTCATAAATTCCATTTTCATTTTTGACAGCTTTCATTTACTTGGATTTATATTTATTGTTGTTTAATGTTTGTTAATATTTACTTTTTCCTATTTACAAAAGTAATATGCACACATCACAAAAATACCTTGATTTGGGAACTAAGAAAAAAGTATAAACAAGGAAATATATGATCTGTTCTCTCATCACTGTTAACATTTTGGGCTATTCTTTTTCCTTTTATGCACATATTAATTTTAAAACATAGCTGTGTAAATGATTCACTTTTCTGATATTTTAAACCATTATATTTTGAGAATTTTGTCATATAATTAAAATTATTTTGTCATCATTTTTGGAAGCTGCTTGAAATTTCATTACTGTGGGTGTTGTGTACCTCTTTGTGGTATTATCTCCTATGCTGATTGCTTAACTTTTTATAATGAAAATTTCTGAAGCTATGCATATTCCTATAGTCACAAGAAAAAAAGAAAAAAGAAAAGCCAACATTTATATAAAGAAAAAAATATAGAATTTTTAATTGAAGATTCCTGCTTATACTTCTGCTTTGAGAGATATCTCCAGTTTAGTTTAAAAATACATAATTTTGGGCTGAGTGGTGCGGTGGTTAAGTGCTGGCTTGGGAAGCCAGTGGCCCTGGTTCAGGTCCCACATGTGAGGGCCAGTGACACTGCCCTCAAAAAAAAAAAAAAAAATACACAATTTTGTTTTGACAATGATTATGTGAAGCATTTATATATTTAAAAGAAAGAAATAGAGAGCTATTTTACATATAGCATAAGGGCTTCTGAGTTAGAGTTTTCCCATTTTTATAAATAAAATTAATACATATTTCTAAGTATAAATAATTGAAATATAGAAAATAAAATATGTAAATGTGTTTTTCCCCATCCCACTACTGAAAAGTAAATAGTTTTCTATGGCATATATATTACACACTCTATATACTTGTATGTTTTTTAAGGGAATTATACAATTCATATTGTTCTACATTTGCTTTCTAAATTAACAACATTAATGATATCTTGTCACATATTTACATATTCAATATTTCACATTTTTTTGTATATTTTTTTCTTGTCTTGTTACATTAGGTAGAGCTCCCAAATAATACTGAATGATAATAATCATAGTGGACATCCTTGTCTAGATATGTAGGCGGCCCTTTCCATTAGTATGCACTATATATATATATATATATCATCTGTTCACTGAAATGAAGGAGGCTGCTTTGGTGATGGGGGACAGTCTTTCACTCCTCTGCAAATGTATCTCATGTTTTCCATAGTTTTCACTATGGCCTCCATTGATTCTATATCATTATGTAGGGATCACCAAGTTCCTAAGACTACAAAACTTGTCCTTACATGAGATTGCCAGGTAGTGACATGATCTTTTAAGGACTTCCCCTAATGGATACCATTTGGGTTTTTTTCCTTTTGCTAATGTTGTCTTCATCCTCTGATCCCTTTGTGGATTCCCAAGCACATCAACTACCTGAGATCCATGTAGTGTTCTGCAAATGTTAACGCAAACTCTGCAAATCAAAGAAATAATAATCCCTACTGTATGTAAAATGTCCCTCCATGTGTCAACTTTAAAATAGAGAGGATCTGAAAAAATTAAGAATCTTAACTTAGCAAAGGACTTTTTTTTTTTAAAGATTTTATTGGGGAATTGGGGGAGGAGAACAGCATTGGGGAATCTGGGAAGGGGAACAGACAAGTTGCAGTACATTTTTTTTGTTCTTCAGTCTCATGGTGGAGGATGTTGCTTCACTGGCCCAGGTTGTGATCGTCATGGTGCTCTTGCAGGGTGAGGCAGATCGGTCACCGGCCTCTGGACGGCGGCTCACAGCAGCTCTTGGCAGCTCACACTGGTTACCGGCAGCTCACGCTGGCTGCCAGCCACTCACTGTAGCCTATGGCAGCCCATTGCAGCAGAGGCTTCAGCCCACACCATCGCCGGCCATCTTAGCTATAGAGGCAACCAGGTGGAGCTGTTGTTCACCACCTTAGCTATAGAGGACATTGTCACTGGCCCTCATATGTGGGATCCGAACCAGGGCCTCACTGCTCAGAGCTGGCGTCCCTTGGCCAGCTCCCAAGGGCGGCCACTCAGCCAGCCCTAGTGAAGGATATTGATAGAGCCACGGTTTTAGTTGTGAGAGGGAATAATGGTAGAGATATCTTTATTCTCCTAATTCACTGATCCTCTCTAAATGGATGGCAAAGATTGGAAACAAGCTAACACTGAAAAATTAAGTACTTGTGCCTGTGCTGATTGTAAATTAATGCTTTTAACTCTGCATTATTATGTTTGAAATGTGTATATTTAATCTTTCTGTGCATGAAAGAAAAGAATGTTTTACAGGAGGAGTAGGGAGCAGGAGAGGGTATTCTGACCTTGAAATTATGTGACATTTCCAAAATACATTTCCATCTAAGCAAATGTTTAAAAATAGTTCATTGGGAACATGTAATTTCCATTCATAAATGTGAGAAACTCTTTTCTGAAACTTATTTTTTGAGAGTGAATTTTGACCAGAATGAATGTGTGATTTATATGTGTGAGAAGCTGAAAAATTGTAAATCTTATCAGTTCTGGTTAAATGTGTGGTTTCCCTGTGAAAACATTTTTTAAAACTACCCACTTTGTGTATTCTAGAATAATTTGTGGTTCTCAAGTATACTGAAGTAAGATGGACTCCAATAGAGGGAAGTAAAATGCCATTAAGAGTTAAATCATGTAGGGCCGGCCGAGTGGCTCAGTCAGTTAAGAGCTCACTCAAGAGAGTGAGAGCTCAGTTGGTTAAGAGCTCACTCGAGAGTGTGAGCTGAGCTCTGAGCAACAGCAGATCGATGCCCAGCCTGAGCTGAGCTGCCACTGAGCTGCCAACAGGTGGCAGGATGGCTCAGCTTAAAAAAAAAAAAAAAAAAGAGTTAAATCATGTCTAAAGTCATAACTTTTTTTCAGAATGGTTTTTCCAGGAATTTTGTCTTTCAGGGATAAGTCTGACCTTAATAAGCTGATTCAAGCAACATATCAGGGAGAAAAATAAAGATAGTTAAAATGAAATATACCCAGACAATTTCTTCTATATATGAACTCTAGGAGAAGCAAGGGTGAAGGGAGTCTTTTGGGCCAGTTAAAAAACTCTACTTTAAGGGGCTGGCCGAGTGGCTCAGTTAGTTAAGAGAGCTCTGAGCAAGAGGGTCGCCAGTTTGATTCCTGGCTTGAGCTGAGCTGCCACCGCCGCTGAGCTGCCACCGCCGCTGAGCTGCCACCGCCACTGAGCTGCCAACAGGTGGCAAGATGGCTCAGTTAAAAAAAATAATAAATTCTACTTTAAGATAGCTGCTTCAGAACCAAGAGTGGGAGGGAATCAATCACAATTCCAATTTTAGTAAAATTCCTATGTGAGGTTTCTTTAATTTGTACAACTTCAACTTTGGTAACTTTTATTCTAAATGTAGTGGTAAAACTATATAACATAACAGAACTAAAAGATGTAATATCTCTCAATTTAAGCATTTCTTTATTATTTGATGTTACTAATTAAAATAGAAAAATATTCACTGGTGAAAACATGAGTCATGTATGAGCCTTAATATTGAAAGATGGCCAGCTCATTCTTTACCACCCCCATCTCCCTCCCTCTTGCTCCTTTTCTCCCCCTTTCTCCTCCCCCTCCCTTCTCTTTCCCTCTTCCTCCCTCCCTTTCCTCCCTCCCTCCCTTTTTCCCTCCCTCTGTCTCCCTCTTTCTTTCCCTCTCCCTCTCTCCCTCCCCCTCTCTCTTCCCCCTTCCCTGTAAAAAAAAAGAAAAAAAAAAAAAGAAAGATGGCCATATGTTGTATCTGTCATAATCATAAAAATTACTGCAGAAAATGCATTTGGGGGATATAGAAAGGGCATATTTTAATCCATTCAAAGAGTCGATTATCATTTATACTGAAATTTAAAGCTGAAATTTTTTATAACTAAAGTTTTCTAAATGTTCTCTATTTGCTTTTATAAAAAATAAAAATTGTAACATCTGACTTGATATTCAGAACTAAATGTAAATGATAATGAGATAAAAGCTGAAATATCTTTTGTAAACTGATTTTGTGGAAATTAGCTGGACTTAATAGATATTGTTCTATACAAACTTGTTCATTTAAGTTTTCAGAAATGTAATTTATTTCTCTAATATTTTTTAGTATTAACTTGATTGTGTTATAATGTTATATTAACTTAGTTGTAACTTCTTAAATTCTTTTGAAATATAGCACTGAAGTAGAAAATATATGTGTGTGTTTGTGTATGGGTATATATAATATGTAAGTGTCTATATATGTGGGGGGGTGTATTCATACACATGTATATGGCTATATATAAGTATGTGTATATAGAACTAGATGGAGAGGTCCCCAGAGGTCTTCTGAGAAACTAGAATTCAGCCAAGGTAAATACTGAAATGTTTTAAAATCTGTATGTGTGTGTGTATGAAAAAGTAAGCAGGTTTAAATTATGACTGTAAGGAAAAGTTAAGTCTACACTTTAATCACCCAAAATTGTAGGGGCTAGAAAATTTTAGATAAAACCCTGTTGATCGTTTGTATTATCTGTTAATTACTATCCTCTATTAATTGTATGGGAATGCTGTATGAGAAAATAGGTGCTCTGGTTTTATGTTCCCCAGTGTTCCTTGGATGGAGTTGTACTTTTCTTTAATTTTCAGAGATATTTGTCTTATGTTCAGATGATTCTAACACCTGTTTGGATGTATATTCTATGAAATCAATTTTAAGTTTTTTAAACTGTGAGGAGGAGGGAAATTATATACATTTATTACACTATGCCCCATATTTTCTCTACCAATGCATCTTTCTTATCATCTTGGAAAAAATCTTAGGGTAGGAAAGAGAAACATAAATGCAAACTCTGCCTATCACTGATGAACCTAGAAGACATCTGAAAGCCCAAACCACAAACAGGAAGAGATACCGATAGCAGCGAAGATCAAAGCAAGGATGATCACAGGCACAAATCACAGCGACACACATGCACGGAGCCACAAGAACACACCTCCCCAAGGTGAAAGAGTACATCCTGAAGTGAAGAAGAAACAAAATCTAGTTTGTAACAATGATAATAGAGTCCATGAGCGCTGGCAAGAGCTTCCTTAAAAGTAGTTTGAGGGCCGGCCGAGTGGTGCGGTGGTTAAACGCTGGCTTGGGAAGCCAGCGGCCCCGGTTCAGGTCCCACTTATGAGGGCCAGTGACACTGCCCTCAAAAAAAAAAAAAAAGTAGTTTGATTCGTATAGTAGCAGAACCCAGAGCTGAACAAGGAATCAAACAGTCAAACAGACAACCATCTTGTAGCAAGAGAAGAGAATAGAAACTCTGCATTGTGAATTGTTAAAGGAAAGGTGAAAACTCTGTCTCATAAGGAAAATTCTTGCTAACTTGGATCATTGTCTTGGCTCATTTGCCATAGTGAACATCTTTCAAATATAGATAAATAATAGCTTAAAAATTGCACAGAACTTAAATATTAAGTTACTTTAAGAAAATAAAAGGAGGAAAGGACGTAGAAAAATAAAAGGAGGAAAGGAAGTAGAAAAATAAATGGCATGTGAAAAACATTCATCAAAAAAAACAAGGGAGAGGGCCAGCCAAGTGGTACGGTGGTTAAGCACTGGCTTGGAAAGCCAGCAGCCCCCGTTCGGGTCCCACATGGTGCAGTAGATAAATACTATGCCTGCATCCTTCCATGAACGCATTAACATTACAATTAAATAATAGAAAAATCAACCTCGAGAACCATCTGAAGTCTAGCCAAACAGAAGTCCTATAACTAAAAATATAAAGAAGAAGCCCCATTGAGACTGGTAGGAGTGGTAGAGACCCAGAACACACCCAAAACTTCCCTGTGGCATTTGAGAATCAGAAGGAGATCTTAGCCATGGAGGTTCCCATGGATGAGCAAGGGACCCCAGGCCCTGACACCAGGCTCCCAAACCCAGAGTACTAGTGCCTGGAAGAGGAGCCCCCACACCTGGCTGTGAAAAACAGTGGGGATTCTTACCTGTTTGGGTGGGATGGAAGCCTTCGGGAAACCCAGATATCCTCTTAAAAGGCCCACACACAGATTCACTTGTTCAAAGGCACTCACCTTGGACTCCAGTAGAGGGACAGTTTCTCAGAGGGCCTTAGAGACATTCAGGGGGTGCAGACTGAGGTGTGTGGCTGCAGGGGAGGACTGAAGAACAATCGGCATTTTCCCAGTGAGGGGGTCTTCTTCCAGCAGATGGGCACCATCTTTCCTATGTTGAGCCCACCCCACAGGCCAAATCTGAATCTGATTGGCCTGGTGAGCTCTGCTGCTCCACCCTGTTAACTCAGCTGGGACCTGGCCCCATCCAACTTGTGCACTGCTGGAGGCACTTTCTCCATGAGCAGACAGCCCCTCCCACATTGCATTGTTGCTTGGAAAACTATCTGAGTCCACAGGCCCCAGGTGGGCAGCAACTGGCCTCAGTGTGCTCTGAGATTTTTGCTGAGTCTCTCTAGGCTCAGCACTGGCACCAAACCATAGTCTATATTAACCTGTTCCCACTCCAGTGTTATATTTTATATACTGTGTTATATTTTATAACTTTGTGTTATATTTTATAACTGTGTTGGTACAAAGATGGATATATTAATATTGTATTTTAAAACATTTGTGTTATATTTTATAACTGTGTTGGTACAAAGATGGATATATTAATATTGTATTTTAAAACATTTCTTTTACCTAAAATTTCTTTTTTTTTCTTCTAATTTAAAACTAAATAAATAAGGGCCAGCTGAGTGGCTCAGTTGCCTAACAGTAAGCTTAAGAACACGAGCTCTGAGCAACAGGGCTGCCGGTTTGATTCCCACATGGGCCAGTGATGCTGCGCTCGAACTGAGCTGCCAACAGGTGGCAGGATGGCTCAGCTGGTGAGAGTACATGCTCCTAACAACAACACTGCCTGTTCGATGGTGGCTATGCCTACCGGCAACTAAGACTGAACTCAGCACCTTGAGCCAAGCTGCCACCCAGATGGCTCAGTGGATAGAGGATGCGCTCTTAACAACAAGGCTGCTGGTTTGACTCCCACATGGGATGGTGACTACACCCGCCCACAACTAAGACTGAACACAGCACCTTGAGCTTAGAGACCACAAGCTGCCGACAGGCAGCCAGATGGCGACTGGTACCCTCCACAACTAAGACTGAAGAACAACAACTTGGCTAGTCCCCTTCCCCAATTCCCCAACACTGTTCCCCTCCCCCAATTCCCCAATTTTAAAAAAATTGTAATAAATAAATAAACTAATAAATAAACATTGCCAGGGGCCCAGAAAGAACTGTGGGTCCCAGACACTGTCTCTACTGTGACTTAGTCCTGAGAGGACCAACAGAGCTCCAAAGAAGAACGGCAAAGAGGTCTAAGCTTTGAGCCAGCTCCTTAGGGGAGGTATTTGTTCATCCTTGTATCCCTAGCACCTCACTGGAATAAATTCATTTAATTCTCTAAATATTCATTGAATACCTACTCTATGCCAGGCACTACACTAAGAGGATGCTGCCCTTGTTTTTCATGTGTGTTCCAGTGCCAGTAGGGCTATGCCTATTAGGAATCTTTCAGTTACAGGGGAAATCACATACAGGTACATTAAAAAAACAAAAACTGGAGTTAAGCAAAAAAGCATACTTATTAGCTCATGTAAATGAAAATGTCTCTGGTAAGAGCTGGTTTCTTGCCTGACTGAATGTAGGGATCAAGTGATCACAACAAAGCATCAATGAACATTAAGCTCTCATGTGCCTGGCACAAAACTGAGCATTTTACGCGTTTCCATTTAAGTAACAACAAACCT
The DNA here is from genome assembly GCA_033961575.1 of Aselliscus stoliczkanus. Taxonomy (NCBI): domain Eukaryota; kingdom Metazoa; phylum Chordata; class Mammalia; order Chiroptera; family Hipposideridae; genus Aselliscus; species Aselliscus stoliczkanus. The sequence goes on from CM066736.1 coordinate 91,394,783, forward strand.
ACAAGGTTGGTAATATGACTAGCTCCATTTTGCCTAAAAGAAAAGTGCAAACTCAACTTCTCTCCATTTCTCAGCTTTGCCTTCCAGTGTGTGGTTTTTTTTCTCAAGTCCTCAGAGTTCCGAACTTATTTGAGTTATGAGATAAAAATTCACAAGCATTATTAATAAAGAATCTGTAAGATTTGGGGACTCATTGGATGCAGGGATAGGGGTGAAGTGGGGTGAAGGGTCATGCTTTTGTTAGTAACACTGTCTAAGGTGAATACAGAAGAGAATCTTGACTTTTGAGAAAAGATGAATGCAGTTTTGGATATGTTGGAGCGTCAACTGGATACTCAGATGACTGTGTTTTTTAATTATATCAGGTCATTCTAAAAAGTCACCGGAGAAACTTAAATAAAAAGACATAATACAACAAGACAAAAAATAAACAGAAGAGGAAGACAGGTTGGAGGGAAGATCATTTCTCCGAGGGAAAACCCCTCCGTAATTAGTACCGCTTCTGCTGGGTTAGAAGCCCTTGTTGTGTCCTCTTACAGCATCTTATATTTCTCTAATCATAGCACTTATTTTAAAATTTATTACAATTGCCAACTTAACATAAGTTCCATGAAGGCAGCATCCCTGTTCGTGTAATACGCTATCCATCTCCATCATATAGTATGACAAATATCAAATGAATGAATAAAAACTCTTATGCAAACCTCATAACAGACCTAAAAAAGTAGAGTTATCATTCACTGGAAATGAAGCTCAAATGTCTTTGACTACGAAGGCTATGCTTTTTCCATGTACCTTGCCACCTCCATATTTAAAATGCAATGTGTAAATGAGAACGGCAGAATAAACCAATCTCAAGGCCTGAGATTGCAAGAGAAGTCCTAAATAAGTCAGTCCTGTGTGCCCTGCTATAGTTAGACTCCAAGGATACACACATCATAGAAATAAAAGAATTTTATTGTACAGATGTTGCTGAAGGGAGGCCAATTGGAAACCATAAAGACAGATTTTGATCTCAGTATAAAGAAAAGTTTCCTATCAGTCAAAGGTGTCCAAAAATATAGTTGCCTGAGAGGCAGTAAGTTCCTTGTCACTGGATTTTTTCAAGTATAGGCCAGCTAAGGATAGGCAGAAGATGATGGTAGCCATTTAAGTGTTGGAAATGCAGATGAATCGATGGTTTTTGGGTTCCTTTCAGTGCTGAGGTGATATGATTCTGCTCTCACTAAAAGAAAGTCAAAAGGATCTCCAGCACTTAACAGGGGGTAAATTCTCTACCGGGAATGAGTATGTTCTTACCCACGTAGAAGGAATATCTCAGCAGAAAATGGGCATACAGGTTGGATTCTCTTGCCCATTATCTTCATTCTGTTTCCACTATTTTATATCCTTACACTTTAAGGTCTTGCTTTGGCTTCCCATGTTGTAGTATGGAAAATGTTCCAACTCCCTAACTAGAGTATTCTAGCTCATTTAGCAATTAGACTTCTCAGGGAAATAAATGAATCCAGTACTCAAGTTAATCTGTTTTCTGAGTTTGGCTATTGCACATCAGTCCCTCTCAGCCTACTCATGCTGGAACGCATAGTAAATCTGTGCTTCCGGTCTGAGGAATTGAGAGCAAATCTCTGTATTTTGGTGATCCACCAGTATGCCACCCCCCACCCCCCCAGATTAAAGCAGCTATTTAAATGCCACATATGCTGAATGACAAGTTGGCACTCTGGCTCAGTGTCTCCAATCCCTTTAGTTTATAATTATATTAATAATAATAACCACAACAATGACAACGGAGAATAGACTATAACAAAAAGAACCATTAAGAAATTAAGTTGAGGCCAGCCGAGTGGCTCAGTTGGTTAAGAGCTCACTCAAAAGTGCGAGCTGAGCTCAGAGCAACAGCTGTTCGAGGCCAGCCCGAGCTGAGTTGCAGTTGAGCTGCCAACAGGTGGCAGGATGGCTCAGCTAAAAAAAAAAAAAAGAAATTAAGTTGCTTTTAGGGCTGGCCGAGTGGCTCAGTTGGTTAACAGCATGCTCAAGAGTGTGAGCTGAGCTCAAGCAATGGCGGTTCAATGCCAGCCCGAGCTGAGTAGCCGTTGAGCTGCCAACAGGTGGCAGGATGGCTCAGCTAAAAAAAAAAAAAAAAAAAAAAGAAAGAAATTAAGTAACTTTTGTTTTAAAGTGATTTTTATTATTTGCTACAATAGAAGTATCAGGAAGAAATAAAAAGTAGCATCCCCACACACACACCACCACCACCAAAATTAGCCAAGCCTTTTGGTTCCTAGGTCAGGTCCAGACTAAGTCTTTATGTGCTTCCCAATAGGCTCTCAGGACATTCTATGTGAGAAATGTGTAGTTGTGGTCTTAATTTTGTATGTTTGTTGAAAGGGGGTAATTGGCTGGATTTCCAAGCATTTGGAAAAAGAAGAATAATTTATTTTTCCCTGGGGATAGAGAACTGAGGCTGCTCAGACCAGCCCTGTGTGATGCAGAACCTTCATGGAGTGAGGGCTGGGAAGCTGTTACTGTCCGCACAGTAAGGCTTGGAAGCCTGCAGGAAGAGCCCTGAATCTCTCCAGAGGGAATGGAGCTACTGTGGAGCCACCCTCCATGGAAGAAACTCTGGTTTGAGGCACCCAGCTGGACAGGCAGCCCCAGGATTTGTAGATGAGGCATCAGCCAAGACAATGGTACCCCAACAGTGGCATCATGTGGTAATAAGGAGCAATAACAACAGAGGCATCCAAAGGGACAGACATGGAGATGGTGGAACTCCCTGGGATAGGCACACAATCTAAGGAAGAGGAGGAGCCCTAAAGTGACTAACAATACATTTCCCACCAATCCTGGCAGGTGGGAAATTGAATCCATAAAAAACAAAATGTTTAACTCATTGTTGAACTTTGGCCCCATTTTAAATCCCCAATATCCTCACCTGAAGTCCTCCCCTTTCCCACTCATTATCTGTACCCTTCCTGTTTTCTTCAGAACTCATAGCTAGAAGGCCCTTCTAGTTCACATGTTCACTGGTTTTTGTAAGGCTCATAAGTTTACTTGCTTATTGCCTATCTCCCCCACAAGACTTTAACTCCATGAGGGCAGGGATCTTGTCTTTCTTATGGGCCACTGTATCTCCAGCCCTCAAAGTAGTGCCTGGCAGACACTCAGAGCTCAGCATATATTTGTGGAATGAGTGGATGAATGAATTATATGGCTGAAACAAACTATGTTGCAGGCACTGTGCTAGGCACTTATGTCATTTAATCCTCACATCAGCCCAATAGGGCTATCATTATCCCATTTTATAGATGAGGGAACTGAAACCACAAATAATTAACCACTGAGCTCTATAACCTCTCACCATTCCTATTTTCCATCCCACTATTTACCTCTTCCAAGAGCACTTGCTTCAACATCCCCCACTTTTTCTCCTTCAGGTTAGGTTGTGTCCCTTCCCGCTTTCCTCTCAAAATAACCTACATCTATCACTGCACTTATATCATTTATCATAATCATATGTTTGTGTTTCTCTAAACTCTGAGGTCCTTGAGGGTCTCAGAAGGGATTCATATGACAATGAATGAATGGGTGGATGATTGTAGTCCTATCCCTAGCCAACTCCTCCTGCTTCTCACTTTTTTTGTGATGCCTTTGCTTCATGAGGCCCTACTGTGTGCCAGGCATAGTATTTGGGGTGGGAAATACAAAAAAGAATAAAATGGCCCTTGCTGCAAAGGAGCCAGTCTAGTGGAGTGGGGACAGGGAGTAATTGCAAATAATCATAATTAGTACAGTTAGCACTGAGGTGTGTGGGTGGTACTTTGGGAGCAAGGAAGAGAACCATCTGGCCCTGAAACAAGGGAACCTTGCTGAGTTTTGCAGGATAGTAGACATGAAAGTGACAGCACATAACTCAGTGCAATTTAATAGAATAAAGGGAAATGGCAAGAGCTTGAGGCTACAAAAATGGGCAAAGACCAGATCATGAAGGTCCTTGAAGCTTGCATAAAGAAGTTAAAGATAACATTAAAGAGCTTAGATTTGACTCTAAGGTGATGGGGAGCCATTGAAGGGCCTGAATCAGGAGCAAGATGGGATCAGATTAGCAGTGCAAATAACATGAATGTCAGGTGAAAGGCCTGAAATAGAACAGTGTGAAAAGTGGACTGCAGAGGTCAAAGCAACAGGATAATTGTTTCCATGTGGTATGGGAGTGTGAAAGGGAAGAGTCAACAAGAACTGCTAGGTTTCTGTATGGATGATGCCATTCATTGGTAAAGAAAACACAAAAGAAGGAGGAATTTTGAATGATACATAGTAAGTGTTCAATAAATAGCTGTAGAATTGAAATTGAACTTAATAAAAAGGTAGAAGATAGATTGCTTCTTTTGGACACATTGAGTTTGCAGTACAACTGCAGTTCAAGACAGGGGTCGGCAAACTTTTGAGACGGAAGAGTCAATCCTGTCCCTCACAACAATTTAAAATTATTCAAGAGCCATAAAACAAATGAAATCACCATATGTGAATAATATCCTTTAAAAATTTTATAAATGAAACTATGATAGTTTTATTTTTTCAATTTTACTTCAGAGTTACATGTACGTACCAAAGAGCCGCAGTTTGCCAACCCCTGGTCTGGGATATATGTGGTTGCTAGGAGAGGCCTGGGAGTGAATGTTAACAGGAAGATCCAGAATGAGAAGAGGGCTGAGAACAGAATCCTGGAACACCCAACTTTTACGAAGTAGAGGATGAAGAGACTTGGAGGAAAACCATTAGTTAACATTTGTTGAGTCCCTATAAATAGGGACAGCACTGGATGCTTTCCCATGAGGAGCAAGCAACCAGCAGGAAATTTCTATGTGCCACTGGAGTGGAGCCCAGGATTCAGTGGACACTGGAGAAATCATACAATGGTCTGTTTGAAATTGAAGCCACATGCCTAGTTCCAACATTTGTCTTAATCCTTGCATCGCCTTTCCCCCCACTCCCTCTCCACCCCCCCCCCACCTCCCCTTCACATGGAATCTGGATTAGGTGACATTACTTTTATTGATGGTGAGTGCAAGCAGGTGTGAGTGCCTGCTCCTAAGACACAGGGTGCTATGCTGAAGGAGCCCAGAAGGGAAGGCCAGAGCTGGGCTGTGGGTGCAGAATTCACTCCTTATTTGGGAGCGAATGTTGAATTCTGAGAGGAAGATTTATTTTGGGACTAAGCATAGACACAGGGGAGAGAGGCAGCATTAGCCATCAGGCCGCACTCTCTATTTGGAGCACAGCCAAGTCAGCAGCCCCAGGTCTCCCGGGATCTTCCTCGGTGTCCGGAGGAGGTTCTGTCTCCAGCTTGGACTCCAGGGCAGGCCTGTCTTCTTCCGGCAGGCCATCAACGCTCCGGCCAGACCCAAGGCGAGGTGGCTTGACAGGCGTGGGTGTTGGTGGGGCAGGACCTTTGCGGCCTGAAAGGGCCCTTCTCAAACTCTGTACCTTCTCCAACCCAGTGCGACGCAGCCGCCGCGCCCTGGACTCCACTGGCTCCTCGTCCGAGCTCTCCCCAGCTCCCACCTCCGGCTGCTCTGGGCTGGGCTCGGATTGGTCCAAGGGCACTAAGGGCTCCGGCTCCCTCTGGAAAGCTCTGGGTGGGATTTCAGCCTCCTCCTGCATGTGAATGGACACAGCACTGACCCTGGCAGCCCCCTACCCCGCACCAGCCTGAACCCCACTCCTCAATTACAGCAGAGGAACCTGCCCCACCCTTAGCCTAGAGGGCCCAAATGGGAAAGAAAAGGCGTAGGAAATTAGGGGGCGGGGCGAACTAGAGAAGTTGGTGTGAGACCACGTTGTTGGCAGCAGGAGCAAGAATTGGAGGAGGCGACGCACTGTCGTGGGATGCACTTCCACTACCGTTATTTTCATTTCGGGATGGGCTGGAACTTGGAGAAAATTCTGGGGACGTGGCCTGAACTAGACCTAGCCGGGCTTTGATTGGCCAGGCTGGGTTGTGGCGTGGGAGGAAAGGATGGGCTGGGTGTGGGGAGCCGTGCTGTTGCACAGGGCAGGGTCAGGAATGTGGGTGTGGGAGGCGGATGGGAAGGGGGGTGAGGGACAGATGGTAGTTCGAAGGCGGGAAAAGGCCCGGGATTGGGGGACGCCTGAGGTCACTGACCTTGAAGAGCAGGACGTGGAGCTTCCCGCGCGCCACCAGCAGCCCGTGGTTGGCCTCCAGCCGCTGCACCTGGGCGGCACGGCGTACCGCGCGCTCCTGCGCAGCATCAGCGTGCGAGCCCACGCGCTCCGCCTTGGCCAGCAGTTGCACCAGCGTGTTGCTCGTGGTGTCGTGGCTGCGGCTCAGCGCGCCCAGGCCGCTCTGGATTCGGCGCACCGAGCCAGCCAGGCCGCCCTGTCTCTGCGCCAGGCCCCCCTGCCGCTCTCGCAGCGCCTCCAGCATCGTAGCCAGCTTCTCCAGCAGGGTCACCACCGTCACGGCGTGCACCGGGCCCCCCGCGAGCGCTCCGTGGGCCGGCACCGGCTCCAGCATGCTCTCCCCCATGATCCCAGATCACCAAGCTTGCTCTCGCTGCGGCCGCCGGCTGCGCTCTGGGCTGGCGCGGCCTTTCCCCGGCTCCTCCCCAGCTCCAGCAGTGACTCAAGCAGGCGGAGTTGGCCTTCTCGGCTGCAGGAGGGAGGGCCGGGAGCGGGATGTAGGCGGCGGGGTCCTTCGGAAGCGCTTCCCCTTCTGTTGCCCCGCCCCGGGGACCCGCAGGAAAGCCGGTTAGCCCAATATCAGACCCACCCCAATCCCGCAAACTCACTCAGATTTTGAGTTCCCCTCCTCAGCCCCAATCCCCTGGTGTGCATCTCCTGGAACATACACCCCACCAGAAAGGGCGAGCCATGGAAATTTTTGTTGTCTGCATTAAGTGGGCAGAGAAACTGTAGTACTTACGTTAGCGCAGCAAAGGGATAACCAGAGGGGCCTCCACAGCAGCCCTCCCTCGGCTTCCCACGCCTCTGAGGGTTGTATTTGCGCCCCAGGCTGTGTTCTGTAAATAAGGAGGCTCTCTCTGCTACACACCTAAGACTGTCCAGGCCCCAGGCGTCGCTTCGTGGCTGGGCAGGCTAGGCAGACTGCGCAATGTGAACGGCAGGCAGGGCATCCTCTGGTATTTTCCTACTAGTCATCACCAGGGTTTAGCTGCAGGCCTCATTTCCTGCTTCTCTCGTTCTTATTGTTGGGTAGCATTACTCTTTTCTTCTATTGGTAGTTCTCTTTCCTTCCTTTGTCTGGGCTTCATGGGTAAAGCCCAGCAGTGCCTAGCTCCTGCACACCAAGCTAGGAGGGCAAGCAGGACATCTCTTCCTTTGAAACCCTTACAAAGGTGAGAGTAGGTGCTGGTATGTCTGTTTTTGTAGAGGTAGGTTGTGACTCTTGCCTGATTCCCCCCCCCCCCCGCTTCTGGGAATAGATGAGAATATCTGCTCCAAATAAAAGAGATTGAGTGAAAGAGTGAGCATAGAGGATCCAGTTAATGATGTGAGTCATGAATTTGTACTGTCATCAGTTTGGAAAAATCCCACGCCTTGCCTTTAGCAATGCTTGGTAAATAGATAATAGGCTTGGAAGTCCAATCAATCAATCAATCAATCAATATTAATGATCTCTCTCTCTCCTCACTCAATCTGTGAGGGTCACTTGATAACAACTGCTGAAGGAACCTTGTCACTCAGGATAGTTACATGGGCTTTGAAGGCCCTGAGGTCTGACTTAGAGCAAAGGATGGGCAGCTATTGCCAAAAATCTGTTGATGAAGTTGATGACTGACTTCTGCAAATACAAGGTCATGGAGTCTGACCCCTCTGCTTAACACAAGAGAAAATGTATTCCCTTGGGAACCTGAGGGGAATCACCATCTCTTCCAGTGGATCTGTAGTTGCCCAGAGATCTGTCAGGATGTGCCAATTAAAATGCTTTCAAACTGAGGGAACAGAAAACCCAATTCAAACAGTTCTTAGAAACAGGAAATCCAATTCAAACATAATTTTTAAAAAGACCAAAGACCATTATAGAGTGATGACAGAATGTGGGTCAGTCACACCTCCAATCTGGTTCTCTACACTTCTCTCAACTGTGCACCACTACAGGTGTCAGGTTCATTCCCAGGCTGGGAGCAAGGTGATTACAGCAGTTCCAGACCTCACATCTCTGCATAAGGTCAAGAGAAAAGAGGAGATGATCTTAAAATTTAGGATATGTATTTCCCAGAAGTACCCCCCCCCGCAATTTTTCCACTTGCCTTGGCCATTCCAGAAACAAATTTGATAGCTAGGAAAGTGTCAAGTATTGGTGGGCTTAGGCCTGAGTTCCTTAACCCTTCACTGACAATAGAGCTGATGATTACCTTTTAATAAATTATGCTCACTTGTAGAGCAGCATAGGGTCAGCTTCCCCAGAAGAATATGGGTGGTATGGGAGGAAAAGTGGATGTTTGTATTAAAAATCTGAGCACTGCTAGGACTGGATAGTCAATCAAAATATCTACTACAGGAAGTCTATGAAAGAATCACCAGCCTTGAGGAATGGTGCTAAGAGAGCCCAGAGCATTTGGAAGCAAAAACTCAGTGGACAGATATTATTCAAAGACCTGCTAAGTCCCTCTCAGGATATATAGAACAAGGAGGTAACCTTAAAACTTACCAATAAAGCCATTGATAGTACTACTGGTATTCCCAAAAACTTCAAGTATAAATGATATAGGAAATGGCTGATGCTGAAAAAAAGAAGCCCATAGGTGGGTAAAAATAACTTAGGGCAACCCAGAAGAATGCCCTGAGTCAACAAAGCCCAGATTGACAGAAATTCTACTAGTGGGACTTTTTATTGTGGAGTATCCAAGAAAAAGCCATATCATAGTTTCCAATCAGGATGAGAAAAAGGAAGACAACAAGGATGCAGAATGATACCACCTTAGGCAGTGTAACCTAAGTTAGTTTAAATATTTAGTTTAAATATTTCTGTTCTCTAAATTAGGGGTGTGGCTGGAACCTACTACCTCAAACTCTTTGGTATGGGCATGAAAAGTGGAAGCCCACTGGTGTGAGTTTATTGTGTCCCCAAAAAACATATGCTCATGTCCTATGATACCTGTGAATATGTACTTATTTAGAAAAAAGTCTTTGCAGATGTAATCAATTAAAATGAGATGATACTAGAGCAGTGTCAGCCCTTAATCCAATATGACTGGTGTCCTTATAAAAAGACAAAAGACACACAGAAAGCATCATGTGACAAAGGAGGCAGAGATTGGAGTTATACTACCACAAGCCACGGAATGCCTGAAGTGACCAGAAGCTGAAAGTGGTGAGGAAGTATTCTCCCTAAAAGCTCTGGAGGGAGCACAGCCCTACCAACACCTTGATTTCAAACTTCTAACCTCCAGAACTGTTGAGAGAATAAATTTCTATTGTTTTAAGCCTCCTTTGTGCTAGTGTATTTTGATAACCCTGAGACATTAATGTACCCACTGATTTATCACCATCAGTATCATAGTATCCCCTTCCCCAGGATGGCCTCCCCAGTTAATTCTCGGTAAGTATGAAATTCTCTGTAGGAAAAGTTAGTAGGTCCTGAAGACTCCCTATAGAATGTAGACAATTAAATTAACAGTTGCCCAAATATAATGGGTCTTGCAAAAATTAGTGGCATGCCATGGTGGTTGAGCTAACAAATGCTTTAAAAAACTGTTACTGGGACCCCAATATTTGAGTCTGTCTGTCTGCACTCACTGGCCCAAAAGAAATGCACGAGCAGGAGTTTGTAGTATGGAAAGAAAAAGTTTAATAGTAAATTGGCCAATCCAGAGTACTGGGAGCAAATGTCCTAAAAGACCAGATTCCCCAATAATGTGTAGGTTACAGATTATATGGGGCAAAATCACAAGACACTGTGAGTTAGAGGATTCAGGGTTGTGCTAGGAGCTGATTGGTCAGAAGTGAGGTAAGGGTAATAAGTCATTTCCTCAGGTCTGGAGGACAGCTCCGAGTTCTGCTCTGACATCTTTCTGTCTGATTTCATGGGAAAGTAGTCAGGGGGTCATTTCACCATAGGGCTCAGGAGCTGAAACATAAATTAGGTCAAGATGTTGTCTTTAGCCTTCCAAAGGTCCAGACCTTGTGACCGTTTATAAAATCTGGGCTACTTTCTTCTTCTGCTGATTGCTGATTATCAGGGAAAAGGCTAGGTCCATGAAGGGTATATATATAGAGAGATATGATTTCTAGATCCAGGATTCAAAGCTAAATTTAAAGTCCTAAAGACCTTTGGCTTCAAAACTACAGGCTTGTCAAGGGTTCCTTTTGTATACTGACCTATCCCCTGCCCAGAACATACTATAGGGAAGGGTTTGCTTTAATTAAAAAAAAAAATTATTTTCACTACATATTTCACAGGGCTGAACCCGCCTGCAATATATCTGCCTAACAAAATCTGCTCAAGGGTGGCCCTCTGTCTCTGCCTGTGTTAAGAATAGCTGGGTGCTCCCTTTAAGGGAGAGGAGGGAAAAAGAAACCTGTGAAAGGGACAGATCAGGTTCCAGTGCCTTAGATGGTATCATAGTGCATCCTTGTTTTCTTTCTTCCTTTCTCAATGGCCGGGTGCTCCCTATAGATGTTGCAAAGATCCCCTGTAACAGAAGTGGCCGAGACACTGCAGTTCTTAACAACATACCAAGTTGGGGTGAATATGTGCCCTCAAGTCTGACTAGCCACGAGGGACCCAGCAGACAAAAGTTAACTGGAGCAGCAGTACATCAGCCTGTGACAGATAGTGAAACACATTTAACACCTCCCACCACAACCAAAAATATCTAGCTGCTCATTGGGGGTGTTTGGATTTTAGAGTCAGCATATGCTCCCCTTAGAATTCTGATACGCTGCATATCTTGGGTCATCCAAAAGGCCACATACTTTATTTATTTTTTTATTTTTTGAGGGCAGTGTCACTGGCCCTCATATGTGGGACCCAACCGGGGCCGCTGGCTTCCTAAGCCAGCGCTTAACCACCGTGCCACTTGGCCAGCCCCAAAAGGCCACATACTTTAAAGAGCGTTCAGGGGAGCCTCAGTGACTGGCCTTGGCCAAGTTACAAGCCACAGCCTGGTCATCTCTTCCCCTTAGGCTCTGTAAGTCAGAATGAAAGATGAGAGACTTGAGGTCTCTGTGATTTTTGCCTCTCCCACCAAGACAATTTGGGGAAAAGGGAAGGGATGGCAGATTCTGGAAGGAAAAATACAGCAGAAGTATTTAGGATGTTGGGCTAAGGCAATGCTTCCAGCAGCTGAGAAGTATATTGCTTTTGAAAGACAATTGCTGGCTTTCTACCAGATGCCAGTGGAGGGAGTCACCAGAGGTTCCTGGGTTGTTTTGTAAACTGGAACCCTGGGTCACACATAACAATACAGCCTAATAGTCTTTGATTATTAAATGAAAAAAAGGAATCTAAGAAAGGATAAGATGGCTATGTGACTTAATTGTACAAGAAACACCCGTGACCCTGAGTCTCACTTTCAGCTGCCAGACCAAGTAGGGTGTCCTCCAAGGACTTAACCTTTGAATCAAATGTAACAACGTGCAACACAGCAGAACCACCTTTAAACAGGGAATGAGCCTCAGTGGACAGGCACTACCTTCCACCCTTTGTCATAGACATCCTGTCTACAGAAGAAATATGGTCATTCCACACAATGAGCGGACTCTGTGCTACTGGCAATTAAAAGAGCTGTAAGTTTGGGGCAACAGGAAGTGAGGGACAGGGAAAAAAAACACAAAACACATGGGCCGGCCGAGTGGCGTGGTGGTTAAGCACTGGCTTGGGAAGCCAGAGGCCCGGTTCAGGTCCCACATATGAGGGCCAGTGACACTGCCCTCAAAAAATAAATAAATAAATAAAAATTAAAAAAAACAAACACAAAACACAATCTTGCCAACCAAGCAAACCAATCAATATGCCGTGGATGGATGTTTTGGCCAAGGCACACTGGGAACATTAGAGTACCATGTACCTGAGATGAGAACGCATTGGCAAGAACCCAGAATTTTGGAGTATGTTATTACTGCTGGAGCCAATTGTCAGGATGTGGGAGTTGTGCTCCCTGGAAAAAAAAAATGCCCTGGAACATTCCAAAAAGCAAAAAGCCTAGAAGCAGTTACTGAATAGCCTCTATTGAACTTCTTTCTGTAATCTAAGGAATTCAATGGGCTCTGAAGGGGGAGGGAGTTCATCTGAATTTGAGCTTGCATTCTTAGACAAATCACTGAAGACCCACCAACAAAGCCACTGCAGCCCTCAATCTTAAGTTAATAGGGCATTTCTCAACTACAGACCCTGATCAAGGAATATGTCTTGCCACCCACATAATAAAGGGCAGGGCAGATCAGTAGGTGTGTCCTACTTCTCATAGGCAGCCTGTATACTGAGAGATAGAGTGGAGCGTCAAAGATGGGCTTGACCAAGATGCCATGGGCAGCAATTCCAGACCGGTGGTGACTTACAGGAAATTGTACATAGCTAGAAATCTGCAATGACTTTTATCTTAGCATAAACCTCCCCTTGTGTATCTGGGGCTGGGCCCAAGGAAAGAGAAGTCATTATGAGTCACCCACTATCCACCACAACTGGAAAATAATATGACTTATAAGATTTAGCACTACATTAATTGAATGGTGTTTAGTTATGAGATTTTATTTGAAAAATAACATTTGTTTAGTATCTAAAGAAGAGATAAGCAGCTAATCAATTCAATAAGGGAAGGAAGAGAAGTGAGCCTACCCTGGACAAAGAATAGCATTAGCTCTCCCATCCCATCCCACTGTAAGGCAACTGGCATGGTTTAGTGATATTGCACAATACAAAGTACCCTATTGAATATTTCTTATCCTATTTGGATTCAGCAGATTGTAGAAACAGAAGAGAAAGCTGTCAGAACCAGACCATATGTGTAATAATCAATTCACTAAGCCAGCCAGGTCTGGCAGTTCAGAGGCTTTGAAAAGGGGAAAATATTTTAATAAGTTCACAAGCTTACCCATCTATTCCAAGGGTGAGAATGTGAATGAAAAAAAGGGCTATGTAGTAAATTGACAAGCTAGTGACCAAAAGTAACCACACAGGATGGTCTGATCACAAATTCCTAACTGGGCAGGTCATGGTGGGTAGTCACATCTCAGGTATATAGCTTCCTTAGCAAAGGTCAATCTTTACCTTAAGTGAGCTCTGTCCATTGTTCTTATGCATCTAGAATAACATACCTTCAAAATGTCAGAATCATTTTCCTTTCTAGACCCCCTTAAAGGCACAACCGCAGGCACCAGAGCATGAGACCACAGGACTCTTCATTGCTATCCTGTTCCCTGAATAGCATCTCTATGTGCTATAAATGTTAATTATTAACTAACCTATACCCACCAATGTAAAAGAAGTATGTGTTTCTCCATTTTGCTTTTTATTCAATCCTAGAGGTTTTCTAGCTTTGCCTACTCCTGCCTCCTTAACCTACCACCAATGGATTTCATGTACCGTCCTTATGTTTTCTCCTTTGATTCTAAATATACATAAAAGGAACTGCAAAACTGCCATTCATTGGAGCATTTTCTCAATCCTTAAGATCTTGCTTCAGGGCATGTCCTCAAAAACTTGGCTCAAATAAACTCATAAAATTTTTCTATAGGTTTGGATGTTCCTTCATCAACGAGAATGATCCCCAAGATTGCTAGAATGGTTCTGGAGACTGGTGCCTTAGTTTTTTGTTTTTTTTAAAAAAGATTTTATTGGGGAATTAGGGTAGAGGAACAGCATTGGGGAACCGGGGAAGGGGAACAGACAAGTTGTTGTCCTTTTGTTCTTCAATCTAGTTGTGGAGGACACTGCTTCAATAGCCTATATTGGTGTCATCATTGTGCTCTTCTCAGGTGAGGCAAATCAGTCACCGGCCTCTGGACAGCCAATCACAGTGGCTCTTGGCAGCTCACACCGGCTGCTGGCCGCCGGCTGCTCATACTAGCTGCTGGCCACTCACTGTAGCCTATTGCAGTCCACTGCAGCAGGGGCTGCAGCTATGCCATCCCTGGGGACTCACAGCAGCCCAGCTCCAGGAGAAGCTGTTGTTCACCATCTTAGCTGTAGAGGGCAGTGTCACTGGACCTCATATGTGGGATCCGAACGGGGGCTGCTGGCATCCCAAAACCAGCTCTTAACCTACGAGCCACTCGGCCGGTCCTGGTGCCTTAGATTTTTGGTATCAAAACCCTATCCAGTTAAGTACAATGGTATCACAATAACCAACCAAGTCCCCTGGAGATAATGTACTATGCAAGGTCCATCTACTGCTGGCTATTCCACTTGCCCATTGTGGGAACTGTAGCTTAATAATGACTCCTCCTTTTTGTGGGGAGTTGGATGAATGAAATATTAACTGACAAAGGCAGGGCACAGGGTTTAAAATATCCTTCCTGTCACCAAGTTGCATCTAAGCTATACAATGGATGGATCAGAGAGCAATGAGCAAGGCACTCCAACCACATAAATGTGCAGACGACTGCTTCAGAGCCTGCACCAAGCAAGAGACCAGCAGGAAAGAAGGGGAGATACTCTTGTAGTCATTTCCCAACAAAGTAGATTCAGTTAAAGGTCAGTTTGTTTGGAAAGTTAATGCAGAAGGAAGGAATGTAGGAGGAGGCTGGAGCCATCCTATTGATATGGGCTGAAGATTTTTGGAGGAGGTGGGGGTGGGTGGGGGGTGGAGAGAGAGAGAGAGAGAGAGAGAGAGAAATAATTTGCTTTGCTAAGCAAGGTAGAGAACCAGTAAGAAGTAGACCATGCTTGCAATGACAGCCTTAGGAATAAACGTGTTAATGAGAGTTAAGCCTCTGCTTCTGATGTAACAACTAGAAAGAGAGAGAGAGAGAGAGAGAGACCATTGAGAATCAACAACAATAGTGGGGGAAACACGATAAGTGTGCTGAGCCTGGTCACAGGCCAGGGCTACAGTGTTTGGAGTACTGAACCCTGCTTGTTTAATTGATGCTCCTTGGCTTTCCCTGAAGCTAGCACAACCAGTCTCAGAGAAGTCACGATCACATTCATTGCCAGACAGGCCAACCTTAAAGGAAAGTCTTCAGACCACGCTGATATCCTAACAAAAGTTGAGAAATGAGAGGAATTAGTGCACTGCTTTGTTTTGTGTTTAATTCACCCTCTGTAAATAGCCCTCAGCTTTAGGGTTCTCACAGTCCTTGATTTGTTTATCTTCACAAGTGAGTGAAGGGTAGGCAACAATAAAGCTTTTCCTACAGCTGAATTATTTAAGCCTGCTCATGTTCCCAGGCTAGTTCCAGGGCTTAAGCTTCTTTCTAGAAGACTCCCCAAGAGGTCAAAGCCATAGTATCTTGGTTGAAACTGAAAGCATTTACCACAGGGTTTCTCCTACATAGCTTACCTACATAGCACACAAACCTTGCTGGACCTGGATCTTAGGGAGGAGGTGTGCAGAAAGACCCCCAATTCTCTCACGTGGTCTGTCTCTCAGAAAGTAGCCTGTGCTACCTAGTCCTTGACCAAAGCTTGTGTTATCCAAGTCAGGGGCTCCCTCTCTCACTCTTTAAATCATCTGAAACCACTAGAATGAGAAAGGAAAATAAACGGAAGATTTTAAGTGTCAAATATTATGAGAAAAAAAGGAGAGAGAGAAATAGAGAGAGAGAGATTAAGATTAGAGCTAAAATCTCAGAAAACAGATTGAGTTAAACATACACAAGCTAGAACAAAAACAAGCTGAAATTGAATTGAAATATGCCAATTAGTGGTTGAGTTTAAGAAGCAAAACTGGTCTCTATTTTGTCTGTCCTCTATAATGCATCTCATGTTGCCCAGGCTCTTAACCAGTACCCATACTGGTTAGGGTTTTTAACTGGGTGAACTGATCCAAACCTTCATGCCAAAAGAGAAATGGATTCCACGCTTGGTGACTTAGCCTAGAAATGTGCTAATGTTTTAATTAACACTTACCACCAGACACGGCAGAATAGGAAGTCATGCCAGGAGTGCCTCACATTCTAACCACAATTCTCCAGGCCTCTATTATAGTGGATCCTCCTCAGGCATCACATTTTTTTCTACTTTTTTTTTTTTTTTTTTGAGGGCAGTGTCACTGGCCCTCACATATGGGACCAAACTGGGGCAGCTGGCTTCCCAAGCCAGCGAGTAACCACAGCACAACTCGGCCGGCCCAGGCATCACATTTTTGCAATGAACAAAGTCCACTCAAATTGCTCTCCCTAGAATGAAAGAATGTTCACCAGTTGGCACCATGTCGTGATGCCGGGCACAGTAATCCACATTCTTTTGAGGCTCTGTTGCTGCAAACCTACTTGCTGGAATCCATTTCTCTTCTAGACAAGGATAAGTTGATTGTGAGGAACAGAAACTATCTTGGTTAACTTAAGTGAAGGTGCTTCATTGTAAAAAGAAATTGGCAGCCACCCCAGTCTTTAAAGCAGAGTGTTGAAACAATTTACTGAGTCTGGAGCCCTTCCTGAATTAACAAAAGGGAGGAGCCATTAAAGGATAATATAGCTTATTTATTATTTCAATAGCTTCCCAGGAAGAGCAGGAAAGAAACCAGACCTCTTTTCTGCACAATAATGGGGCCTACTAACTCTGGGAAAAAGGCAAAACACCCTTCTAATTGAGGAAATATATCCTTTTTCAATATGGGTTTAGATTGTACTTTCTAAAAATTAATGTCTGTTCCTGGGAACAGTGGAAGAGCAACATAACAATTCTCTTTATCAAGTGAACTGAGATGATTTCCGCGCACACATGTAGGACTATTGAAAAGGAAACCTGGCCAGAAAGACACAGAGGCTCTTCTTTCTTCCCTACTTTCACCCCTATCCCTAAACACATAATTCTGCAATATTTGGGTGATAGGAGGCATCATTTTTTATTGGCTAAAGTCTTGGGGATCCATCTCAAATTGGTACACTCAGATTTGGGACTATGGGGTAGGAAAAGAGTGGTGAATTTTGGAGAGAGAGAGAGCCAAGAAATGGGATCCCTTCCTGTGATAGGTGTGAAAGCTGGTGGAGTTGAAATGGGGCAAATTTTGAAAGGAGGGCCCACAGAGGAGGAAAGGCTGTACATCTAAAAGCCAGGGAGCTTGTGAAGGATTTGATCTGTAGGAAGCATCCCTCTGAGAAGTAAAGAGAAAGTCTAAGTTCAGAGTGCTTTATCCTTCCCTCTGACATTGAATTTCCCTTCTGAAATTGCCTCAACTCTCAATGAAGTAACCTGTGTGTAACCACATAGGCTGTTGGTAATTTTGGAAAGACTAGAGGGAGAGAACTATAGAGGAAGAAAGACTTGTCCAACCATCTTCTCCTTTGATTTACTGGAAGGAGACATTAAGTGGGCTATAATGTGGAGCTCCTGGTGGTGCAGGCCAAACTGAGAGCAGCGTGAAAATGACCACAATGACAAGACAGCACTGCAGAGATACCAAATTCGAGGGGCAATAAGACTGAAGCTTTTGAGTCTTCATATAGATTGGAGGACACTGCCCTCTGAGAGAGGAAGTGAGGGAGGCTGGGCATTCATCATCTGGGTACAATTATTTCTAAACCCCAGTTTCAATTCCAAAGTTCTACGTATTCCGATGCACTCCTACCACATACCCCTCAGGGCTCCCACACTTCCCTATTGCTGCCTCGATTCTTCTGCATGAATCGGGTGTCAAGCACAGCCCCTTCATCAATTTTCCGTAAGAAAATGGAAAATGTCTTATTTTAAGAGATAAGAACTCTGAAGTGTTGGAAGGCTGGTCATGCGACCTGTCACATCATTGTCACAGATGCTACCTCCTACACTCTTATTCCCTTTATTCCCTCCCTCTCTATGATAACCAGCAAATGTTTTTTTGTTTGTTTGTTTGTTTTTATCCTACAGCTATTTTGCCCATATTCAGACCCCCTGGCCTCTAAGCTTCTACTTCAAATAAGCCTGTCATGAAAGTTCTTAAAAAAAACTGCAGTGCTCTCTCTTCAGCAAGTCCAGTGAGTATAATTTCCTCCATCTCATACCCTTAGAATCAGGTAACCATATCACAGAATCTAAGAAGAAAAGCCTGGGGAACTAGAACAAGGAAGTCAGTGAGCCAGGCTTCTCCCTCTGAGTCTCGAAGGCCCCCTGATCTCTTAGTTCTACTCCTGTCCATGGGCCTGCTCCATGCCACTTCCCCTGAAGCTGGCTCTCTGTGCTTACTTATCAGCAATGCACATGGTGAGAAGATGTCCATCCCAATCCAGGCCAAGTGCCTAATGATTACAGTCACTGTGTCTTAGTTGAATTTCTTGAGCGATAAAGACAGTGAGCATCTGACTGGATAGCCCTGGGTCATATCCAATCTGCTGTTGCCCAGTGGTGAGGGAATGAGGTGAATGTGGTAAGTGTGGTGACTCTTACAGACTCTGTGGGCAGATAGGCAAAGAAGGTTGTCTAATAAAAGTAGCCAGTCTATTTGTCCTTGGTGGTTGTTGGTGCCCCCTATTCCCTGCCCAAGTTCTGAATCAACTGGGAAATAAGGCAAAAGATTAAGGCAAATGAGAGATCAAAATAACAATAATACTACTGATAAAGTTGATATGGGGAAATGTGGCTATATCATTTAGTAAATGGGCTTCTTGATACTGAACCCCATGATTAGGGACACTAACCCACCCACTCACAGACCATGCAAGAAAGCTATATCTCTTCTCCCCCACACCCTGACCTCTGCCCATATCCAGGGAAGACCCCTTTAAATTTTACTTTAAGGAGGAGAAGAGCAGAACATGTGTACCTTGGGGGAGTCTGGCTTAAGGGAAAAAAAATCAGAGAAGTTGTTTTATTCTTCCCAATTTAGTCTTCCCAAGTTTACTAGAGAAGTGACCCTTTTTTTTTTTCACATTTTTAAAATTTTTTTATTTATTTATTTTTAATTAGTTTCAGGTGTACAACACAGTGCAATAGTTATACTTTTTACCCCTCAAAGTGACAACCCCCCCACCCCCATTAGCCACCCCACTCCTCCCCCCCGTATCATATATAATATTGTATACCAACTGTAATTGAATATATAGATAGTCACGGGATGTGGATTATAATGTGGAAGGGAGTCAGAGGAAGTGTAATAGATATATATGATATGGAAGTGACCCTTTTTTAAAGCTTTATTTGGGAACAATGTGTTTTTTCCAGGACCCATCAGATCCAAGTCAAGTTGTTGTCCTTCAATCTTAGTTGTAAAGGGTGCAGCTTAGCTCCAAGTCCAGTTGCCATTTCCAATCTAGCTGCTGAGGGTACAGTACACCATCCCATGCAGGAATCGAACCCACAGCCTTGTTGTCACCCCCAGAAGTGACCCTTTGCTCCAGAGGAGACAAAGTGAAAATCAAATCTCGATCTAATCAAATCTCTAGAACTAACTACCAATTCACCAGCAATATGTGTGGTAAAGAAACATCTTCAGTGACATCAAAGGTATTCATGCATACTATGAGACATTCCACAGGACAAATGACCCAGGTTCCTCTACCAATAAATTGCCAAGAAAAAAAAAAAAAGGATGGCAGGGAAATGTATAGATTAAAAGAGGTCTAAGAAACCTATAAACTAATATTAATGATTGAATTCTGAGTCCAAAAACAACTTGAAATAAAATTATGAGACAATTTGAGAAATTTGAATACTGATTGATATTACATAATATTAAGGAAATAAGTTTTGACTGTCATAATGATATTGTGGTTGTGTTTTTAAAAGTGTCTTTAAGGGCCAGCCGAGTGGCGCAGTGGTTAAGTGCTGGCTTGGAAAGCCAGAGGCCCCGGTTCGGGTCCCACATATGAGGCCAGTGACACTGCCCTCAAAAAAAAAAAAAAAAAGTGTCTTTAATTCTCACACAGCTGAAGGTACTGTAGTCAAAACCTGGTAGAGGTGAATCAGAATGTTCTTGGCTACCAATCTAAACAGTTAAACTGATAAAAGTCAATAAAACACTTCAGCACACGAAAAAAGTAAATTATAACTTTATGGGCCGATAAAGCCTTCAGACAGATGTTAACTCTCTTAAGCCTTTGCATCATATGCCTCTAGTTTTGTTAACTGTACAATAAGGCAGTCATAATGCATTAATAAACAGTTCTTATTACAAAAAGTAGTCAGGTTATTAGTGCCTTTATCTTTAGAAAAATATACTGAATTATTTACAAATAAAATGAGGTAATGTTTAGGATTTACTTCAAAATAAGGTAGAATGGAGGTGGGAGGAGGTTGGTGCCAGAGAAAGGGTTAGGGAATACAGATGAATCATGATTGACCTTGAGTTGTTCATTTAAAGTGGGTTATGGGTATGTGGATCATTTTATTTTCCCTTCCATTTAAGTACTCTAAAGTCCAAACCTAAAGCTATGGTCCCTGGCCTCACATGTGAGTTGGGTTCCCAAATTCTACTATCTGTTTATTTCCTAAGGCTCCTGGTCCAGTTAATCAGGTAGTAAAGTTCTGTGGATCCTCAGTAATAACCCTCTCTTTTCCTCTCCTGAGTTTAAAAGCAATTAATAGGTAGACGTCAATAAAGCTAGTATTGGAGAAGGTGGCTTTTATCATTGGATAAATGAACTTTCTAATAGTGAACCCCAGAAATAGAGAGAGGCTCATCTCCCAGTCATGGATCAGGCTGGAAAACTGAGGTCTGGCCCACTGGGGCAAGCCCCTTAAAGCATCCTGCAGAATACATGCTTCCGTGGTCAGCCTGACTCCCAAAGAGAGAACTGGAGGAGCTGAACCATTATGCTCAGTTTGTTCTTCTCAGATTTGTCATTAGACTAAGTTATTCACTTCTCTTCTGGGGAGAGAGACCAAGAGTGTCACTCTAGAGGCGTTCCCTCCATATGAAATAAACCATTGAGTGTGGTAGGGGAAGCACTTTCTTCAATAGTAGTCAAGATCAATCATCCTATGGTTGCCAGATGGGAGCGGGGCCGAGGGGATGGGTGAAAAAGGTGAAAGGATTAAGAAGTACAAATGGCAAGTTATAAAAACAGTCATAGGGGACTGGCCGAGTGGTGCGATGGCTAAGCACTGGCTTGGGAAGCCAGCGGCCCCGGTTCGGGTCCCACATGGGAGGGCCAGTGACACTGCCCTCAAAAAAACAAACAAACAAACAAAAAAAACAGTCATAGGCATGTAAAGTACAGCATAGGGAATTTAGCCAATAATATTGTAATAACTATGTACAGTGCCAGCTGGGTACTAGACTTATCAGGATGATCACTTTGTTAGGTATATAACTGTCTAAAACCACTATGTTGTGTACCTGAAACCAATATAATGTATGTCAGCTGTAATTGAAAATTTTTAAATATTTAAAAAATAATTAAGATAAATTATCCTAGTCAACACTAGGACCTCTTTTTCTCCCCCCCTTTCCTTCTGTGTATCATGAGAAATGTGAAATGACCAGTTTCCAGTGTCTAATTTAGTGGAATCCTTATTACAAACCCCAAATGTCCCTGACTTGGGTAAAAGAATCTGAGTGTCAGGAAGACAATATTTTGAAAATGATTATTAGAGTATAACTATGAGCAATGATCTTACCCATCTTCCAGGATGTATGAATGGTGGATTCTCCTTTCTCCTACCCACTTCGGCCTGGTGGCTGTGTTCTATGCAGAGCTTTCTGCAAATCAGGCCTGAGTCCTCTCATCCTCTGTCAACAAGTCCTGGGTGAAATTTGAGGGAGGTTCATGAACTCTGATTCATTTTAATGACTATAGAATATTTCATTATAATGAATGCTTAATCACATTTTATTTAACCAATTCTCTTTTGTGTTATGTGTGTTTGTTGTTATAAAAGAGCTGCAGTGACTACCCTAGGTAGCCCCTTCTTGTCAAGGAGCTTATAGTCCAGTGAAAGAGACTGATATTATGATGCAGAAGGGCCAGTATGTGAGAAGATTTCTGGGTGGGATGTGCATCGCCAGCACACCATACACACAAGTGCATGCAGACAAGAAAGGGGAGCCCTGGGCGGGCCGAGTGGCGCGGTGGTTAAGCGCTGGCTTGAGAAGCCAGTGGCCCTAGTTCGGGTCCCACATATGAGGGCCAGTGTCACTGCCCTCAAAAAATAAAAAAATTAGAAAAAGAAAGAAAGAAAGGGGAGCCCTTTAAAGACTTGCCAGCAGCACTGTCTGCCTGATCCTTAGAATGGGGTGAGGAAAGGTTGAGGGTGGCAGGGACTGGGCAGCCAAGAACTTTGTGTGTAACTGTGAAATGCTTGGACTTATTTTACCTTATACACAGCAGAAAACCATTGGAAGATTGTAAGGAAGGATTTTCTAAAGCTCAGTCTGGTGGCAGTGTGGAGAATGGTCTGGAAAGGAATAAGGCTGAAGACAGAAAAACCAGCTGAGGGACAGAACTTGCTGTGCGGCCTTCAGCAAGTCACATAACTTCTCTGAGCTCCAGTTTTTTCATCTCAAAATGAAGGTAATAATTCCTACCTTATAGAGTCCTGTTATGATCAGTGAGATAAAGTATCGCAAATGTTAAATGCTTAGTAAATGTTAACACATTTTTTGCGGGAAACGAGTAAACTCGTCATATAGCTTTTTATGCCCACTTACAAAGTGTTAACATTTATTATTTTCCTAAATTCTTCATTCTCCCTTACCTCTCACATCTACTTTGGTACAAAAATCCTGTTCATCTTCTCTTAAATACTCCTCAAATCTCTTTTTGCCTCCCTGTCTCTCCTTTTTACTTCACACTCACTGATTCTGACTTGGTTTTCTACCTGGGTTCCTACATGCAGTTTGTTTCTCCTCTAATCCACCCTATGCCTTGGCTACTGGAGGAATTAAACAGAAACATGATTATTTCATCTACCTCCTTGAAACCCCTCCTGATTCTTCATCCATTAAAGGACCATGACCAAATCCCTAAATATGGCTTAGGAGGTTCTTAATGATCTTGTCCCATATATATCTGTCATTCTTACTCCCCACCATCTTCCCAGCCCACACAACCCTTTTCCTATACCCTAGACATTTTGGACTGCACAAAGATCCCTCAATATGCCAGGCTCTTTCATGCACCCCACATCTCTACTCACACTTTTGCTTTCACCCCCAGATACTTTCCCTCATGTGTGCCACACAAACAAAATCTCTGTTCTACTTTGAGACCCTGTGTCACTATCCCCTCCTTCTTCTCTCATGTTCACAACCTCCGCAGACTCTATATTCCTTCCTTTTCTGGACTCCTACAGCATGTATACATCCTGTATTACAGTCTTTATCACGTTTGTTGTAATTATTTGTTTATAACAATGTTTCATCTCCAAGACTGTCAACTCAACAACAATGACCCTGTTTAATCATCCTTGTATCCTCAGTGCCTAGCACAAATTCTATCAGGCATTGGACGTACAGTTACTGAACAAAATGAATGTATGGTAGAATCAAACATAAAAAGTCACACCTCATTTAGAACTAGTTTGACTGGTGATAACAGGACTCAGCCTCTAGGTGGCCTGTGTCTATGGGATCTGTTTTGGCCATCATAGCCTGGTTCCTCCTTGCCTCCAGGGACTCTGGTCCAGGGGGCAACTAATTTCCTTTCTCCTGTGTTACTGCTTGCACCTGGACCCCACCTTGGGAACCAAGCCAGTAGCCTGGTCTTCGTGTGGAGTTGCAGTGCCATCTACTGGTGAATAGAAAACCTGCAGGTCAGGCTGAAAGGAAAAGGGAGGAGGAATTGAGGGGCCCCTATAGTTTAATCTGGCCGTGGAATCTCAGCTGCTGGACCCCACGCTGGGCCATTTTCCCCACCTATGGGAGCTCAGAGTTGATGAAAGGAGCCCTTTATTTATATTTCCTATTGACCAAAGACACTCAGGCATGTCTCAGTGGTCAGAGCCCTTTCTCGAAACCTCTCAAATCCAGGACCTCCACCGTCCGTCCCCTCAGAACTTAATGCCCTTAACGCCATGACTCAAATACCTTTCTTGGTCCTCTCAGGGAGCAGACCCTCTCACTTAGGACCCATTGACCACACTGAAGAATTTATGATGGGACCCACTCCTTCAGCTTTGATAACCAGATGCCTTTACCAAGCCTTTCAGTCAACAGGACCCCTGACTCCAGCCCCTCAGTAATCCGGGACCTTCCTTCAGGTTCTCAATGACCAAACCATCTTGTTTAGGCCCCTCACTGACCAAAGCCCACCTTCAGCACTATCAGTGACTAGGGACCCTCACACAGACATCTCAATGACAGCTTCCCAGGTTAACCGCCTCAGTGATTAGGGATACTCTGTAAATCCCCTCAGTGACCAGGCCTCATGCAGATCCCTCCGTTATCAGAGCTCTTCCATTCCTTCCCTTGGCAGCCAGGGACCCTCACTCAGGTCTCTCCAGTTCTCACTCAAGTCTTGTCATCAAGACCCTTCTTCAGGGATAGATTCCTTAATAGGCCAACAAGAAAGAGCTTATGGCATTACTAAAGCAGAAACACTAAAACAAAACTGAAAAAAGATTTTTTTTAAAGAATTCAGTATTTGCAGAAAAGCACCAATGTGACCATCGTAGGATAAACCTGAACTGTATTGACTTTCTTTGCACTTATTTCGTGGTTTAACTGTTTTACTTTGAATGACATATAGAGATCAAACATAACTTTTAACACATTTATGCCTTCAGTGGTCTTGCTGCACCCC
This sequence comes from Aselliscus stoliczkanus, assembly GCA_033961575.1. Classification (NCBI taxonomy): domain Eukaryota; kingdom Metazoa; phylum Chordata; class Mammalia; order Chiroptera; family Hipposideridae; genus Aselliscus; species Aselliscus stoliczkanus. The sequence goes on from CM066736.1 coordinate 91,419,590, forward strand.
TTTCCCTCCGGGACCTGGTGCCCATTACTCAGGGTTCTGAGACTGAAGGTCCTTAATTAAGGTCTAGCAAGTTTAACAAGAGCTCAGTGGGTCCCTTCAGATCACTGGTCTATCCTCCGCTTCCCTCTGGTCCCTAGAGAAGCGGCCAAAGCTTCTTGCCCCCAGGACTTCTGTCTCCTGTTTTGTCCCTGGGCCCCTTGTCCAGATAGGGGCCACAGCTGTGTCCAGGTCTCATGAGGAGATATGGGCCTGCTGGGCTAATTGGTACAATCGCAGGGATTGTCCCCCAAAAGGCCAGCTTTGGCCACCCTGCCCCAGGCTACATGCTTCAGAAGTGATTAGCAATAACTCTCTTTGAAATGTTGCTGCCACACACTAATCCACGTGAACAGCATAACAGATAAACAAACCAACTTCCACTTTTAACCCAAATCTTCTGGGAACAGTACAGGGTCCAAAGTAAATATGATTATGGGGAAACTGGTGGGTCACACATAGGAAATTGTGACTCACCATCCCCACTCTCATTCCCAGCCCTCCCAGAGCCATTTTTTCCCTTTATTTGGGTCCAAGCAGGGCTGCCCATGGGATCACTTTAAGCATTAACTACTACTCTTGGTCACAAACTGACCCAAGGCTTGTTTTTCCCTTTCACAAATGGAGCCTTCAGCATTAAGGCTTCTTTCCAGAGAAACAAAACCATGCCATATTTATTAAAGTCATAATAGGTCAATCATTTAGTCTACTAATTCATTCATTTATACGTGCATGCATTCATTCATTCTTACCACATAATTTTATTGAGCTCTACTGTTTATTGGGTCCTGTGCTAGGTGTTGGGGATATAGCATAAGCAAAATAGTCAGAATCTCTGTTCTTGTAGAATTTACCTCTAAATGGGAGACACAGATGTCAGGCAAACTACATGGTTGCTTACTTAATAAAAAGTGTGGTACATGTTACAAAGGAGATGGGCCTAACATGCATCTAGGCCTGAGCTACATGCTCTGAGCAAATATAAGAAAAGTGAATATGGCATAAATACATTATCAAAGAGTCAAAGTCTAGGGTGGAGAGCCATCTTAGAAGTCCTGCTAGAGGAAGGAGAAGGTTGGAAAAATCTCTCACACTAAAGAAAGTTCTTGAGGCTATCTCAAAGTTTCCCAATGGCTGGAAGAGATGTGGGTAACAGAGTCCAGAAAACAGGGGCCAAGATGTCAGGGCTGAAATGCTGGACTAACACCAACAGGCCAAACAAGAAAAGACGCTAACAAAGCAAACTAAGTTTAGAAAATGGAGCAGCAGAGGGCTGCCGGTATCACCTGCCAGGCAGGCAGAGAGGGATAGAAGAAAGGCGAGATTTGTAAGAATCAGAGCAAGAGGCTTGCGGGCTTCACAGCAAAACAGGTCCATTCACTCATTTGTTCAATCACTGTCCATTGGTCAAGATCAAGAACCACACTGGGCACTACAGATACAGCAACTAACAAAAAAGTTTAACTGGGAAAATAGACACAGAACAAAACACGGTAATTTCTATGACATATATATGCATGAGGCTTAGTAATAACCCCCACTAAGTTTATCCCTATGATCACCGTCACCCTCACTAATTTGAGAGAGGAAGTTTGGCGTCACAGCCAGTACAGATTTGCTTCTCCAAAGCCTGTGTGTGCTACGCATGCAGCCGCTACGAGTGGACAGATTGCTAACACCAGTGATCATGCCAATTTTAAATCATCGCCTTGCATTGAGATGTCATAGTTATTTTTGCCATTGGCTTTCATTTCCTGCAAAAATCCTTCCTGGGTTTAGATAAAATTGGGTCTAACCTTTGAGAATGTGTATGGATATGGATATTATCCATCACACATGGTGGGTGGAGAAAAAAATTGAGAATGGCTGCTGCATTCAGCTGAGGATGAGTCATGTTCCATAGATCAGAAACAGAGCTGGGTGGGGGGCCAAGGGGAAGGAAGCTGCAAGTGTGAATGGGGAGTGGGGTTGGGGGCTTGTGGCCTGGAGTCAACAATGATGTCAAGGGATCTCTCCAATGTGGAAGTAATTGAGGTGCCCAGAAAAGCAGGTTTGGAACTAGGAAGAGAGGAAGCCAGCCCAGGTTTCCAGAAAGCCTAGTGTCGGGTCAGAGTCTCCTTATTGTGAGGTCTGCATGCTGTGCTTGGAAATCTGACTATTGGTGAACTATTTATTTTGTATTTTCTCTTCCTCTCTGTTCTTCAGGAAAACCTTCAGAAATGCCAGTTTTATCTGTATTTTCTCCAATGAGTATGTATTAATATGTAGCTTTAATTTTTAAAGCTATTTATTAAAAGTCATATAAAAAAAAAAACTAAAATAAAAATGCCAGAAAGTGCTCAGAGACATTAAAGGATGTTTTATCCACATTCTTAAGACAGTCATAAAAAAGAAAGAAAAGAAAAAGCAGCAGCTCAACCCCAGTTAGGAGGTAGACAGGCAGCTAGCGTTTAAGTCAGAAAACTCCAAGGTTGTTGGCGGTGGTGGGGGGGTGGATGGTTAAACTCAGGGTCGTTGGTCAGCTCACCTTCACAGGATTCTCCTTCCAGAACACTCCTCTGCTAGGCCTCACCATGTTTCCATGGTGGTTTGTTTTCCATTACAGAAGGATAATGGTGGCCAGAGAGACACTAAGAAGAATGTCCTGCTCTGGGCTTCAAAAACCTGTAAAATTAGAGAGAAGCTAGTTTGGAGAGGCTAGTGAGCAGGAAATGCCACTCAAATGTGTGCCATCGCTTCCCTCCATCCCTTCAAGAACCAGCCACACTCCACCTCTTCTGTGAAATTTTCCCTGACTGTTCAACCATCATGAACCTCTCCTTCCAGGAGTAATCTTTAGTTGTTACGATTACTCACCATTTCTGGCTGACCGAGTGGTGCATTGGTTAAGAGCTGGCTTGGGACGCCAGCTCTGAGCAGCAGGGCCCCTGTTCGGATCCCACATATGAGGGCCAGTGACACTGCCCTCTACAACTAAGGTGGTGAACAATAGCTGGGCTGCCATGAGTCACCAGGGATGGTGTAGGCTGCAGCCCCTGCTGCAGTGGGCTGCCATAAGCTACAGTGAGTGGCCAGAAGCTAGTGTGAGCAGCCAGCAGCCGGCAGCTGGTTTGAGCTGCCAAGAGACGTCATGAACTGTTGTCCAGAGGCCAGGGACTGGCGACCGATCTGCCTTACCCGGAAGAGTGCAATGATAATACCAACATGGGCCAGTGAAGCAATGTCCTCCACAACTAGACTGAAGAACAAAAGGACAGCAATTTGTCTGTTCCCCTTCCCCGATTCCTCAACGCTGTTCCTCTCCCCCAATTCCCCAATAAAATCTTAAAAAAAAAAAAAAAAAAATAAAGATTATGCACCATTTCGTCTTTCCTCTTTTGGAAACCATCTGATCATATACTCTGCCTGTTTATTCTTTGGGGCCTCGGTGTACTCGTCTAAAATCAATTTATTGAAGTTCTTGCTGCAGCTGCCTGTGACTATTTCCCTAGTTTGTTTACCTTTCTATTTGGGTTACCTTTTTTTTTTTTTTTGCATGCAAAATTTTAAAATACTTCTACAGTCAAGTCAATTAACCTTTCCCTTTATTACTGCTTCTATTGCTTCTAAGATGGAAAATTACTTCTTTCCAGAAGTTTGATTAATAGTTTCATGTTTCCAAGGTTTATAAAGTTCCTTAGTCCATCTGGAAAGTTCTTGATATATATACTGTGAGTAAAAGATCTAGGTTATTTTTTTCCATGATGCTAGCCAGTTTTCGAAGAGCATATATAGAATAAATTTCTTCCATTACCAATAATTTCTGATTCCACTCCTACAGTATAGTGAACCCCTCTGTAACAGGGTCATCTTTTTTCCAGGCAACTATTTGGTTCCAGGCAATGACTATTTGGACACCTGACTTAACAAATATCTGTTAAATGTTGACTATGGGCCAGGCACTTGCTGGTTACTGGCAATAGAGTAGAAAATAAGACAGGTACAGCTCCTGCCATTACTATACTCATAATTGAGTAAGCAATGATGATGAAGTATGGAATGTGTTTAGCAGTCACCTGTGTACCTTAAAGGTGATGGAGGGAAGACTTAGAGATGGCCCCTGAGGCTTCAATCTGACACCTGAGGGATGAGTAGGCACAACTGCAAAGAGAGGAGGCTAGCAGCATCTAGGATGTGATGGGACCTGGGCCAGGTAACTCCTGTTAGAACTCAAATCCAGCTCCTAGAGGAAAAGAAGGAGGGAAAGGTGAGGAAACTGATGACTGTAGCTGGCTGTCCTAAGCAGGAAACAGAGCTCCAGCTCTGTGCCAGGTGTCATGACAACACTTCTTTTTTTTTTTTTTAAAGATTTTACTGGGGAATTGAGGGAGAGGAACAGCGTTGGGGAATCAGGGAAAGGGAACAGACAAGTTGCTATCTTTCTTTTTGTTCTTCAGTCTAGTTGTGGAGGACGCTGCCCCACTGGCCCATGTTGGTATAGTCACCGCACTCCTCTCGGGTGAGGCAGATCATCGGTCGCCAGCCTCTGGATGGTCGCTCACCGCAGCTATCGGCAGCTCACGCTGGCTGCCAGCCATTCACTGTAGCCTATGGCAGCCCACCGCAGCAGGGGCTGCAGCCCACACCGTCCCCGGGGCTCGCACAGCCCAGCTCCAGGTGGAGCTGTTGTTAGCTGCAGAGGGCGGTATCACTGGCCCTCATATGTGGGATCCGAACCGGGGCACCAGCATCCCAAACCAGCTCTTAACCAATGCTCCACTCAGCTGGCCCTCATGACAACACTTCTACATCATTCTCATTTCACTCTCAGAATACTCCCTGAGGTGGCATTGTTTACCCCACTCATAGATGGGGAGACTGAGGCTCACAGTGTTTGCATTACCCACTTGCTGGGAGCCTGGATCACAACATGGTCTGGATGAAAGGAGGCCCTAAAGCCCAGGCACATCCATCTTGCCCTGGTTTCTTCTCCTTCCTTGCGGGGGTGGGGTGGGGAGGGGGGACTGTTCCATCCTGGACCTGCGTGCCTCCTGGTCTCCAGTTGTGCAACCCTAGACCTGAGTCTTTCTAAGACCATGCACATGGACCAGCATCCTTGGAGTAGCAGGGGCCTTGGAATCTCCGGGCTCCTGCACAACATTGTCTTTTCAAGTCCTCAGTTTACCACCCAGACATTGTACAGCTCAGTGAGCTCATCTGTAGTCATCAGGACCTGCTGGTGGTTGCAGACATTAACACTAAAGTTCAGTACAATGTATGCAGAGGCAGGGTCATGGCCTCACTGGATATCTTGTGAGAAATTTTTCCCAAAAGCTTCCCATTCCCACAATTTTGGTCCACAGAGGCCACGCCCAAGGCCCATCCATATGGCTACCGTCTTCCCTTCCTCTGTACCCTGTGATCTTGGTGCTCATGTGGTTGCCTCCCACCCTTCTCACTCCCCTGATGCACCCCTGTAAACATGGCAATTATTCTTCATACCAGCGCTCAAGATGTGCCCTATAGACCAGTGCCAGGCCACAAATAATTTGTTTCCTGTCCATGATAAATTCAGAAGTAAGAGTAAATGCTTAGAAACTTTTATAGCAATTTGACAGAACACTTACACATCATTTGAATCTAATAATAAAAAGTGCACTAAATGCAGTGTGGCATCTTGAATCCAGAGACCAAAACAGGACATTTGCAGGAAAACTGCTAAAACATGAGGTGAGTCCTTCCTTTAGTTAATAGGACTGTGCTAATGTTAATTTGTTAGTTCGGACAAATGTACCTTGGTCATCTAAGATGTTAACATTAGAGGAAGCTGAGTGAAAGCTATACAGCTACTCTCTTTTCAACTTTTCTGTAAATCTAAAATTACTCCAAAATAAAACATCTGTTTTTAAAAATATGGGCTTATACTTTGCACGTCTTTTTTTCAATTTCATTTTTCTAGCAAGTTAATTGAATCTTACAAAAGTGTCAGTCTGCAATAGATCCAAAGTGAAATTTAAGAAATGAAACTGGTCTTTCACCAGAAAGAGTGTTGGAGAAGCACTGCTTTATACACTCTGTATCCCCCACAGCACTTGTCTCCATGATCATTATAGATGCTCGTTATGAATACCTGTTGATGATGGCCAAACTCACAGATGCAAGTTTTGGGACCAGTTACTGCACACCATGGATAAAGTCACAGCCCAGGGCCTTGTCATCATTCAAATCCTGTCACAACCCAGCTGTCACATCCCTGATACTGTCACAGCTCAGGGCCATGCATGGGCTGTGACAAGACCCTGGGAAATGCAGTATATAAAGACTGACAGGACAGGCCCTGGATTGTTCTACATGTGACAGGATCCTGGAGTGTGCCTTTATGCAAGGGATGACAGAGCCCCACTCTGTGACTATGTCTGGGGTATGACAAGACCCTGTGTGACCTGGTTCTGGAACATGTAAGGTATCAACGATTTCTGAGCTGGTACACGTTCTGGCTATTGACGAGGTACAGACTCTAATTTTGTCTGGGTGTCATGGAACACAGAATGCTCTGGGAAACAACAGAGCTCTAACATTCAGAGTGGATCCTGTTTGTCTTGGATCTGTGGACAGGGACAGCTGAACCAGCCCAGAGGTGAAAGTGCATCTGGGTGTGTTAGGCAAGATTTAGAGTAGAGTTTGTCCTGAGCAACACAGCTATTGATCAAGCCTGTCCTGGCTTCTAGGATATGGAGCAGGCCCAGGACTCCTGACCCACAGCACCAAATTATCTGCTTCCAGCGGCTCTGCCTTGCATCACCCCAGGGAGTTTGGTCAGAGTCCCCCTAACTCCACACCTCCCCCCCACCTCCCTGCCCTGTAGCTACCAGAGCTGTGGAGGCTGCACCTGAGCCTGTCAGCTGACCTTTACCCCAAGGACTGCCTGCCAGCTGCTCCCAGGCTGGGTCCAGGCCACATGTGAGGCCACAGTGCCATCTGCTGGCAATTGTGAGCCATGCTGGTCAGGCTGAAAATATGCAGAACAATGCTGGACAGATTGGGGGCACTGGGAAGCCTTCTCCATGTACTTCAGCTCAAGATTAATAGGGTGGCCTCTCCCTTAAGCACCCAGTGACCAGAGCTGCTCACTCAGATTTCAGTGATCAGAAGGCCCTGCTCTGATCTTTTAGTGACCATGGCCCCCAGGTCAGGCTCTTCAGGCATCAGGCCCGTCACTCAACCTCCAATCACACTGCCAAGTAACCAGGGCCTCTCACTCGGCTCCTCCGTGACCAGGGACTGTTGGTCATTCCCCCATTGACTGGGTCTGTTTCTCAGGCCTCATAGTGACCAGAAACCTTCACTTGGGCTTCAGTGACCCTCACTCAAGCCCCACAGTGACTAGAGTCTCTCACTCAAGCCCCCTCAGTGACCTAAATTTGTACGCAGGCCACTCAATGGACCACAGTCCATAGCTCATGACTCCCAGAGACCAGGGTCCCTTGAAACTGGGGTACCTCAGTAACCTAGAGCCCCCTCATTCAGGACCCTCTGCACCTCAGTAACTAGAGACACTCAGAACCCTATGGGCATATGGAGTGGCATTTTAGGGAACTTTTAGCTCTTCCAAGAGCCAGGCAGTTCCCATCTGGTTCCCCTCTCTACCTTCTCCCATCCCATAGTCTCCAGAGAGGCTTAGACAGAGGCCTCCAGTCACCAAGGTTTTTCATCTGGTTTTGCCTTTACTCCTGTGTCCCTGCTTTAGATGTGGACACAACTGTGCCTGGGTTTCATGAGGAGAGTGTGCTCTGCTGGGACAATTAATCTCATCCCAGGAATTCGGGCCTGAGAAGACGATTCTGTAGCAAGGTAGCCCATCTACCACCACCTGGGGCTCCCAACTGCTGTTCCTCCAACACCAGGTCACACACCTCTATGTCATCTCATAGAGAAGGCCTCCATCACATCACGGCCCTGTCACACACAGGCTGAATGTCCTCAGACTCAGCATCCCACCAGGCCTGACACCTGCCCAGGCCCTAGTGCTGACTCTCCTGTTCTCCCTTTCTTTCAGATCCAGCACAATTCAGGTCCTTCCTTCCTCAGTCCTCATCCCACTCAAGTTCATCTAGTCAAACAAATATTAAATGAGCTTCTACCTGAAATCACCTGAATGAGAGCTTTTGGGGGGGTGGCATACAGGGAACAGCAGCACAGAAGAGACATTTGGGCTGAGATTTGAAGATCAAGTAGGAGTTTGCCAGAAGGTCAAAGGATTGGAATGTGTTTCAAGAAGGAACTGCATGTACAAATACACGGGGCCAGAGTGTTCAGAGAAGCCCACACTCATACAGCTGAACACAAAATGAAGAGTGGGCAGAGAGGGAGAGAGAAGAGAGACTCGGACAGAGCAAGTATGGGAAATAGATCATGGGCTTGGGGGCCAGGGGTGAAGTGGGGACCACCAGTGAATATCATTCTAAGCAATCTAGGCAAGAGATGATAGTAGTGGCTTTGGCTAAGATATTAGTTACAGAAGGGGTTAGCAGTGGCAGGCTTTAGGGTAGATTTTGGAGGAAGAATAGACATGACTTGGTAATGAATAAAATTTAGGGATAAAGGGGGATGAGATGCCAAAGGTGATTTCAAGTTTCTGATACAAAGAATTGTGTAAATTGCAGTACCTAATCCCCACCTAGGAAGACTTGGAGCAGTGACAAAGTCAGGAAGAAAGATCAAAAGTTCCACTTTGGACATAGTTAAGTTAGAGACACCTTAGCTCAGAGGTGGGACTGGAAACATAAATCTGGAATTCAACATATAAAAAGTGTATGAAGCTGTGGGCGTGGCTGAGGTCACCTGGCCTTAAGGAGATGCAGAGATACCTGGTTCTGGGTCAAGGTGACCAAAAATAGATCCCACAAGAGGTAGCAGAACTTCCTTATCACTTTGTGCTAAAGTCCCCTTATAGTAATCCTTTTCCCCCCCGTCAGGAGTGAATCTCTGCATTCTAGAATGGGCCTTAGACTCATACAAGCAAGGCCACTCAACTCAGGGGATCTCTGTTTTGGAATACCTTCCTCAAATATTTCTGTCTCCTCTGGTGCCTGGGACTGGCTGGGCAGCAGTGCTGCGCAGTGAGTCACCCTAAATCTGCATCAGGATCCATGTGGGCCACAGTCCATTTCCTCCCTTCAGAAGAAAGCACAGGATTTTTCTAAAACTAACCTTGGAGTATGGAAGATCTTTCTAGGTATGTCCCAAAACTCATAACCCATAAAAAATAGATCAAAATTTTAACAATGTAAAATCAAAATCCTGCATTGCAAAAATCACCATAAGCAAGGGAGAAAAGACCAAAAAATCAAATTGGAAAATAATTCTGACAAAGGTCTAATTTCTCTACTATGGAAGAATCACCTAGAAATTAATAATAATAATACGAACACAATAGTAATAATCCAACAGAAAAAATAGGCAAAGTAAAGCATTCAGATAAAAGAATATACAGGTAGCTTTAAATATGAAAAGACGCTGAACTTTACTCATAAAAAGTGAGGAATAGGGCCGGCCGAGTGGCGCTTTGGTTAAGCGCTGGTTTTGGGATGCCAGCGGCCCCGGTTCGGATCCCACATGAGGGCCAGTGACACTGCCCTCTACAGCTAACAACAGCTCCACTTGGAGCTGGGCTGTGCGAGCCCCGGTGATGGTGTGGGCTGCAGCCCCTGCTGCAGTGGGCTGCCATAGGCTACAGTGAGTGGCCCGCAGCCAGCGTGAGCGGCTGGCAGCCAGCGTGAGCTGCCAATAGCTGCGGTGAGCGACATCCAGAGGCCGGCGACCAATCTGCCTCATCCGGGAAGAGCGCAATGACGGTACCAACAGTGAAGCAACATCCTCCGCAACTAAACTGAAGAACAAGAAGACGGCAACTTGTCTGTTCCCCTTCCCCGATTCCCCAACGCTGTTCCCCTCCACCAATTCCCAATAAAATCTTTAAAAAAAAAAAAAAAAGTGAGGAATAGAGTGAAGAAATAAAATGGAGTCACTATGGTCAAGCTGCTGAATTATTAAAATTAAGTAGTCTGAGACATAAGGGAATGATTCTATTCTTGCCTTAACTAGTCTGGGAATGTAAACTTCTGAACTCTCCAGTCTTGTGTCAATAGCTGGATGCACATCAGTTAGTGTGTCAATGCCTGGACATACATCAAACCCTCAGATGACCATCTAAAAGACCTTAAAAAGAAACTGTTCTATTGTCCAGGCCACGGGACATCTGAAGATTACCATGTTGGATCAACCCAGAGGCTAAGAATGTAAGGCTGATTTTTCTCAATAACGTGTTTTTTATTATAAGAACCTTCAGCTTTTCTTCTCCTTCAGGACACTCTAGGTATTGCCTAGTCATGTTTGAATAAATCTTGGTCATTTATTTCTAGCCAAAGTCTCCGACTCTTTCTGAGTAAGTTAGACAAAAGAAAAAGTGCAAACTAAAACAATTCTAAAATATCATTTTTTATCCTATCAGATTAGCAAAGATAATGCTAAGAGATGGGCACTCCCAAGTACTTATTTTTATATGCAAAGATCTCTGGAAATGTTGTCGGAGAATGGGCCTTTCTCGGCGCAGAGTCCAGGTCCTTGGCAACTCGAGCAAAGAATTGAACGAGATACCAGAGTAAAGTAGTAAAATAAGTAGTTTATTAGAAAAGACAGTACATCCAGACTAGAGGATGGCCTAAGGGCCCATTACCAAAGAGTAGAGGGGGCATATGCAAAGGTGAGGTTTAAAGGGAAGAAGTAGCAGCAGAAGTAGCAGTAGCAGCCGCGCGCTTCCCTCCCAGGACTTGGGGTTTTTATCCTTTTTCTCCAGGATGGGCTGTTCTTCCTGGGCGTAGGACCACTTGATTGGCCCCTGTGATTAACAAGAGGTACTGTGTAGGTGTGAGTGACTGGTCTGATCTAGTTGGATATTTTGCACCCATTTGCTCTTCCCGCAGGGAGTAGTGTAGTACAATACAAAGAGGAGTTTTGGGTGGAGAGGGGATGTCCCCAGGTGGTCACACTATGGGATGTGCAGGAATGCAGAGACCCAATGCCTGCCTCTAACTACCTGCCTAGGTTTTCCTTGAGAGACGTGATCCCCGTAAAATCTCTATGGGAAGCTGAGGGACAGGAGGTCTCTTCTTCTGTATCTGCTTCCTGCTGGGCAGGGCGTAGAGCTGTCCCTGCCTCTTGGGGTTCACGGAACTCTCACCCTAGCTGATCTCAGATGAGAGGAAGGGGTCTCAAGCTTCACCTGGAAGACCGTGTTGGCTTCTTTGCTTGTTGGGGTATTCCCTGTATCCTCAAGGCTCCTGAATGAGGACAAAAATATAAATCTGTTAGTTCTTATGAAACTTGTGGCTATTCAGTCCATCACTCAGGTGGTGTCAGTTGTCCGGACACAGAATGGGTTTGACATTTAGCTTCCTTGCCTGGGGGATATTAGGAAGTCTCTGGCCTTCAAATAGTTATCTGAAGCAGGGCTAGGAGATTTCTATTGTTTCAGATTCAGGAACGAATTTACAAAGCAATTAAGAAGCCAGGGGGATCTTCCCTCAGAAAAGCACTCACGGCCCAAGAGCCAAGAAACTAAAGAACTAGGGAGGAGACTTAACATTTTTATACTTAACATTTCTATAGAAAAGAAAACATTAAAGTTTTTCAGTGGTGGGGGTTGTTGCTGCTCAGTTGGCCAGTAACATTCCCCCCTGACAGTAGTAGGGTCTCATATCTATGAGGCGGTTAGAAATTGTCCATTTAGTAGAGCTCAGAATTGATAAAAACCTCATCTGTCATTAGATGGAGGCTGTTTTTTGAATAGTAGCTTAAGGTCTTCTAATGGCTCACAGGAGTAGTCAAATGACTTCGTTGGGGGATTCACAGAATCTGAATCCATGGGTGGTGCTGGCTTTACCCTGAGAGGTGAATCCATCTGTCTATGTCCATTACTTTGATTGCTGAAGGTGTTGTTAGGATTACAGAGAATGGGCCTTTCCACTTGGGTTGTAATTGATCTGCAGGAGATCCTTCTTTCAGGTCTTGATAAGGACCTGGTCACAACTGAATTTTTGATAGATTTGCATTTGAACCAGGCATAGGAAGTATATTATTTCCATATTCCCGTAAAGCTATTTGGAACTGGCCTAGATTAGTAAAATAGTTAAAAGGTTGGCTGTCTCAGGGTCACTGAGCATGTCTCCAGAAAGAAATGGCCTGCCATACAGCATCTCACATGGGCTTAAGTTAATTTTTGTTTTGGGGGTGTTTCTTATTCTCATAAGGGCAATGGGTAACATAGAAATCCAGGTCCCAAGTTTCCTGGCATAGTTTTCCCAAAGTACGTTTTGGGTTTGATTAGTTCTTTCTACTTTACCTGATGATTGAGGTCTCCATGCAGAGTGTAAATAATACCTTATCCCCAACGCCTTGGATACTCCTTGTGTTATGTGAGAAGTAAAAGAAGGTCCGTTGTCACTCTGGAGGCTGCGGGGCAGTCCAAACCTGGGGATAATCTCATTAAGGAGGAATTTTATTACTTCTGTAACTTTTTCAGTTCTGGTTGGACATGCCTCTGTCCATCCCGTGAAAGTGTCTATTAGCACTAGTAAATACTTGAATCCTTTACATGTGGGCATATGGGTAAAATCTATTTGCCAGTCCTCTCCTGGATATGAGCCTCTCCGTTGGACTGGTTCTAATAAAGATGGCATTTTATGTCCTGTATTATTGTAGGCACAGAGGGCAGGCCCTACAGACTTGCCTGACCGTCTGGGCTAGCCCCTGTCCAGTAAACATCCGGCTTACTAGGGCTAGGGTGGCATCTCTCCCTACATGGAAGGCATCGTGTAGAGCTTTGATGGTCTTCCACTGTACAGACTGTGGGAGTAAGAACTTATTTTCCATGAGCCACCAAGATCCCTGTTTTTGTCCTCTATTACTTTTAGCTTTTAATTCTTCTTCTGGGGAATACTTAGGATCTATTGATTCCCCTTGAAATGGGAACAAAGCAAGGGATGTGGAGGAGAGAGTTTTCAAGGCTGCTGACTTTGCTTCTTTATCAGCCTTTTTATTTCCCTCTGCAACAGGAGAGTTTTCTTTCTGGTGTCCCTTGCAATGTATAACTGCTACTTCCTTAGGTAGGTTAACTGCCTCCAAAAGCTGAAGGATCTCTGGTCCATGTTTTACTGGTGAACGTTTTACTGTCAATAGCCCTCTTTCCTTCCAAATAGCTGCATGTGCATGTAATACAAGGAAAGCATATTTGGAATCAGTATATATATTTAGCCTTTTATCTTTTCCGAGGCTTAATGCTCGGGTAAGGGCTATAATCTCTGCCTTTTGAGCAGAGGTGTCTGGAGGCAAAGGTTGAGCCTCAATTATTTGGCTTTTACTGACTACTGCATACCCAGCTTTTCTTTCTCCATTTAGCATATAACTGCTCCCATCAGTGTACCATTCCTCTTCAGGGTTAGGAAGTGGTTGGTCTCTTAAGTCTGCTCTGCTGGCATAAGTCTGGGAAATTATTTGGTCACATGAATGTTCAACCTCTGTCTCGGTTGGCATTAAGGAGGCTGGATTTAAGGTATTGAGAAGGCTTATGTCTAAGTTGGAGTATAGCCCCTAGTTTTGTTAAAATATCTCTTCCCAAGAGTGGGGCAGGGCTGCTAGGAACTATTAAAAATTCTTGCAAAAATATCTGGTCTTCAAATTGGCAGGGTGAAGTTTCTAAGCTTTTGTTGTCCTTCCACCCCTATTCACAATCGTAGTTCTCGTGGAGGGTTTTCCTGCAAACGCAGGGAGAACAGAGTAAGTAGCCCCTGTATCTAAAAGAAACTGAATTTGCTTACCCATGACGTCCAGAGTTACCCGGGGTTCCTCGTTCGTGATGATGACATTTCTAGACAGGGGCGATGGAGATAGCCCCGGGCCTCTTCAGTCACTTAGTTCCCCTTTATGTGTTACCAGAGTGTTGGCTGACCGCCTTCCTCTCTGAGAACGCGGGCAGTCTACTCTCCAGTGCCAGGGGTCTGCATCTGTGCCTTGGCATAGTTGACAGGGGCCCGGGGGCGGCGTGGTACACTCCTTTGCCCAATGTCCAGTCTTCTTACATTTAAAGCAGGAACCGTTTTCCTTAGACCCTCGAGTTGAGCCTCTAGACATTTCTTGGGTAACAAGGGCTTTGCCAATCGTGACTGCCATAATCCTGGCTTGTCGTTTTTCCCTAGTCTGTTCTCTTTTTCTCTCCTCGAGATCCTGATTGTTATAGACCATGAAGGCCGTGTCTAATAGCTGACTTCGATTAGCCTGTGGCCCCATCTGTAGCTTCTGAAGCTTACGCCTAATGTCAGGGGCTGATTGGCTAATGAAATATTGTCCTAAAAGGACTTGTCCCTCTCTGGAAACAGGATCTAGGTTGGTATATTTTCTCAGAGTCTCTTCTAGTCGGCTATAAAAGTTAGCTGGGTTTTCGTCCTTTCCTTGGGTTACTTCTCTAAGCTTATCATAATTTACAGGCTGTTGAATTCCTTTTTCATGCCCCCAATGAGGGCTTCCAAGGAACCTGGCACGTCTGGTCATCCCTTCTGCAGTATTATAGTTCCAGTTAGGATCAGCAAAAGGTACTGTGTCAGATCCCGGGGCATTGCCTTGTGGGTTTCTGGCAAATGCCTCATCTGCGTCTCTGCGGGCTGCTTCTAAGATACGATCTCTTTCAATAGCAGTACAGCAAGTGGCCAAGATAAACTGAACGTCCCTCCATGAGAGATCATAGGCCAAAGTTAAAGTTTGAAATCCATCTGCAAAGTGATCAGGGTTTTCAGAATATTTCCCTAGTTTCTCCTTACATTGTTGGATGTCTATTATTGAGAAGGGGACTTGAACCCTTACTGTACCCTCCGCTCCAGCCACTTCCCTAAGGGGAAAGAGAGCAGAAATAGATGGTGGGATTGTAGGGTAAAGTGTCCCACTCCTTGTGTGAGGAGGGCTTAGGATAGCCTTAGGGGCCTCAGGAGGAGCACTAGAAGATGAAGAATATGGTGGAGGATGTGATTCCTCCTGAGGGATTAAAGGAGCCTGTGGTTCTTGAGGGATAGGGGGAGACATGAGTAGAGGGTCATCAATAAGGTCTAGGTTTTGTTTCTGATTTCGATAGAGGGCCATAAAGGCCTGAACATATGGGACTTCTGACCATTTCCCCTTACGTTTGCATAATAGATCTAACTGTAAGATAGTATCATAGTTAGAGCTTCCATTAATTGGCCAACCTTTTTGGTCCCCTAGTTTGTATTGGGGCCAAGCCTCATTACAAAAAAAGATGAGCCGTTCCTTCTTTAGATTATCGGGATCGAATTTGTCCCAGTGGTTAAGGATGTAACCGAGTGGCGAGTCCGACGGGATTGAAGCTGATGGCTCATTTCCCATTCTCTAAAAGAAGGGAGAGTAAAGAGTCCGCAGTACTAAGGACAAAACTCCCCTGGGAGGCGTCCCTCCATGAGAGGTAGTTAGTCCTCGGGATCCTCCGGAGCGTCCTCCTGAGAGAGATCCTAACTTAGATGCCAGACGTCTCTGGCCCTTGGGTGGGTACCGGTACCACTTTTGACCTACACGCGGGACTCTTTCCTTAGACTATGTATCCCTGGGTGGACTGTTCGGTTCTTTGTATCCTGCCAGTTAAGGCTTAACTATGAGTGGCCAAAAGAGGGAGGCTTGTAACAAAGGGAATGGGGAAGGCTCCAAAATTTTCAGGTCCCGCTCCAAAATTTGTAGGTGAGCAAAGAAAACCTATAATGACCCTAAATAGGAAGAGGTTTGTGGAGATCCTCTGAGTTGAGGAGACAATGGTGTTAGGAAAAAGGGAAAATGCATGGGCACTGCTCGCAGAGGTTTGGCCGAAAAGGGGATGCAGCAGCCCAGCGCTCCGGAGCCACATTTTTATGGCCCCGCATCTCGGCTGCTGTCGCAGTGCCGAGCTGGGTGCGGGGAAAAGTGCGCCCATGGTTTATTGTCTTGGTCCCTGAATTCAGGGAGCGCTGTTGTTGAGGGGATGGTCTCGTCCCCTGCTCCCTCCCCCAGGGGAAGCAGGGAGCGGCTGGATCCCACCGTGAGCCACCCTCCCCACCGGCCTTTCCAGCCTCTCTGGAGCTGGTCACGGCAGCCTGTGGAAATGCACCCCGTGGTTACACCCTGCCCCCATCCCTGGAGAGGAGGCAGGCGAGATACCTGGACAGAGGAGGGAGGCCAGCTAGGGTGCCCAGAGAAATACAGTGAGGTGATGAGAAAATAAAGAAACAGAAATGTAAAATCAAGTCTCCAGCGAGACATTATGCCGTACAAACACAGACCTGACTGGTGCTTGGATTTGTCTTGAGCCCGGCAAGTCCTGAATGACTCGTTCCAAGACCGGGTTATCCTATCACGGGAGTCTTCAAGCGGCGGACGCCCTAGCGGCCAACTAACTGTCCGACCCGTGCCCGCAAAGGACGGCAAACGAAAGAGGTCAGAGGAGGAGTAAGAGGTTTTGGGGTCCCCTATTGTGCTTACCTCCTGGCTGGCTCGCCAAATATGTTGTCGGAGAATGGGCCTTTCTCGGCGCAGAGTCCAGGTCCTTGGCAACTCGAGCAAAGAATTGAACGAGATACCAGAGTAAAGTAGTAAAATAAGTAGTTTATTAGAAAAGACAGTACATCCAGACTAGAGGATGGCCTAAGGGCCCATTACCAAAGAGTAGAGGGGGCATATGCAAAGGTGAGGTTTAAAGGGAAGAAGTAGCAGCAGAAGTAGCAGTAGCAGCCGCGCGCTTCCCTCCCAGGACTTGGGGTTTTTATCCTTTTTCTCCAGGATGGGCTGTTCTTCCTGGGCGCAGGACCACTTGATTGGCCCCTGTGATTAACAAGAGGTACTGTGTAGGTGTGAGTGACTGGTCTGATCTAGTTGGATATTTTGCACCCATTTGCTCTTCCCGCAGGGGTAGGTAATTACAATACAAAGAGGAGTTTTGGGTGGAGAGGGGATGTCCCCAGGTGGTCACACTATGGGACGTGCAGGAATGCAGAGACCCAATGCCTGCCTCTAACTACCTGCCTAGGTTTTCCTTGAGAGACGTGATCCCCGTAAAATCTCTATGGGAAGCTGAGGGACAGGAGGTCTCTTCTTCTGTATCTGCTTCCTGCTGGGCAGGGGCGTAGAGCTGTCCCTGCCTATTGGGGTTCACGGAACTCTCACCCTAGCTGATCTCAGATGAGAGGAAGGGGGTCTCAAGCTCCACCTGGAAGACCGTGTTGGCTTCTTGCTTGTTGGGGTATCCCCTGTATCCTCAAGGCTCCTGAATGAGGACAAAAATATAAATCTGTTAGTTCTTATGAAACTTGTGGCTATTCAGTCCATCACTCAGGTGGTGTCAGTTGTCCGGACACAGAATGGGTTTGACATTTAGCTTCCTGGCCTGGGGGATATTAGGAAGTCTCTGGCCTTCAAATAGTTATCTGAAGCAGGGCTAGGAGATTTTTATTGTTTCAGATTCAGGAACTAATTTACAAAGCAATTAAGAAGCAAGGGGGATCTTCCCTCAGAAAAGCAATCAAGGCCCAAGAGCCAAGAAACTAAAGAACTAGGGAGGAGACTTAACATTTTTATACTTAACATTTCTATAGAAAAGAAAACATTAAAGTTTTTCAGTGGTGGGGGTTGGTGCTGCTCAGTTGGCCGGCAACAGAAAGACACCAAAGAAGCTGGTAATAATGTTTACCTCTGGGAAGGGGAACTGGAGCGGGGGTGGGAGTGGGGGGAATAGGGAGGGGAGAGAAATTTTTTTTTAATTCTATGTCATTTTGTACTTTTTGAATTTTGAATCATATTAATGTGTTGCCTTTTTAAAAAAATTATTTTAGTTAATAAAAGGATATAAATCAAAGTACATAAATATGCTCATTGAACCCAAATCTATGTGTCCAAACTTGCTTGGAGTATCTGTCCTCTGCTTGGCATATCTGAATTCTATACATCCTGTAGGATCCAATTCAAGTACAGCTTTCCCCTGAAGCCTTTCTTGATCACCTTGTTACCGGCCAGCTGAGCAGCACCAACCCCCACCACTGAAAAACTTTTAAGTTTTCTTTCCTATGGAAATGTTAAGTATAAAAATGTTAAGTCTCCTCCCTAGTTCTTTAGTTTCTTAGCTCTTAGGCTTTGATTGCTCTTCTAACCAGTTTGAGAATCTTGGACTGAAGATCCCCCCTTGCTTCTTAATTGCTTTGTAAATTAGTTCCTGAATCCTAAACAGTAGAAGTCTCCTACCCCTGCTTCAGATAATTATTTGAAAGTCTGTGACTTCCTAATATCCCCAGGCCAGTAAGCTAAATGTCAAACCCATTCTGTGTCCAGACAACTGACGCCACCTGTGTGATGGACTGAATAGCCACAAGTTTCGTAAGAACTAACAGATTTATACTTTTGTCCTCATTCAGGAGCCTTGGGGATACAGGGGATACCCTAGCAAGATTGCCAGTCACAACCAAAGAAGCCAGCACGGTCTTCCAGGAGGAGTTCAAGACCCCTTCCTCTCATCTGAGACCAGCTAGGGTGAGAGTTCCGTGAACCCCTAATAGGCAGGGACAGCTCTACGCCCCTGCCCAGCAGGAAACAGACACAGAAGAAGAGACCTCCTGTCCCTCAGCTTCCCATAGAGATTTTATGGGGATCACGTCTCTCAAGGAGAAACTAGGCAGGCAGTTAGAGGCAGGCATTGGGTCTCTACATTCCTGCATTCCTACACATCCCACAGAGTGTGACCACCTGGGGGAAATCCCCTCTCCACCCGAAACTCCCTTTTGTATTGTAATTACCTACCCCTTGTCAATCACAGGTGCCAATCAAGTGGTCCCACACCCAGAGAAGAACAGCCCATTCTAGAAAAAGGATAGAAACCCCAAGTCCTGAGAAGGCCGCGGGCTGCTGCTGCTGCTGCTGCAGCTGCTTCGCTTCTTCCCTTTGAGCCTCGCCTTTGCGCATGGCCCACTCCACACTCTTTGGAATGCAACTTCTGGTAATGGGCCCTTGCGCCATCCTCTAGTACTCAGGTCTACTTTTACTTCTAAATGTACTATCTCTTCTAATAAACTACTTATTCTACTACTTTACGCTGATATCTCGTTCAAATCTTTGCTCGAGTTGCCAAGGACCTGGGCTTTGCAGAGAAAGGCCCACTCTCCAACAACAACCTCAGCCCACAATTACCTCCCCACCCCCAACACAGTGACCTTTTCTTTACAATCTGAGTCAGGTAAATACAAGTGGTAAAAGAACACAAAGAGTAAAATTTGGAAAGCTTGAATCTTGTGTAAGTTCTAGTGGCACATAAGTCATTCAAAATTTCAGCATATTCTCTGAGCTTCTATGGGCCAGACACTGTGCATGTAGGAGAATGCAGAAAAGTAATATCAAGATAAATTTAATTAGACTTGACACTAAAGAATTACACATTGTGACAGAGGCTACTGTGCTCTCCCAGACAGATCCTGTTCTCTTCTCCTTCCCTGGCCTACAGCTAAACTATTTCCCCAGGCCTCCTTGTCCAACTTCCTGCCAAGGGAATGTGAGCCATAGCTGTGGATATTGCTCCCAGGCTTGGTGCATGAAAACTGCTTCCAAGACTGGGTCATCTGCATGATCTCTCTCTCTCTCTCTCTCTCTCTCTCTCTCTCTCTCTCTATCTCTATCTCTATCTCCCCTCACTTCCCTCCCTCTCTCCCACCTTCCCTCCCCACCCCCAACCCCTATCTGATATCCAGATTTCAACATTGTAGGCAACTTTAGGAATCATGAGTTGAATATACTATCTGGGTCCCCCTCACTGTTCTTTCACCACAGACCCACGTTGGGCAGTGACAAAACCAAAAATAAACCTGTGCTTTGTTAAGTCAGTAATATTTTAAGATTGGTTTTTAAAGCAGCTAGTTATTCATTCTGACTAATATACAAGTATGAAAATAGAGTAATAATCCTGTAAATCCAAAATTTTCCAGCAATATTACTTTTTCCCTAATCAACTGACGTTTGTGCTGTCCACAGCACTATTTTCTAACTTTCTTCAAATCACCAACTTCCCATCCACTCTCTTTATTTATGCCTTCATAATATGGTGAAAAAGATTGGTGAATCCAGGTTCAGAAAACTAAAGCCCCATCCTTCAGCTAAAGAATTGGGTCACTTCCTTAGTCATTTTTTAAATAGCCATCTGTCTTGTTGCCCAGGCGAGGAGTAGAGAAAAGACCCTTCTGTTTGTTTGGGTTTTTTTTTAAAGATTTTATTGGGGAATTGGGGGAGGGGAACAGCGTTGGGGAATCAGGGAAGGGGAACAGACAAGTTGCTGTCTTTTGGTTCTTCAGTCTAGTTGCGGAGGACATTGCTTCACTGGCCCATGTTGGTATCGTCATTGCGTTCTTCCCAGATGAGGCAGATTGGTCGCTCACCGCGGCTATTGGCAGCTCACATTGGCTGCCAGTCACTCACGCTGGCTGCCGGCCACTCATTGTGCCTATGGCAGCCCACTGCAGCAGGGGCTGCAGCGTACACCATCGCCGGGGCTCGCACAACCCAGCTCCAGGTGGAGCTGTTGTTAGCCATAGAGGACAGTGTCACTGGCCCTCATATGTGGGATCCTAACTGGGGCCGCTGGCATCCCAAAACCAGCTCTTAACCAATGCGCCACTCGGCCGGCCCCTTTCTGTTTGTTTTTAAAGTTCCTCATTCTATTATTGGTAGGCATTACAGTGTCACATAAGTTTCCCACCTTTGCAATAATGTCCATTCTGGGAGGCACACTATCTGAGAGGTTTACATGGCATCTCGATATCTACAATTATTTCCTAAATTGGAAGAAATCTTAGCATCTTCTAGGCCTGTGTGAATGCCAAGATTTTCCCAATGGAATGTGGACAGAGCATTGGAATCAGTGAGAGCTGGCTGGAGTTTGGACAACCTGGAAGCAAATCCCAAGCCTTGATTCCACCACTCACTGGATATATGACTTTGGTTAAGCCATTTAATCTTCTTAAGCCTCTTTCCTGAGAACTAGGGATAATGACAGTACCTGTCTCAGGGTCATGTTGTGATAATTTGATTAAATGTTCTGGTCCTTCCAGGCTTCCTACCTCCATTCTCAGCTACTTTGACACTAGAGCCCAACTCCAGAACCTGATTTCATAACTCCCCTCCAGACTGTGTGGATTAAATCTCTGACTGCAGCAAATGAAAATTAGAACTCGACCATTTTGCACCCAAAGAAACAGTGAGAGGGACAAATTAGATTTCAACAGAAAGGATATGACAAGCCTCACAAGTTCTGGAAGGTGAGCTATACACACTGTGCAGCTGCTCGGAACTCGGAAAGCAGCCAGGCCTACGGTATCTTTGAGTGGGTCATGTGTTAAAGTGGCTGCTTTAACCCATGAAAGTTAAAGCAGGGAAGTTAGTGCAGGAAGACTGCTTTTGGTAAAAAGCAAAAGAAAGTCCATTATTGGCTACTGGTAACATCTCAGACAGTGTCACAAAAGAGGAATAAAAAGAGAGAGAGATTTTTAAGAGGAATAAAACTGTTGCAAAATAATAGTAACAATAATAATATACTTTCTTCTTAACTTAGATTCAAAGAAGACAAGAAAGATAAGGGAAATACCAAAAAGGAAGGTTCTGAGCCAGGCAGGCTGAAGGCCCAGTTATGGGATATCTCCTTATATTAGACAGTGGATTTCCTTATCCTTTTTTTTTAGCTGAGCCATCCTGCCAACTTAGACAAGTTTTTTTTGTTTTTGTTTTTTGAGGGCAGTGTCACTGGCCCTCACATGTGGGACCCGAACCAGGGCTGCTGGCTTCCCAAGCCAGCGCTTAACCACCGCACCACTTGGCCGGACCCTCCTTATCCTTTTACATGATAGAGGCTGAAATTAGCCTGGGTTAAGAGGAACCTACAGCCACCACCACCCCCAAGGCAAAGGCAAGTATATTACAGGTTAGTTATGTCAGTTCAGTGGTCCTAGGAAATAGCATAAAGCCAGAAAGTCCACCTTGAAGGAGAGTAAGACCGGATGTCACAAATAGGATCTAGAGTTTCGGGTTGCTATTAGAAGCTGAGAGTAGAGCCATGATTTTATTTATCAGCCAGGATTCCACCCTGAGCCCTGCGCTGATGCTAGGCTAGGTTAGCAAAGTAGCTTGTAAAACCAAGATCCTTCCACCTATCAGATAAAACCAGAAAATGGGTTTGCACCTTGTGTTTGCAGCACCTCCAACTCAGCCTGGCTTCCTGGAGGGCTGGACAGGAAGTCTAAGTTGTAAGGGATCTGAAGAGTAGTTAGAGGAGAAGGAACAGCAAACGGGACAAAAAGGAACAGGCTAAATAAATAAATAAATAAATAAATAAGAGGACAGCCAAAACTGAGGTGTCAGAGAAACAGAAAGAAGAGATCACATGAAGACAGAGGGAATAACCAAATGTGTCCGATTCTACTGGCAGATTGAGAAAAAAAAAAATTGAAAAGTGTCCATTTGATCTGTTAATGTGGAGGTCATAGGTGTGTTAGCTGTTTTGGTAGATGGTTGGATCAAGATGAGATTGGCGTGTTTTGAAGGACAAATAGGTGAGGAAGTGGAGACAGCTCTTTTGAGACATTCCCTGTTTCAGAGAGCAGAAAAATGAGGATAGCTGGAGACCAGGTTAGGCAAAGAGGGAATGGCACTTTTTTGTGTGTTGGTTTGCTTCACTTTAATTTTTGAAGATGGAGTGTCAATTGGATTTTCAGATTAAGTAGAATAAGTTCAAGGTGTCACAGAAGGAAAGTATAACTGATTTTATTATTGAGAATAGCTATTCTCCCATATTCTATGGTAGTTGAATCTATGAATTTTACTGAGCAAACAGTCTCCTGGAACAAAAATAGCATTTCTCCATTTAACCTTGCAGCCCATCAGAATAACACAACCAAGTTCTGGCCATGGAAATAAAGGCAAAAAATGCATGCAACTTCCAGGAAGCGCCCTTAAAGGGAAGGGGCCTGCTGCCCTTCTCCTGCCCATTCCTTCTTTCTGCTGGCCAGAATATGATGTTATGGCAAAGCATGGGCCATGAGGTGGAAGCCACATTTTGAGGATGATGAGTAAAATAAAAGGAGCCTGGGTTCCTGGTGATCATAGTATTGTCTTACAGGTCCTGAATGAGCTATCTCTATGTGAGGGGAGGAGTAAGTGCTGACCTTGTTTGAAGCTGCTGCTACTGTTTTCAGTTTCTGTTCACAACAGAACTTAATATAACGTAAGAGAGGATGACAACTAATACAGTGAGATTCTTGAGTGGGAATAGATAGAGAGCAATATGAAGCTATTGCCCCATGGCAGGAGAAACACTTACTCTATTCGGAACTGGGCTCCACCAACTGTTAGCTGTGTGATCTTAGGCACATTATTTAACCTCTCTGCACTTGAGTCTCCTCATCTGTAAAAGAGTTTAAGAGTAATGCACACAGTACAATGCTATATAAGTGTTTGCTGTGACTGTTGGGATATAACAGAAGGGAAAAGGGAGAGGATGGTTACAGACACAAGTAGGCTTTTAATTTGTTATAACAAGGACAAGGATGTTTCTATCTAGTCGTTCCTAAATTAACTATCAAATGGAAGGCAAAATCTTTAAATGAGACTGGGTGGTGTGGGGACTGAAGAATCAGAGATATGGGAAGATTTGCAAAGTTATGGGACAGTTACTACAGAAAAAGACTGGGCAAGCCAACTAGAGAACAGCAGAAAAATTGCCAGGCAGCACTGAGCACCTATGTGAGGCTGGTGAGGCTGGTACCCCGATGCCCATCTGCCTCTGGCCATTTACCCTCCTTCAGAATCCAGCAAGGAGACGTGGCTCCCTGGGACTACCCAGAAGTTAGTTTTCTGCATGTTGACATGAAAAGACACTTGGTTAAGTGGGGGGAAAAAATGTACTGGTTTTTTCTTTGAGTATTTATTGTTGTCTATAAATACACATATAATGGATTTATTGAGTGAACTCAATTCAGTGGGGTACAAACATGTCTGAGCTTTCTTTTCAACCACAACCTTCACACATTCTGTATTGCATGCGCTTTTCACATCACCTCTCCCATGATGTCTCAAGCAGATTCTATGGTCACTTTCAGATAGAAAAACAGTCTCTCATTAGTAATTAAAACTAAACTCCTTTCTATGTATTAAAATGATTCAGTTCTGGGCCAACCGAGCGGCTCAGTTGGTTAAGAGCTTGCTCGAGTGCGAGCTTTGAGCAACAGGGTCTCTGGTTGGACTCCCACATGGGCCAGTGAGCTGCGCCTGTGCTGAGCTACCAGCTACTGCTGAGCTGCCAACAGGTGGCAGGATGGCTCAGCTAGTGAGAGCACGTGCTCCTAACAACAAGGTTGCCTGTTTGAGATGGTGGGCTACGCCCACCTGCAACTAAGACTGAATGTGGCACCTTAATCTGAGCTGCCCGTTGGGTGGCTCAGGGGATAGAGCGCATGCTCTTAACAACAAGGCTGCCGGTTCAACTCCCACATGGGATGGTGGTTACTCCCAACCACAACTAATTGAACACAGCACCTTGAGCTGAGCGGTGTGACTTGACTTGGAGCTAAGCTTGCTGTGCCCTCCACAACTAAGATTGAAGGACAACAACTTGGCTGTTCCCCTTCCCCAATTCCCCAACACCGTTCCCCTCCCCCAATTTCCCAATACTGTTCCCTCCCCCAATTCCCCAATTTAAAAAAAAAAAAAAAAAGATTCAGCTCCGCCTAAATCAAAACACAAAACATTTCCAAATCAAAATTTCCCCTACCATACTTGTACTTCCAGCTCAGGCCGGTTCTGTGGTTTGGGAACTTGTAATAATGAAAAGATGTGTGGACAACTCTTTCATTTTCCATCCACCTTTCACTTCCTGCAACTGGCTCTTTGGATGTGAGTTTCTACGTGAGTTTCTATGTGCCCTCTGTGTGGTTTGAAGTGGCTAAGCTGAAACTTGAAAGACAAGAAGTTAGGGGGAGGAGGCAACATAAACTAGGGCCTGTGTGACGTCAATTCCTACCTAACAGAGATCTTAGGGACTTTGAAATACTCACATCTTCTGTCCTCTTCCTTCTCCCCCTACGTGAATCTGAAGTGTGGACAAAAAAGGGGTGCTGTAATATATCATAAATTCCTAACTGGGAAGGACATGTTGGGTAGTTATGCTCCAGGCTTATAAACTTCTTTAGTGAAAGGTTTTTAAGCCAGCTCTATCCATTGTTCTTCTGCATCTAGGTTAACACACCTTTGAAATGACAGAAGTAATACCCCTTAAAGGAGTAACCACCCTCAAGAGGGCCCATAATCTTAACTATCCTGTAAGCCAACCCCGCCTTGCTTTCTCCCACCTGCCCCTCCTTAATTTCAGATGCATATAAGAAACTGCAGAACTGTCATTCTCTGGAGCATTTGTGATCTTGCTCCTGGGCAATTGTCATCAGTTTTGGTTCAAAAAAACTCATAAAAATTCTCTACAGTTTGGATTTTTCTTACACCAACAGAAGTATACTACTTTCAACCTCAGAGGAAGCTATATGTCTTTTCTTGTCCCAATCCAACACCTACACATGTGCTCCATCTGTTTATCGACTAAACCAAAAACCCTGGTGTCTTTAATTTTAGAATTCACTTTTTTCACTTGTTTACTTATGGATCTGAGAAGTAATACCCCTTGGAAGACATCCAGAGACCTCTCCTCATAGATCCAGCTGGTTCTGTTGAAGCCGTTTTCTTAATATTTCTTCTATCTATCCCCCCTGCTAAACACCCCTCTTCAATCCCACTTTTCATAATTCATCATCTCTAACTTCACATATCACCATTTTGCCAACTGATATCGCTAGTCTGTCCTCACTGAAGCTCCGTAGTTCAGCAGGACAAATCCTGTAATGACTCAGTTCTCCAAATTATAACAAAACTCTTTCAGATCTGGCCCCTGCTTACCCACCTCCCCTCATCCCCTCTCAAAAGTACCTTTCATCTAAACTTTTGAATATTTCCCCTTGTTGCATAGTGTCTTCTCTCATTGGTCTTTGCTTATACTCTCATTTCTAATTTATTCAAGCAACCATTCTTACTGACATATTGCCAGACTGGGGATGCTATGGGGAGCAAAACTACACATGTTCCCTGCCTTCATGAAGTTTATAATCTACTAGAGAAGGCAGGCATCAATCAAATATGAACATAAATAAATGTAAAAATATAACTGAAATAAAAAGAAAGAAGGAGGAGGAGAGAGAGGAGGGGCAGAGAAAAGAGGAATAAAAAAAGAATTAGACAGATCAAGGAAAGCATCCCCAAAGAAATCACAATTGAGCTGACGAACAAGTAGAAGTTAATTAAGTGAAAGGAAAGGGAAAGTCTTTGTAGGTAGGAGGAATGGCATGTGCAAAGACCTTGAGAAAGCTGGAAGCATGTTGTATAAGTTTTGAAAGGTTAGTACATCCCAAGCATTGAGAAATAAAAAGAAACACCTTCCTAATCTTGTCCTCCAGGCAAATGCTAACTCATTTTTCAAGACTGGAAAACTATGTCACATCTCCATCAACCTTTACTCCCCAATCAATAGGAATCAATCACTTCTTTCTTGGTCCCCTTCAGTACCAAGTAGGGATGTCATTAAAAGTTCTTTATGATAGGTCTGTGTTTTCATATGTAGTTTCTTCCCACAGGTCCATGAGGGAGGGTGTCAGGGAGGTGCTGGTATCTTAGTCAGTTCTGTGGGGTTTATGGTCACTGGCAAACACTTGATGCAGAGTGGACTTCTAAAAGTGTTTGTCACGGGAATGGATGGTTGGATAGCTGGATGGGTTAATTAACAAAATTAATAATAAATATAACCATTCCTTTCAGGATTAAAACTAAACTCTTTACTGTAATCCTCCTTATCTGGCCATGCTAGTCTTGCCAGCCTCAGTTCTCAGCACTCTCCAAGTCCTGACTTCCTCTTAGGGCTCCAGTCCTAGGGTCTTCTCTCTCAGTTCTGGGACCTGACCAGCCCTTCTCTGTCAGAGAACCATGCAAGCAGTTCCTTCTGCTGGGGACATTGGTCTTACTGAATCTAGGCATTCCTTGGGCCTCAGGGTAGCTGAGACCTGCACTAAGGCTGTCAGTTCCAGGTGATGCTGGAAGCTCTTAACAGGATGATTAGGATTGCTGAGTTACTAGTATAATAATACAAGGAAATTTCTAAATTGTGTTTTTTCTTAGATGCAGAATTTCTCCCTCTCTCTTTAGAAAAGAATTAGTTTCGTTGAATGAATCCTTTGATGAAGAGTTTAGGGTGGAGAGAGTGAGGTCCTCTGAAGCCTGCCTGAATAACAATAGATGACTGCAGGACTTTTCTAGGGAGGCTGAATTCTGTGAAGGTTGTGTGTGTGTTTAGTGAATGAATATATGATTGCCTGGCCATAAAAGGAACTACGTTTCTATCTGTTAAATAAATGCTCCCTACATCTTCATGGTGTGGAGGCCAGGGGAGGGCGAGTAGGATTTTTAAAACTTTCCCACTGTCTTTCCTTTGGCCTTCACCTCACTGCAGCCAGAATTCCACTCCTCTGACAGCGGACAAGTGGACATCATGAATGGGGAATGGGATGCCAGGGAGAGCTGGAAGCTGGATCTCATTAAATCAATGATAGTCAATTCTTAAAGAGGGGGCATCACGTACTAAGAGTTTCGTTGAATGCAACTTAAAGAGGGGGCATCACGTACTAAGACTTTTTCTGCACGATATATTGCTGTAAGTACCCTTTTTCTCATGAACTCTCACAACAACCTGCATGATTATTATCTCCATTTCACACAGGAAGAAACTGAAGCTCAGAAAGTAATGTGCTTTGTCCAGGGTCACACAACTTGTAAGTGGCAGAGAGTCAGGATTCTAACCCAGGAGCCTGAACCTAAAGCCCAGCCTCTTAGCCTCTGCCCTGCCATTCAGGGTTTTGTATACACTGTGTTGGAATTGCCTGTCAGAAGATATCATTTCTTCAGGGCCTATTCCCTTAAATGCATAGATTCCTAGCCCTCTGGTACTCCTTAAAAATCCACAAGAGGGTGCTGCCATAGGCTACAGTGAGTGGCCGGCAGCCAGCGTGAGCTGCCAATAGCCGCAGTGAGCGACCATCCAGAGGCCAGCGACCGATCTGCCCCATCCGGGAAGAGCGCAATGATGATACCAACATGGGCCAGTGAGGCAACGTCCTCCACAACTAGACTGAAGAACAAAAGGACAGCAACTTGTCGTTCCCCTTCCCCGATTCCCCAATGCTGTTCCCCACCCCCAATTCCCCAATAAAATCTTTAAAAAAAAAATCCACAAGAGGGAGACTTTTCCCATCAGTTCTCAGCTGCTGACTGGAACTATAGATTTAATATGCAGTTACATAGGTTACCATAGGTGATTGTTGCTTGATTTGGCAGAAGTAAGGTTACCTGGGGGAATCGTGCCAAATTGTGCCAAAGTGATGCCCATGCAAAAGGGAGCCACTGAACCATAGCATTTACCATGACCTTGGTAATGGGCATAGTCAGTGGGTAAAGATCCAGGTCATCATTAAGCTAGTCCCATGCGGCTTCCACACAAAACACATCAGCTGCTTCATCTGCAGTGTTCTACTTGCATTTTTAGGGGTTGCTGTATAGTCCATGGTAAAAAATCTGACAGTGTGATTGTTCCAAAGTGAGTTGTGGATTCTGTATCAACCCAAACATGCTCTTCCATTCTGCAGCATTTAAAGGCCAAGGCACTGCCCCTAAATTAGTCATCCTTGTATTTCATTTTAGTAAAGGTTCTTCAGGAAGTTGATGATGCTAATCTTTAAAATAAAACAACTCCTTTATATTATACCCTCTGGTTTCAGTAGTTTCTTGATTTTGTCCTCTCCCCACATGGACTGCTTTCTTGGTGACCAAAGTCGTAGAAGTACTCTCTGTTGTCACCACATGATTTTTCCCTTTGGAAGTGGTTCTGAGACTAGTGGCCAAAGCTTAGACTGACCAAACTCTGAGCTTGGTCCAGCATCAAGTTCCAACCCAGCACTCTCTCTCACTTTCATTTCAGCTATTACAGATAGCAACAAGTTTCCATTTCCTTAAGCATCTGGAAACACAACTAGGGAATACCTAGAGTGATCTGGAAAAGAAAGAAAGCTAAGCATTCTTATAGTAAAAAGTACAGAAAAATCAGTCCTGTACTCTTAGCCTCTGAATTGGCCCAAGATGGTTATCCTCTAAATGACCAGTGGTCTAGATAATGGATGTTCAAGTGTCTGGATAATGGGTGCCAGGTGATCTGGATACATAAATATTATTTTCTTAGTCCTTCAAGGGGTAACCAGAGGGTTATTTGGAGGTTTTGTGTATGTCCAGGAATTGACATAAGACAAGAAAGTTCAAAAGTTTAAGCTCCTAGGCTAAAATAAGAATAGAATTGTGGGCCGGCCGAGTGGCGCATTGGTTAAGCGCTGGTTTTGGGATGCCAGCGGCCCCGGTTCGGATCCCACATGAGGGCCAGTGACACTGCCCTCTACAGCTAACAACAGCTCCACCTGGAGCTGGGCTGTGCGAGCCCCGGTGATGGTGTGCGCTGTAGCCCCTGCTGCAGTGGGCTGCCATAGGCTACAGTGAGTGGCCGGCAGTCAGCGTGAGCGGCTGGCAGCCAAGCGTGAGCTGACAATAGCCGCGATGAGTGACATCCAGAGGCCAGCGACCGATCTGCCTCATCCGGGAAGAGCGCAATGACGATACCAACAGTGAAGCAACATCCTCCACAACTAAACTGAAGAACAAGAAGACGGCAACTTGTCTGTTCCCCTTCCCCGATTCCCCAGCGCTGTTCCCCTCCACCAATTCCCCAATAAAATCTTAAAAAAAAAAAAAAAAAGAATAGAATTGTAAGATTCTGGTCAAGATGGCACAGTAGGTAGACACTGTGCTTACCTTCTCTCATGACCCATCAAAATTACTACTAAACTACAAAACAATCAGCATTGAGAATCGCCTAAAATCTTGCTGAACCAAAGCCCTACAGCTAAAGAGATGTAGAAGAAGCCACCTTGAGACTGATAGGAGTGGCAGAGATGCAGATTGGGCTGGTCCCACACCCATGTGTGACCATTAACCACTGGGAGGGATATCTCTGCTGGGGAGGTCGCCCACCCTGGAGGAGCAAGAGGTGCCAGCCCCACCTTAGCCGAGGGCTCCAGTGCCAGGGAGAGAAGTCCCCATAATTTCTGTTTGCAAAAACCAGCAGAGATTGTAACTGAGTGAGATGGAGGGCAGCTGGAGTCTCATCTGCTCTTCTTAAAGGGACCACACAAGGACTTACTCACCGACAGAATCCCTGACTCTGAGCCCCAGCACTGGAGCAATAGCTGGAAAGGTGGCAGGGACATATGGTGGGGAACTGAGTTGCCTGGCTTAAGACAGGGGCTAGAGGGTCAGCTTTCTTCTGGAGGAACTCATGGAGGTCATTGTTTCTTTGTTGAGCCCTCCCTCTTCCCAGCACGCATATGCAGGCAGTCACCATATCTGGGTCTCCATCAAACTGGCTACTGCAATTCACTTGACATGCCCTGGTGATTTGAGATTCCACTCTACCCAACTTTCAGGCACACTCAAGCCACTTCCAGTGATTTTTTTGTACAAACTGCCTGCCTTGGCTCCAGCTAGAGACTTTCCTAGGGTCTCTCAAAGTTTTGTGGATCCCTGTGGATCAAGTACCTGGCTTGAGCATGTCCTGACCTCTGGCTAAACAGCCCTAAACTCAGCACTAGCAGCAGCCAGCCTTGGTTTGCATCTTGGCTGTTCCCCTCCCCCAGTTCCCCAATAAAATCTTTTTTTTTAAAAATCCCACAAATTAAAGGCTTGAGTCCCACAAGACTGCCATTCCCCCATTTCCAATACCAATCAAAAGTCCCAGGTTACCACCTGTGCTTCTGATCAACCAACTGTAAATTCTGGTGTTCCCTGACCCTCTTCTCAGGTTTGATTCAGCTCACAGAACCCAGAAAACACCTTACATTTAACAGTCTATTATAAAAGGTACAATTCAAGAATAATCAAATGGAATAGAACAAGGCATAGAGGGAGGGGAAACGTCATGGAATGTCCATGCTCTCTCTAGGTGTACCACCCTCCCTGCACCCTGTTCACCAATAGGAAGCTCTCAAAAAGATTTTAGAGAGCTCAACCTTCTGCCCTTTTTCCCTACATGGAGGTTGGGGGGTAAGGCTAAAATTTCTTACCCTCCAATCACTTTTTCTTTCTAGTGACCAGCCCCATACTGAGGCTATCTAGAAGAAGCTCCACCTTATATCAACTTACTGGCATAAATTCAGGAATGATTTTTAACAGGCTTGCAAAAGACATTCCTAGTCTGGCTGAGTGATGTGTTTGTTAAGAGCTGGCTTGGGATGCCAGCTCTGAGCAACAGGGGCCCAGTTCATATCACACATGCAGGCCAGTGATGCTGAGCCCTCTATAGCTAAGATGGAGAACAACAGCTCGACCTGGAGCTCGGCTGCTGTGAGTCACAGGCGAAAGGCGTAGGCTGCAGTGAGGCTGCAGTAGGCTGCCGTAAAGCTACTGTGAGTGGCTGGCAGCCGCAGCAACTTATCTGTTCCCCTTCCCCAATTCCCCAATAAAATCTTTTTAAAAAAAGACATTCCTATTACTCAGGAAATTCAAAGGGTTTTAGGAGCTCTGTGCCAGGAACTGGAGACAAAGACCAAATATATTTCTTATTATACCATAATTACTCTATCTGAGATGATGCACATCACTCTATCTGAGATGAAGAAAAGAGCCACTTGGGAGAAATTCTCAAAGGAAAGAACCAACAGGCCTTGGTAGCTCTGTGGATCCTGGAGAAGCACTCTAGGAGTTAAACAACGTAGGTTTTCATTTCTGCTTTGCCACTTAATTTCCCCATGCTTCAGTTTCTCCGTCTGTAAAATGGAGGTAATAATAGCATTATATTGGCTTCTTAGGGTTGTTAGAAGTGAAGATCAGTAATTATAAAGTGTCTGGATCAGTGCAGGAAACATGTACATAGCTATTACCATCATGGATATAGCAGGTGGGAAACCCAAGTTCTAGTCCATATTCCTGGCCCTCCAGGCTTTACCTCTTAGTCACAGCACCATCGCTGAGCCTCAGTTCCCTCATCCATAAAATTAAAGTATGGGTGTCCCCCGCCATGAGCTTGGGGTCCCTTTCATCATAAGTCTGAATCAAATGTGACTCAAAAATTCTGTCAGGGTGACTCGATACTGGTGCCAGTGGTAGACCGTGGAAAGGAAAGGCGCTCCGTTGGCAAGGGCAAGACACGCAGTGTGAGAATCCCTGCTCAGACCTGCTTGCCTCAGTCTCCCTTTCCGAGTTAAATGTAAGGAAGGCCTGGCAGTTAATTATTCCAAGAATTTGAGCTCAGGTTTGAAGAAAGGAAGCGCCTAGGAGCGTGGTGGCTGCAGCGGCCTCCCGCAATCGAGACCGCAAGTTGCTCTCAGCCCACCGGCCTCTGCGGGCTAGGTACGTCAGGGTCTGGACCGGATCGGGGGTTGGACGGGAGGCGGGATCCGGGGCTGGGTCCAGGTTGCGCCGGTCTCACTCCGCCTCCGCGGCGAACCGCAGCTGGGGACAGAGGAAGAGGAAGGGGTGGAGCTGCTTTGCGGCTGTCAGCTGAGCTGTCAGCCGACTGCAACCGAGCTGATCGGGTGTCCCTAGCGCCGTCTGGAGCCTTGAGGCCAGCCGGGGTCTAGACCCACAGGGCTGGGACCGGCGGACCAGCCCCGTTTAGCAAGCCGGGCAATGCCCCTCTACGGAGTAACTGCAGGCCGGAGCCACCCCGGGTCAGGCCGGGAGCAGGAATCAAACAGGTCCTGGGGGGGCCGCAGCCTGGGGCTTCTGTGGATGGCGCTGGCCCTGACGGACTCCCTGGTTCTCTGGACACCCGCTGGGGCCCACCCTCTTCCTGCCCAAGGACATCCCGCCAGGTTCAGTCGCACAGTGCCCCAACTCCGGCATGCCTTTGGGTTGTGGAACCTCACTTGCCCAGTCTGCAAAACCCTGTTCACCGCCATTGACTTTGGACTGCAGGTGAGCACTAAAGGGGCTGCGGTAAAGCTACCAAAGGGGGGCGCCATGGTGGGGGCTGGGGTCCCAAAGAGCATGCCTGATGGAGAGGCTGGCATCCACAAGCCTTTACTGAATTTGATCTCCTTTAGGCCATGCCCGTGGCTACACGCCACCACTGTCTCCATTATGACCTTGTGAAGTAAGGAAAGACTGAAAATTTTATGATGAGCACTGTGCTAGCCATTTTATATAGGTTAAATTAAGCCTGCGAGTTAGTTTCATTATAGCTGTTATTTCCATTTTACAAATGAATAGTCCCAGAGAAGTGAAGTCCAAGGGCAGACAGCTAGCAAAGGGGAGGCTGAGACTCCCACCTGCCTGATTGAATCCCCTCTGCTTTACACTTGGTATCTCCAGCCCTGAGCACCATGCCTGGTACTTAGCTACTCAAAAGGGACTTGATTAAGAACTACCCAGGGGTGTGAGACTAGATGGGGCTGCCTTGGCCCTGATGGGGTTATGATGAGTGCCAGTTGGTAGATGAGCTTTGTGGAGCACTCCCCATGCAGATGAGGTCCTACCCTATGTGTCCCCAGCTCTGGACAGTCTGTCACTGTGCCCAGCCCAAATTTCAGGGCACATTGCAGACAGTGCCTGAGAAAGCCAGTGTGGCAAGCAAAGGACTGAAATGCCACTAGCCATGGAACTGAAGAGAAAGTACTGGCCTGGAACTACCTGAGTCAGGACAATATCTGTGGGAAGCAGGGAGTTCACCATGGTGGCACTGGGTCCAGTCCAGCCCCTGTTTGGATACAGAGGCCCAAAGGGTGCATGCCCTGGTCCCTGTGCTCTGTCTCTGACCTCTCACCACTGGGTCTTCCCACCACAGAAGGAGAACAATGTGGCCCGGGTGGGCTCTCTGGCCATCAAGCTGTGCAAGCTGCTGAACATAGCACCGCCCACTGTGTGCCAGTCAGCTGTCCAGCTCTTTGAGGATGACATGGTGGAGGTGTGGAGACGCTCAGTGCTGAGCCCATCTGAGGCCTGTGGACTGCTCCTGGGCTCCACCTGTGGGCACTGGGACATTTTCTCATCTTGGAACATTTCTCTGCCAGCCGTGCCGAAGCCGCCCCCCCAGCCGCCCAACCCCCCAGCCCCAGGTGCCCCTGTCAGCCGCATCCTCTTCCTCACTGACCTGCACTGGGATAGAGACTACCTGGAGGGCGCAGACCCTAACTGTGAGGACCCACTGTGTTGCCGCCGGGGTTCTGGCCTGCCACCCCCGTCCCGCCCAGGGGCTGGATACTGGGGCGAGTACAGCAAGTGTGACCTGCCCCTGCGGACCCTGGAGAGCCTGTTGAGTGGGCTGGGCCCCGCTGGACCTTTTGACATGGTGTACTGGACTGGAGACATCCCCGCCCACAATGTTTGGCACCAGTCTCGTCAGGACCAGCTGCAGGCCCTGACCACTCTCACAGCCCTTGTGAAGAAGTACTTGGGTCCAGTGCCTGTGTACCCTGCTGTGGGCAATCATGAGAGCACACCTGTCAATGGCTTCCCTCCCCCCTTCATAGAGGGCAACCACTCTTCCTGTTGGCTCTATGAGGCGATGGCCAAGGCATGGGAGCCCTGGCTGCCTGCTGAAGCCCTTCACACCCTCAGGTACTTGAGGCCCACAGAAATCTAGGAAGGGAAAAGGTGGATGAAAGTGAAGGGAGCAGGGAATTATCTGTGACTGCTATAGCGAGGGAGTCCTCAGCTTTCCTCACTGGCCCTCCCTAATCTGACCTCACCTTCCCTTTCCACACTTACTTCCAGCCACCATCCTTCACAGGGCTGGCAGCATCCCCTCTCCATCCGAGTGTATCTTTGCTCATGTTGGCCTTCTCTAGAATGGCTTCCCCTCCTGTTTAACATCCCACCT
Organism: Aselliscus stoliczkanus; assembly: GCA_033961575.1. Classification (NCBI taxonomy): domain Eukaryota; kingdom Metazoa; phylum Chordata; class Mammalia; order Chiroptera; family Hipposideridae; genus Aselliscus; species Aselliscus stoliczkanus. Next base: position 91,454,712 of record CM066736.1, read on the forward strand.
TTTCCCAACTTACCCAGGCCCACATCACCTACCCTGAATGCCTTTACTTCCCATTCTAGCTCACTTTTCTCTTTGCCCTGAACTCCTAGAACTTTAGCCCTCTGAACCTCTGTCCAGTTACTCAGGCCCTATCATCTCAGTACTGTTTGGTCCTCAGCTAGAATGTGAGCTACTTGAGGGTAGGGGTGATGTTCAGTATGCCTCTGCCCTCCACCCAAATGCCTAGCACAGGACTGGGCATGCAGGACCAGGATTTTGAGTGAGTGCTGACCCCTTATGTTCACTTTGTTTCAGAATTGGGGGGTTCTATGCCCTTTCCCCGCGCCCCGGCCTCCGTCTCATCTCTCTCAATATGAATTTTTGTTCCCGTGAGAACTTCTGGCTCTTGATCAACTCCACAGATCCCGCTGGGCAGCTCCAGTGGCTGGTTGGGGAACTCCAGGCTGCTGAAGATAGAGGAGACAAGGTGAGGGAGAGTGGTGGAAGTGTAGTGATGTAGGTGCCAGGGTTTGGGGAGCAGCAGGCTCTTCCCAGCAGACTCCTGGCTGGAGTTGGTCACCTGTGAGCAGAGAAGCTTGACTTTCTGGTACTCCCAACAACAGGGTTCTCTGGGGGGTTCAGCTCACTGTCCCTTAGAAGTCCTTTTGTTCACTCCCTCTCCCTCTGGCCAGGAATGCCAGCCAGTATAGGAGAGATGAGGACCCAACTATGCTGGCCAGGGCTGCCCGGACCCCTCCTTGCCCTTATAACCATCCTTACATCTTCCCGCAGGTGCATATAATTGGCCACATTCCCCCAGGACACTGCCTGAAGAGCTGGAGCTGGAATTATTACCGAATTGTAGCCAGGTAGGAGGGAAGGTTGAAATTCCCTTGAGCCTTTCACTATCCCTGTTGCCCCATCAAGGTGAAGAGGCTACTTACTTGAATAGGATGGAGAAGAAAGCATCCTATTTCCCCCCTCCCTAGAATCTTCGGACTATGATTTATGTTTTCTGGCCAGGTATGAGAACACTTTGGCTGGTCAATTCTTTGGCCATACCCACGTGGATGAGTTTGAAGTCTTCTATGACGAGGAGAACCTGAGCCGGCCGGTATCTGTAGCCTTCCTGGCGCCCAGTGCCACCACCTACATCAGCCTTAATCCTGGTGAGGCAGATGGCAGCTTTTGGAATAGGGGAAGTTGGTGGAATAGAAGGGAGCGGGGTCGAAGCCCAGGCCAGCAAGGCGCGGGGTGTGAGGCCCTTCCCTGGACTTGCCTTCGCTCCTTCCCTCTTCAGCCAAGCCTTTCCTCCTTGCAGGTTACCGGGTCTACCAAATAGATGGCAACTACTCCGGGAGCTCTCATGTAGTCCTGGACCACGAGACTTACATCCTGAACCTGACGCAGGCGAATGAACAGGGAGCCACTCCACACTGGCATCTCCTCTATAGGGCTCGAGAAACCTACGGGCTGCCCAATGCGCTGCCTGCCGCCTGGCACGACCTGGTATACCGTATGCGTGGCGACACGCGGCTATTCCAGACCTTCTGGTTTCTCTACCATAAGGGCCACCCACCCTCCGAGCCCTGTGGCACGCCCTGCCGCCTCGCTACTCTGTGCGCACAGCTCTCCGCCCGCTCCGACAGCCCTGCTCTGTGTCGCCACTTGGCGCCGGACACAAGCCTCTCTGATGTCCAGGGCCTGTGGCGGCGGCCACCATTCTGCTAGCACCGGGAGCCAGGAAAGAGCATCTTAGGAAAGGAGCAAAAACTCCAGAAGGCCACTGTGGTGAGAAGGACGTGGGCAGAAGAGCCTATCCTGGGTCCCAAGCACAGGAGAGAAACAGCATCTTCTTTCCTGCTGCTGGTTTGGCAAGACATGGAGGGGAGTTGGCAGCTCTGCTGGGTCTGAACCCAGCATCTAGGCTACTCTGGGGCGGCTGTCTTTTCACAGACATGGAGCAGAGGTCTCAGTTGGTGTTGCCCTGGACAGAACAGACAGGAGCTGTTGCCCCAGGCCTGTGCTGGCCAGCCAGGAACACTGTACTGCTGCTGCTGCCTGACTGCCAGGCTGTTAAAATAAAGATATGAGATTTGAACTCCAGACCCCTCTGTGGCTATTCCAATTTCTTCTTTCAAGCAGGCAGAGCAAGGGGGCCTTGGGAACAAGATCCTAACTGAGGGATCAGGATCATGGGGATGATGGTGTGGTGCAGGCACAGGAAGGCACACAGCTCAGCAGGGCAGACAGACTTTATTAGTGATATCAGTACAGCAGAGATGCCATGGAGCAGGGGGGAGGGGACCCATGTCTGGACTGGTCCCCTCCTTCTGCCCCTGCTGGACCCTACTTAGATGGGGCCTGGCCTAGACCAGTTCCTCCTGCTCCACCTGAAACGTGTGGATGGAGAGCCTGGGGCTGCCTTGCTTCCTGTTCCTCTTGCCATCAATCCAGTATTGTCACTTGAAAGGATTAGGTGTCTCCTTTCCCAACCCCTAGGCAGGGAACCCAGCTACTGTGCAGGGGCAGTTTGGTAGGGGGAGGCTGAGGCCTAACAATAGCCTTTGGGGCCTTTCCCTGCCCCATACCCTTGAGTTCCCTGGGGCCCAACGCAAGCAGGTAGAGGGAGGACTGACAACTTCAGGGAGTATGGGCCCCTAGGCGTTTGGGCTTGAGGGAGCCCCACAGCGACTGAACACCCCTGCGGACAGTCCATCCTACGCGCCGGGCAACGGACTCAGCAGGGGGTGCCGGGAGGCAGGAGGTGGAGGCCTGGGAGCGGGCGTCGAGACACTTCTGGTAGCGGAGCTGCAGAAAGGCAGGTGGGGCAGTCACTCTCCAGCCTGCCCCACACGGGGTCAGTGTCACCACTCCACCACCCTACCTTCTTACCATGCACGCAGCCTGCACAGCTTCTGAGAGGCTGGCTGCATTAGGCTCACACCAGAACATGTGGCAGCAGAAGGAGGCTGGGCCGGCAGCCATGATGAATGCAAATGTGTGGACATCTCTGCCCACTGCCAGGAAGGAGAGGAAACGCACCCGACACTCCCCCAGCACCGCCTCTGTCTGTAGGGAAGGAGCCCAGTTAGTACGGAACAGCCTTACAGCCTCTGTGTTCTACTGAGCACATCCATCTTACTGGAAGCTCTTCCCCTCACCACCCAGTCTCCTCTCATGGCAAAGCACCGACATGCCTTCTCCCAACCAGGTCTTTACCTGCTGGTGCAAGATGGTGAGGGTGGCAGGGGCCACGCTGACATGACTTGGAGTCCACTGCTCACGGCTACTGGAGGACAGGACTGACTCCAGGGCCCCGTTGATCACATCTACCCCTAGAAGATATGGACACAAACATGGCACCACTGGGGGTGGGGAGAGGACACCCCAGCTCTACCCTAGCTTTTGCAGCTCTGCTCAGTTAAGCCCAGGGCCTTTGCTCCATGCCCACTTCCCCAGCCTACAGCCCCCAACGGTGCTGCACAGGTGCCCCTTCCTTAGTGGTGTCCTCCTTGGCTTCCGCGACTTAGCAGTTTTCTGATTTCTTCCATCTTGAATCCTAACTTTGGTTTTCTTCATTAACTGTGCCTTTTCCTCAGCCTCCTAAACAGATTGACCTGAAGCTCTGGCCTCCCCATATCTTGCTTTCAGTGCTCATCCACATTCAGACCTTCCACTGCTGCACACAATAATGACTCTCAAATTGCCCCTCAGGCCAGTCCTCTCCCAAGACCCCAGTATTTCTTAAAAAATACTCATTTGAGGAAACGTTTACTCGTATGTCACACTGTTAAATCATTAAGTGCCTTATAACAGTCTCACAACAGATTCTTTCATCATCATTTTATAGATAAGGAAACTTAAGAGAAATTAGGTAATAAACCTTAGGTCACATGGAATGCCTAACACAGGCATTCTGCTTCCAGCACCTGGGTTCTTACTTAGCCAGGCCTTTCCCTTGACTTTTATCTATTTTGCTAGCTTCCAGAACTAGGAGGGCTATCAATTCTTAGCTGCATGCTATAATTTCTATAATGTGCTCAAAGGCCAAGGAAACCAAGGTTCTTGGCTGTTAGATCCATCCACTTTCCCTTGTAACACAATGGTTTCCTCTACTCATGCGTCCTGCTTCTGCTTGCACTCAGCGGTGAACCCAGGTGGTGGCATATTGCATGGTGGAGGCATGGATTCCAGTTCCTGCACCACTTAGGAGCTGGCCGTGTGATCTAGGTGTCTTCACCCTTGCAGCAGAGGTTAGAGTAAACAACGTCAATGCAAAAGCACACGCCTCTATGGTCCTTCCCAGGCCCTTGCATCTTTCAGTGCCTCTGGGCTCCTATTAGAAGCAGACCGCATGGACCCTTTGTGGACAGAGGACAAACATCTTCCTTGAAAGTCCTCCCTCATCTGGCTGGATCAAGGCCAAACTCCCAAGCATTCAAGTCCTCCAAAAACTAGCCTCATCTGAGCTGTCAAGCCTCATCTTTTATTGCTCCCTGAGCTTCAAATAACTTATCTAGCATTTATAATATTAACATCTCATCTTGGCAAATGCCCTTCGAGAAAGGTAGAGAGAATACAAAGTAAGAGGATGCCCTCGAGGGACACCAACTGTCACTGTGGGAAAAGCCTCTGCCTGGAGTGCCCTTTCCCCCTTGAGTGTCTTTGAAACTCCATTCTCATCCTTCAGGGTTCACCCAGGCCCCACCTGGGAAGCCTTCCATGTTGCAGGGCAGGGAGAGGGTGTTGCTTGGACAACTCTTAGCACAGTATCTTGTCACTGCCAGAAAACCTTTTCCACACTGGGCTGGCCATCTCAAAGGTAAAAACCAAGTTTAATTCATCTCTGTGTCACCAATCCCAGCACAGAGCTTATCTACTGAAGGATGCATAAGCAAGTCACCCTTGAGGCAACATGTGCCAATGCGCCCAAACCGGTATAACCAAGTAACCTGGGAGTCCACACAAGGGTGATGATGCAGGCAGGAATGGGTGGGCCTGGTGAGATTACAGAGGCTGTGATAGTTATGACATTGAGGCCAGGTAATAGGAAGTCTCCCAAGATCATGCATGGATGAGACATCAAAGTGAAACTTCTGAAGCAGTGGGTGGGGCTGTGGGGGTGGAGCCTGGACTCAAGAGTGTGGGGAAGATCAGCATGGAGGTGGGGAAAACAGTAGAACAAAGCCTGAGTTGGTAGCAACTCAGGATTGAAACCTACACCCTGACCCCTAGCCCTGCACTCCCAATCCCCTTTATCCTGCTGTGCATTTTTTTTTCATATCAATTGTTGCCTTCCAACATACTATATAATTTACATATTTTACTGTCTGTCTGTCTTGGCTAGAATGTCAGCTACAAGGTGTGATCAAACAATACAATGAATATTTAAATTAAAGAATTACTGGGCCGGCCGAGTGGCACAGTGGTTAAGCGCTGGCTTGGGAAGCCAGCGGCCCCAATTCGGGTCCCACATATGAGGGCCAGCAATACTGCCCTCAAAAAAAAAAAAGAAATCATTAGAGTAAAAGACATATTGCCATTAATCCCCTTGAAAATACTCCCCTTCGCTTCAAACACACTTATCCCATCATTCTTGCCACTTTCTGAAGCAGATCTGGAAGTCCTTTTTCATGAGTGTCTTTAGTTGCACTGTTGTGGCTGCCTCGATGTCCTGAATCATTCTGACTTTGGGGAAGAGCCAGAAGTCACACAGTGCCAGGTCCGGTGAATAAGGTGGATGAGGACACGCTGTAATGTTTTTATCTGACAGAAATTGCCATACCAGAAGCGATGTGTGACACAGAGTGCTGTCATGATGGAGGATGATATACGGCACACAGGAGAATCTGTATGTAGGGTGGTGGATGGATACCTTCTCCCAACCATAGCTCACACTGACTGCACTGAACAAGTTGAAACTTGTCACACACTGTTACTAAGGTTTGATGTGCCACTTCCCATATTGAAAATCCCTGCCTTTCATTGGATGGCACTCAGCAGCAGCATTCCCTGTATTTTATGATCACAATGGAAAGGCTCTGTGTCACAAGTCGCTTCTGGTATGGCAATTTCTGTCAAGTAAAAACATTAAGAGCTAGCCAAGAGTCTCAGTTGGTTATGAGTGTGAGCTCTGAGCAAGAAGGGTCAGCGGTACGCTTCCCACATGGGCCAGTGAGCTGCACCCAAGCTGAGCTGCCACTGAGCTGCCAACAGGTGGCAGAATGGCTCAGCTGGTGAGAGCACGTGCTCCTGACAACAAAGCTGCTGGTTTGACTCCCACATGGGATGGTGGCCTATGTCCACCTGCAACCAAGATTGAACATGGCACCTTGAGTTGAGCTGCCCTGAGCTGCCAACGGGCGGATGAATGGCGACGACTTGGAGCTGAGCTAGCTGCGTCCTCCACAACTAAGATTGAAGGACAATAGCTTGGCTGTTCCCCTTCCCCAATTCCCCAACACTGTTCCCCTACCCCAATTCCCCAATAAAATATTTAAAAACAACAACAAAAAAAAATAAAAAAATCATTACGGTGTGTCCTCATCCACCTTATTCACCAGATCTGGCACCGTGGGACTTCTGGCTCTCCCCCAAAGTAAAAATGACCATGAAAGGTAAACATTTTGAATTGATTTAGGACAGCTAAGCAGCCACGAAACAACAGTGCAACTAAAGGCACTCACAAAAGAGGACTTCCAAAACCACTTCAGAAAGTGTCAAGAACGATGGGATAAGTGTGTTTGAAGTGAGGGGGAGTATTTTGAGGGGAATTAATGGCAATGTGTCTTTTGCGTAATCATTATTTTTTATTTAAACAGTCACCGTATGTTGTGACCATGCCTCGTACTTGAAGACAGGAATCTTGGTCAGGTTCAGTTCATTAATGTATGCCAGTAACCTAAAATAACGTCTGCCACAAACCAGGCAGTCAGTAGTCATTTGTTGAGTCAATGAATGATTAGCAAATGAATATTGCAGCAGGGGTCAATGTTAAACTCCTGGAGGTTACAAAAGGAGCATAAGATAAAGCAGGAAGTGAGCTTAGAGCCTACTGGTGTGAAAGTTGTGGCTTTAACAGAGCAGACCCACTGAGCTGATGGGCAGCAGAGGGGCAGCAGAGAGTTGCAGACAAGTATAGTGAGAACCTGTGTGTAAGGTGGTGGATGGATACAGGAGTAGGGGTAATAACTGGAAGAGGCAACTAGGGTTTAGAAGTTGAGGGTGGGAGGGAGGAGGAAACAAGAGCAAAGGTGTAGGGGTCAGCCAAGCCTCTTTCCTGCTTCCTCAGCATATTTTTCTCACCTCCAGCTCCACGTCTGTGGCAGTGCCATTGACTCCAACTAGAATACCCACCCACTCCTCTGTAAATCCAGGTCTTCCTTCAAAGTCCAGCTCAACCGCCACGCTTTCTAAGGGTTCCTTCATTGAATGGAAGGTGCTGGTCATTCAAGTCAGCATGGTTTGAGGAGAAGAGCAGAGAACGGAAGATGACCAGGTTTTGAGTCCTAGGTCTAAGATCTCCTGGCTATGTCATCTCATTCATTCTTTCATTTGTTGGTTTGTTTCTCCATTCACCACACATTGTTGAGTTATTCCTCAGTGTGCATTGACATGATACACAGCCACTTCTTAAAGCAGTCTTTTTTTTCTCCAGCCTCTCTCCTGCTCTCACCATCCTTGGCAGCTTCAATTACATGTTAGAGGGCCTCAAAGCTACGCCTAGCCTCATTTCCATTTTCACTCAGGATGACCATATTCTGGGGTCAGTCTTCTCCACATTCAGGGCCTTGATAACCTCTATAGCCAAATGATGCCAACATCGTATCTCCAGTCCAGACTTCTCCTCTGTGAATTTAGCCACCTACTTGAGTTTGCCACTCAGCTTCCCCAAGGCACCTCACACTCTGCATGTTTAAAACTGAACTCACAATCTCCACGCCAAAACTGGCCTCTTCCAGTGTCTGCTACCTTTAAAGAATGGCACCGCTCTCCACTCAGTTCCAAAAGCCAGCATGACAGGAGTCATCCCCAGTGCCTCTGTCCCTCACCCCACATTCAACTGCCAAGACTTATTGATCTCAATTGTCTAGATATTGGGTTGTCGGAGAAGTCATGAAGCATTTTTGCAACGGAAAACATAGAAAAAATATGTCTTGTCTTTTCCAACAACCCAACAGCTCTTGAATCTACACACTCCTCTTCAGCTCCACCCGAGTCTAGACTGTTCTTCATATTGGCCACGGCTACTGCAAGATCCTAACTGAGTTCCCTACATCCACCTCCACCCACTGCACACCTTTCTACATGGTACAGCCAATGTGAGCTTCACAAAATTCAAATCTGATTATTCCAAGTGCTCTCCTGCAAACTTCCATAGCTCCTGGCTGCTCTTAGGATGAAGAACAAATTGTTAACATGGTCTGTGAAGTCAATCCCACACAGTCTGACCACTGCTCAGCTCCCAGCCTCATCTGGCACCACTGGCCTTCTCTCAGTGCCTTTGAAGTATGACGTGCCTTCCACTCCGGGTCCTCACACACACACCGTTCACTCCACCTGGAATGATCTTCCCCTACCTTACTCCTCCCTCCATCCTGCTTTACCACATTAGCACCTCTTCATTTTTTGATCTCAGTTCAAATGTCACTTTCTCAAGGAAGTCTTTCTGACTCCTTGGACTAAATGAGGTTCCTCTGTTACATAGGTTCATAGCACCTCACTTCTTTCTTTCAATGTTTGACTCAATCTGTAATTTTACATTTACTTGTGTGATTATTTGATTAATTCCATTTTTTTCTACTATGACCTCCATGAAAGCAGGACAATGGCTGCTGTTCTCCCAGGACCTGGCACATGGGAGGCTTCCTAAGTATTTGCTAAGTGAATGAACAAATAAATAACAGGTACTGTGAATGCACTGAAATATGAGTGAATCAGATAGTCTCTACCATCAGTTTCCTTATCTATAAAATGGGGATTATCATAATCACAGCCTCATGTGATCATCAAGAATTAAATGACATAATATATAAGGCAGTACTTTACAAGCAATAAAGCACATGACAGTTATGCTCACTGCCTCCTCTGTAGATGCTCACAGCCCATAGTTGGTGATGTAATACCAAACCCAGCTCCTGGCTGCTGCCTGTTATCTCCAGTCATCTAAGATCTGCCTTCCAAGCCAATCAAAGCTTTTCCATGGGATTCAAGAGTGGGTCTCCCAAAGTGCCTGGTTCACTGGTTCACACCCAGTGAAGGCATGCTAACTGCTTAATAGGCAGGACCCTGGAGTGCAGTTGGGACAGAGGTACAGGAGGTGGGATGCATTCTGAAGGGCAAGGTGACATCAAGCATGAACACGATCTGGTAAAAGAGGCACTGGGAGGCAGAGGGTGGGGGCAGAGCTTGGGGATCAAGGTGGTGGTGCCTGGCTGAAGGAGGACATACATACCAACAGGTTTAGCAACAGGCACATTCCCCAGGTAGTAGACTTGGAACTTCTGTACCAGCTCATTCTTAGGCGCTGGGAATTCCACTGTGGGAAAGCAGAGGAGGATCAGTCTGTGCTGGCAGACCCGCTAACTCCCAGTTCCCACCACCTAAGCAGGACATTCCAGCCAAGGTCCTACCTGCATCCCCTCCCCCTGCCTCCCTTTAACCGAAATCCCTCCACTTATTTGGTCCAAAGAATTTAGTCTCTCTGTGCCCATTTTTCTTTCATGTCTGTCCAGTAGCTCATGTCTCTTTTTGGGTCACCCTATCTTTGCCAAAAAAGCTGAACTGGACCTGGTAAGGTTGTGACACTGACCTTGAAAAGGGACATCCACAAGTTTAGAGTGGTCCAGGGAGAGTCCGTTTACCAAACAGCGGGCATTCCGCCGTTCGGCCATGATCTGAGGAAGGGAGGAGCAGGGGGAAGGATCCAGGGAGGGTCTGTTAGGGCTTCCTCAGCCTGGATCCTCCCCACCCCCCACTCAGTGGCCCCACCCACATCCTTGTAGAAAAGCTGGTGGCTAGTCCAGGGAGTGGAGGGGGCCGTGCCTTAGAGCAGATCTCATGCAGGCTGGTGGCGATGTTCTTGGCAGGTGCCTCACAGCGAAACACGTGGCACTTGAGCATCTGGGTCAGCTTATCTCGAGCTACGTAGGCAAAGTCCCTGTTGGGGGAGGGGTACCTCAGTGTCTCCCAGGGCCATCCCATGCTGAGCCTCGTCCCCACCCCACCTACACCCTCCCTGTCCATCGCAGCTCCTCTAGGCTTCTGCCCTCAGCTGGCGTCCTGGTCCTGTGGGTGCTGCCTTCAGTCTAGGGAGCAGACAGTTACGCATGCGGAGGTGAGGGAGAATGGGTGAGCACAGCAGACAGGAAGGGACAGGGCAAAATAGGGGAACTTGGGTGTTTCGAGGCATTGGGTCCAGGTGTGGGAGGAAGAAGGAGGTAAATAGGCATAGTACCTCTCTCTGGGTCCGGCAGCACAAGAGAGGCAAAGAACAGAGTTAGGGAGGAGGGCCCCACTCTGGCTGTTGGATGAGCCCCCACCCTAAGATCCCAGGCGCTGCACCCACCTTCCACTGTCTCGCCCGACGCCCCACACTCGAATGCTGACGATGGGCTGGGCATGCAGCAGGGCCTGACTCTGAGGCTCCACCAGCTTTAGCGTCTCGTCCTCCAGCTGTAGCAGCAGATCCTTTCCCTGCAGGCCCAGGAAGTAGGCACTCAGTGGTGTCCCAGCTGGGAAGGCAGCTGAGCTCCACCACCTCTAGCTCAGGGGAAGTCAGCTACAGCTCTGGGATCCTTGCTTGGGTGTCAGATCACCCACCTTGCAGGCTGCATTCAAGTAGAGGTCACACCTATCATCTCTTATCTCCCCATAGAGGTTAGACAACCATAGCCCAAAGTCCCAACCTGGGGTCACACATCTACCTCACAGGGCTATCACTTGGGGTGAGACAACACCTTCCTCCCCCAGCCCCCACCTGAGCAGCTCTGCTCTCCCACCTCTCATAGTTCCCTTCACTTCTCCACCATAACACTCCCCGTGAGCCCAGGCCCTCACCTCCCCCCAGCCCCCAGACATGGGGTCATGCAGATTGTTTTTGTGGTAGCAGAGCTGACGGATGCAATTGTTGACAGCCACACTGCTGCGTCCAGGGGCCAGCTCTTCCTCAGTCATCTCCACCCAGCCTAGGGAGCGCACAGCAAAACACTGCCAGACACAGAAGGGGGCGGGGGAGGTAGAGAATCTGAGCTACAACTGGAGGAGCCCTCAGCACGGGACACAGGGGGCTTTGTTGAGACCAGAAGAGTCCCTGACTCAGGTTGTGGTGGGTAGGAGGGTGTTCTGAGCTAAGACCGAAAAGCTCCCCAAACAGGATATAGTTGGTGAGAGGGGTCATGGTGTCAGAAGAGACCCTTGCTGGTACAAGGAAGCATCTGAGCCAGGCCTGGGAGCCAGGCCCCCTGTCAGGTCCCTGGGCTGGTTGAGTTAAAAACTGAAGTGCCTGGGAGGTCTAACTCAGGACCTGGGGAGCTGTACTGAGACCAGAGATTCTCCCCAGAACATGAAACGAGGGCTCTCCTGCATGCAGAGGGGCCCCAGCCCAGGGAATGGGCATTGGTGTTGAACAAACCTTGATCCCTGGGTTGGCATTCCTTTGGGGCAGCTTCTCCTCCTCTTGGGGCAATGGTTCTGGGCTAGAGGCAGATGGTAACACTTGGTACAGTCCCCCAAACATGGAGTTGTCCCGAGGCCCCTTCCAAATAGATCCATCCCGTCGGCACACTGCATTGTGCCTCCCCACTCACCTGAGGCTCTGAGCTGGGAAGGGCAATGTCCCCTCCTCAGGGTCCTTCAGACCCAAATCCATCGGGGCCTCCTCACTGGGTTCGTCCTTGAGAAGGGGAGAGAGAAATCAGGACCAAACTCATACCCCTTCTGTAGCTCCCCCACTGTGAAGCAGAACCACTCCCCCCATTCCACCCCCAACTCACCTTCCAAAATTCTCCATCCTCAAAGCCTTCTCCGTGGGCAAATCCTGTCCAGGTGAGCTGGGAAGAGGGATGGGATTGATGAATGGGCGACTAAACTTGCTCCAGCAGCACCACCCCTGCTGCCCAGTTAAAACACAACAGGCCTATGAGCCTTACCTGGGATTCCTCTCGGGGGCTGCTCCCCTGTGATGGGGAGGCCCGGCCTGGGGGCTCCCATTGGGTGGTCCCTGTTGGGATGTGCCAGTAGTAGGTCCCTGAGGTGTCCTGAACTCTCATCCATCCAGCTGGCAGGTCGGAATCCGTCTCGAAGGCGTTGGGGTTCCAGAAAGAATCTGCCAGGCAGGAGGCTTCATGAGGGTCTGGCCCACCCAAAAGTTAGACAGCAGATGCTTATGCCCAGTCCCCACTCTGAGACCCCAGGGTGGAGAAGAAAGGGTGGGGGAAGGGCTCCCGCACAACCTGGTTCCTGCTTTCTCCCAGAGCCCACAATGTGAGGTCACAACCTGGGGAGCCACCAGCAGGGAACATGGCTCAGGTCTCATCCTGGGCCCTGCTCCTAGCTAATGTGGCCACATAGAGGGAAGAAGGGAGACAGAGAGAAGGGAGGTTGGGTGACCCCAATTGACCTCCTATCATACATATCTGTATCTCAGGAGCACATACTTACCAGCTCCCACACACACATGTACACACAGACACACAGCACACAGAAGCCCTACTACACTTCTGTGCAGCCACCAAAAACACAAGGGCATGTACACACCAACTCCAGCCACACACTAATGCAGACACCTTACACAGAGGTGTGCACACACACAGCTATATATACCAGCCCCTGCCACACACATGTGCAGAGACCACACCCCCAACGACCCCCAACACATGAGTGGGTACCACACAGTGAATGCACACTCAGACACACAACATACATCAACCTCTGCCACGTGTGTGCAGACACCACAGACACTCACACCCTGACCCTTGCCACACAGATGCAGGCAAACATTTTGTGCACATGCATGCGAACCTCGAACCTGTGACATACACCCCTCCTCCCTGGCCGACCACACCACTCCAGCCCCGCAGCCCAGCTCCTGCCTCCTCCGCCTCTGCTCTCCCGGCCAGCCCCCCTCCACGTCATGCCCAGCCCCGTGCTACCCCTCACCTGGGCTGCTGTCGTGCAGGATGATGGCCAGGAAAAAGTCCTGGGAGAACATGGCGCTCGTTCCCAGCCCCTCCTGCCTCCACCCTCCCTCCTCACAGCCCCTCCAGTCCAGCCAGCTGGGCTCACAGCCTGGTGCTGGGCTGCAGAGGAGAGCTCATCCCGCCCCCTTCTCACCAGGGCAGAGCGCATGCCAGGCAAGATCCTCCCCCGCCTGGAGCTCACTAGGAAGGGGCCAGGCCGCCATGGGAGGGGCCCTCCTTGGGCTAGGCAAGGGGGACGGCTCAGGAGACCCCAGCCCTTGCTACTCACATCTCTTCTCTCTAATCCTGGCTCCCCTCTCCCAAACCCAAATCTGTATCCCACCCCACAGCGGTCACCTCAGTGCCAGTCAAGCCCAGTCTTAGGGACACCAGGAGGCTGAGCCCCTCAGGAATACCCCAGCCACCTGGGGACCTACAAAACCTGGAGCTCTCAGCACAAACAGGGTGTGGCTTCAAGGCTCCCAGGGACCTGCCCGGCAGTTTGAGACTGAGAGTGGGCCTTGCGAGCATGGGACCCAGCAAGCTTGAGGCTGGGCTTGGGGCTCCCAGCACCAACCCCCCTCACCTGCCAGGGCCCAGCTAGGCTGCAGCGTCTCCTCGGCAACCGCAGCACCAGGACTGGCTGGGAGCGCCCAGACTGCTGACGTGCTTCCCGTTACCAGGGAAACCAGGAATCCTGACTGGTCCAAGAGGCAGCACTGAGGGACAGGCAGTCCCCGGACCCAGGTTGCTGAGCAACCAGGCACAGAGGGGCTGGGAGTGGGCGTGGTTCCAGCAAGGTGGCTGAACACCTGAGGGGAGAGTTCTTTAGGCAGGTGCCTCACCACCCTCACCTTCCAAAGGAGGTGGGCCCACTGAAGAGGGGCTCTTCCTGCCCATCCAGCCTTCTAGGTAGCCATTCCCACCTCTTCTCCCTTCGCCTCAGGCCCTAGGGCATCAGAATGCCTTCTCTTCCCCAGGAATTTTCTATTGCCTCCCAGGCTCTACTGCCACACCTTCCAAGAACACCAGCACCCAGGATAGCCATGCCCTCCACAGCCACACCCTTCTTCATGAAGGTCACATACCTCTCAAATCTAGGGACCAATTCACCATCGTCTCACTGAGTCACACACACCCATCCATCTGCCATCCCTGTCAGCCTGTACCTTCCTGCTTCAAAGAGCTCCTTCCTTCCGATCTGTCCTGGAGGGGCCGCTCTCCTGCCCTGACCATCTGGGAGGCCCGTCTGGAGCTTGGCACATCTCCTCCAAACATAGCCCCACCCAGGCCTTGGCTTCCACATGCATGCATTTCTTCAGGAACGTACACCTTCATTCCTGCATCGATTCATTCAGGCACTCACACACGGATTCAAAGGTTCAGATATCATTCCTTCATTCATTCATCCATGCGTGCTTGCATGGCTAAGCCAGGTGTAGTCACTTGCCCAGGAGTCATGCCCTCTCCTTTTCTCTACCCCCATATCACTACCATAGTCCAAACTACTAGTATTTCTTACCTGGACCATTGCAACTGCCTCACAGTGGTCTCCCTCTAGTCTAGTCTCCTGCAGTCTGGGTTGCACACTATAGTCTAAATGATTGTTCTGAAATGCTTAGCTAATGAAGTTATTCTCCGGTTTAATACTCTTAATTATCTTCTCCTTGCCCTCAGGATAGAATTCAAATTCCCCCACAGGGTTTGTGTGCTATCAGGCGCCCCTATCCATCTGCCTCTCAGCCTTATCTCTGACCATCCCCAGCCGCCACCCGCTCTCCCTGCTTAGGACAAGCCCCTCATCCTCCCCGAGCCCAGCCTCCCTCCCCTTGATCTGCACATGGGGTCACCAACTCCTCCTTTAGGCTTCAGTGTAAAAGTCACTTCTCAAAATTGATCCACCCCCATGCTCCCACCATACACAAAGGCAGGGTTGGGTGCCCCTCCTGGATCTCCCTCATTCCAGAATGTATCATGCTGATTCTAACTGCCTGTTTACTTCTGTCTTCCCACTCAACTGCGGGTGCCATGAGAGCAGAAACATCTGTCCCCTGTAGTATGTATTTAGAACAAGGCCTGGCACAGAGTATGAACCCAACACAGGTAGTAAAGTTCATTCATTCCTTATTCATTCATTCATTCATGCATGCATGCATTTATGAATTCAATCAACAACTTTGTAGAAATCCTAAGGTGGGATGGAGAAAATAATTTTTGCACAATTCTATACTCCATTATTACAGGAGTCCAGACCTCCTCTGGGGCCTTCATGCTCATAGCAACACAATCACAAAGAGTAAGCCTTTCCCTAGGCTGGCGCCACACCACTACCCTCAATTCCACAGCCTCCACCCGAGTCCAAACCTTGACCATCCTCTTACATGCCGACAGCCTTGCTGAAGGGGCTGCCAGCGCCTGGCATACGCTTCTGTCCTCCTACTCCCAGAAGGTTCATAGACAGCCACCACAGTAGCCATCCCAGGAACCCCTAAACAACCAGGCCCTCCATTATTTGGCCTCTGACTCACACCCCCTAGGACAGAGATTGCAAATTAGCAACCTGCAGACTGGTGTAAGCCTCAATCGAATTTGTGTGGCCTGCATGGTGCTTTTTTAAAAACAGAATTGATTGCTAACATTTACAAATTGGGATATTTCACACCAATATATTAGTTTTCAGTTTCCTTTGAAAAGTTACAAAAACTGGTTCCATTGAGATTACATTTCCCTCCCCCTCCCCCAACTAACCCTATAAATAACCAGCTAGAATGGAGTAGCAGCTATTCCCTTTTTTAAAGGGGGGGTCCAGGCAATGACCATTGAAGGCCACTAACATCACAAAAAGGAGAGGCAATTAGACTTCACCTTTGATAGAAGTGCTCAACACCACCTATTAAGTGTTATTGTAAAAGCAAAACACAAAAAACTCTCAAATCTGAATTTGATCAAGGCCCCGGAACTCACTACCAATTTACAGGAAACCTGGGGGAAGAGGCACGTGTTAGCACCACCACAGGGAGAGAGTCTGCAATCCTGACTCTCCAGGGAAAACCCAGGACAAACACCACGTGGCTTCAATTAAAAAACAGAAAACTGCAAGCAAAACTAAAGAGAGATGGGAGGATAATGTATATAACATATCAACCATCAAAAGGTCTGGACCTATTTGGATATTGATTCAAACAAAACTTTTTTAAAAGGTGGGAGAGGACATTTATTGGCCAACTGGGAAAATGTAAACATTGACTGTATATTAAGGAATTATGGTTAAATTGCTGTAGACATGATAATGGTATTGTGAATTTTTAAAGAGTTTTTCTCTCTTAGAAATGCATGGATAAACATTTATGGATTAAAATATTTGTTTCAAAATAACCTAGGTGGGGGGGGCAGGGGTATGTGGGAGTACTGATGTAGCAAGATTAGCCAGGTGTTGATAGTTGTTGCAACTGGGTCATGGGTAAATCAGGCTCATTATTCTATTCTTTCTACTTTTGTATATGTTTGAAAATGTCCATAATACAAAATTTGAAAGGGGGTGGTGTGCTGCCCTTGGCTCATCTGAACCACATGCTCCTTGCTGAGTTTCCACAATTTGGGGTCTGGGTATGGCGCCTGCTGCATGGTGCAGGGGAGTCTTTCTTAATCTTTACTTATACTTCTATCCACCAAACACCCCGATTGTGGTTACAGCCCATTATCTCTGCCCTGTGCTCTCAGTTCTGTCTGCATCTATGGCTATGTGACATTAGCAAATGTGGAGACTCAACTTATTTAAATGGGACACATTTAATGATCAATCCTTAGAGTCCGAATATCTACTCTTTTCTTTCCCCCAAAGAAGCATATGTTTATTATTCCTTTGCTTCCTAACTTTTAGTCAATAGTCTATTCCTGATACAAAGGATACAAAACAGGGTCCTTACAATGCCCACAGCGTGCTCTGCATACAACACCTACCAGTCTTTCCAAATAGACCTCTGTGGGGAGGCACTGCTGCTCCCTCCAAGCCTGACCTGTTAAAACCAGGACCTTTAAAATCCGGCCCAAGAACACCCGGTTCATCGTGTTGTGAGCATCAGTGGCAGGCTAACACGGTTCCAGAGCTCAGGTCTGGATTCAGACCTGATTTATCTCAGTTCTACTGTGGTCTCAGGCTGTCTGTGATTTTGGGAAGGCTACTAAACCTCTCCAGTCCTCTTTTTTGTCATCTGTAACATGGACATAATAATGGTATCTACCTCTCAGCATTGTCAGGATTAAATACCATAGTGCTGAGCATAGGGCCAGTACCTGGTACGTGCCCCATAAATGGTCCTAGTCCACTGTCCATCAGGGCATGCGTGACAGATGGACTGATCAACTTGTTCAAGCACTGTCTGGAGACAGAAAAGGTTTCCTTCAGGAAAACCTAGGCACGACCTGCTGAGGCCCAAGGACATGGGCTTTGTGGCTCACACCCAGGCTAGCTCTAGCCTCTCTAAGGAGAGGTCTGCCCTCTGCCCTCTTGCCCTCCCACATTCTCTGCATCAAGCTCCACAAGGTACCTGTGTCCTCCGGAGAGCCATAGGAGGGGCTGCCCTGGGATAAGGTAGCCCAGCTCGAGTCCTCATCACTGGCTGCACTGTTCCGCATGCCAAACAGGAGGCTGGCACTCTTGCTGTGCTCCCGGGGGACGTCTGCAAGGGCCTGCGATCCGGGGGGCACCTCCACACTCTCCAGGGGCTCAGGCAGCCCTGGAGGAGAAGACAAGTCCTCCTCCTCCTCATCATCATCTTCCTCATCATCTTCCTCGGCCTCTCCTGCTGCCTTCTCCTCTCCGTCATCTGCCCCCTGATCTTGGGAGCTGATGATCAGGCCAGGTCCTCGGATCCCTCGGTTGGCCGCATTATGGGCAGAGAGCTCCAGCTCAGAATATAGGTGCATCAGGCCTTTGGGGCCTAGGGGTGCCGTCTCAGGCTCCTGGCTGGCCTCCTCTGCCAAGGTCAAGGTCACATTGCGGTTCTGATCACGGTGGGCTGTGGCGGCCCGTCGGAGCTGGTTCTGGCCCTCCTTTAGCCACTTGGCATTGGCAGGGCCCGGCTCAGGCCCACCACCCTCCCCCATGGCGCTGCGCAGGTCCTTGGGTCCCACAGCAGTGGCCTGCAGCTTGGCGTTGAGCAGCTGGTTGTGAGCAGCATGCAGGGGCAGGGGTAGGCTCAGGGAGGGACCTCCGTGGCTGTTGGCATTAATGGCTGACTGGCTCAGTGATGATGGAACAGACATGGCCTTGGCAGATTCTGTAAGGGCGAGGGGAGAGGAGACTATGTTGAGCCTCCAGCTCAGGATAGCAGCATCCCTGCCTTTGACCCAGAGCTGCACCCCGCACCGCCTCATCTCCCTTACACTTAGCAGGCCAGCACACACTGCTCTGTGTCCTATAAGTTTTTTCCCCATAAGCGTGATTTAGTTTAACTCCTCTCCCCGCATCACTACCACACCTATCGTAGGCCAGGTCCGGGCCTGAACTCCATCCCATCTCCAAATCCCCAGCCCTGAGCTTCCTGGGATAGCACAGCCAGCCCCTGCTTTGCCCTTACTCCCAACAGCAGAGCCTCCACACAATGGCTCTCTGTGCATCTCCACCCCCGGCTCATCTGGCTGGGGCTTATTGTGCTAGGGACACAGCTGGCATGAGGCTGGCTCATGTGTTCTGGACATTGGACACTGACTGCCCCCTTTCTCCCGCCACACTGCTATCCACAGCCCACCACTGAGTTCCCCAGGCTGTGTTCCTATCATCATAAATCACTGGGCTCAATAAGCCCCCAAGCCCTGTGAGGGCAGGAGAGAAAGAGTTGCAGACCCAGCCCTGGAATGGTCCTGGGAGGGCAGGTCACAAAGGAAGGGCCTTCGGCTCCAATCCATGGCTCCTTTGGCCAGCTGAAGCTACATTTTGTGACTGTTTCTATAAAATATCTCACCTCGGGCACCAGTCCCTCTGCCAGCCCCTATAACACCCCAGGCCTGGGTCACTGCATGAGCCTTTGACCTGGACCTTCCAGCCCTTAAGGTCTTTGCCCCAATGTCACCTTTTCAGTAAGACCTTTCCGAATACCCTTTTAAAACTGCAGGACAGTTAAGTGCTGGCTTTGGAAGCCAGTGGCCCTGGTTCGGGTCCCACATATGAGGGCCAGTGACACTGCCCTCAAAAAAAAACAAAAAAACTGCAGGACACAATGTCCCCTCTCAGAAACCCCGAAATCTTCCCTAGCACCATCTGACAAGCAATAATAATAATAATAATAATAATAATAATAATAATCGTCTCCTCATGACTCTAATTTCAGTGCCATGGTGGTGAAAATTTTGTGTTTTTTTCCATGTAGTATGCCTAGAGCTTAACACAGTCCTGGAACAGAAGAGGAGCTCAATAAATATTTGTCGAATTAACATATGAATGTGCCCTCCTATCTCCTCCAGGCCCCATTTTCACATCCTCTCTGCCAGTTTCAGAAAACACTTTGGCCATGCTCTTGTATCTCAACCATTGCTCATGGTGCCCCCACCAAACTCCACCTGCCCTTCAGGCGAGGGGATCTCCTGTTCCAGCGACAGCCAACCCATTCTGTCTCCTCTGGCCCCCTCTTCCCTCCTCACAAGCCCTTTGACGATCACCTTCTCCCCCCGCCTATCCTTCCAGCCCCATCACCCCAGTGATCCTGCATTCAAGGCCCCATTCCACCCTTCCCATTCTCCTTGACCTTCAACTACTGGACTACTCTCCTTCCCTGACCCCCACTATAAAGTGCTTGCTCCCTGACCCTCACTGCCCCCACATCACAGTTGATGCTCCCTGACCAACCACTCCCTCTCTCCTCTTGACCCTCTTAGACTGCCCCTACCATATTACCCACTCTTTCCCTGATACCGTCACTCAGAGTTCTCTCTTCCTATTTGACCCTTCCCACAACACACAACTATGCCTCACTGACTGCCCCCCAAACGCACACCTTCCTGACTCCCACTGTACAGTTTTCTCCAATTTCTCACCTGAGAGCTCTCTGTTTCCCTGTTCCCCACTAACAAGTTCTTTCATTCCCTGACCCTTTGCTTCAGCTCTTTCTGCCATCTTAGTATAGCCTTCAGCACCAAGCACAGGTTGCAGTGAGTCGTTTTAGGCTGCTAAGCAAGGCTCTACCATCTCTCAGGTGCAGCATGGCTCTGAGGCAGGAGCCATAGCTCGCCTTTCTGTCCCTTCCAGCTACTCAGACCCTACCGCACACATCTGTAAAATAAAATTTAAAAAGCTCTTGTCTGTGTCTGCCTCATGTATAACTGCTGGTCTGCTCAGCATGGCTCCACATGGACAATGAGAAAATTCGTGGTCACTGACAACTGAAAAAAACAAACGGCTCTGACTCTAGTCAGAATCACAGTCATCTTCCAAAAATGGAAACCAGATTGTGTAATTCCCCAGTTTGAAAAATTAGATGGCTCACCGCTGCCTTTAGGATAACATCTGCACTCATTAGCAGGACACCAAGAGCCTCCTTGAGCCAATCCCGATGACCTCTCGGACCTCCTCCTCCTCCCTGCCTCCTTCACACCTTACCCTCCAGCCACATGAAGCATGGTGGATTCTAGAACATGTCACACTCTTGCAGCCCTGGCTCTTTGGTTATCTTTGGATTGGAATCCTGTCTCTCTTTGTGAGAACCTCTAACTTCATGTTTCGAAACTTGGCTCAGTGGTCATAGCTCCTAGGCGGTGAGTCTTCCCTGTTCAGTCATGCCTCCCCATCCTCAAGTGACCATTCCCTTCTTTGTGTGTCATGATACCCACTACTGCATTCTATCAGAACATCTGAGAAGCATCTTGCTCAGCTTCAGATTCCCACTAGCAAAGAGAGTGCACTGTCCATCTGCCAGAGTGGGCCCTCAGTGAAGAAGGAAAGGAGGGATGGAGGGGACAGACACGGGGTGAGAGGAACCAGGAAGCTTGGAACTCATTGGGAAAAGACACTAAGACAGGTTTGTGTGGTCCCATGGGCTGCGGATGGGCAATGGGAGGATAGGGAGGGTGCTAGAGAATGAGGAAAGGTCCTTGAGAAAGAAGTAAGATGGGCCAGGGGTCCCAGACAGGTGCAGGATGAGATCTAGGGAAAAGGAGAGGGAGGCAGTTAGCATAAACTGATATCCTAGCCCTTGTGCTGCTCAACATGATTTTCAGGAGGTGGAAGAGCCCAGGACTCAGGCAAGCTCATGATGAGCCAGCCCTTCTCTGAAGCAGTGGTGTATGGAGCCAGGTTTCACAGAGGTCAGGCTGGGACCAACCTCCTTAGCACTTGGAGGTGTGATTTGGGAAGAGCACATGCGCTGTGAGGTTGGGACAGTGAAGAGCCAGGCTGACTTCAGGGCAGCCCTGTCCATCTCTGGTCATCAGGGCCGAAAGCACTGGAGAAGGAATAGGGAAGGTCTGTTGTAAGTGCTAAGGCCTGAGCACCTAGCCCAATGGTCTAGTCACCATCACCGTACTTTATGAGATCAAAGGATGACCAGCTGCCAATATCTTCCAGAAGGAACACAACCCAACGTCTCTCACTGGGGTTATCCATACCTGGAGCCTCTCAAAAGATGGAAAGAGTCGAAAGGATTCTGGCTCAAGGCAGGGAGCTGGGCAGGGAATTTAGAACAGAAACTAACAGTGGCTATGAAGCCTAAAAAAGCTATCGGACAACAGGGACAGAGGACTGAGGGGGTGAGTCCTGCTCAAGGTCAAGGGTCTTCTAATCTGACAGCTTACTATATGGCAGGCACTGTGCAAGGCATGGGGGAGAGTGGTAAATAATGAAGAAATGGTTCCTTCCCAATGGAGCTCACAGTCTAGTGGTGAAATGGTCATTGAACAACTTGTTACAATGCAATGTAATGCCAGTATCTAGAATAGTACTTGGCACCTATAAGCACTCCCGATTTGTTGAATAAATGATTGAGTATTATAATGGTGGAAGAACAGGACACTACAGGAGCCTGAGGCTTACTCTAGCTTAGACATCACTAAAGACCTTTCTGAAAAAGGGACTTTTACGCTGAGACAAGAACACAACTCTCCTTGGACCACCCCCTGCACTACCCTTCCCTCTTAGAGATAACCTCTCACTCCTAATTCACAGTGGAAATAAAAGCCATCAGTGGGGGAATGTCCTCAAAGGTACAAACTTACTGTATCCATCCATTTTTCTGCTTCTTCCTAAAACCAATTGCTTGACCTACCATTTGGATCCTTCCTTTTACGCCTTTCTAAGAATTTTGCACCACTGTTTATCCATGTTTTATTCTATATAATCAACCTCTCCTTCTCAGTAGGATCCACTATCTCCCAACTTAAATACGGAATCTTTCTTGACCTGACCCTCCTCCAGTGCCACTTCCTGCTCTCTTGTCACCCCTGTCGAGGTACACTTCTTGGAAGAGTTGTCTCTACGTGCTGTTGCCATTTTATCACTTCACTCTCTCTCCTGAACGTTTCTAATACTGCTTCCACTCTCAACACAACTCAGTAACAGCTCCTACCAATCAACAGGACCCCTCTGTCATTTAATTCAACAGACACTTGAAGTCCTCATCTTGGTTGTACTCTCAGCAGCATTTGACACCAGAGGCCACTTATCCAACTTCCATCCATGGCTTCCACACGCTACATTGCCCAGTTTTCTTCCTACACTCTAATTACTGTCTAGGGGCTTCTTAGACTCCTTTGCTGGCTCATCTAACTACCAGCTGGAGTTTCTCATGGCATGTTCTTACGCCCTTTTGTCTTATGTCTTTCTCACCCGCTATTCAATATAGGTATTCATTCATGCCCATAGCTTTGGTTACCATCTATTGGGCTGTTGGAAAAGTCATGACGCATTTTTGCAATGGAAAACACAGAAAAAATACGTCATGACTTTTCCAACAACCCAACATAAACTGATTTCCAAATTTACACCGTTTCAGACCCCTCATCTGAGCTCCAGACATGTATATCAACTTTTTATTCAACATCTCCACTTGGATGTCTCAAAGGCCTCTCAAACATAAGCACTTGTGTTTCTCTCACTCACCTCTAAGAGGTCCTTTTTCAGGATCTTGGGTCTTGAATGATATGACCAACCATCCTGCTGTGCAAACCAGAAGTAAGGGTACCATACTTGACATTACCTTCTCCCTGGCTCCCCATACTTAATCCATTCCCAGACACTGACAATTTTCTCTTGGAGAAACATTTCTAGATTTGATCTATTCTCCACATCCACTACCATCAATAATCCACACCAAGAACAAAGACCTTAAGACCAAAATTTGTAACTTGGCCTCAGTTGTCCTGCTCAGTCTGATCCGTGCCTATCTTTCCAGCTTTGGCACTCTACTCTCCAGCCTCTCCGGCCTTCTTTGATTCCTCAAAGATAATATGCTCTTTCCACATGGTGTTTGCATGTGATTTCCCTTCTGCCTAGAACCTCCTTCCCCTACTTTCTCAGCCTAACTAACTTCTACTCATATTTTATCTCCGTTCAAATGCCATGTTCTCAGAGAAGCCTTCCTTGGTTCTCTCTCCCTAACTGCCATACCACTTTAGCTTGTGCTCTTGTGTGTGCCCAAGGAACTATCCACCTTTCCTTCATGGTATTTATTACATTTGTAATTTTATTCTTATTTAATTCCACCCTCACCCCCCATCCCTGACTGTCAACTCCATGGGGATAAGAAACCAGTCTATTCTATAAACCAGTTCATAATTACATCTTCAGTGCCTAACACAGTACTTGGTATATACTAAGTGCTCCAAGCATATTTGTTGAATGACTAAATGAACAAATAGATGCATTTTGGGGGTGTTTTTTTTTCCTTTTTAGAGGGCAGTGTCACTGGCCTCATATGTGGGATCCGAACCAGGACCGCTGGCGTCCCAAGCCAGCTCTTAACCACCGCGCCACTCGGCCAGCCCTAGATGCATTTTTTTTAAAGGATCACACCGTGTTGAGAGTAGTTATAGGGAGGTAGGCAAGAAGGTATGCTATTAGAGCAGTCCAGGAGAACAAAATGATTGTGGCCTAGATTAAGTTTGGTAGCAGTGGGGATGGAGTAAAATGAATGGATTTGAAAAATGTTTAGGTACCAAGATGTGACAGAACTCGGTGATATTAGATGTAGAGGATGAGGGAGTAGAGGTTAATCTAGAATGCTGCCCAGGATTCTAGCTTGGGTAACTGATCAGAAAGTGGCCACTTCTGAGAGTTAAAGGAAGAACAGGTTTGGAAGTGGGTAGAGAGGGAACATAGAGAAGATAACTCAGCTTGGGATCTGTAGGTTTGGAATTCCTGTTGGACTTCCAGGAGGATATTGTGAGGGCAGTTGGATACAGAATCTATCTATCTATCTATCTATCTATCTATCTATCTATCTATCTAGATGAAATTTGAAGCCTTGGGAGTGAACAGAATACCCAGGAGAAAGTGCGGAATGAAAGAAGATCGCTCAGGGCAGAACCACGAGCTTCACTGACATCTAAAGCAAGAGGAAAGAGGTATCAAATGAGCTTGAGAAGGAGCAGACAATGAATGCCAGGAGAGAAACCAGGAAAATGCTTCAAGGAGAGTTGACCACACACCCCTGAATACTATGAAAAGGTAAAGGAGGATATCAGTGAAGTGTGCGTTGGAGTTGGCCACATGCAGGTCTCAGGTGACCTTGGCTTGAGCAGTTTCAGTGAGGATGAGAGACAGCAAAGCGAGTGCACCGGTTTTCAGAATGAATGGGAAGTGAGGAAATGAAGACAGTGTAGACAAGGTTTTGTCTTTGAAGAGTGGCGAGAGCAGGGGATTATGCTGGAAGGTCTGGGAATACAAGAAATTGCACAGGCGGATTCAAACCAGGTTCGGAACCATCTCTGAATTTGCGGTGGGAAAACTGCTCCTAATGAGTGCTTCTGTGAGTGCTAGGCCTCCCGGCAGGGCTGGGAACACAGCCGGCCCCAGAACACACACTTCTCGGTCGCCGCGAGCGACAGAATGCGGACTGACAGAGTGCAGGCCTAGGACCCTGCAGGAAAGCGTGCGGCCTCTACCGACCTCCCCCTGCGTCCCCTGCCATCCCCCATCCCCCACCTCCCCTCTCTGCGCGTCCCCTACCCTTGCCCCCGATGCATCCCGGAGGGGCAGGAGGCAAAGGCCCGGGAGGGACCGTGCTGAGGACCGAGGTGGAGCCTACAAGGGGGGCAGGGGCGCAGGAGACGGTGGGAACGCGCGCGGTGCGAGGGCTGCCCGCGGAGATGGGGCCTGGCCGGGGCCGCCACGGGTAAAGGTCTGCGCGGTCTGCGGGACGCTGCGGGCTCGGGATCCGGCCGCCGGGGCTGGGCTTGGGCCCGGGCAGCTCCTACCTGCGCGGGGAGGCCCCAGGCCGAGGTGGCGGAGGTGGCTCAGGCTGCGGGGCTCGGGCTCCGCGGCAGCTTCTCCATCACAACATCCCCCGCCCAGAAGCGCGCGGGCCGCGGGGCCGAGCCCGGAGCGGCGGGGGCGCGCGAGGGAGGGGGAGGGGCGCCATCTTGGGCCGAGCGTGGACGCGCGAGCGCTAGCCCCTCGGGGCTGCACTGGGACGCAGGGTCCCGGAGCGCCCCACCCAATGCCACCCTGCGGCCTCTCGCCAGCCGCTACGCCCGCGCCTCTGCCGACCCCTGCCCAGCCCGGCACCGCCCTCCACCCCGAGGCCCCGGAGACACCGAGCGCGCCCGCAGGGCCCCGCCCGGCACCCCCGTGGGGAGACGCACCCGCCGGGTCCGACCCTGGGTGGCTGTGGCAGGGCCGGCCCGCAGCCGCGCGGGTCGGGCTCCGAGAAGGCAGCTGGCCCCGCTCTTGCGGCAGCACTCCCTGGCGTCCTGCTGGAGAGGCGATAAGGGCACAGCGCTGGCGATAATAATAGCTCGTATGTATTGACCGCTTACCCTGTGCCAGGCTCTGTGTGAAACCCTTTACGTGTATTCATCCTCGCGTCAGCCCTGTGAAACCGCCGCTATTGTTATCCTCATTTTTCAGAGGCAGATGCTGAGGTTCAGAAAAGGAAAAAGACCTGCCTGCAGTCACAAGGCAGTGAAACCAGACTGGAACCAGATGTTTCTTGACACCATACCCCTGCTGCTGAACATAAAGTTGTGACACCAAGGCCTCACAGCTGTCAATAAATCGCTCCCCAGTAGAAATGCATAAGAGGTCATGAAGAAGGGGGAAATGGGGGAAAAGTGTGAAGGAAGGAATAGTGAGGCACAATATTTACTGCAGATTGACTGGATAGTGGGATGGTTCCCAGTGGTCTGATCAGTGGCCCAGAGGCCACCAAGGAACATGGTGGGGAATGTTACCATCCGGAAACCCTCTCATGGCTCATTCCTCTAAGGCAGAGGTTTTAATTTATTGTAGCTACTATTGTGCTACTGACTGGAGGTGCCCTCAGGTTTCTAACACTTAAAGGTGTCCAAACTGAAATTCATTATTTCATCCCCTTTATTGGCCTTCTAAGAATTGTCACTGGGGTGAAAAAGAACTCTCCCCAACACACTCCATGTGCATGAGCTTGCATGTACACACACACACACACACACACACACACACACACACACACACACAAGATTGGAGGCAGCTCCACTTTATCCATCCCAGAGAATGACACCACCATCTATTTATTGGCTTGCTGAAGCTAAAAGCTCAAGAACATCTTTGACTACACTTTCACTTGACTTAAGGTGTATATAAATGTTTTAATGTTTCATTATGGAAATTTTCAAATATATACAAAAGGAGACAGAACAGTGTAATGAACCCTCATATACCCATCACTCAGTTTCAATAATTATCAACTCCTGGCCAAGAGTTTATTATGATTTGACAAACATCTATGATATATGTGCCATGTAGCAGATCCCCAGCTAGGCCTAGGGATCCAGAGACGAATCAGATTTGTAACCCAAACTGCAGTATATAACATCTGACCCTGGTCCTTGGAAGATGAGTAACAGTTACCTAGAATAAGAAAGGTGTCCTCATTCACTTATTCTTTTTCAACAAATACTAATTGTTATTATGTGCCCTTGGTGCTAAGCACACATAAAGAAACAAGATTCAGTCCCTGCTCTCTTGAAGCTTAAGTAATGGGAAAGACACATTAACCATGTGATTAGAAATGTGATGAGTATCTTCAAGGTGATGTACAGGATGCTATGTGAGTGGACTAAATTTTGCCTGGGGAGGTTTGGGAAGGCTTTAATAAGGAAGTGGCACTTAGGTGAGAGGAATGGGGTGAAGGAGATAGAGGTCAGCCAGGAGAAGGGAAAATTATTCCAAGTCAAAAGAGAAGTCCAAGAAGGCCAGTATGGGTGATAGTGGAGAAGCATGGCATAAGGTGAGCTGGAAAGGTGAGTAGGTTCCAATTCAAGAAGGGCCTTGTATATTACGCTAAGGGTTTTAGACTTTATTTTAAGGGCAGTAGAAAATCATCAAAAGGTTTGAGGCAGAGGAGTGGCATGTTCTCCCTTGCATTTTAGAAAATTACTTCTGGCTGCTAAGTGGGGAATAGATCAGAAGAGAGCAAAATTGGCAGTGTAGGGACCAGTTAGGAAGTAATTGATGTAGTCTAAGTGGGAAATGACCATAGGGGGGAATTAGGGATGGAAAAATTGTATAGGTTTAGTAAATATTCATGAGATAGAAACTAGTGACCAATTGACTGATTGGCTATGGAAGTATGAAGGAAAGGATGATTTCCAGATTTCTGCTTGAGCAAATTTAAAAAAATCCAGAAATATCATCAATATACTTATCTTCCCGATCCCATTGGGCAGGATGCTTGCAATATCCAGGGAAATCTCTTCAGGTAACCAGAAGAATACACATAGAATGGTGAGGGTGGGGAGAATAGTCTAACTAGCTATTAATAGATGCAAAAAGGAAAATGTGCAGTTCACACACAGTGCAGTTTGACCCACACACAGTCTTCCTGAATCCCTGATCTCCTCAATGGGGGAGATCTGCAAAGCATCCTGATCAATGGGGTGTCAGCCTTTGCCCTTCATCCATCCTTGATCGTTTCTCTTCCCCCTTCTGATGCTCTCTGTGGCCTGGGAGCAAGCAATTGCCTATGAGCCACTTCAGATGCTGTGTGTTGTTCTAACTAATGTAGATCCTTCTGAAGCAGGAATCTTTTCATATTATTACCTTGGACCTATCAAGAAAAACTTGAATTAAAAGCAAATCCATTCAGAGTCACTTAACCAAGAGCACTGGCTTTATACATTACCAGGCAGTTGGCATCCAAGTCACCTATGTGAAAGAACTGAGCTTTCATCTATATTAGAAGAAAAGACACGAAGTGGTGCAAAGGCAGCCTTTTCTACCACTACATATAAGTATTGCTTTGATATTTTAATGTTTCTTATAGTTGATTTAATAAACACTCTTTCTTCTGGGTGGTCCTTATCATTTGGGAAATCTATAAGGAGTAAAATCTTCCCACATAGTATATGGAATAGAGTTCATAAGTCAGATGCTAGGCCTGGCAACATCCTTCTTCAGCAGGACTATTCTAATACATTCCCAGGAAGAGCACATAGGGTGAGAAGAGAAAAGAACTGAGGACTGAACTCTGAGAATGCAAGCATTTGGGGAACCAGCAGAGGAAAAGAAGAAAACTGAGAAGAAACAGAGAGTAAGAGGAGAATCAGGAGAGAGTAGTGTCATGGAAGAAATCCAAGGGAGGAAAGATTTTCAAGGAGGAAGAAGCGGTCAGCAGCATTGAATGCAGCAAAGATTTCCAATAAGGTCAAGGCAATAAAAGTATCCTTTAGATTTGGTGACATGGAGGTCATGGACACCCATGATGTGATCTGTATCAGCAAAAAATGGAGGCAGAAGCCATAACGCAATGAGGTGAGCAAATGAAAATGAGGAAGTAGAATAAGTAAGTGCAGAATGCCCCTTCTAGAAACTTGGAAGAAAGAATAGACAGTAACTGAAAAATGATATGAAGTTAAAGATTCTGGTTTGTCATTTCTTTTTAAGATGGTAGAGACTTGAACATGGGCATATACTACCAAAAGGTAACAGTCCAGAAGATGAATTTGAAAGTAAAGAAAAAAAGCAGCTGAGAGATGGAGCAAGATCCTGGAGGCGATGAGAGGAGGTGGGAATCAAGGTCTCGTGAGGAGAATTGGAAACCTTAACTCTCTAGGCTGAAAGGATGGGGTGAAGACAAGAGTGTAGATAGGGTAATTAATAAAGTGGGAGCAGGCAGAGGTTGAGGTATTTCATGTCTAATGACATCGATATTTTCAAAGGGAAGAAGGGTTGCATGGAGAACAAGAAAAGCCTTACAAGATAAGTATTATCCTGTCATGAACATGTTGTTGCCTTTGCTGTTATCTGTACAGCATCCATTCCCTATTTTACTGGCAATAGCACATCAGTTTTCTTTGAGACACATCCCCTCGCCACTCTAAGTCTGTGCGGTTCAAATGGATATCATTTGAAGTGAGTCCCACAACCCACTTCAGTGTTGGGCTCCTAACCCATGATTAGATCAGTTCAGAGATGGGCACATGACTAAATCTGACTCAGTGAAAATTAGGTCCAGGAATTTTCCTGTAACTATTGGGCAAGACTTGTTGGTAAAATGTAAGCCTGGTGGATATCTTGCCACCAAGAAGGATGAGCCTGCCTAAGAATGAAGCAGAGCTAAAGGATGGAGAGAGACAGATGCACGACAACATCACTTTAACACTTATATTTACCTCTGTCTGAAGTCATATAAGTCAATAAATCACCTTTTTGCTTACACCACTTTGAATTGGGTTTTATCACTTGCAACTAGGAGTTATGACGAATATATGCGGCAGATAGTGTATGTTGGTACTCTTCCCACATCCACTCTTCTGTAGTCTTCCCTGTACTAACAGGGCTGGAAATCTGAAAACCGCATTTCTCAGATTCTTTTGTTGCTTTGTTACAGCTAGGTTATACTAATGGGAACCTTCACATGAAGAAGATGGGAGGAAGGGAGAAGTCCTTCTGCTATTGGCAGTTCCTCTAGCAACACCAGCTTCTGATGTTGCAAAAGTGGGGGTGGTTCCAGCAGCATCAGTACAAACTCCAGCCACATCAGCAGCTAGTGCAGATTTGTAGATCCCAGCTCCTTGGTCTTTGGGTCGTACCTTTTCTCCCTTTGCTCCTCTAAACCAAGATTAGTGGTAGTTTCCTGGTCTCTGGGTAGCCCTGTGTTTCCTCCTATGCTTCGCCAGACCTCCCCCATGACATTGTAACAAATTCTTTCTACTAAATCCTTCTCCACTTAGAATATCTAGAGTGAATTTTGTGTCCCTAACTGAACAGTGATTGATGCAATACACATTCCTATTTTGCATACACAGGTGCATATACATACACATACACCACCCAGAAGACTCAGAGAGGCTAAGTTTCTCAAACCTATAGAGTTAGGAAGTGGCCTAGCTGGGACGTGTCTAACTCTAAAATTCCTACTTTTTCTCTGACCTGATGTTGGTTTTCGTTGTTCTTTTCTATGGCTAGATTAAGTAGAAGTTAAAGGAGACAGAGAAATAAAAGTATTATTAAGGAAGTTGTTCGGGCCGGCCGAGTGGCATATCGGTTAAGAGCTGGTTTTGGGATGCCAGCGGCCCCCAGTTCGGATCCCACATAGGAGGGCCAGTGACACTGCCCTCTACAGCTAACAACAGCTCCACTTAGAGTTGGGCTGTGCGAGCCCCAGCGACGGTGTAGGCTGCAGCCCTTGCTGCAGTGGGCTGCCATAGGCTACAGTGACTGGCTGGCAGCCAGCATGAGCTGCCAATAGCCACAGTGAGCGACCATCCAGAGGCCGGTGACTGACCTGCCTCATCCGGGAAGAGCGCAATGATGATACCAACATGGTCCAGTGAAGCAACGTCCTCCGCAACTAGACTGAAGAACAACAACAACAACAACAACAACAAAAAGACAGCAACTTGTCTGTTCCCCTTCCCCAATTCCCCAACACTGTTCCCCTCCCCGAATTCCCCAATAAAATCTTTAAAAAAAAAAAGAAAAGAAAGTTGTTCAAGGCCAGCCAAGTGGCTCAGTTGGTTAAGAGTTAGCTTAGAGCATGTGCTCTGACCATCAGGGCCACTGGTTCGATTCCCATATCGGCCAGTGAATGCTGCTCCCTAGCTGAGCTGTTGCTGAGCTGCCAACAAGTGGCAGGATGGCTCAGCTGGTATAAAAACAAGATTGCCTGTTCAGTCGTGGGTTATGCCCACCCACAACTAAAGATTGAACTCGGCACCTTGAGCTGAGCTGTTGCCCGGATGACTCAGTGGATAGGGGGTGCACTCTTAACAACAAGGCTGCTGATTCGATTCCCGCATGGGACGGTGGCTACACCCACCCACAACTAAGACTGAACTCAGCACCTTGAGCTTAGAGGCCACAAGCTGGAGACTGGCGCCCTCCACAATGAAGATTGAAGAACAACAAGGATGGTCCCCTCCCCCAATTCCCCAACACTGTTCCTCTCCCCCAATTCACCAATAAAATCTTAAAGAAAAGAAAAAAGAAAGAAAGTTGTTCAGGGTCGGCCAAGTGGCGTGTTGGTTAAGAGGTGGCTTGGGACGCCAGCGGCCATAGTTCGGGTCCCACATACGAGGGCCAGTGACACTGCCCTCTACAGCTAAGATGGTGAACAACAGCTCGACCCTGGAGCTGGGCTGCGTGAGCCCCGGCGATGGTGTAGGCTACAGTGGGGCTGCAGTGGGCTGCCATAGGCTACAGTGAGTGGCCCGCAGCCAGCGTGAGCTGACAACAGCTGCTGTGAACAGCCGTCCAGAAGCTGAGAACTGATCTGCCTCACCTGGGAAGAGCGCAATGATAATACCAACATGGGCCAGTGAAGCAACGTCCTCCACAATTAGACTGAAGAACAAAAGGACAGCAACTTGTCTGTTCCCCTTCCCCTATTCCCCAATAAAAATCTTTAAAGAAAAAAGAAAGAAAGAAAGTTGTTCAGGTGATCAACTTTGATGTTCAATGTGGGTAGGAAAAACAATGGCTTTTAGTGAATGGAGGACTGGGAGATAATGCAGAGATCGACTCTCTCTATAAAGTCAAAAAGCAGGAGGGCCGGCCGAGTGGCGTGGTGGGTGAGCACTGGCTTGGGAAGCCAGCGGCCCCGGTTCGGTCCCACATATGAGGGCCAGTGACACTGCCCTCAAAAAAAAACAACAAAAAAAACTTCTTATAAAAAAAAAAGCAGGAGAGTGAGAAGGAAGTTGTGAAGGAGGCAGAAGGATAAGAGGTGGTCACAAGTGGGATGTTGGAAGGTAAGGAATTGCTTCACAGGTGAATAATGATTCGAGTCAGAGTTGAACCATAGTAATTGGTGGCTGAAGTGGGGACTTAGGAATTGAGAGGACAGTCAGAAATTTGGTAGATGATGGCCATAAGAATGGTATGGCTCACCTGCATGATGCCAGAGGACCTGCCAGATTTGCATTTAATCTGCATGGAAAGAGGAAGAGAAATGATACAGTTGGGTGTGGAGTCATGCCAATGTGGGCATGGATGGAACTGCTACAGGGAAAGGAAGAGGGGCCTGGTCTCAATTAAAGCTAGAGGTAAAGAGACAGAAAAGCATATTGACCATGGGGTGTGTAAAGAATATAGAGAAGCTTATTAACCATGGAGTGTGAATTCAAGAGGGAACAATGGAAAGTTTGGAAAGAAGAGACACAATGATGATAGGGGAAAGGGGCCATGGAGAAGCTTGGAGGTGAGATTCCTCACTGTCCTTCACCCTCCAATCCAATCCATCAGCAAGTCCTACAGACAGTGTCTTCTAAATATTTTTTGATCTGTCCACTTTATTTTCACCTCCATTGCCACCCAGTGTCTAGGCCTCAATGGTTTACCACCTGGACCATAGCACCACCTCCTCCGAGAGTACATCCACTGTATTCTCTTTCCATCCAGTGCCCACTCTGCAACAGTAAAGGAATTTTTCTAGAACATAAGTCTCATCACTTCATTCCCTTGTCTAAAATCCCTCAGTAGTTCTCCATTGCCCCAAAGATAGACAAAATCCAAACTCCATGCTTCATAGCCTGACATGGACCCTCCCCACACCCGATGAGCTGCCTCAGTTCCCATCAACCCATCACTCATTCCCTGTGCTCAGCTCTGCTGAATAGTTGTGGTTCCCACTCCAGGCTGTCTCTTTTCCCTGGCTTTTCTTTGTTCGTCTTGCCTCCTCTACCTGTTATTCTCCCTGACATGGTAGTATATAGTAGGCAGTGAATATATATTTGCTAAATGGATTGCATATGAGGTCTGACAATTAAGTTCATGCACTTGTTGCTACAATGTTGCTAACTTTTTCTGATATCAGAGGGATTATTCATTATGAATTTGTACCAACTGGACAAAAAGCTAACCAAGTTTACTGTTTGGAAGTGCTGAAAAGGCTGCATTAAAAAGTTAGACAACTTGAACTTTTTGCCAACAATTCATGGCTCTTACATCACAACAATGCACCAGCTCACACAGCACTGTCTGTGAGGGAGTTTTTATTTTTTATTTTTTTAACAATTTATTTATTTATTTTTAATTAGTTTCAGTTGTACAACACAGTGCAATAGTTATACATTTTACCCCTCAAAGTGACAACCCCCCACCCCCAATTCGCCACCCCACTCCTCCCCCCCATATCATATATATCTATTACTCTTCCTCTGACTCTCTTCCACAGTATAATCCACAGCCCGTGACTATCTATATATATTCAATTACAGTTGGTATACAACCTCCACTTCAGGTATACAGTGCAGTGATCAAACCTCTACTCCATCCATGAAATGGTCTCCCTAACAAGACCTATGACCATCTGACACCCCACAAAATATTTACAACATTATTAATTATATTCCCCAAACTGTCTTTCATATCCCAGTGGCAATATTGTAGTTGCCTATTTTTGCTGTCTAATCCCTTTCCCTTCTCCCTCATCGCCATCCCCCTCCCAATTAGTAACCCTGATTTTTCCTCTATATCTATGAGACAGTTTCTGTTTACTTTGCTCATTCATACAGTTTTTCAGATTCCACATATGAGTGAGATCATATGGTATTTGTCTTTCTCTGACTGACTTATTTCACTTAACATAATAGTCTCTAGGTCCATCCATATCATTGCAAATGGTACGATTTCATTCTTCTTTATAGTGGAGTAATACTCCATTGTATAAATATACCACAGTTTCTTAATCCAGTCATCTACCGATGGGCATTTTGGTTGTTTCCAAGTCTTAGCTATTGTAAATAGTGCTGCTATGAACAGAGGGGTACATACATTTTTTTGAATAAGTGTCTTGGGTTTTTCAGGATAAATACCTAGGAGTGGAATTGCTGGGTCAAAAGGTAGCTCTATTTCCATTTCTTTGAGATACCTCCATACTGACTTCCATAGTGGCTGCACCAATCTGCAATCCCACCAACAGTGCAGCAGGGTCCCCTTTTCCCCACAGCCCCGCCAGCACTTGTTTGTTGATTTATTGATGATAGCCATTCTGACTGGAGTGAGGTGGTATCTCATTGTGGCTTTTATTTGCATTTCCCTAATGACCAGTGAGGTTGAATATTTTTCATATGCCTGTTGGCCATCTGTATGTCCTATTTAGAGAAATGTCTCTTCATATCTTCTGCCCATTTTTTAATTGGGTTGTTTGTTTTTTTGGTGTTGAGTTTCATGAGTGTTTTATAAATTTTGGATATTAACCCCTTATCAGATATATCATTGGCAAATATATTCTCCCATTCAGTAGGCTTCCTTTTTGTTTTATTAATGGTTTCCTTTGTTGTGAAAAAAAATTTTAAGTCTGATATAATCCCATATGTTCATTTTTTCTTTTACTTCCCTTGCCTGTAGGGATGTATCAGTAAAAATATTGCTCCAGGTAATGTCTGCAAATGTACTCCCTATATTTTCTTTTGGGAGTTTTATGGTTTCAGGTCTTACATTTAAGTCTTTAATCCATTTTGAATTTGTTCTTGTATATGGCATAAGGAGGTGGTCCAGTTTCATTTTTTTGCATGTGTCAGTCCAATTTTCCCAGCACCATTTATTGAATAGACTATCTTTACTCCAGTGTAAATTCTTGCTTCCCTTGCCATAGATTAACTGTCCGTAAATGTCTGGATTTATTTCTGGGCTCTCTGTTCTGTTCCACTGATCGATGTGCCTGTTTTTATGCCAATACCAAACTGTCTTGATTACTGTGGCCTTGTAGTAAGTTTTGATGTCTGGTAGCGTGATCTCCCCGACTTTGTTCTTATTTCTCAGAATTGCCGAGGCTATTCGGGGTCTTTTATGGTCCCATATAAATTTTAGGATTATATTTTCTATTTCTGTGAAAAATGCCCTTGGTAGTTTGATAGGAATTGCATTGAATCTATATATTGCTTTAGGCAATATGGACATTTTAACTATATTAATTCTTCCTATCCATGAGCATGGTAGGTGTTTCCATTTATTTGTATCTTCTATGATTTCTTTCTTCAGTATCTTATAATTTTCTGAGTACAGATCTTTCACTTCTTTGGTTAAATTTATTCCTAGGTATTTTATAGTTCTTGACGCAATTGTAAATGGGACAGTTTTCTTAATTTCTCTTTCCGTTAGTTTATTATTGGTATATGCAAATGCCACTGATTTCTGAACATTGATTTTATATCCTGCTACTTTACTGAATTCGTCTATCAGTTCCAATAGTTTTCTGATGGAGTCTTTGGGGTTCTCTATATACAGTATCATGTCATTGCATATAATGACAATTTTACTTCTTCCTTGACAATTTGGATGCCTTTTATTTCTTTTTGTTGTCTGATTGCTGTGGCTAGAACTTCCAGCACTATGTTGAATAAAAGAGGAGAAAGTGGACAGCCTTGTCTTGTTCCTGATCTTAAGGGAAATGGTTTTAGCTTTTCCCCATTGAGTATGATGTTAGCTGTAGGTTTATCATATATGGCTTTTATTATGTTGAGATATGATCCCTGTATTCCCACTTTGCTAAGGGTTTTGAACATAAATGGCTGTTGGATTTTGTCAAATGCTTTTTCTGCATCTATTGAAATGACCATGTGATCTTTATCCTTCATTTTGTTGATGTGTTGTATCACATTAATTGATTTACGGATGTTGAACCAGCCTTGCGCACTAGGGATGAATCCCACTTGATCATGATGTATGATCTTCTTAATATATTGCTGAATTCTGTTTGCTAATATTTTATTGAGAATTTTTGCATCTATATTCATCAGGTATATTGACCTGTAGTTTTCCTTTTTTGTGCTGTCTTTATCTGGTTTTGGAATCAGGGTGATAGTGGCTTCATAAAAAGAGTTTGGGAGCCTTCCCTCCTTCTGGATTTTTTGGAATAGTTTGAGAAGAAGAGGTGATAGTTCTTTTTTGAATGTTTGATAAAATTCACTTGTGAAGGCGTCTGGTCCAGGGCTTTTGTTTTTTGGGAGCTTGTCAATTACTGATTCAATTTCCTTGGTAGTAATCAGGGTATTTAGATTTTCTGTTTCTTCTTTCGTTAGCTTTGGAAGGTTGTATGCTTCTAGAAAATTATCCATTTCTTCCAGATTGTCAAATTTGTTGGCATATAGTTGCTCATAGTAATTTCTTAGAATTTTTTGTATTTCTGTGATGTCTGTAGTCATTTCCCCTCTTTCATTCCTGATTTTGCTAATTCGCCTCCTGTGAGGGAGTTTTTAGCCAGTAAACAAATAACTATATTGGAACACCCTCCCTACTCACCTGATCTGGCCCCCCAATGACTTCTTTCTTTACACAAAGTTAAAGGAAATATTGAAAGTAAGATATTTTGATGACATTTGGGACATCAAGGGTAATATGATGACAGCTCTGATGGCCACTCCAGAAAAAGAGTTCCAAAATTGCTTTCAAGGGTGGACTAGATGCTGGCATCAGTGCATAGCTTCCCAAGGGGGAATGCTTCAAAGGTGACTATAGTGATATTCAGCAATGAGGTATGTAGCACTTTTTCTAGGATGACTTTGCAAACTTAATTGTCTGACCTTGTACATTTTACTCATCTTTTAAAATTCAGCTCAAGTGTTCTGTCATATATGAGGCCTTTCCTAACCCACTCTACATCCCAGGTATTGCTGCCTCCACTCTCCTTTGTATATATAGTCATTCATCTTAATATCTAGCTCACTTTATTGTATTTATCTGATTTCTTGTCTGTGTTCCCCTCCTGACTGTGATGAAATGGCAGATTCTTGAGGGCAGGCACTGTCCAATTCATCCTGTCACTCCATTGCCTGACACACTGCTCTGCATATGGGAGGTACTAAGTGAGTGGATGAAAGAGCATGAATTGGACCTTTTCTGGGAGTTCCTTGAAGACAAGCTAGAGGTTTCCTTGCAACAGGGCAGGTGGGAGAAGAGGAGAAAGAGGAGACTTAGTACACCCCCTTGAGAGGAGGAGGTTAACCTTGAGTACCAAAGTTGCGGGGTAACTGTTTAGACACCTCTAGTCTCCCTGACATGATGCAGCAAGGGCCCCAGAGGTAGTACATGAACTGAGTAAGTCCCAAAGCTGAGACAGACTCTGGCCTTGTCCTCACCTCTTAGACTAAAGGAGGGACAGCCAACTCCATGAGAACCATCCAGACACCATCAGGGATGAAGGGGAAAACTCAAGATACTTCTTGGAAATGGACCCCACAATGCCTGCCTGGTGCCTGGTGCCTAACCTCTATTTCCAGCCCTGGGCAACCTCATATTCTGGGTAGAACCTCATCTAAGAGACCCAATTTCATCCCCTGCCATCCTTGCCTCATACCTCCCACCCCCAGCCATCAAGGCTGGTGAAGGAACCTTAGGCAGTTCTGAACCAGAGGAGCCTGGTGCCTATCAGGAGATGCTCTATGGTATAGCCTCTAGAGCAAAGTCCCATGTGGCAGTGGAGCTTGTCAGTCTACCATTCTACCTACCAAAGCCCCACAAAGCAAGGGGCCACCAGGTCAGGAGGGGCTTACCCTAAGCCAGATGAGGCCATGGGCCAGAGGATGGGTCTATTTCTAGGGACCCTTCCTGAGAGAACCCAAAGGGTGGGTTTGAGTCCATATTCATTGTCATTGGGAGGTGGGTAGTATTACATCCAGACTAGGTTGTGGAAGCTCAGAATGAGGGGCCCCTACTAGAGTCTGAGGCTATTTTTTGAGTCTAAACCTCTAATCTCTGCTGGGTTGAAAGGTAGAGGAGGAAAAGTTTGCCTATAGTCTAGGTCCACTCTCCAGACAAAAAGTTGTCAGTAAGTTTGGAGCCTAAAGCCGTGGTCCATTTATGACCAGAAAAGAACAACACTGCAACCTCCACCAAGATGCTATACCACCTAGGCCCACATTCATGGGCTTAGATGGTGCTGATACCTAGGGGACTGAAGGGTAACCAGCATGACCCCCAGAGGAAGTGTTCTGCAAATGTGTTTTA
This sequence comes from Aselliscus stoliczkanus, assembly GCA_033961575.1. NCBI lineage: Eukaryota > Metazoa > Chordata > Mammalia > Chiroptera > Hipposideridae > Aselliscus > Aselliscus stoliczkanus. The sequence continues at coordinate 91,493,445 of CM066736.1, forward strand.
GGGTGCCAAGTCCCTGATTCGTTCCTGCTCTCCTATCCCCAGCTTGCCTCTGACACATAGCTGGTGTCTCTCTGTTTCCCCACCTCAACTTCTTTCTACTTGTTATGCCTAACTCATGGCAACTAAAGCCTTTTCTTCTGGTGTCGTGCTACCTGAACCACCTAGAACCACAATTTGAAGGCCTCCATGGTCCTCAAATGGTAACTCTGAGCCAGTCCACTTGATACACGCATAGCTGCCCATGGCCCTATTTTCCTGATGCCGTGGGGCCAAGCTGTAGTCAGTTATTAGAAGGCTGGGTTGGAATCCCTGCTCTGCCCCTTCCTTGCTATGTAAACACAGCAGGTTTTGTTTTTTTTTCCCTACTTTTGGTCCTCCGTTTCCATCTATGTGTAGATCGTCCAGAAGAAACCAATTTAAGATCTGGATTTAGAATCATCTGGGCAGAAATGAGCTTTGTTCCTCAGCCTTCCCCTCTCTTGCTCCTGCAGCATTATTTGAGCTATATAGGCTAAAAAGAGATGTTACTAGCTTCTCAGTTCAAAGAAAGAAGTGAGACTGTTCCACAAGCAGGGCCCCTTGATTCAACAGCTTTATTACAAGGAAAAAGTGGGGAGGGGCTCGGCTAGACTCCCATCAAGAGCCCTGTTGGTGACTGCAGCCCAGGAGGCTGTTCATTCTCTGGGGCTGTGGGAGGGTCTTGGTTGCACTCAGGTTCTCCACATCACTGTAGCAGTATAAATTGGGTCCATGGATGAGGTACAAGCTGGGACCACTGGCTGAACATGAGTTGGGGCCGAGAGCTTTGTCCACACAGAGGGCCCCATCAACCTTCTCATGGGGCCAAGCAAGCTCTGACCAACTGGCTCCAGCTCCTAATTTCAGGTCCAGCCACCACAGCTGCCGTCCTGGAAAGAAGGCACCAAACATAACATGGCTTTCGCGTCATGGGATCCTGACCTAACTCTTCTCATGATCTGATGGGGATTTACATTATGGAAAAGTAGCAGAACAAGCCATCCCTTAACACCCCTATGCACCTCACCTGCCATGATGTGGAGTCGAGAAGACCCAGGACAGATAAAGGCTGCATCCACAGCCTCAAGGCTGACCCCATGAGGGCTCCCAAATTCCTTCTCCAGTCGCTTTGGATAACCATCTACGAGGGTATAGCCTCCTTTTGTCAGGAAGATGTATACCTGACTACCCTGGAGCACAAAAGACATTAATCATCATAAAGCTGGATATTCTCCCAATATCCACCTCAAAACTTTCTCCCAATACCTACCTGGATCATATAGACTTTATTATCCCAGGAAAAGGCAGCATCAACTGTTGAAGGGCCCTTGGGCCAATGATGGACAATGGGCCAGCTATGCCACCCATCCCGGCTGCTGTCCAGACGCCAGTAATGGGACCCTGTGGGGTATCAGAGACACCTCTAGTGCTGCTGGTAAAAGGCCAGGCAGGGAAGAGGCAAGTGACAGATGCAAGGATGAGTCCAAAAGAGAAGAGGCCTCACGAGAGGGAGAAGAGAAGGACTTGATTGACAAAGTTGGGAGTTGTGACCTGATTGGAACTGGAGTCAGTAGGGGCCTGACAGAATGGCAAACCTGGAGAACAGTGGACAAGTTGCCTGGTAAGGCCAATGTCATGGGGTGTGGTGAGGCTGCCTGCACATCTCACATGTCCATGTGCAGAGATTCTAAGGACAATGAGAGACAGCGACTAGAAGTTAAAAGGGAAGCTCCACAGCAAGCTTCCACTGGGTGTTCTCTAAGAGTGAGAAAGTAGCCAGACCAGTACACTAATTTTCCTCTCGCCTTTTCATAACAACTCACTAACGGATTGTCTAAGCTCCTACTTACCTTTTCTTCCTCAGCCCACTGCACTTTGACTTCTGTTTCCCTCTTCCATTGTTCTTTTCAAGGTCACCAGTATCCTCTAACTCACCAAATATAATGGTCCATTCTCTGTCTTCCTCTTACTCTACCTCTCAGCAGCATTTGACTGGCCACAACTCCCTTCTTAAATATCTTGTTTTGGATCTTGGCTCCTGTGATACTAGACTCTTCAGCATTTCTCCTATTTTTTCGACTGCTCTTCAGCCTAATGTCTAATATTGGAATCCTCTTGTTTGGGCCTTTTCTCTATTTACACTCACTCTCGTGGTGATTTTACCCTGTCCAGGGCTTGAAATACCATCTACATACTGATGCCTTTCAATCTATTCTCTTCAGCTCTGATGGACCTCCCCTTTGAGTGATAGGCTCAAATTCAACTGTGTACCTGAAATGTCCATTTGAGGCCACTAGGCATCAAAAACCTAACATATCTAAAGAAAAAGGAGCCACCACTCATCTTTGCCTAGTCCCAAAAAGCTAAGTCCTTCTTGAAACCTCTCTTTTACCTTCCCCACTCCCACCAATATCCAATCCATTGGTTAATGCTGCCAGCTTGACCTCCAAAATATGCCATGATGACTCCTTATTACCTCTGCTGCTATTATCCTAGTTCAAGCTATCATTACTTCTAATCTGGACAACTGCAAGATCTGCTAGCTGGATTCCTTACTTACACAATTGGATCTCTACGACTTATGTTCCACAAGAAGCCAGGATGATCTTTAAAACAAAAATAAGTCAGAACATATCACGGCCCTGCTCAAGAACCCTCCTGGCTTCCTTTTACAGTTAAAAATCCTTCCCAAGCCTATATAATCTACCTCTTTTCAGGCCACTTATCAGCTCCTTCACTGATTCCTCAAAATATTTGCTGTCCACCCTCCCTAAAGTTCTTTTTCCCCAGTGCTTTATGTGGCTAATTCCTTTTTACCACTGAAATCTCAGCTCAAAAATCATTTCTTCAGAGAACGGGCCCCTCATTTTTCTCACCTCTATCACATTATCCTGTCTTATTTTCTTCACAGCTTTTTTGATGCATTTTTAATTTTATATTTTAAAACATCAATGACTTATAAAATTCATTTATACTAGCTCCAAATGGTATTTGAGAATACAAAACATTCTGATGTTCTCAGAACACTTCACAGCTATTAATACTACCTGAAAGTATTCTTTTTCCTTCTCTTGCTTATTGTCCTCTCTCCTTGTAGTGGGCTCTCTAAGGGCAGGTATCTTGTCTGCCATGTTGACTACTATATCCCAGTGCTTAGAACAATGCCCAGTACCTATTAGGCACTTGATAAATATTTGTTGAATAAATAGCTGGTGTTCTTGCAGCAGTCACAAGTTATCTTTATAACTATTTACTGGGCATGCCATGGTGACTACATATCTACCTCCCCTCCTGCTGAAACTATCCTGTGCATAGCCCTTATTTTGAGAACCAGAGCTATGCTGCTCTTTGTGCAGAGGAAATAAGTGATGAGCCCCTGATCCACCAAAAGCCAATTCATAGGCTGACTAGCAACCACTTTAGTGGGGTGGAATAAAAATATGGGCTAGACCAGTCAGATTTCCTCTCTGGAAAAAGACAGCAACTGAGGCAGTTATCAGTTAGGTCTGAGGCTGAAAGATCATGAATAGAGAAAAGGTAGAGAGGACATGATGGTCCATGAACAAGCTCAAGTTGTAGAAAAGAAGAAAGAATGGATAAGAAGCTATGAAGTAGAGAAAAGTGAGAGATTTATCAGAGAGAGGAGAGGACCAGCCCTATGTTGAGCAGTTGGGTCACACTGGTGTTGTTACCAAGATAATGAATGCTCACCTCAGCTAGGTATTTTTAATGTAACGGTGCTCTCTCAATGTCTGGGTGCTCTCTACAGCTATGGAACATACCTAATACTTCTGATTTAGGATTTAAGCTGCATTCTATTCATGGTCACATGGACTTGCAGTTTTGAGATCTCTCCATGGCTGAGTGTTCTCTCTACATCTCTGTGTGGTCCCCCGGTAACCCTGTTATCTATCTATCTATCTATCTATCTATCTATCTATCTATCTATCTATCTATCTATCTAATCTATCATCTAATCTATCTCTGGCTATCTCTATCTCTTTGTATGTGTGTCCTCCCAATCGTCCCATGCTCTCACCATAGCTGTGTGTTCTCCTAGTACTTAGATGTTCTTACTGTGGCTTATATTCTCAGGCCTACATTTTCACTACAGGTATGTGTTTCACAAATGTATGTTCTCATTACAGCACACATTACTGTTGTGGGGATATGCTTTTCTTGTGTCTGTGTATTTTTCATTATAGCTTAGTAGTCATATCTGATTAAATTTGTCCAGGAGTTAGTAGCTAAAAAGGATTTCCACTGCTCTATATTCTCACCTCTATTTTACATTTGTATCTGATTATACATACAAGTATGTCTTAGGCTGAATGTAATGTGGTTTTTTACTCTTTCTCTTGGAGCCATCCTCAAGTGTGATCCACATTTATCACTATATGCCTGACTAACTCCAGGGCATCCTGATGTGTCATTAGATGGTTTTTACCAATTAATGCTACAAGTCTGGGGAGAGGTATCTCCACTGGCCACTCACAGGAGAAAACTCCTCGGGCTAGTGAAGCTATCTCCTAAAGATCTAAGGAACCCAATACTTCTTGGTGGATTCTTGGCACTGGGAACATGTCATACCCAGGTAATGCTATTTCCAGAAGTCTGGACATAGGAACCAGAGATCTGGAAAAAGATGGAGCTCCTGAGAATGGGCTAAGGGGGAGCTAGAGGATCCAGCAAGACATGCAAAAGCAAAGGTAATATGAGGAGTCATAGGTACCCAGAGAGGTCCAGAGAGGATACAGACCTGGGAGTAGATTATACTGGGAGGCAGAAGTTAGAGGCCTGGACAATGAGACACAAGGTTGAACAATATGCATCAGAGGCAATGAGAAGAAAAAAAAAGGCATGCTAAGGATGGAGGCTGAGGGACAAAATAAGGGACACTGTTGATGAAAATGGAGGAAATGTATCAGAGATAGGAGACATGTGAAAGAGATGGGAGGTATTGAAGGCAGAGGTGGAGGATTTGGGGGTATCTCTCACCACTGAAGGCATAGGTGGCACCATGGTTGTCAGACAGCAGTGCAGACAAGGCTAGATCTGGCCCACAGCGTGTAGCCCCATAAGTACTATTCCTATGGTGGGTCCCATTCCTGTGTCCATGGCCTAGGGGAAGAAATAGGCAAGGGGGAACACAGACAGAGACCAGATGTCAAAATGAAGTCTGAGGTAGAAGAGGTGACTGGAGGTAGTGGGGTGTAGGCTTCCCCCATAGGAGGACAACTTGGAAGAGCCAAAATGGACATGGGGCTAGGGCAAGAGCCAAGGTGTTATACCACAGAGTTAAGGTGGGAGCCGGGGTATGTGGGCTCTGCAAATTCAGGGAAGGTGGATGGATTCCAGGGGGTTCCAGGGGCTGGGGCTTTCTCACCTCTGCCGGGGCAGGGTATGAAGTAGTCTCGGACATCCAGGGGGTACCTAGGAAGCACCTCTCCCGTGACAGGATTGAAGCGCAGGAACTGATTACCCCGGAAGCAGTAGTAGCGGCCGAGCCATCGAATGACAGAAGAGCAGTTCCCAACGGCTGGCCAGATACGCTCCTTTTTGGTTCGTGTAGCCGAGTCCCAGAACCATATGTGGTTACCTTTGTTCAATCAGTCAACAAGCATTTGGTGAGGCCAGCCTATGCCCTCCTTGTGCTTGCATTGAGTCCCGGGATGGGCCAGATACAGTCCTGGCCACATGGGACTCTCAGCCCAGCAGGGGAACAGGATCATACAATAAACTTCAGCAGCAAAGTGTACATGATCAACTCAGCAAGGGCAGTGGGGAGAGTCAGGGAAAACCTCCCAAAGAAGGTGATACTTAAATTAAATTTGAAGCAGGAACTACAAGGCAGGAACTCCAGATAGTGGAAAGTCTGAGGCATGAAGCAAATTGGGTGCACAGAAAACAACATGGAGTTTCTGGAGCTTCATATTCAAGGTAAAGGTATAGTGAGAGTGGAGGCTGGAGGGTCAACAGGGACTTGGTCATGAAGAACCTTGTATATAAGACTAAGGAGGCCAGCTGAGTGGCTCAGTTGGTTAAGAGTTGGCTTAAGAGCACGCGCTCTGAGCAATAGGGCTGCCGGTTTGATTCCCGGATGGGCCAGTGACGCTGTGCCTGAGCTGAGCTGTCACTGAGCTGCCAACAGGTGGCAGGATGGCTCAGCTGGTGTAACAACAAGATTGCCTGTTCAATGGTGGGCTATGCCCACCCGCAACTAAGACTGAACTCAGCGCCTTGAGCTGAGCTGCCACCCGGATGACTCAGTGGATAGAGCATGCGCTCTTAACAACAAGGCTGCTGGTTCGACTCCCGCATGGGATGGTGGTTATGCCCACCTGCAACTAAGATTGAACTTAGCACCTTGAGCTTAGAGGCCACGAGCTGCTGACAGGCAGCCAGTTGGTGATTGGCACCCTCCACAATGAAGATTGAAGAACAACAACTTGGCTGGTCCCCTTCCCCAATTCCCCAATAAAATCTTAAAAAAAACAAAAACCTAAGGAATGTAAATTTGTCCTAAGGGTCATGGGGAACAATGAAGAACTTTTAGCAGAATTACACCTACTTACCTGCCCCAGGATAACTTCCTCTCTTCCCCTACTTAAACTTTAGACCATAACTGGACTATTTCATCCCTTCCTTGGGGAGCCATATAGTGGCTCCACTGTCACCACCATTACTATCATTACCTCTGTCACCACCAACTCACCAGCACGCCAACCTCCCTCATTTCAACCTGGACTGACCTTGGAAGAAGAGAACACCCTCATCTTGGCATTCTCCACGGTGACATTCCACAGCTGCATCCAGTGGGGATGGGATTCCAGGAAACTCTTCTTGGAGTAACCTTGGGTTTCCTTCCTCTTTTTTTTCATGAGTGTACACCCAGACTTTGTCCCCCTGCATACAAAAGCACTCGGTTTTTAACTATGCACCTCCACATACTGCCATTCTATATTTATGGACATCTTTGATGTGCTGCACTTACACAATATCCTCCTGCAGCCCTAAACACTCTCTGTGGACAACCATGAGCTGTCCCCTTGCACAAATGCATACCCTCAGTTTGTGCAAATCCCATCACTATTACTACAACACACACATCTGACTATGTACAACTGTACACTCCCAAGGCACACTTATCTGCAACATTGTTAGCCTTGGCAGATCATCCACAAATAATCATCCTGCAGTCATCCATCCATATACATTCATTTGTTTGTTCATTCATTCATTCATTCATTCATTCATTCCATTTCATTCAAGAATGACTACTACATACCAGACATAGTATTAGTGATAAAGGGATGACAAGACTCTGTCTCTGCTTTAAAGAGTTCACTGTACAGATGCAGAAAAGATCCTACCAGCCTAGCCACACAACCACAAGGACAGAAGCATGTAAAGGGCATTGAGAATGTAGGGGGTGTCCCTTAATCTACCTAGAGAATTCCTGGAAAGTTCAGAGGAGGGAGCATTTGGACCAAGAATTAAAAACTGAGCAGAAATTTTCCAGGTGGACTAGTGTGGAAAGAGTGTCCCCAGCAGAGGGCATAGCATGTACATAGCATTCTCAGAGAACCACATGTATTCTCATATAGCTCTCACAGTGAATGTGGCAGGGGTGGGAGATAAACTTGAAGAGATAACCAAGGGCTAGATCTCAAGACCCATGTGCACCTGGCTTGCAGGAACTAGCAGATGATGGTGCTGTTTACTGAAATAGGTAACACAGGAGAAGAGGTCGATTTGTAAAGAAGATACTAAATTCAGTTTGGGGGATACTGAATTTCAGGTGACTATGGAACATCTAAGTCGAAGATATCTGCCAGGAAGTTGGAAAGATATGTTGAACTCTGGGGAGAAGTTCAGATCTGTTATCCACAATATAGTGAGTCCTCAGAACCAGAGCAATGGTGAAGATCACCAGGGAGGGTATATGAAAGGGCTGGGATGGATCCCCAAGGACTGGCTGAGGATGAGAAACCTGACAAAGGGCAAGAAAGGAGGCTGGAGGGAAGAGAAAGCTGGCAGTGAGGGCCACCCCAACCTCACAGTGCCTTTGAGCAAGTGAGGGAAAGGCACCCCTTCCTCTGAGCAGACACAGCCTGGGCCAGGGCACACAGCTTGGAGAGCACAGTAGGTTGCTTTTCATCCTCCACTCACCCCCTCGGCCAGGAGTCATTGTGTTGCAAACAACCTGGCCAACATATGAAGAGGACCTGATGCAAGGTCATGGAAGCCAAAGAAAGAAACTGCCACTATGGAAAGGATGTCCAACAGTGTGAGGAGTAGCAGAGAGGTCTGGATGAAGAGGAGGACTGAAGAATAGCCACTGGATTGCTGTGCCTGCCAGGCCCACATGCACACACTTCTTTAGCCTGAGCTTTTTTGGGAAAGAAAGGCACAGTGCGGGGATACCTGGAACCTATTAGTAAGGGCTCCATGCCAGGGCTACTTTGGGGAGGGTCTCTCCTGTCAATTCCAGAACTTCCTGGCCCAACCCTGATCTTGACCCAGCAGTACCTTGATCAGGAAGACACTGTCGTTACCACGGCGGAATGCAGCATCCACAGAGCTGGTGAAATCCTTCCACCTGTCTGAGATCAACTCCCGGGCCCACTGATGACTCTTCCACACATACTCCCCTGGAAAATGCACACTCACTGAGAGACCCAAAATAAATTTTTGGCCTTCTGAGATAGTTACAGAGAAGCTGTGGGTGATACCATCAGATATGAATACTTCCTAAGATCTCCCACAAATGGATATACCCTCTGTGAAGGGGACCAAGTCCAAAGTCCCAAATGCCCCACAGCAGCCCCTTCTACCTTTGAAAAACAGCATGGCTCCACTGACATCCAGAGTGGTAGCATCAAAGCTCCAGCCATCTGAACAGAATTCTGAGGTGGAAGTGGGGAGATGGCAAAGTAAAAGACCAGTTGGATGATAAAATGCAGAGACACAGCTAGACAGATAAACACTCTCAGGGAGTCAGGTACTCACCGGGCATGTTTGGGTCCTGCTTGATGCTATTTCCACCTTCAGCTCCATTCCCAGGGGCACTAGTCCTAGAGAGAAGACAGAGAGATGTCTGGGTCCACTGGGCCCAATCCTTCTTCCTTAGCCCCTGACCCAAAACTTGCTCCAGGCCCCAAAACTAGCCCTATCCCACTCTAGCCCAGACCCCAGTTCTCCTTTCCCAGTGCCAGCTTTACTCACGAAGGAACAGGGTGGGCAATTGCCAGAGACAAGCACAGGCCCAATAACCCCAGTCCAATGGGTGCTCCCAGTGCCCGAGCCATGCTGAGCTGGAGAGGTCACAGGATAGGTCTGGGCACCGGACTGAACTCCCTATATAGAGATGGCAGTGGTGCCACCCCCACCTCCAAACCCATTGGGAATGAGCTGTCTCTCAGGATTAGGCCAATATTGACTGATTACATCAGTGTAAATAAGGTCAGGGTCTGGACAGAAATCTGAGTCCAAGACTAACTCTTCCCGGCAGGAGGCCCCATCCCCCTTAATTGACTTTCAAACAGTGACAAACTCATGCCATCAATACCCAGCTGTGACTCTCATCATCTTGGTGATGGAACTGGGTGCCCATAAGATCAAGGGGATGGATTGATTGAGGATCACCTTTCTGTGGTTGGATATACCTCTACAATGGAGGAGGAGACGAGGACTTCGGAAACTAACATTTTTGTGTACTAAGTGCCAAGCCCTGTTCCAAGACAGCTAAAGACACTGATACTTCTATGTACTTTGTAACCACACATACATGCAAACATACTTAGAAACACTCACTAGAACAGCTATTTCCAAGTTTCCACCAAGGGCTTTTCTGGGGCATTCCCAGGCCTCTTTAGCTGTGCCCTTGATGGGTCAATAAGAGTTCACTGTGGTCAAATGTCCAAGTCCCACCCACTGCCCCACCCCCACTGGCAAAGAGCTTTGCAAAAATCACCTGAGAGGGAAGGGCTGACAGTAATGAGACAGGAAGAGGTGTCTCTCTTCCAGAGAGCCCTGCTAGTAATTAGTCTTTCTTGGTAGTTTCCACATTAAGGGGAAAGTGTTTTATTTACCCATCACAGAATAAATAGAACTGTAATGTGTTTCACAATATTTATAGCTGATTCTTGCTGAAATGCTATCTTCTCAGTGAAGCCTTTCTTGCACACTTTATCCAGCCATTTCAGATCCATGCTTGTTTCCTTTACGTCACTTATGAAAACTTAAAATTATTTCATCTGTCTACTTATCTGTTGCTTTTTTTCTTTGTCTAGTTTTGCCTATCTTGTTTACTATTACATTCTCTCCACCACAAATAGTTCCTGGTATATAGTAGGTGCTCAATAATATCCGTTGAATAAAAAAATAGATTTCAAGTACTGACTAGTGTTGTAGCCAAATTTCTGCCAATTTCCCTCCTTCTGGGATAAGGGGAATATCAGGCACTGGGGTGTGTTACGCTGGGAGGCATATAGTGATCTAGTGGTCAAAGATCTCCTTGTCACTGTCCTGCATCTTATGGTTTTGTTTCTCTTTCCTGTGGATATGCTGGCTATCCTGGTGCTGGTCACAGAGCACAGTGTCCCAGACCCACATCCCTCTTCCTCTAGCTCTGGGACCTCACCTGTGATCTCTAGTACCTGCTATTTTTAGTACTCCCTGGGGCCTCTCTCAGATCCTGCCCCATTTCTATCTGAGACTTCCTGTGGAGTCTGAAGACAAATATAAGCAGAGTCAACTATGGACCAGACTGAGGTTCCAGGACCCCTGTTCCCTAGCCTAGCCTGAAAGGGCCCTGATTCCTCTCAGATGACTCTGTGCCCCTGACACCCCCCTGTACAACCTTAGCAAACTCAGATCCCTTTTCTGTTCTGCAAAGGCTCCTCCCTGCAGGAAAACGAAGATTTCTGAGACCTCTGGAACAACATGTCACAAGCCTCTGCCAGTGTCCTCTCCTGACTTATAAATGAAAATGTGCCTTATTAGCATCATTCCTCCCCATAAGTTAGTGAGTGGGCAAAGCTGGACTCCCCAAGCCCTTAGCAGCATGGGCAATGCCACTGCTCCTACGGCAGATGCCTGACACCCACCTTCTCTCCTCTACAGGGCATCCCTGGCTGGACCTGCTCCACCCCAACTGCTGAACACTGAGCTCTGGAAGCCAGACTTCCCCTTACCTCTTCCTTCCCTTTCAGCCTCTAAAATCTTAGAGAACCTTCTTGGGATTCTCCTTCCTGAGCACCTTGCATCAGAAACCCCTCAACAACTGTGTCTAGCTCCAGAGCTGTGTCTGCATATCCTAAAGATTTCACTAAGTCTGCCTGGGGAGATGGAAGCGTTCACACTGAATTATGAACACCCCCACCCCAAAAGCCCACAGTGGGGTTCTTCAGTAGTCATCTTATCAGGGCCCTGCACAGACTTGCTGATCCAGGGATACAGCTTCCTCTCTGACCTGGCACGTCTCTCCGAGGGGAGATAATACATACGCTGGATGATGACTTTTCAGTATGGCCTCTTCTTCCTCACATAGCTCTGGATCCCTCACAGCACCCCTTAATCTATCTATCCCAGAGGAGAGCTTTACAGCCTCTTATCACTATTGTCTCCTAATTCGCCTATCTACCCTAATATGCCTTAGATACCATTATAAGAGCCTTTCTCTTCACCCCAGGAACAGGCCAGCTGAGTCTTCTGCATGGCAGGCAGCTCGTTGAAGCTCAAATTCTAAGCAGGAGCTAAGAGGTAGAGGACTATCCATTTGGAAACCTAGCCTGTGGATATGTTGGCCATCCTGGTGCTGGTCACAGGGCACAAGGCAACTCTTCTCAGAAGATCCAAGACTGGACTGGCCTTTCTTCTCTTCTCACTGTAGGTGGCGTTTCTTCTTGTCCTGAGTCCTTCCCAGCTCCCTGGCCTGAGATGTAAAGAACCTGCTTGTCTTTACTTGGGCCTTAGCGCCCCCTGGAGGCCACAGGGAGCAGTGCACCCGCACCCTTACACCGATCCTGCACAGCCTTCCTCCCTCGCTGCTCTCAGCCTAGCTGTGAGGCCTCAGAGGCACGTCTCCTTCCTCTGCAAACCTCTGCTACCCAGAGTGGGTTTGGGGACTTCAGTCTCTTGCTTGATTTCCTGGGAAATTCAAGCTCAGAAAAATCCAACCACCTCCTTTTCCGTGTAGTCTTCTCAGTCCACCTAACCAGCAGCTTTCTCTGGCTTCCCTCCGTAGCGGGTCTAAATGTGGGCCTGCAAATGTCTGCATGAACAGAGCTTCCTCCTGCATTGCTAAGATCCACATTTAAGCTTGGCACTGACCCACTGTCTCTTGGAACAGTCACGTCAGCCTGCCCTGCTGCTGACTGGAGTTCTCTGACCTCAGTCATTCCTCCCTGGTCACTGAGGGCCGGTGTGCTAGGCCTGCTGCCTGAGGCTGTGTGCTTCAGGGAGCAGAGACTGGATTCCTCCTGTCCTGGGGCTGAAAAGGTTTAGGAAGCTCCGCTGGGCACCAAAAGAGCTCACTGCTCCCAAAAGACTCCTCCAGCATACACGTTTTCTCATGTTCAGTCCACAGTGGGCTTTCCCACTTAGTCCATTCTTGTTTCTCTATGAATAAATCATTATAATAATAATTCCTCATATCTATGGGCACATGTATGTGCCTGGTACTGTGCTAAGCACTTGATAGGAATTATTTCATTAAGATATATATATATATATATATATATATATATATATATATATATATTACTATTAGTCCCATTTTACAAACGAGGACACCGATATTAGGTATCTTAGCCAAATCCCATTATTAGTAAGTGGTAATTTAAGCTCTGGCTGCTTGACTCCTTGGGGTGTACCCCATACCCTATCAGGGAGTGTCCTGGTACATGTTTAACAGCCAGCTCTCCAGAAGGATAAAAGCCCTGATCTGTAGCATTTGTTAATTTCTGTGGTGTAAATACTTATCGTGGCCATCTTCAACCTACCAACAAGACGTCACCAAACATGGAGTTGGGAAGAAATGCATGGTAACATACTACCTACTATACAGTAATTTCACCATTCAGATATGATAGATGTAATTAACTCAAGAGCACAGGTCATAGAAAAAAAATGCAGTAAAATAATTTGGAAATGATGAGTCTTGAGTATTTATTATCTTTGATTTAATAAAATGTATTTAATTTTACATCATTTAACTTTTAATAATGGCTAGGTTTCAAAAACCAGCTGTCCAAAAATAGGCAACTACAATATTGCTACTGGGATAGGAAAAACAGTTTGGGGAATATAATTAATAATGTTGTAAATATTCTGTGGAATGTCAGATGATCATAGGTCTTGTTAGGGAGACCATTTCATGGATGGAGTAGAGGTTTGATCACTGCACTGTATTACTAAAGTGGAGGTGGTATACCTACTGTAATTGAATATATATAGATAGTCACGGGATGTGGATTATACTGTGGAAGAGAGTCAGAGGAAGAGTAATAGATATATATGATATGGGGGGGAGTGGGGTGGTGTATTGGGGGTGGGGGGTTGTCACTTTGAGGGGTAAAATGTATAACTATTGCACTGTGTTGTACACCTGAAACTAATTAAAAATAAAATAAAATATTTAAAAAAAAAAAAAAAAAACCAGCTGTCAGATTCCTGAAAATTTGACAATGAGTTCCCGTGAGCCAGTACAAACCAGCTTCCGCATCCCACTGCCCACCATATTGCCTTAATGAACAGGACAAGGAGCTTTTCTGATGCATTCACTGCTGTATCTTCAGCACCTAGGGCAGTGCCTGCAACACTGTGTGTTTAACAAATGTTGAATCTTGTTTTTCCTACTTCCTAATTAGACCTAAAATCTGTCCGCCTCTCTGCCTCCTTCACAGTGCAAACACCATCATTTCTTGCCTAACCACTGAAAATAGCCTCTCCCTCTCTGCTTTTCCTGCCCCTCTACAATACATTCTTCGTAGCAACCATGGTCATCTTCAAAAGCATATCAGAGACCACCTTATCCTCTCACTTGGAAGTCTTTTTTTCTTGAAGATAAAAATCAATTTTAATTCTATTAACCAGAGAACATCATTAACATTTTATCTATTCCAGCCTTTTTCTATTTACAACATCCTTTTTAAAACAAAGATATGATTTTATAATTTTTTTTTCTTAACAGCGTATCTCAGGCATCAGAATTTTTTAAGGGTGCATATACTTTCATTATATGTTTAACAGAACTGTATATAATCATTCCCTGGTGATGGACATTTAGGTTTTCCTGGGATTTTTTTCTGTTATAAAAAAAGCTGTGATAAACATTAGTGCACTTTGTTTGTGCTTTTGCCCAATTATTTTATTAGAAAATATTCCTAGAACTGGAAGACTATAGAAGGCTTTAAGGTAGCCACGGTCTTCAATAGGACTGAATAGATGCTGAATTTTCTTGTTTTTCATTTTCACTTTTTTCCCACCCCGCAGAATCACTTTCCAGCTGCCAGTTAGTCCCATAAGGCACCCTTTCATTCTTAACACTTTAACTTTTCCATGATTTACTGTTATACTCCAAATCAAATCCAAACTCTCTACCTGAGTTAAATGATTCAACTCAGGCCTGCTCTCCAAACTTGTTCCTTTCCTTTCTTCTTTCACCCTCCTTCCTCTCCAGTCACTCTGACTTCCTTTTAGGTCCTCCAACACACCAAGATCTCGACCTCTCCGGACTTTTGTACCTGCTCTTTCTTTATTTGGAAATCTCTACCTTCTCTTCTTCACACAGCTGGCTCCCTCTCCCACCCTCCCCCAACCTGCAGTTCATTGCTCAGAGGCCTTCTTTTCCCACCCTATTTAAAACCATATTCTCTATATTGTTTATTGCATTTTATTCATTCACAGTTTTAACACAAACGATCATTACGTGTTTAGTTCCATGTGTGTATTGATTGCCTGCCTCCCCCAGTAACCCATAGGCTCCCGAAGGGCAGGGACCTTTTCTGTCTGTATTTCCAGGGCCCATCACTCTGCTGACCCACAGTAAGTGCTCAGAAGTACTTGTTGGATGAATAACTGAACTTCTGAGCACACTTGGCCATGGAGCCATTCTGATCACCAGAAAGCCCTATCTATCTATATTCAAACAAGGCACGAGCCCTTTCAGGACCACAGAATTACCTTCTGACCTGTCCCAGTGGGGGCCCTGCTGCAACCACCAAGTCTTTAAAGATCATTTAAGACTTATGCCAATTAAGTCAAGGCATAGCCTACACTGCAAGGAACCACTTCTACCTACTTCTGGGCCCATGGCCTGAGTTGGGAAGAAAAAGCCCACTGTGAACATGTCTAGAAGGAAGTGAGTGACCCTACCTTGAGTCACCTTCTGTGTGGCCTAGGTCATCTACCTAATCTGGTATCGATGGAAATCAGCTCCCAGATCCTGTTCTTGGGTAGGTAGGAGACCCACCTGGGACTTCTCACCCAAGGAAGCTCACCTTTATTGCCATTTTATTCCCCTGCTACCTTTAAGTGTCTAGAACATAAGCACATGAGAGGCTGAGGGCTAGGAACTTTGAGCCTCCATCCTGTCACTGCTCTTGCTTTGCTCAAGATGAGGGTGCAGGGGAGGGATAGACCATCACCTGAGAGGTCTCAGGGAAGACCCCACAGGTGCTGAGTGACTGACGACTGAGCAACCATCTCTGCTGGCCAGGGCTCAAGCAATCCTACTCAAAATCAGACACAAGTGCAGGCCCTTCAAGAACACTTGCCCTAAAACCTTCAGGGAGGTCATCTGTCCCTCCACCTGCCTAACGGGTCCCAACGAGTGGGGACAAAGAGGACTAAGGAGGTGAACATAACTGAGACTTCCATTTGGTCCATGTGGTGCCCCTTGACCTCTGCAAAGCCCCCATGGTCTTCCACAGGTACACGGACAAGCCTTCTTATCCTAGCCCCTGGAGTCATGCTACACCAGGACAATGCCTTGAGCTTTCCCTTGACCTCCTATATCCAACCTTCCCCAAATCTCATTGAGTGTCTTCTCGGCCAGTCACCAGGCTAGGGGCATAAGAATAAGTGCTACAACATACCAGTTAGAAATGCAACATCTATAGATTCAAGTCTGGACTCTGCTCGTCATCAGCAATAGCCCTATTTCTCTAAGCCTCAGCCTTTTTTTTTTTTTTTAAAGATTTTATTGGGGAATTGGGGGAGGGGAACAGTGTAGGGGAATCGGGGAAGGGGAACAGACAAGTTGCTGTCCTTTTGTTCTTCAGTCTAGTTGTGAAGGACATCGCTTCACTGACCCATGTTGGTATTATCATTGTGCTCTTCCCGGATGAGGCAGTCGCTTGCCGGCCTCTGGACAACTGCTCACAGTGGCTCTTGGCAGCTCACACTGGCTGCCGGCCACTCACTGTAGCCTATGGCAGCCCACTGCAGCAGGGGCTGCAGCTATGCCATCGCGGGGACTCACAGCAGCCCAACTCCAGGTGGAGCTGTTGTTCACCATCTTAGCTGTAGAGGGCAGTGTCACTGGCTCTCACATGTGGGATCCGAAGTGGGGCCCTGCTGCTCAGAGCCAGCGTCCCAAGCCAGCTGCTGACCAACGCGTCACTCGGCCGGCCAGAGCCTCAGCCTTTTGTAGAGAGGGAGAATCCTAGTCCCTCCCTCCCAAATCACTGAGTGCTGGTTGTAATTATCTCTGGAAATGGCAGCAAAACCCTGGCAGACTAGAGCTCAGAGGGGGCGATACGGCCCTCATTCCACTGTGGAAAGGGATGCAATCTTGGAATGGAGAGAAGGGTGAAACAGGGCTCCAGGGTTTTGGGACAGAGCTCTAATACTGCCATGGAGTCTCCCCGACCCAGCTTCTACCTGGGCTAGCCCCAGGTCCCTTACCCAGGCCTGGGCCCCAAAGACTGCTGAAATGTTCTTTCTGTAGCTGTTGGCTGTGTTTAGGGCAAGGGTCATTTCCCCCAAGCTCTTTTCAGTCCCAAGGCAAATAGCCAAAGCACTTACTGTTTCGCAGACGACGCAGAACCTGGGCATGGGGGTTTAGAAGGTGGCTCAGGGTCCCAGGGGTTCGCCCTCTCTTGCTCTCCTCTCCTGAAGATTGAAAACATCAGGACCCATTTGGGAATCTGGGTCCCCTGCTTGCCTACCTTTTTTAGTCCAGAGCCTGTCCCACCATCCCATCCCCTCACAGACCACCCCCCTCAAGAAAGCAACAAAAACACATGGCGAACACATTTATTTAATATGGGGGGTGGGGTATTGCTGTCTCTGTCAGTGTATATGGGGCAGTAGGGAGACAACCAGAGGGACTTCTGCCCTGGAGTAAGAGGCTGCTCTGGCCCCAGGTTGGGGGGGGGGGTGAGTGGGGGGTGGGGGTGGGGAGCAGACTGAGGGGACAAAGGAGGTGTGTAAGGGGGAGGGTGAAGCTCTGCACACATCCTTGGGACCACAGTCCACGCCCACCCAGTCACCAAAGCAAGAACCGAATAAATAAAGTGCAACCGTGGGGTTGGGAGACGGGAAGTGGGAGGGCAGCGGGCGCACCCACGCCCACAGCCCACATTCAGTGCTGCCAGGCCTAGACCAACTCCGGGCCAGACCCTCCTGTCCAATCACCCCTGTGTCCATCCCTCCATGAGCCACGCAGAGCCCCTGTGCAGCTACTGGAGGTAGCGATAGGCCTTAAAGCAGTGGTTGCCAGCATCGGCCACCACCACGTGGCCATCCGAAGTCAGTGCCAGGCCCTGTGGGCCGTATAGCGGCTCTGCAGATGTGTTGATGTAGGAGAGGAAGGAGCCAGAGCTGTCGAAAACCTGGGGAATGAGTGGAGAATGAGGGAGAGGTGAGGTCAGGCAGATGAGAGGCATTCTGGGGGCGTGGATGTGCCTGGGGCACAGTAGAAAACCTCACTCCCTGGGCCTTCCTCACCTGGATGCGGCTGTTTCCCCAGTCAGCCACGATGATGTTCCCATTGGAGTCCACAGCTACTCCCGTCGGGGCATTGAACTGCCCATTGCCCTCCCCGTGGGAGCCAAACTTGAAGAGGAACTCTCCATCAGCACTGTACACCTGACAGGACAAAGGGCAGGGGATTGGAGACCTGGCCTCAGGCGGAGGGCAGGGCCTTAGAGGGGGTGGGGTGGAGCCCGAGGGCTGAGGGCCTCCAGATCTGCTGCTACAGCCCAGCTCTCCCAAGCTTCACATGCATGCACCCCACTGCCTACTGGACATCTCTAGCTGATGTCCCTCAGATATATCCCATCTAACAGCCCATCTTCCCTGGGAAAGCAGTTCTGAGTTCTTTCTCGGTGACTGGCAATACCCATTTGTCCATGAGTCATTCGTTTTTTTTTGTTTTTTTTTTTGAGGGCAGTGTCACTGCCCTCATATGTGGGACCGAACCCGGGCTGCTGGCTTCCCAAGCCAGCGCTTAATCCATGAGTCATTCTTGACTCCACCTTCTCCTCTGCTTGGCAGCCAATGAATTAACACAACCACTGATTCTATCTCAAATCTGTACCCTAGGTATACATTGCGACTACAATGGTCCTTATCTGGATTATTGCAAAAGACTGATCTCCTGCTAAGTCTTGCCCCAGCCAAAGTGATCTTTCTAAGACACAGAGGACTGTATCACCCCCTTGCCTGCAATCCTTCAGTGACTCCCCATAGATCTTAAGAAGACAGTAAGCCCCTTAAAGGACACACAAGCCTCATCCTCACAAATTCAGTCTGAACTATTTGTAGTTTCTTGAACACACCGTAAGGGTTCCCACCTGCAGTTCTTGGCTCCTCCTGTCCCCTTTGCCTCAAATCCTCTCCTCCTTCTCTATCTTCTGGTTAATTCCCACTGGTGCTTTAGGTCATTCTCAGTCTCGTTTGAATCAAATGCTTCTGCTCTGCCCTCGCACAGTTCCCTGAACTTCCTTATCACAGAATCTATCATATTGTAATATGCTAGTTACCGCTTCTCTTCCCTTCTAGACTAGAACCAAGAAGATAGGGAAAGTATTTGCTGTATTCATTACTGTATTCCCAGCTTCTAGTATAGTGCCTGGGTCAAAATAGCCATGCCATAAATGTTTACTGTTCAAATGAACCATCTCGAGGGGGGGAAAAAAAAAAAGAGGTGAGGGAGGACACTGACCTTCACTGAATGGTTATGGAAATCCGTCACTACAATCTCATTCTTGTTGTTCACAGCCACAAAATGGGGCCCTGAAAATACGAAGTGGTATTCAGAGAAGCAAGCTGGGATACTGAGTGGAATGTGGAAGAATATCTGGGACGAAAAAGCTGGGGTGTTAGGGGAAGGGTGGAGTTTCTGGGGCTGAGATAAATGGCCTCTGGGATGATGGTGCTAGGCACAGTGAACGGAGGGGATCGTCTAGGGCCAAGATACAGAAGGAGGGGTCTTTAGAGCTGGGGTACGCAGGAGTGTTCTCTGGGACTGGGGTATAAAAATAGATCTCTGAGTTGTCCTCCAATACCTGCAAAGTGGCGGTCCGTGGCCCCACGACCCCCAAAACGTCCAACCAGCTTGCCATTGGGTTGGAAGGTGAAGACGCAACAAGACTTATTGTCGACCACAATGATATGTCCATTTCGGTCTACGGCCACCCCCTTGGGGCCCATGAGGCGACCAGCTCCAATCTTGGTCTGGAGAAAGGGGATACCCATTAGGGGCTTTATCCTGCCTGGTGGGGAGAGTTGTCCCAGCCTCGCACCAAAGCAGAACCTTCGGCTGGAGACGGACCAGTCAGGCTCTGACCACCAGGAGGCGCTAGAATTGTCACCTCAGCTCGTCACCAGGGCTGCAGAGTGTAGTGACAGTAAGGCTCTCACCTTGAACTTGCCCTCAGGGGAGAAGATGCTGACCCAGCGGTTGTCATAGTCTGCCACGATAATGTCTCCGTTGGTGTCCACTGCCACGCCTGTGGGGCGCTGCAACTGCCCAGGAGAGCGCCCTCGGACCCCAAAGCGGAATTTGAACTGGCCTTCATTGGAGAAAACCTGAAGCAGAGGATCAATGGAGGGAGAGGAGAGGAGGGGAGAGATTGTGGGCACAGAGGGAAGGGAACAGGATCCTGAGGAGGAAACCCCCCATTCATTCAGTCATTCAGCAAGCACTTACTGACACCATGTGAGGGGCACAGAGAAGAATCAGACACGGCAGACCTTACCGGACATGTAGCAGAGGTGTGAATGGGATTGTAAGAAACTAAAGGGGGTGAGGGGAAGTGCTCAGGGAGGGCTCCAAGAGAAGAGGATACCTGAGCTAATAGCTAAAAAGGATGCCAAGAGATGAACTGAAGTCGGGTAGCCAAGAAGGAGTAAGAAAGGCATTTAAGCAGAGTACGCAAAAGGCAGAGTCCAGTATGGGCCCTGCTTGTCCAATATGGCTGGACTGCAAAGAGCACTTTTGTGAAGAGTAGTCGGGTTTTATCTTGGGTGTAAGGAGGATTCACTGAAAATTTCTGAGCAGAGGAGTGACAAACTGAGATCTGCTTTTGTGGTATAGTAAGAAATATTGGATTGTCGGAAAAGTCATGATGCATATTTGCAACGAAAAACAGAAAAAAATACGTCATGACTTTTCCGACAACCGAATATATTTGGTCTTTGTCCTCTATGCCTGGCACAGAGCTCCTCAAAGCCCTGGAATTTCCTGAGCGATAGGATTGTCTTTCGTCATTCAGAAGGAGCCTCCTTCGAGCTTAGGTTATGGCAACTTCAGGTGGGGCCCCCAGACAGCCTCAGGATGCGGCTGGTCATCAGAAAGACAAAATGAGTAAAGGGTTGGAACTTTCATCCCTATCCACTGACCTCTGGAAAGTGTGTGTGCACACGCGCATGCAGATTAAGCTCTGTAAAAACTCTTGAACAAGATTTGACAAGCTTCTGGACTGGTGCCAGGAGGATGGTACAAGCCAGCTCCACAGGAACCAAAACTCCTGCACTAGGGGCTCTCCAGACTTCACCCTAGTTGCCTCTTCATCTGGCTGCTCATCTGGATCCTTTATCAAATCCTTTATAGTAAAGTGGTCAACGTAAGTCAATGTTTCTCTGAGTTCTGCGAGCCACTCTAGCTAATTAATCAAAGGGGGTTGTGAGTGGGCCGGCCGAGTGGCGCATTGGTTAAGCGCTGGTTTTGGGATGCCAGCGGCCCCGGTTCGGATCCCACATGAGGGCCAGTGACACTGCCCTCTACAGCTAACAACAGCTCCACCTGGAGCTAGGCTGTGCGAGCCCCGGTGATGGTGTGGGCTGCAGCCCCTGCTGCAGTGGGCTGCCATAGGCTACAGTGAGTGGCCCGCAGCCAGCGTGAGCGGCTGGCAGCCAAGCGTGAGCTGCCAATAGCCGCGGTGAGCGACATCCAGAGGCCAGCGACCGATCTGCCTCATCCGGGAAGAGCGCAATGACGATACCAACAGTGAAGCAACATCCTCCGCAACTAAACTGAAGAACAAGAAGACGGCAACTTGTCTGTTCCCCTTCCCCGATTCCCCAACGCTGTTCCCCTCCACCAATTCCCCAATAAAATCTTTAAAAAAAAAAAAAAGGGGGTTGTGAGGACTTCCAATTTATGGCTGCTCTGTCAGAAGTACAGGTGACAACCTGGACTTGCAATTGGCATCTGAAGTGGGGGCAGTCTTATGGAACTAAGCTCTTAACCTGTGGGATGTGACACTATCTCCAGGTAGATAGTGTCGAATTGAGTTAAATTCATAGGATATCTGGTCAGTGTCCACTGAGAGTTGGAGAATGGCTTGGTGGTGTTGGAAAAAACACACTGGAGCTTTTAAGGAAGAGCACTAGGGCTACAGGGGAGAATCAAGATGAGAAGCTAGCCAACCCGTCAGAGGCTGCTGCAGCAGTCCAGGTGAGAAATGATGACTTGGACCAGGGCACCTACTGGAGGGCAGTACATGGACTCAAGTGACATATAGGAGGCAGACTCAACAAGACTCAAGTACACAAGAAAGGGGTGGGGGAGGAAGGAAATGGACAAGGAGTAGCCCATCCAGGCTAGAGAACTGACAAGGTAACCTTCCCCCGGGACAGTGAACTTCTCAACCTCTCACCTTCTCCTACCTCCTCCACCTTAGCCGCCTAACATGCTCAGGTCTCTCCGCCTTAAAAGCATTTGTTTTAATGCTCCTTTCCTCTACAGCTAAGCCTTCTTGCTTCTCCTTCACAGCCAAGACATCACTCACTGCATTAAGTCTCACACACTGCTTTGTTATAGGCTCTAGGGACACAAGATGAATCAGAGCCAGGAACAGTCTTGGAGAACTCAAGTTCTGGGCCTTGGCTTTGCTCTTTGATTCAGACCTGCTCCATCCTTAGTGAGCTGGGCCCCCTGCCCCACCTCATCCCCATCTCTTAGGCCTGCAAGGACTGTTTGAACTGGTCCCACCAACAGACATCACTCCCTCCTGATGCAGACCTTCCACCATGCCATCACCCATTCTACCCTGGTCCCCTGTGGTAGGACAGCACCTCCCAGCACAAGAAGGGAGGCACCACGGGCTAAAGAGTTGATGTGAGAGAGACTAAAAGGTACCATCAGATCAGGAGTGAGGTCATGCATCTGCCTCCTCCAGTCTGAGCAGCTCAGTTTCCAGCTTAAAACTGATGAGGCTTGGGGTGTGTTGGGGGGTGTCTTGCTCTTCCTGTCCTATCCTATCCTATCCTATCCTATCCTATCCTATCCTATCCTATCCTATCCTATCCTATCCCACCCTACATCTGGCCAACTCATGTCCACCTTTTGATTCTCCGAGTTTCCAGGTCATTTCTTCAGAGAAGACTTTAATGACCAACTCCATCCGTGAATCAATGTATGTACATACGTTAGGTCTCTATGATATACACTTTATGGCTCTCTTCATAACAACTGTCACTTATGTAACTAAATAACTACTAAATATCTTTGTCCTCTTCTAAAAATGTAAATTCTAGGTGGGACAGGGACTGTGTCTGTTGTTTGCTGCTGCATTTGCAGTATTGGTATAGCAATTGGCACATAGCAGACATTCAATGAATAGATTCCTCAGCTCACTCTCAGACCAGAACTGGACACCTCCACTTGGATGCCACACAACAATCTCAAACTCAACACGTGCGAAAGTGAATTCATCAACTAGACCTAGACCTGCTCCTGAATGGCAACACCACCTACCCAGTGCGCCAAGTCCTGCCATTCCTGATTCCTCCCTCTCCCTTGACAACCACTG
The DNA here is from genome assembly GCA_033961575.1 of Aselliscus stoliczkanus. Lineage (NCBI taxonomy): Eukaryota > Metazoa > Chordata > Mammalia > Chiroptera > Hipposideridae > Aselliscus > Aselliscus stoliczkanus. Next base: position 91,516,733 of record CM066736.1, read on the forward strand.
GTTCATCAAAACCTGTCATATTTGCTTCCTTAACATCTCTAGAAGCTGTCGGTGCCCTAGTTTGATCCTTAATATCTTTCCCCTACACCACAGTAACACTGAGTAACTTCAGGATCTGAGTCTAATGGGGGAGACAGACTAAAACAAAATTTAAAAAAACAGTGATTCTGGTAAAGTATGAACAGTGCTATAGCAAAAGGCTGAGGGAGCCCAGAGGAAAATGTGATTAATATTCTGCTTAAAGGACATGAGCAAGTTTTCATAGAAGAGCTGATAAAATTTCTGGACTAAGACAATTACACAAATTATCAAATCAAATTCTCCAATGAGCCTCCACCATTGATAGATCCAAAAGAGAAGTTCATGAGGACTGCAATCTTCATGAATTGAGGTCCCAGTTCATCTGGGAGCCCAGCCCATACTAGGGCCTGAGGCATCCAGAGTAAGAGAAGCAGAAACTCAGCTTTGGAATCTGAGAGCCAGGCTCCGCAGCTAGGAAGTTGGGTCCAGGTGGGAGAGAGAGCAAGGAAGGCTGCTGGAGGACCAGCAGGTGTTTAGAAAGGAGAGGGAGCTGTACGAGCAAGGAAGGCTGCTGGAGGACCAGCAGGTGTTTAGAAAGGAGAGGGAGCTGTACCAGGCTCTCCCTCTGGATTCCCCACCGGGAAACAGTGGACATGCACAGCCCCTCATCAGGGAGACAAAGTAGCATGTGAGCACCTGTGTGCTCGGGGAAGGTTTACTAAATCTCAACTTTGTGCTACAAAGTATCCCTGGCATGAGTAGGAAACACGTCAGAGGTAGAGGGAGTGACTGAGTAGGGCCTCAGCACCACCCCTCTCCATGTTCATCTCATTTCCTCCTCACAATCCAGACTGGGTTGAAATCCCTCCCTGTGCTAACCTGGGCCTCTCCATTCCTCTGCTCCTAGGAATAAGGTGGGAATAAAGGTGGCCCGGACAGGACTGGGAATATAGTCATGGATGAGTTCCTGGCACCTTCAGCCTGCTATGTGGAAAGCTGGGGCTAGGGAGGAACTGACATTGAGGTGACAGACCTTTGGCAGAGCTGGATCTGTGACAGGGATAGTCAGGCAGATCAGGAAGAAGTTTAAATTTATAGGTGTGAAGAAAAAAACCTTCAGGAAAAAGTTTTGCTGCCTGATAAAATGTTTCCAAGAACTGAAGTTCAGGGTAGCTCGAAACAGCTCTGTACAAATTCCACAGCATCCTCTCCAAAACCATTTACAACGTGACCTCGGCTACTTGGCTTTTAATAGTAATCTACCTCCAGCCCATCTGGGATCCTTCCAGTTGCATGAACAACCTCCTCCAGCACTTTCCCCTCTCCTGGATTTTGTTTACAGCTTCCACCTGGACAATGATATTTTTAACTAACACAAGAAGGTTCACTAGATGTTGGACACAGTACGTGATATTATTTAATGCTCCCAGCAACCCTATGAGGTATTCTTTTCCTAATTTTACACATGAGTTAACTGAAGCTCAGAGAGGTCACATGACTTTGTCAGTAAGTGGCAGAGCTAGATGCAAGCCCAGGTGTCTGGTTTCAGAGCCTGAACTTTTAACTGCTCTGCTGTGTCTACCACACTGGTGCCCGCCACTAGGCTCTGCTTCACTACAACAAATATAAAAAGAAAAACCATATTTTCTGGCTTTAAGGAGCTTGAAGTGTAGTAAAGGCCATGTCCATTTGTGTGTCAGATGCTTTAATTAGGTGGGTAAGATGCTGGGAGGGCCAGGGGCAGGACCACCTACCTGTGAGGCTGTGCTAGTCTAGCCACTGGAAGACACCCCTTTTCACAAGTTACCCCTATTTGACTGTCTAGTCAACCAGATGTTTGCAAAGACCAGTGCAGACAAGCTATATTCTGGAGTCAGGAAGGTATGTTGAAAGATAGCAGGAAGGGCAGAGTCTGCATTCTGACCCCATGGTGGTGAAAAGGTGAGAAAGTATGCCAGCCAGATGGAGGCTCAAGCTGAGGCAGAGGGGAAGGAGGAATAAGCCAGATCTTTGGGGTCCAGGAGAGGGTCTGACCTGAGCCACCCCTGGGAGGTAGAGGCTGCCAGCACAGTGAACCCTGGTGCTTAACTCAACATGGTTCCTGTTGTGGCCAATAGGAGAGACTGAAAATGGGTGCGTGAAGGATGATGCTATGATTTATGGTACTATCTGTAGAGTTTCATTTTCGAGTAGGTGACCAATACAGTTTTTTTCAGGAGGCTGTAGCTAGAGGACCTCTATTTTGGTGTTGGGGGAGCCAGACAGGTGCTCACCTGAATACACTGGTTGTTGCTGTCTGCTACCACTATGCGGCCACTGCTAGCTGCGGACACACCCTGTAAATTGGTGAATTCCCCTTTCTCCCTTCCACGACTGCCTGTGGGAAAAGGATGGGGGAAACAAAAAGAATTCACTGGCGTGCCATTCTGATACTCCCTGCCTGAGCCCCGCCCCGCCAGGCTCCGCCCCCAGCCGTCTGTACCAACGCGGAAGACAAGCTCATCCTCAATGGGATTGTCCTTTCGCTTGCCGCCTGTGCTGTACATGGAGCTGGGCCTCCGCACCGCCTTCTGGCGCACGTGGCTGCCAGGGCCACCAGGGGACTTGACACGGCGCTTGACATCGTCTGGAGAAGGTGGCAGGTCCCCGGGACGCAGAGCACGCACACGGAACGGGCTGCCGCGCACGGGCTGGCCGTAGAGCAGCACTGAGAGGAGCAGCTCGCCCTCGGAGCGCGCGGTGTACACCAGCTCGTACGTGCCATTCTTGTGGTCCACCACTGGCACAGGAAGGCGTGTGCCGTCCGGCCCCGTGAGATCTGCGCGCAGCTCAGCGCTGCCAGTGCGCACCAGCCGCCCATCCTTGTCTTTGGTTGTGACGGTGAGTGAGGCGGGCTGGCCCACCAGCGCCTGACGCAGGCCCTCGCCGGTGGCCACCGTCTCATGTGCAGTGGCGCTCGTAGTGAGCAGAGCACCCAGATTGAGCACCGATCGCCGCAGCCCATCGACCTCAAGGATCAGTTCCAGCTGCGCGTTCTCGTGTGGCCGCTCTGGGAAGGCCTGCGCCGCCAACGCTGCCAGCCGCTCTCGCATGTGCTTGCGCACCAGCAACACCTCCGGGGCTGAGCCCAAGCGCAGGGCCTGCTCCGCGAAGCTGCAGCTACTGCCAATGTGTTCCTGACCCTGGCGCAGTGTGTCTAGCTGAGTCTGCAACACCTGAGGAGGGGTTAGAGGAAGGTTGGGTGAACAGACTGGTGCAGAGGGGGTCTCTGTGATTCCTGATGAACTTGTAGTACTGTAGCATGCAAGAGGGGGAGGGTGGGCAAGGGACACAGATGCCTGCAGCACCTGTAGGGCCATGATAGGAGGCAGAAAGTAGAGGCTAGGGAAAGGAGTGCACAGGTGTGGAAAGCAGGGACATGGAGGCAGTAAGGCCATCTCCTGATGGACAGTGGTAGGGAAGGGTGAACAGACGCACCTTCTGCTTGGCCCCACAAATGGCCTCCAGGTCGCTGACCAGAGCCTGCTTACGCTGCTGGAGCGCTTGCTCCAGGTCCTCGAAGGCTGCGCTGATCTGGGCGAGGGCCTCTGCCTTACGCTCTTGCAGTTGCTGGCTGATGCCCCCCACTAAGGCAATAGCTGCGGACAGCTGTGGCAATCTGGGGAAGGGAAATATCTCATATTGGGGTGGCTTGAGCTACCCTCCAAGAGATCCCCTACCTGAGGTCTCCCGCCCTAAGAATTCTATCTCCCCTGCCCCTGTTGAGACGCCAACCCTGATGGCCCCACCAGCCCAGGTTCCCATCGGGCACCTACCGGCCGCGCACTGCCTCAAGCTGGCGCTGCAGGGCCGCCTTGTGCTGCTCCACCACGTCACGCAGCAGCACTGTGCCGTGCTCCCGGTGCTCCCCGGCGCGACACTCGCCGCACATGGCCGTCTCACAGGCCTCACAGTAAAATTCCATCGTCTGGCAGCATAAAGACTTCAGTCAGGCAAACAGCTAGACACCAAAGTGTTTTGCCCCTTCCCTCCCCCATCTGCCCTCTTGGCCCCTCACCTTCCAGGTGCACCCCCTACCTGGACCACTTATTCAGAGAAACACCCGCTCACCCACAGCCACTCGGCCCCCTCCCCCAACCTCTCCTTCCCGTCCGCCCCAAGTCCTGGCCTCACTGGGCCTGCTTCGGCCCACCTTGCCTTCATGGTTTGGGCAGGAGAGGGGGCGGCCGGCCACTGCACTGAGGGGGTGGGGTTCCTCGGGGTCCTGGGCCCCGTCAGGTGCCTGCTGCATTGCCTCCATGAGGCTGCTGATGAAGAAGTTATTCTGCAGTGCCGAGACGCCCTGCTCGGGAAGGATGGATGTTTGCCGACACACTGGACAGGACAGCGTCAGGCTCTGGGCAGGGATGTAGTTCTGGAGGCATCTGGCCAGGGAGGAGGTGGAATCAAAGGCGTGGGTGAGGCATCAGTGCACCCCTCCTCACACCTTTCATGGGTGCTGCCCCTCTCCTCACAAGGGGTCTGTTACACTTCATTGTGAAACCTCTCAGGTTAGCACACACATCTCACCCTATCAGCAGGTAGAAAAGGCTTCATCTCTTACAATAGAGGAGCAACACATCCCTCTCAAAAGAGCCGACATATCTGCATTCCTAACAGTGTGCACAAACACAGGTTCACCTTTCACAGGTGTTTATAAATCCTCATAGAAAATGTGCAACTAGCCCCCGCTTCATTAACTCATTAAACATTTACTGACTGCCTACTTTTGCCAAATTTGTGCCAAGCTCTGGGGATACAAAGATAAAGCACAGTGCCTACCTCTAAAATACCTCCAGTCTGCTGAGAAGTCACAGAAATGTGACAGTGTAATGATTAAGGGTGTGGGTCCTGGAGCTAGGCTGCCTGGGTTCAATACCCAGGTCGGTTATCATTATACTCTGTAACCCCTGACAAATTACTTAACTTTGATAAGCCGAGGATTCTTCCTTTGTAAGATGGAGACAGTACGGACTTCACAGGATATTGGAGGATTAAATGTAAAGGTCTTATATGCCTAACTCACAGAAAACACTATATATTATAGGCAATTTAATATGAGGAATACTGTAGATGCACCGATGAGGAGATGCACAGAAGGGGCATCTGGCCCAGGGCGGGTGGGGAGGGTAGCCGGAAAGGCGTCAGAGGAAGTGATATAAGCTAAATCTCCATGGATAAATAATATTAGCCTGAACAAAGAAAGGTGCAGGAAGAATAGGAAGAGTGTTCCAGACACAGAGGGCGAACAGAAACAGCACAGCGTGGGTAGGGAATTAGAAACAGCTTGATGTGGCTGGAAACCAAGTCTAAGACAAGGGATGGTAAGAGGAGTCTGGAGGGAGAGGCAGAGGACAGCTGTGGAGGGCCTCGTGGGCCACACCAAGGAGCTTAGAAGTCATTGCAACAACAAAAGGGAGCCACGAGAGCATGGGACAGCCAGGTTGACATTCTTTCAAGCTCCTCTTCACTGCCTCTGGGTAGAAGATGAATTTGAATGTGTCGAGACAGCAGACAAGGGGTGGTAGTGTCATCACCCAGTTACCATTTATTAAGCACTATGTGCCAGATGCTGTGCTTTGCACTTTTGTGTTTATGTAAACAGACTTAGAAAGGGTAAGTGGTCTAAAACAACAAAGCTAGCGAGCACTGGAGCCTGGATCCAAATCCAAGGCACAGCATGTGTTTAACCAAGATGCTCTTGCAATAGTTTAGGCAAGAGATGAGAAGACCTGGATTCAGACAGTAGCAGTATAGACTAAGGTGGAACAAATTTGAGAAATATTTAAGAAATACAGCCAGTGGGAAGTGTTGTCTGATTAGACATGGGGAGTGAGAGATGAGTATTGGTTGACTCCCAGATTCCTGGCTTAGATCACTGAGTGGATGGTGGTAAGATGAGAAACATAGAAAGAAGAGTAGTTTACAAGGAAATTCGGCCTTGATCTGGCTGAGTTTACCATAACAGTGAACATTCAGGTAGAGAGATGGGGAGAAGGCAGGTTAGAGGTAGAGGTGAGGATGCCATCAACACTTACATGGCCTTTGTACCCATCAGAGAGGATGCGATCAGCCAAGAAGGGGTAGACAGTGATAAGAGCAGGACAGAGCACTCAGCAAATACTGAATGAGGGGAGCAAAGAGAAACAGGCAGAGAGGTAGGGGGAGAGACAATGTCAGGGCAGCAAAGTGAATATCACAATTCTAGAAGGAGAGAATGAGTAGTCATCAGTGTCAAAAGCAGCTGAGGAGCCAGAGAATGTAAGGACTGGGAAATGCTCATCAGATTTGGCAAATGTGAGAGTACTTTTGCCTGTAAGGAAAACAGAGTGGATTAGTAGGGGAAGGAAAGCTTGACTGCTGCCAGCCGAACAGTGAACAGGAGGTTGGAAGTCTGCGTAAGAAGCAGGCTGAGGGACTGAATGGTAGCTAAGGGGGACAAAGGCACAAAGGATAATTATTATCTGTTTGTAATGGGACCTTTGTGCATGATTATAAATTGAAGAGCTAGTATAGGAGAGGTGGGAGAGACTAGAAGACATGGGACAAGGTCTAGAGATGGGAGGGATTGGCTCAGATTGGCCTGAAGAGGAGGAGTGGACCCCATCCTCTGAATGGAAAAGAAAAAGAGATGTACTTGAGCACAGGGAGCAAAGTTACACAGAGTACGCCTAACTTGCCTCAGGCAGGATCAGCTGCTGAGAGTGAGGTAGGGGGGACTGAGGAGAATGAGAGGGCTGGAATTAGTCACCAAAGGGAGGAGGAGAGGAAGCTTACTGGAAGCAGACTAACCGCAGCATGTCTGGAGACAGTGAATTTGTGGAGGGAAGATGTGCATGGTGCAAACTTTCCCATATCCTCAATCTCTTCTGTTATTGTTCTTTCACACCTCTTGATCTGAACGAATTAGTTTTTATTTATTTAACAAACACTGTGTGCCAGGCACAATTCTAAGTGCTTCACAAATATTAACTTATTTGTGACCTAGTTTCTCCTGCCATCCTCTCAGAGAATGGTTTAGGTCTCATACTCAACATTCCTTAGGGCCAGAAGGTGGGGTTGAGTCCTCCCTGCCCCCAACTGGAATATTTCTAAACTACTGTTCAGTTCCTTGGAAGTTCTTGCCTTCTGTCTATACCACCCCTTCTTGTTATTGTCTCTGCTGACTTAACAGTTGCTTTCCCATTCACTGAAGCCTTTCTTTTGGCTCACTCTCTTCTGTTACCTGCCCCCCTCCAACTCACTCTCTCTCTCTCTCTCTCTCTCTCTCTCTCTCCTTCTCCCAGTGACTCTGACATCTATAAGATAGCCCATCTACCATCAAGATTTCTTAGTTCCTTGACCTCCTCATCCCCAGTGATCTTTTCCTCCACTTCACCTCAGCTGTTTACTCCCATGCTCCAACCACCACCCATATATACATCCCATCACCTGTCACTTCATCAACTATGAAATTTACATTTCAACCATTCTACTGTTTCCTTGTAGCACTCTTCCCAACTCCCTGATTCTCGTGTTTCCCCTGTAAAATACCTTCAAACTCATCAAGACCTCCTTCCTATTTGTTGAATATACCTGGCTTACGATAGCTTCCTAACTGGTTTCCTGTTTCCACTCTTGCTTCTCTACATTCCATTCTCAACACAAAGTGAGCTTTAAAAATCTAATTATGGGGGCCGGTCAAGTGGCTCAGTTGGTTAAGAGTTGACTTAGAGCACGAGCTCTGATCAACAGAGCCACCAGTTCAATTCCCACATGGGCCAGTGAATGCTGGGCCGGAGCTGTCGCTGAGCTGCTAACAGGTGGCAGGATGGCTCAGCTGGTGTAACAACAAGATTGCCTGTTCGATGGTGGGCTACACCCACCCGCAACTAAGACTGAACTCGGCACCTTGAGCAGAGCTGCCACCCAGATGGCTCAGTGGATAGGGCATGTGCTCTTAACAACAAAGCTGCCAGGTTCGACTCCCGCATTGGATGGTGGTTACGCCCATCCGCAACTAAGACTGAACTTGGCACCTTGACCTGAGCTGCCATTCAGATGGCTCAGTGGATAGAGTGTGCGCTCTTAACAACAAGGCTGCTAGTTTGACTCCCACATGGGATGGTGGCTACGCCCACCTGCAACTAAGATTGAACACAGCACCTTGAGCTTAGGGGACACGAGCTGCTGAAGGGAAGCCAGATGGCGACTGGAGCCCTCCACAACTAAGACTGAAGAACAACAACTTGGCTGGTCCCCTTCCCCAATTCCCCAACACTGTTCCCCTCCCCCAATACCCCAATAAAATCTTAAAAAACCCAAAAAATGCTCCAATGGTTTCCATTGCATTTAGAATAAAATCCAAACACTTTCTTAAAACTGCCAAACTCCCCCATGAACTGTCCTGACTCTTTTGGACTTTACTTCATCTGACTTTCCTCCTTACTCAGCAACACTGGTTTCTTTTCTGGTCTCTGAACATGCCCGTTTACTCCTCCTTGAAAGCCTTTGCATGGAACAATGCAAAGATTCTCCCATTGCCTGGACCAATCCACACATGTCTGTTTCCTTCTCACCCTCAGGTGTCAGGTCAAATATCACCTCCTCAAGGAAGCCTTCCCTGATGACTCCATGTAGAACAGTCCCTGGCCCAACCACCCCAACTTACTCCCTGTTTATTTCCTGCAAAACACTTAGCACAAACTGTGACTTGCCTGTTTGATAATTTTCTTGCTTACTATCACTGCCCACTAGAACATAAGTTCTTTAAGAGCAGAGACCAAAAGATAAATGAGTAGTAGTTAAGAACTTTGCAGAATACTACCAACAATTATACTCCGACAAATTAGAAAACCTAGAAGAAATGGATAAATTCTTAAAAACATACAACTTTCCAAGGTTAAATTAAATTATGAAGAAATAGAAAATCTGAATAGACTTACTACAAGTAATGAAATTGAATAAGTAATTTAAAAACTCCCAAAAAATAAGTCAGGACTAGGTGAATTCTATCAAAGATTTAAAAAAAGAGTTCATACCTAATCTTAAATTATTCCAAAAAAGTAAAGAGGAAGAAATGCTTCTAAACTCATTTTATGAGGCCAGCATTACTCTTATACCAAAACCAAACTTGAGACCCCACAAAGAAAGAAAATTACAGACCAATATCCCTGATGAGTACAGATGTGAAAATCCTCAACAAAATATTAGCAAACCAAATTCAAAAACACATTAAAAAGATCATACATCATGATCAAGTGAAATTTATTCCAGGGATGCAAGGATAGTTTAACATCTGCAAATCAATCAGTGCGATACACCACATTAACAAGATGAAGGATAAAAATCATTTGATCATCTCAATGGATGCAGAAAAAACATCTGACAAAATTCAACATCCATTTATGATAAAAGCTCTTAACAAAGTTGGGGTAGACAGAACATACCTCAACATAATGAAGGCCATATAAGACAAGCCCACAGCTAACATCATACTCAATGGTGAAAAGCTAAGCTTCTCCTCTATGATCAGGAATAAGAAAAGGATGCCCACTTTCACCACTTTTATTTAACGTAGTATTGGAAGTCCTAGCACAGAAATTAGGCAAGAAAAATAAATAAAAGGCATCCAAATTGGAAAGAAAGAAGTAAAACTGTCACTATTTGCAGATAACATGGTATTATATATAGAAAACCCTAAAGATTCCACCACAAAACTATTAGAAGTAATAAATAAATTCAGTAAAGTACCAGGATAAAAAAATACAGTAATTGGTTGTGTTTCTATACACTAACAATAAGCTATCAGAAAGAGAAATTAAGAAAACAATCCTATTTACAATTATATCGAAAAGAATAAAATACTAGGATTAAATTTAACCAAGAAGGTCAAAGACTATACTCTGAAAACTATAAGACAATGATGAAAGAAACTGAAGACAACACAAATAAATGGAAAGGTATATTGTGCTCATGAATTGGAATAATATTGTTGAAGTGTCCATTCTACTAAAAGCAATCTACATATTCAATGCAATCCTTATCAAAATACTAATGGTATTTTTTCACAGAACTAGAACAAAGATTTCTAAAATTTGTATGGAACCACAAAATAGCCAAAGCAATCTTGAGAAAAAAGAACAAAGCTGGAGGTATGACACTCCCTGATTTCAACTACACTACAAAGCTATAGTAATCAAAACAGTATGACACTGGCATGAAAACAAACGCATAGATCAATGGAATAGGCTAGAGAGCCCAGAAATAAGCCAATGCCAACACATTCAATTAATCTACGATAAAGGAGGCAAGAATATACAAGGGGAAAAGACAGTCTCTTCAATAAATGGTGTTGGGAAAACTGGATAGATACATGCAAAAGAATGAAACTGGACCACTATCTTATACCATACAAAAATAAATTCAAAATGAATTAAAGACTGGAATATAAGACCTAAAACCATAAAACTCCTAGAAGAAAACAAAGGCAGTAAGCTTTTTGACATTGGTCTTAGCAATATTTTTTGGACCAATCTCCTCAGGAAAGGATAACCAATGCAATAATAAACAAATAGGATTACATCAAACTAGAAAGCTTTTGCACAGGGAAGTTAGTCATCAATAAAAAAAAGGCAAACTAAGGAAAGAAAAAAGATATGTGCAAATTATATAGGGTTATATATCAAATTATATATTTGATACAGGGTTAATATCTAAAATATATAAGAACTTACAATAATTTAATACCAAAAAACAAACAACCCTATCAAAAATGAGCAGAGTACTTACTTGAATAGACATTTTTCCAAAGAAGACATACAGATGGCCAAAAGGCACATGAAAAGATGCTCAATATCACTAATCATCAAGGAAATGCAAATCAAAACCACAAGTTATCACTTCACAATTGTCAGAATGGCTATTATCAAAAAGACAAAAAACAGTGTTGATGAAGGTGTGGAGAATAGGAAACCCTCCTACACAGTTGGTGGGAAGGTAAACTGGTGCAACCACTATGGAAAACAGTATGGGGTTTCCTCAAAAAAATTAAAGAAAAAGCTACCATACAATCCAGCAATTCCACTTCTGGGTATTTATCAGAAGACAAGGAAAACACTAATTTGAAGAGATATATGTACCTCTATGTTCACTATAGTATTATTTACAACAGCCAAGATAGAGAAGCAACCCAAGTGTCCAATGATAGACGAATTTGGATAAAGGAGATGTAAGGTGTGTGTGTACACACATATGTACATATATTTTATATTACACACACACACACACACACTCACACACATATACATACACACAATGGAATATTACTTAGCCATAAAAAAGAATTAAATCTTGCCATTTGCGAAAACATGGATGGACCTAGAGTATTATGCTAAGTGAAATAAGTCAGGCAGAGAAAGACAAATAGCGTATGATCTCACTTATATGTGAAATCTAACAAAACAAAACAAACGAACAACCAAACAAAACACCAGAAACACACTCACATGGGACAAACTGGTGGTTACTGGAGAGTGGAGGAGTTAGGGGTGGGTGGGTGAAATCGGTGAAGGGAATTAAGAGGTACAAACATCAGTTATAAAATAAATAAGTCATGGGGATGTAATGTACAGCACTAGGGTATGTATAGTCAATAGTACTGTAATAACTTTGCATGGTGACAGTAACTAGGTTCATCATGGGGATTATTTTGTCACGTATATAAAGATCAAATCACCACAATATACACCTGAAATTAATAGGATAATATATATCAATAAAAAAAAAGGGAAGGATTTGCAGTCAAACCTGGATTCAGTCTTCAACGATTTACTTGCTGTGGAAACATTTTTTTAATTACTTAATGGCTCTAAACCCTAGTTTCCTCCACTCTAAAATGGGGGTAATAAAATATCTGTTGTAAAGATTAAGTAAATAATACATGGAAATCACTTTGCCAGTCCCTGGCAAATAGTAAGCAATCAATACATGGTAGCTATTATTATAATTTCTCAGGCACTGATTTTCTCCAGGAGTGCTCAGTGATCTGAGCATAGCAGAAGGTGCAGAGACATCTTACTGATTTGGCACTGAGCTTCTGCCACATGGGTTTAGAAAAGGACAAAGACGTGAGGGAATTGTGGCAGCCAGTCAAGATGGACAGCCACAGGATACAGGATGGGAAGGAAAAATAGAATGGCCAGGATGGATCTGGTGGCTGGACGAAACGGGAGTAGTCAAGGGGGCTGGACATCTAGCTCCAGTCAAAACTGGTGTAGTGCAAGTGGCGTAATGGGAGCCAGGAGTAGATACTGGAGTTCAAATAATACCTCCCAGTAAAAGTGGTATTATTCTGGCTGATGGCAAGATCCAGAGCGTTGTTGGAAAGAGTATAACTGAGGTGGTATGGAGGATGTCCCTGGAGAAACAGTCAAGAACCAAGAGGCATAAGTGGGTAATGAAGTCGCCCAAATTGACGGAAGACCTTAGAATGGGCAGGAAGGCGGAGACTGTTTCCAGTTGATGAAGAGGAGAGAGCAATAGAGCTGGAATCTTAAAGAACAAGGGCTCAAAGGGAAGCAGAATCCCTAAGGCAGAACCAGGTTATCAGTGAAGGCAAGAAGCAGAGGGAAGGGAAGGCTTAGGTGAAAACAATGGTGAGAGGACCCAGGGACCAGGCCACTCAGGACAGAGCAATGAGGGATGAGGGCCGGAGAGAGCATATTGTCCAAATACAGATGCGATGGTGGTTAAAACCCTGCAAAGGTTTCATGTGGCTCTCTGGATAAAGGCAAAGCCCCCTAACAGGTCCACAAAGCTCCACATGGTCTGGCCTCAGCCTTCCTCTCCAGCTTCATCACTTCCAACTCTCTGTCAGCCTAGCACCGCTCCAGCCTTGCCGGGGCTCCTCTAGACCCTCCGACCTGACAGAGTCCCTCATGCCACAGGGCCTTTTCCCACGTTCTTCCTTCTGCCTGGAATGCTCTGACCACTCCCTTCATGTAGTTAACTCCTACTCAGCCTCCAGATCACACCTCACAGAAGTCTTCCCTGACTCTCCAAATTGTAAGATCCTACACGCTCAGCTCTCAGAGCTTAGCACTTTATTAGCAGCGCTTATTAAGGGTGCGATATTACATTACCTGTAGTTTGGCTGTATGATTATTTGATTATTTTCTCCTTTACTATACTGGAAGCTCTTTAAGAGCAAAGATATATCTTTTTGCGTATCACTGTATGTCCAGTGCCTGGGACAGGGCTGGCACATAGTAGTTGTTGGATAGTAGTTGTCTGTTCAATGAATGAATAATGGCTAGAAGCCTAGAGGCTAGGAGGGGTTGCCTTTCACTCAGTGCCTCAGGACAGCAATGAGGATGGGCAGGGAAGGACAGACCTAGCTTCAAATATCCTTCCACTGGTCACAAACTCTCCTGGTATCACAGCTGACTGAGAGTCTGATCAGCTGTCTGATTTCTCGGGTGCTGTCGAAGGCTGTGTTGGGGTTTGGGAAGGGGCAGAGAAGGTCTTATTCTGGGCAGGCACCGGGGCCCAGTGTTAGAAGCTTCTGGTCCTCTCATGGGTTCTTGCATCAAACCCTCATTTCCTGCAAGTTGGGGTTCACCTGCTCCCCTGCATGTGTACACAGATTTCCCTCACCTCTTATAGGTTTACACTTGTCACTCCCCACTCAGGGGGGCCTGCAAGGTCTTCATCCCTCCCAGTATACACACCCCTCACCTCTCACAGAAGGTATGCAGGCAAGGCAGAACCTTGGGGCACCGGTAACGATCCAGGCAGATGCTGCACACCAGGAACTGCTTGTCCATCGGCTGGACCTCCGGGCCAGGGCTGTCCTCCCTCTTCGCCATGGTGTCCTCGATGGCTCCTGCCACTCACAGCAGCCTGTGTAAGGAGAGATGGTCAGCACCTGGGAAGTCAGCACTCCCTCTCCCCACCTGATCCCCACCACTCAAATCCCCTGCAGAGAACTAGCCCCATTTCTTCCCTGCCAGGGGCAGGACAGACAGTGATGCGGACGGAGCAGGGTGACGTAGGAGGGCTGAGTGAATCCTGAGCATGCTGCTCTAGTTAAGAGCACAGACGTAGGGTTAGATTAGGTTTCAAACCTAGTTCAGCCTCTTATCAGCTATGCGACCTTGGACAATTCATACAACCTCTCGGAGCCTCAGTTTTGTATCTGCTATTACCCTACACCTCAAATGGTTATTTTGAGAATTTGCAGCAGTGAATGTTAAGTGCATGGTACGAGGATGCCCACATCTTTCATCTCCTCTGCCTCCCCTAAGTCCTCCTCCAGGAGACCTTCCTAACTACCTACAGCCCTCCTACCTATGCCCTGACCCACCTCTTAGCACAAATGCCCAGGATTGCATTCTTTTCCACATCCAATCACTATCCAGGTCTGTGGGTTTTGCCTCCCAAATATCTTATCCCCTTTTCTCCAACTGTACAGCTACTGCCCCCAATTCAGGTCACCACCCATTTTCTCCTGATAACAGCAATAGCCTTCTAACTGGTATCCTTGTCTCCTCACTTGTGCTTCTCACCCATCCCCCATGTAGTTAGAATGAAGCTTCTAAAGCACAGATTCCATCTTGTCACTAACTCCCTGTTTACATTTCCTTCAACTGTTACCCATTGTCCAGAGGACAAAGCCCAAACTCCTTAAACTGGCCAACAGGCTTAGCTTCGCCATACCTCCATCTCCCTCTACAACCTCATGTCTCATGATTCTATGATCAGTCACACTGGTTTCTTTTTAGTTCCTGGAAAACTTCGTGTTCTCTTTTGCTTTTGGGCAGTCACGCATTCTGTTCTCTCTGCCTGAGATCCTCTTCCAAGCCCCCCTTTGCCCAGCTGATTCCTACTTATCTTTCAGGTTATCATGAAAATGTCACCTCCTCCAGAAGGCCTTCCCTGATTTCCTGAAGTCTGGGTTAAGTGTTCCATCTTTGTGTCTCACCGCACCCTGTAGTCCCTCCATCCTAGCTCTTATGTGCTAAACTACAATTTTCCTGTTACCCCTCTGCTTCCTCCACTGTATGCAGGGTTCTCGGGGACAGGCAGTGTGTGTGTGTGTGTGTGTGTGTGTGTGTGTGTGTGTGTGTGCGCGCGCGTGTGAAATCATTCTGGGTTAAAGGAACAGCATAAATGAAAGTTCTTCAACAGAGGGCTCACTGAGAACCTGAGAGAACAATGTGATTAGAGCAGTGAATGAAAGGCAACAGGTGAGTTTCAGTTTGGGAAGATAGGCTGAAATGAGGTCAAGAAATACCTTGATGTTAAGAATCTGGATTTTCTCCTAAATTGGGAGGGAAATGATGCAATTTACAAAAAATAAAAATAAATTAAAAAGCTACTTTGGCAGCTATGAGAATTCAAGTGGTAGAAGCAGGGAGACCAGTTAGGAGCCTACCCCCGTTCTTCAGTAAGATGATGTTGGATATTAGCAGAGCTACAGACAAAAAGGTGGACTGATTTCAGAAATACTCATGAGGTTGACTCAAAAGGACATCATGATGGATTGGATGTAAGAGGTGAAAAGGGATGTAAACAATGACTCCCAGGTTTTTCCCTTGAGCAAATGGTGGGCCATATACAATGACAGCGAAAGCTGAGAAGCTGATTTGGGGCATTTTATTTTAATCACGCTAAGTTTGAGGTGCCTTTGTGATATCCAGGTAGAAATGTCAAGTAAGGAACAGAATATAGGAGCTCCAGGGAGAGGTTTGTGCTGGTTGTTGATTTAGAAGAACTAGCATATTAATGGCACTTAAAGCAATGAGAATAGATGAGACTGCCTAGGGACAGAGAACAGAGAGTAAAGGAGAACTAGAACAATGGCAGGAAAACCAAGGGGTGTGGGACCAAGGGAATCAAGAGGAGAGAGTGATTCAGGAAAGAAGGAGTGAAGTAAGGTGAAAACTGAAGAATGTCCACCAGACTTGGTTGTGATGGAGTGGCAGGGGCAGAAGCCAGGTCAGAGTGACTGAAGAATGAGTGGAAATAAAGAAATTAACACAGCGGATGTAGACAATTCATGAGAGAAATCTGGCCATGAAGGGAAACAGAAAGACAGCTGGACTACTTCAAAACAGGAGCAAGTCACCACTATCTGTACCCAGCTAGATGCATCATGGGCCTTTCTAAAGATAATGGATGAACAAATACATGTGTGCATGCAGTGGGACCAGTCCAGAGACTTGTCCAAGTTTGGGGAGGGGCTGGAAAGGGGTTGGGCTGTATGTACCTTATATGTAAGTGAGGGTGGGCATAGGTAGGCTAGGAAGGGCATGCCTGAGTGCATCCTTTCCTGATGTGAGTGCTGGGATTCTGAGGTTCTCTCTCTAGAGGTGACAGATTTGAATCTGGAGACTTAGTACAAGGATAACATAGCTGGAGGGAGGACAGATTGAGGGTTGGCAGAAGGAACAGGAGGCCAGATCCAAGTTGAAGCTTCTGTCTGGTGAAGGGGAGGGCCGGGAGGAAGAGTAGGAGGGGCCCACTGGGCCCTGCTAGGGCAGCTGATGTCAGACTCCACCTCTCTCCAAGCCCAAGGGGCTCTCCCAGCCTGTCACACAGGGGCGGAGACTGGGCTACATCCAAGGTCCCACAGCTCCTCCCTCCCTTCCCCTTCCTGCTTCAGTTCCCCCACCCAGACTTGCTAGGCATGCAGCTGCTGAGGCCATACCCCAACCTGGATCACTAAGATTCCCTTGTTCTCCTGGGCTCCTACTCCCACCTCTCCTACCCCACTGGGCCCTAGATATCTGCCTCCAAGGTTCTATAGGCGATAGTTTAAATGGACTGTTTACCACAGCAGACACTTGGAAGACCTTGAACTCAGAGCTTAGATTTCACCCTTTTTCTTCAGGCTGCCTACTGTTGTCTCTGTATTCTTTATCCCACCTATCATACATATATGGCTCAGTTCTAAAGGCACCTCATTTCCCCATTCAGCATTCATTTAATACCTCTGCTAGGCTTGGGGATACAAAGATAAATAGTTGCAGCTCAGCCTTCATGGATTCCAGTCTAATAAAGAGATTACTGCAATGCAATATGGTGAGGGCTACAACGGGAAAGCACAGATTGCTCTAGGAGCATAGAAGTCACCTAACCTAGATGTGGGGAGAAGAGGGGTACTGAAGGTCGGAGGCCAAGAGAATTCCCCTGAAGAAAGTGTCATTCAAGCTGAGAGCTCCAGGATGAGTGAGAGTTACTGAGAGCATGGTGCCTTCTGCATCAGGAGACTGAATCATACACTGGGACAAGGGAGGGCTGAGAAACAAGATGAGGTGGTTGGCAGGAGCTAGATCTCACAATGCTTTGTTGGCCTTATTAATAAGTTTAGATTTTACCCTTCCCTGCTAGGGGATTAAGCCTTTACCCAAAAAGCAAAGGAAACCTATTGGGGGTGGAGTGGAGTGTGTTTTTAAGTATAGAGTGATAGAGCCACAATAGTAAATTTTTAACTGCTGTGTGGAAAATAGTTTAGAGGGGACATGGGTGGGAAGTTAAGAGACTGCCACGATATTCCAGAGGAGAGATGATGGTGGTCTTGACTAGGGGAGTAGCAAAGGGGAGGATGAAAGAAGGGGATTTCACAGAGAGGAATCAACAGAACTTGACAGCTGTTTAATTTGATGGGAGGAGTAGAGGGAGAAGAAAGTATTAGAGCTGATTCCTAGATTTCTGGTTTGGAAACTCTGGAAGAGAAACAGTCCAAATGAGAAGGTGATCAGTGTTTAATAAGATAAATCTGAGGTGCCTATGGGACATTCAAGTGGAGAGGCCCAGCTGGCATTTCAAAGATAGGCTGGGGCCTGCGAAAGAGGTATGGCCTAGAGATAAGGATTTGGAAGTCTGGTGTAGAGATGGTGCCTGAAGCCAGGAAGTGGGTGACATCACCCCAAGATGAGAAAGGAGAGCCTGTGACTGTGCCCCAAGGAACCTCAACATTTCAGGGATAGGCCCAGGAAGCAAAGCCTGCAAAGAAATTGAAAAGGTGTGGCCAGAGAAGCAGGAGAAGCTGGAAAGAGGAAGATTATGAAGGCCGAGGGAGAAGAAAGCTTCATGGACAAGGAAACGATCTCATTGTGAAATGCTGCAGAAAGGTCCCATGATCTAAAGCCCAGGAGAAGCTGTCATCAACTTCAGAGAGTGTAGTTTCCAGGGGCAGGAAGAGAAGAAGCCAGATCCAGGGGGCTGAAGAGGAAGTTGATTGTGAGCAAATGAAGACGCCCACTGCTGACTCCACTAGATCCTTAACATCTGCAAAGGATGTGTTTCAAGGCTTTTCAGTTTCTCCAAATTCTCAAACAGCATCTAATTCCCCCCATGACTTCCTCCTGCAACCTCATGAGAGTCCCAGATTTACACAGCTGTGCATGGAGGTAGATGACCAAAGCATTGTTAAAAAGTGGATGCAAGAGAGCTACGCTCACTTGCTTCCTAAAATGACTCACTCCTGTTCACTAGCCTCCAAGTGTATTTGATTATTTGAGGCCTCAGCAAAATGACAAAGGACTGCAGGTTACAGTCTTTGGGGTTTCTCTGGAATAGATGAAGTCTAGGAGAAGGTAAAGTCCTCAAAGCCAAGGGATCCTTTCAATAAGATTGTCAAGGAAGTGCAGAGACAGAAGAGACAGTTTAGGGAATATAATCAATAAGGTTGTAAATATTTTTCTTAGGGGATCAGAAGGACTCATGTCTTGTCAGGGAGACCACTTCATGGACGGTGTAGTGGCCTGACTACTGCACTGTATATCTGAAGCTGTCGCTGAATAATATTATATGTCAACTATAATTTAACACATATATAGTCATGGGATGTGGAATATAGTATGGGGATGGAATTGTAATAGATATGTATGATATTGAGGGTGGGAGGCAAGGGAGCGGGGAGGGGTAGTCACTTTGTAAGGGGTGAAAAAGATAACTATTGCATTGTTTTGTACATCTGTAAGTAATAATAATAATAATAAAAAAGTTTGAAAAAAAAAGATTGTCAAGGAAGGAAAGTGATGAAATTCACAGTACCACCTCCCCCACCTCTGCCAGGCTGAGTAGGTGAATGAACCATTTGATCAGCTGAATGAACCATATCAATCAAACTTCCCTGGGCACACTCTGGACCAGACCCTTCAACTGGTAACTAGAGATGCAAAGCTGAAAGAGACACACACCCTGTCCTTCACAAGCTTTCGGACTAGTATGGGAAACAGACACGGAAATACATAACTGCAATATGATAAGTGTCAGGATATTGACATATTCAAACTGCTATGGCATCAAAGAGAATGAAGCATCTAAGTCACAAGCTGGTGGAAGAGAATGAAAAGGCCTCCAGAGGAAGGAATATATAAGCTGGCTCTTGAAGGACAAATAGGAGTTTGATAGGTGCATTGGGAAAACTGAGTGAAGGAACAGAAGTGTGACAAATAAAGAAACATGGACCAGTTGAGCAAGAGCACAAGGACAGAGGTTGCACTTGATGCTTTCACAATCACTGGATGTAAGTTCTCCACTTGCTCCCTGGCTGCTCCTTCACTGCCCATTCCTTATTTCCCCAGGACTTTGTTCTAAGGCCTCTTCTCTCACTTTCAAACTCTACCGGGGAAATTTCATCATCTCTGGGGGTTTCAGTTACCATCCACTTGCTAATGACTCTCAAAGCCTTATCTCCTGTGCAGAAAACTTCCTTGAACCCCAGAACTGTTTATCCAACTATATCTTGAACATCTCTACAAGGAAGATGCACGGAGACTAGTTTAAAACTGAATTCATTTCCCCCTAACCTACTCTTCCTGCTGTGTTTCTCATCTCAATAAAAGGTATCACCATCCATCTAACCACACCAGCCAGAACCTTGAGAATTTTCTCAATTCCTCCTCTTCTTTCACCTTTCAGATACAAGCTATGATCCTTTATCCTTGATTCTGTCTCTAAAATGTGTCTAGGTTAAAAAAGGTCAGGAGATCTAGGAGCTAGTTCTGACTGTCACTTATTTCACTAACGCAAGGTAAGACTCTAAGCAAGTTCCTACTTCAACCCCTTTATGTAAATTAGGGGTTCCCCAAGGCTGAGATTCCCAAGCTTCTCTTTCCAGGCAAAGGTCCCCACAGATTGTAATACATACTCATGCTTAAACTTCATCTTGTACTACCTTGAGGATTTGATTGCTGGTTTCCACGGTAAGGCTAGGTGTGTTAGAGGATGGCTGCAGTTGCCCCCACCTCCCTTCCAAAATAAGTGTTTGCTGAGTTACCCATGACACTCCTTCTGGGTACCCTCTATTCTAGCCATATGGTTTTGCTCTTTTTCTGAACACAGGCTGTACTATCCCAACCATGGGCCTTTGCTCAAGCTCTTTTCTCAGCAAGAATGCCATTGTCCCCTAAGTGTCTGAGGCAGTACCTGGCACACAGAGGGTGTTCAGTATATGATGGTGACAGGAGAGGCATTTTTTAAATCACTGCAGTTCCTTCTCACCAGACAGACAGGCAAAAGCAAAGGCATAACAAGATAAGTGAACAAAGCTCCAAGAAAAAAGACCTCCACTTTACATAAAGCTTTCCCCCAGCATAAGGTAATAAGTGCTCTGTCACTGGAGGCATACAAGCCAAGAGAGGCAGGCAGGGCACCTGTCAGGCCTGCAGCTCTGATTCCAATTCTGCAGCAAATCAGAGCCCTGCTGAATGGGCACTAGAGAGCTGGACACACAGGGAGACCTGTGAAAAAAGACCTCTGCACCTGCTCCTACCTCACAGATTTCATCTTCCCACTGGGGCCAGTCCTGTGTTCATGCTGTCCACATGAGAGACCCCCACACCATGAATGAGCCCAAGGCCTGCTTTCGGTCAGAATGACCTCCCTGGGGTGCAGCCTGCCTCTCCAACCTGCAACCATCTGTCCCTGCAGGTTTGCAGCCCAGGATCTGTAGCCAAGTCCAGAAGGAAGGAGGCCAGACCAGGGAGGGGCCTGGGGTCCTCCAGGCAGGGCCCAAGCTGCAGGGGAACCAAGGGGGTCCTTTTCTACAAGAAACAGCCTCTGGATGAGGTTTCCTGTTCCCGGCGCAGTACTAGAGGAGGAAAGAGTGTCCTCCATCCTGGCTGGTGGGCCTCTTGGTGCCTGAGGAGGATGGAGGTGGGGGCGGGGGGGAAGCAAGGGGTGGAAGTGTCTGCACCAGGGAGAAAGGAACCCTTCAGACAAGCTGGGCCACAAGATTCCAGAGTCCCACTCAGCAACCCCCCGCCCACCCCCCCACCCCCACCCCACACACAACGTTACCCTCGGCCGCAGCTTCGACCCCCTCCGCCAACATACACAAGCTCCCCCAAACCAGCGTTTGTCCAAGGAAGCATCAGCCATCCACCCGCGTCTCCCCCTTCAAACATGGACCTCACGTGAGCAGCCACAGCCCGAAGAATCCCCCCACTGCTCTCCCGGACATGGATACGCCTCACGTGGACAGAGACAGGCACAGCTTTTGAAAAGCATCTGTGCCCCCACCCCTAGACCCTCGGACCCGGCCCCAGACCAGGGAAGGCAGGGATACAAACGCACCCCTGGGGGCCGCCCGTCGCACTCACCGCGGCGGAGCAGGATGGCAGGGCCAAGCCTGGGACTGCGGCCACTCAGAGGAGCCCGCGGCGCTGCCCCGGCTGCCAGCGCCCGTCCGCCTGGCCCTGCCCGCGGCACCGCCCCACGTCCCGCGCCTCCGCCTGTCCTCGCGCGGAGCCGCCGCCGGACCCCGCCGCACAGGCCGGAGGGAGGGGCCGGGGCGGGGCTGCGGACCAGCTGGGGGAGGGGGCGGCTCGAGCACCGAAGCCCCGCCCACGCCCCGCCCTCCGCTGCGCAGGCTCCACCCTCCCCGCCCCGCCCGCACCTCGCCCCACACCCTCCCCCCTGAGGCTCTGGCAGGAGCTGCCTGGGCGTCCTGGCCGGGGAACCCGCGAGCCTGATCCCGGATCCCGGATCCTGGGTCCCCGATCCCCGCCAGCTGCTTCTGGCTCCCGACCGCTCCAGGGAAGGGCGGCGTAGTACGTCGCAGAGACGCGGATGAGGCTCCGTGAAGAAAAAGCAAGCTGGACAGCAGGGATTTCGGATTCTGGGAACCGGCCCGGGTTACCTCCTGGAGGTGCCCTTCCCGGCTTTCGGGGCGGGGGCGGGGGTGGTGGTGGTGTAACTGCTACGGAATATGCTAGTGTGGTCTCTGCAGAACAGGGGAGACAGGGACTGTCTGGACCTCGGCACAGATCTCTGGGTGGCAAAGGGCCCCAAGGTGGAAGGGCAACATCAAGACCTCTGAAAGGAGCTGAAGGGGTAGAAAAGTGGGGAGACTTGATTCGGCTCTAGTTTCCTGGCTCTACTCTCAGGAGCCCCCTTGCGAAGAAATTATGGTTCAGACCATCCAGCGACTCCCTTCCACACTCCAAAGACCAGAGCAATTCTCAGAATCATGGCATTGTGGAAAAGCACCCCCAGTGGAAAATAATAAAAATTATAATAACAGTTAACAGAGACTGAGTGCTTATATTGTGCCAGACACATAACGAATCACTTTACGTATATTATCTCCTTTAATACTCATATACTCATAATCTTAATAGGTAGCTTCTTTTGTTAGCCGGGTTTTACAATGGAAGAAATGGAGGGCCCTGGCTCCCCAGACTCACTCAGCTAGGAAGTGGTATAACCAGGGTTTGAGCTCTTTTAGGTCCTGCCTCCAGTCACTTGGAGACTCAGTACCTTTCATGTTGAAATCCCCAATGGCCCATAAAGCGGGGGCTTGTATGTGGACCATCCACCTAATAATCAAGCTCATTAGATGACTGCAAGCTAATCAAAGCCCAGGAAGCCTGCCTGGAAACTGCAGTATCTGTGACAAAAGACAAGATCAGGCTGCAAGGATCTCAGTGATAGGAGAATCTGCTGATTTTGTTGTCCCCTTCCTCCAGCCCTCCACACAGGTAGGGGAGAATGTTGATATTCTGGAACTCTCCTTGCCTAAGGAGCACAGAGGTGATGGCACCTGGGCCCTGACTAAATGAAAGTGCTGCTGGGAAGCTTCCTTGCCTCAGAAAAGGTTCAGACTTGGGCTAACATTTGTGTGCGGCCAGGCCCTGGGAACTGCCTCCACTTTTCATCTACTTGAGTTCTGACACCCAGCACAGGTGCTCAAGTGCTTGTGACTGCACCTCAGACAGGGTTCATGCTTGCTTTGGAGTATGGGTCAGAGCTACTAGATTACCCAATATGAGGAAACTGGTCTGTATTACACTATTTTAAGCCTCACGGGACTACTTTTCTCAACCCGACTTTCACATGCCATCCAACTTCTGCTGAAAAGGCTTCACAGCTCCCTTTCTCCAAAAGGCAAGTCCTTAATGAGCAGGAAAAGGCCTCCTAGTGTGATCTCCAACTACCTTACCTCTGTAGTCTTCCTCTAGCCACTCCCCCTTCATATTTCATTCCATTCAAACTCAATTCCTTCAGATTTCTATTCAGGGCCTTCACATATGTTGGTCTCTCTTACTAGGATGCTCTTTCCCCTACTGTCTAGCTGTCCTCTACTCACCCTTTAGGTCTTAGCTTTCAAGTTCACATGCCCATCTCCACTCATTTAAGCTAGATGCCCCTGCTCTGTATTCCCACAGCTCCCTATATTTCTGTATCCTAGTACTTATCACTGTATTGTAGTTGCCTGGCTACTTGTTTCTATCCCTCCCTCACTAGGCCATAAACACTGTGGGCAGGGACCGTGTTTTATTCACCGATCTTTCCCCAGGGTATAGAGCAGTGCCTGGCAAGTGAAAGCACTCAGTAAATATTTGCTATATGAATAAAATGCAGGATGGTCAGTGGGCCCAACCCACTCTGATCCCTGTGCTGTTAAGATCCATAGCTATCTAGGTGCTGGCCTAAAGGGCAAATAAAGCTTTGGCTCCAACTGAGACAGGGGAAGGAGTGGGTCCTCAAACTGTTCCAGAAACCTGTGATTTCAGTTGTTTGGTGCCAGCTCTTCTGACTTGATAGGACTTTGGTGTATGATTAGACTGAGCATTTCTCCACCCAGCCCACCCTCCTAGTCTCCCACAAATTGACCTCACTGGGCCTGCTTTTATGAAAGGTTTATTCCTAGTGCTAGGTCCCAATCTTCCAGGGCCCTAAGCACAATTAAACTGGGTGGGTAAGTGAGGGGAGGCCCATTCAGATGCAGGGCCAGAAATGGGGCTCCCCATTATTCCCACCCCTTTGGTCCCAGTCCCCTTCTCTGCAATGGGCACACATAGAGGCGGGACAAAGGGTATTGGAGGCAACATCATTGGCTCAGGGGAGCCCAAGAAGAGCTGCCATTGGCTGACAGGGCCTTGTGAAGCTCTGCCATTGGTCAGGGAGCACACCCCAGGAGCTGGGGATAGGCCTGAGGAGTGATGCCACTGGCCAGGGAGTGGTTTTGTCATAGCCTTTGGCTGTGGAGTAGAAGGGAAAGATCTGGGAATGAAGCCCAGTGGCCAGGAAGATAAGGGACAGGGCAGCAGCTGCTGGGCCTGCAGGCCCCCTCCCTACCCACAACAGTGTGGGTACAACAGGTATCAGGCCCCAGCCAGGAAAAGGGAGCCCCAGCCAGAGGGCAGGTGGCAAGGGATGTCCCATGTCCATTCTCCCCAACCTGGGACTGCCCTTTCCAATGTCTTTCTTGATAGCCAGGTTGGGCTGGGAGTGGCTCACTGCTCCTCGAGCCAGGAGGGCTTCTCAGCTCCTGGAGGCCTCAGCTTGATGTTGAACTGCTGCAGAGTCTGCTCCAGTTGTTTCTGGTTCCCAGCAAAGTAGGCAGACACAGCATTGTGGAAGAGTAGCAGCTGCTTGTGCATTACCTTGATCTGGGGGTCCAGAGGGTCAGCTTAGCCTGGACTCAGATGCCCTTCTTGAAGGGGCTGAGCCTGAGCCCAGACCAATGGCGCATGGACTCTGCTCTGATGGTGCTTTTCTGATGGGGGCTGAACACCATCAAGGGAGTCAAAAGAGAGGGTCAATCTGATGGGAGAAACTTAACTTCATTGGCTGGGCTTGGGGTTCTGGTACCCCAGCTAAGGAGGTGATTTTTCTGTTATGATCCTGGGGGCAGCAGCCAAATTCTTCAATAGAAAGGGGCCAGGGATTGGAGGGAGGGAGACCTGGAAAGGTCCAGGAGTTGAGGGGGCTAGGAGAAGATCCCACTCTTTAGCCAGGCTGCATTTCCCCAGCCAATGATGGGGAGGGTCTGGGAGAGGGTCAGTGTTCCAGATGGAAAGATGGGCTGGGGTAAAAGGGGTGGGGCTGGCACCTTGTTTTCTTCCAGGAACTTGAGCTTGATGGCCACATCTCCTCGTAGCTTCTCATATTTGTCCCGATGGGCTTGGAATGTGGCCTGAGCACTCTCGAGTCGACCACGTGTCCCTGCATCCCGGGGGCCTAGGCTCAGCTCCTCTAAGTCTGTTCGGTAAGCATCATATTCCAGCCTGGGGAGGGGGTGATATAGGCTCGTCTCCACCTCTATGTCCTCCACATATACTCTTCTTTTCTTCCTGAATTCTTTTTTTTTTTTTTTTTTTTTTAGCTGAGCCATCCTGCCACCTGTTGGCAGCTCAACGGCAACTCAGCTCGGGCTGGCCTCGAACAGCTGTTGCTCAGAGCTCAGCTCGCACTCTTGAGCGAGCTCTTAACCAACTGAGCCACTCGGCCGGCCCTTCTTCCTGAATTCTTATGCCCCTAATCTCAAACTTCCACCCAAGCCAGCCAACTCCCAAAACCCTAGGCCCTGCCAGTGCCCACACCTGGCAGCCTCATACTGTTTGACAGTCATGAGTGTGTCTTCCATGGTTTTGGTGACCAATGTGTTGATGCTAGAGACAAAGAAGTTCACAGCTCCTAGCAGTGTCTCTCCATTCTTGCACAGCAGCTTCTGTGTCTCTGCATTGTAGCCAAATTCCTCCTGAGGGCAGAAGGGAGGGACAGGCCTTGAGAAACAGTCCCTACCTGACTGGAGCTGTAGGGCCCTTCATTCTCCTCTTCCCCAGGAAGGAAGCAGCCATCAAAACTGAAACAACCAAGGACTGCCTCCAGCAAGGCTCTCTTAGCTAGAAAGTTAGTGGGGCCACCATGGGGAGCCTGGGGTGGGAATGTAGTTCTCCAATAATTTACAGGACTAGAACAGGGAAAGCTAGTGCAGCAGGCAAGGGAGGGGCTCTGATTAGGCTGAGCATCAAAGGCATTCTCACCAATGCAGAGAAGGGTTACTTGTGAGGCACCTAGTGTGCTGCCTCCCCCAACCCCCTCCAATTTTGGACCTCTGTACAAACCCTTAGGATGCCTCCACAGGTGAGTGCTGCTGGGGACAGGGCTGGGCCCACCCTGGAGGGGTTCTCCCTCTGGGCTGCGGGAGGGAGGGAGGGAGGCTGAGGGGTGACTGCATGGGAGGGCCTGGGCCCAGTCCCCCCCAACCTTCTTTGGCCTGACCGAGGCACCTGAAGCTCTGGGGACTTCTGGCTGAGGTCAGCAAAGGCGTCACCTAGTGCATGCTGGGTCTGCAGCAGGCTGTAGAGGTGGGCTGTCAGTGCCCGGCCCAACTGCAGGACACTCTCATACTTGCGCTTCGTCTCACGCAGCAACTCAATCTGCAGCTCTAGCTCCAGGTCCACAGTCCGGGAGCCTCGACCAAATCGCTCTGATAACAGCTGCTTTGTGCACTGATTGGGAAGTGGGGGAATAGGTCAGAGACCCTAGCACCCTGCCCCCCCAAACAGGTATCTATCCCAGCATACCCAGGCTGGGCTATAGATGGACTATTAGGATCTGGGAGAAGGCAAAAAGGTACCCAGAGGGAGTTTGGGGGAAGGGAGAGGTATCTGAACCCTACCTTATATGTGTTGATGCCCCATTTCTTGACGATGTCAAACTTCTCTCCAGCGATGCCCCGAGCCACCTCATCTCCGGGGCCAGCAGGCGTGGCACTGTGCGATGGATGGCGGCCAGACCCTAAAGGACCAAGTTCTCTGACATCAACCTCTCTCAGATACAACCAGACACTTCTGTGGCTCCACCCATACTTCCCTCCCAGCACCTGAACATGACTTCCCTGAGGGAGCAGTAGCTAGAGACAGTTCGATTCTCCTACTCACTAGGAGGAACTCATACCTTGTGCCCTGAGACCCAAATCCCAAATACATCTGGCTTCTTCTGAGGTGGTGGTGGGGTTAGAAGGGGAGGGAGAAGGGAGCTGCTGGTGCACAGGGGCAGAAGAAACAGAAGAAAACACAATGAATGTAGGGTGGGAGATCAAGGATGGTGGGTCCTGATAACAGGCAACCTGGTTGACATTTCCATGTGGAACCCTAGTCAGTGTGAGATCCAGGGCTGCTTGTTCCTCTAAACTTCAGAGTCTAAAGTAAAACTCTGAAAAGTCTCATAAATCTCCAAATCAGCCCCAAGCTCTAGGGCACAGGGAACTTCTGTGGAACAGAGTTCTTAACTTGACTTAGGTGGTGGCAGCAGAGAAAGAGCACATCTCAAGAGAAATGGCAAGTAGAGCCAGTTGAACAACTCTGGGAACTGGCCTTGGGCTGAGACAGTCCGCAGGGTTTATACTAGCAGAGGCTCCCAAGATCTCCAGAGGTAACTCAAACTTTCTTAGACATATCCTATGCTCCCCACAACCATTCCTCTCCCCTTCTCCATTCAAGCTTCCTGTCCTGTTCTGATCATCCATACCTGTGGGGATGAGTCCATCACCAGAGCCCCCATAGCCACCAGACACAATGCTAGTTTCATTGAGGTTGGGTCCTGACACCATCACCTGCTGGAGGTCCTATAGGGCAGAGAAGAAGGGGTAGGGGGAGGAGTGGTGTTCAGGAACACAGGAACAGCTGAAGCATTTTGGGGTGAGAACAAACTTGGATTGAAGCATCAGAGAAAGCACACTAAGGAAGTCAGCACAGAATCAGAACAAAGATTTGTAAAAAAGATTGAAGGGAGTTAGATAAGTTAGGAAAGGCTACTGGAATAGCCCAGGGTTTATGAGTTGGGATTCCTAAATTGAAACAATAAGGAGAAGTATCAAACAGAAGCACCTGCTCCAGCCCATCATCCTCAGGAAGCTGCCCAGCTTCGCCATTCCCATGGATAGGGATCTCCATTGTGGCTGCCTTCCCTAGGATCCCGTCCGTCATGGCTAGGGAAGGGACTGGAGTCAATGTCTCCTCCCCAGCGCCCTGCAAAGCCCAACACAGACAGTTCTGGAAATTGGCCAGGCCCATAGAAGAGAAAGGTCTCCCCCGCCATTTCTGAGGTTTAGAGGTTGTCTCAGGGATAGAGTGCTCTGGAATTTGGCTACCACTCCTTTCCTCAGTTAGTGCAAGTATATGTATTTCTTCTCTCCAAGGTGCATATTTTTACACATGCATACCCAGGCCTCAAGCATCTTCCCATGGCCCTCCAACCCCACCAGGACTCTGGTGATTATTCAGGCATTCAATCATTCAACAGACATTTAATGAATGCCTACTATGTGTCATGCGCTATTTGAAGCCACGAAATACAGCAGTGAACAAGAGAGATAAAGTCTGTGTTCTCTTGAAGCATATCGCCACTCAGATGTTTCTCCCCATCAGGAGATGAACCCCTTTCCAGGGCTTGGTATGTTCTCTATCACTTAACCTTTCAACACTCCTTTAGTGGTTCTTCCCCTTTCCTTCAGGTGGTCTCCCCCTCCTCCACCCCATGCACCTTCTCTTCCCCGGGCTCTTCCCACCAGGCCTTAGTTGATTCAGTTGGTTTATGTTCCCAGCCTCTAGGGAAAGCCTCTTTTTCCCAGGCCATAGCTGATCCCTTCCAAAGTCAGGTGATCCCTCCCCAGGTGTTTCCCCCACCCCCCCCACCCCAATACACCTGGGCATCAGGTGTGTCCTCATCCTTCCCCAGGCTCAGAGGTATCTTGCCCTCAAGATAGGTTCATGCATTCAACTTCCCCTTGCCCAAGTATGCCCCTCTCACCTGGGGACGAGCCTCTCTTCCCCTCAGGGCACCTGGCCCGAGCCGCGCGGGGACCTCGGGCTCCAGCTCCCGTCGCTATCCTAGCAGCAGGTCAGGGACTCAGCGGAAGTGACGTCCTCTCTCGGGCAGAAGAAGCCGGCCACGTCGCAGATTATAAGGGCGGAGGTGACGTAAGCAGTCGGGGGCAGGGCGATCCTTGAAGCAATCCCTCAGTCCCTGGGAATGGACGAGTGATTACTTCCGGGGCGTTACCGAGAAGCTGTAACGGAAGTGACGTATGCGTGCGCTGGTGGCGGGATGGAGCAGCAGCAGCAGCAGCTGAGAAACGTGAGTGCAGCTGAAGTGGCTTCAGGGCCCTATAGTCAACTGTTCTCGCTGTCCTCATGGCGAGAACCCCAAAAAGCCTGGGATCCGAGGACTAGGGACATCGGGCTGTGGTGCGCGATCCTGGGAGACTTCAAGGCGGCGCGGCCTTGAATTGAGTTCTTGGGCTCCCGTATAGCTGAGTTCTTGGTCCCCTTCTCTCCCAGTTGCGGGACTTCCTGTTGGTCTACAATCGGATGACGGAGCTCTGCTTCCAGCGCTGCGTACCCAGCCTGCACCACCGAGCTCTGGATGCTGAGGAGGTGGGGAACCGAGGAGGGATTACTCTTCATCCTCAAAGTTAACCGTGAACTGCTTCCATCCTTCCCCCACTACCTTTGCCAGGGCCTTTCCATGACCCTCGCCCCTAGGTTGGAGATGGGAAGGAAGGAAATGGATCTGACAGGACACCTTTGGCCCCTATGTCCACCCTGTCTTCCTTCCAGGAGGCCTGTCTGCACAGCTGTGCTGGGAAGCTGATCCATTCCAACCATCGCCTCATGGCCGCTTACGTGCAGCTCATGCCTGCCCTGGTACAGCGCCGCATCGCAGACTACGAGGCTGCCTCAGCTGTGCCAGGTGTTGCTCCTGAACAGCCTGGAACTTCGCCATCGAGCAGTTAGCCATCACCAACTCCAGGGAGAGAGGCACTGGATGGACCCTCAAACTGAAGAAGCCAGTGGACCTTGCTTGGGCTGGGTGCAGTCTGTATATAGAGAGTGAGGGGTTGCCTGAGAGCTGGGTACTGTTGCTCCTTTTCCTAGAGTTAATAAACCCGCTTTTCTTCTGTTTGGTTTATATTCTGGGCAGGGAAGCTTTGCCTGCTTTATTTGCACCATCTTTTATTCTGTCATTTAGTGCACATCTGCTGACTTCAGCCCTGGCTGCAGAAAAATTGCTTTCTTTGTATAGAGGGAAACCTCAGCATTCCCAGGAACCTGGTTAAAGCAAGCTCTGGAGATACAATTTTAAGGTTGGTAATATAGCAATGGGAATTTTGTTCCTGCCCAGATGACAGAGAAAATGGGTGCTCTGTCTAGCTGTCCATAACTTAAATCTGATTTTAATGGCTTACTTGTGAGCCAGGTGTGCATTCATTCATAGCTTTTTTTTTTTTTTTTTTTTTTTAGCTGAGCCATCCTGCCACCTGTTGGCAGCTCAGCATCAAACTGCTGTTGCTCAGAGCTCAGTTCCCACTCTTGAGCGAGCTCTTAACCAACTGAGCCACTCAGCCGGCCCCTCATAGCTAATTTTTTGTGGACTGTGTCTTACAAGAAGGAATTGTGCCAGATTTAGGGAAAGGAGGAGATATCTAAGGACAGTAGATCAAGAGATCACAGGGATTTTAGGCACTACCTCCTGGGAAATCAGCAGCTCCAGGACAGACATGAAACCTGTGAGAATCCTGAGGTGTCGTGGAACTTCAACCATTTCCCCAAGTTGTTCTTTTCTCACTATTTCCTGTCCTTCTCAATGAGCAGTAAAACCTTAAAGCAAAGAAGGCCTGTGTGCTCGTCTTCAGGGGCAGTGAGAAAGGGGAAAGCTTAGACTGTATTCTGCAATACGGTCAGACTTGAGGAAGAGAAACCCAAGGAAGAAGTAGATGATAGTGATTATAGAAAAAAAAAGGATAAAATGAAATTGTCAGGACCTCTTTTAATGTTACCTTAATGTCTCAGTGCTTATCTATAATCTCCTAATTCCAGCTCTTATACCCTCTACCCAGTGTTGGTCCCACTACGCAGTGTTGGTCCCACTTGTGCCTGTTCTGTGATTTCTAATTCCAGCCTATCCATTCTCTCCTCATTATTGCCCCCTTGTGGAATTTACTTCTGCATTCAGCAGTCTGGATGGCCTATCATTCATTCCAACACCACATTTTCTTGCTGCCCTTGTGTCCCTTTTGTATTATTCCAGCTTTTGTATCATTCTGTTCCTCAATCCAAACTGCCAGAGAAAAACACAGCTGTATAATGAATGCTACTAAATATAAAATGAAAGTCTTGAACTTCAACCAAGCTTTCACTATCAATAAGCAACCCTTGTGGGTTCAAGTATCTTTTCTCTCCTTAATCATCATGGCAGTTATTTACATCTTCACTGTTCTCCTTAATCCCCCATCTCACCCTCCACTATCCCCCATCAGGTGACCATGTCCTTTCATTTTTTTGCAGAGGAAATGGAAACTCTTAGACATTGGCACCCACAATAATAAAAATAACTTCATACAATCACCCATAAGGCACACGTTTTCTCCCTGTGCAGATTAGGAAGTTGAAATTCTCTATGAGCAGACCTTGTATTAAAATACAGATCTGACTTTAAAATCCATGGGTTTTTTTGTTTTTTTTTTACTATACCAAATATACAAAATAATATCTATTGAACCCTCACTTTGTATAGGTTCTGATGGTATATGTCATGCTTCATCTTAGTTAATCTTTATGACAAAACTACCAGTAGGAGGTATTATCCCCACTTAACAGATGAGGAAGCAAGAAATCAGAAGATAACAGAAGCACATCTTACACACAGTTGCCTGTTGAGAAAAGTTAACTCCAATCAGCTTTTTGCTTTTTTAGGGTTGGTGTTCCTGCCATTGTGGCTTCAGAACATAACTGCCTACTCCTTTGCAAAGTCTGATTCCTTTGAGGCTATTCAAGTGTACCACCCTCTCTATTTGTCCTTAGTAACTACTCCTATCCTACTTTCCACTAAATAGCTAGCCCTTGGTCTTCCTATATACCTGTTGATGCTTAATGTTTCCATGGGCATTCCATTCAGTATTTTGGTCTCTTAGTTTTTTGACCCAATCTCCAATGATTTTCATTCTCTTAGCTACCCATTGCCATAGTTATGTCCCAGCCATTGTCTTCACCTCACACTGCTCTGTCTTCAAAACACTGTTACTTGCATCTTATTCACCTACCATATTCCTCCCACTTTATTTATTGAACTATTCCTGTACTCCCATTCTGTGATTTCACTGGAGCAGTCAGGTTATTGCTTCTGCCTTCTCTCCATGAACACCTTCCTGTCTAGATTCCTATTCAAACTTAAATTCTAGTGATCCTCTTGGAATAGGCTGCATTTACTTAATTCATCTCTTTTTTGGACACTTAGATAAAATGAAACATTTGCACTTGCATTTGGAGAACTAAAAGTCTCCCAAGTAAATCACTGTAGAGCAGATTTATAGCACTATGAATCCATGATTATCAGCTTCAAATAGTCTCAGCCCCTATAATCTTCCTGGATTTTTCTAGTTCTCTCTCCTGCTTGCTGCAATGAGTATTTCAAACCAGTATTGTTGAGTTTTTTTGTTTGTTTGTTTTAAGGGCAGTGTCACTGGCCCTCACATGTGGGATCCGAACCAGGGCCGCTGGCTTCCCAAGCCAGTGCCCAACCACTGCGCCACTCGGCCGGCCCTTGTTGAGTTTCTTATTAACTCCCCCTGCAACACACTCCATTCTCTTCCCTTCCTGAAGATAATCTTATTTCTTCATAGACAAAAGTAAAAGCTGTCAGTTGGGAACTTGTACAACATCTGGGCACCAAACTTGGTCACCCATCCACATCTGCATCATTCTCTTCCTTTCCTGTCTAAACAGAGCAAGCATTCCTCTAAAGGCCAATGCCTATTCCTTTGCTCTGAATTCTAGTCATTCCTTCCTTTGGAATCTCTGAATTTTCCCTACTTTACTAAATTCTCATCAGTATTTAAACCTGCTTAAGAATTCCCTGTTAGAACAAACAGCTCTGTACCTCATATCCCCCCACCAGCAATTACCCTACTTTTTCCTACTTTACAGCTGAACTCAAACCAGTTGGATACTTTGGCCCTCTCCATCCCATTCCTCTACCCAGTCTGTTTTGACTTCAATAAGCTTTATTCTATTGAAATGGTTCTTACTGAGGTCACCCTGGCTTACTGAGGATATGGCCTTCATATCCCTGAATCCAGTGGTTATTTCTCAGTCCAGGCTTACTTCTCTTCTCAGTAGCGTCTTGTACTATTAACTAGTTCCTCATCATCAACAGTCTTCAGTGGTGGCTGCGATTCCACTCATACTTTTACTACTACCTCTTTGGCTATAGCTTCTTAGCCTCATTTGCAGTCCCCTCCCCACCTCCAACTTTTAAATTTAAGTTTCTCTATGTCCTGTTCTTTCTCAGTCTGTTTTTTCTAGGGTTGTTTTCTTCCTCACTCTGAGCTTTAGTTACCAATGACTCCCAGGTCTCTCCTCCAAACTATTTGATTGACATCTCCATTTAAGTGTCTCAGAAACATCCCCAGCTCAACATGTTTTTTCATAAACTTTCCTCCTATGCTTAGTACTCATCCAGTTGCTGAAGCTGGAAACCTCACTCATCCCCTCACTCAATTGCCAAATCTTAACATTTTACATTTCTAAATATCCCTTGATTTCATCTCCTCTCCATCTTCACAGTCTCTCACCAGGATTATTGCAGTTGCTGCTTCTCCCCATACCCACTTTTGCACCCCTTCAATGTGTCCTCTGTTCTTAAGCCAGAAAACACAAACTGATGCCTAAAACTTTTCAATAGCTTCCCATTCATGGGATAAAAACTTGACATTCTACACAGGACCTATAAGACCCTGCATGATCTAGCTCCTGCCTACCTCAGCTTTATCTTGTCAGTGACACACTGGACTATTAGTACTGTTTGTTGAATTGAACTGAACCACACTTCACTCTCCCTGTCTGTGCTCTGACCACGCTGGCCTTTGGATTCCTTTAACCTGTCATACATTATTCCATCTCAAGAGCTTTACACCTGCTGTTTCCTGCCTTGCAATGCTTTCCCACTATTTTACCGACTAAACTACTCATTCTTGAGTACTTTGTTCAAATACTCTTTCTTCAATTCTTTCCAGACTCCAGCTCCCACAATTCATGTTTTTGGCATTAGCACTTCTAATAGTTGCTCATGAGATCAGAGTCCTTGTTTGTATTGTTCACCATTGCATCCTTATCACAGTGCCCAGCACATAATATATGTTCGATAAATATTTGTTGAATGAACATCTTTCATTAGCCTCTCTACTCAATCTACTATTTACATAACAAGAGAAAGGCTTTTTTTTTTTTATTGACTTTCAGTCACTGAATTTTTTTTTTTTTTAAGATTTTATTGGGGACTTGGGGGCGGGGAACAGCGTTGGGAACTCAGGGAAGGGGAACAGACAAGTTGCTGTCTTTTTGTTCTTCAGTCTAGTTGCGGAGGATGTTGCTTCACTGGCCCATGTTGGCATCATCATTGCGCTCTTCCCGGGTGAGGCAGATCGGTCGCCGGCCTCTGGATGTCGCTCACCGCGGCTATTGGCAGCCCACGCTGGCTGCTGGCCGCTCACGCTGGCTGCCGGCCACTCACTGTAGCCTATGGCAGCCCACTGCAGCAGGGGCTGCAGCCCACACCGTCGCCGGGGGTTGCACAGCCCAGCTCCAGGTGGAGCTGTTGTTAGCTGTAGAGGGCAGTGCCACCGGCCCTCATACGTGGGATCTGAACCGGGGTCGCTGGCATCCCAAAACCAGCTCTCAACCAATGCGCCACTCGGCCGGCCCAGAGAAAGGCTTTCCATAAAGAGACAGAAGTGAGTCTACACTTAACCTCTGCTGTTTTTTTTTCCATAGCACTATCACATGTTATATAGTTTACTCATTTTGCTTGCTATGCATTATTTGAGTCCCCCACTAGAATATAAGCTCCATTAATTGGGAGTTTTTGTCAGTGTTATTGTTTTATACACCGATGGAACCAAACACCTAAAATAGTGTCCAACATATTTGATGCTCAATAAATATTTGTTGGGTGAATGAAGGCAAGAAAGAATAACTCCAGAGCAAAGGTCTAGATCTTGGCTTTAGAGAGGAGGAGTGCCTCTTATTGATAATGGAAAGGAGGGAGGAATGGATAAAAGCAGATCTAAGTAGTTTTTTTATTTGATTTTGGAATACTGAGAGAGTTCCGTTTAAATAGCATGTGCAATGGTTAGTTTTGTGTCAGTTTGGCTAGGTTACAGTACCCAGTTATTTAAACAAATGCTAATCTAGGTGTTGCTTTGAAAGTACTTTTATAGATGTGGTTAACATCTACAATTAACTTTAAGTAAACAAAATTACCCCTAATAATGTGGGTGGGCTTCATCCAATCCATTGAAGGCCTGAAGAGCAGAAACTGAGATTTCCCTTACAAGAAATTCTGCCTCAAGACTGCAGCATTAACTCATGCCTGAGTTTCCAGTATGCTGACCTATCCTTCAGATTTGGGACTTGTTAGCCCCCACAATTGTGTGAACCAGTTCCTTAAAATAAATCTCTTTATGGATATAGACCTGTATCCTAGTGGTTCGGTTTCTCTGGAGAACCCCGATTGATTTTTTTTTTTAATAGGAGGTGAAGTTATCATCAGAGAGTAAAGTAGAAGAAAATGGAAGATGAGAGAGTGCAGGAGGTTTGAAATAGTCTTTGCACAGAATGGAAGAGTGAACCGGCAAAGAATATATGTATAATTAGATTTTTAGGCAGTGCTGAGAGCTCAGTTGAGGTTACTGAACAGAATTCCCTTTCTTTGTCTGGAAAACTGTTCTTTTTTTTTTTTTTTTTTTGAGGGCAGTGTCACTGGCCCTCACCTGTGGGACCCGAACCGGGGACGCTGGCCTCCCAAGCCAGCGCCCAACCACCACACCATTCGGCTGGCCCTGGAAAACTGTTCTTTCAAGGCCTTAAATTTTAAGGCCTACTGTGACTCTGACTCTTTTTTCTCCTTCCCAGGAAGGGTTGCCCATACCCTTAATTATGCCCTCATCGAACCCTGTTATGGCTTGTTCACCATTATGTCAACAGCACTTGGTAGAGTACCATGAACAACAAAAACACATAGCTAAGACATATCAATTATATCAAGTGCTTATTATCTACCCGGCTCTATTCTGAGGGCTTTATATATATTAACTCATTACATCCTCCCAATAACCCTATAAGGTAGATACTATTCATTTTACAAAAAATGAAACAGGTAAAATACTCACAACTAGTAAGTGGTGGCTTCAGGTTTTCAATTCAGGCAGTCTGAATCCAGAGTCCTCTTTCTCACTAATGAAGATTGCTATACATGTATGCATTTGTTCCAAAATGTTTTCTGATCATGTACTCATGGTGCCTAGCACAGGAGCTGGGAAGAGAACAGAGAGCAATCAGAATCTCAGCCACCATGGAGTTTGTTTCTAGTCAGGGGAAACAGATAATAAGCAATTAAATGTTTATATGAGATGGCAGTAAGTGCTATGGAGAAAAAAATGCAAGGTAAGAAGGATAAAAAAGGTGGGGAGAGTTGATATTTTATATTGGGTGGTCACAGAAGACCTAATGTCTCTAAACAGAGATTTGAAAGGAGGGAGTTAAGCCTTGTGGTCATCTGGAAGAAGGGTGTTCGTTGGTTTAAGCCTCAAGTTGCTCCCCACTATCCATTGTTACTTTCTTTCTTTACTAATAGAACCCCTGGCTTTTTATCTGGGCATACTGCCACTGGAAATAAAGATTCAATTTTGCAGCTTTCCTTGATGCCATGTGTGTCTATGTGATCAAGTGATGTATGCATTGCCAGATTGTGCCCTTGAAAGTGAGAATATGCTTTCTCCTTCTCTTTCCCCCATCTCACTAGTTGGGATGGGACCTAGCACACATGGTGGTAAATTCTCTTGGATCTTGAAGACAAGGACCACTTCCTCAGAGAAAGCACAACATCTAAAAGGCTTATGTATTAGCCCTGGAGTGACTATACTAGGACGGTTATGTGAGAGAAATAAACATCTATCATGTTTAAGTTTCATTGTATTTTTTTGGTCTTTTTGTTATAGCATATGTGTGGTAGGCAGAATTTTTAGATAGTCCCCAAGATTTCCCACCCACTGTGTATATACCCTACATAATCCCTTGGACTGTGATAGGTTTTACTTCTGGATTAGGCTATATTATATGGCATACTTGACTATAAGAAAGGGAGATTAGCTGGTGGGCCTGACCTAACCACATGAACTTTTTAAGAGCAGGGAGTTTTCTCTGGCTGCTTACAGAACAAGACATCATAAGAATTCCAAGCATGAGAAGGGTTTGAGGAACTATTGCTGGCTTGAAGATGGAGGGGCCATAAAGCACTGGAGGCTGTGACTTTTAGGACCCGTGAGTGTCCCCTGGCTGATGGCCAGGAAGGAAACAGTGACAGTCCTATAACCACAAGGAACTGAATCCTGCCAATGATAGGAATGAGCTTGGATGAGGATTTTTCCCCAGAGCCTCCAGACAAGAATTTAGCTCAGCTAACACCTTGATTTCAGGATTATGATACCCTGAGCAGAGAACCCAGTCAAGCCATGCTGGACATCAATTTACAGAACGGAGATACTAAATGGGTGTTGTTTTTAAGCTGCTTGGTTTGTGGTAATTTGTTACACAGCCACAGAAAACTTGTCTGTCACCTAACTGAAACACGTTTAGAGGTGTACATAGACTCCGATGTGGGAGCATGCTTGGTGTGATCCAGGCACAGCAGAAGTTGAGTGAATGGAGAAAGAGTAGGACAGAACATCACAGAGGTAGCAGGCAACTGATCAGATAGCAAGTTATTGACCAAAATAGAACATTGGCTTTCATGTGAAGGGATGAGATGGTAAGGAATTTGTGAGTGTTGTGCAGAGGAGTGACAGGATCTGCTTATGTTTGAAGTGTCCCTGGCTGCTCTGAAAAGAGCAAATTGGGCAAGGGTATAAGCAGGAAGATAAGTTAGAAGGCCATGGAATAACCGAGGTGAGGTGATAGTGCCTTAGAGCAAGGTTGTAGCACTTAAGGTGATGAGAAATAGTTGGATTCTGGATATATTTTGAAGCTATAGCTAACAGAATTTGCTGAAGGATTAGACATGGGATGTGGGGATGGGAGAGGGAGAGAGAGTCACCTTGGATTCCAAGGTTTTGACCTGAGCAACTGGAAAAATGTACTTGCCATTTACTGAGATGGGGAAGATGGTAAAAGAAGCAGTTTTTTTGGGCAGGGGGCAGGAGGCAGTTAGAAGTCTGGTTTTGGACATTTTACATTTTTAAGTTTGGGATACTCATGAGATATTCAAGTGGAGACATTAAATAGGCAGTTGGATATACAAATCTAGAGTTCAGAGCCATGGTGGGACTATCCTATGCTGAATTTCTATTTTTATTTTAATCATTCAAACCCCTGCCCCTAATTCTGAGCTTCCTGTGTTGAAGGATTTTGTCTTTTTCGGGGGTTTGGGGGATTGAGATGGTGTCGGTGGATATGGGTGGTGGGGGATGATCCCAACGACTGGTCGTTGACACAGAGCGTCAGCTTAGCCGCTCAGGGAACGCCCTCAGGATTGCCACTTCCCCTAATCAACCGTGTTGGTCAGACCCAGCCAGCCGACCCTTCCCGCCTGCCTCCCGACCTTCCCCGCCCCTTCCCATTCCCAAGGCCTGCGGGGCAGCCAGCACGTTCGGCCGGGCGCTGCTCCCAGCCCCTTGGGGAATTCGACTCTGGTCCCTCCCCTTCCTGGCTCTTCAGCGCTCCCAGCATCAGCGAGGCTTGAGCCTCACCGGAGGGATGTAGTAACCGTTCTAACAGCTGGGAGGGGATGGAACTGCGGTTGAGTCTATGGCTCCGGATCCGCTTCTTTTTGTCCCCTGGGACCACTCGATCCCGCTGCCCCCAGCAAAGTTCCTTCCTCCCACTCTTCCACGGAACCCTCCTCTCTCCCATCCTCCTCCTGCCAGCCCGATCCTTTGACATTTTTCCTTCTCTGTTCACCACCCACCCCCGCCCCTCCCCACCCCCACCCTCCCCCACCCCCAGCTGCCTTCGCCATTGCTATCCCAACCGATCGTCAGCTTTCTGTTCTCAATAGCTCCCTCAGCCCACCGGCAGACGGCACTGGGATTTTGCTGCTTCTGAGAGAGGACCTGTTTCTCCTCTTTGGGCGATCGCCAGGCTCCACTCCCAGGGACGGTTCCTCGCTGTTACTGAGCCTTTTCTGTGTGTGTATCACTTTGCCTCACAGTGTGGGTGGCTGTGAGTAGAGTGAGCCTGTGCCTACAACCCAAGACTTAAGTTCATTCATTTCCCCAACAGGCACTCCTTGATGAAACCTCATCGACAGCGCTGTCTCTTTCCCCTTGTCTTGCCTCCTGTACTCCTTAGGCCAGGTGAGGGGGACTCTTGTGCAGGTAGGGCCCCTACCTCAGTCCTGGGCCTGCTCCTTACCAGAGTCTTCAGGGGAGTCCTAGGGAGGGTTGAGAGTCCTGGGAAAGGACCTCTGCTGGTCTGGCTCTGCCCGGCAGCTTCCTGAGTCCCTCCCTTCCCCTGTCCCCTAACCCTTTTGAACCTGACCATTCTCTACCCAGAGCCTAAGACCCCCTTCTTTTGCCTCTCTCTGGGGCTGGGTCAAGCAGGTGAGACCCAGCAGCAAGGAGCCTGGAACTGGCAATCGGAGCCTGAGCAGTGGGCAAGGTCTGTTCGCCAGCAGTTGAATGCCCAGCTTCTCTTGGTCTCAGAGACGAGGGTAGGCTTATCTCCCCAAGAGACATCATCTGATGCCCTTAAGTGTCGTCACTGGTGGAGGAGACAGAGGCAGTTCCTGAAGGCAGTGACTCAGTCAGAGCAGCCCAGAGGGCTGGAGCTCCTGGTAGCTGAGCTCCGAACTCTGTTCTCAGCTGTGCTGCAAAACGGCAGCCCTGAAGCTTGGCACTATCTGCATGCAGTGCTGGGTCTGCTGCCTCCATATCGTGCACTGCTCGTTGGTCACCTTGATTTGCTACCCTTCCTGGAGCAGCTATACCACTGGGCACCCTGGGTCCTATCCCAGCTCCAGCTGGACCTGCTAGATGCCATAGACCGGGTCTTTCCCCGAGACACCTCTTTGTTAGAGAGTGCCTCCCATGTTGACTGCTGTCTGCAGAAGCAGAGGTTCCATCATGGTCCCCCACTCCTGGTGTGCCCTTTTATACAGGCCCAGAGGGGTAGGCAGCAAGTAGAGGAGGAGTTGGCCACATGGCTGCGACCATTGACTCTGCCTGAGCTACAGCACAGCCTGGGTATTGTTGGTGCTGAGGTGGCCCTGGAAGAAGCCCAGTGGCTTGATGGCCTTAGCCTCCTGCCCTTGGCACTGGCCACGGATATCCCTGTACAGTATGAAAGCAGTGGCGCTGACAACGCAGAGGAGGAGCCTGTTGGAAGAAAAGAGACTAAGTAAGTGAGGGACTCAGCAGAGGGGAGAAAGAAGCCAGTTTATGGGTGCCTCTTGAGTCACTTGGATGTCTAAAGCCAGCTCCCTATTGATTTTAGAGATTAGCCTGACCACAAGCCAAGTTGGTGTGAGGCTGTTCCTCTCTTCCTTTTTGTCTGCAAAATAAACCCAGTGGTTTTAGTGTTAATTTCCATAGGGAAATGCAGAAATTTATGAAAATAAAAAGTCAACCATGAGGAAGCCAAAACTTCAGAAGACTGATTGAGTTTCCAGACTTCTTTCTCAGGTAGTATTGGAAGCCTGTTTTGTTCTTTTTCTCATTCATTCATAATCCCTAAGCTTCTGGCCTAACCTAGTACTGGGTGCTGGATACTGGGTACAGGTCCTTCCCTCGGGATGCTGCTAGGTGAGTGCTTGTTTGAGGACCTTCCCATTTATATTGATGTGAGCTAAGCCAGCTCCAAGGCAGTCCCAAGACTGCCTATGGGACTTTCATTCTAACCCTTCCAGAGTCTTCTCCCTGCCTTGCCAGTGTGGGTATCCTGGCCCTTGAGTGATGATTTCCCAGCCCAATCTGGCTCTCATTGCTCTCTTCAGGCCTTTAGGATGCCTATAGGGACCTCCTCTTCTGAGAGTTCTCTAACTCTACTCTTGGAATTCCTCTCCTTTCTCTGGCCTGACTTGCTAAGTGCTTTGCAGCTTGTCTGTGACACATTCACTGTATGGGAAGAAGGGTAGTTTTACCTTTAATCAAGCTTGACTTTGTCAGTTTCTGCTCTAAGTTTATGGCTGGGTTAAGTTTTTCCTGAAGCCTTAGAGCCCTAATGGTAGACAGATAGGCAGGCTTCTGGGTGCCCTCATGGCAGGTGGCCAGTGCCAACACTTTATGCTTTTAATAACCCCAGCAGACTCTTCCTTTTTCAAAGACCTGCCCTGTATCTTGAGTGTAAGTTTCCTCTCTTGGGGGAACTTAACTGAAGTGAGAATGGACTGAGATGTTGGGAAGGGGTCAAGTTCTTTGCCCTCTCTGGGGATTAACCTTCAAGGCCTAGCTAATGTAGCTTAATTTGCATGAAGTTCTCCAGGACTGGTCTCCCAGGAATTCATTCATTCAATAAATATTATTGGATACCCAATATATATCAGCAGCTGCTCGATGCTGAGGATACAGAAGAGAAGAAGACAGACTCAATCCCTTCCCTTGGATTTTACAGTTTAGTTAGGGAAATAAATGTTAAATAAGTTGATACAAGTAAAATATAATTACGAATGGTGATAAATGTTATAAAATCAAAGAACACTGCCTTTCCTCTTGCTGATCCTTTGGGGGGTGTGTGTGTGTGTGTGTGTGTGTGTGTGTGTGTGTGTGTGTGTACAGTGAGGGGAAAGCATATCAGAGGAGTTTGTGTTTAGACTGGAGTTAAAATACCCTATAGATTAGGAGGTAAAATAAGAGGAGAGTTTCAAGGAGAAGGGAGCAGTTAGTAGTGTTAAATGCTACTGAGGCATGTAAGAAAAATCTGAAAAATGTTCACTGGGTTTAGCAACAAGGAAGAGTTGGTGAGAGTGGCTTCAGGGGAGATGAAGAAATGGAAATCACATTTTATTATTCTCTCATGAAGGTTGGCTTGAAAGGGAGAGAGAGATAATAGGACAGAGAGATTGAAAGAATAGTGGTGTCTGGGTGGGACTCTTTAAAAAAATTGGAGAGGTATACATAACCCTTACGACAGAGCTTGAGAAATGGGTGCTCAGTATACACAGAGCAAATGAATACATATAGGCTAATGGTAAGAAGAGATTGAAGATACCTCATGAAGAGGGGCTAAACGATCCAGAGCACAAGTAGAGGAATTAACCTTGTAGAGAAGTAAAGACACTCCTCTAATTGGGGGACAAAATTAGGATGGGAGTATATGCAGATAAATATGTGGAAAGGCAGCTGAACTTGAGGGAGGGAGTTCATGGCTGAGAGCCTCAGTTTTCTGTGGGCAGAGAAGGTGGGGACTGGGAGCTTGGCAGGGCTGGGCATCAGGGGTTGGTGGAGGCCTGGAATAGCAGCTGAGGACTGGAAGAGATAACAGCTTGAGGACTTGTACTAAGACATCAGGGTAGAGTGAGCCCACAGTTGAGACTGGACACCAGAAATCTATAAAGGAGCCGATATTCCTGGTTCTGTCATCTTCTGAACCTATGTAGATCATGTAGGACTTTAACTGTTAAGAAAATGAAAATTTAATAGCAGTAATACCATTATGATGTCCTGACCCAACATCAAGGTCAATAACCCTATTGTTCATATGAGCTTTAGAATAGGACTGCACTATTATTCCTAGGGTAACTTGTTCTGTTGATCTAGGTTTGGGTCAATTAATGACACTAGTATACTTGCATTAAGCCTAAGTTTAATTATTGAGAGGTTTTTGTGTGTGTACACGCATGCTTTGAAGTGACTCCAACCAAAATTATTAGTCCAGGTAACTGACATTTGGTTTCTTGGATAATTAATTTTCATATCAATTTTGTTGACTGGTTGATAGAAATGTAAGAAGACTGAGAGTACTGGTGCAGGCTTGAGGGAGTTGAAGGCTGCACCATTAGATCCTGGCTGAAAAGGTTATGAAGCTAGAGGTTGGGTGAGAATGTGGGAAAGAGCCACAGGCATGGAGATCTCATGCAGGTGGGAAAGCAGGTATAATGGGAACAAAAAGAGGACATCTAGAAGGTTAGGAAGGTTACCAAAGAGGAGAAATCTGGGACGGTGGGCTTGCAAGGTTATGAGTTGGGAAAACAAAAGTATTCATTACTTTTACTCAGTATTACATAATGCTTACTTTATAGTAATCACAGTCGATCCAGAATGATTATTCATTCATTAGAAAGGGAGGGGTTGTCCATGCACATGTCTGTGTGAATGTAGTTGCCTGGCTGTGTTGCGTCATGGACTGTATTTGCTCAGTATGTGAACGCTTTTGGTGGTAGAAAGGCTCTGACAGTGCCACATCAGGTCCTCTCAGGCACCTCATCTAGCTCCTTCT
This sequence comes from Aselliscus stoliczkanus, assembly GCA_033961575.1. NCBI lineage: Eukaryota > Metazoa > Chordata > Mammalia > Chiroptera > Hipposideridae > Aselliscus > Aselliscus stoliczkanus. Next base: position 91,560,502 of record CM066736.1, read on the forward strand.
CTCGCTGGCCAACAGGGGAAGCCTGGCCTCTTTGTTCTGACTCGTCTCTCCTGATTTTTTCTCATACAGGTTTAAGCTTGACTCTGAAGTTCCTGGAAAGAAGCCCTTCCCAAAAAGCAGCACGGGTCTCCTACCTCAGACTTCCCTCCTGGGTAGCCAGGCGATGACCATTCTGAAGACAGAGAGATACCCGGAGAAGATCCACTTCCTCTACCTCAATGTGGCTCCCAGCCAGTACTTTAAGTAAGAGCCTAAATCTAGGCCTTTGGCTTTCACTCCCTGATTTCCTCTCATGCTATCTCCCCCTCCTCCTTCTCTCCACACTCATTCTTCTCCTGTCCTTTCTCCTCTCCCCTCTCAATTCTCCTCTGTCTCCCAGTTCCCCTCCTTCTTCCCTCCTCCTCTCCATTCTCCACCTCCTCTTTGCTCCCCCTTGCTCTCACAGCTTGTCTTAGTTATTCTCTTCTACTTTTTGCTCTGTCTTCTTTATTCTATCCTAGAATGATAGCATTTGGTCATTACCTTAGAAGGAAGTTTAATGGTAATCTTTTCCAATGCCAATGCATGAATCAGGTGCTTGTTTAAATCTTTACAGTGTCAGGGAGGTTTTTTGTTTCCCAAGGCATCCCGTTCCTTAGACTGAAGCAAAATCTCCTTTCTTTTAACGATGACCTCCTGGTCCTAGTTTTATCTCTGGGGCTAGAAAAATAAGTCTCCTCCTTCCACACGACTCAAGAGGCATTCATTCACTTTATTCCATTATATCCAAATCTGAAGGATTTTTAAAGCTCTGTTTAAGTTCCACCTCTTCCCAGAAATAATAATAATAATTACCATTAATCAAGCTTTTTTATATACCAGGCATTGTGCTAATAAACACGTGAGATATATTATTTAATCCTGGCTTACCAGGTAGATGCTATTATTATTTCCATAGATGAGGTAGTAGACTGATGCATAGAGAAGTTAAGTTACTGATCCAAAGCCACTTAAGTGGAAGAAACAGGACTTAAACCTAGGACTGTCTTAACTCAAAGTCTGTGCTCTTAAGTAGGGTCTGATACACCCCACCCCACCCCCACCCCCGAGAGCCTTATTTCCTATATACACTGATCTCATTCTCCTGGACTTAGGCAGCACTACTGATCTACTGATGTGTATCATCCATTCATTTACTGATCAATTCATTTAACAAACATTTACTGAGGACATTGTGCCAGTTATTAAGCAATTGTGTCTTGGCTTTAATTCTATTCTTCTCTCTCTGCTTTGTAATGCTGGAGCGGAGACTGTAAACTTCATGTCTCTGCTCTCCTCCTGTTAGGTTTGGTTAATAGGGGGTGCTAGAAGGATACTGGACGGCAGGATAAGAGGAACAGGGATTGTCCGTTTCCTTTGCTTGCTCTTCCTGTCAGCATTGCCCCAGAAGTGGTCCTTCATCTGGCAGCAGCAGTACCAACACCAGCTGGGTGGCACGTTCACATCAGAATTCTGAGTCTCAGCTCTGCAAGGGCCCTCCTCCAAACTCCTTAGGCACTAGTAGCAGCCAGGAAACATCTTAGAAATCCAACTTCCAGCTTTACAAGCCCCTCCTCCGAGCTCACATCTTCTAAAAACCCAAGCCTCTTCTCTTTGTTCCTCTAGTTCTCCAGCTGGCTCCATTTTCTGCGGTCATTATCTCTGTGCTACCTTAGTGCTGGTTTTTTGCTTTTTAGTCACCTAACACCTTTTTATTTTTTTGTATTTTTATGATTTTATTGGGGAATTGGGGGAGGGGAATAGACAAGTTGCTGTCCTTTTCCTTCTTCAGTCTAGTTGTGGAGGACTTCGCTTCTCTGGCCCGTGTTGGTATTATCATTGTGCTCTTCCCGGGTGAGGCAGTCGCTCGCCGGCCATTGGACGGCCGCTCATGGTGGCTCACAGCAGCTCACGCCGGCTGCCAGCCACTCACATTGGTAGCTTATGGCAGCCCACTGCTACAGGAGCTGCAACCTATGCCTTGGCCTGTAACTCATGGCAGCCCAGCCCCAGGTTGAGCTGTTGTTCACCATCTTAGCTGTAGAGGGTGCAGCATCACTGGCCCTAATGTGGGATCCAAACTGGGACCCTGCAGCTGAGAGCTGGCACTCCCAAGCCAACTCAACCAATGCACCACTCAGCCGGCCCTCCTAACACCTTTTTATAAACACATTCTCTCTTTTAAGTTCACTTTGTTGAAATGCCTAGTGTGGTTTTGGTTTTCCTGACACAGTACTTGCTATCATGAGCGGTCCCAAGAAACTAGCCTCAAATATGCAATTCTGATATTGGCTTCGTAATGTCCTTGGTCTGGAACAATACTGAGTTCCTTGCTAATGGGAACTAGGATACTAGTAATCCATGACATGTAGTGATATCACAGTTAATTAAATTAACACTTTTGGTGGAATGTGTTGAACTACCTACTGCCACCTAGTGGCTGCTACACTTCACTGTCTGGCAGTAACCATAGCAGTAATGGTAACATTGTGGGATAAGATGTGCATTGACCATGGGGCAAAGAAAGAAAATCACAAGCTTAGAGCTTTAAACTATCAGCTCAATAATAATCAGAGAAGCAGCACAATTAAAGATAATTAGGCGTATATAGAGAGATGAGAAACCATGAGCAAGAAAACTGAAAAGGCAGTGAATAATTACAGGGCCAGCATTTGCCAAAGAAGGAACCCAGTGAAGTGAGTTTAGCATTTGGTGCTGCATTTCCCCAAACAGGCACTTGTCAATTCCAATAGAGGCAATTGTGTATCCTTTTTACTCCACACTCCCAAAAGTTGAGCTGTTGACAGATTCTGAAAGCTAAAGAGCAGAAGTAGCAGGAGTTGCCTAGGGCCCACTGCAAGGAGGGAAGTGGTTTTTGGTTTAACATATGTTGTAACTAGGGTCCCAACCCAAAGCTCAGGAGATTCAATTTGCGGGTTCTCTCGTGGGTTCATACATATGATTTTTACATTTTATCTAGATATTTTGACCAGTTTTTCTAGTTGTTTTCAGGGGGGAGTGTTGGTCCAAATTTCTAGTGCACCATCAGCAAAAGTAGAAACCTGGCATTTGTTGTTTCATCTTGTTTATTTATTTGCCATGTAACAGGTTTTCTTAATGTGTTTGAATTTAATCAGATTTTTCTTATATTTGTCCTAGATTTTGATTCATACTAAGGGAGGAATTTATTCCTTCACTTCCTTCGAGTGTTTGCTCCACTATCACCTCCCCAATGTTACTATCCCATTTAAAATTGCACTCCTTCCTCCCATGGCACTACCAATCTCCCTTTTCTGCTCTTCCCCCACCTCCCCTCTCATTTTTTAGTTTTATCATCTTTCTTCTCTAGTGGAATGAGAGCTCTATCAGGGCAGGGTTTTTTTTTGTTTGTTTGTTTTTTGAAGGCAGTGTCACTGGCCCTCATATGTGGGACCTGAACCGGGGCCGCTGGCTTCCGAAGCCAGCGCTTAACCACCGCGCCACACAGCCGGCCCAGGCCAGGGGTTTTTGTTTGTTATGTTTAGCAGTGTGTCCTCGGAGCTTAGGACAGTTTAGCATAGAGTGCAAACTCAGTAACACTTGTTGAATGAATGCATGAACCCATTCATTCGTATTTGGAGGGGGTAAATTATGAGCTCAGTATAGAACTTGCTGTGTTTCAGGTACATACATGCAAGACAGATCCCTTGAGATATTTTGGAAGCAGTTGAGTACATGGGTCTGGGACTCAGGAAGATCTTGACTTGCCCCATTTCCTCTCTAGCATCACTTAATACTCTAGTTGACCTGAGCTCATGGAGGGCAAGGACTATGTAGTAGTAATCTTTATCTCTGATCATAGTATTTGAACAGATGGGAACTTGATAAATGGTTTAACTAAGTTCCAGGAAGTCAGGGATTGGATTTTTCTTGTTTACTGCTGTCTCCTCAGTGCCTGACACAGTGCTTCGCTTAGTAAACATTTGTAGAATGAGTGAATATACTCCCAAAGGAGCAGGGGCCATTGGGAGTGAGGAGAACACTCCCTAACTGCAGAAAGAGTAGCCTCCATTAAGAAGGTCATAAGGAGAGGAGTGTCCCCTTGGGAGAGCCAGGGCTCAGTTAGGGGAGGTAGCTATCCTGTGGGAAGATAACTGGCTGAGTGGAGGGCACGTGAGTCAGGTAGATTGGGTTTTAAATTCTGTATTCTTTCCTTAGCTGTCTTGGGCAGTTATGACTTCATTGTTTCTGTTTTCTCATCTGTTATTTGGCGATAATAGTACTTGAGAAGATCTGGTTACTTTGTGAGAAGTGAAATAAAGTTTTTACATGACTTAGTGAGTTCATTCTGGTATCTATCCGAACACTCTTAAATCATTTGCTTAATAATATATTCTAGGGCTGGCCGAGTGGCGCGTTGGTTAAGAGCTGGCTTGGGATACCAGCTCTGAGCAGCAGGGCCCCGATTTGGATCCCACATATAAGGGTCAGTGACACTGCCCTCTACAGCTAAGATGGTGAACAACAGATGGGCTGCTGTGTGGCAACCGCGATGTAGGTTGCAGCCCCTGCTGTAGTGGGCTGCCATAAGCTACAGTGAGTGGTAAGCAGCCAATTTGAGCAGCCAGCAGCTGGAGTGAGCTGTCAAGAGCCACAGTGAGCAGCTATCCAGAGGCCGGCGACCGATCTGCATCACCAGGAAGAGTGTAATGATAATACCAACATGGGCCAGTGAAGCAACGTCCTCCACAACTAGACTGAACAACAGAAGGGCAGCAACTTGTCTGTTCCCCTTCCCTGATACCCCAACGCTGTTGCCCTCCCCCAATTCCCCAATAAAATCTTAAAACAATATATATATATTCTAGAAAGTTGATAGAGATAAGAGATAGAGGATGGGGTATCCGGTTAACTCAGTTGGTTAGAGTGCAGTGCTCATAACACCAAGGTTGCCAGTTCGATCACCACATGGGCCACTGAGTTGCACCCTCCACAACTAGATTGAAACAACTACTTGACTTGGAGCTGATAGGTCCTGGAAAAACACACTGTTCCCCAATAAAATTAAAAAAAAGAGAGAGATAGAGGAGGACCATTTTATCTTTTAGGCATTAGAGGCATAGGACCTAAGACATACAGCCTTTAAAGGACTTAAACATATAGTCAATGCTTTAAAATATTGTTGGCTTTAAGTTATAAAAAGAAAATTGCAAAATAAAAATTAATAAATGCTTTATTAAATGTTCCCAAATACATTTTGCTAACTAGTTTACTGCAACTAGATACAACTATTATATAGCTACATATAAATTGTATTTAATGTGGGGTGGGGTGTAGGTGCATTTCACTGAAGTAAGAGGACTTCGTATGATTTTAAGATGCCTCTAGATGTACTTCTCTTGTTCACTAGGTGGCAGTTTTCCTCTTTATGGCATATGTCTAGTCTAGTCACCTCATGCTTTTCCCCATTCTCAGTTACTCCAAATGGCATTCCCTGATGATCTCGGATGTTATTTCAGTGCCTAGAGATATATGTGTTTTATTATTTACAAGATCACATTTTTTTTTCACATTTCAACATCTCTGAAATTGTTATGCATCTTACAAATTGATGGAGTATCAATTAACAGCACTTTTTTGTTTTGTTTGTTTTTTTTGAGGGCAGTGTCACTGACCCTCCTATGTGGGACCGAACCGGGGCCGCTGGCTTCCCAAACCAGCGCTTAACCACCGCGCCACTCGGCCGGCCCTTAACAGCAGTTTTTATTGTAGCGTTTCATCCAAAAATGCTTACAACTGATGGCATCTTAGATTTGATAGGATGTAAAGTATCTGGATCTGGAGATATGAACTTCTTGGAACTGGCTAGGGGCATTTTTTCTTTCTTCCCATCTCTTCTTGTCTTCCAGTTCTTCTTAACAATATTTATTCCATCTTTCTAGTTTGAAGTTCATTCTGCCTTTCCCCCCCACCTCTTCCCACTTTCATCTGCCTTCCTTCCTGCCTCTCTCTCCTTTTATTTTTTATTTATTTATTTTTTTGAGGGCACGGTCACTGGCCCTCATATGTGGAACCCGAACCGGGGCCGCTGGCTTCCCAAACCAGCGCTTAACCACCATGCCACTCGCCCAGCCCTCTCTCTCTTTTTAAATCTCTCCTTTCTTTCGTCCCTTCCTGAAGCCTGCTCAAGCTTCCAGGCCTCCCGCTGATCAAAGCCCTTTTTTAAAGGCCCTACAGCCTGGTGGTGGTGCCACGGAACAAGGTGAACCCTGAGCACTACATCTTCTCCCCCTTTGGCATCCTGCACGTGCATCCTGTGGAGGGCAGCGAGACGATGACGCTGGGTACCTGGCATCGCCACTCTGTCCTCTGGCAACAGCTCCAGTTCATCCCATTCTTTAAGTATTGCCTCTTACGCAAAGCCTGGGCCTGGTAGGTGATGATGGGTATGGGATTTAGGATTTGGGGGGGAGTGTTGCAGAGAGAGAAAGCATGTTGTCACTGACCTCTGATCTGTAGCTGGAAGAAGAGTGTGAAGTTGCAAGGGCTGCACCGGTGCCGGACTTTCCTGGGGAAGCAGCTGCTATTTGCTGTGCCCCACTTTGGAGCTGGACTGCTCCATATTAGCAGGTGAGGTCTCCAAGACACGACTTTGATGGAATTTTAAAAATCATTTTTACTGGGCCGGCTGAGTGGCGCATTGGTTAAGCGCTGGCTTGGGACACCAGCGGCCCCGGTTCGGGTCCTACATGTGAGGGCCAGTGACACTGCCCTCAAAAAAAATAAAAATCATTTTTACAAAAAGTAATAGCATGTTCCTTGTAGAAAATTTGGGAAATACAAAAAAGCACCAAGGAAAAACACTTTGAATCCTTCTACCCACAAATAACCACTATGAACAATTTGTTGCCTATCTTTCTAGTCTTTTTCAGTCTTTTTCTTCTTTCACATATACAAATGTGATCATACTTTACATATTGTTAAGTAGCCAGTTTTTTTTCTCTGAATAATATATTTGAACATATTTCCATGTAGTTATGTATACCTACATCAATTTGCCCAGATCATACAATTATTAAGTATCAAATCTGTGGATCTCACTCAGGTGTTTGAATCCAAACTCTCTGCTCTTTCCACGGTATTGGATTTTTTTGGGGGGAAAGTTTAGTTGTTCCTCTTTTCTTGCTTTCTCTGCTCTCCTCAGCCACTCCAGTAATCTTCTGTGATAGGAGCCGCAATCTCAAATGCTTACAGGGCCCAAGCAGGAGTTATGGAAGAAATGCAGGGGGTTAGGTGCAAGACATTACAAAGTGTAGGGACTATACTCTGAAGATTGCATCTAAAGGGGACACTCATACTCAGCTCCAATTGACTTTTGCCATTGCAAATATAGGTCCAGCGTGTCAGCCACTTTATTTTTCAGGATTTCCTGGAAATCTATATTTCGTTGTAAAATTTCTTAATTTTAGCTGGTTTACAAATTTTTATTAAAATCTATGCTGGCCAACTCTTAGTGGTATATATGAAAACCTTTTCAGTCTGAATTTGGCCCATGGGCTACCAGTTTGCCACCTCTGTTCTAAGCATTCTCCAGCCTCGCCTAATATCATGGTATAATTAAAAGCATAAGGGCTTGGAGGCTGGATTGATCTGAATTTAAATCCTGAATACTAGCAAGGGACTTTACTCTTTGAGCCTCAGTTTTCTGATCTGAAAACTAGAGAGAAAGATTTCTGCTATACAGCTGTAGTGAAAATTGAGAACGTGACTATAAAATACCATGTTCAGTGCCCCTTAATAGGTACTGAATAAATGACACTCATTATGATCATCCTTTGCCTATTGTAGGTCTTTCATCTTTTTTCAAGGATGTTTAGAGATGTGTTCTCAGTTCAGTGGCTGGAAGTGGGGAGTGGATAACAGAAGCGGGTTCCCTCAGGGATGGTCAGCCCATAGGGAAGTTGCAGGTTCATCACTTTTGATCCTAAAACTCACCTGTCCATCTAGACTTTCGTGGCCCCCGCTTCCCCTGTTCCAAGAAAAAAGCCTCTGTAGTCTCTCCTTCTAAGTCAGACCATGGAATCTACTTGACCCCCTCTCCTGGCAGAAAGGTCACACAGTGTAAACATTTGTACATACCCCAGGCCTTTCCCAAAGAATTCCTGGGTTTGAATTCTTTCAAAGAACTCTCAGGAGGAAGCTGTCACTCTTAGTCACTGGGAATATTATAATCTTTCTAAACCTTTGCTCATTCTGAGGTAAGCTGGGCTAGGAAGAGGTCAAAGGCATCCAAGGAAAGAGAGCCTAGATGCCTGCTCTGACCAGCTTGGCTGTCGATTCCAGGCTTCTGCAGGAGCTGCGCTCTGTGGCCTGGCTCCCTCAGGAGCCAGATCGGTGCTACGAGCTGCCGGACCTGCAGCGTGCTCTAGCCAAGGAGAACCACAAGGCCCTGCGGCTGCTCTGTCGCTGTCTGCACCTCTGCACATCCATCCTTCATATGGTAAGATGCTCCAGTTTATTGTGAACCTTTTCTCTAAGCTGAGCTTGACAGAGCTCCTGCCTCCTCTTGGCTTCTGCTTCTCTTGGGATCCCTGGGTGGGCTGGACTTTGCAGCTGGCTCAGAACCATTGGCCTGCCCAGCAACAGCACTCTCTGTTCTGGGGTGGATGGATCAATAACAGGTGGGCAGCAACTTGGACTCAGCCTTTCCCTAAGGGTTGCTCCTGGCCTTGAGCAGGGAGGAGAAGGAACATAACAACTTCTATTTTTCAGTTGTTTGTGCCAGGGGCACTAGGGAATTTAATCGTTGGGATCCTGATCTTTCATGCTGCAGTGCTTATCTTTGAACCTATTTTGAAACTTTGGCAGGTCACTGGCTGGTTAGAAGCATCCAATGGTGGAGTCCTTCCTAATTATGACTGCTTGGCATCTGTGGTACATGCCTCCTGCCTAGGGCTCTGGGAGGCCCTGCTGTGTACTTGCCTCTTGCTCATGACCTATCATCATAGTTTATTGTCTGTCAGATGGGGCTGGATACTCACATAATTCTCTGGTTAATCACCCTCTGCAGAAAATCCAGTTCTGAGAGAGGGGAATTCACCCAGATTTTATGAAAATGAGAAATATGTGAAGGAGACCCTTGGTATATTCATACAGGAAAACGGTCTTTACCCTCCAGACAGCAACAGCTAGACTTGCCATTGCACTATATTGAGCGGGGCAGAAGATGAGGCTGAGATGCTCCATGGCGTTTCTCCCCCTCCCAATTCTTAAATCCCACCTTTATTTTAGTGTTACAAGAATAGTGATATCTTTTTTTATAGTTAGTAGTTTTTTTTTATTAAGGTATAATTTACATGCAGTAAAGTAAATTTTGAATGTACAGTTTATTGAAATATTTGCATATATACATCCATGTAACTGCCACCCAGAGGAAGATATAGAATACTTCCAACACCTCAGTAAGCTCCCTGGCACCTCTCACATCAATACCTCCACAAAGGTGACCAACACTCTGACCTTGGCCACCATGGATTAATTTTGTCTGATTTTGAATTTCATAGAAATAGAATCAGACGGCATGTGCTCTTTTCTGTCTGGCTCTTTTTCACTCAACATTATGTTAGTGAGATTTATCCATAATGTTCTAGGCAGCAGTGGTTCACTCTTTTGTATGTTATGTAGTATTTCCCTGTATGAATGTACCACAGTTTATTTGTTAATTCTCTTATTGTTGAGTCCTGATTTTTCACTATTATGAATAATGCTGCTATGAACTTTCCTGTATATGTCTTTTGGTGGACGTAAGCATTCATTTGTTTGGGGCATTCCAGGAGTGGTTGCTAGAATAAAGGAATATGTATGTTTTACAGTGCCAAACAGTTTTCTAGAGTGGTTGTACCAATTTATAGTCCCACCAACAATGTAGGAGACTTCCAGTTGTCCTATGTTCTGATCCACACCTGGTATTTTCGGGGTTTTTAATTTTAGCCAAACTGGTGGGTGTATACTGGTATCTCATTGTGATTTTAATGTGTGTTTCTATGATCACCAATGATGTTGAACATCTTTTCAAGTGTTTGTTTGCCATTTGGTACCCTCTTCTGTGAAGTGTCTAACTTGCTTGCCCTTTTTTAATTGGGTTGTCTCTTTTTTTCTTATAATTTGTAGGAATTCTTTGTGTATTCTGGATGAGTCCTGTATCAAAATTATGTATTATAGATATTTTCCCCCAATTTGTGGCGTCCTTTTTACTATTTTAAGGTGTCTTTTGATTCACAAAAGTTCATTTTCTTGAAGTTCATTTTATTAATCTTTTTTGGTTCATGCATTTTGAGTCCTGGTTTAAGAAATTTTTGCCTACCCCCAAAGGGTTTCTTAAACAAAATATAAAAAATTAGGGCCGGCCGAGTGGCGCGGTGGTTAAACGCTGGCTTGGGAAGCCAGCGGCCCCGTTTCGGGTCCCACATATGAGGGCCAGTGACACAGCCCTTAAAAAAAAAAATTATAAACCTTAGGGCCTGCCGAGTGGCGTGGAGGTTAAGTGCTGGCTTAGGAAGCCAGCGGCCCCGGTTCAGGTCCCACATATGAGGGCTGGTGACACTGCCCTCGGAAAAAAAAAAAAAAAAAAAAAAGCGTAGGCTTGTGAAACATTATAAACCTTAGACAATCAATAAATTTGTCTATATTAAAATTAAGTTTTCAAAAAGCACCATAAAAAGAGTGAAAATACAGGCAAATGCAACATGTGAAGCCACTTTCTGTGCTACTAGGTGGAATGGAATGGAACCTATCTCTGTTGGCAATCACCCCAGAGTGGGAAGGGGAGTGGAAGGGAGGAACAGTAATCATCACAGCTGGTAACTGAATTGTTACTGAACCAGTTTGTAATGTGTGCTGAATAAAAGCATGCTACTGCCCATTAAACTGTAGCATTACTGAATAAAAAAGATTTGAAACGTTAAAAAAATAATATTTAATGTGAGTGTTTGGCAGACACCCTTTATCAATTTTTAAGGATGCGTCCATTAATATCCAGTTTGCTAAGAGGTCTTATCATGAATGAGTGTTGAATTTTGTCCAATTATTTTTTTTTCTGCTTCTATTTAGATGATTATGGGATTTTTCTTCTTTAGTCTATTAATAAGGTGAATTGTTAGTGTAAGACCACATTTGCATTACTAGAATAAACCCATTTTCTCTCTTTCATCCTATTTCTTGTATTACTTTTTATTTTTATATAATTTCAAACTTATTAGGCGAGTTGCAAGGATAGTCTAATAAACTCTCATATACTTTTTACCCAGATTGTTATTTTGTCCCATTTACTTTTTCATTTATGTTCTTTTTCTTTTTCTATTATATATACATTATTTTTCCTGAACCGTTTGAGAATAAGTTTCAGACGTCAAGTCTCTACCCCTAAATATGCCAGTGTGTTTTTCCTAAAAACAAGGACATTTTCTTCCATTATGACAGTACAATCATCAAAAGTTAGAAAATTTCACTTTGATACAATTCTGTTATCTAACCCACAATCCTTATTAAAAATTTGCCAGTTATTCCCATAATGTCCTTTATTACTATGGTTGTTTTTTTGTTTTTTGTTTTTTGTTTTTTTTTACTGCTTCAGGATCCAATCCAGAATTATGCATTGCATGAAAGAGAATGGTCACTTCTCTTTAGTCTGTTTCATATGGAGCAGTTCCTCTGCCTCTTTTTTTGGTTCCTTGTCTCACAGTGTCATAATTCTGCAATACGACATATGTTCCAAAGCTGCCTCTCCCTCCAGATCAGACCAAGAAAAGCCTTAGCTGAGATCTTGCTTGGCACCTTCCCCTTCCCTGTTTTGCTTCTCTCTCTCCCTTAGAGGTTTGTTTCCTGAAGACAGTTCCTTCAATAAGTCACATTTCCCCAAATTCCTGCCTCAGGGAACTCTGCTTCTAGGGAACTCAACCTAAGAAAATGCATATTAAACCAAGCTCATTCTTGGTTTTATTCAAATAATCTATAGCCACAATGATTTTTTCTTACCCACTTTACATTTCAGTTTCTGAGAGATACATGTTAAAAATCTCCTATGACTATAGATTTGTTAATTTCTCCTTGATGCTCCTTCATTTACAACATGTATTTCAAAATCATGTTGTTATGTGCATAAAGTTTCATTCAATATTTCTTGATGATTTTATTAATATGAAAATATCTTCATTCTTGTTTCCTACTTTTCAACCAGAGTTCTCTCCCGTTTGATGTTAAAAACATCAAGCATTTACTTGATTTTTATCTATCCCTTTTTTTCAACCTTTCTTTGTTATTTTGTTTTATGTATATCTCTTTTAAATAGCTGGGAAACATTTAGTCTGAGAGTCTATATGTCTTGCAGTAGGTTTATCTCGTTTATTATGATTACTGATAGATTTGGACTTATTCCATGTTGTTTTGGTATTTTCTATTTCCTTTGATTCTTCCTGTGTTTCTTATCTTTTGTTGGATTGTTTACATTTTTTGTTGCCATTATTGTCCTCCAATAACTTGGATGTTATATTTTCTATTTTTTCTCATGGGTCCCCAGGAACTACTCAGTGCCTACTCATCTTAATTTTAGAATCTTGATTTTATTTCTTTTCATAGACTCCTAGCTTGGAGGAAACCATGTAACTCAGTTATGGGCAATGAAATGTAAGTGGAAGTCATTGGGAAAACTTTAAACAAGGCAGATCCACGGACTGTATTTTTGGACCTTTATTCCTGTCTTATTGCCTGACCCTTCGATGAAATTTCTGGTGATTAGAGAAACCATCTCACCATAATAAGGGTGAAAGTCATATTAAGGGTAGAGAAGGAGGAAGATAGAAGAAGCTTTGTTCTGACTGATAGTATTGGGCCAATATACCGTCCAGGGACTTCTTATTGCATTAAGTAAATAAACTTTTTGCTTGCTTAAGCCACACTTTGCTACTTTCCTCTTACTTGCAGCTGAATGTGTATGTAAGATGTTTATATACCTACCCAGCAAGTGTAGCTGGTCAACTTAAATTTTTATAACTATGTCTCTTTTGTGTTTTCTGAAAGCATCCTTTCAGAGAGAGCCCTGTTTTAAATTTCAAACCCCACAATCACCAGCACTCCTGATCCCTCTTTTCCTGCTCTGTGGGGTGGTTTTTTTTCATAGTACTTATCACCTTTTTACATATAATACAAATTAGTTATTTATTATGTTTATTATATGCCCCCCAAGAGGGTAAGGATTTTCATCTGTTTCATTCACTAATGTATCTCTAATGCTTATTATAGGGCATGTTATATAGTAAGTGCTCAGTGAATATTTGTTGAACGAATGGATGCCAACTATGAATTTGTATTCACATCTTTCTCTCAAATAGAATAAGAACTTTGGCAGTCTTTTAATTTCCTTTCTCTCCTCTTTTCCTCTCTCTACCCTCCACTCTTCCTATTATGCTTATATAAATATGTCCTGGAAGTGGAATTCTGGATTGTTATCAATATTCTTGTTTTACAGCCTACCATTTATAATTAAAAAATGTGTTTCACAAATTTCTTTGCTCATTAAAGCTTCTTGTAGACCACTTTGTCCTCTTGTATTCATTTTCCTCTGTCAAAAATATATTATTGTTGTTGCTGTTTTCAGAGAGAATCTGTGGATGGCAAATTTTGAGTCTTTGTATATCTAAAAATGTCTTTATTCATCCTCAAACATCAGTGATACTGTAACTAGATACAGAATTTCAGGTTCAAAAAAATTTCCTCAGAGATTTGAAAATATTGCCCTTAGTAGTAAGGTTTTTAAATGTATACTGATTATGTTTTGTTGTAGAAATTATCGGGTTGTCATGACATATGTTTTCTATGTTTTTCGTTGCAAAAATGCATCATGACTTTTCCGACAACCCAATATTATTGTTGTTGTTTGTATGGTTTTATCTTGATTGGCACTCTGTAAGCCCTTTAATGTGAGGTGATGTATTTTTTGACAAATATTTATTGTAGAACTACCCATACCAGGCACTGTGTTAAGCTGTAGAGAAATGAAATAAGGTGTGACAGAGGCCTCTTCCTTGAAGAATTTACAGTGTAGTGAACAAGTCATTCATAGATGAAGTCATCTGTGGTGACTAGATAATGATGATGCACTGGACTAAGGGCTATGAAGTGGGAAGCACTAGGTATTGAGGATTTCTAGAGTGCAGAAGAGGACATCTCACCAAGTCTAAGGGTAAGCTTGTGTATGATGCACCTAGCTTAGGCCTCAGCTGTCTTATGTCTGGGGCTCAGAAGACTGGGATTTGACCTGAGGGTTGGCAGAATGCAATTCACAGACACCAATTAGTTCTAAACACAACTCTGTTGAACATCAAAAAGGACAGGGAGCAGCAAGGACAAAACGTCTAGGCCAGCTGAGTGGTGCAGTGGTTAAGAGCTGGCTTGGGATGCCAGCGGCCCCGGTTCAGGTCCCACATATGAGGGCCAGTAGCACTGCCCTAAAAAAAAAACAACAAAGAACAAAAAAAACCCGTCCATCTGGCCAAGAATATCTTTCTGGTGTCTCTCCCCTGTTCCTTAACAGGGGAGGCACAGAGAGATGACTACTGTCAGCAGCCTTTGGAGGCTGAGGACCCTCCCAGATGTGAGAAGAACCCACAAAGGAGCTCCCAGATTTATCCCCTGCCCCGCCTTCCAATAGAAAGTCTATGTCAATACAAAGAGACAGCTTCTAGCACACATGTAGCATTCTGCTAGTTATCAGGCCACATCACCCAGACCCAACGATTGGGTTCCATATCCTGGAATTATTATTGAGTCTTACTTATCCAGTCTTTCTCTTCCTTTGTTTCAACTATGTCATGTGAACCTCTCTATTTACATATGCACAAATTTTCTATGAGTTCCATCCTGAGGGGCTTTTTTGTAGACAGGCTGGCCTATCAGATGAGCACATTGTGGCCTCTCAATATATGTCCTCCATTTTGCATCTTCTCTGGTCACTTAAAGATGTCTGGGCTAATCTCTACTAAAAAGCCACCCTTCCTGTGTATGTCTAGGTTCTAGGTTTCAAGCTCCAAGATCTAAGAGTTTTGCACAGACCAGCAGGTGGCCTGTTTGCTCCCCATCCCTCTTTCTCCAGTGAGTTTTCCACTCCCTGTGCTGACAGGTTCATGAGGATACATATCAAATGCAACAGGGCCTGCAGGAGCGAGTGAAAAACTGCAAAAGGATCAGGAAAGGCCAAGGCTCCATATACCTTCAAAGGGTACAGCGTGAGCGTCTGGAGCAGAAGCTGAGGCAGGCGGAGGCCTGGCTGCTGCAGCTGGGACGGCTGGCCCGCCTGGTGGACTACATGATATGCCAGTGCCTCGTGTCTGTCATAGAGGAGGAAGTAACCTCTTTTGTGGCCAACATCCTGCAAGTGAGGGGGCGGTGGCATATGCGGAGGTGGGCAAGCCGTCAAAGGCCAGATGGTGGGGAGCAGATGTTGACAGTCAGCCCCACAACCTCTCCTGACCCTTCATTACAGGCCCCAAGGCAGAAACCCTTTCTCTCTGCACAGCTGGTCTTTGACAATTCTGGCCAGCTCTCTCATGAGCCCTGTATTGAAAAAGTGATCCAGATTCTAACGGGGAGCCTACAGTCTGTCAAGACCTCTGCTCTGAAGGTATTCTGGATTGGGTAGGGGGCTGGCTGTAGGAATTCCCAGTTTTTTTTCCTCTATGTAATCAGAAGCTTTCAGCCTGCCCTGAACCCTCATTGTTTTCCATTTCTGCCCCTTCTCCATACCGTGGCATGAAGGTAATGCAATCTGCAGACCTGAAGACCCTCTTGGATTCCCTGTATTCTGAAGGTATTTAAGGAGACCCAAGCAGGGGCTATAAGGGGTTGGAAGGACTTGGGGAGGGCACAGGCAGAGTGCTAATGGCATGGCCATAGTCAGGCCTGGGGTATGGATGGAGCAGCTCTAACTTGAGTATTGCATACACCTAAGAGTGGCCTAAACAATAAAAACAATGATCTCATATAACGAGAAGTTGCAAGGTAGGTGCTTCCAGGATTGATTCACTGGCTGAAAGTGTCATCAAGTATCAGACTATATCTTTCCCTAACTGCTTCCTGGGTTTAGTTATAGGTAAGGTAACCTCTTAGAAGGGTGTGTGTGTTGTAGGGGAGGCTGCAATAAAAAACGTTTTTCATCCTGAGGCTTATTGCCTCATAGTTGCAAGACAGGCTGCAGTTCCAAGCATCCCATTCTCAGGCAAAACCAGGGGAAAAGGAGGAGGCAAGTTTGGAGAGAGGCAAGGGCTGAAGCAAGGAGATGAGGTAGAAGGGTATTGAAGAAATGCAGTGAGATTTGATGGTGACTTGGGCTGGGGCGAGGGGGCCAGGCAGTGGTAGAGGTGGTGAGAATTGATTGGGTTCTGGATATATATTTTTAATGTACAGCCAAAGGGATTTTGCGGAAGCTGGATGTGTTGTATGTGAGTGAAGAGTTAAGGATGACTTTAGTGTTTGGCTGGAGCTCCTGGAAGAAGGAGTTCCCATTTGCTGAAGGTGGAAGACTGCAGGAGGAACAGTTTTGGGAGGGAGAAATCAGAGCTCATTTTTGGCCGTATTAAGTTTGAGGTTCATGTTAGATATCCGAGTAGAGATGTGCAGTAGGCAGTTGTTTAAATGGGATTGGCATTCAGGGAGAAATCTGAGCTGGAGATAAATTTGGGAGCAAATAGATGATGTTTAAAACAATGAATCTGGGTGAGCTCACTTCGAAAATGAGTACAGATAGAGAAGAGACCTGAGGACTGAGCCTTGCGAGGGGAGTGGTGGGGGAGCTATAGTGTTTAAGTGTTGGTAGTGAGGATATAATTTCTGAAAATTTTGATGTTTTTCCTCCTTTTTGTATAAAGATTTAACACAAATACTGAAATTGGCAATTAATCAGTTCCCAAGAACTTAAAGGGGAGGCCAGGTTCAAGGGCATCCCTTAAGGCAGATACTGGCTTGCTCAGCACCCTTTTCCATCTCCCCTGCTCTACAGAGACAGGAGTGCTATGCTTCCTGACACCATTGCAGCTATAGTGTTTTTGTTTTTCAGCTCTTCCATATATTTGCCACCCACTTAATATTCCATAATACTTTCCTTCTTATGTTAGCTAGAGTGAATTCTCTTCTCTGCACCTGAACCCTTACTTGTAAATTCCCTGGGTGGGTGTGGTGTACTGTGTTTGTAACACAGATGTACATGTCTATAGCAGGGAGGGTGTATGTGTGTGTGTGTGTGTGTGTGTGTGTGTGTGTGTACGTACACACTTTAGAGAGAGAGGTTGTGTGTGGGTCCTGGAGGGCACTCAAGGATAATTATGATATGTATCCCACTAGAAGACGAAGAGGAGGACTCAAACACAGAATCCCCAACACCCAAGACTCAGGGCCAGCCCAGCGATGTCGTGCACATCTTCTGTGGCCCAAATATAGGATTGGTGTGGCCTTGGAAGTCTTACACAATTTCCGAAGGCCTGGAGGTCCGTGGATACCGGCTCCGGAGCCAGTACTTGCCCCCCGATTACAAGCAGCTGCAAGAGGACCTGGACAACAACCCTCGAATCCAGCAGGCCCTGACTGTCCAACAGGCCCTGCTGAAGGTGAGTACAGAGGCTTAAGGAGTGGAATGATGCCTACCAGTTCTCATCATAGCCACCCACCTCTGCCCTGAGCGCCTTGTCTGCCCCTAGGGTGTGCTGTGGGAAGTGCAGGAATTCTGCAGGGAGTATCACTGGATGACAGGCATTTACGCATTTCTGCAAGCCTGGGGTCCTCAGAAGCTGGAGTCTATGAGAGGTTGTCCTGTCAAGGACTACGTGATGCTGGTGAGCTGCCTGAACGTTTGGCAGGCCCGTGTCTCCAATATACCTAATGAGTTGATCACAAAAGGCAAATTGCTGCTGCTGAGCTGCCGTGATACACGGGCAGAGATGGGTGAGTGCTGCTTACTGCCTCCTTTCCTTCCGCCTCCTTATCTCATCCATTTGGCCTTCCTTGGGCCTCAAATGTTCTCCAGAGACCATAGGTGCAGGCCCCTCATTGGACCTGCAGAGCTTCCCACAGCCCTATGTCTCAGGCCCTTTGCAGCCGTAGGTGTGAGCATTACAGAGGACAACCTCTCCTTCTGTTTTGGCTCTGCTCCCCCATTTGGAATCGTATTCCTGTCACCTGACGCTTTCTATTCTTGTGGCGTGGGGTTAGTTCAAACCAAATGTGAGAAAACTCTTAGCCTGCTCCTTAGGCTAGTGAGCTCAGTTGCTTTACAGAGATTCTTGGGAATCAAGCATGGCCCCCTCCCCACATTAACAGTCAAAATTGACACTAATTTGCATGTGTAAAATTTACTCTCTTTAACTGATCTTGTCTTCCTCTGTAGTCCTAACTTCTAAGCTGATGGAGAAAGAAGAAAGTATTCCAATTGAAAGTGAAAGTACTTTTCATTTAAAACAGCACTTTTGGTCTAATTCAGTCTCTTTTGGGTATTCAGTCAATTCAAATTCATACTACAGTTCTGGGTTGTTTTTATTCTCAGGTGTCCTCTGCTCCTTTTCCTCCCCAAGGTGGCATCTGGCATCGGAGAGGGTGGCTGGGCTGCATGCTCTTTTTTGCTGGCTTCTGTCGACCCTCACAGAGGTGTAATGCATCCCTGCCTGGCCTCTGCCCTCCTGACATTGCTGCTTCTGCTGCAGCTGTGTTCTGAGCTGGTGTAACTGGGATTTGTAGGAGCCCAGAGTGTCTACCTTTGCTGACTTGGCCCTGCATCTGCTCCTGCTGGCATCAAGGTCCTTGGGGTTTTGGTGACTCTTTCATCTAGTCTTTATCTTAGTCTGGCCACCCCATAGCTTCTGCTTTAGGGTCCCTTGCCCCTCAACACAGGAACCCCACTGGGCCAACTGGCTATCAACTCTCTGCGATTTCCTATATCCCCTGCCTTTTGGGAGCTGTGGGGGACTTGGGAATCTTATATTTGATCCTCTTTTTGCCACAACACATCACACTGTACTTTAAACGTTGCTTTAATGCTAGCTTATGTTAGCACAAGGGCACCCTGCAAGGGATTCCCTTCCACGTGGAAAGTGGAGCTCAAGCCACTCTGCTATCTTTTTCTTCCATACCTGTCCCAACAAGGCCAAGGCTTAGTTGTTGATCTCCCTGGATCTCTGAGAAATCTGACTTAAGGACTCATCTTATTCTTCTTACCCCTTTCTCCCTTCCCATGGGAGGATGTCTCATGTTATTGTTTTTGTTTTTATTTTTTAACAGATTTTATTGGGGAAGTGGGGGAGGGAACAGCGTTGGGGAATCGGGGAAGGGGAACAGACAAGTTGCTGTCCTTTTGTTCTTCAGTCTAGTTATGGAGGACATTACTTCACTGGCCCATGTTGGTATCATCATTGCGCTCTTTCCAGATGAGGCAGATCAGTCGCCGGTCTCTGGACAGCTGCTCACAGTGGCTCTTGGCAGCTCATACCGGCTGCCAGCCACTCACGCTGGCTGCTGGCCACTCACTGTAGCCTATGGCAGCCCACTGCAGCAGGGG
Source organism: Aselliscus stoliczkanus (assembly GCA_033961575.1). Taxonomy (NCBI): domain Eukaryota; kingdom Metazoa; phylum Chordata; class Mammalia; order Chiroptera; family Hipposideridae; genus Aselliscus; species Aselliscus stoliczkanus. Next base: position 91,580,090 of record CM066736.1, read on the forward strand.
CTGCAGCTATGCTGTCTCCAGGGACTCACAGCAGCCCAGCTCCAGGTGGAACTGTTTGTTGTTCACCATCTTAGCTGTAGAGGGCAGTGTCACTGGTCCTCATATGAGGGATCCGAACCCAGGCAGCTGGCGTCCCAAGCCAGCTCTTAACCAGTGCTCCACTCGGCCGGCCCTCAAGCTATTGTTTACTAGCTAAGTGCCTCCACCTGGAGCTGGCCTTGGAAAGGCTCACGTGGGTAAATTGGGCTGCCAGTGATTTGCTCTTTTTGGAAACAGGAAAGTTGTTCTGTTTCCGCACCTCACCCCCAAGGATGATGGTAACCAATAGTGTTCACTCCCTGCAGAGACAAGATACTATCAGCTCCATGGCCTCCAGGCCTGCTTTCTTTACTAAGCTAGGAGGCCTTGGGGCTGGGGCCTAAAAGAGTTTGTTTGGAAGTACTTGCTTGCCTACCCCTCGCTGCCTTTACTCTTCAACAGATGAAGCACATGCCTTATTAGGTATGTTATGGGCCACAAATCTCCCCCACTCTTTCCCCACCCATGTCCTAAATATACACAGGGTTCAGGCTGGCAAGGAAAGAACAGGAAGGGCCTGTGATTGGCCTGCTTTTGTTCTGACCCTGTTTGGAACAGCCTTTACTCCACCATTGCTTGGAAAGCCTGTGTTCTTTCCAGTTTGTTGGCTTTTTGGTCCTTAGTCCAGGATCAACTGACCTGCTCAGAAGGAGCAGAGAAAGCATGGGGTTCAGAATCCGAATCTGGTTTTCACTGGTTTATATGACCTCAGATCACTGAGCTTCTGTGTCTTTATTTGTTTTATGGACATAATAATGCAGTCACTCACAAGGTCATGGCAAGGAGGATTAAATTAGATATTATTTGCAATACTTCCGACGTTGAGTATGGCACGCTGTAGGTGCTTAATTTTTTCATTTCATCTATCCCTTTCTGTCTGCTCTTGCCCTTCTTGCTGATCTAATTTTATCTCCTGATCCTCCAACTCTGTTCCACTTCTACCTGGGCTCCCTTGAACAGTGAATGATATAATTACCCACTCTGGTGAGTTGTCCTCATCGGGACCTTGACTTCATCCTTTACCCTTCACTCTCCCTTACTCCACCACATCCACATTGCTAAACCTTTTCCATTCTTCTGTCTCCTAATTACCTCTCAAATCTGTTTTCCCGTTGGTCTCCACCTTGAACCCCAGGCCTGGTATTTTATCTGTCCATTGCTCCTTTATACTTCACGGTGTCGCTGCTGAGCTCCTCTCTGCCTTCACTTGCCTGACACTGCTGGTCTAAAAACAGCACCATGGCAATGGCCTAGCTACTGTTACCGACCAGAGGGATAATTTGAAAAAGGATAGATTTGCATCCTTGTGTTCTGTTCCACCTTGGGTGCCTTTGATTGTTTTTCTCAGTCTGAGCTCTTGGTGCCCACGTCTCTTGGTTATATCCTTCAAGGCTCCAAAAGGGCCATACCCAGTGTGCCTCAATTATGTGCTCCTGGAACTCACTACCCCCTTTTCCAGTGGAAGAGATGCTCTTGGGGGTTAGGTTGATTTACTTCTCACCCCTCAAAACATAAAATATAACAGAGTGGAGCCAGGCTGCCTGAGTTTGAATCCTTGCTCAGCCATTGTGTGATATTGATAAAGTTACTTAACCTCTTTGAGCCTGTTTGCTTAGCTGTAAAATAGGGACAATAATAGTAACTACCTCAAAGGGTTTTTGTGAAGATTAAATGGGTTAATACAAGTAAAGTATCTGGCATGTAGCAAGCACTCTGTACTATATTTCGTGGTGTGCTTCATACAGTATTCCTATATTGTTTTGCTCTTCTGCACGTTATTTTAATTTACATCTCTGAACTTAACAGTTGTATTATGATTGATGGCATGTCAGAGTTTAGATGGCATCACTTTTTTCATGCTACATAAAATAATGGTGCCTCTTGCAATCAGTGGTATCTTATGTTTGTTGTGGTCCCATGTTGGTATTATTCCTTCCCTCGGAGACAATGGGGTTTTTCATATCACCACAGACAGCTTCCAAGATTATCTTCTAGCCCCATATCCACCTGACAGCTTCATTCCTTTAATCCTTAAAAACAGAAGGCAGTGTATACACTCTTCTTGGTAGCTCTTCTACTAGAGCAGAAACAGTAAGATGCCCTATTCAGGAAACTTCCGTCTCTGGTAGGGCATTCAGCGCTTCGTGAACATGTCATCCCTGTGCCTTTGCACATGCTGTTTCATCTGTGTGGTGTGCCTTTGCCCCTTGGAGCACTGACGACTCAACACGTTCAGCTCCAATGTCCTGCTCTCTGAAGAGGCCTTTCCTAGCCTCCTCGGGCCTCCTCTCCTTTCACCATGCCAGGTTGAGAGGCACCCATAGGGCATTTATGATTATCTGTTTATAGATCTGTCTCTGTCACCATATTGTGAGCTTCTGAGGGTGGAAACCCTTTCTGTGTCACTCACTCACCCTTGTCTACTGGTGCCAGCACAGGGCCCAGTCTATAGCAGCTGACTGGACACTGGGCAGGGATCCAGTAAGTGTTCAGTGAGTCAGAGAATGAATTCATGATCTGGCTTCCCCTTCCCGCTCCCACTCGGGACTCACAGCACTCTCCCACCACCCCTTGGTTTTCATGCACCCCTTAACACCAAACCCTCTCCTGTCTTCAGAATCCAAGCTAGAGAGCATCAGGAAGGACATTCTTGCACAGGCACAGAATCAGTGCTGCAGCCGCAGCCGGCAGCTAATGAAAGAGCTCACAGATTTCATCCAGGTTTTCCAAACCATCGGCTCAGACCTTCACACCATTGCCCAGTGCTCCCAGAAGGTGGGCTCTCCCCCACTTCCTTGGCAGCCTACCCAAATGCTCAGTCACTCTCTTTAGGTCTCAGATGAGCTCCCAATGGGGCTTCATGCTCTTAAACTGTGCTAACTAACCTACGTGATCTGCCATTGCTAATTCCTGCCCTGTTCCCCTGGTCAATTTCCTCATGGCTGTGGGAGGCCCCAGTGTAATGATAGAGATACAGCCCTGCGTTGAAAAATAAAGTTCTGCCCTGTGTGACCGTCAGATAGGGAGGGACCTGTTGTCCTGTCATCAGGGTAATGATGTGGTGGGGGAGGAACTATGGGTCAGATGGGGATCTGATCCCAGGTGTCCCCTGGTCCCAGTGGGTTAAAAGGCAGCTGCCAGGATCTGCAGCCCCCAGAAAGTGGGAGTGCCCCTCCGGGATGGGCCCAAAGAGGTCCGCAGGGTTGCGGGGGTGCTGATCTCATGCTGTGACCCCTGCAGTTGAATGAGGCCAATGACCAGTACACCAAGCTGGAGGAGCGAATGGAATACATACGGTCACTCCATGAACTCACCCGCAACCACTTTAGCCTCTTTAGTGCTGAGAATGAGGCGCTGGACATCTCGGTGAGAAGACAATGCAGGGGGTCACTCATCCCTCCCCGTCCACTCCCCACAACCACGTTGACTCGACTGCCCTCTGCTTGCCCCACAGCTTCTGGATATGTGGGAGGAATTTCAGTTTGAGAGAAGCCAGGCCTCAGAGTTCCTGCTCAGCAAGCAACATGCCCTGGTGCCCAAGCTGCAGCAGCTGATAGCGGCGGCACTGGCCGAGCTGGAAGGCCTGATTGAGAAGGCTCTGTCTGGGCCCTTCATGGACCCTACACAAGAACCGAGGAGCACTGAGCGCCAGCTCCTCGCCCTGGAGCACCAGTTCCAGAGCAAAGCCAGCCACCTCAATGAGCTGCACTGTGCCTGCACCGCTTTCACTGGTACTGAGGATGCCCGCTCTCCCCCCCCCGCCCCCGTGATAGGCCCTCCACCTGAGAAAAGGGTTGGGACTTAGGGTCCTGTGTCTTGTGTGACCCTAAGCAAGTCTTGGGAATCTCATACCTTCATTAGTCTCCTTTATAAATGAAAACTGCAGCACAAAACCTTCATACAGTGGCTATCAGTGCTGTGCTTAGGGTGTGGAGACAGGGGGCTCACAGTCTGGGAGGGGAGGCAAACAGGTAAATGTTCCATTAGAATGCGACGGGGTGACAGGGCTAAAAGCCTATGCAGGAGAACATAAAGGTGTCTTCATTGTAGTACTTAGGCTTTGTGTGGCCCTGTTCAACCCAGCCCTGCACCAGGCAGCAGGCCCCAGATAAACATAGGTCTGGATGCTCCATAGCCATTGCTTCCAGCCAGTGTGGCATAGCAAGGCAGCTGCTGAGGGCCTCACTGGATCACAGGAGAAGACCAGGACAGAACTATTGGTCTAGCCCTTTCGTACAGTGGTGGTTCCCTTCTTCGCGTAAAGAATTTTGTGGGCTCAAGTTGTTTTTTTTTCTGGGATGCAGTCACTTCTATCGGTCACTTCTACCTCTTGGAAGGCAGATTGCTTCGGAGTCGCCTGTGGGCCAACTACCAGCTATTACCATCTCTGCCCATGGGCATCCCCAGTCCCAGGGCCATTTGGCCAAATGTGAGGTGTTAGACGCTTTGGGGCCATCCTGAAGCAACAGACTTTTCCTTTGGTTAAGTATCAGGAACTCCTAAATCCCATAGACCACTAACTGACATAGGCCACAGACCTTCCTGTTAGGATTGAAGTTGTTTGTGAAAAGGCAGAGTAGTGGACTCCGGCCCCATGGTGCTGGCACAGGAAACCCCTCCGCAGAGTTGTTATTTCTTTCTTCCATCCCTGTCTCCTCACCAAACTCCCAGATTTTCTTAAAATAATCTAGGATCTCAGTCCAGATTATTAATACTACTCTTTATTTTTCATTAGAGATCTTTTACTTATTACTTTTTTTTTTTTTTTTTTAAAGATTTTATTGGGGAATTGGCAGAGGGGAACAGCATTGGGGAATCGGGGAAGGGGAACAGACAAGTTGCTGTCTTTTTGTTCTTCAGTCTAGTTGCGGAGGATGTTGCTTCATTGTTGGTATCGTCATTGCGTTCTTCCCGGATGAGGCAGATCGGTCGCCGGCCTCTGGATGTCGCTCACCGCGGCTATTGGCAGCTCACTCTTGGCTGCCAGCCGCTCACGCTGGCTGCGGGCCACTCACTGTAGCCTATGGCAGCCCACTGCAGCAGGGGCTGCAGCCCACACCATCACCGGGGCTCGCACAGCCCAGCTCCAGGTGGAGCTGTTGTTAGCTGTAGAGGGCAGTGGCACTGGCCCTCATGTGGGATCCGAACCGGGGCCGCTGGCATCCCAAAACCAGCGCTTAACCAATGCGCCACTCGGCCGGCCCTTACTTATTACTTTTGACATTTGTTTTGTTTTATAACCATGTCAACAACTATTGTGACATCTAAGGATTCCTGGTTTTGTTTATCCACTACCATTTTTTTTTCATTATTTTCATTCTTTCCTTGGATGACTGTAATATTTCTTTGAGTATTTCTTTTTTTCTAAGAAAGGAATTAGAAGTGTTAAAATTTCTAAGCTCCTATGCTGAGAATGACTTCTAATGTCCTTATGTCACACCTTGGATAAATTTGAATTCTGAAGTCACAAAATCTCCTCTTCAAACTTAAATATTGCATCATTGTCTTCTGACATTGTGGACAAATCTGATAGCAACCTGATTTTTTTCCTTTGTAGGTAATCTGTTGATCTATTATGTGATAATGGCTCTTATATTTGCTCTGCTCTCCTTCCAGAATTTTTATTTGTTATGTTGGATTTTCTGGATCTCTCCTCCATTTCTTTTATCTTCCTCATCACTCATTTCTTTGTTCTTTCAGAGTTCTGGGGAAATATCATGACTTGTTTTATAAGCTTCTGTTTTCTGTGGTATCTACTCTGTAACTTCCATTGCATTTTAAAATACACATACACATGTTGTATGTATGCATGCTTATGTGCAAATGTATATCTGTATATAAGTGTATGCAGGTATGTATATATACATGAACATATCTCCTAACCGTCTACTGAAGAGGCCAAGAAGCAAAGACACCCCAATGCTAGGAGCCATGCTGTGCCCAGATCTTAATTTCTAATACCATTTCCATGAAAAGGAACCAGGGCTCCTCAGACAGTCGATGATTCCAGGGCTATGGCAGAATAGATACAACATGATCCTGGAATATCGTTTAAGCCAGAAAATAAGAAAGTGTTAAGTTCTTTTGTGAAGAGATGGGGGCATGTAACAAGGACACAGAAAGGACACTAACTGACCAAATCTGGGACAATTTGGGCCCAAACTACAAAGTAAACTATTGGAAAAACAGGAATTTATTATCTACACTAATAATAAGAAAGGCTGTGGGGATATTCTTAAAGGGGTGGGCTGTATAGGCCTCATTAAGAAGGTGAGGTTTGAACAAGGACTTGAATTTGGTGAGGGAGTGAGTCAAATGGTTCTCTGAGGGAAGAGTGTTCCAGAATGAACTGTCAGTCAAAGGCCCTCAACAGGAAGGAGGATGCCTGGTGTATCTGAGCAACAGGGAAGAGTCTGCTGTGGTCTGAGTGAAGTGAGTGAGATGGAGAGTAATGGGAGAGGAACCCTTCCCTTTCATTGCCATCACATTCTTCCCAGATAGCCTAGCCTTAGAATAACTGTCCCTTGGATTGTCCCCTCCTCCATTGTTGTACTAAATCATTTTGGACTGCCCACTCTGGCGCTTTCAGGACCCTCCCTTCTGTCATTATGGGCTCTTGACTGACCATTCCCCATCATGGTCCCCCACCTCCACACCTCGTCCAGGCCTGAGTCAGTCCTGTCTCACAGGGAATAAGAGTCCTGTGTCCTTGCCAATCTGTGGGACCCGTCCTATTGTGCAGCAGCAGCGTATCTGGCACCTGTACCGAGCCATCTCTGAAAACATCAGTGAATGGAAGTGCATGATTTTTGCCAAGGTGCTGACACCCTTCTTTGGAGCTCCTACCTGGGAATGGAGTTTGTAGGGGGCTGGCGTAGAAGGGTCTCCAGCTGACAGTGAGCCCTTCTCCCTACAGTTCAGCCTGGCCATGGCCCAGGAGAAGACAGATGGCTGGCTGACAGAGGCAACCCAGATGGGTGCCACCCTGGGGCTGCACAGCCCAGTTCTGCAGTGCTGCATGCACATTCTAGAGGAGTTTCGCAGCTACCTGCCATTGCTTACCAAGCTGGGCAGCCTCCAGCCACAGAGTCTCAACTTCCAAGCCCTCCTGAGGGGTGTGTTTGGGTACCTCAGAGGGGAAGGGAAGGACATAGGGGTTAGAACAATGCAACAGCTCAGTTCCCTGGCACTCCTGTTGAAAACACCCTCCCTCCCTGGGTTGCTCCCTGCCTTCCCCCAAGTACTGTACTCTCCCGCCCCACCCCATACCACCATGTGGGTAGGACCCTGGGCTGGCTCAGGCTGAAGTCAGCTCTGGGCCCTGTGCTGTGCTCTGGACCTTAGGTTTGGGTCTCTTGGCTCTATGTTGTGCCCTGAGATCTGCCTGCTGGCCTGGGCTCTGGGTCCCAGATCTGGGATATGGGCTGGACTCTGCCATATACCGGTGTCAGTCTGACTTGTCCTGTCTACCTTCAGCCTTAGGGCTGGGCAGTCTCAACGTAGAACTCCTAACGCTGGGCCAGCTGCTTGCTTGTCCGCTGCTGGAGTTTGCAGATCGACTCAATCAGGTGAGATCTACTGGAGGGAAGGAGGTGGTCCAAGTCCAGGACATGTTTGCTAAGCTCTAATAGAGCCAGTTAAGGCCAGCAGCCCTTTGAGGCAAGAGGGTAGTAGATAATTGGCTTGTGGATGGGTGAGTGGTTGGGAGGGTTGAGGTTGCTGGTCTGCTGGGGGCATATGGGGATCTGATGGGTGATTTCAGATTCTCTGTGACTGAGAATATGCACCACCCCACACCCAAGGGAAGGAAGTGGGTGGCAGCCCCAAAGTTGTGGCACACAGGATGGCAGATGTCCCCCAACACCCTGTCCCAAAAGAGCACTTGCTGATTGAGGTACTGTCTGCTCAGCTGGAGCATTGCAAAAGAGTGGGTTTCAGAGCAGCAGCCCTAGGTCAAAGTATGCTGCTGGTGGCCTGCCTTTGAAACCTGAGGGTCTCACTCTCCATCTCTGAGACCTTGACTCCTCTGAGTCCTGGCCCTGGAGTCCCAGCTCCAGTGCTATCCCCTGAGCCATTACCCAGTGCTGGCTCCTGAGACCCAGCTGTTCCAGATCTGGCAGTGTGAAAATGAACAAGTTCATGCCCAAGAGACCCTGCGGCGGCTGCAGTGGGTCTGGGAAGTGCGCCAGCTGCGACTGCTCAACTTCATCCTGCATGTGCCCTACAAGCCCCCAGCCTTGGAGCACAAGAGGCAAATGCTCCGCAGCCCCCACTGGGATGTAGTGGCCAAAGATAGTGGCACCGTCATTCTTTCAGGTGAGACCCAGCCCTTGTGGCCCAGTGAAAGCCCCCTGTGGGGGGCCATATTTATCCACCAGGTCCACCAAGCCCTGCCAGATCTGATTTCTCTAGCCAGGTTCCCATCCTTCCTGGAAACCTGAGACATCAGCCTGTTCCGAGACAGTGTCTTCCATGTAGCTCCTATATTGTCTTAATCTTCTTGGGGGTCCCCACCCAAAGCCTAGCCTCTTCAGCAAAGGTCCTTCCCTTTCTGGGTGTACTGAGGAGTTCCTCATGGTCACATCTCTCCATCTTTCAATGCTCTGTCCTATAGATTGTCCCCTGCCCCACTCATTCATTCCTTTTCGTTCCCTCATCAAATTCACCTGCCACCTCTGAACCAAATGCAGGAGATGCTGAGATTTACAGACAGAAGTCCTGTCCCTCAAGAGCTCCCAGTCCAGTGAGAGAGGGACAATAGAATAGCGATAAGTGCATGATAGAGTACCTAACTGAGGGCAATAAAATCTCAGAAAGTGGACAGCTTCAAAGGCCCAAGGAAAGTCCGAGAAATCTTCCCTTCCCTTAGGGAGAGGCCTCTTGCTGACTTCTGAAGGAGTAGGAGTTTTCTAAACTTGAAAGGGCATACCAGGGAGAGGGAACAGCTTATGTACAGGCATCCAAGATGGTATAGTTAGGGAATTGCCAGTAGAGGAGAAATTCTCTTATCTAACACAATTGAAACCCAACTGACAAATTTAAAAAGTTAGGCACATAGAGAAATCATAAAATATGATGCATACATGGCTTAAGATTTTTTTTAGCTTAAAACATATAAATGTACATTTATTTATAATCTTTTAACCTAAGGACAAGCTTTTCTTTAATTTGCCATCAACTAGTAGAAGTTCCTCACTACCTTTCTTGCATTCATGCATTGTCTACTATTTCTAATTTCAGTTTCTGTAAAGTTGAGTAATGACATAAAGACATTGTGAAGCTACTGGAGTCCAGAACTTTTCTACATTTTTAATTATAATTTCCTAATTTTTAAAAATTGGCTGACCTATATTTAATTTAATATCCTGTTCTGTCAACTCACCTTTACTGAAGGCTTTAATGGTTTCATAGAACCCACGGCTCTTTTCCCACCTGTATTTCAGTGATTAACATATTAGCTTAAATTTTGTAATTGAAATTGTAACTCACATAAACATGTTTTTCAACACACTCTGGCTCTTCGTGAGCACACAATTCAACTAGGGGAATAAAAAGAATATTTGGGTCTCTAGAGAATAGCCTGAGGTCCGTGAGATTCAGTGTATTTTGGGTGTGTTGCCCCTGCCCTTGCCTCGTCTGACTGCCAGCTCAGCTCAGCTCAGCTCCGCTGGACCCTACTCTTCCTTAGATTACAACAGCCTGCAGGATTCTATCCAGGAAAGTCTTCAGGTGTTGTTCAAGATCCTGGCCATGCAAAACTCAGGAGACCTATACAAAATAGCTTCGGAGTGGGTGATCATCATGCATGGCCTGGGTGAGTGCAGGCCTCTAGCTGGGCTGATGGGTGGGACCTAAGGCAGGGTGGCCCAGAGGGATAGGGTGAGAGGTGGGATTTGAGTGGGAAGATCTGAAAGACATGGAGGATCCCCTTCAGGGCTACTTCATGGGTGGAAGTGAGCAGGTCTTTGTTCACAGTGAAAGGTTTCTCTCCTCCAAGCCAGGTCCTTGGGTCCCGTTTTGGGGTAGGGCAGCAGAAACTAGAACCCTAGTCTCTCTCCAGTGTTCCTCTGGCTATTCACATAGGTGACGTGCTGCAAGTATGGGTGACTTTTCAGCAGAAGTGGATTTTTCTGAATAAAGTTCTACATGAGATGAAGATCCAGTTTCCCAGTTCTGACCTGGTAAGGAAGGGGATGAGGTAGGGTGGACAGAGCCTACTGAATAGTGGGGTACAGAGTGGAAGCGGGGAGCTTTTACCTTCTCCTTCACTACAGGACTCCCGTTTCAAGGCCGTGGACGATCAGTATCGGACCCTGATGCGGATCTCTGTAGCTGACCCTCTGGTTCTATCACTTATAGTGCCCAGTGCCAAGCGGAGCCCTTATTTCCAAGGCCAGCAGCTGCAACAACTGCTGCAAGCAGGCTCAGTGGAGCTGGAGGGCATCATTATCGCTCTGAAAAGTGTGCTGTATGGGTTCTGTGCTCACTTCCCCCGCCTCTTCTTCCTCAGTGACAGTGAGCTGGTGGCCCTGCTGGCTGCCCCACTGGAGTCATGTGAGGCCCAGATATGGGTACGACGCTGCTTTCCTCATGTGCATGCTGTGAGTTTCAAGTCCATCCCAATGGATAGAAACATGGAGGACCAGGAGTTGAGGCCAAGCACACAGAGTCAGGTGGAGGCACTTGTAGTGCTAGGGGCAGGTGGGGACGAGGTGAAGCTGCAGAAGTCCCTTCCTCTGCATCCAGATCTCCCCAAATGGCTGGCGTCTCTGGAGAAGAGTCTGCGTTTGGCTTTGGTGCACCAGCTGCAGGACTGTGTGGCTGCCCGTCTGGCTCTGGGCTCATCCCTAGACAAGGCCTTCAAGAAGCTGCCCCAGCAAAGCCAGGTGCCCCTGCAACAGTATGTCCACCACTGGCTGGATTTAGTCGAGGCTTTCCCATGGCAGTGTGTTTTGGTGGCAGAGGAGGTGGTATGGCGGGCCGAGATGGAAGAGGCTTTGCTTGAGGGGAGGACCGTAGCCATGGTCCCCACACATGTATGGAAGCTAGAAGGACTAGTGCATTTTGTACAGGCCCAGAGGGCCTCCCAAGGTGGGCAGCCCCTGCCCTCTGTCCGCCAGACGAGCCTGCTCAGTGCCCTACTGGTCATGGCAGTGACTCACCGGGATATAGCACAGCTGCTAAAGGAGCACCAGGTCTGTGATCTGGCAGACTTCCACTGGGCCCGCCAACTCAAGTACCACCTGGGTTCATCTCACACCATCCCCCAAAGTCCCCTGCAGACCCTCAAGACCATTGCATCTACTGAGAATTCTCTGTCACCAGCCGCATGCTGGATAGATGTGCTGGGCCGGTCCTTCCTGTACAATTATGAGTACCTGGGTCCCAGACTGGAGTCTCTACCCAGCCTGCTGCCTGAGCGCCCAGCTCTGGTACTGTTATTGGCTCTGGAGGAGGTGGCCTGTGGGACTCTACTGGGCCCTGATGGTGTGGGCAAGGTGGCCACGGTGAAAAGCCTGGCACAGGCCCTAGGGCGCCAGCTGGTGATGATGACCTGCTTGCCTCAGATGGAGGCCCAAAACCTGAGCAACTACCTGAATGGTGCCCTGCAGGGTGGTGCCTGGCTGCTGTTGGAGGCAGCTCAACGCCTGCCCCTTGGCTTGCTCTCTGCCCTGGGCCAGCGCCTGGCTGAATTGCACCACCTGTATGCCCCGCTGTACCAGGAGGCTTCCCGAAGCACCAGCACTGTTGACCCCACCCACCCCCAGCTCCTAGGCAGTGGCTTCTTTGAGAAACATCACGTGTATATGCGTCTTGGCTATGGCTGTCTCCTGACTCTGACTGCCCTGGTCCCTGCTGTGCCTGCCAACCTGCGCCTGCTACTGCGGCCTGTGGCATTCACTCTGCCTAACCTTCAGAAAGTAGCAGAGCTGACTCTTCTGGGCGCAGGGATACAGGATGCCTCCCGCATGGCTACCCGCTTATCCAAATTCTTCTCCCTAGAACATGAGCTCATGTATAGGCCCCTGCCCTGCCACCTGCGACTGCTCAAGCAAGTACTGGCAGACATGATACAGGTTCTAAATGTGACCAAAGAAGAACCCAGCTCCCAGCAGTCCCACAGCCTAGCTGCCATCGAGGAGGTCACCCTAGTGCGTGCTTTGCTACGCTCACCACTATTCAGCATCCTTGATGGGATCCATCTTCACAACCTCCGAAAGCTGCTCTGTGGGATCTTCCCCAGTGCCAGCCAGGTGCTGGCAGATCCTGTGACCCAAAGGCTGAGGAAGCCACTGCTGGTGGAGGAATTACGTCAGGCAGGCCTGCATCCCAGCCCTGATATTTTGGGCTCCCTGGAACAGCTGAGCCAGGCCATGTGCCGGGCCTCAGGCATTTTGCTCCTGGGCCCTGCAGGCAGTGGAAAGACCACTTGTTGGCACAGCTTATTTAAGATCCAGAATCAGCTCGCAGCCAGGGAGATCACCTCAACACAGGGCTATCTACCTGTGGAAATTACACACCTGTATCCCAGTGTCCTCAGCCCCCAGGAGTTCCTGGGATGGCTAGACGGCCCCTGCTGGCACCAAGGCGTCTTTCCCAGGCTGCTGCGTGCAGCCAGCCGGTGTAGGATTGTGGACCCAAGGAGGAAGGCACAGGAATCAGTGGGGATCCAGCACTGGATAATATGTGATGGGGCCTCCAGTGCTGCTTGGCTGGACTCCATCACTTGCCTCATAAGTGACCCCCCCCAGCTTACCCTCCCCAATGGTCAGCAGATAGAACGACCCCCAAGTACTTTTCTCCTGATGGAGGTGGGAGACACAATAGGCATGTCCCCCTCAGTGGTGGGCCGCTGTGACCTAGTCTGGTGTGGTGGGGAACAGACTTGGCAGGGGATGCTCAGCATCCTGATGGCAGCCCTACCCCATGAGTACCACCTGCAACCCCAGACGGTCACTGAGCTCAACCACTTGGCTGAAGTGCTGGTGCCGGCAACATTCCAATTCCTCAACCGCCAGGGTGCCAACTCCCTGCTGCAGGCACATGGGCAGCAAGCTGTTTGCCCGGGTGTGGCTGAAGTCACCAGCCTGGCTCGCCTTTTGCGTTGTCTGCTTGACCGCCACCTGCTCATAAATGAGGAAAAGAAGGCACATATCACAGGTGAAGGGAAGGGAAAGAGAGGGCTGGTGTGAGAACTATGGAGGCTTGAGGATAGATGGCAGATGATGGCAAGAGCCTGGGGCATGGGTTCTTTGGGGAACTTGGGCTTGGGGACTGAAAGTGAGAAGTAATAGAGCCAACCTCTAATCTCCCCTACCCACACTTCTTCCTACTGGGGCTCCTATTCTGGCCATGGTGACCTTTGCAGACCACCTCAGCTATAGTGATCCTGTACCCCAAAGCTTCAAGTCTTCAAAAAGCAGCACTCTGAACCAGTCCCACGTTGATAGCCATGATGTGCCTCATAAGCGCAGGGAGCACCTGCTGGGTGTCAGCAGCTTTCTTTTTGCCTTGATCTGGGGCTTTGGAGCCCACCTTCCTTCCAGGTATCTACAGGGGTTGGAGATGGGGGATGCAGAGGGCTGAGATGAACTGGCCCACGGGAGTCGAAACCCAGGTGACATTAGGGTTGTCACCTGTCAGGGGTGGGTGGAGTGTGTGCGTGTGCCACAAGTGGAACTGTTGTAACTGACACTTTTGCCTGTATATCCATCTGAGCAGGCTCTGGCCCCTCTTTGATACCTTCCTGAGGAGTTCTATTAGTTGCCTCTCCAACTATCCTGAGCCACCGCCCTCAGCCTTGGTGTTTGATCTACATGTATGCCATGAAGATGGGACACTGGTCCCCTTTACTGGCCAATACCTGGGCAGCCGCTTCAAGGGACTTCCAGACACCTTCAATCCTTCTCCCCAGGTGTGAGGACAGGGTTCATTAGCTGGGGTTGGGGCTTGAGGAGATATCCTGGGGGAGTCCACTTTCTTGGCCCAGCTGAGGCCCACCTGCTTCTGTTCTTTGCTATGTTTTCATACAAGAATACATGAAGTGTTCTGCAAGTACAGCTTTAAGACAAAGCCCCTAGACCTTTACTTTCATCTAGATTAGAGTCTTACACTGGAGTTGCCATGATAAGCCCTGCTCCTGTCCTGCAGACTGAACGGCTCTTGTATGTGGTGGACCTACTTCTGACGCAGGGACACCCAGTGCTGCTGGCTGGAGAGGCAGCCACTGGGAAGTCTGCGTTTGTGGAGGTGCTAGTGGAGCCACATCACCCTTACACGTACAGCCGCATCCACCCTGCCTTCAGTACCGTCCACCTTCGCCATCTGCTGAGCCGAGGGGTCCAGAGCCAGGCACAAGCCAACACACGGCCTGGGCAGCACCTGGATTCTAAAGACTCCTTCCTCTTCCTACTGGAGGATCTGCACCTGGCTGCTTCTGGTGAGGAGCTGGGAGGAGGGAAGGAAGAAGTCATTGTCATCTCTTGAGCTGTTAAATCCCTAGCAATAGTCATTGACTCTCAAATGTACACCTACAGACTAAACCTCAGCGTTCAGTCCTTAATATCTTCTCATTCTACATACACTCCCTGAATAATCTTACTCCTCTCATGGCCCTGTCCACCATCTCTATGCTTGACTGCTAAATCTTTATCTCCAACCTAGGCTTCTCTTCTAAGCACCAGATCTGTTTATCCAACTACCTATTGTGTGTCACTACCTTGTTGTCCCATTACACCTCAAATCTAACCCTGAACTCATCATCTTCCCCCAAAACCTGCTCCTAAGTGTGCTCTTAGTAACTGGTACCACCATCCATTTAAGCCAGAAATCTTATTGACATCTCTCTCACCAGAGTCCAATCACCATATCTCTCAATTTTGCCTCCTAAGTATCTCTCAAATCTTTCCTTGTGACGAGGTTTTCTTCTCTAGACTCTTACATTGTGTGCTCCAACTGGACTCAACTACAGACAAGTATCCATAAGTCAGCCTTCCTTGGCCTCTGGGACTGCTGCCCTCTCTGCCTTCTCTCCTCTGTTTATCTGCCTAAGTCCTATTTATTCTTTACAAATAATCTCAGGCAATATCTACAAGCAGCCTGAGCCTCTAGGTTAGGTTAGCTATTCATCCTGTGCTCTGTACAAAAACCTGTGACAACCATGGTTTTAGGATTGTATGTTTCCTTGTCAGTCCCTTCCACCACACTGTGGGCTTCATGAGAACAGAGATGTGTCTCATTAATTTTTATAGACCCAACAGGAAGTAAGTACTCACTAAGAGTTTGTAGAAGAAAAGATATGAAAGGAAAAGAGAGAAATTGTGATGGAAGTTTGGGATATTGGGAAGTTTAAAATTTAAAGTTTCTAAAGTGGTGTGTTTCTAGATTGTGACAGGCTCCAAATATGGCCATGTGAATGGGCAGAAATGAAGAACAAGCACAGAATGATGGAGTCAAGGAAGTAAATGGGCTAAAGCATTAGATAGATTGTCCTGTTAGATACCAAAGTCCCTCATGGAATGTAGAAAATTTGAACCAGGTGGTATAAGTACTTATAAGTACTTAACCAGGTGGTATAAGTACTATAATAGGTACAATTTAGTGTGTATTATGTGCTACATACTTTATATCTCATTGTTAGTGTTCATAAAAGCCCATTGACAAGGATACTTGCTATGATTATTTTAAAGATAAACAGAGATTTTATAATTTGCCCAAGATACTCTAGCCAGTAAGTGTCAGAAACAAGAGCAAGATTCAAGTCTATTTAGCACCAAAACCTGTAATTTTCTCCAACTACATTATTTGTCTTTCTCAATGAATTTGCACAACCAATCAGGTTGTCAGTAGACAACAGAAAGGGTAAATTCAGATCTGTGAATGACATCTGAGAAGAGATTTCACCAGGAAGGTTGAAAACATTGTAGAGCGATGTTTATTATAGCTGACAGTGTAAATTGGGTTACAGCCACCAAAACATCCAGTATAAAATAAAAAATTAATAGACATACAATAAAACAAACAAACAAACAAACAAACAAACAAACAAAACAAAACAAAAATAAGAGAAAACAGTCAATAAAAACTGACCCTGGGCCAACCGAGTGGCGCGGTGGTTAAGCGCTGGCTTGGGAAGCCAGCAGCCCCGGTTCGGGTCCCACATATGAGGGCCTGTGACATTGCCCTCAAAAAAAACAAAAAAAAAAAACAACAACAACAAAAAAAACGACCCTGACATGGTCTAGAAGTTGAATTTAGCAGACAAATACTTTAGAGAAGCTATTGCAAAACTTGTCAAGCACTTAAAGGAAACAATGTTCTTTTTTTTTTTTTTAAAGGTTTTATTGGGGAGTTGGGGGAGGGGAACAGTGAAGGGGAACAGACAAGTTGCTGTCCTTTTGTTCCTCAGTCTAGTTGTGGAGGATATTGCTTCACTGGCCCATGTTGGCATCGTTGTTGCGCTCTTCCTGGATGAGGCAGATCGGTCGCCGGCCTCTGGATGGTCACTCACCGCGGCTATTGGCAGCTCACGCTGGCTGCCCGCCACTCACGCTGGCTGCCGGCCACTCACTGTAGCCTATGGCAGCCCACTGCAGCAGGGGCTGCAGCCCACACCATCGCCGGGGCTCGCACAGCCCAGCTCCAGGTGGAGCTGTTGTTAGCTGTAGAGGGCAGTGTCACTGGCCCTCATACGCGGGATCCGAACCGGGGCTGCTGGCATCCGAAAACCAGCTCTTAATCAATGCGCCACTCGGCCGGTGCCAACAATGTTCTTAATGAATGAATTTATATGTAATCTCACCAAAGAAATGGAAACTACTAAAAATAACTAAATGGAAACTTTATAACTGGAAAACACAATAACTAAAATGAAAAATTCACTGGATGGCTTAATAGATTGGAGATAGCAAAAGAATGAGTCAATGTGCCCTGAAGAACAGAAACATATTAATATGAATAGAGCTTCAGTCTAACACATTTTTAATTGAGTTGCAAAAGGAAAGGATAATGAGAATAGGGCAGAAAAAAATCTTTGAGGAAATAATGACCAAAATTTCCCCAGATTTTCTTGGAAAATATTGACTTTCAGCCATAGAAACCTCAGTTATCCTCAAGTAAAATAAAAGAAGACCACGTGTAGGCACATCATAGTCAAACTGCTGAAAAATCAAAGAAAAGAAAACTTTGAAATTGGTCAGAGAAGATAAGACACATTATGTGCAGATGAACAACATTAAGAATAATGGTTAATTTTTATTAGAAATAACAGTCCAGAGGATAAAGTACTAAAAGGAAGAAACCTGTCATCACAGGATTCTCTATCCAATAAAGATACCCTTCATTTAAATGAGGAGGAAATAAAGTTATTTCAGATATATGGAAGCTGAGAAAATTCACAGCTGCTAGAACTGCACTACAAGAAATGCTAAAAGATGTTTTTTAGGCAAAAAGGAAATAATATATGGAAACTCAGATTTACAGAAAAGAATGAAAAGCATCAGAAATGGTAAATATGTAGCTAGGTATATATAAATAACTATCTTTTTCATCTCTTAATTTCCTTAAGAGACAGTTGATAGTTTAAAACAAAAATAATAACATTGTTAGTTGGAATTGGTAATGTAAGTAGAAGTAAAAAGGAAATTGGACCCATAGTAAGAGGACAGGGTGGGGAGCAGTGAGTAAGATTATACTATTATAAGGTTCTTACATTTGTGAAATGTGAAATAGGAAGTAGGAAAGGTGAAGGTGTGAAGTGTGAGGTGGTACAATATTACTTATAAGTATTGACAAAGAGGCATATTGTTAGCGCTAGAAAAATCACTAAATAATAATAAAGAACAGAGCTAAAAAGCCAGTAAATGAAATACAGTGGGATACTAAAAATGTTCAAGTAAGTAAAAGGAAACAGGAAATGAGCAACAGAAACTAAAACATAGAAGAGACAAATAACAATATGATGGACCTTAAACCAACCATATCAATAACACTAAATGTAAATGGATGGAGGAGATCCAAGATGGTGGCATCATAGGAGCACACTTAATTCGTCCCCTTTCATGAATAAAATCAACTATACAGTTATTCCTGTGAAACAACAGAGCACCGAATGAATAGTTCTGATAACAAACAAGAGAAAGAGACTAAAACAGAAAAAGCTGGGAAGCCAAGGGAGCCCTCTTGGATCTGCAGGAACTCTCCATGGTGGGAGGAGCCTGTGAGTGCCATCGTTTATGCCAACCCCTCCCCCTCACACACACACACTTTGATAGGGCAGGCAGGAGTTCTATTCCCTTGCTTTGGCCTACCCACAAAATCACCAGAGTGTGTTCACAGCT
This sequence comes from Aselliscus stoliczkanus, assembly GCA_033961575.1. NCBI lineage: Eukaryota > Metazoa > Chordata > Mammalia > Chiroptera > Hipposideridae > Aselliscus > Aselliscus stoliczkanus. The sequence goes on from CM066736.1 coordinate 91,598,506, forward strand.
ACATTGCCTGGAGCCTTTTGCATCTGAACAAAGGGATCCAGCAGGAACCACATCAGCATCACCACAGCCACCTGGCCTCCCTGCTGAGAGCTGCTCCTGGTCTATAGGCAAGTGCCCTAGGTGGTTATAGCCTCTGCTCAACTCTAAGGGGCATCACAAAATTATCTGGCATATAAAGCCTACACAGAGGTCTCTTCCACATGGGACCACTTTGGGTACAATAAACAAGAGAGAGACCTGTATGAAGACCAGAGAGCTGCAGGAGATCTCTGGGGACTGCTGGAATTCTCTCGGGTTGGAGGGGCTGGTGAGTGCCATTGTTTATGGCCCGTCCCACTTTCGTAGGGTGGGTGGGGGCTCTAGCCAGGTGTTCTGGCCTGCCTGCAAGGTCGCTGCAATGTGTTCCCAGACACATTGCCCGAGCCCATTTTGGCCCAAACAAAGGGTGCAAGCAGGATCAATGGGACATTAATACACACATCTGGCCTCCCTACTTGGAGCTGCTCCAGTTCTGTAGGCCAGTGCCCTGGACACCCTAAGCACCCACTCAGCTTCTACTACCCTGCCAAAACCACCTGACACATACAGTCTACACTGAACCCACTTCTGCATAAGGCCACTTTTCCAAGACTGAAAGAGACAGCTATTTTGTCTAACTTATATAAACAAATATAAAAAAAGTCAAATATAATGAGAACACAGAAGAATATCTCTCAAATGAAGGAACAAGAAAACCCCCAGAAAAAAATTTAGGGAAACAGAAATCAGTAATTTGTATGATAAAGAATGTAAAGAAACTGTTATAAGGATGCTCACAAAACTGGAGAGTGGAATAGAGGAACTTAGGGCATACTTCAACAAAAAGGTAGAAAGTATAAGAAAGAACCAAGTGGACCTGAAGAATACAATAACTGAAATGAAAAACACACTACAAGGAATCAAAACAGATTAGCTAACACAGAAGAACTGTGACCTGAAAGACAGACTAGTGGAAATCAACCAATCAAAACAGAAGAAAAGAGAAGTTTTTAAAATGAGGATAATTTAAAGGACTTCTAGGATAACATCAAGTGCTCAAACATTCACATTATATGGATCCCAGAAGGAGAAGAAAGAGAAATGGACAGAAACTTTATTTAAAGAAATAATGGCTAAAAACATTCCTAATGTGGGAAAGGAAACAAACATCCAGGTCCAAGAAGCACAAAGAATTCCAAACAAGGTGACCCCAAAGACACCTACACCAAGACATATTGTAGCTAAAATGGCAAAAGTTAAAGAGATAATCTTGAAGGAAGCAAGAGAAAGATAAGTTACATACAAAGGAAATCCTATAAGGCTATCAGTTGATTTCTCATCAGCAACTTCACAGGCCAGAAGGGAGTGGCAGAACATCTTTAAAGTAATGAAAGAAAGGAACCTATAACCTAGAATAATTTACCCAGCAAAGTTATTATTCAGAATTGAAGGAGAGATAAAAGAGCTTCCCAGCTCTTTTGAAAAAATGAAGTAATACGACATATTAAAGGGTCTTCTTTAAGTAGAAAAGGCCATAACCAGAAATAAGAAACTATGAGAAAGGTATATACAGGTATATACATTTGTCAAAGCTCATTGAACTATACATTTAAAATGTGTACATTTTATATGTCATGTCTTCATAAAAGTTAACTTGATGAAAGTGTGCGTGTGATATAATTCTGTACTCTGACAGTCCTCCTATTGTGGGCAGATCAGGTTTCCATCCACCTCAGCTTCCAAACTTTCCTATTCATTAACCTTCAGTTAATGGTCATAATGGTAGAATTTGGGGGAGAAGAGAGAAGAAATTTCTCATTTTTAGGGAGAGTGTAGGGGAGAGGAAAAATAAACCAACCAGGACATGACCAAGTCCCAACACATCAGATGCACAAAATTCCTTTGGAACCCTGTGTGTGCTGGAAGTAAACCCAGCGAGGCAGAAATAGGAGGAACAGGGTGACACTGTCACATGGACTCATGTCCTCACTGTTATTCTTAATGTCCCACAGACCCAGAGAAAAGTTGTCAGCCAGTGTTGGAGACTCTGCGCCAGGCCATAGATGGCACTGTGTGTGCCCACAACACCTTGGAACTGCAGATGCTGCAGCCCGTAGTCAACTTCCTTGCCACAGCCACTGTGCCGGGCTTCTGTGAGCGCCCACTGTGCCCACGCCTTTTTCGGCTCTTCACAGTGCTGGCCTTGAGCAGTATGACCCAGGCCATGCTGCTGAGCAGGCACACACCTATCGTGCAGGCCTGGCTTGAGTATTTCCCCTCTGTGGAGCGGGAGGGTGCTCTAGCAAGAGCTCTGGTCCAGGCCTCGGTGAATGCCTGGGAGGCTGTGGGCAACTGCTTTAAGCCTTCACCCCTCCACCCACACTACCGCTTCTCCCTGCACTCTGTGAGCCAACTATTGGGCAGCCTGCAGCTGCTGCCAACCAAAACAGGCTCCCGAGGGTTTCTGGACTATCCCAACCACCAGGAGCACTTGCGCCGAGTGTCAGGCTTGCGTGGTACACGCCTGACGATTATGATGGCCATGCGCAACATGGTGCGTCTTTGGCTGCACGAGGCACAGAGAACCTTTTGTGACCGGCTAGACAGCCCCAGGGAACGTTCCCACTGTGCCAAGATGCTTCTAGAAGTAGCTCAGTGTGTCTTCTGCTGTGGGCCAGTGCCTCAGACCCTGGGCAAGGGCCATGATGATGATGAGGAGGAGGAGGATGAGGAAGAGGAGGAGGAGGAGGAGAAGGTGGCCGAAGTGGAGTCTGAGGGGGAGTTGACTCAGTGGGAAGACTTAAGCAACAGTGGCAGTGAAACAGAGGAGGACTCTTATGGCCTTCAGGTCACCACAGACCCACCCTCCAAATATTCAGCTCTTGCACCAGTAAAGAAGAAGACCACAGAGAGCATAAGTCACAAGATAAATCAGGAGGAAGGCACAGTGGCCTCCAGCTACAAACTCCATCTAAAGAGAGCTAAGAATTGGTGGCAGAAAGCATCTGGGGTGGATCTGGTTTCACCCCTGTTGCTACCAATGCTGCTACTTCATCCACAGGAAAAGCCCTCAGACCTGGTCTTCAGTCAAGAGCTGATACTAGGTTCCAACTCTGAGGGCCCCAACTTGTACCTGGAACGCCAGTGGGACAACCTGGGGGAGCAGCTGGCCACCTCAGCTGCTCAGCTAAAGCTGAGCCCCCACCTTGCCCAGTGCCGCTCAATGGCCCAGCACGTGGTCCGTCTGGTCCGAGTGCTGACCAGGCCCCGGCAGCATGGCCTACTGCTCTCAGGGGCCCCAGGCACTGGGCGCTGTACTGCCATCACTCTGGCAGCTAACATTTGTCAGGCCCGCCTCTTCCATCTGCCCTGTGAGCCAGAGGAGGCCATTCTCCAGTGTCTACGGGATGCCAGCTGGCATGCTGGCATGTTAGGCCAGCCAGTGGCCCTGCTGGTGCCTAAGAGTGTGGATCTTACTACCCTTCATCGTCTGCTGGCCCTGGCATCCTCAGGCAGTTTCCCTGACCAGTACACAGAGGCAGATCTGGACAGCATTGAAGAACATTTCCCCAGGGAGACCCTTAATGTCAAGCAGACCATCAGGAAGGAAATGCTGCTGCAGAGGTGAGGCCAAGAACCTTACTCTAGGGGCTGCTCTGCTCTTACTCCATTCTGGCCAAAAAGCTAAGAAGAAAACTAGGGGCTGCTGTGAGGGCTCTGAAGATCAGGCATAAGGGGTCAGGGTTGAGACTGGAGCCTGGATGGGCAAACAGGGAAAAAGGGGAGGACTGTAACTGAGCTCCTGGCCCACAGGTTCTACCAGCAAGTGTGCAGCCACTTGCACATGTTTATCCTGATTGGAGATGACCAGGACCACAAACAGCTTCCCTCCACCCTTTTCCTGAGGCTCCTTCAACTGACCATCTCCAGCATTGATCGCTATGAACCCTGGGACCAAGATTCCCTGGTCAGTGTGGTCCAGCAGCACCTGGAGGGTGCTCAGAGTCTACCCCTTGGTGACGGTGAGCACTTTTTACTTATCCTCTCCACTCAACCAGGTTCCAATGAGGATTATTACTTAGGTCAGTCCTTCTCTCTCTCTCTCTCTCTCTCTCTCTCTCTCTCTCTCTCTCTCTCTCTCCCTCCCCCCCCCCACCTCTCCCTCTCCCTCTCCTCTCTCTCTCTCTGGAAACTCGTGAGCCGCTTTTACCTCTTCTGTCCTCCTTCTTGAGCCAGGAAAGAGTCCTTTTGCTTTCCCATTCCCCTATAAGCTCACAAGTCCAGGCTAAAGCCATGCCTGTTGCAGACTCCTTGAAGTGCCCAGACCTCCAGGCCTCAATTCCCAGTGTGGCCAAAGCCATGGCTCTCATCCACCTTTCGGCTGCCAGCTACCATGGACACCTGTGCCCTGAATTGCCACTCATCACCCCCAAGACCTTCCTAGACTTCCTGGACACCTTCTTGCTGCTGCAGCAACAGATGATCCTGCAGATGGAGAACAAGGCCCAGCGGTGAGTGGTCCCATTCCCTGCACTGTGCTTCCTTCTGCTCCCTCCGGTCCACTCACTGGCACATTGTATCTCTCCAGGGTTCACAATGCCCTGGGGAACCTGACAATGCTGATTGAGCGGCACAGTGCCCACACCAATCTGGTCTTCAACTTGGAACAGCAGCTGAAACAATCCCGCAGGGTAAGCGGAAGATTATGAGACATGCACAGTAGGGTCAAAGCAGGATCCCCAAAAGTGACTTTGTAGGAACCAACCAGACTAAACCTTAGTTCTTGTCTCCAAAGAGTCCCCCTTTCCCTATGGGATCTTTCTAATCCCTGCTGCCTCCTCCTTTAGAGCTTAGGCTCAAAGGCCCCCCTGTCACACCTGGTTGATTCTTCTAAACATGTGAAACCCAAGTGTATGCTTCTGGTTGCTTCTAGTACCGTGACTGTGTGAAGTTCAGTACAGTCCCCAAGATCTCTGTAGATCCCCATCGGGGATGGGGCAGGGATTTCATTCTCATGGTCGCCTCTCTTAACCTCTTTTCTCCTGAATTCTCTATCACTGCTAGTTGGTATACCTCTTGTAGCTATCCTCTATTCCCATACCATTTTGTCCCTCCACCACTCCCTTCCACAAAGTACCAAATATGCAAGGCTACTGTTTAGAGTGGGGAAATATGGATGAGTGATGGCAGTAGGGGCAATTTACATTCTAGAACAGAACCAGAAATAGATTTAAATGGTGTACTAGACCTCAATGTCCTGAATTACATCAGCCACCCTCCTCTACAGGGCATATCCAGTGACCAACATTTCTCTTCTCCCATCACCCCAGTACCTGCCCCACAATGTTATTCAGCCACCCTACTTTTCTTTTAGAGCTCCCCAAGTATAATTCTCATGTAATAAGAGATTTTTTTCCCCCAGTCCAAACCCTAAATCCTGTTGTGTTCTTAGAGCAATTTTCTTTTTGAATAAACAAACCTTTTATATTTACCTAAAACTGGTGCGAGTAGGGTCATCACACCTTCTATAGCCAAATACTCTCAGTTAAAAATGTTTTCCCAGGCCGGCCGAGTGGCATGTTGGTTAAGAGCTGGATTGGGACACCAGTGGCCCCGGTACAGATCCCACATATGAGGGCCAGTGACACTGCCCTCTACAGCTAAGATGGTGAACAACAGCTCCACCTGGAGCTGGGCTTCTGTGAGTCCCCGGGGAAGGCAGAGCACAGCCCCTGCTGCAGTGGGCTGCCATAGGCTACAGTGAGTGGCCGACAGCCAGCGTGAGTGGCTGGCAGTTGGTTTGAGCTGCCAAGAGCCCCTGTGAGTAGCCGTCCAGAGGCCAGCAACCGATCAGCCTCACCTGAGAAGAGTGCAATGACAATACCAACATGGGCCAGTGAAGCAATGTCCTCCACAACTAGACTGAAGAACAAAAGGACAACTTGTCTGTTCCCCTTCCCTGGTTCCCCAACGCTGTTCTCCACCCCCAATTCCCCAATAAAATCTTTTTTTCCCCAATGTTTTCCCAAAATAAAGAGGTTTATTCTTTGTTTTGTTTTTAATAAGAGGAATCCTGAAATAGCATTTTTTTAAAAATATTTTATTGGGGAATTGGGGGAGGGGAACAGACAAGTTGCTGTCCTTTTGTTCTTCAGTCTAGTTGTGGAGGATGTTGCTTCACCAGCCCATGTTGGTATTATCATTGTGCTCTTTTCGGGTGAGGCAGGTCAGTCGCCGGCCTCTGGACGGCTGCTCACAGCGGCACTTGGCAGGTCACACCGGCTGCCAGCTGCTCACACTGGCTGCTGGCCACTCACTGTAGCCTATGGCAGCCCACTGCAGTAGGGGCTGTGCTATGCCTTCCCCGGGGACTCACAGCAGCCCAGCTCCAGGTGGAGCTGTTGTTCACCATCTTAGCTGTAGAGAGCAGTGTCACTGGCCCTCATATGTGGGATCCAAACCAGGACCGCTGGTGTCCCAAGCCAGCTCTTAACCAATGCGCCACTCAGTTGGTCCCTGAAATAGCATTTTTAAAAGTTCCTGCTGCACAAGACTTTGATGAAGGATCGGGGATAGCTACAAAGAAGTGAAGCAGTGATCAACTCACAGGCAGATAATCTGATTTACTTTCTCCTGGGCTTTCAGGCATTATAGCCCCTAATGTCTAGCCTGCCTCTTATGATGGGTGCCCTCAGGGTTATCATCCAGTGTGGCACAACTCTAGGGGCATGGCTTACATTGTATCTACATACGTAGTTTTCATTCTGTTCCATATAAATGGTACTCCCTGGAGTTCTCATGGGGCTGGTGCATCCTACCACCCACCACTGAGGATCACTAGCAAGATCATACCTCAAGACTCAGTTGAGATGCAAAAAAAAGAGAGAAGTTCATGGAGGGTCAGGAGTCCTCTCTCCTATGTTTTCCATATTCCAGTTTTTTGTCTTCGGCCCACCTTTTCCCAAGATGATTAATACCAGGAATTGTTGATCTGGTTTAGGGGTGCTATTGTTCTTTGATCCCTAGGTCAATTATAACAGAGTATAACACAAGAAGCCCAAAATATGGATAAGAGATGTTCATCGTCTCAGGGGCATTCAGTGTCAGATTCCTTGGTCATTCACTCAACTCAACAGTCATGATTGTGTATACTTCTTTCAATGTCACCACCTAGGAAATGGCACCACCATCCACTTAGTCATTTAAGCCAAATCCCAGAAGTCATTCTGGATACCTCTGTCTCTTTTCTCTCTTATGTTCATTTTGTTCATTTATTCATTACTGTACTCAACAAAAATTAATTGAGTTCCACATTCTTTGGTCCAGGCACTAATTAATATTTATGTCTATGTCTACATTTACATCTATGTTTACAACTAGATAGATAGATAGATAGATAGATAGATAGATAGATATGGATAGAATCCTTGTTGTAGCTTTCTGAAGTGGCTATCCCTTTTCTCATTTTACAGATGAGAAAACTATAATCCAGAGACATTAGGATGAGGATTAAGTGAACTTTTACATGAAGGCATTTAAAAATGCTGGCATAGGGTCGGCCGAGTGACGCAGTGGTTAATTAAGCGCTGGCTTGGGAAGCCAGTGGTCCCGGTTCATTCAGATCCCACGTATGAGGGCCAGTGACACTGCCCCCCAAAAATAAAAAAAAAAATAAAATTAAAATTAAAATGCTGGCACATAGTAATAACTTAATAAATGTTAGCTACTATTAATATTAGGTTGGAGTGCCTCCTAATAAGAAAGATTATCCTTGCCTTTATTGTTCCTAGTTTACTGGAAGATACAAACTAATCCAGGCAATTACAAAACAGTGTGTTATGACAAAGAAAATCTAGGGTATTCTGATTTATCAAGAAAGACTTTCTAAGGGTCGGCCGAGTGGCTCAGTTGGTTAAGAGCTCACTCAAGAGTGTAAGCTGAGCTCTGAGCAACAGCCGTTTGATGCCCAGCCCGAGCTGAGCTGCTGCCGAGCTGCTCAGCAGGATGGCTCAGCTAAAAAAAAAAAAAGAAAGACTTTCTAGAGAAAGCATAGTGCCACAGTATGTAGCGCAGAGCCATATGGAAAGCATGGTAGACACTCAAAAACATTCTACAAATATGTAAACAAGTGAAGTACATCAAAATTGATACCTAAAGGTTGGGTAAGATTGTGCATAAATGGAGGTGGGGTGGAAGAATGTCATAGGCTGAGGTAACAGCATGTGCAAAGGCCCAGAGGCAAAAGAATGTGTGTCACACTGGAGGAATGAAAGTCAGGAATGGCTGCAGAGTAGAGTACTGGGAAAAGAAAGAGATGAGGTTAGAAAGATGAGTAGAGGCCTCCTGGTTAGGCAGGCATTGTAAACAAAATGAAAGAGTGGCAACTGTGGTGAGAAACATGATGATGATGATATTTGATTTTCAGAAAACCAATCAGGCTGCAGCATGGAAAATGGATTAGAGGAGGGGATTAAGAGTGGAAGCTAAAATACCAGTTAGGAAGCCAGTGTAGGTCAAGAGTGAGAGAGCATGGGCTTATGTGATGTGTACTGGGGATAGGAGTAGGCATGAGAGACATTTAGGAGGTAGAATTGAAAGGCCTTTAAGATGGATTAGGTTTAGGAGAAATAGAGGACATGTGGTAAAGGTTAACAATTAGGTTTCTTCCTTGGGAAGCTTGGGTGTATTTTGCCATAGTTCTAAGAAAAACAGCTTATGAAAGAGATGAGTAAGACTGCAAGAGACCTAACGAAGCATGGCCAATGAATTCATTTTTGGACATGTGGAGCCTGAGGGGCCTGGGATACGAAAGAGGAGATTTCCACTAAGCAGATGAATACATGTGTGGGGCTTGGGAAAGAATCTGGCTAGAGATAGAAACTTGGGAATTGTTAAAATACAGTGGTAATCAAAGCCATGAGATTAGGGAGGGAGCTTAGAAGTGTGGGGTGAGAAGAGAAGGGGGCCCTGAAAAAAATGGCTGAGGAATATTTAAGGGATGACAGGAAGAGACTGAGAAAGAGTAGCCACAGAAGTTGGAGAAAGCCAAAGGAGAACACAGTATCATGAAAGTCAAGGGAAGATGCTTCGAGAGGAAGAAAACAGTCTTCTATGACAAATGCCACTAATGGGTCAAGGAAGAACGAGTGTAGCATAATGGACAAGCACGTAAGCTTTGGATTCAGATTGTATGGCAGGTTAAGAGAAGCAACCACCAACTCGGGGCTGCATCACTAGATGTAAAACTCACAGGCTAAGAAGTGACAAGTCCAGAGCTCATTCTATATCTGTGGCCTATTTGGAGTTCAACTTGGTCACCGTGACTATCAAATGAAGAGTATGCTGGAGTCCCAAGCCCATGGGGTCTTCCCCTGGGGCATACTCACCTGGTCCAGGATCTGGAGCTGCAGCCTGGGTCTCTGTTCACAGAACCTCCGCACATTTCAGCAGCAGCTAGAGCAAGGCAAGCTCCTGTACAAGCAGCAGCTGGCAGAGTGTCGGCAGCAGGAGAACCTCATTGGGAGCCTGACCAAGCAGTCAGATGCCCTGCAGGCTCAGCATGAGGCTTTCATGGAGCAGGTGGGCTTTTCCTGTCACCTGCCCTGCACTGCCCCTCTCTTGGGAGGGGACAGCCCCTCATAGGATGCCCAGAGGAGAGGACAGGGTGATTTGTCATGGAGTCTCCTGGGGGAGGGAACAAAGTTAATAGGATGGCTTAAGAAATGGGGACCCCTAGGAAGAGATGATTCTTCTTGGCAATACCTTGAAGAAGAGGACATTTCAGGAGCTCATTCCAGAGTTCATCTCTCCTCATTCAGATGGGCAAGGCCTTTCTGGGGCCCCTGAGCCAGCTGAAGGTGGCTGACTTTGAGGAGATCCGGAGCTACCGTACACCACCGGAACCTGTGGTCCAGGTGACTGATGCGCTGTGTGCCCTGTTCCACCGTGAAAGAGGCTGGGCCAGTGCCAAGCAGCTGTTATGCACTGAGGACTTTTATCAGGTAGGAATGTGGGGCACAATGGGTGAGGAGAGCAGAGGCATACAGGGGTAACTTGGCAGGATGAGGCTGCTGGGGCAAGTTTCCAAACGTCCGTGTCTTCCCCCAAGCCTTTTAACACACACTCTCCCAGGAGCTGGTGTTCTTCCCCAAGGAGAAGATGACGGACTCAGAGGTGATAAAGTTAGACTTGGCTCTGAAGGCTCCAGGTATGAGCTATACAGCCTTGCGGGCAGTAAGCATACCTGCAGCAAGCCTGGCCGCCTGGCTCTGGGCCGTTCTGCGCTACAGGCTGGCACAAGACCGAGAACTGCCCACGGCTCTGCTGCTACGGCAGGCAGAGGCGACACTGGCTCGGGAGCAGGCGCGCCTGGCCCACTACCAGTTCCAGGCTCAGGAGATCCTAGAGCACAATTTGGCCCTGACCAAGCAGCTGGAAGATGCCCAGGCTTCCCATAACCATCTGGTAGAGAATCTCAGTGTGGCTCAATGTGGCCAGTATCACAAATGGCCCATAAAAGCTGCACTGCTCACGCCCATGCATTTCTGGACTACAGAGCTCCAGGTAATCAGTCCCTCCCAGATTTCCCTTCGAAGTTCATTTTGCACCACTGCCCGCACTCCTCTGCTCCTCCCTATGCCCCACTGCCTCCCTCTGTCCCACTCTGCCCTCGTGCCATGCTTTCCTCCACACCCTGCCTTGCTCCATCTTTGCCAGACTCTCTGCCTATGCCCTTCTCACTGGCCAATACACCCTCTGGTTTTCCCTTCCACACCAGAAGTTAAAGGGGCACTGCATGACTGTGTTTGGAGATGCCCTCCTGTGTTCAGCTGCCGTTGTCTACCTGGGTCCCTTCCCACCACTGCGGCGCCAGGAGCTACTGGACAAGTGGCTGGCTCTGTGTAGGGGCTTTCAGGAGACCCTGGGCCCGGATGATGTGGCACAGGCACTGAAGCAGAATCAGAAATCTGTCACTATGCCACCAAAGAAACCCCTGCTCTCCACACGCTCTCCCTTCAGCCTTCTTTCTTTGCTGAGCTCTGAATCCGAACAGTTCCAATGGGACCGAGACCTGAAGCCCCAGGCAAAGTCAGCCCGCCTGGCAGGCCTGCTTCTGCGAAGTCGCACCCACTACTTCAGTTGCCGTTGGCCTCTGCTCCTTGATCCCAGCAACCAGGCCCTCATCTGGCTGAACCCACTGCCTCTGGAGGAGACTAGATGCTCAGCCCCAGGCCCCACGATGGACAGAGGTAAAGTCAGGGATAATAAGCACAGTGCTTCTCGGCTGTTTAAAGTGCCCAACACTCTAGCCACATGCCATCTTCCCTTTTATAATGAAGACACTAAATTTTTGTGACCAGACATCCCGGATTTCACCAGATTACAAGACATTAATAAATTAGGTCACATTTACAATTGTTGGCCCATATTACAATGATTCTGAATCTACATGGCTGACCAGTCCATGGTTGGTTCCCCTTCCCTGGTCTGGTCAGTACGGTTGGAAACTTGGCCTACAACTCAGAGCTTGTACCTACAACTCCCAAATTTGTCCTATGTTCAGGAACTCTGGGGAAATATTTCTATTGGCTCTGCTTGGATTGGGGACCCATCTGTGTGGAGTGTCGGAAGGTGCATTTCCTAGGGGAAGGAAATGAGGGTGTTGATTTCCCAGAAGAAGGGTTAGGTGTTGCGTTGGTGAGAATAACAGACATCTCCAATGGAAGGTGTGTAATAAAGCCTATGTCTGTAACATAGGCTCTGTAATCAGGCTATCTGGGTCAAATATCTGTCTGTCCTTTGCTAGCTATTGACCTAAGGCAGGGTACCTAATCTCTCTAAACCTAAGTTTATTTGCCAATAAAATAAGGGTCTTAATTATATCCACCTCATAAAGTATTATGAGTATTAAATATGGTAATTCACATAAAATGGGTTCACACAGTGCCTAATGTATAATAAGTCCTCCAAAATGTTAGTCATTATTACTACTAATACATTGCTGCTACATTATTACAGCCCATCCCTCGGCTATCCGGCACTACTTTCCATTGCACCCACACACCATTACAAAAATGCCCGTTATAGAATTATCACATGTGCAACTATAAATTAATCCACTTCCTCTCTAATAAGAGACACCCTGAAGAAACATCTAGCTGCTGCATTTGATTCTGACTCCAGGAACTCTGAATGGTGTTCGTTGCTCTTGATCAGATCTCGATGTGGTTCTTCATGATTCTGTAACCTATGACAGTTCATACGCCATCACACCACATCAACATACCTGATACGCAAAGTGAAACAAAATCAACTCCAGATAACTATAATACAATACACTTCCTGCTTAGAAACTGGGAAAGGGTAAGAAACACAAATACTTTGTGTTAGTCTCCAGTATGTACCATCTCATTCCAGATAGAGATGGTAAGGCAAATGATTAGCATTATGTCACTGGCTTTAGAGTTCATGGACAGCCTGTTCAGCCACCCTGAAAAAAATAGTATGTTTTTTGCCCACTGTTCCCAGGGCTGTCTGTGAAAAGAAAATTGGGCAAGAGTCCCCTGTTTGTAGCTGCCTTAAATGTCCACTTCCTATTGGAACTGGAATTGATATGGGAGCTTTGGATTTGCCTGAAAATTAAGCAGACACCAGATCATTTGTTACCAGGTGGGGGATTTTCTGGCTAATCCCCTTAAGTATCTCATTTCTTTCCTGCAGATTTCATTTATAAGGACTCTATTAGCTATTAACCGATACCAGAAATCTTGGTATTATACATTCTCATTCTTGAATTCAAACTACCACCCCCTTCTGTCTCTTAACATTCGTTCTGGGGGCTCCACCAATTCCACTAAGCTTTAGTGTAATTGTCATCCATCTAAACCTTGGCCTTCACCCCAGAGCTCTCAGTAAGAAAATAGTCTTCAGCCATGGAATGTAGTCCCTATTCCTTTGGGCTATATCCAAGTCGAAAGGGTGAGCGAGACTATTATCTTTGTCAAACAGGGAATGCATAGCAAGAAGTGTGTGGGATGGAACGTCAGTGGCCCATAATTTCCTATTCCATGCAATATGAGATAGAAAATAATTTTTACAAATCAGCAAGGTGCATGAGTATCTTATCATCAGGGTCTGAAATTGCCTGATATGAGCAAAAAGGAATTCCTTTAAAGGTTTTCTCCTGGAGATTGTTTCTCTCATCTAAGTAGAGAAGTAGCCAACATACTCCAATATCTTCTACTAAATTCACTGAAGTTCAATAAGCACATTGTCCAAATTCTATGAGATAAGCCAACTTTTTTTTTTTTTTAACCTATCACATAGCCCAGCCACATTTCCAGTAGAGAAAAAGAAAAATCCTCATTGCTTCCCCCATGCCCCAACTCATTGTATCAGTTAGGTATGCTCTCACTACAAAAAAAAAAAAAAAAAAAAAAAAAAAAAATTTACCATGGCTTAAACAAATAGGGATTTATTTATCTCACATTATAAGAAGCACTGAGATAAGTAGATACATGGCTTCAGTGTTGCCTTCAAGCATATAAATTCTTCTGTCTTTTCTATGATCCTTAGCATGTTGACTTATCACATTGTAGTGTTTTGAATGGTGTCCCCGTCACAAAAAAAAAATATACCCATATCCTAACCCCTGGAGTCTATAAATGTGACCTTATTTGGAAAAAGAGTCTTTGCAAATATAATTAAGGACCTTGAAATGAGATCATCCTAGAGTATCTGAGTTGGCCATAAATGTAATGACAAATGTCCTTATAAGAGACAGAAAAGAAGATATAGGTACACAGAAGGCATGGGTACACATGTGACGATGGAGACAGAGGAGTAATGAAGCCATAGGCCAAGGAACTCCTGGAACTACCAGAAGCTGGGGGAGGCAAGGTAGTAGTCTCCTTTAAAGACTTCAGAGGGAGTGCAGTCTTGTTGACACCTTGATTTTAGACTTCTGGCCTCCAGAACTATGAAAGAATAAGCTTCTGTTGTTTTAAGCCACCATATTTGTGGTAATTTGTTTTCCAATTGGCTGCTATCCCTCCAAGCATCATGTCAGAGTTGCTGATAGGCATTTCTGTCCCTTTTGTCAGGAAAACAAAAGATCTTCCAGAAATCTGAATAGCCAAATGTGGTAGGCAGAATTTTGGCTCCCATGACCTTTGTCCTCTGGTGTTACTCCTATAATTATGTTACATGGCAAGAACAGCTTTGCAGATGTAATTAAGGTTACTAATCAATTGACCTTAAGATAGAGATATTATCCTGGATTATCTGGGGGGGCCAATGTTATCACCTGTGCCCTTCAAGGAAGAAAAGAGGAAAGAAAAGGAAGTCAGAAAGAGATCAAACACAAGAAGAATTCAACGAACTGCTGTTGGCTTGAAGATGGAGTGGGCTACAGGTAAAATGTGAAAAGGAAATGAATTCTATCAGAAACGTCCCCAAGTCCCAGGTGACAACTGCAGCCCCAGTCGGTGCTTTGATTCTAGCCAACCGTAACCCTGAACAGAGCATCCAGACCTGTTGTGCTGGGCTTCTAACCTACGAAACACAGATAATAAATAGGTGTTTGCTTAAGCTGTGAAGCTTGTGAAATTGGTTAAGCAATAGGAAGTGACTACAACAAACTGTGGACCTGGAGTCTCCACTTGCCCACTCTTAAATGTTCAATACTTTAAAAAATTCTTAAATTTCTTAACACTTGAAACATAATAAGTATTTATCTTTCCTGGCACCTTCAGTAGAGGAGGCAAAGGAGAAGGGGTTGGGGACGGCTGTCATTAGCCAAACATCTGTGTGCGTCACGCTGCCCACTTGGCTAATTCCACAGTTTATGGCCTGTCACTTACAAGTTGCTACTTCCAAGCACCAATTTCTATATTAGTGATGACTCTTTAGTTGTTAGTGACAGAATTAGCTTAGGCAAAAAGGAAAATACACCGACTCGTCAACCTACAGAAAGGCAGAAACGGAGCTGCTTTCAGCGGTGACTAGAACCCCTCCCTGGAATTTTAGAGTAACAATAATGATAACTAATACTTATTGAGTGCTTACTAAGTGCCAGCTGAATGCTTTCTATGTATTATTTAATGTCATTGTCACAGTAACCCTATGAGGGACTTGCTAATATCAACTCCATTTTGCAGATAAGGCAACTGAGACATAAAGAGCTGCAGTGACTTCATGAGATGGAGCCATTGGGTGGACAATGCTCCCTAGGAGCCTAATTCTACCTCTGAGCAGAGCTCCTCTGCATCTTTCTGCCATAGGGAAGGGCTTCAGGAGAAATCAAGAGAAAGAATGCACAGAGGAGGACATGGAGGAGGAAGATGATGATAGTGAAGAGTGTGATAAAGCTAAGGAAAAGACAAAAGAGCAGAAGGCAGAGGAAAGGGGGAAGGAGAAGACAGAGGAGGAAAAGAAGCAAGAGCAAGAAAACAAGGAGGATGAGACAGAGAGGCAGGAGTCAGGGCCTGCCTCAGAGACCCAGTCTCCACCCCTCCCCTACCTCAGCGTACTCTCAGGTGCTGACCCAGACCTGGGTCCTCAGCTCCTGCAGGCAGCTGCTGGTGGTAAGAACTGCTCCCCACCCACCATGTCCCCCTTCTCTCCTCCCCCCACTCTATGGCCCCACAAGCCTCTCACTGTTTGACCTCAGCTCCCACTTTCATCCTAGTCACTAACTGTTGAAGAGCCCTGAGGGAACCCTGCTATCAACCAGAGGGGAACTCATGAGAGTCAGATTTTGTGCACCGGGGTAGGGGGTGGGGGTGCTTAGATGCTGGCATGGTGAGTAGGGTGTCCTTGCTTGCCCCTCACAGATCTGCCCGTGCTACTGACCAACGTGGAGCTGGGCCTGGGGTGTGAAGAACTGCAATGGCTACTGCAGCGAGAGCAGCTGAGCCCACCCCAGGTGCAACCTGGCTTCTGTCTTTATCTGAGCACTACCCTCCCCCTCGGTGCCTTGGGAAAAGGTGAGACTCAGCGGGTAAGTTACTCACACAGCTTTGCGGGGTCCCCAGCTTCACTCAATCTGGTCCAGAGCAGGCTCAAGGCTGTAGCAGGGAGCCATGCTCCCTGTGCACCCCACCCCCTGGCTCTGCCAAGGGGAAGGGGTCGAGTGTCTCCCATGTGACCCCAAGTGCTAGGTTGTGAACTACTGAAGAGGTTGAATGTGCTGGATCTGGGTCTAAACATGGACGTCCTAGAAGAACAGATGCTGCATGAAATCTTGTGCATGGAGTGTCCCAAGCTCGAGAGTCGCTGGCAGGACCTCAAGATGAGATCCCTGGATGCCTACAAAGCTGTGGAGGCTGTTGAGGTGCTTGGGGGCCACTCTATGGGTTGGATGGGCCCAGGCATGGGGGTGGAGATGAGTAGAGATGACAGCAGACTGTGTGGTAAAGGGCCAGATCGATGCAACAAGTGACTGTATGCAGGAGCGACTGCTGATGATGCTACTGTTCCAGAACCCAAATCATCAGAACCCAGCCAAATTCCTGCGGGACACGGTGAGGACCCAGGCCCAGCTATGTCAGCGGCGTGCCCATTGTGAGGAGCTAGAAGAACTGAGGCTGCAGGAGTTGGTACTGTGGGCACCCTATCGACATGTGGTCCGGCATGGAATGGCCATTATCAAGGCCCTTAGCCCACTGCAGAACCTGTTGCCACCTTTCCGTATGAGTCCAGAGAATTGGCTGGCAGCCACCAAACGAGCACTGAACAGCATAAAGCGGTGTGAGAATCATCAGGGGGTGGACCTGCCTAGTCATCTGCTGCAGCTACGAACACAGCTGACACGCCAGCTGCTGGGCAGCACCGTGGCTGCACTGGGCCTGACCCATGTACCCTTGGTGGGTGCCTTGGGTGCTCTGGCTCTGCTGAGAGTGTCAAAGAAGGCATCAGATCTGGAAAGGCTGGCACTTTGGCCTGGACTGCCAGCCTCTCCCAGTACAGGCTACAGCAAGTCAGTCCCAGGTGTGGCTCGGCCGCCCTGGCTAGGGCTGAGAGCCTGGCACGAATGTGGAACGTTAGAGCTGCTGCCCCCATTTGCTGGGCTGCGTGCATCCCTAGCAGGCCATTCCAGTGTTTGGCAGGCTTACCTGTCACTGTCATCCACAGTACTGGGGCCTGCACCTGGGCCTGGGGCTGATCCACTCAGCCTCCTCCAGAGGCTGATCCTGTGGCGTGTGCTGAGACCTGATTGCCTGGCAGGGGCCCTGGCAGACTTTACCACCAGCCTGCTGGGCCGGCCCCTGGATGAAAACCTGAGTGCCTTCACCATACCCTTAGAACACAGTCGGGCTACTCAGCCCCTGCTGATCTTGTTACCACCACCTGGTCACCCCAGAGCCATCGTGCATCCCCTGACTGTCATCCAGAAACTGGCTGCCAAACATGAGCAGGTTTGAACCACACCTCTTGGCCACAGAGTGACCAGGCTCCTATGGGCTGAGATGGGGTATGTGTTGGGGGGTGCCCTCCTAGCATTCTCATGGATCTTTCTGGATTACTCAGAATTTGGGGGTTATTGTGGCATTAGTCAGGGTCCCTTGAGTCACTTTAAGATCAGTTTGAGTTCTTCTGACATCTCTCTGCTGTTTCCCAGGGGCAGAAGCATCTGGAGGTGATAGCCCTGGGCTCTGAGGCCTGGGACCCCGTCTCGGTTGTGGTCAGCACTTTATGCCAGGCTATGCACAAAGGGCACTGGCTGGTGCTGGAGAATTGTCACCTCATGCCTGACTGGCCGAAAGAGCTGCTACAGCCCTTGCTGGGGCTGTTGGACGGAGCCAAGGGTGGGTTTGCTCCCTGGAGATAATTTCTAGGACCCTTTCCTATACTTGGGCCTGAGCTTGCACTCTCGGGCCTCATGGCCAATCCCCTAGCTCCAAGCCTGTCCCCTGAATCTGACTCCTAACCCCCTAGCCTCAAGTATGATCTCTAAACTTGTATCTGACCCTTTACCCAGCAATTGATCTCAGCCCCATGTCTGACCCCTAGTGGTCTCGGACCTGGAGTTAGAACTGCTTTTAGCTCAACCTACAAGCAGGAATGTGGTCCACAGAGATTTCCGTCTTTGGCTTATTGTGTCTACAGGGGCTATTGCTTCCCTACCAGGTGAGGAGCTCCCCCCATAGGCTTTCAGATTGGAGAGGGGAGGGCAACTGTGCTGTGTTGACTTAGCACTTTCCTTCTTCCCCAGCTATATTAACTCAGCACTCCATGCCTATTCCCTGGGAGCCGTCCCTGGACCTGGGCCATGTCTTGATCAACAGCATGGAGCTAGCCCAGCAAGGACTGTATGTGCAACCCCCTACCAAGGCGCTGCCTCTGATCCTCCTACATGGCCTCCTGCTACACCGGCAGCTCTACGGAATGAAGCTGCAGGCACACAGGGGGCGCTGGTGAGGGACCCACCCATCCTACTCAGTCAGTCAATCGGTCAGTCAGTCACTTAGCAACCACTGAGTGTTTTCCACATGCTGGGATTCATCTCTGGGGAGAGCCAACATGTGAGGGCAGAAGGAAGCCAAGGAAATAACTCGCTTTGAGTTGAGTCTTGAAAACAGAGGCAGATCGGGTGGAGATGGGGACTTTCCGGATAGAGGGAACTAAGCTCAGCAGGAGGGAGAAGACTTCAGTGTGGCTGAGGTGGACATGCTGGGGGTGGGAGAGGTGAGGCTTGAGAAGGAGGGGTGAGGGTTGTGGTATATGCAAAGCCTTTAAGGCCATTGCAAGGGGCCTGATTTTATCCTGAGGAAGTGGAAAGCCACTGAAGCGTTTTAAGTAGGAGAAAAAAACTGATCCTACTTGTCTGTTGGAAAGATCACTCTGGCTTCAGTGTGGAGAATGGACCAGACAGGGCTGGGCTGGAGGCAAGTAGACAGTTTTAGGAGGCTTGGAAGTCTCAAAGGAAGAGATCATGGTGATGGGGACTAGGGTGGTCACAGCAGGGATGGAGAGTAAATGTAGGATGAGGAAGAGGAAGAGTCAAGGATGGCTCCCAGATTTCTGCCTTAGACAGTTGGGTGGCTGATATGGAGGGAAATGCTGATTTTCATTGAAACCAAGCTGTATTTTGAGGTGCCAAGTGGCAATGATTAGTGTGCCCTCCTGAGTTTGGAGCTCAGGAGAAGTTTGAGCTGGAGAGAAAGATGTGAGAGTCATTAGCATATAGATGGTTTTGAAACCCTACTTTCTGTTCCCTTTCTCCAGGAATCAAGTGATCCTAACCCAGGTCCTTCAGATCCAAGACCAGCTGTGGGCCAGCCTTAGCAATCCCAGTGCTGCCATGCAGGAGCTGGCCGGTGAGAGCCTTCCTTTCTGCCATGTAGTCATCAGCCCCCAAGAGAGCCCAGAAAGGGGTGGGGTGGGGGTGGGGGTACTGAGATGGGGAATCATTTACAACTCTGGTTTGGGAGGTGGTGGAAACTGGAGAGGTTGAAACTGAAGGGCTCTGACCTTATCTTCAGCTTCGGTTTTCTATGGGGGTCCTGTGGGAGATGACAAGGACAGGGAGGCCCTGATTAGCCTCACACAAGCCTGCCTGAGCTCCAGCAGGGAGAGCTGGGACAAATCACACATACCCCAGTTTCTGCTGGCCACTCTGATGCCCAACCCAGGTAAGCTCCAGTCAGGTATCTGTGCTGGGGTAGAAAACAGCCCAGTGTAGTGCCACCCTCCCAAGAATTGAACAGCAGTGTCCATAAAGGGGCAGGAGGGGGCAATATTCACACAGTTATGGGGTGATGGCTTAAAGTGTCAGAGGAAGGCTACACCTTGGGTCTGGGGTGGGGAGAGTCCATCTTGTCACTCACCCATCACCTCCACCTCCAAGAGCTAGAGGAGCTGGATGCTATGGCAGAGTGCAAGGCCCAGGTGGACCTATTGCCCACACCACCTGAACCCCAGATCTGCGGACTGAGTGCTGGCCACCAGGCTTGGCTGTTACGACGCCGGAGTCGTGCTTTCCTGAGTGCGCTGCAGCGGAGTTCACCCACTTGGGTGCCTGCGCCTCCGGGAGGCTCCCAGCGCACCGAAAAGCGGCTGCAGCAACGCTTGGTGCTAGCCAGGCGGAGGCTGGAGTCGTTACAGGCTCTGCTGTCCAAGACCATTCACCAAGATGAGTCTGGCGCCAGATGGGTGGTGCAGGGGCTGAATGCGAAGCAGCCTCTGGAGGGCTTCCTCCAGATGGAGGTGCTAGAACTGAGCCAGCTGGTGAGCACACTGCAGCGGGACCTCGACTGCCTGTTGCAGCAGCTGAAGGGCGCGACCCCGTGTGCCTCCCAACGCTGTGCCGCCGTGGCCCACGCTCTCTGGAATGGCCGCTTACCCCCACCTTGGCGGCCTCATGCACCTGCCGGGCCACAGCCGCCCTGGCACTGGCTGCGACAGCTGTCGCTCAGTGGGCAACTGTTGGTTCGCTACCTGGATGTGGGCTCCGAAGTACCAAAACGCATCTTTCACCTATCAGCCTTTCGCCACCCACGCCGCCTGCTACTTTCACTGCGCTGGGAAGCTGCCTTTGCTATGGACCAGTATGTGCCCGACTCAAATTTGCCTGGTTGCCAAGGCTCCGGCTCCAGTCAGCTCCCCCATAAACGTCAGGGACTGAACATCAACCCACTGCACGTCCAGGTAACTTCAGGCTTCCCCCTTCGTTTCCAATTCCGTCCCCTCAACGTCCCTGACTACACCTCGCAGTTACCCCACCTTGCCTCTTCGTGATCTTGCCCCCTTGGTAACCCCATCTGCTTCTCTGATCCTGCTCCACCCTGACCCATCAGCTTTCTAACCTTGCCTGACCAACTTCTGGCGCTCCCAGGTGGTGAACGGCCCAAAGCCCACGGTTCCAGAGCCGGGGCTGCTGCTGATCGGGCTACAGCTCTGGAACGCCGAGTGGGACCCGCTGGCAGGGGCCTTGCAGGACAGTCCCTCCAGCCGGCCCAGCCCTCTGCCTCCTGTCAGCGTCAGCACCCAGGCCCGGGACACCAATAAGCTGCCACCCCACGGCGGCCTGGCTGTGTATTCCTGTCCTGTGTACATGGAAGGTCCCCTCGGCACCACTAGGCTGCACAGCAGGAACATCCTGATGCACCTGCCCCTGCCCACGAAGCTCAGCCCCGCCATCTGTGTCCAAAGGAGAGTCCATGTGTGCAGCCCAGCCCTGCCCTGATCCCTCAGCCAAAATAAAGTTGCAGTGATTCGATGAAAGAGTTCTGAGACTTAGGAGTGTAGGGTGTGTGCACATGGAGGATGTGACACACTGAGGGGAAAGCAGTGTGCACAACTGAGGAGGAGATGTGTTCACACTGAAAGGAGAATAGGGTGTGTGCCTGGCAACCGGGGGGGGGGGAGGGGAGTGTGGGGACACTATGGGGAGATGGGCCTGGTGTTGGTCATGCATCCAAGGTGCTAGGCAGATCTGGGGATGGCTGACATGCAGCATCCCGAATCCTTGCCCAGCTCTCTACTGTGGTCTCAGCACTTGCGCTAAATCCACAAGGGATATTTATAAAGGGATAACATTAGAACTCAAAACGATTTTCTTAAGGCACTTAGTGGTACTATTGGGAATGCCCTAATCCTGCCCTACCAGTCATCCCTCCCCCATGATGGATTCTCTGAGTGAGCCATACACACATGAAAAAAAAAAAAGCAAAATAAGATACAAGGTCCTACGTTCATTCAAAAATTATTCGTTGGGCCGGCTGAGTGGCACATTGGTTAAGAGTTGGCTTGGGACGCTAGCTCTGAGCAGCAGGGCCCAGAGTTTGGGCCCCACATTAGGGCCAGTGATGCTGCACCCTCTACAGCTAAGATGGTGAACAACAGCTCCATCTGGAGCTGGGCTGCTATGAGTCACTGGTGACAGCGTAGGCTGCAGTGGGGCTGGCCGGCAGCTGGCGTGACCTTTTGTGAGTCACCATGAGCGGCCATCCAATGGCTGGCGAGTGACTGCCTCACCCAGGAAGAGCACAATGATCACAATACCAATATGGGCCAGTGAAGTGATGTCCTCCACAACTAGATTTAAGAACAAAAGGACAGCAACTTGTCTATTCCCCTTCCCTGATTCCCCAACGCTGTTCCCCTCCCCCAATTTCCCAATAAAAATCTTAAAAAAAACAAAAAAATCATTTGTTGAGCACTTCTCTGAACCAGGTGCTGTTCCAGGCACTGATAAGGTTGCTCTAAATCAGGGAGACAGAAAAGGTCAACATATAAATTAAAGGTCAACATATAAATTTATAGTGCTATAAAGAAAATAGAGCAGGCTGATGTTAGAGAGTGACTAGAGGGGAGCAGTAAATATAGTTTGGGTGGTCAAGGAAAGCTTCCTCAATATTTGAAAGGGAGCTATTTGAAGATCGAGGAGGAGTGTTTCCAGTAGAGCGTTCAGTAGGTGCTAAGGTCTTGAGGCAGAACAACCCTGGGGTGTTCAAGGAACAGGACATGTAGCTGGAGCATGGTGAGGGAGGGCCAGAGTGAGCCAAGAGGATGGAAAGATATAGGGGCCTTTTCATGCTAATGAGCCTGTATTTTCTAAAAGCATAAGGAGGAATCTATTGGAGAGTATTAGGTGGGAGATGACATGATCTAATTTGCATTTTTCAAAGATCACACTGGTTGTTCTACGGTGGATGGGAGGAAGAAAGGCCAGAGTAACCAGAAGGAAGATTTGTTTGGAGGCTATTGAAGTAATTCAAATGAGAGATGATAGATTATGGACAGGGTCATAACAGTGGAGGAGGAGAATGAATGGATTTAGGAAATATTCTGGAGGCAAAGCCAGCAGGACTTGCTGATGGAGCGAGGGAGGAGGACAAATCTAGGATGACGCTTAGATTTTAGGCATGAACAACTTGCATAGATCATAGTGTTACTAACTGAGATGGGCAACCTGAGAGGGACAGGTTGGGGATTAGGAATTGAGTTCTGCTTTGATATGTTGAGCTACTATTAGTTGCATAATTGCATGCTATCCCAGGGCAAACCTCTCTGATAAAAGTCAGGCTAGGGTACCGCAGAGCTAAAGGCTTACATGGGTTTACTCTCCCTGGCCCCAAGCACCAAAACTTACCAGGACAACTTACTTCCCTCACTGTCTGGCTAGGTACGAGCTACACGGTGGGAGGAAATGCTGACAAAGTATATAAAATAAGTGTCCATGCACAACCTCTTCAGTCACCCCAGGCACTAGTGACTGTGGTGCAACTGATGATGCCTTTTAAGAAAAGGCTGAGCAGAGAGGCAAAAGTCTCCACTTTCCACAGAAACCATTCCCTTTTCTTTCCTATAGTCAACCAGGAACATGGCTATTCCTTTAGGGAGATTAGCAGAATATTAAAGAAGTCCTTTTGAACCCTCTATCCATGTTTACCATCACTACTATTTATCCTCCAGTGGGAGCTGGGAGTGATAGTAAGATACCTATAACCTATAAAACCTTCTGAAATTGGTTGGTACAGAATATTTTCTCCAAATCCACACCATTCTCTGAACTGAAATTTCTTGAATTGTGCCAGCCTACTTATTAAATTGAGTCACTTAGAAATTATAAAGTAAGTACAGGACAGCATAGCCCAAATACAATGATTTCTATGTAAAAATGTTCCAGATTTGACAATTTCACTATTAAAATTGTCTACCAGATAAATTAAAATACTGTTAAGAAATTAAAGTCCCAAACAATGAAAGGAAGGAAGAAGTAAGACACATGACAAAGGGGAGATTTCCTGTCCTGTCCCAATGGACAGGGGTAAAAGAAGTAGACACAAGAGAGTGGGGAGTAGGACAAAAATCAACTTGATCTGGGACTTTGGGACGGAGCAGTAAACTGACCTATGGAGGGCAAAGAGGCTTTTGCCTTTTTTCCTCCTGGGACTTTAGAAGGGAACTGCTTTGCAGCATGGACTTACCATGGCCCCAGGAGCATTACAAGGGCGGAGTGGCATGGTCAGCAAAGGGTGCCTCTTGACTCCTGCATGGTGTGGGTGCTGAATAGAGGCTCCTTAGGCTCAGTGGAGTATGAGGCAGAAAAATCACTGTGGTCTACAGCACCAAATAGAGTTATTGAGAGGAGGCCAAGTTGGCAGGGAGGGGCACAGGTCCTGACAGCTGAAAAAGGCAAGAGGACGGATTCATCAGCTTTAGAAGCAAATGTTGGCAGAATGCCCAGGTATGCAACTAGGCCAACCATACTCAAAATATTCCAGCTTGTGCATACCCAAGAGTCAGTATTAGGCCAGAGGACCCCTTCCTTCTGATATCAAAATGCCACATAAGCCCTCCCCTCTATAGCCAGATGTCACTTTGGAGAGAAACAGAGGTAGACTGGGAGGAATTTGAATATCTGAGCATTTATTTTAAAAAGAATAAATGAAAACTTAAAGAGACTGAATTAATTTCTAGTCTCTTCCACTACTCAGTGGATTGCAGGATGGAAGTGAGACTTGTGAGGAAAATCAGATCAGTAATTGAGAAAGGAGCTAAACTTATTTGCATATGCAAATTTGTGAGGAAATTTGTGGTCCCGCTCTGTACACTACATGCATTAAAAATCCCAAGACCAAAAATCTCATTGGCTAGCACTCTGAAACTCACCTGAAACTCATTTATTTTTGCAGCTTTTTAGTCTAATTTGAAATCCTCATTCAGAAATGGGATAAATAGAGGAAATGTCTGAAACAGGAAAAAGTGATATTTTCATCCACTAATGCCTAAGAAGCCTTGGTATCTATAAGATGGTACTATTATTATTTCATTTTACAGATGAGGAAACTGAGACAAAAATTCAGTAAATTATCCAGTCACAAAGTCAGAAAATAGTAGAGCCAGTTTTTTAATCTAGGCATTTGTCTCCAGAAGCTATTCTCTACACAGCATTCTATTGTCTCTACCATACCAAATGTTGGGGAGACAGTGGAAAACAAGAATCTTCATGCACTGTTGAGTGGGTATTCTGGACTAATTATTCTGAGGGCAGTCTAGCAGTACTTGGTGAAATAAATTAAACACATACAATTCTGCTCCCAGGGTTATGTCTCAGAGTCACACACAAAATGGGTTGGGAAGTGTTCACTCCTGCTCTACTTTCTAGAAGAGTTTGTATATGATTGATATCATTTCTTTCTTCCTTCAGGTGGTTGATAGAGTTTGCCAGTAAAGCCATCTGGGCCTGGAGTTTTTTGTTTTGTTTTTGTGGGGGAGGGTTTTAATTATAAATTCAATTTCTTTAGTAGATATAAGGTTATCAGGGTTTTTTTTCCCCATGAGTTTTGAGAATTCTTTATTATTATCATTATTATTATTATTATTAATTTTAAGACTTTATTGGGGAATTGGGAGAGGGGAACAGACAAGTTGCTGCCCTTTTGTTCTTCAGTCTAGCTGTGGAGGACATCGCTTCATTGGCCCACGTTGGTATTATCACTGCGCTCTTCCCGGGTGAGGCAGTCGCTCGCCAGCCATTGGACAGCTGCTCACGGCGGCTCACAGCAGCTCACGAAAGCTCACGCCAGCCGCTGGCCAGCCCCATTGCAGCCTTGCCGTCGCTGGTGACTCTCAGCAGCCCAGCTCCAGGTCAAGCTGTTGTTCAACACATTAGCTATCGAGGGCAGTGTCACTGGCCCTCATGTCAGATCCAAACTGGGGCCCTGCTGCTCAGAGCTGGCGTCTCAAGCCAACTCCTAACCAATGCGCCACTCGGCTGGCTCGAGAATTCTTTATTATTATATTTGCTATTCCTGTGTCAGATATGTAGTTTGCAAATATTGTCTCCCAATCTGTAGGTTCCTCTTAAGAGGGTCTTTTATAGGGCAAAGTCTTTTAATTTTGAAGTCCAGTTTATCCAAGTTTCCGTTTATAGATCATGCTTGTGATGTCACAAGTTTAAAACTCTTTGTCTAATGCTAGATACCAAAGACTTTCTCCTGTTTCTTTTCTAACGGTTTTATAGTTTTATATTTTACATTTAAGTCCATGGTCCATTTTGTGTTAATTTTTGTATAAGATGTGAGGCTAGGTCAAGTTCCTTTTTCCCCGAGGATGTCCAAGTTCTTCAGCTCCGTATGTTGAAAATGTTATTCCCCCATAAAATTGCTTTTGCACCTTTGTCAAAAATCATTTGGGCTTATTTGTGTGGGTTTATTTCTGTGTTCTGTACTCTATTCTACTGATTTGTGCATCTATCCCTCTCCACCAATGCCTCAGAGCCTTGATTACTGCAGCTATATAGTAAGCTACATTGGATAGACTGATTCCTCGTACTTTATTCTTATTTTTCAAAAGTGTTTTAGCTTTTCTAGTTCCTTTGTCTTTCCATACAAATTTTAGAATAATCTTGTCTATGTCTACAAAAATTATGCTGGGATTTTGATAGGAAATGTGTTAAACCTCTGTATCTGTGTGGGGACAACTGATATCATTACTATGTTTAGTTATGTAACCTATGAACATGGTATGTTCTCCATTTATTTAGATCTTTGATTTCTTTCATCAGTGTTGTATAGTTTTCAACACAGAAGTCCCATAAATATGTTAAGTTTACAGCTAAGTCATTTCTTTTTGAGCAAGTATAAACAGTATTTTTAATTTCAGTGTCTACATGTTCATTTTTAGTGTACAGAAATACGATTAATTTTTGTATGTTTATCTTGTATCTTCCAACCTTGTTGAACTCTTACTCTAGGAATTTTTTGTTGATTCCTTTGATTTTTTCTTTTTCTGCCTTGCTATGGGTTAAGTGAATACTTTTTAGAATTCCATTTTGAGTTATCTATAGTGTTTTGGAGTTTATATCTTTGTATAGCTTTTTAGTGGTTGAATTTATATATATATTTAATATTCTTTTTATTTGTATATTTTTGTTTATATCAGTACAGTGGAACTAAATGTTAAGAGTCACGGAATGTCATTACTTTGGATATCATTAGTTTATTACAAAAGAGACATGGAAATTATTTACATGATGAGATTTCACAACTTCAGTGGAATGGACAGCTTCATGTGATGCCATGTCAATAGTGATTTATTTTAGGGGACTTCCGGTAAGATGGCAGAAAAGACAGGCGCTGTGCCAACTGCCTCCCAGAATCACACCAAAATTACAAATAATTTATACAACATTCAACCCCAGAAGTCCCTGGAAAACTAGATGAACAGAACTTCTAAACAAAGGACCTAAAAAGGAGGCCACGTCGAGTCTGGTAGGAGGGGCGGAGACGAGAGGGCGAAACCCGTGAGGGACACCCCAGCTGTGGGGAGGCTTCTTTAGTTGGGGGAGAGACCCTCCGGCCCCACACTGAGCTCACTAGCCCAGAGTTACTTTGCCGGGAAGAGGAGTTCCACGATAGCTGCAGTAGAAATTAGTGAGGACTCTCTTTGCTCAGCTCAGTGAGGCTGAAGACAGCTAGAGAACCAGTGGAACCAGCACACAGACTCACTTGCTGGTGAGCACACTCACCTGGTTCCTGGTGGAGGGAGTAGCTGTGTGAGCAGGGCCCAGGAGCCTGCGGGGATGGACTGAACTGAGCGCCTTTGGTGCAAAGGCTGGAGGTTGTGGGACTATTGTTCCCCCGGTGGGGAGCTAGCACATGAGTCGTGTACAGGCATGTGCCATTTTGTCAGTATTGGGCCCTCCCACAGAGGGTCAGATCTGGGACGACATTGGTCTGGTGGAATTGGCGCAGGAGTGCGTGTGTGCCTGTGTGTGCATGTGGCCTTGGATCCCCACCCTCAGCCCTGCTTGTGTTGCATTGCCAGGGGAAAGCTAGGTGTGTGCGCTCCGGCTCCAACAGGCTGCTCATTGAGACAAGGGAGTGCACAAGCTGCCTTGGGTCCCTGCTCTCTGTACTGTGAGTGCAGAGTTGCCAGGCTGGTTGTCGGGCTGCTCGGCCTGATATGCGAGCGGCTGATTGGCCCAGGCTGAGACTGGGAGTTTTCCTGTGAGTGTTTGGCCGTGAGCTGTGTGCTTGCATGATCCAGCCAGGGCTTTCCTGGTGATCTATCTAATACATCAAAGCAATCCCAGAGCGACAGCCAGAATGAGGAAACAAAGAAACATGTCACAAGTAAAAGATCAGAAGAAACCTCTAGAAATAGAACTAAATGAAACAGAGGGATCCAACCTTTCAGAGACAGAGTTTAGAACACTGATGATAAGAACGTTTAACAAACTTAGTGAGGACATAAGGAAGGATAGAGAAATCATAAAAAACAACCAGTTAGAACTAAAGAATACAATAACTGAAATGAAGAACACCCTCGAAGGAATCACCAGTAGAGTAGATGAAGCAGAGGAGCGAATCAGCGATTTGGAAGACAAAATAGCAGAAATCACCCAGTTGGCACAACAAAAAGACCAAAGAATAAAAAACAATGAAAATAGTTTAAGAGCCCTATGGAATAAGATGCAGCGCAACCACCTTCGACTCATAGGAATACCAGAAGGAGAAGAGAAGAAGCAAGGGGTCGAGAATGTATTTGAAAAAATAATGACTGAAAACTTCCCTACCCTGTCGAAGGAAATTGACATACAAGCCCACGAAGTGCAGAGGGTTCCAAACAAGCTGAACCCAAACAGGTCCACACCAAGACACATCATAGTTAAAATGGCAAAGGTTAAAAACAGAGATAGAATCCTAGAGGCAGCAAGAGAAAGACAGCAGGTTACATACAAAGGAACTCCTATTAGACTAACAGCTGACATGTCTGCAGGCCAGAAACTCTGCAGGCCAGAAGGGAGTGGCAGGAGATATTCAAAGTGACACAAAATAAAGGTCTACAACCAAGATTGCTTTACCGAGCATGGCTATTACTTAAAATTGAAGGAAAAATAAAGAGCTTCTCAGAAAAGAATAAGCTTAAGGAATTCATTACCACCAAGCCAGCATTGCAAGAAATGTTAAAAGGGCTTTATTAAACAGAAGAAAGGGGTAAACAAGCTAACTTAGGAAGACCAGGAATACAAATAACAAAATGACAATACATATGCACCTATCAATAATCATTTTATTTATTTATTTATTTATTTATTTATTTATTTTGAGGGCAGTGTCACTGGCCCTCATATGCGGGACCCGAACCGGGGCTGCTGGCTTCCCAAGCCAGCGCTTAACCACCACGCCACTCAGCCGGCCCTCAATAATCATTTTAAATGTGAATGGGCTAAATGCTCCAATCAAAAGACAGAGAGTGGCTGAGTGGATAAGAAAATAGAACCCATGTATATACTGTTTACAGATGGAATAAGATATTTCATGCAAATGGAAATGAGAAAAAAAGCTGGAGTAGCAGTACTTATTTTGGCTAAAATAGACTTTAAAATGAAGACTACAATAAAAGACAAGGGCACTATATGAAAAAGATAACTATTGCATTGTTTTGTACATCTGTAACTAATAATAATAATAATAATAATAATAATAATAATAATAATAATGTTTGTTTTAAAAAAAGGGCACTATAACCCTAATAAACATCTATGCACCCAACATAGGAGCTCCTAATTATATAAAACAGATTTTGACAGACATAAAGACAGAGATCAACAGTAACACTATCATAGTAGGGGACTTCAACACCCCATTGTCACCAATGCACATATCCTCTAGATAGAAAATCAACATGGAAAGAGTGGCCTTAAAGGATACTTTAGACCAGCTGATTTCATCGATATTTTTAGAGCATTTCACCCCAAAACAACAGAATATACATTTTTCTCAAGTGCACATGGGACATTTTCCAAGATAGACCACATGTTAGGCCACAAAACAAGTCTCAGTAAATTTAAGAAGATTGAAATCATATCAAGCAGATATAAAGAAAAAACTGATGGTTGCTGGCTGGGAGGGAGTGGGGAAGAGGGAGAGGGGGAAGGTTTTGGACAGCGTAGGTAGGTGACTACACTGTTGCTGCAGGGATATGGGGGGACAGTTCTGGGAATGTAATTGATAATGTTGTGAATGTTTTGTGGGGTGTCAGATGGTCACATGTCTTACTGGGGAGACTGCTTCAGGGATGGGGTAGAGGCTTGATCACTGCGCTGTACACCTAAAGCTGATGTTGTATAATATTGAACATTAACTGTGATTGAATGTATACATAGACACGGGATGAGGAGTACAGTGTGGGAGTGGGATCAGGGGAGTTGTAGTAGATATTATGATATGGGGGAGTGGGGTGGTGGATTGGGGGAGGGGGTTTGGCACTTTGAGGGGTAAAAAGTATAACTATTGCACTGTTGTAAAAAATAAATTAAAAAATAAAAAAAATTACAGTTTAGAATAGAATTGGTATTACGGATTCATTTTGCTTCTTGTTATTTTCTCTTTTGTATTTATATATCTAGAATTGAGCCATTTTCTTTCATGTGTCTTTATCCTCACTTAAAAAACTGTTTTAAAATTTCCTGATTTACCTGGCTGCATCAGTGTCAGCTCACAGAGTCTTGCTTTCAGGTTAAATTCAAACAAAATAAATCATACATGGTATATAAATACATCAAAAACAGCAGACTTTAGAGTGGAGAACACTAGAAATCAAAGTATATTCACAGTGAAAATTGTGGAATTAGCTTTACATTTGTAAATCTAAACAGATATGCAAAATTGGTTAAACATACATGTAAATATGTTGAATTTTTGAAATAGACGTTTCCTTGTAAGTGGTGATTTCTTTGTATTCTGTTCTCTGCATCCAGAATTCATTAACACTACCAACAAATGTATTTATAATCTCTTAATCACACACACACAAAAGATATATGTATCCCTGTGTTCACTGCAGCATTATTTACAATAGCTAAGATATGGAAGCAACCCAAGTGAACATCAGTAGGTGATTGCATAAAGAAGATGTGGTACACATATATACAATGGAAAATTATTTGGCCATAAGAGATGAAATACTGCCTTTTGTGACAATATGGATGGAACTCGAGAGTATTATGCTAAGCAAAATAAGTCAGACAGAAAAAAGTCAAGAACCATAAGACTTCACTCATATGTGAGATATGAAATTGAAAGCAACAAATGAACAAGACAAACAAGCAGAAACTCATAGACTTAGTGGTTACCAGAGGGTAAGGGGAGTGATGGTAGAAGAGGGAAAAGGGGGTCAAATATATGGTGATGTAAGGAGAATTGACTTTGAGTGAACACACAATGCAATAGATAGATGATGTATTATAGAATTGTACACTTGAAACCTATATAATTTTATTGACCAATGTCACCCCAATAAATTTAATTAAAAATAATCTGAAAAAATTAATAAAATGATATTGTAAAAAAAAAAAGTGATTTATTTCAGTCTACATAGTTTCCAAGAATGTCACCATCTCTAAATAAGAAATCACCCTTGTCGTCTAGAACTACTTTGATGCCTCCATATTCTGGAAGAACTTTATCTCCCAACTTTCACGCTAACTGGTTGAATCTTTCTGCCCTTTCCTTTAGAGCCGGATCCAACAACTACTATTGTTGCTTACAGTACTTTTCCTTGAGATTTTTCCGGAAGCATAATGCCTCCCTTGGTTAGTTTCCACAGCACTCCATTCAACTAATAATCAAAGAGGGGAGAAACTTTCTAAATGCCGGGCCTGCCACAACTTTGGCAGCAGTTCATACTCTGCTCTCATGCCCCGTCCGCAAGGAGAGACCAGCAGTCCAGTCTTCTGGACACGTGAACTTTAGAAAAGCCTTAATTTTCTTAATATGGCCTACTGGTGGTGTCATTTTATCAGTTCAAGTGAAGTATAGAAACCTTACCTCCCTTTATTCTTCCCTGTTTATAATGTAATCATTTTTAATACTTCTCTTACATTTAGAACCACAGCAGTGTTATAATTTTTGCTTCAACCATCTAACACAATTCTAAAAACTCAAGAGACGGGAAGCTAGTTGTATTTGCACATATTTTTGTTTACTGTGCTCTTTCATACTTCTTGATATTCCAAGATTTCTTCTTTTATCATTTCCTTTTTGTTTGGAGAATTTCTGGCCATTCTTTTAGGGTAGGTCAGCTGGTGACAAATTCTCCTAGTTTTCCTTCATTTAAGAACGTCCAGGGCCGGCCAAGTGGCACAGTGGTTAAGTGCTGGCTTGGGAAGCCAGCAGTCCCGGGTTCGGGTCTCACATATGAGGGCCAGTGACACTGCCCCTCAAAAAAAAAAAGAACGTCCAATTTCCCCCTTCATTTCTGAAGGATATTTTCACTGGGGATGAGTCTGGGTTAGCAGTTTTCTTTCAAAACCTGAAAAATGTTGACATTTCCCTATACCTCCTGTGGTTTCTGATGAGAACTCTGCTATCATTCAAACTGTTCTTCCCCTTGTACAGCTCCATTTTTTATTTTTTTTGAGGGCAGTGTCACTGGCCCTCATATGTGGGACCCGAACCAGGGCCGCTGGTGTCCCAAGCCAGCGCTTAACCACCGTGCCACTCGGTCGGCCCCAGCACCATTTTTCTTTAGCTTTCAATAATTTTTTTCTTTTTCTTTAATTTTCAGAAGTTTAATTATATGTTTTAATATGAATTTCTTCTTGTTTATCCTGCTTGGGGTTATTCACTTTGCTTCTTGAGTCCATGGGTTTTTGTCTCTTACCAAATTTCGGAAGATTTCAGCTGTTTTTCATCAAGTGCTTTCTCAGCTTCTCTTTCTCATCCATCTCTGGGATTTTCATGACAAGATATTACGTCTTTTGTTACAGTGCCATTCCTGAGGCCCTGTCTATTTCTTTCAGTCTATTTTCAATCCGTTGTTCAAATTCAGTAATTTGTATTGTACTTCTTTCCTTTTAGTTTTTTAGTTCTGGAATTTTCATTTGGTTCCTTTTTGTAGTCTATGTCTCTGGCAAGGTTCCCTATCTGTGTATCATTGAGACCAGGTTTTCCTTTCATTTCTTTTCCTTTCATTATTTGAACATATTAACAGCTACTTTAAAATATTTGACAGCTAAATCCAATATCTAAGCCCACTGGAGTCAGTTATTATTGTCTTTTATCCTGAGTATAAATTACTGTGTATAATTTCATATTTTTATAATTATTACAGGGCTATAATTTCCTGTTTATTTACAGGTCTGGTAATATTGGTTGAAAACGGAATGTAGTGGACAATATGATGTAAGTTTTCATTTTGTTGTTGTGAAGATTTGTTGTTATTATAGCAGGCATTTTGGGGAGGGGGGTGGGTTCAAGTGTTTGTGAACTGCCTAATGACCAGTTTGTGGTTCCTACAAATAATGCTGCTATGAACAATCTGCAAATGCCTCTTGTGGATGTGCACACATATCCGTTGGAAATATAACTATGAATAGAATTGCTTGGTCATAAAATATGTCTACCGTCAACTTTAGCAGATAATGCCAGATTGTTTCCAAAAATTTCAATTTATACTCCCTTCACCAGGGATATGAGAGTTCACTTAGTCCACATGAGAATTCACTTTACTCCTTATCTTTATCTCGTGGCATTTTCCCCCAATTCTAGAATATGTGTAATGTTGCCATTTGGTGTTGCTTTGCATTTCCCTGATTACTAATGAGATTGACCTTTTCATGAGCATACTCATTATTGAAAATCCTGTTCTATAAGGTGCCTGTTCAAGTCTCTTACCCAGTTTTTTCTATTGGCTTGTCTTTGGTTGATTTTTGGAGTTCTACATAAATAAAACATAAATATAAATTGAGTTGGATAAGTTGCTGACAGGCCACTGAGATGTGGGAAACAGTGGAAAAAACAAATGCATTTAAAATGTTAATATCTTACATTGGTCTCAGCCATGTTATAAGAATTAGTGGAACATATTTAACCAGAGTATTAACAATGTAGAAGGACCCTTGAAGTAGGGTCAAAAAGACTGGCAAGAACTGTATTAGTAAACAGTAAGTAGGTTAATGCTTAAATCAGGAACACATCATCTTACAACCATGAGAATCAAGAGACCAACAGGATCACAGAAACCTAATCGCTAACATCCTTGAGTTCCTGAACCAATGCTAACAGCCACCTACCTTCAAGTTTGTACTATGAGAAGAAAAAAATCTCATTTAAGACATTCTTTAGTGGGACTTTTTTTTTTTCTTATCATAATGTAACTGGTAAAATGAGCATCTCAACTTCCTGATGTGAATATTTTCTTTCCCAATTAATATTAAAATTCATGGGACAGATGGGGAGTGCTGACTAACAACTGGTAAGATAATTAATGTTTGAAGCACCCTGAAGGAAACCAAAAGGGTTTTGTGATCAAAGAGTTTAAGGTGGACAGGATGCCCAGAGAAGATATATTAACCAGGATATATAATGCTAACTGCTCTAACTCTCTCCAAACTCACTAACAATGGATTTTAAGAAGAGAAGAGACAAATCTGATTTACATTTTAAAAAGATCTCTTGGGGATTGGCCAAGTGGCTTGTAGGTTAAGAGTTGGCTTGGGACGCCAGCTCTGAGGGCCCAGGTTCGGATCCCACAAAGAGGACCAGTGACACTGTGCCCTCTACAGCTAAGATGGTGAACAACAGCTCGACCTGGAGCTGGGTTGCTGTGAGGCGATGGTGACGGCGTAGGCTGCAGTGGGGCTGGCCGGCAGCTGGCGTGAGCTTTCGTGAGCTGCCATGAGCCGCTGTGAGCGGCCATCCAATGGCCAGCAAGTGACTGCCTCAGCTGGGAAGAACTGAAAACAGCTGGGAAGCAATGATAATACTAACATGGGCCAGACGTCTTCCACAACTAGATAGACTGAAGAACAAAAGGACAGCAACTTGTCTGTTCCCTTCCCCTGATTCCCCATGCTGTTCCCCTCCCCCAATTCCCCAATAAAATCTATAAATAAATAAATAAACAAACAAACAAATAAAAAGATCACTTGGCTGTGTGCAAAATGAATTGCTTTGGAGGTAGGAGTGGAAGCAATTAGACAAGTAAGGCGGTTACTGCAGTAGTCAAATATTTTAGGACCAGGTGGCCAGTCTGAGAAGTCACCTGGGAAGGAGGATGACCTGGGGATAGAAGCTCTAATTATGGGTCTCTGTGAAAGGCTCTAAAGGGCTCTATGCAATCACGGAAATGGTTGAATGTTTGGAGCTAAGCTGTGTCTCTGCCAAGATCATGTTGTTTCTTTTGGAACTGTGTTCCCTTAGGACTATGCTACAGGAACAAAAGCTGGAGCTCACCAACAACTGCAAAAGCAATAAACCTCTAAAGGGGATGCTAACAAGCATGAAACAGATTGCTATCCAAACCCAACTTTATTCTTGTCTCTCACCACTCCTGCAAACTTTTTTCAGTTGGGGGGGGTACTCTTCCCCTACTGTGGAGAAAAGCTGCAGCAAGCCTGTGATTTTTCAGCTCATTCTTAGTTAACAGTCTTAAAATCAGTTTAAGATACAAACACAATCTCATGTAATTCGAATGTCTAATCCTATGCAACAATAAACAGTCTCTACCTGTTGTAGCTTTAACTATTTTCCCTTCCTGAGAGCTCTGCTCCACTTAAGCCAAGGAGCCTGCCTGCACTGGGGGAGGAATCATTGGTATACTCTCTTCTCTTCTCACCTTCTGTGGGAAGCTGATAGCAACCCAGTGTCTAACAAGGCCACATTGCCCTGCTCAGCACTGGATATTAGGGGTGCTGCCTTATGGCTGGTCATGTAATATCTCCTGCCTCTATGAACCCATGTGCCTTTTCTTCTATAGGAGACAATATATTTACTACACTTGTGATATGTTCCTGTGGTGCCCCAATGAGCTAACTACGCAGCCAAGGACGGGTAAGATCTCCTAAAAGAGGGGAGACAACCCAAGCCAGGCGGTAGTTCCGTGGGGAACCCCTGAACTGAGATATTGAGGACTCAAGCCCCTTGGAAACTGAGGCACAGACCTCTGACAAACTCAGGCCAGAAAACTCAGGCCTGTGAGAAGCTGATGCATTTGCCTAAGGGCCCTACTGTGAATAGTCTCCTGGAAGATTAAGTCTTCAGGCCATGAGAGTTCCAGGTAAGAGGCAGCTCTAAGACATCCGCTGACCATGGAATTGTTAATCAGCCTTGTGTGAATTCCTTTGCCCAGTGCCTTGTTGCAGCAAGATACTGAAGCTTTGACTGAGAAACAGATGCAGCCCTCTGTAGGATAGAGGTGTGAGATCCTTTTGGTTGCTAGGTATTGTTATTTACAAACGAATAGATTTTAGATGCTTTTACCTTAAACACAGCCACTCCTAGTCTTTTGGTATAGCTCAAGTATACTGTGAGTTTTATGATTGTGTTTAACTGCTAGAATTTAGGATGATTTCTAGATAGTCAAGATAGCTTTAGTAAACATTCTTTAGGTGACTTACAGAAACCGAGTCTGGGTTTCATAGCAATTATCATAATAAAGACAAGGTAATCCTTTAACAGAAGAGTAAGTCACAGTACACCCTGGAAAGAGCACTTACAGGGGAGTAGAGGACTGTGTAAATCCTGAGAACTACAAACCACCATTAATGATTTGTTACAGTTTGCTTCCTTGAAAATTCTCAATAAAAGCTATGCGCTGACCCGATTCGGGGCTCAGTCGTCCTTGGCTGAGTCCCTTGGGCTCAGTCGTCCTTGGCTGAGTCCCTTGGTCTCGCTCTTATCTTTCTTCTGTCTCTTGTTTTTCCTTAATCTGCGTCGCCCCTCTCGTGTCCCACTTGCCCTTGCCACGCAGGCAAGGTGGAGAGTGACAACCTCCTCTCCACCTAATAGCTGCTGATTGCTCTAGGCCCAAGTGCAGAGAAGTAAGGGGATGAAACAGTTCTTGCCTGACTGGATGGTTCCGTGCCCTATGGGCCAGGTGGATATTTAAAGGAGGCATTCCTGCTATTCCCTTGACCCTAGTGGATGCAGCATTATCCTGGTCTCCTGCAACTTCCTCCTCAGCCCACATGGCACACTTGTAGCTTCTTTGTACTGAGGTCTCCTTGACTCCTCAAATGGTCCAACTGGACAAAACCCAAGACCACCCCATGCTTCCCTCTCTCCTGCAAGGCACATAGGATACACTCATGCATCACTTGCAATGGCAAATTCTGGGAAAGCAGGCCAATACAAAAGGAGCAGCACTCACCTGGTTCTACCATCAAAACAATCAGTGAGCCTCTGTTTGCCTTCTACATTTCCAGGACAGGAGTCAGACTCCCGGCTCATTATTCCTTGGCTGTAGGAATGAATATCTCAAGCTTCCTGAATGGTCCCAGTGGAGTCCTGAATTAGACTTGAGCTAAGAGGGCAGAAACCAGCCCCCACAAAGCAGTAGGTGGGTTCTGACAGTACTCTGGTCTCCTCCCATCCTATCCTCTTTCTGACCTTGAACCTAAACTGTGCTATTAATACTACCAGCGATCATACTGTATTTCCTTACTTCATTCATGTCCTCTCTTAGAAACCATATACATGTTCTCCTCTCCTCAAAACTCCAACCTCTTTCTTCCATTCTCACTCAACCCAAAGTCTACTGCCTGCTTCACTGAGAAAAATCAAAGCAACCACAAAAGAACTTCTCAAATTCTATCCTGATCTTTTGAATCAGAAAGTGGTGGAGAGCTTAGCAATTTGCATTACAACAAACCTTCCAGGTAATTGTACTGCACTCTAAAGTTGGAGAACCACTTCCTTTCACAATCAGGGCAGCTCCCTCACACTTCTATTTGCCTCTAACTATTCTTGCCATTCCTTCAGTCTGTTCTCAAATTGTTCCTTAAACTGGTCTCTTTGTTCTTTAAACAGCTGGCATGCTATTATTCTTTAAGGAAATACATATTGTTCTCTCTTCAATCTAGGCTCTAAACAAAAGAAACTGAAGCCCAGGACTTGAATCAAGAGCTTGTCCTGAAGCTGATGATGCAGCAGGGCGGACTCAGATCAGGCTCAGGAGTGCTGCTTTAGAATCAGTGATTGATGGAGCCACTAGTGCGGGCTGGATTGAGTTAGAGGGAGCCTGGGGCCTGAGTCTGACCCAGAGAAATATCTGCTCAGGTGGCTAGAACCAGAATAGGCCAAGGGAGAATTGAAATTATACGTAGCGGAGAAAAGCAAGAGGGAGGACAGACCCTAGCTGTCCTGCTAAGCAAGTTAAGAAAACAGGGAAGGGGCCGGCCGAGTGGCGCATTGGTTAAGCGCTGGTTTTGGGATGCCAGTGGCCCCGGTTAGGATCCCACATGAGGGCCAGTGACACTGTCCTCTACAGCTAACAACAGCTCCACCTGGAGCTGGGCTGTGCAAGCCCCGGCGATGGTGTGGGCTGCAGCCCCTGCTGCAGTGGGCTGCCATAGGCTACAGTGAGTGGCCCGCAGCCAGCGTGAGCGGTTTGGCAGCCAAGCGTGAGCTGCCAATAGCCGTGGTGAGCGACATCCAGAGGCCAGCGACCAATCTGCCTCATCCGGGAAGAGCGCAATGACGATACCAACAGTGAAGCAACATCCTCCGCAACTAAACTGAAGAAAAAGACAGCAACTTGTCTGTTCCCCTTCCCCGATTCCCCAACGCTGTTCCCCTCCACCAATTCCCCAATAAAATCTTTAAAAAAAAAAAAAGAAAAAAAAAAGAAAAGAAAACAGGGAAAATTAGTCAAGATTTCTGAATATAAATAACATTTGGGGGCCGGCCGAGTGGCGTGGTGGTTAAGCACTGGCTTAGGAAGCCAGCGGCCCCGGTTCGGGTCCCACATATGAGGGCCAGTGACACTGCCCTCAAACAAACAAACAAAAAAATAACATTTGGGAAAGAACACAGATATAGAGCTTAAAAAGGTGAGATGTGTCCTAAAGTGAGATGATCTGCTATTCCAACACATTCCTGGGGTTTTGTGGCTTGACTCCTCATTGTTCCAGCAGGCTCCTGCCATATGGAGCTGCCACAATAGTCCTCTCCCCAGTAATCCTTGGTGAATCCTGACAAGCTGGAGAGGATTGTCAGGATATTTTATCTTGGCTGTCTGGCAGCCAGCACCATTCACCAGCCTCACATCACTCTCCAAATGGGGGTCTCTCTGGTAGGTTATGTGAACCCTCTGCACTTCAGAAATTCGTGCCTTCAGCCTCTCCTTCTGGTCACCTGCAGATTTCCTGGATCTGCTTCCTCCCTCAAGAGGTTGGCACCGGTTCCATGCAGACTTGTACCATCATCCTGGAGAACTTCAAAGCCCATGCAGACAATACATATAGGACATGCGCACATGTGCGCATGCACGCGCGCGCACACACACACACACACACACACACACACACACACCCTAAGCCCTCAGTCCATTAACCAATCTCCAGGCAACCTCCCTTGCATGCCTCTCAGGCACTCACCCCTGTAGCTACATTCTAGACCTTGCCATCACCTGGAGCTGTTCTGCTTCCACTTATTTGTAATTCAGGCATTCCAACTTCTGACCATGGCCTCCCAAGTCACTTGTTCAATTAGTCCTAGTGTAAGAACCTACTCCTGTCTTCACTCTCCCACCTGTTCTACAAAATTCCGTAGTCCAGCATAGCCATCAGTTACAAATGGTCTGAAACTCCTTTGCTTGCTTTCCTTTCACTTCAATTCCATGGAAAGGTTCCAACTCTGGATGATCCTTCGATGCTCATATTACCCATAGCCACACCTAGATTCCTGAGTAGGCAGAAATAACCGCACCACTGGGCTGATTGGTCTAACTATAAAGCCACGAATAATACCACTGTAAATTCAAACAGGCCCTCAGTGTTACTCAGCAATCCTCATCCCACCACAATCTGACTTCTCTCTCTCATCTTAACAGATCTCTCAATAGCGTTTGATAGCTGACAATCTCCCCATTCCTTCCATATTATAAAATCCACTCTCCTAGTTTATCTCCTCCATCTCTTGCCCAACCTTATCTTGTCACCTTTGCTAGTTTCTTTTTCCTTTACTATCCATTAAATGCTTCTCAAAGTTCTATTCTGAGTCATTTTCTACTCTCATTATCTTACTCTGGATATCTTATCTATTCCTATGACTTTAACTACCCCTCTAGGCTGCTGATTACCAAATCCCTAGCACAGATGTCTCCTGAGACTTCTATGTCCGACTTCCAAATGAGCAACTAAAGGTACTTAAACCCTAACATTTTGAATGGCATCACCTGCCCACTAGTTGCTCAAGACAGAAATCAGAGACTTACCTCAGATTCATTTCTGTCACCAGCCTTCAACATGTACCAGAATACCTTCTGTTCTCCCATCTGCCTACTTCTTCCACGGTCACTAGACCACAGTGACCTCATCTTGTGCCCCAAAGCTGGATTCCTGCAACACCCGTTCCTATCAAGCCCACTCAACTGGACCCTGTCAATCCTTATCTCCTGCTTATGTGAACTCAAGTGATGCGCTCTGGGAATACAAAGATCAATGTGACTTGAGAAGACTGCAGCCTAATGCGCAAAATTATCACAACACAGCATTTAAACACAAAAATTGCACAAAGCAATTTTAGGTGGTGCTCTAACAGCGCAGGTGAAGACATTCATTTTGTTTTGGGAGTGATGGAGGAGGAAACAACTAGGCTGTTTAGAAGCATGAGTAAGCCTTCGCCAGTCAGACAAGTATTCAGCAGGAGAAGAGCACATGCAAAGGTCCTGTTCAGTGTCTGGTGAATGGTTCACAGCCCAGCTTCCACACATGTCCTTTGGCAGATAGCCTGCCTCAAAAGCTTCATGCCCTTCTGGAGGCATTCAACTGGCCCAGAGCCCTGCAAACTGTGTCCCAGTGGTCATGCTCAGTTCTTGTTCTTGGAAATAGGTAGAAGAGGTTGTATCTTTATACCTGAGCCCATGGCAGATTCATTTTAGGAGAGGCCAAAGATCTGTCAATGCAGTTCCTCTTCTCCCAGCACTAGCCTTCCTTGTCTACAGCTTTCCGATGACATGCTGATCTGGGCCCACTACCAGGCAGAAACGTCAGACCCTTCTACCAATGAACAGCTCAACCCCCGACCCAACATGGCATTAACTGATTGTTATTTATGAAGCGACCCAACTCCCTCACCACCCGCTCCAGACGGCTCA
This sequence comes from Aselliscus stoliczkanus, assembly GCA_033961575.1. Lineage (NCBI taxonomy): Eukaryota > Metazoa > Chordata > Mammalia > Chiroptera > Hipposideridae > Aselliscus > Aselliscus stoliczkanus. Next base: position 91,639,579 of record CM066736.1, read on the forward strand.
GAATCTATCAAGAATCTCTAGCTATCCTATTAAACAAGCCTGCTGAAAGGCCTATATTGAGCTCTCCCAGATTATTCCTCAGTCAACAAATCCATTCTTTCCCCTCGACATCCAACTTAGCCTGCAGAAGGTCTTTAGAGAACAATGAGGCTTACAACACAAAATAGACACAGCGACACTTTATTAAGCAACTCTTCGATACCTTGCCCTGACTGCACACAACCCCATGAGACAGGAATTCTACCATTTTAAATGAGGAATGTGACATTCAGAGATTAAATGACTCTCAGCAGTAAGTGGCAGGCCAGGATTTGAACCTGATTCCAGAATCCATGCTCTCAGCCAGATACACATACCAGGGTCCCAGAGGACAACAGGTGCTGGGAGTTGTTGGCATTATGTGGCTTCAAAGATGGAGATGGGGATAGACGAGAAAAAAGTGCTTCGTATAGGGACAATCGATGTCATGACCCAAGCCCAGATTGATGTGTTGAGCCACTAGTTCGTGGGCTACTAGTTGTCTCAGGGCCAAGAACCAACACCTGCCTGTCTGAAGCCTTTAAAGCCCGAGCAGACCAAAGCTGAAGGATCAGAAGCTATGGATGAGCAGAGGGAGCTGGTCTGCAGACAGAAGATCAGATGAAAGAAGTACGGAGATGTCAGGACAGAAAGCCCATGTGTCTCCTGAGAGATGTAAAAGGGAGTCAAACCCAGAGATGCCCTGAATTCTCAACCATCTATTTCCACGACTCCTAGGGGATCCATAATTCACAAATATCTCTGGTTCTCATAATACATTCATTCTTTGGCTAGCCTGAGTGATTTTATGCTTTTTGCAACCAAGAAGCCTTCATTAGAGCAGGGCTGAACCAGGAGTTTCATCATACTTTGTTCCTGGATTAAGGAAGAGTGGCACCAGGTCCTGAGTCCCAGCCCGGTTGGATACAGTCTTCAGACTGGAGTTTGAGATTTGCCTCCCCTTTCAAGAGGGCTGGTCCAGAGGTCACCTGCGCTTATAGAGGCATGGCTGAAGCTTCAGGCCTGAGAGTTGAGCCTTGGGCCCTACCCGAGGCGGCCCGGTCTTTTCAAAATCAAACAAGAAGAAGTGGCTGTTGGTCAAGTCCTAGGGGCAGAAAAGACCCAGTGAGCTCCAAATCCTCACTCCACTCCTCAAAACACCTCCATCCATATTCCGCCCCTACTCAGAAAGCTTCCCAGGGCTCTCTCATGTGTTGTGCCTTCAAGAAGCAAATATCTTTGTTTGTGCCTATGGTCTCCCTCCTGAACCCCACTGCCCTGAAAAGGGCCATACATGAGACAAAAATAGGACAGACTTCTTGGGGCCCTCACCTTGGAGATGACTTTGAAGCCCAGTTTGGCCACAGCTCCCAGAAAGGTCCGAACATCTTCAAAGCGGCTGCTAACCTCAGCCACTTTCAGGAGACCCCTGAGAATGGAAAGTTCTGTGTAAGCACAGAGACACATGCACGTACACATATACATGCAACTACATCCTGGGGGCTCTTACTCTGGCTTCAGCACGCGATTCGCCTCCTCTAGGAAGTCCCTGATGTTGGTTCCCATTAGTGAAAGACAGAACACAGCCACATCCACAGACTCGTCCTCCAGGGGCACCTGTGGGAGTGGGAGTGGTGTATGAGGCACACAATATGGGGAGGAGAAAGCCAACACTGAGAGCTAGGGCTGGACACCAGGATGGGGGGCAGGAAGGGAGGGAGGAGGAAGTGTTAAGAGATTAGCACATGGAGGTTGGGCCCAGAGCACAGGCCAGATACATAGAAAGATAAAGGGGTTTACCTGAGCCATGTCACACACAGTGACCCTGGGGTCCAGAGAGGCCAAGTCAAAGCAGTGCACAGGATTCCGGATACTTGAAGCCAGGCGGCAGTCCCCACAGCCAAAGTCAGCTACCACTAGAGACGCAGGCCTGGGAGTGGAGGGGAGGGATCACTCACTGGTCTATCTGAGCTGATAACTGACCAACATCACTTCTCAGTGCCCAACCCCCATTCACCGCTGGCGAAGATCTCTGGCAATGCGGTCCACAGGCTGCAGCGGCCACTTCTTGACTTGGCTCTGGAAGCCTCGGTGGTAAAGGAGAAAGGCTTCAGGGTCTTCTTGGAAGAGGCGTTGTGCAGCACTGCTGGGCCCTGAATACAGCTGTTCATTGAGGTAGCGAAATCGAGCACCATCCAGTCGCTGTGCCATGCGAGCTCTCAGAGCCCCGGCCCGAGCCTCATGGCTGTCTGGACTGGGGGCAGGGGGCACCTCTGTCTCCTCTGTGGGGGTTGTGTCTGGAGCCTGGTCTGGCTGCTGAGGTGGCCGAAACTTGTTCTTGTGTCTACGTTTGTTCTTCTGCCGGTTCCTCCATTGCTTGCGACTCAAGGTATGGGGGGGTTGAGAGGAAATGGCCCCAGCGCTTGGCTTGGGTGGGTCATCTGTAGTATGAATCTTCCAAGTTCTGGGATCTGCAGAGAGAGAGATGGGAAGGCATATTTGGGGCAAGATCTACTGAATTCAGAGGCTTGGCAAGTCATCCCGATCAAGACAGAGACTGTGGCCTGGATGAAAGTACTTCTTATTGCCTTATTGCCTAACCCCAAATCTAATGATGGCAGGTAACCTCTGTTATACATAGGACCAGCTGATGCTCCTCTCTGTTCATCCCCCACACACACATCCACTAGTACCTTTTTGGTCAACATTGTCCAGGTGCTGGGCTGGGTTCAAAAGGGCCTGATTCTGGCATTTCCTCTTTCTTTTCTCTTCTGCAGCAGGGTCACTGACAAGAAAAGCCCTTCTGTGGTACTTCTTCTTTTCTACTTCCTTTTCTTCAGAGTCAGGCTTAGGTAGGCCCTGTTTTTGATTCTTCCTTTTCTCTTCTATTTCAGTAGAAGCACTGGCAAATGAGGCCTTTTTTGGGCGTTTCTTCTTTTTTCCCACCACCTCCTCTTCAGAGTCACTACCAGGCAGGCTGGGGGGTGGGTGAGGAAGAGATGCTGCCTCCAGGGCCCGTAATGTAGCCAAGAGCTGGCGGCGCTTGGAGCCCTGGGGGAAAAGAGGGATGAGAGCAGGGGAGAGGAGAATGGATGGGGCCTGAAGAATGAGAAGGGAGAGATGTGGACCTGATACAGACACTGGAAGAAGTATCTGGATTGGTCCCAGTTAACTTAATTAGCTTGTCCTGAAGCCTGCCGGACAGTCACCATCCCAACCTTTGGGAGACTGGAGGGCAGAAACACCACCCATCCCACTCTCTTCAATGTGCAGAGGAGGTAGTGGGATTCCCCAGAGGAATGTGGTACGGCCACAAGCAACAGGACCAAGGCCAACAACCAGGAGTCCCAAACCTCTATCTCAGGCTTTTGCCTCCAGCTGATAAGAGGTAGGAAGGTTCTGAAAACAGGAGTGACAGGATCACACGTGTGTATTTAAGATGACTCTAGCTGCAGTGTAGAGAACAAACTGAAGACAGAGAAGCCAGTGGCCTGGATTACAGCAATGGGTTGAGGGGACAAAGAGGCATGAAGCATACAGATCTCATGTTGGAGGATGACTAATGGGAAGTGCCTGAGGAAGTACAGCAATCCTCACATCAGCAAAGGCCTAAAGGAAAAGGTCTACTGGGTTGAAGTCTTCCTGGGTAGTCCTAGACCTGGTTGGTTCTTTTTTTTTTTTCTTTTTTTTTTGAGGGCAGTGTCACTGGCCCTCATATGTGGGACTCGAACCGGGGCTGCTGGCTTCCCAAGCCAGCGCTTAACCACCACACCACTCAGCCGGCCCTGGTTGGTTCTTAGTACCCCCTCCACACTAACTTTTGAATGGTAGTACTGACAACCCGTCATTGTCATTCGTTCTTGCTCTCTCAAACTCAATCCCCACACTGCAACCAATGATCCTTTCAAAATGCAATTCTGAAGGAATCCCACCCCTGCTAAAAACCACTTCATCAGCTTCTGGCCTTAAAATATGCAAAACCACTAGTTTACCTCTCCAACTTCAATGACATCCTTTTTCATTCTCTGTACTCCAACCACACAGATTATTTGTGTGTGTGTGTGACCCTAATAGGACATGCTCTCTTGACACAGGACCTTTGCACGTACTTTTCCTGTCCAAGAAATCCCCTTCGCTTCACCAACTTCTGAGTTCTCGAATCATCAGTCGGCCCCAGTTGTCCCTCCCCCGAATACACCCACACCCACGAGTGCACACGGCGTGCCCTGAGCTAGGATCCACCAGGGACCGATTCACGGCCTGAAACAGCTCCCAGTGACCACTTACCTTGATTTGCGAGGCTGCCGGGGGCCGAGGCCGTGAGGCTACAGGCCCAAGGCCCGCAGCTAATGGGGCCTCCTCGGCCCACTCCGGCTCCTCGAACATGAGGGTGGAGAGCTGGGGGAGGTCGGGAGGTCCCCGCGCCTCTCCACGTGCAAAGCACCGCTCCAGGAATCAGAGCGCAAAGAGCCGCCGGAACACAGCCGGAAACAAAAGAGTGACAGCCAGGGTGGCTAGAGCGGCAGGCACGGCGCAGAAAACCAATGAGTTTACACACTGGTGGGCTAGAAGGGCAAGGAGGGAGGAGGGAGGGAGGGAGCGACGGAGGCCCGCGCTGGCCGGAGAGGGCCAGGGGCGGGGCCGGGCGGCGGGCGCGGCCAGACCGGAGTTCCCCGGAGAAGGCTCCTGAGCCCGAGTCCCGGTGAGTGCGGGAATACCCGTGCCCCCTCCCAAGGCACGAGCCCTACCAGCCCGTCACCCCTCACCCCGCCTAAGTTCCGAGTCAGGAACGAGGGTCACTCGGGGACCCCTGATTTCCTGCTCCAGGGTATGGGGCGCCTGAGCTTTCCCCCTCCCCCAGCTCTGTTAGCCGGTTAGGTACTTGTTCTCATACATCCCTTCAGGGAATAATACTTAACTAATCACCCCCTACCTCGCGCACAGATCACATAGTTTGGGATCATCCCGCTGCCCCGAACTCCTTTCCCAGACCTCCACTAGTTGGGGACGCAGCACCCAGACTTCCATCCCTAACACAGACACTGCTCTGCTGCAGGGAACAAAGCTTGGGGCTCGCCCCGGTGCCCTGGATCCCTTCACAGTCCCCAGGCTTCCCTAATCTAGGGGACTCAGCGCCGGGACGCTGCTATGGACGACATTTTCACTCAGTGCCGGGAGGGCAACGCGGTTGCCGTTCGCCTGTGGCTGGACAACACGGAGAACGACCTCAACCAGGGGTGAGCTGAGGTGGCTGGTGGGTGAGAGCAAGGCAAAGGCACGCTCCTCTACGTGATGTGGGGTGTTCATGTCTGCTAGGGGCTGATGACTTTCGTATCCAGTGTAATGAGTGCCAAGCACAGCCTGTGAGGGCAGAGGGTCTCCACAGAGGAAGCTGTGTTTGAGCTGAATCTTGACTGTTAAATAAGAGTTTTATAGGCAGAGGCTGCAGAGAGCTTTCCTGCCTCAGCGAACTGTATGGGTTAGGAGGCAAAACATAGAACGGAAAGTGTCCAGACATTGTCCAGAATCCATATGGCTGGAGGATAGAAGATCTCTGTGGGCTTTTGTGGGCTGAAGCACTGGATACAAGTGGAGAGTGACAGGAGACTGGAAAGGTCTGCAAATGTCAGCCAGATCATGCGAGGATATTTAGGCTATATCTTTTTTCTAAGAACAAAGGTTTAAAGCCATGTCATGATGAGATTGCCCATTTGTTAAGAGTCATCTTGGATGCTTTGTAAAGAGTGGGCGGCAGTGTGAAGACAGACAATTGCCTAGTCCATCCCAGAAGTGGTGATGGCTTGGACTAGAATGTGGGCAGGTGGAAAAGGAAGATCAGGTTCCTGAAAGCTTTAGGATAAAGAATTGGTAAGACTTGGTGTGGGAACTGCGGAACATCAAAGATGGTGACCAGGGTTCGGGCCTGGGCACTTGGGTAGATGGTGGTTCCTTTTACTGAGATGGACAAGACTACAGGATGATGAGTTCCACTCTAGACATGTTAAAGTGACAATACAGTGAAGTGAAAACGTTGAGTAGGTGTTGGTTATGCAGATTTGGATTTCAGGAGATAGATCTGACTTGAAGACACAGATTTGGGAGATATCAGCATATAGATACCTGAAGACTTGGGTATGAGGAGAGGGGATGAGAAGCCTGCAAGACCTAAAAGCAACTGGAGGTTGAAGGAGAAACAGGGAAATATGTTAGTAAAGCTTAAAGTGAATGTTTCAATGAAGCTGGGTGTGTGGTCAACAGTAGTATAGGCTGCTGAGAGGTCAAAGAACTTAAGCACTTTTAAGTAACTAATTTACAATTAATAATATACTTGATGATCTCTGTGAGGGCTGTTTCACAGGAAAATGGGTGAAGAATCCAGATTACACTGGGTTCCTTCATTTAAGGATCTATACTAAACATCTGTGCTGGGTGCTAGAAGCCAGAAATCAGACTTAATGCCTGCCCTCAAGGTGGTGGCCTTGTGACAGGTTAGGTAGGAGATGAGGAAATGATTTGATTCAGGATGGTGGATTTTAATTTCTTTAAATTTAATTTTTTAAGAATTTTTATTGCTTTTATTGAGAGGTAAGGCTCACCTGTCATCTTTATCCAGGCTTCATTGGTTCCCATCAGGCTCTACACTATTTCTCGCAATGGAACAGTCACTTGTTCCATTGTTCATATAATTCCTCAGAGGGACCTCTGATAATGACAATGAGCACTATTACTATTTTGTTGGTGGGGTTATAAAGACTTAAGTGAAGTTGTCCAGTGGGTCTGGCATCTAGGAAGACTCTGCTGCCCAAAAATGAAGTAGTGGCATTAATGAAACTGGAAGGCTTTGGTGTTTTGAGGGGATAGGCTTTGGGGGCACAAGCTGGCTCTATGCTGGGTATGAGGTAAGGTGAATTCCCTGCAGGTCTCTTTGAGATTAAAGTTTAGGCCCTGAGGTGACAAGCAGCCTGACAGTGGGCAGAATCCTTATGCCCATACTTTTGCCCTCAGGTTCTGGCCTACTCTGGTGCCATAGACTGCAGGAAGCTGATAAGACAGGGCACAAATTAAAGAGCTAGCAGACAAAACTGACAGATAAGCAGGGGGTGGTAATTGCTTTGGGGAGGGGGAGGATCCCCATCTCCCAGGAAAGCCTTTGGCTATCTCTGTGTACAGATGACTAGCAGCTATGGTGGGAAATCATCAAGTTAAAGGCCACGCCCCCCCACCCTCCATCAGCTGTTGGGAGAATCTGGGTGGCCTGTGTTGGCCAGACCCCTGATCAGCTCCAGGCCTGGCCTACGGCCCCCACACGGGAAGTGACCACAGCACTGAGGCATCCGGAGGCAGCCTGCCCAGACCGCGGACCGCCCCTTGCTCCGCCCCTTGGATCTGTATCCTGGGACTGGAGGGAATTTCCTTTTATGGCCCCAGGCTGTCCAGCAGGCCCAGCTCCCACCCAGTTGTTTTGGGTTTTTTTGTACACTTCTTTTACTTTATAAAACGCATGTCCATGGGAAAAGAAAAAAGGCAGGCAGTTTTCTTTCTAAAGAAGCCATTATTTTCTTCTGTTTTCTGTGCCCAGGATTGCTTGAGTAGAGGAATACTGTTTTATGTGGTGGTTTGATATCTGCCTCAACAGTAACTTAACTAAAACATGTCTCCTTTTTATTTAATCTCTTCCAAAACATCATTTTAATTCCATTCCATTTTTAGATCTTAATTTCAGTACCAGAGCCAATCAGTAAACTTGCTACCTCTCCCATGAGTTGTGGCTTTACTTCTCCAAGACCTGCCCTCACCCCACCCCAACATGCACTGAACACCTGCTGTCAATCCATTTTCTCAAGCTTAGCATCTAATAGACAAGACAGCCCATTAACTGCATTTTACAATCCAGTGTAATAAGTAATATAATAGGAGGATGTACAAGATGCAGTGGAAAACTGAAAGGACCAACAGATGTTGCAAAAGGGGTAGAGAGGAAACCAGATAAAGAATGCTACAATGAGATAGGGCATGCTAGGGAAGAAAGGCTGGTGGGAGATCATGGTAAAGACAGTGAATCATGGACTTGTTGGGATTGCAGGTGGTGGTTGGTTGGGTTTGAAGCTCAGGGGAAGGTCTGAATTGGGTAGCTTTGGGAGTTGCTGGCATGAATGAGACTCAAAGTCCTGGAGGTAAGGTTTGCCAGAGTGAGTATGCAGAGGACTATCAATTTCTCCTGTACCAAAGCCTTTGCCCCATCCCACCTCCAGATCAATGATCATTGCCCCTTCCTTCAAAGGGATGATCATGGCTTCTCCCCCTTGCACTGGGCCTGCCGAGAAGGCCGCTCTGCTGTGGTTGAGATGCTGATCATGAGGGGGGCACGAATCAATGTGATGAACCGAGGGGATGATACCCCCCTACACCTGGCGGCCAGTCATGGACACCGTGATATTGTACAGAAGGTATGTATGATTCCCTCCCTCAGTCCTCTACATCACATCATGTACCTGCCTGGAAGGCAGTCACAGGCACTATAACATACTGTAGAAAACATGGGTACTCTTTCTTCTCCCACCTCGCATGCCTCCGTATCCATCTTTCATTTGGGACTGACTGTGCCTTCTGCCTCTTGTCTTTCTGGCCCTGGGACCAGCTGCTGCAGTACAAAGCTGACATCAATGCAGTGAATGAGCATGGGAATGTGCCCCTGCACTATGCCTGTTTCTGGGGTCAAGATCAGGTGGCAGAGGTGAGTACTGAGGCCCTGAGCCCTGGGAAGGTGGGAAGCAAAGTCTGAGCAGTGGAAGAGTCTGGAATCCTCAACTCATCCTGTGAGACTGCCAAGTGTATGACACAGGGTGTATACTGCATCTGCGTTCATGGTTGGTTGTAACTGCCAGAGGTGTAGGTAGCAGGGGCCCTCATCACAATCACCTGTTTATTTCAGGACTTGGTGGCTAATGGGGCCCTTGTCAGCATCTGCAACAAGTATGGAGAGATGCCTGTGGACAAAGCCAAGGCACCCCTGAGAGAACTGCTCCGAGGTCCGTCTCTCACCCCCCAGCTTGTGTCTTCTTGTCTTGTCCCTACCGATCTCTTCCATATCACAGCTGAGGCCGAGACTATTTTTCTTTCCTAGAGCGGGCAGAGAAGATGGGCCAGAATCTCAACCGTATACCATACAAGGACACGTTCTGGAAGGGGACCACCCGCACTCGGCCCAGTGAGTCAGTTGTGAGAGGACGGGTGGTAATGGAATAATCCTGGGCTCCTGGGGCTGAGTCTGGGGGAAGCTGAGTACCTGACCTGTCCACACTTTCAGGAAATGGGACTCTGAACAAACACTCTGGCATTGACTTCAAACAGCTCAACTTCTTGGCAAAGCTAAACGAGAATCACTCTGGAGAGGTGACCCTTGTCATTTGTGCCCCTCCCTCCCCAAACCCCCCAATTACCTATCTGTACGTTTTTTCTCCAGTTAGTGGGCATGAAAAGTGGTGGCCTTCATTAGTTCAAGCTTTCTAACCCTTACCTATCCCTCAGCTGTGGAAGGGCCGCTGGCAGGGCAATGACATCGTCATGAAGGTGCTGAAGGTTCGAGACTGGAGTACCAGGAAGAGCAGGGACTTCAATGAGGAGTGTCCCCGGCTCAGGTAGGGCAAAGCCTAAACTGGAAGCTGCTGCTTCCAAGAAAACCTGACTAACACCCAAGAGATGTCTGGCACTGGTTTCAGCCAGGACACTCTCTCTCTCTCTCTCTCTCTCCCAGGATTTTCTCGCATCCAAATGTGCTCCCAGTGCTAGGTTTCTGTCAGGCTCCACCTGCTCCTCACCCCACCCTCATCACACACTGGATGCCATATGGATCCCTGTACAATGTACTACATGAAGGCACCAGTGAGTAGGGGATGCTGTATCTCACTCAAGTGGGGAAAAAGTGTGTGGGCCTCTCCGAACTATTTGACTCTTGCCTCCTTTCCTAGATTTTGTTGTGGACCAGAGCCAGGCTGTGAAGTTTGCACTGGACATGGCAAGGGGCATGGCCTTTCTACACACACTAGAGCCCCTCATCCCACGACATGCACTCAATAGCCGTAGTGTAATGGTGAGGTCTCAACTTCACTCCTGGCCCAGGCCCCCAGAAGACCTTTCTCTATCTAAAATAGGACTTACCTCCTTCCACATATCTATCTTCTCAGATTGATGAGGACATGACTGCCCGAATCAGCATGGCTGACGTCAAGTTCTCCTTCCAATGCCCTGGGCGCATGTATGCACCTGCCTGGGTGGCCCCTGAAGGTGAGTGAGGGCGTCATGTTGAAAGTAGAGAAGGGCCAGCTCAGTAATAATGGAAGGGGGCAGAGATAGGATAGAACAGGCAGCTGGAACAGATAAATCCTGTCCCTCCAGCTCTGCAGAAGAAGCCTGAAGACACAAACAGACGCTCAGCAGACATGTGGAGTTTTGCAGTGCTTCTATGGGAACTGGTGACACGGGAAGTACCCTTTGCTGATCTCTCCAACATGGAGATTGGAATGAAGGTGAGAGCACAACTGTATATACTTGTGGTAGGGGATGCTGATGGTAGTGACAATAATTGTAGTGGGACTGGACTCTTCCCACATTTGTTTAAATATATACAACAGTAATCCTGTCCTGAGGGCCAGAGGCCTCTCCCTACATGAGATTCAAGTTGTGAGACCCACCTTGTTTTTCCCTGCGTTTACAGGTGGCACTGGAAGGCCTTCGGCCTACCATCCCACCAGGCATTTCCCCTCATGTGTGTAAGCTCATGAAGATCTGCATGAATGAAGACCCTGCTAAGCGGCCCAAGTTTGACATGATTGTGCCTATTCTGGAGAAGATGCAGGACAAGTAGGACTGGAAAGTCCTTGCCTAAACTCTGGAGGTGTGGGGACACTGTTAGGGGAGTATGTTTCCTCAAAGCAGCAGGCCTCTGGTTGCCTCCCCTGCCTCCAGTCATGGTACTACCCCAGCCATGGGGCCCATCCCCTGCCCCCATCCCTACCACTGTGGCCCCAGAAGGGGCTGGGCTCAGAGCTTTGTCACTTGCCACACGGTGTCTCCCAGCATGGGAGGGATCAGCCCTGCCTGTCACAATAAAGTTTATTATGAAAACAGGCTGGTGTGGGGGCAAGGGGACAAACAAGTACATTTAGATTGGATGGCTCAGGTGAAATAGTGCGGCTTCTTCACATTGATGCCATACTCGCTGAGGGCAGGGGTCAAGTCCTCCATGGTTAGAGTATACTTGCGGTCCTGAGGGAAGAGGGAAGAGCACCAGCTGAACACGAGAATGCCAGATTTCAATCCCAGGTGGCTGACCCTGAACAGGTCTGTCACCTCCCCTAGGGCTGTTTCCCCAAAGGGGTTTTAGGACAAATGAAGCCTCCACTGCTAGGAGGTAATGACTAGTTCAGCGAGTCTCCCCTCACACCTTGCTCTTGCTTCGGGAGCTGCCAGAGGCTGTGCCCTTCATTTTGCAGTGCTGTAGTGCATCATTGGCAATATCTGAGATGAATTTTTGGGCAGCTAGGGAAATGAGCCGAATTCTAGAGGGGGAAAAAAAAGATATATAAGGAGGTGGACAGCAAATCCACACAAGCACCCAACGCTCTAACCTGCCCAGAATTTACTCACATGCGAGGGTCCGAAGCCTCAAAGCCAGCGCGGTTCAGGTAGTAACCAGTCACTGCATCTGGAATCTGAGAAATCAATTAGACAGCTATTAGTGGAAGCCCTATGCACTCTGGGCTGAGAGTGAGAAGGTGAGGGGCATGGAGGTCAGACCTCACACTATCAGGGAGCTTACAGTCTGGGTGGGTAGAGGGGATAAGTCACAAGAGTTAGTAGCAGGGGGGGAAAGACAAGAAGACGACACTGAAAATCCAGGTGGTGTGGCAGAAAGTTGGCGAGACAGCGGGCCAATCGCCTCGTTCCGGCCGGAAGCCCACCGTAGGCGTGTAATCCTCCAGCTGCATCAGGAAGTCCACCAGAGGCGTGCTGGACACCACGGGCTTCACGTCTCCGTTGGCCGCACTCGGCAACACATACACTCCGTTAGACATGGCCCCCTCCGGGGGCGCCGCGCCGCCTGCCGACACCGCAGCTGGAGGGGAACCGGGAAACTGAGACACCGCGGTGGAAGGCGCAGGGCCCCGGCCGGGTCCGCCTCACACCCTCTGCCCTTCCCCGCCCAGCGCTGCACGCTGCCCTCGCCCTCGCCCGGCCCTCACCCGCCCCGCGCCTCTCGGCCGGCTCCCCGGCGCGCGCTGCCACGGGTCCCGCGCCCCCGGCCGCAGCTCCAGCTCCAGGCCCTCCTGCTGTCCCCACGGGGCTGGCCTTATTCTCCGCAGCGGTGCCGGCAGGCAGCGCGGCGGGGGCCGAGACCGCGGGGGCCGGGCCCGGGGCCGAGGCGGCGGAGGCTGGCGCCGCCTCGGGGTCCGCGCCGGAGCCGCTGCAGCTCATCTAGCCGGTAGGAGAGGCGGCGAACCGAGCCGCTTCCGCTTCCGCTCACGTTACGCACACACCAGCGTGACGTCAGCCTGGCGCTTGCCCCTCCCACGCCAGGAGCGGTTCTCTCTCCTAAGCTTCCCTCCTCCCGGTTGTTTGTATGCCCGCTGGATGACACAGACCGAGGGGCGGAGACCAAACCTCGGAGAACCGCGCTGGCCAGGACGTTGCACCTCCTAACCGGGCCGTACTCGTAGGTCGTTCCGCCGGGTTGGGAACCCTGGAATGTGGAGGGCTGACTCTCTTCTGGGGATCTGGGACTCTCTTTCAGCCTGCCAACTAAAGAACTTGCTCCGGGCCCATCGGCTCGACCACCTGCCAGTCTGCATCCTTTCCAATTTCTTATTCAGCCTTTTAAGGTTCGTAGTGGAGATGGAAAGCGCCCCCCTCCCCGCCAGCTGCCTGGAGCAGTGAAGGCTGCAGGAGAGCTGCACAGTGCTGCGGTGGATGCCGAGGGAGGTATTTCAGCCCGAGTCAAAAAACATATGCAGAATCACAGCGAGGGAAAAAGAGAGGTTTTCAATGTATCAAACATTTATTTAATTCCTATTTGCCAATCCTGAGCGAGGGCCTGGAAATACAAAGTTAAGTAAAACAAGACTCTAGTCCTCTAGGCACCAACTGTCCTGGAATGGGAGGCAAACAGGTCAACTGGCAACTTCAATACTATGTGGGCGTTACAATACTAGAGGTAGACACCGTGTGCAGTGCAAGGGACAGGGAACTGACACCTGCTGCCTATTTCTGTGTGTCAGGCACTCCATCACCATTATTCCATTTAATTATTCACTGATTATTATGAGAGGCAGGTATCGATATCCCCACTTAACAAGTGAGGAAAAGGCTTAAGGAGATCAACTTACTGGCCTAAGGCTCTTCCCGGGTCTATATGAGAAACAAAATCAAGCAGGTTTGGTTTCAAAAATCTAGGATTTTTGTGTTATACCAAAATCAACTAGCAGGGAGTCAAAGGTTCACAAGAGAAGCTAATGGTTTCTGAGCTGACTCTGGAAAGAATCCTGGAAATCAACCAATCAAGCTAAGGGGAGTTAGGAGTAGTGTTAAGGGCACAGAATATCTTGAGCAAAAGTGAAAGAATGTAATGGGAGGAAAGCAGGGGAGGATAAACAATGTGTTACTCAGAAACAAAAAGCAAGGAAAGAATCAGTTTGTGAGTCATGATAAAAAGCCTGAACTTTACTGAGTAATCTTTGAAGGGTCTTAAATAAATGACCTGATGGGAGATAGTTTAGGGAATGGCAAGAAATAAGGTTATTGTTTTGCAAGGACCTCTTACAATTCAGAGGAGAGAGAATACGGTTCTAAGCTAATGTAGCAGTGGAGATGGAGAGAAGTAGATGAGTTTTAGATGTACGCAAGACATATAATTGGCAGGACTGTGGATTGATAAAGATATATTTAAGAAGTACATAGGACTTGTTAATTGAAGGGGGGCAGGCAATGAAGGAAATGAGCCTAGAATGACACCCATGTTTCTGGCTTGGTTGGAAAAAGCATAGTATAATTTCCCCAAAAGAAAAGAGAACAGATTGAGATCAAGAGAGAGATAAGTGTTGAGTATCATACATCTTGCTTTTGAAGTATCAATCACTGTTGGATAGAAAGTCTGGTTTAGTGAGGTGGTCATGGCTGTGGCTGCCAATCATGATTGATTTATTCCAAGTACAATAGGTAGAGTGAAGAGAGCAAAAGACTGAGGATGGAGCAATGAAGTACACCAACATTTAATGAGGAAGCAGAAAAAAAGAAGGAAGAGGGGATGGTCAGAGAAGAAGTTAAATCCTGGAAGCTAAGGAAAGAGAGGGGATGGACAACTATGAAAGAGGGCCATAAAGCAAAAATTGGGGAGTGTGCACTGGAGGAAGCAGCAGGGAGGCCATTGTTTTTTAGTGCCAGGGGAGGAAACTACAAAAGTGAGAGCAGAAGTCTCATTGAGATGAATTGAGGAGTGAACATTAAGTACAATTGTGTACACAGTGTAGACAACACTTTGGAAAAGCCTGGTTGCAGAGAAGAAGGAATGGGGGTGGGGGGGTGTTAGGGGATGCACTCAAACAGCACTGGTTATAGCATCTATAGAGAAACCTGAGGCAGGAAAAGGGAGACCTGAGTATGATGGAGCAGGGTTAGGGTTGGGACTCATGTCATGCTCATAACACTTCAAGGTTAGGGGGATAAGCTCTCAGCAGTCAACAGGTGAGGGTTCAGCAGGGTTTCCAATAGTGCAGAATAAGGAAACAAGCCACAAGCTGGGGGGCAGGAGACAGGTCCACTCTCCCGGCAGGAAAGGGTCAGGGGTTGATTAATGACTTCAGCAGAGCTGGGAAGTTGGGTGTTCCCCAGCCTGTCACAGGATCCCAGCCAACGCCAGAACAGAAACCCTGACCCTGCACCTCTTCATTCAGACAGGACTCATGGCAGCCATGGGTGACCTAGGGAGAAGGTGAACATCAGATCTGGGCCAGCTGGTACCAGTACTAACAGACTACACCCCCCTTGCCCTGTATTCACATCCTATGCTCCTATGAAAATGCCCACACCCATCCCTTCCACACTCACATCAAAGAGTCCTGCCCCATGCTGCTGGTAGAGCCTTGGGTTGAGAAAGCCAAGAAGGGGGCGGCCACTGAGGATTCTGTGTTCATTTATGAGGGACAGAAGCCCTCCAAACACTGGAGTAGAGGCCTGCAAGACGCAAGTAGAAGTTAGGGGTTCAGAGTGATTGGACTTTTGTGGAAGGATGTTTGAAAGGATCAGAGGTCCCTGAGGAGTCAGGGGTTCTGGGTGCAAGGTCTTGGGGGTAGAGGCTGACGGTAGTTCCTAAATGTTTGGGGCCAGGCTGATTCTCACCGAGGTGCCAGACACCCATGGAATGGGCACGTGGTTGCTGACCACCCAGTAGCCATCAGAGAGTGCAGCCACATCTGGGTAGGCACGGCCACTGGCATTGAAGTAACTGGATGGTGGCAAGTGAGGGCTGGAGCTCAGGAACTGGGCTACAGCTTCTTCCTGAAAGGTGTTGTTGAGTGAGTATTGTCTCTTGAACTGAGGATTCCTGCCCTTCCTCACCTCCATCCATCTACACGTACCTGGTATGAAGGGCGTGGGAACACATTGCTGAAGCCGCCACCACTGATGTAGTCAACAATCTCACTTGTGACTCGGAAAGGATTCTGGAAGGATGTGCCTCCCACCGTGGTGACATAGGGGCTGAGGGCAGAAGACAACGCTCAGATTATAGGGGCCCCAAGGGGACCTCCAAAATGTTTAGGGATGGGTGAGTATGGTTTGGGTCTTGCTGGAGGGTCTGGAATCTGTGGGGAAGCATGCACATGGGGATGACCAAGAGGTTTTGAGCCCTCAAGGCATGGCCTGAGGTGACGGCACATTTTCCCTACAGAACACCCACCAAATCTTCTGCCAAAATGCCTGGGGACTAAGAAAGAGGAACACTAGGAGCTGTGTCCTACTCAGGACACGGGGCCTGGGACCTAAATGAAGAGGGAAGTGCAGCAATCAGGGTGGTAAAGCTGAGGCTGAGCCACAGGAGGACCTGATGGGGTCAAGTCACAGGCTCTAGATCATGAGGTCACAGATGAAAGGTTGGTGGTCACAGAATTGTGGTGGGTAGGGGTGTTTACCTGGAGGCAGGGAAGCTGGGACGGAACTGGTGTTTTCCAGAGACAGACCAACACCCAGCCCCACTGTCACCTGGGAGAGAGACCAAGTTTAGCACTCAGATTAATTTGTCAGAGTTTTCTATGTAGGTTTGTATGACAGAGAAGAAATTCAAACATTAGGCATTACTGATAGAGGTAGGTCAGGTCAGTGGTCCCTGTTAAATTCAGATTTGGGGGTTCACTATAGGGTCAAAGCTCCCAGGTTGGATGGATGGGTGATGGTGGGGTTTAAGTTTATAGTAGGAGGTCACCTGACGCAAAGAGTAGGGTAAGACCCCGAGCAGCAGCCTTCATGAACTCAGTGTTGACCCGCTGGATGTAGATGCTGCTGAGGGAATCCTCGTCATCTCCATAACTCACAGTGTGCACGGGTGGCAGGGCTGACTCATTACTGAGCAGCAGGAGCCACTGCAGGAAGGGCTCCTGTGACTCGTGCCGGCCTGGATTTTTTGTGGGGAGAAGGGCACAAGGGCAGTCATGTGGGGGATTGTTAGGACCTCCCTCTAACTCATGGAATTCCCTTAGGGGAGCAAAGATCAACACTCACCCCTACCCCTTACCCCAACAACCAGTCCCTTTGGCAATACCTGGGCTACTGTAGACCCAGGTGGAGATGTTGGCACCAGCACTCATCAAGTATTGCACATCTAGACTGGCCTCGATCCCAGCCCGGCCCCAGCCCTGTTGTCCGACCACACGGGCTACTGAGGCCTGGTGCGCAAAGCTCCCACCAAAGAGGTGCATGAATTCAGCCAGGTCTGAGTCATGGAAATACTGCTCCAGGAACTACAGCAGGAGTCAGAGCAGATATCATGGGTCAGAGGATGTAGACCCAAGGGTTAGGGGAGGAGATACTGTCCCAGTATAGGGGATACAAGCACACTTGAGGCTGCTCAGGCTCCCTGGGTAGGCTGCAAGGACCCTGGGACTCTTCCATAGCTCACCTGGGCACAGGCTTGGCTGTTGTTGGTTGTGCCAGAGCCCACATCTTGTGCTGTCAAGTTGTATCGCTCACGGATCACAGATGGGGTCACCCCCAGGTGCAAGCCAACAGTCCCTGCGACCTGTGGCTTAGGGCGTTGCCTCAAGGATGATGTGGGGGGAAAGCGGTGCAGTCCCCCCACTGTGGGGAAAGGTAAGGTTTGAGATCTTTTAGACTCCAACCCCCACTTTCCTGCTTATCCCCTCCGACCTCCCCCATGGCATTTATATTTCAGCCCATGGCTTTACCTGCCCCAATCCCACCAGCCCCACCGGGTGTTACCAAAGTCCACATGGGTGGCCAAGGCCTTCGGAAGCTGGTAGGGACGTGGGGATCTTACAACATGGGTCTCTGCAGGCCCCCCCACATAGCGATGAAACTCAGCCCCAGAGAGCAGCAGCTCTGCCTGCCTGAAGGTCAGATCAGAGAACAGAGGTCAGAAAGCATGGAACAGAGCAGAGGCTGCCTGAGCATCACTGGGCAGTTAGTTTTCATCTTCCATACTTTAGCTCTCACCCACAGCCCCTACCAAGCTCTCAGTTCCCTCCCATTGAGGAGACTGGTCTCCCTGAAAGGCTGATTGGAACCCTCCATGGGGCAATCATTCCCTCTCACCGGACACTCATCCAGCAGGTCAGAAAGTCCTGTGTGGTCACTGAGTGGCAGTTTCGGGCTCCAGCCGCCAAGAGCCATTTTTGGACTGTGTGGAGGGTCAGTGGTGATGGCTGGACCAGTTCAGCCACATCCTCCAGGGTCAGGTATTTTCCTGCAGGGATTCGTAGAGGCTCTTGTCTTCATTCATTGCTTTTCCAAGTTGCCCTTTTTGGGCCTCAACCAGGAGACATTGGGACTTCCCACGAAGCCTGGAGCAGGGTCACAAGGGACGAGTAGGAACTTTCTAGCAAAAAAAAAGGCAGGCCCGTGCAGGTGCAGCTTATATTTGGGGGTCGGGGGAAGAAAAGGCTGCAGAGACCTGGAATGCCAGGGCCAGGAATATGGATTTACCCTAAAGGCTACTGGGTTGCAAATGCTGCACCACAGCATGCACGGACTGCCATGATCATGAAAAACAAATGAGGTTCATAAACTAAAAGTCGCTATTTTAAATTTATCTCCAATGAAAGTTTTCAAAACTTTTGGAACCAATTATAAGATGATTTCTAATTTAGCTCAAATTTTCATCCCTGTTAATTTTAGGCTTAACCGGATGGCGAGTCACTGTTTTTCTGCATGGAGCCATGCATACTAGTACTTGCCTCCTGGGTGCATCTGAGATTGCCCCCTGCGCACACACCACTTCTCCCCTCACCATGAAAGGGCTTCAAGCAGGGGAAGGACACAATCCAGCTTGACCATAGGAGCAAAACACTGACTGTTTTGGAGCAGAGTGGGGAAGAGAGTGGGGAGTGAGGTAGAGGGAAAGAGATAGTCAGGGGGCTGGGCAGCAGCCAGGTGAGAGAATAAACAACTGAGTTGGTGGCAACAAGGGATGGTGAGAGTTGGACTCCTCCAACAGCTATTTCAGAGTTAGAACTGGCAGCCTCAGTGTCTGAATAGAGGAGGAAATGGGAGTTGACTTGAGGGTGGGCGAAGAATTTGAGTTGATGAGCACCTAGATGTATAGACAGTCTCCGACTTACAATTTTTCAACTTTACGATGGTGCAAGACCAATACGCATTCTGTAGAAACCATATTTTGAATTTTGAATTTTTATCATTTCCCAGGATAGCGATATGTGGTACAATACTCTCTTATGAGGCTGGGCATTGGCAGTGAGTGGCAGGTCCCAGTCAGGCACATGATCGCAAAGGTATAAACAACTGGCACTCTAAATTGTACTATGTTGCCAGTATTTTTGGATGTTGCGTTCTGAGGACATTTAAGGTAGGCCAAGTTATGATGTTCAGTATGTTAGGTGTATTAAATGCACTTTTGACAATATTTTCAACTTACGATGTGTTTATCAGAATGTAACCCCATTGTAAGTCAAGGTGCATCTGTGCTAGATGCTACTTCCCCATTTGTCTGGTAGCTGGTAATCAGTAGAATTATAATGTGAATCCAGATCTGATCACAAAACCTGTGCTGTGCTCTTAACCACTTCCACTTTTAGGTTTTTAGGTGGAAAGTTATTTTGGGGGAAATGAGTTAGTTTGGGACAGTTTAGCTCCAGTTCACTTTTTTATTCAGAAACTCTTCAATAAGAGCCACTGCCATTCATCTGTCCTATATCACCCCCTTGACAAGCACCGAGAGCATGACCCTGATGTGATCTGTGTGGTCCCAGGCTCAGCTCAGCCCTATGTCCCTCCACTGCATCCCACATCCCACCCCCCAGTCCCGACAGGCACCGTAGCGAGGAGAGCGGGGATCCGACACAGCCTGCACCAGCTCGGACAGTCTTTCCAGGTTCTGCTGTCTCAGGGCAAAGGTGAGACTCAGTTCTTCCTCAGGGTCCACACGGCCCAGGGACACCCAGCCTGGGGGCAGCCTGCAGGGTCAGAGATCAGGAACGGCCTTTGTTAGGGTTGTGAGGGGAAATAGTAATCATGGAAGGTTCAGAATCAGGGATCGAGACCTTGAGTAGGATCCCAGAAGCAGATATGGCTAATAGCCTGGGACCCCGGAGATGAGACAATGGAGTCGGTACTAGGAGCTGGTAAGAGGGGGAGGGAGGCTAGGACCAGGTCAGAGGGGACAGGACAGGGCATGGGAAAGGGGGCGGTCAGTGTTAAATCAACTCACGTCAGCTGCTGATCTGGCTCCGGGCTGTAACTGCATTTGCCGGCAATGATAAGGGCTAGGAGCCCTAGGAGGCTGCAGAGGCGGCAAGTGGGTTTCAGCGGGAGTTGGACTGTCATTGTGTCCCCACCCTCCAAAATGTACTCCCTCCAACATGGTCTCTTTTTCCCAGGACCCCCTAATTTCTCACCTGATGGGGAGTCCCATGCCGTCTTTCCGAAGATCTGCTGTCATGTGACAGATCACATGAACCCTATATTCCACCACTATCACTCTTCCGCCTAGAAACTAGTGCGGGTGCTGGCTCCTCCCTCGAGTGGGCGGTCCTGAATGCTGGGGTATGGGCGGAGCTGCCACTCAGACTCTCCCTCTGTGGCTGGTCAAACTTTGGGTTAAGCCCAGGGTTCCCCCTTTACTGCCGGAGTCCAGTCAGGACTCACCACAGAGTGCAGCAGGGCTTGAGAAAAGGGCCTGGTGGCCCACAGACCCACCACAGACCCGGGTTCTTCCTAGCTGTATGATATCAGGAAAGCTGCCTAGCCTATTGGAGTCCAGGTTTCTTCCTTTAGAATACAGGCTGTTACATTAAAAAGTACTGTCTCATAGGATTGCAATGAAAATTTACAGATAAAACAGGGAAATCGTTCAGAAGAGAGCCTGATGGCAAAGGCTCAACAAATGTGAGCTCCTATTACATGTAAATATATAGTGCCCCCAAGGAAAACACATAAACCACTTGACTGCTCCTTTATCCACCTCCATCTCCTTGAAGGCCCTTAGGCCTAGAGCTGGTCATCCCTAAAATCTTGCCCCACCTACCCAATCTCTCTCTAGGTCAGTCTGCCTTCTTCTCAGCCTCGTGTTGGTGTTAAGAGGAAAAGGCGGATTGTAGAGAGAGGGCTCCCAGTGCCATCCCCACCCTAGATGCCCCTAAGTCCACCACTCTTCCATGCCTCCTGAGATATCCACAATGTGCAGGTACTTTCCAATCACCCACCCATCCCTCTGGTCCCCACAGAACAAAGTCGGACACTGGATACAAACTGCAGTTTATTAAGGCTCCAGAGTGAGAATTGGCACTTGGTTCTGGGCAGGGGCAGGGGCGTCAATGGAACCCAAAGAGCTGGGAACCCAAACAGGTTGGAGGACCTACCCCATCCCCCTACCCCCCAATAAATAAAGTCTCAGCTCCATCTCAGGGTGCTGGCACAGGGCACGAAGCCCTTACTGAGGAGAACCCAGGGCTGCTGCCTCCTTCACGTTTCTCCCCGTACTGGACCTGGCCACAGGTCAGTACCCAACAGGGCCTGTGGTGCTGGTGCTGAGGGCTGCGGTGAGGCGTGGGACCTGCTCCCATTGGAGGAGTTTGGGGTGGGGAGCTGGTCTCTCCTGTGGCCAGTCACGGTCCGAGGCTGCCCAGGGCAGGCTCAGATGGGGCCTGCATTGGGGACACTGTGCGCATCCCAGGTCGGGGCCCAGCCTGGGCCACAGCTAGATGTGCAGCTCCGTGTCATCGGGTGGCTCCAGGCCGGACTCTGCGCTGAGTGCTGAGGCTGAGGGGCCCTGGGCCACTCCAAATGGCGAGACAACAGGCGAGCGAGCAGCCAGAGGAGACAGTGAGGGTGAGAAGCTGGGGGACATGGCAGCTGAGGACAGGGAGCCTTCATGGCTGATGGGGGAGCGGTGAGAGGCTGGTGGGAAGATGGCCCGGGTTGCAGCCGTGCTGGCTGGTTTAGGGGGTACAGACTTGGCTCCTGGGTGGGCCACGGCAGTGATGAGGGGTGGTGGATCAATACGGGGAGCTGGGGGACATGGCCGAGCTTCATCCTTGAGTCGGGCAATCTCTGTGAAGACGCTGGCAAGTGGCTGGAACTGAGGGCACCAGCTCAGCAGGTAGTCCCAGTTATAGCTGCCACGGAGCTCTTCCTCACCAGCCACAATGGCTGTCAGTGCACCTGCCACGCATGGCTTGCCATCTGCTGGGAAGCCATAGTCCCCAGTGGGTGCAGGGCTCAGGCCACAGCCCCCCAGGAAGGCTGTGGCAGTGGCTGGGGGGCCCTCTTCTCGGTACAGAGTGGCTCCTGCACCTGGCAGCAGCAGCCCTGCCTTGCGCCCCTTATACCAGGTGTCAGGGGCAGGTGGCTCACAGGATGTGTCACTCAGTCCATCTGCATCCTGCTGGATACCCGAGTCGGGGCCACGGGCAGCCAGGGAGGAGGCCACGCTGGCCACACGGGGGAACTCGTTGATCATGCGGATCTCGTCATCCTCTGCAGCCTCTGCTGAGCCTCGGCCGCTTGAATGTGAAGGGTCCAGGGAGCCACCCCGGGGGTAGGGACCGCCAGCTCCTGGCCCACCATAGCTTGGGAGAGTCTGGTGATAGAGGTGCTCTGAGGGCGGTGGGCTGGGTGGCTCTCGGCCCAGCTTCTGTAGGGAGCCACTGGCCAGGGGTGCTGCCTGTGACATTGGGCCAGGTGCTGCCTCTGCCTTGCGGCTTCGGGCCCGCACTAGCCCTAGGACCAGGGCTGCCAGTGCAAGCACCACCACCACTCCCAGGGATGCTGCCACAGCCCCCACCAATAACAGGTTGAGGTCAGGTGCCAGGCCCAACGCAGTGTGGGTGATATCCACAGTCACGGGCACTGTGGCACTCCGGGAACCAGGCAGAGGCCCTCGTGCCATCACCTCCAGTCTCAGCTCCCGTGGTGCCTCACGCCGAGTCCGGCCCCCACCCTCAGAGGTGCCTGGTGCCCGACTGTCCACCCGCAGGTACAGGGCACCTGTAGTCTGGTTGATACCAAAGTAGGGGGAAGAGGTGGCAAGGGAATAGAGCACCAGGCCATCGGCACCTCCATCCTCGTCTGTGGCCTGCACATGACCCAGGCTATGGCCACGCCGGGCACCTTCTGGCACTTGGAAGTGGAAAGTTGGAGCCAGGAATACTGGGTCATACTCATCCTCACCGGTCACCAGCACTGACACAGTGACCGAGGCTGAGAGATTCCCAGCATCGGCAGCGCCCACCAGCAGCTGGAAGCTTCCTGTGTGCTCATAGTCAAAGGCTACTCGTGCCCGCAACTCCCCTGTTGAGCTGTTCAGTGCAAATACCTCGCGTCCCTCAGGCCCTGGCCCAGCCTCCAACAGGCTGTAGCGGAGCCTCCCAAAAGCCCCTGCGTCCCCATCAATTGCATGCAGAGTGGTCACAAGAGTGCCTGGAGGCTGGTTCTCCGCCAGGCTAGTGCTGAGCAAGCTCAGTGGGAAGGCTGGGCTGTGGTCATTCACATCCTGGACCTCAATGGTCACTGGTGCCAGAGCAAAGTGTGACCCCGCAGGGTCGGCAGCCTGAACTACAAGCTGATGCCGAGCCTGGGTCTCACAATCCAAGGGGCGGGCCAGTCGCAGGGTGCCCAAGCTCTCATCCAGCTCAAAGAGCCCCAAAGGGTCACCTGAGCTGAGGATGAAACGCACGAGGCCATGAGGGCCTGGGTCAGCATCAGAGGCCTCCACGTGCAGGAGCTCAGCCCCAACAGGTGTGTCCTCAGGTACTGCCACGTGGTAGGATGCTCGGGTGAAGACAGGTGGGTTGTCATTGACGTCCAGGACAGTGACGGTGACCGGCACGGCTGAGCTTCGCGGTGGCTGTCCCCGGTCAGCTGCAGCCACGGTTAGATTGTACTGGGTTAGGCTTTCAAAGTCTAGAGGCTCAAGCAACACCAAGCAGCCCAGTGCCCGGGGGCCTAGTCCACCACTATCCCCGGCTTCAGCAAGCCGGGGTTCCAGCTGGAAGACTCGACCCCGGTTGCCACTGACAATGCTGTAGTCCACGGTGGCATGGGTGCGGCTTCCGTCGGCATCTGTGGCCTCCAGGGTGAGCAGGGTGGAACCAGGGGGCAGGTCCTCAGCCACAGTTACGCGGTAATGTGGCAATGTGAAGCTCGGGGTGTGGTCGTTCTGGTCCTGCAGCTGCACGTGCACCGTGGCTCGCGCTGCCCGGCCTGGCATCCCATGGTCTCGTGCTTCCAGCACCACATCCACCACTCCTGGCCCCTCATGGCCCAAGGCCACTGTTCCCACTGTTGTGAACAAGGTCCCTGAGATGAGAAGGGAATGGAGAGAAACACGCATTCAGCAGAGGCTGTGGGTGAGCAGAGGAAGTGACCCTTCCGGGTTTAGGAAATGGCCTCAGAAGTCAGACTCCAGTGAATGGCCTGTGTGCTGGGAGATTATGGGATGGCTTCCAGGGAATGGCTTCTAGACATGCAGCCAGGACAGGGCTTAATTAGAGACAAGGGAAGGGGGGAATGTACTCCCTGGGTTAGAGATCCAGGAGTTAAGGAAGAGTTCGGGCAAGAAATTCTAGGAATGAGATCAAAATATGGCCCAACACCATAAAGGGTCAGATCCCATGAAGGACGCACCGTTGTTGGGGTCAACACTGAAGCCCTCAGCAGGGGAAGCCAGGTGGTAGGAGATGTGACCATTGGCACCTGAGTCTCGGTCAGTGGCAGAGATGGAGAGAATGGCACTGCCTGGGGGTGTGTGCTCAAGCAGCGTCACCTGGGGCGCGAGGACAAATGTTTATGGCCATGCTGCCCTGCTGCCCAGTCCCATGAGCCCTGCTTGGCATCCATTTCAGCTTGGAGCCCATACTCCTTAGAATTTGAATTGCCCACCTCCCCCCGTTTCTGGGCACAGGACAAAGAACCTGGACAGTTCCCAAGACTTGCAAGGCTGATTCAGCTGGACATCCCATCCCCAGAGTGCCATCCCTAAGTCAGTACTAAGGTCCAGCCCACCTCTGACTTCTGGCCTCACCACTTCTCTCCAACATCAACAGCCCTGGGCCCAGGTATAGGGACATCCAGGGGCATCGGTACCTGGTAGAGGCTCTGTGAGAAGGCAGGTGCATTGTCATTGACGTCCTCCACGAGCACTGTGAGGTTTGCATGGCCCTCATGAGGCCCATCATGAGCCAGCAGCTGCAGGTGGTAGTGGTCACGCTGCTCAAAGTCCAGGGGGCCCGTGAGGGAGACGCGGCCCCCATAGCGGCCTACACTGAAAGGATCCTGGGGCCCAGAAGAGCTTAGCACATACCACAGCACTGGTCCAGAGTCCACGTCATTCCCTGTCACCTGCGCGATCTCTGAGCCCAATAGTGCATCTGCAATACATGGGACAAATGTGTTTGACATGGTCCCAGACTCCTCTGGGGCCCCAGAGTGGGGAACAGTGCCCCCCTACCACCCTTTGTACCTCTCATTTTACCCAGCCCTCACCTTCGGACACTCGGAGCTCCCAGGGCTGGGGGATGGTGGGGCGATTGTCATTGGTGTCGATGACCATCACCGTCAGGGTAGCTGAGCCCACTAGGGCTGGGCTTCCTCTGTCTGTGGCCATCAGTACCAGCCTGGACACAATAAGGGGAAGCACAATCAGGTGCAGGGAGCTGGGGATAAGGGAAAACCCTGGGCAGGGCTAGGGAAACTCAGCATGTGGCCTAGGGATTGAGGGAGACTCAAGGCAGGGCTTGAAACTGGATGGACCCAGGATGGGGTCTCAGGGTCTACAGAGCCAGGGCTCACCGTGTTTCGGCCCAGATCTCACGGTCCAGGATGGCTGTGGTAGTGATAGTGCCGGTAGCTGAGTCTACATGGAATAATCCCCGTGCTGGCTGGGATGCAGCCAGACTGTAGGAGATCTGTCCACTGGGGCCTTGATCCAGGTCATCTGCCTCCACCTGGTGGCAACAGGAGGCTGCTGGCATTGACCTGGGCGCAGTCAAGTCTGATCAGCCACGCCCCCCCCATCTTCCCATCACATCCCATACCTGCAGCAGGGGCCCTTCCAAGGGCCTGGACTCAGGCAGGAAGGCCACGTAGTGGGGCCGTAGGAAGCGGGGGGCATTGTCATTGGTATCTTGCAGGGTTAGGGTCAGTACGGAGAAGGCAAAGGCTCCTCCACTCTCTGCTTGCAGCACCAATCGTAGCCGTGGGCTTGCCTCAAAGTCCAGCCCCTCTGCTGAGCGAACCGTGATGGCTCCTGGGAGGTGGAATTCATCACTGACAGCCCCTTTCTTGCTCTGGAGTCTCCCTCTCTGAGGCCTCTTATTCAAGGGCAGCCCCTCCCCAACCAGAGCCTCCTTGGGCCCAAAGGAGAGCTCTCCCAGGAGCCTGTCCCCTCACAGAGCCCTCTGTCCTGACCCTTACCTGTGCTAGGCTGGATGGCGAAGGTCCCTTTCTCATTCCCACTGAGAATGCTGTAGGTGATCAGTCCATTTGAGCCCCCTGCATGGACAGCCTTGGGGGAGGCAATGGGGGTCCCTGCAGAGAGGATGGCATTGGTTGCACTGTGAGCACCAAGGCTGAGGGAGTTCGGGAGAGATTTTTAGTGAGTAACCCCAGCCCATGTAGATACAAGGCTGAGAGACATGGTTGGGGACACACCTGGGGGTGCATTTTCACGGAGCACAGCTTCACTACTAGCCCGGGGAAAGCGGGGTCCACGTTCAGACTCCCCCTGTAGCCCAACGATGACAACACCGGTGGCAGAGCGAGCGGGGCGGCCAAGGTCGGTGGCCACGATGAAGAGAACACGATCCTGGGGACCCGGGGCTACAGGGGAGCGGGCCACACGGATTTCGCCAGTGTAAGAATCCACAGTGGTGCCAGGTGGTGGTGTGCCCGCCAGCCGGTAGAGGATGGAGGCATTGGCACCAGTGTCACGGTCTTCAGCTCGCAGGGTGGCCAGAGCCAGGGTCGGGGTGCTGAGGCTGGGGCCTGGGCGCGGCAGGCGCAGCCTCAGGGGACTGGTGGGGAAGGTGGGTGCGTGGTCATTGACATCACGCACTGTGACGGTGACAGACACAGTGGTGCTCAGGGGCCCAGCAGCTGCACCATCCACTGCACTCACAGAAAAGGCATAGCTGGGACACTGCTCTCTGTCTAGGGCTGTGGCTGTGCGCAATTCCCCAGAGCTGGGCTCCAGCAGGAAAGTTCCTGCTGCACCAGCACCCAGGTAGTAGGTCACATGGCCATTGGCCCCAGCATCAGGGTCATGAGCCTGTAGCTGCAGCAGGAGGGTCCCTGCAGGCGCATCCTCAGGCACCTCTACAGAGTAGGCAGGCACAGGAAAGGCTGGGGCATGGTCATTGGCATCCAGCACTGTCACTGTCACCAGCAGAGTGGCACTGAGAACTGGCTGGCCTCCATCCCGGGCCTCTATTCGCAGCTGGAATGCTGGCTCCACCTCCCGGTCCAGTGGCCTCATGGTGCCAAACTCCCCAGAGGCTAGATCCAGAACAAAGGCTCCTGATGGGTCCCCATCTGCAGAGAAAGGCATGCACACATAAACATACATGTGTTAGCCCATGGAAGTGGGGCTGATTTACAGGCAACGGCAAAGAATGAGAAAGAGTGGAGGGCTGGGAGAAAGAGAAGGGGGTGAGGGAAAGAGAGAGAAACAGATTGAAAGGCAGAGAAGCGCAGAAGGTAAAGAAAGATACTATAAAGCAGGTGTTCTCAGAGTGTGGTCTGGGAACCCATGGCAGTCCTCTGAGACCCTTTCAAGGGAGTACATAAGATCAAAACTATTTTCATAGCAATACTAAGATATTGCATGCCTTTTTCATTCTCATTATCTCACAAATGTACAGTGGAGTCCAGATGGTACAAAACATGTGATGACATCATCACTTGGATAGTTAATGGAATGTGTGCTTATGTATTCTTGTATATTCTAGAATATTCTAGGTAGAATGTTTACAGTATAAGATATGTGTGTTTTCAGAGATTCATTTGGTTTTTGCTGGCTTACCTTCAATTACACCTGCTATAATCTTTACAACCTCATTACTGTCCAACCAATTGTTATTTGAAACCCTAATGTTTCCTTGTGCAGAAATACCACAAGCAGTATACTTCATTGGCTTTCTTTGCAATATTTTATAATCTTCTCATCTTTAATATCTAATACAGTACAAATTGAAATATTTCTTATATATTTACATTATACATTTATTATAATATTATATCACACTATTATATAAACAAAAGCGCTTTAGGGAGCTCTAAGGAGTTTAATTCTCAAAAATTAAGAATGTTAAGGGTTCCTGAGACCAAAAAGCCTGAGAACAACTGCTCTACAGGGAGAGACAAGAAAGAAAAAGATACAGACATAGAGGGAAGCAGTCAGAAGGAGACACTCGAAGACATAGATACATACATGAAAGATGAAAAAGAGAAATTTGTAAAAGAAGGAAAAGGAGACCCCAACACACTGACCAAGTCTGACACAGGCCAACAAGGAGTAGAAGTGGGCATGTGGGAGCTGGGTTAGCTGGTGTGGGAAAGTTCTCACCCACAATGCGGTACTGCAGCTTCCCATTGGCTCCGATATCTGGGTCAGAGGCTCGCAGTGTGGTAAGGGTCTGGGGGTCCTGGCCCTCGGGCACCTCCAGGGAGAGGTGAGTACTCCCAAAGGTTGGGGCATGGTCATTCTCATCTTCCACAGCCACTCGTACTGTAACATGGGTCAACAGCGGGGGTGATCCTCTGTCCCGGGCATACACTGTGGAGAAGCAAAATCAATGAGCTCTAGCCTGCTCCTAGCCCATGGAGAAACCCACACTATAGTATTCATACATGTTCACCAGATGCACACATAAACCAGAAAATGTCCATTTCTCCATATCCCATAAGCGCACAGGTGCCTACATGTGGACAGGCACACATAAATATACAGGTGTCAGAGATGTCATTTTCTTCTCACTTCCCATGCTTGGTGCGTGCAAGAGATTTATCTTGGATTAGTGGTGGTGTGACAGGAAAAGCACTAAAGTTATCTAGGTTCAAGTCTCAGCTCTCCCACCTCTAAGCTGTGTTAGCTGAGCAAGTGACTTCATCTCTCTGGTGCTCAATAATAATATGCTCCTGTTAAATGTCTGCAGTATAATCTGAGGGAATCCTAGAGGGCATGTGACATTATGCATTTGATGTATGATTACACTAGTGACAGCATAGAAGTGAGTTCACCTTGTAATCTGCCAAACTCCTGACTCCCAAAAAGGATCCAAAAATATAATAGAAGCTGTGTTGTAATGGGAAGTTTCTTAAAAAGTAATTTGAGGGTTCTGCCTGTGTAACATTGGTGTCTACAACACCTCTCAGGCTTTTGGGGTCCTGTCAATGTGTACCTGTCAGGTTGATCTCCTCCTGCTCCTCCCGATCCAGGGCCCGAAGAGTTGTGAGAACTCCAGTGTCCGGGTTCAGGGTGAAGCTTTCGCCAGAGATGCCTCCATACGTCACTTGCCCATTGGCCCCTGAGGAGGGGCAGCATGGAGGGCAATCAGAGGGTAAATTATTTTTTTGCCCTTTCTTGCCCCAGTCCATCCCTCTCTCAACTCATTTCCCCAGGTTTTACCCAGGTCGGGGTCAGTTGCCTGCAGAGTGAGCAGAGATGTGCCGGGCGGGCTGTTCTCCCTCAAGAGAACGCTGTACTCCTGCTGTTGGAAAGCGGGTGCCTCGTCGTTGACGTCTGCGACAATGACAGTCAGGAGCTGCGTGGCTGAACGCTGCGGGGAGCCATGGTCTGAGGCCACCACAGTCAGAACGTGCTCAGCTCGCTGTTCGCGGTCCAGGGGCCGCACCAGGGACAGCGCTCCTAGGTGATTGGTAGGGCAGATTGGCAGAAAACCTCCACATTCCCTCCACATCATACCCTCCTCGTCCCCAACCACCGGGCCCAACTCACCAGTGCTCGAATGTAGCCGGAAATAGCCATCCCCACCAGCGGCCAGGCGATAGGTCACACGTGCGGCCTCGCCCAGGTCCGGGTCTCTGGCTACCACGTGTAGCGCCGCGGGCCCAGGAGGCTGATCTTCGGGGAGGCGAACATGTGAGGGAGAGGCAAAGACTGGCGCGTTGTCGTTTTCGTCTGTAACAAAGACGCGCGCCGAGACGCGCGCTGCGCGCCGGCGGCTGGCATTGGCCGGCCGGTCGGTGGCTTCCACGAGCAGCAGCAGAGCCGGCGTGGCCTCGCGGTCCAGGCCCCGCGGTGCGCTCAGCCCCCCAGTGCGCGCGTCCAGGCGCAGCGCAGGAGCCGGCGGCTCCTGGCGCAGCAGGCGGTAGCGCACGTCGCTGTTGGGGCCTGGGCCATCGGCGTCCGAAGCGCGGAAAGTGTACAGCACCGCGCCGGGTTCGGGGTTCTCCGGAAGCGCCAGAGCAAGCGGATCGCGCGCGAAGGCTGGCGCGTGCTCGTTCTCGTCCTGTACGCGCACCTGGACGCGCAGCAGCCGCGCGCCCGTGCCCCCGGGCCCCTCGGCGCGCACCGTGAGCGCGCGCCACGCCGGGCCTGCCTCGAAGTCCAGCGGCCGTGCTAGGTACAAGCTCCCTGAGGCCGCGTCCAGCGCGAAGGTGCCGTCTGGATCCGCGCCGCCCACCAAGGTGTAGGTGAGTGCGCTCACCCCCGCCGGCTCTGGTGGCGCCACCGATCCCAACAGGGTGCCGGGCCGTAGCCCCTCGGCTGCTGTTACGGTCAGCACGACAGGCACTGGCGCTGCAAGGTCAGGCTCTGAGGGATCCGGCGGGGGCTCAGCCGAGCGAGCTGAGGGAAGCACCTGTTGTGGACCGAGGCAGGAGGATGGAATCAGGGGGACCTGTGTAAAAACGGGTCTGGGCTGGCCCGATGGGTAGCAGGAAGGGTGCTCAGAGTAGCCTGAGAAGAGGACTCAAGAGCCCCATGAAGGTGGAGCTCTTGGAGGTGGGCCCACATGGGTGGTCAAGTAGATATAATAGATTGGAGGAGGGGCAGCCATACCTGCACCAGCAGCTGGAGGCTGGAGCTCCGAGGAGGGCTTCCCTGGTCGTGAGCACTCAGTGTCAGCACATAGTGAGGCCGCTCTGCTCGGATCAGAGGTGCTGCAGTGAGCAGCTCCCCTGAGTGAGGGTGCAGAGAGAAGAGCTCTGAGCCAGGACCTGGGGACAGGCAGGGGAAAGGTGAGCTGGGCAGGTCAAGAGGGTGTGCCACTCCCACCAACTCCCTTCTCTCCATCCCCATACCAGTCAGAGTGTACAGAATGGTCCCATTCTCCCCTTCATCTGGATCCTTCGCCTGCAGAGTCGTCACCAGTGTTCCTGGAGGCATGCGATCTGGTACCTGTGGGGACACACAACTCACAACTCACCTACAGTTGTCTCCTTCCTGTTCTTGAGACAACTCAGGATGGAGTTCCCCTGTGTGCAGGCACAGCCCCTTTTTTGCTCTCACACCTGTTCCAAAAGGCAGTCTCTCTTACCAACACCTATAGCTCTATGAGGAAACCCCCATTCCTTCTCACTTCTTCAGGACATACCTGTATAGGGAGGCCCCCGCCAGCAACCCCTGAGGCCTGCAGGAAGGTGGGGCTGTTGTCATTGAGGTCGAGCACTGCGATGTGCACGGTGCCTGTGGTACTGCGGGGTGGGCTCCCCCCATCCTGCACCTGCACCAGGAGCTGGTAACTGCTCTGCCGCTCGCGGTCCAAGGTTTGGAGTGTGGTCACTTCTCCTGCGAGTGCAGGAGAGGGATCATGTATGGGATAGCTAGAAATGCAGAGCCTGAGGCCTATGGCTAAGAATCTGGGGTCTGGGGCATGTGGGAGGGAATCCCAGGCTCAGTCCTGTTCCTCATGGCCAGGCTATGGGGATCCTGTCTGGGTGTTTACCAATCTGAGGACGAGGCTATGGGGTCTCAGAATTTGGGTGCCAGTGCTCACCAGTCTGGGGGTGGATGCGGAAGGCTTTGCTGTCTTCTGATAGCTGTCGCAGGCTGTAGGTCAGACGTCCATTGGGTCCCGAGTCTCGATCAGTGGCAAAGACCCGGCCCACACTGGTCCCTGGGGGCTGGTTCTCAGCCACAGCCAGGAAGGTGGGTTCCTCAGACAAGCGGGGACTGTGGTCGTTCTGGTTGAGGATGCTGACCCTCACGATGGCTGTGCCTGTCTGCTGCCCCAACTCAGCTTTGGACCCAGACACTGCCATTACCTTCAGTGTGTACAACTCCTGGGCCTCAGGGTCCAGTGCTGCGCGCACCCAGAGCCACCCACTCTGTGGCTCCAGGCCAAAAGGGATACTTGGCCCATCTGCTGCAAGGTGGTAGGTGACGGGGCCCCCATCTGGTGCTCGAGCCTGCACTTGCAGGACCTGAGTTCCAGGGGTGGTGCCTGAAGGCAGATCCACACGGTAGGTAGGGCTGTCAAAGTGGGGAGCCAGCCCACGGGTCCCCAAGTCCTGTACCACCACCCGCAGTTGAAAATGGCTGGTGCGGGGTGGGGAGCCCCCATCCCGGGCCTCCAGATCCAGCTCATGGGCTGGTCCCCCTGGGGGCCCTAGAGGTCCCATAAGCCGTACGTGGCCCGTGGTAGGGTCCACAGTGAAGACCCCACTACCTCCAGCAAGAAGGTTAAAGGTGACTCGACTGTTAATGCCTGAGTCGGGGTCCAGAGCCCGCAGTGTATAGATGAGGGTCCCTGGGGCAGTGCTTGGTGGCAGCAACACTGTGTCTTCAGGTGCAGGGAAAGTAGGGGAGTTGTCATTCACATCATCCAGCAGCACACGCACCCGAGCTACAGTGAAAGCTGGGGGCATACCACTGCCTGCCCGCACCTCCAGCTCCAGCACTGGTCCCAGCAGCTCCCGGTCCAGAGGGCGAAGCGTTTTTAGCAGCCCGGAGGCCCCATCTAGGGAGAAGAGTCCTCGGGGATCCCCGCCTGATAGGGCCAGGGCCACAGGCCCCAAGCGACCTAGGGAGGAGAGACAGGTCATGAAAGAGCTGGGAGGCACCTATTGAGTTGGGGCCAGACTGTGATCCCAAGAAGGGCTATGCAGTGCTCACCTATGCCTTTCAAAGTATTAGGGTGTGAGGGGCACGTGTTGGCAGAGAAGTGGGTGGCACTAGGGTGATATTCGTGTGCTTGGGGATGAAGCTGAGTGCCTGCACATGCCCAAGGAGGTGTTGGGGATTGGAGCCAGAATGTATTGGGACTATCTGGGATACCCTTAGATGGCACTCGAGGGTTATGTTGGGGTGTCTGGGTATGGTATCAATTGGGTATAATAAGTGATACCTGGTGGGTTGTGTGCCTGGACTATGCCCACACTGGTGCCTGGTGCCACATCCTCTGGCACAGAAAAGACATACTGTAGCTGCTCAAATATGGGTGGTATGGGAGTTCCAGGCACAATGCTGATGTTGACTCGGGCACTGGGCTCTGCCTGCAGGCCACCTCCATCCTGAGCTCCGATCTCCAGCTGTACCACAGAGTTGGCCTGTCTGGCCAAGGGCCAGGCTACTGTCAACAGCCCTGGGAGGAGGGATAGAGCAGAGATGTATAAGGAAACAGAATAGAGTCAGAAGGGTTATAGGAAAAGAGTCAGTACTTCATTTAGGCAGATGGAGAGGTGGGTGGGGACCAGAGCCTGAGTGTGGCAGGATCCTCACCTGAGCGCTCATCCAATGCAAAGAGTGGGGGGCTATTGCCAGCCAGAATGTGGTAGGAGAGTCGCCCATGGGGCCCCTGGTCAGGGTCATGGGCACGCACCCTCAGTACGGCTGTGCCTGGTGGACTCTGGGCGCTCAGACTGGCAGCATATTCCCGTGGGTAGAACTGAGGTGGGTTGTCATTCTCGTCTGACACAAACACCTTCACATACACCATGGACTTGAGGCCTCCCTGGTGAGGTGTAACCATATGTCAGGTAGGCCTTGTCTGGCCTTGATGAATGCCCTACCCCAATGCCCCAACCTGCCCATGGTCTGCTCACTCACCCCATCCACAGCTGTCACTGTGAAGTCGAAGCTTGAGGGCCCTTGGTCACGGTCCAGGGTCCGGGTTGTGCACACGTCACCACTGTGGGCATCAATGCGGAAAGGGGGAGACCCCGAGGCCCCAAGTCCAGCACCCAAGGAATAGGAGAGGAGGCCAAATGGGCCACTGTCTGCATCTGTGGCTGTCACCTGGAGGAGAGGCTGGGGTGAGTGATACCCCATCTTTTTGGCCTGAAAAGCCAGTGGCAATTAGAAGGAGCAGGCCAGCTGGTGCCCAGAGTCTCTGGATGGTGGACACAGACCAAAACCCAAGCCCAGCCCAGACCTCATTACCTGAAGTAAGATCCTGTGAGCCTTTGGTCACAACATATTTGTCAGCTGATCAATTTATAACCTTGTTTTATGTGTGTTTCTGTTTAAAGACACCTAATTTAATATATATTTTGATTCATTAACATTGAACTCATGTCACTATAACTCATATGTGAATGAAGCTTATCTAAACACATGTATTTTTTCCATAAGGCACATCACAGCTTTCTCGTGCTTACGAACACTAGACAGCACTTCAGCAGCACATGTGGGGACCATTTTAAACAGCAAAATCAGCAGCAAAAAGCACAAAATTGTGAAAAATATGGCACTAAATAGACTGCATAAAGGACCCTTGTTTACACTATAAGAGCTAAAACATAAAGGCAGAGCCTTGCCATGTTCAACCTCAGCTGGGAACGTGAGCGTTGGGTGACTTGAATTTTTCATCTTGTTGCTCATGTCCAAGAATGACTGCAAAAGCTCCATAAGTATTGATTTTTGGGTTAAAAATACATTTTAGAGAGTCAACAAATTCACAAATATGGAATCTGCAAAGAATGAGGACCAACTGTATTTATAATGAAGAGTGCTAAAGGGCCGTGACTGCAAATTCCTGGTGGATCCCAGGGGGTTAACCATTACCAAGTCTCATAATCACTCCAAGCAGAGAACTGGCTGACTGGTTCAATTATAGAGGCTGATGTCACAGGCCTACTCTTTATTGAGTTTGGTCATTGCAGAGTGGGATCTGATTGATACTGGGATCTGATCACTGTAGTGATCAGGGTTTTCTCTATGGATTTGTAGATGTAGCTCATGCACTTTTAGCATTCCTTCATTTCTCATTGGAAGTGGGAGAGAGAGAATTGCAGGTCTATAGGACAATATTGAGATCATTCAGCCCTGGCAGCTCTCCAAAATTAAGAAGTAGGGAAAGGCTTTCCTGGTTAATTCTTGGGCATCTCCCAGACTGGTTCAGAAAAAGTTGAATGATTGGACGCCAATATCAGGATTCTCTAAACATTTCAGAGCCAGATCAGCAGGAGACATCATTCTGTGAGCTCATGAGGCCAGGACAGGGCCAGGCACACCTCAGGTACTCTATGTATATTTGTTCATTGAGTGAATGGACATTCTAGTTGCCCGGCCTTACAACAAAAACTTCTTTCAAACCAACATTTATACCATGGGTGCACATTCGGGCCTCAGTAGTGGGTTGGCTAGTGCTGACTACCATAGCCTAAGACAAAGTGCTCTTTGTGGATGCAAGGGCCTCAGGGTCATGATATGCTGTGAAAGGAAGCTGGAGCGTTTCCCTTTCTGAGCCAGAAAATGTTGCTCAGGGAAAAGGCTGACCAAGGACTTCTGATGGTTGCCCAGGCCCTTGACAGAGTGACTTGTGCCATTGTTTACCCTCCTGAGAGACACTAAGACCCTGCTGGACCCTGGAAACAGCTCCCGCTCTAACTAGATACTGTGGCTGTGGGCCCGGATATCCCAGGAGACATGCTTCCCATGCATCAAGCCCTGTGGGCTGCAGCACAGCTGCGGCATCATCTCCAGAAGCTGTTAAAGACCTCTGCCCTCTGACTCGCTGCAGGAAGAAAGCAATAAATAGTGGTCAGGGGAAGTTGTCAGGAAGTGACCCCAAAAGGCGCAGGGGCCATTGACTGGAAATGACCAAGGTAGAAGTGAATTTCCCAGCCTATGCAGCCCCTGCTCAGAAGTTCCATCGCAAACGCACAATCTCCATTGCAGCAGGCTCTCTGCCCTGCTTCACAATCCAACTGCGGTCAGCTCCCTCTCCCAAAAGCCATAACTTGTCCCCAAGCCACCCTTACCTCTCATCAGATGCACTGTTCCAAGGAGAAAATAAAGACCCGTATCTGTGAATGCTCTAAAATTCCTAACAGACCACAAACTTACTGCATCGGCCCCATCCTGACTTCTTTCCCAGGTGTCTCTCCTGCTTTGACTTCTTGACTCTAGTCTCCCTTGCTTCTCCTCCCACTGCTTCCCCATCTCCCCAGCCTTCCTCTGCCTCCCCTTACTCTGCCTGTTCTTACACATTGTTGTTCTCTGCCATCTCTCCTTGGCCTTTTCTCACTCTACACACTCACTTAGGGCCTCCTCTTCCACTTCCGTGGTTTTGACCATCATCTGTATTTTGACCCAAACCACTCCTCTGAGCTCCAGACTTGTACCTCCAGATGACTGCTCAACATCTCCACTTGGATATCCCCACAGGCACTTTAAATCCAACCTGTCTAAAACTAAAGTCATGATCATTCCAAACCCCTCTCTAATGACTCTTCCATCCATGCAGTTGCTCAAGCCAGAAATCTGTTCTTCCCCTTTCCTCTCCCGGTATATCAATCAACCAGGGACTAAGTAAATCCTCATTATCTCTCCTATCTGTCTATTCCTCTCCATCACCATTATCACTGTATTAACTTAGGACTGAGTTATCTCTCCACTGGACTGTTGTAATTGCCTTCTCATTGCTGTCTGACCCCTACACCAGTCCTTCCTCTACACCAGGATTTCTCAACCTCAGCATGACTGACATTTTGGACCAGATAATTCTTTGTTGTGGTGCAGTCATGTACATTACAGGATGTTTGGAAGCATCCCTGGCCTCTACCCACTAGATACCAGTAGCACCCCACCAGTTGTGACAATCAAAACTGTCTCTGGACATTGCCAAATGTCCCCTCCGAAGGGCAAAATCACCCTGAGCTGTGAATCACTGCTCTACAATGATTGCCAAAAGCATCTTTTGAGAAAAAAAATACGATCATATTACTCTTCTACTCAAAAAGCTTCAATGTTCCTTAAAGAAAAGAGCTCAAACCCTTTGGTATGGATGGACCTTTCACTGTCTGGCCTCCCTGCACAGTCTCATCTCCCACTCTCCCATCTCACACCTTAAACTCCAGCGACACTGAGTTACTGAAGGCGCTGGAACAAGTCAGCCTCTCCCACTCCTCTATGCATGTCACCTCTGCTTGGAACCCTCCTCTGTCTGATCCCCTAATAGACTCCTGCTCATCCTTTAAGTCTAAGCTCAAGGATCCACTCCTTTGGGAAGACATTCATACTGCCTATCTGTACCTCAATGTACCCCCATCATGGAAGTTTTCTTATTGCAGTAAAACTTCCTTTGCACACTAATCTCCTTTCTAGAGTATAAACTCCATGAAGGGGGGTGGAGGGAGATGGCTCATTCATTACTGTATTCTGTGTCACTAACACAACGGTAGATACCCTAAATGTATAATAAATGAATCAAATATTAAGACTTCTTGTAACCATTGTGAACACCCACTGGTTATTTTTTACCCCTGCTTCCCTATGGTTACTAACAGTAAAAGCTTCAGGAGCTCAGGAACTCTCCAGCAACCACCTGGAGAGTTGCCCTGTTTCTTCAGGCACTAGTGAGGAAGAAGTTGGGAAGCCATAGTCCATTGGTCCTGGGCCAAGAGGGACAATAAACACATGAGAGAGTGAGTGGAAGCTGGACAGCAGTAGGCAGGCAAATACCCAGAGTCTGGCCAGACGGCCCAGGCAATGGCCTGGAAATCTAGGTCAACAGGCAGCCCCTGAGAAGCTTTTCAGGGGTCTGGTGGACTTCTGAGACATAAAGACTTCAAGCACTAGTCTCCCAAGAGGCTTCCCTGCCTCTACTCTCCCCTCCTGCATCCATGGTGCAGCTAAAGCAATCTTAGAGAAAGACATACCAGATTTGCCTAGAGTCTCTCATTGGTTCCCTGTGATTTTAAAGATAAAGTCAAAGTTTGTAACCTGGTCTCTGTCTACCATCTTGTCTCATCTATCCCCAACTCTCTCTCAGCAGCACAGTTGAGGCCATGTTGAACAATGCAGTTCCCTGAACACATCATGGAGTTCTGCAGCTCTCTCTGTAGAGCTGGAGTCCCTGTTCACACAACCGGTATTATCCATTTGACAGTCTCACTGGTTCTTCAAAGGCCCCTCCTCTGGGTTTCCACAGCACTTCACATGATGCCTGCTGCAGCACTAGTTACTGACGTGCCTCC
The DNA here is from genome assembly GCA_033961575.1 of Aselliscus stoliczkanus. NCBI lineage: Eukaryota > Metazoa > Chordata > Mammalia > Chiroptera > Hipposideridae > Aselliscus > Aselliscus stoliczkanus. Next base: position 91,677,715 of record CM066736.1, read on the forward strand.
CTGCCTAGATTGGGACCTGCTTGGAAGCAAGACTGTCTCCTTTCTTTGTTCTGAGGGCCCAACACAAGGCCAGACTTACAGTGGGTAAGTTAATTCATGACAACACAAGACAGCTTTTCTCTAGCCTCAATCTTAATCCCCACAACTGCCAAGATTACCTGGCCCAGCTCTTGTACCCTGCTCTCCTATCTTTTCATTAACCCTCCCCCTCTGCACTGACTTTGGAGCTCACAGGATAGGACAGAACCCTCTGGCATTAGTCACCATCAAGAGATGCACCTGCAAGGCTCGGTTGTTGTGGGGCCCCTTTGGCCTCTGATCCACTCCTGCCCACAGCAGCATCCCGCTGTGTGCAGGGTTTACCTACCTGCAGGAAGCACGATCCGGGCTGGGTGCCCTCAGGCAGTGAGGCATTGTAGAAAGTCCTCTGGAACTGAGGCTCATTATCATTCACATCTTGCAAGGCCACACTAACTGTGGCCGAGGAGGCGAGAGGGGGCAAGCCTCCATCTGTGGCCACCACAATCAGTTGTGGTTGGGGTTCCAACTCATAGTCCAGCAAGGCAGCCGTGGTGATGATGCCTGAGGTGGGATCAATAGAGAACCAGCGGGTATGGGTGCCTGGGGCCAGGCTGTAGGTGACCTGACCATTGGTGCCCTGGTCAGGATCCCGGGCCATCACCCGCACCACAAAGCTGCCAGGCAGTGCAACCTCAGGCAGGGGCTCAGGTCGGTAAAGCTGGCGGTCAAAAGCAGGCGCGTTGTCATTGACATCAGTGACATGCAGCACAAAGGCAGCCTCGGCGCGCAGTGGTGGTGAGCCTGAGTCTGTGGCGGTAACCCGCAGGCTATAGGCATCCCGCTCCTCCCGATCCAGCTGCCGAGCCACGCACACCAGGTAGATGACACTGTCCTGGGTGCTTAGGGCAAAGTGGCCCTCTCCGCCCTCCAGGGACACATTGACGTGGGCAAAGTCACCATCATCAGGGTCTGACACAGAGATGCGAGCAACGAGCTGGCCAGGGGGCGCAGCCTCGGACACTCGGGGGGAGCCATCTGCACTGAGGAAGATGACAGTCATGGAGGGCTGATTGTCGTTCGCATCTCGCACGTGCACAGTCACAAAGGCCGAGCCCAGCTCAGGGTGAGCCCCACCATCACGGGCCTGCACCACTAGTTCGTGGACCCGCCGTTGCTCAAAGTCCAGTGGCCGCTCCAGCAGCAGCAACCCCGTGTGTGCGTCGATGGAGAAGGGTCCATCGCCCTCGCTCTGCCTCCGGTTGATCTCATAGGTCACAGCGCCATTAGCACCAGCATCGGCATCAGATGCATACACCTGCAAGACTGGGCTGCCGGGGGCCAGGCTCTCGGACACCACAGCATGATAGCGGCTCTGATTGAAAGCTGGGGCATGGTCATTGATATCCAACAGTGTCACATCCAGCAGGGCCTGGGCCCTCCGGGGCGGTGACCCACCATCATAGGCCTCCAGTTGCAGCATGTAGTGCGAGCGGTTCTCTCGGTCCAGCTCCCCAGTCACTACCAGCTCGGGCACTGGGGCCCCATCCGCACCTGGGCGTGTCTCCAGCCGGAAGATCTCTCCGGCCCCATCACCAGACAACGCATAGCCCTGGGTTCCTAGGCGGCCAGCATCTGCATCCCGAGCAGGCTCCAGCGGGTAGCGGGTGCCCACAGCTGTATGCTCAGGTATCTGCAGGGCAGCCCGGGCCCGTGGGAAGGCTGGAGCGTGGTCATTGATGTCAGCCACACGCACAGTGACTTCCACAGTGGCACCATCAGGAGTGACTGCAGTGAAGCGGTAGCGATCCCGCCGCTCACGGTCTAAGACCCGGGCTGTACGGACCACCCCACTGTGTTCATCGATGGCCAGGTCTGTGCCCACTCCACTTCCCTCCTGAGCGGAGATGAAGTACATGGGAGGTGCTGCCGTGCCTGCTGGAAGCCCTGCACTGATGTCCCCGATCAGTGTGCCTGCCGGCTGTTCCTCATCAATCTGTAGGTCCAAGCTCCCGGCCTGACCGCAGGCGCCTGGCACCCTGGCCCCCAGCAGCAGCAGCAGCAGCAGCAGTGGGAGCAGGTGGAGGGGCCTGGGGCTCTGCATGCCAGTGCAGGAAGGCACAGTGCCTAGCTCCTTCTGCATGACAGGCGCAGTCCAGATGTGGCCTGGGCTCCAGCTCCAGGCCAGGCTCTAGGCCCAGCTTGATCTCGGGCTTTGGATCGGGTCCAACACAGGCCCTGGCTCCAGCTCAGGTTCCCTGACATGGAAGAAGGGCAGAAGGACAAAGGTCATGATGGTGGAGGGATCAGTAGTCCAGGGAGACTGGGGTCTAAGCCTTGTGCTGCCTCACACCCATCTTGGGCCCAGGAAGCTCCTGCTTCAGTACTTCCCAGGACCACTCCAGTCGTTCCCTGGGAGCTTGCCATCTCACCCTGGCCCCCTTCTCAGGAGATGTTTTGTTTCTATGGTTCAGGTCTGAATACCTTTGGGATCCTTTCCTTCCATCTCTAGCCTTTAAAATATAACCAGTCCTTTCTCATTTCACTTCTCATTCAGAACCAATACTCACCTCAATAACCATGTGCTTGGGAACCTCACCTGAATTGTCAACCTTATCCTCTCTGTTGGAGCCTTCTATCAGCATTTACATATGCTGAAGGCATATATATGAAATTTCCCTTAGTCCCATTTTCCTCTCCAGTCAACAAGAAATTGAGCACCTACTTAGGACTTACTATGTGTAAGCACTGGGGACACATCCATGAATACAAGAAACAGTCCCTGACTTCCTCGGGCTTATGGTCCAGGTATTGGACAAGTGATTACAAGTCTGATAAGGGCTGTGAGAAGAGTACAGGGAGCTATGAGGGCATAAGAGGGGCTAAACAGAGGGAGTCTGGGAGAGATTCTCTGAGGAAGTGATAGTCAAGTTGGAATCTACTTGATAAGTAGGTGTTAGCCAGGCAACGGTGGGCACAGGGGGATTCAGAGAGGAGAGAAGAGCATTAGGAAGAGGGAACAGAATATGGACAGGCTTAGAGTCCACAGTCAAGAAAGGGCTGAGAGTGTTTGGGGTGATTAGGGAACAATGTGTGTGAGGTGTAGAGTACTAGGGCAACAGTATGAAATGGGACAGGGACTCATAAGCCGTATGGATTATTTTGACTTTGTTGTAAAAGCAAATGGACACCATAAAAATATTTTAAGAAGGGGCTCCAAGATATAACTTACATTTTGTGAAGATCACTATCACTGCCCTTTGGGAAACAAGGAGCATGAAGATGGGAAGCCCTTATAACACACTGTGGGTGTCCAGGCGATGGCATTGCTTTGATGGTGACTTGGATTTGCATGAAAATGAAAGAAGTGGATAGATATGCAGAAGGTTTAGGAGCTAGAATAGACAGGGCTTGATTACTGCTTGAAGGCAAAGGATGAGAGAGTGGAAGAAGTCAATGACGGGCAAGTTTCTGGCTGGAACCATTGCTGGACAAAGGTGTCCTAACTGGCCAGAGAGAGAGATACAGAAAACTAGAGAGGGGAAGTGCTGCTGAGGTTAAGGGGAGTCAGGGTTTCAAATGCTGCTGAAGTTCAAGGAGGATGCGTAAAGCTTCCTGAAGGCATTTAGGGACTAAGTGACAGCAGCCAGTGGAGAGGTGGCCCTCTATGAAAGGGTGATTCATTTCCCGCAATTTCTCACTTCTCACACCTTCTGCCCTCTATGCAGTGAGGCTTCTTCTTCTATGACACTGTTTTCACTAAGCTGATTGTCTCTATGTTCTTGATGGATACTTTTTTCTCCTCTTACTATATTTTTCTGGAACACTGGAATAGTGATCATTGGCATCTTGAAGCCTACTCATCTTGGCTTCACATGGTGACACCCTGCCTCTTGCTTCCACTTTACTTCTCTGTCCTCTGCTCAGTTTCCTGTGCAAGTTATTCCTCTCCCAATCCTTTAAAAATTGGTACCCTTTAGGACTCCGTCCTGGCCACATCTTTTCCCACTCTGCGCACTCTGCCTGGGTGATCTCATCCATTCCCAAGCCTTCAGTTCAAATGTGTCATTCACTTTTTTAATGTACCATCTATTTGCTGATGACTTTTCAATCTCCATTTCCAACTTTGAGGAGCTCTGGAGACATATGTCCAGCCATATACTGTAATGCCTTCACAACATATCCCCAGTCTTCACCTCAAGCTGATTTTCCCCCTCCATTCCCTTTCCTGTGAACAGCACTGTCATTCATCCAGATGTCCAAGCTGGAAATCCAGAAGCTCTCCTTGCTTTCTTGGCTTTTCTTTAGTCTTATCAGTTAGTCATCCATACCTAACCATCTCTTAGTGATCACTGACATGTCTCAAGTCTGCCCTTTCCTCTTTTCCCACTGTCCTAGTCTGAGCTTTGTCATCTCTCCTTTCGATTCCTGCAATAGGTGCTTACTGGTCCACTGACTTGGACCCGCTGATCCTGAGCTATCCACACACCTTTCACCAAACTATTCCTAATGAAAGACTTCCACTGGTTCCTCATTACTGACAGCAGAAATCTGCCTCTCTAGGGAAAAAATAATGCAGATACACATACACACAAACTGTATCTGCAATTCCAAGGGGTTCATGGACAGTTGGTATAGAATTTCTGGCCCACAAGATAAAGTCCAACCTCCTTAATATATCTTCCTGATCAGAATACTGCCAATCACTCCAGTGTGCCCCACCTTTACTTTTCTCACCATACTCTGCATTCCAATACTAAACCCATGTTGCTTCCCAACTCCTTGCCTTATATGCACTATTTGCAGATATCCTCTATAAATCCTCTCCAAGTGGCTATCTCCTACTCAAACTTCAAGATCCAGTTCAAATGTCTTGTCTTCTCTGGAATCTTCTATGACATCTCCCTCACTCCCCTGCAGAGCCTACTATACCCTCTATTGGGCTCCCACTGCTTTTGTTCACATGTCTGCCCCTCTACACTGAATCCGAGGCTCCTCGAGGGCAGCAACTTGAGGGTCTGTTAGTCCCTAGCATTTAGTAGAAGTATAGCGAACAGACAATCAAAGCTGAATGATGGGTCAGAGCCTCAAGATTGCACACCACCACACTCACATGCTGACAGAGACACATCCAAGGACATGACAACTCAGATGACATACACAAACACAGATGAGCCTGAGGCACCATGGTCAGTCCCGTGGCTACAGAAGTATGTCCTTGCGTCTTTAGGTTTGCTCTGCTCTAGGACTTCCTATCCTCCTAAAGGAAGAGAGTTTATGACCCCTGTCTTACACTTCTACCCCCCATCTTTCCCATCTGTGTGAGGCAATAAAAAGATCAGGGAATCTAGAGTTAGAGCTGGACTTGAGTCCCGGTTTCAGTGTTACTTTCCTAATCTATTAAACGGCTATGGTAATACTTACCTTGTGGTATTTTGTGGGAATTAGAGGCAATGTAAACAAAGAGCCCAGAGAGCTGGGCATTTGGTAGCTGCTCTCTCATCAGTTCCCAGCACCATCCCTGTTGGGCCCCCTCATCACAGCTTTAGAGTTCTGGGGTTTTATGTGTGCACTAAGACCCCTTCCCCTGGGGCTTGAGTCTGAGAAGCCCATGGCACTGCCCTATGTAATAATAGGTTAGAAAGATTGAGAACAAGTAGGTCAGAGTAAACACAGGCCTGACACAGATGGGAGGGGCTGAGTGTACAGGGATGACCCAGGGGCCCAGGTCAGGACTCTAGGCCGAGAGACTTAGTTAAGCATCAAGGGTTAAGAGTTGGTCCTATTCACTTAATTAGTCAGGGGAGAGAAAGCACTTATGGTTGCTGGGGAGAGAAGAAAATGGACAGTGAGGTCAATGTACTTATTATATTGTGCTATAACTCCCCGTCTTCCCACCTAGAGACAGAATGTCAGCTATTTGAAGGCCAAGATTGTAACTTGTTCACCTTTGTGTATAACACAGCATCATACACAGTACATGATCAATACATGTGTTTGAATGAAAGGATGTATGAATGGTATGAGACAAAAGCTCAGGTGAATGATCAGCCTTGAAGAGGAGGGATTCAGACCCGGGTAGATGTCCCTTCTCCCAACCTGTGTAGACCCCAGGGCCCTCCTCATCACCCAGCCTGGGTCCCTGTCTAGTGCAAAGTCCCCCAATACACCCTCACAGTGGACACACAAAGGTGTATACTCATAAAGTCACAGACCCACACACGCACTGACTCACATGCAGACAAGGACACTTAACACATACTCATATACACGTGGACAGGTTACTTTTTTTTTTTTGAGGGCAGTGTCACTGGCTCTCATATGTGGGGCCCGAACCAGGGCCGCTGGCTTCCCAAGCCAGCGCTTAACCACCATGCCACTCAGCCGGCCCTGGACAGGTTACTTTAACAGACACATAGCCAGTGCACATACGCAGATACCCGTCCTCACAGATACAGAGAAATATGTTTTCACAGACACAGATGGGCAAATTCATTCACATGGACACCCCCCCCACACACACACACATACACACACGTAGGCATAATACATACACACAGACACACTGAAAGACATTTCTCACAGGCTTCACATGGATAGGCACATTCACACAGATAACCCCTCCAAATATACACACAGGCACACTCCCACACACACACCCTCCCACACAGCGACAGACCCACTTTCACACAATTACAGGCTCACACAGACAGGCACAAGTGCATACCCTTGCAGACCCATCCACACGCAGTCATGCTTTCACGCTTGCTGCCGGGGCACTCGTGGTCAGCTCTGCGGCTGCAGCTGTGACCTCTAGGTCCCTGGGGCCTCTGTCTGGACTGTGCCTCATCACTTCCTGCTCCAGGGCTTCCAATTCCAAACTCGAACTCCAGACTCTCTCTGGAGACTGTCTCATCCTCTCTCCAACTCTTCTCAGCACCATCTCCCCCCATCTGTCCAGTGTTTCTCATTGCTGCTTCCACAAGGCTTGCTCCTCCTCCTTGTTCCTGTCTCTTTTCCTCTCCAGGTTTGTCCCATCCCTTCCCCCAGATCTAGCCTAAACCATCCATCTTGTCTCTTTCCCCAATCTGTCCTGCCTCCTGCCCAGATCTGTCTTTTTTCTTCCCCAGATCTGTCATACCTCTTCTCCCACCCAGTTCCGCCTTGCTACATGCTCTCACTCTGTCCTAGTCCTGTTACTCTGTCCTCTGGCTCCATCCCACTCTCCCCCTCTAGCCCCACATCTGGGCCTCTGGAACCACAGCTGGTTCTCGTTAGGAGGGGGAGGGGCAAGACTGTTCATTGGGGCCTGCAATGTGATGTCAATCCTTTCCCCCCCTCGTAGCCTGTGTGTCTATAGGACCTGGGAGCAGGGGGAACATGAGAAACGAAGAAGTGGGTTGGGGGGAGGAGTAGGGGGATCATAAGGGAAGGGGGTGCTCCAGGAGTAAGCAGAGGAGTGGCCCGAGGTACAGAAGGGGAAGTAGGCTGAGGTTGCTGGCACCTCCCAGGCCTCCTCCCTCCACTTCCTGTTCCAGGGCCAGGGAGGGGCAGAGACCAGAAAGACAACAGGGTGAGGAGGGGGGCTATGAAAGACAGACTGGCACAGAAGTGCAGGAAGAAGAGGGTAGCCTCGGTGAGCAAAAGGAGGTGGAGATACAGTGCTAGGCATAAAGGAGCGGGGAGAGTTCTGGTGTGTGGAGAAGATGGAGCAAAACTGAGGGAGAGAGAGTGTGTATGGCACAGGAAAGAGTGAATGGAGTTAATGCAAAAAGGGGAGGTTAAGTCAGAAACAGGAACAGCTAGCCTGGAGAGGTGGGGTGGTGAGGTAGACAGAGGCAGGAGCCTGGGGTGGGGGTGGGGACAGAGAGGAGAGGAGGCTGAGGCTGAGGTAGAGAGGAGGGAAAAGGCTGACAAACTGGCTTCCCTGGATGGCCCTGAGACAATCCCATGGGCCAGTGGCCAGGGCAGTGAGAGCCACTGGACAGAGCCTGACTCTGTCCCTCCCGAGGACTGGTTTCCAGGAGGCATCTCAGGGAGAGGCTGGGGACAGATGTGAGCAGGGGAGGCAGAAAGGACGTTTATTGTGTATTTTCTGAGCTTTTACTGTGTGCTGGGTCCTTTGCCAGGCAATTCACAGACAGTATCTCATTTAATCACCATAACAACCCTGTGAGGAAGGTGCCTTCCATTGAGGAAACTGAAGCTCAGAGACTTAACACAGCCTCAGTTTGATCTCAGGACTATGCACTCCACACTGCTTGGGATTCAGGGAGAAGCGAAAGGCGGAGAGAGGAAGAAATTCCGGGGAGCTAAGGGGAGAGAGTCCTTGTGAGCCAAGGGAGACCTGAAGAAGAGAAACTACAGGAGGAGGGAGACAGGAATGAGGTGTCTGTAACAGCCCAAGTCAGGAACAGAGAGATTGAGAGGACACAGAGAAGATGCAAGGAGGTAAAGCTGACAAAATTTGACCACTGACTCTTCTGGAAGTGGGAAGGAATACAAGGGCTCTAGACTGACTCCCAGGCTTCTGGCCTGAGTACTAAAGTGGTAGCATTAGGATACTACAGAGGAGAGGCCATTTTTTTGGTGGCTGTTGGGATCCCCATAAAGTGGAGATGTCCCAGGCACAGTTGGATCTGGTGCCTAGGAGGGAGGTCTGGGTTGGAGATAAGAATTTGGACCAATCAAGAGGTAACCGAAAGCCATGGGTGTGGACATCATCACAAAGGACATGTAGTGTGGGAAGGGTGTCTAGCACAGAACTCTGGGGAACAGTCCCATTTAAGGCACAGACTGAAGAGACCTTTATTATTCCTTGGGAAGGAGGAGGCAGTATCACAGAAATTAAAGGAGGAAACATTTCAACCAGAAGGAGGGATCGATAGCATCCAGTGCTGCTGAGAGTTAAGTAAGACGAGGGCTGAGAAGTGGCCACTGACTTTATCAGTAAGGAGTTCACTAGCCATCTTGGGAAGAACAGTTTAGGAGGGCCATAAGGGTGCAACCCTCCTGCAGTAGGAAATGAGGGAGAATGAATTGACTAACAACTAACCATAGACCAGATGTCAGAATAGATTTTCGTCAATGCATACCTATTGCACTCTTACAACATATCATAGTGAGGCAGGCATGATAGTGGTAAAGATGTGGACTCTGGGGCCAAACCAACTGGATTTCTGCCCAGCTTCACACTCATTAGCTCTGGGACCTTGGGGAAGCTGCTTAATTTCTCAGTGCTTCCATTTCCTCGTTTATAAAATAGGGACTATGTTTGTAGTTTGAACAATGTCTAGCACACAGTAAGTGTTTTATAAGTGCGCAAGCATGACCAATTATTACAGTGGTTAAGAAGATGGACTCTGCTGTCAAACAGACTTGAGTTCAAATTCTGACTCTACCACTTACAATAACCCTGGGCAAGCTGTTTAACCTATCTAACCCTAGTTTCTTCTTTTGTAAAATGGGGATTAAAGTGCCTACTTTATATGGTTGATATGAGTTAAATGAAAGAAGGCTATGAAAACTTAGTATAGTGTCTGGTACACAGTGAAAGCTCAATAAATATCAGCTGCTATTGTTGTGTGTCAGGCACATACAATAACCCTGGGATAAGTGTTATTTCACAGATGAGGAAACTGAGGCTCAGAGCAGGTAGCAGAGAAGCATCTGGAATGCAGTTCTGATGGACTCCAAAGCTACTGCTTTCTGTTACACCATGTTGCTTCCCTGCTGGGGGGCTTGGAATACCCTGATAAAGGGTCATGTAACTGGCCAGGCAACAGAACAAGGAAGGAGAATGAGCAAAGTTCTGCTTTAGGAGAACTCTGGTAGTGTGCACAGGGTGGGTTAGAGGAGGAGAACATTAATGATGAGGTAACTGCCAGTCCAGGTAGGGGGTCAGGTGTGCACAGAGTCATGTTGTGAAACAGGGGAAGGGACCAGAGGATGCTTGGATGTCTCCAGGCAATAAAGAAAAAATGGAGAGAGGCAGGCCCAGGGCATGCTTGTGAAATAATTCATTAATAGATTTATTCAACAGATATCTGTTGAAGACCTACCATGTGCCAAACGCCATTAAGCAGTAGAGAAATAGCAGTGACTTGGAGAGATCGAGTCTCTGCCTTCAAGGTGTTCACGGGTAGGGAGACCTGGACAGGGTGAGGAAACTAGGGGTGGTGGTGATGGGCAGCAAGAGCCTGATCCTAAGGTCTGACCCTGACAACCAGAGTCTAGACTGCAGGGGAGACCAGTGAGGCTGGAGCTAGCAGAGAAGTTGGAGATGTAGCAAACCAGAGATGTTGACAGGGAAGAAGTTTGGAGAAGGAGGAGGTTGAGGGGCAGGAGAACATAATAGAGGGATTGAGATGGTAGAAATAAAAATTAAGTTGAGAGTTGAGCATCTACTAGTTGTTTTCTTTCTGAATCCTTAAAACAAGTCTCTTAATGTTATCCCCATTTTCATCTGAGGAAAGGGGAGCTCAGAGAAGCTAAGGTCACCCAGGGGCAGATGGTACAGCTGGAAGGTCTGAGTATACCCTCGCTTTCCTCCTTCCTTACCAACCATGGGAGGCGTGTTCTAGGCCCTAAACGACAACAGCTCCTTCCTTTGAGCAGCTCAGAGAAAGACACATAAACAAAGAGATTTTAGTGTGCTATGCAGAATAGAGGGGGACCCTCACTCAGACTTGGGGGTTCCAGGTAGATCCCTGGGAGGAGGTGCCCTCTCAACAGGGGACACAAGAACTGAGAAGCCCCTCCCAAGTGGCAGAGGTTGAAAATACCGGGAAGTCAGAGAGTTACCCAGGAAACATGGACACTGGAGTTGAAGGAAGGGAAAGGCAGTGGGAAGCCAGGAAAAAGATGGTATCCAACAGCAAGAATCCCTGGGATGGACTTTTGCTTTGCAAGCATCAGAAAATCCAGTCTTGATTCCATTACCACTGATACACAGGATGGGGAAGAGGACAAGAGCACAAGTATCTGGGAAGCTGATATCAGGAAGAGCAAAGCCCAGGTTGCCAGGAGCTCCAGGACTTGGAGCAGGTGGATGTGAGGGGGACGTTAGAGGAGCTGCTTATGGCACCTCCAGGGAAGGGGGCCTGGTGGAGTGGTATGGATGGCAAGGCACTGTAGTGCCTTGTGGCCTGATGGCAGGTCACACCTTCCTTATCTTTCACTGCCTCAAAGAACCCCAACAGGCACCTGGCTCAACAGATTTGGATTTGCAAATTGCTAGTGCTCCTTAAATATTTGATAACTGAATGCAAGAGAAATAAAGTACAGAAAGGGGAGGAAGAGGACCCAGGAAAAGAGAAGCCCAGCTGAAAGGGGGAAAGGTGAGGGGAGGAGAGAGCATACGGTAAGGAAAGATAAGTTGCGGGGAGGGGAGTGGAAATGTCTCGACTGTGTGGACTGCTGAGACCAGATGTCAGTCTTCTGAAGAGTGAATGAGGGCAGGAGATGTGCTATGAGGTGCCTTATTTATTTGTTCATTTGTGCATTGCCCAGAATCTGTAGAGGGGCTCTGGGGACATGCAGGCTACTAATATGCAACCTTGCCATCAGTGAGGTCCCAGCCCAGTCAGAAAGACAGAACAGGGACGAGGCAATGATAACAATAAGACAAGAAGATTCCCAAGCCTGTCTCATGGAGTCAGGAAAGGCAGGGTTTGAGACTAGATTTGAGGATGGGAAGAGGTCACCCAGGAGGAGAAGGAAGTGAAAGGCTTTTAAGGCAGAGAGTAATATGAGCAAAAAGCCAGAAGCTTGGAAGAATGCAGTGTCTTTGGGGAACTACAAGGAACTCAATATGTCTGGAAATCACAATGTGAGGGAACTTGGGAAACGAGACAGGTGATGAGGCTGGGAAGGCTGGGGGGGAGTCAAATAATGAGGATCTCGTAAGCCTTGTTAAAATAGAGATTTCACCCAAGACAATGGAAAGACACTGAAGAATGCTGAGCAGGGAATGACATGGTTGGATTTGTACTTTAGGGAGATCCCTCTTGCTGCAATGAGAAGACTGGATTAGAAGAGGGAAGAGTAGAAGCCTAGGGAGACAAGTTAGAAGGATCTTTCAGTAACTTATGTGAAAAGATGGTGAGGTGAGGGCAGTAGCTGAGGCCATCAAGAAAAGGGAATATCAGAGAAAGCTGGAAAAGAGGTAGAACCAACAGGTTCCAGTGACTTTCTAGGTTACAGCACATGTGGAGAGAAGCAGTGGCTACAGATAATTCCTGGATTTGTAGCTTGATAAATGAGTGGGGATGGTGGTTTGGGGGAGAAAGGAATGAAAAGTTCATGTTTGGACATGTTAAGGGGCTTGTGAGCTATATAGTAAAGATCAGGTAGGAAGCAGATATGAAGGTCTGGAGGTCAGAAGAGAGGTCCAGAAGAGGTAGATATTTGGGAGCCATCAACCTGTATAGATGATAAAGTTCTGTAAATGAATGAGATGGATCACCCAGAGGGGTATATACAGTGAAACGATAAGAAGGTCCAAGACAGAACCCTAAGGAACAGTAATATTTAGGGGTCACCAAATGAAGCCCCCAAAACAGACTGAGAAGGAACAGCCAGGAGTTTTGGGAGACAGTTGAACAGATCCCACCACACTGTAATCATCTGTTTATTTGCCTGTCTCCCCTACTGAAGTTTAAACTTCTTGAGGGTAAGAATAGTGTCTTCTATCATAATATTCCTATCACCTAGCAGTGTGGTTGGCACATGAGAGCTGATTAAATGTTGACACAATAAAATGGTGGCTCAGAAGCCATAAGGCAAGATTGATTCAAAGAGAAAAGGATGGTCAGCAATGTCAAACCTTGCCAAGAGGTCAAGCAGTAAAGGACTATGGAAAAGAGCCCTTAGGTTTGGCAGGTTGAAAGGTTACTTTCTCTTAGGGAGAGAAGTTACATTGGAGGGGCAGGAGTAAATGGGAAGTGAGGAAATGCGAGAAGCTCCATGCAGAAGACACTCACAAAATGTGGCAGGAAAGCAAAATGAGCTTCTTAGTTCATTGGGTATTACAGGGTTAAGAAGGTAGGTGAGGGGCCAGCCGAGTGGCTCAGTTGGTTAAGAGTTGGCTTAGAGCACGTGCTCTGAGCAACAGGGCTGCTGGTTCGATGCCCACATGGACCAGTGAAAGCTGCGCCCTGGCTGAGCTGTCGCTGAGCTGCCAACAGGCGGCAGGATGGCTCAGCTGGTGTAACAACAAGATTGCCTGTTCATTGGTGGGCTATGCCCACCCAAAACTAAAAAAAAAAGATTGAATTCAGCATCTTGAGCTGAGCTGCCGCCCAGATGGCTCAGAGGATTGAGTGTGCGCTCTTAACAAGGCTGCTGGTTCAATTCCCGCAAGGGCTGGTGGCTACACCTTCCCGCAACTAAGATTGAACACAGCACCTTGAGCTTAGAGGCCATGAGTTGCCAATGGGAAGCCAGATTGAAGAACAACTTGGCTGGTCCCCTACCCCAATTCCCCAATGCTGTTCCCCTTCCCCAATTAAAAAAAAAAAAGGAGATAGGAGAGGCTGGAGGTTCTTCATGTGCTTACAGGAGGAATGGGTATACAGGGAGAGACTAGAGACATGGGTAAGACATGGAATAATTAGTGGAGTCAGATCCCTGTAGAGGTAGGTGGGGACGGTGATACACAACACAGGTGGAGGAGGGCATCTCTTAAATAGAAGAGCTGCCTCTTCATTATTATAGGCAAGATGGAAAAAAGGATGAGGATGCAGATAAAATTTGAGGGAGGAAGCAGAAAGCTGAAGGAATTCAAAGTGGATGGCCTCAGTTTTCTCAGTGTTCGAGTAGACCAGGTTATCTGCTCCTCCTTCCTCCCTCTCCTCAACCTCTGCATCCATTCTATCACTGAGCCCTGCTAACCCAACTGCCTAAAGAACCCTTGAAACCATCTACTTCCTATCCCTGTACTGCCATACTCTAGTTCAGGCCAGTGTGATCCCCTCCTGGGTCCCTACAACAGCCAACTATCCTCCTTCTTTTCCGATTCCTCCCTCCAGTCTCCACACTGCTGTCAGTGGTATTTCTAAAACAGATCTGATCATGTCACATCACAGCTTCAAATGATTGGGTGACTCCATTATTCCTGGGTTGGATAAATGTTTTTCATATGACCTACCTGAACTGCATGATAGAATTAACCCTCCATTGACCTCTCCTCACATCATGCTGTTAATGCCAGGCTCACCGAATTGCTTTATCCTTCAAACATCCACCACTTTCTTCATGTGGGCTTTCTCATGCTGCTGCTTTGGCTTGGAATATTCTCCACCTACTCCACCTCACCTCCACTTTCCTTTGTTTGTTTGATTCCCTACTTATCCATCAATCTGAAGTGTAAATGTCACTTCCTCCAGAAAGCCTCTCCTGACCTCCCTACACTGGATTAGGTTTCCCTGCTATGTGTTGCCATGTTACAGCACGCACCCCATAGCCTGTACACTCCATAAAGGCAAGGTCCATGTCCATTTTGTTCATCCTTATAATGCCAGCACCTACAACACTGCCTGGCACAGAGTAGGTGCTTTATATGTGTTTGCTGAATAAATGAACCAGCAGACTAATTAATCTGCTGAAAACAATGGGGCAAGGGATGTGAGGTTACAGGGTGTGACAAAAATAGAAAAAATTAATCTATTGATTTATTTATGGAGGGCCCAGTTGAGGGTGGAATTTATAGAAGCAGGAATTTATAGAAGCATCACTTGGTGTGGCTGAGAGCTCATTCCAGCTAGGGTTAAAATTTTGTGGGATGGGTGGGCTCAAGGACAATGTAACCACAGTTGGCCAAGGAGTGGCTGAAGGGATGGTCCTGGACATATAAACTGGAAGAAGCACACAAAGCCACGAAGGGGCAGATTAGGAGAAAGCAAAGAGGTCAAGGGCAAGAGGTCATAATGAGGTTGAAAAGTAAGCGTAATGGGAGTAAAGAGCATTTGAGAGCTGGGAAGAACACAGGAGGCTCTGACAGAGAGTGGAATGCAGTTTAGAATTTTAGAGATGGACCAGCTCTATAGAGTAGTCCTGGCAGGGGAGAAGAAGGTAAAAGGAGCTAAGAAGCTCAAGAAACTATGAGGCTGGGGTTTTGCAGGGACACTTAGAACCATGGGTGAGTGAAAGACTGATCCAGGTTCCCAAGTTTTCAGGGAACAAAAGGGTAAACATGGGCGGTTTGAGCATCGTAAGCTAATGGGAGTTTAACAGCTGGGACAACTCACTCTGTGGTGTGTGCACGTACCTAAAAGTGTGTCTCCTATGGTTTGTGCAAGTGGGTGTGTGATAAAGGTGATGGCAACACAGCTTCCTGTTAGTGTCAGGTCTCTGGGACACCTGCTATTTAAGGGGCAGCTCTGATGAAGTATAATTCAGATGATGGGTTGGCTGTGACAGCGTTTCCAGTGGATGTGTATTGCTGTGACAGTGCCTCTCATAGTATGTGTTGGCCTTGACAATGATCCTATGGGAATGTATTGGCTGTATCATTTCTACCGTGGGTGTGTGTTGTCCTGAGAGCAACTTCTGTAGGTGTGGTTGGCTCTGAAAGTGCTTCCTGGGGGCATGTGATAGCTTTGAAGGCATCTCTTGTGAATATGTGTTGCCTGGGACTGTGTCCCCTGTGGGTTGAGTAGGGCTATGACTGTGTCCCCTGTGGGTATTTGAGGAGTTGACATAAGCAACAATATTTTTCCGGCCTATGACCCTGTGGCTGCCGGCCCAGCCCACACCACACTGAGGTCATTGTGTGTCCAGAACTCGCTCTCCCCACCGCCTCCACGTGGGAGCAGGCCTGTGGTGACCTCCCTCTGTCCCCAGCACAGGATTCTGATGGAGGTGTCCTGGATACAAACTCAGAACAGCCATCTAGGGTGAACCGCCTCCACTTCAGGCTTCCCCTGTCTCTCCTCTGCTTCTCTTGACTTCTCCCCCCCTCAGTTTCTTTGTCTCTCAGTTCTTCTCTGTCACACACCCATCCTCCACATTCTGACACATGGCTTCTACAGAGACAGGCAACACACAATCAATCAATCTCTCTCTCTCTCTCTCCTCTCCCCATCACAGGGACTCCCTCACCATGACAAATACTCATTCCAACCCACACACCCTAGGAGTGACACGCACATCCACACACGGCCAGCAGACACACATGGGCACACAACCTCCTAGTGACACGCACTCACACGCACTCACACGCACTCACACCCAGCCCATGAGCTCACACTCGGAGTAGCTCACACACACATACTGTCCGCACCCCGCACCCTCGGCACACTTATAGTGACACGCACTGACTCACACTCAGCCCATGCACTAACAGAGCAGCGCGCCCGTGCGCGGGCACACACACACACACACACACACACACACACACACACACGCTGCACCCCCGGCACACTCGTACGCCAACACACACCCCGCATCGATGACACACGCACACAAAGGCCCTCAGGCCCTGCCCCCGCGCTCACGCTCCTGCTCGCCCTCGTCCCGCAGGCCCAGGCCCCCCCTCCCCCATTGTCTCCGGCTCAGAACAAAGCCCCCGGCTCCGCCGCCGCCGCCGCCGCCCCGGAGAGCCCGGGGGGGCCGGGCGGGCGCGGCCGGACGGGCCGGGCGGGCGCGGGCACTGACCTCCGCGCGGCGAGGGCTCCCTCGCCGGGTCTTGGGGCGCCGTCCGGCCGCGGTCAGCCCCCCGGGCAGCGCCTGCCCTCCCTGGGCCTGGGGCCGCGCATCGTCCGCCGCCGCGGTCTCCTTTCCCGCGATCAGCTCCGGGCAGCCGGCCGTCGGTCCGCGGGGCCCTGGCCGTCGGTCGGTCGGTCCGGCCGCCGCCGCCACCGCCGGGGCGCCGCCTCCTGCACAGCCGCCCCGCGGAGGATGCGAGCTTCGCCGCCGCAGCCCCGCGCCCCCTCCTCTCCCCTCCCCCGCCCTCCGCGCGGTAACCCGAGCCCCCGCCCCTCCGTCCGCGGAGCCCCCGCCCCCACCCGCGCTCGGTGCCGCGGCCCCCCCAGCGCCCGCCCGGCCTCCTCCGCCCCTCGACTTCCCGGCCCCACTCCCAGGCGCCGGATCCTGCCCAGCGCCGCGAGGTCCCCGCGTCCCCGTTCTCTCCCCTTCTCCGGGTCACTGCGTCCCGTCCCCTCCTCCCATCCCGTTCTCTGCGTCCTCTCCCCTCGTCCCCTTCTCCTGGTCCTGCCCTTGCATCGTCTTTCCCACTCCGCATTCCCCCTTCGTCCCCTCTTCTCCCTCACTGTCCAGTTCTCCCTCTCCCAACCCTTTCTCCTCCATTCTCCTCTCTCTTTCAAACCATCAGCTTCTTCTCACCCCTTCTCCCCATCCTTTTCTCTCCCCCCCATTCCCCTCGGTCCTCTCTCCCCAGCCTCTTCTCCACATCAAGTTCTCCCCAGCCCTTCTCTTAGACCCTTCTCCCTTCTCTGTCTCCCCACCCCATTCTCCCATCTTTTCTTTTCATCCCTTTCTCCCCAATCCCTTCTCCCTGTGTCCTCATCACCCCCTTCTCCTCCCACCTTCTCCCCGTTCCCTCTGTCATCCCTCTTGTCCCTGTGATTCTTTCCCCATCCTCTTCTTCCATCTTAATATCTCCATTCCCTCCTCCTAATCACTTCTATTTATCCCGAGCTCTTTTTTTCCTTTTTCCTTTTCATCACCTAGTTCTCTTTCTCTCACTTCCTCTTTCATCCCAATTTGATACTAGAGATTGGAGAGTATTAGAACAAAGAAATTTAGGGAGGGTGGTCTAACTCAGTATACTCCTCAGAAAAAAAAGGGAGATGGAAACTGGGTAGGGAGGTGGGAAGAGGCTTGAGGAGTCATGGTAGAGAAAATGGGGGAGAATCAGACACAGGGAGAGAGTATTAAAGAATTAGAATAGTTTTGACCCCTCCCTGGCTTTCCTTCTTATTACTGTGAGTAGGCTGTGAGTTCAAAGGTATTCTGGACTTGAAACTTATTCCTATGGTACAAAGAAATCAGGAACTTCTGGGGAGAAAGAACAAAGTTTCAGTTATAGCAGATGGGAGTGTGATTTTGAAAGAGAGGAGTGAAGAAAAGGCTGGAATCCTTGATAACATCCAAGTTCCTGACTTGGGCAGCTGGGTGGATGGTGGTGACATTCATTGTGCTAGACAAAAGGAGCAGGAGTAGCCTGTAAAGGATGATATAAAAAGATGATGACTTTCCATTTGGGCTGCTGACTTTGAAGTGACTATTAGGTAGACAGGGCTGCAGCTTAGAAGGGCTGTTTGGGATGGACATAAATATTTGGAAATCATCTGCAAATACCGTATAAGCTTGAATACAGGGTGAGGTTTTTGCTTTTTGTTTTTCCAAAATCATCCCTCAGAAAAGAGGGAGTAACCTTATATTTGAGTCCTTACAAAGTCTCTTGTATTACAGGGTTTGCTCTCATTTACTTTATTTTGAACAACAAACCACTGGATAGGGCAGTACGGTATGGTGACTAAGCTTGTGGACTCTGGAGCCAGACTGCCTGGCTTGGGGTCCAGACTGTCATTTTCAAGCTATGTAGCTTTTGGAAAGTTACTTAACCTGTCTCTGCCTCAAGTTTCTTATCTGTAAAGTGGGGCTAAGAATTAAATTATTTAGTATATGTAAAGTACTATGTACCAGGCACATGGTAAGTACTCAATAAATGTTAATTATTTTTAATGTTTGGGCAAGACCCATTAACCTGAAATGTCCTCAAGAACATTATTTTAGATGCTTGTATAGGTCACGTGACACAGAATCCATAGTCAAAGAAATTTAACACAGCTTTATTAACTATTCCAATAGTATGACCTTACAACTGCATGTATTAGATGTCTCTAAATATGCTTTTAAAAGATTGCTTAAAAAAGTAATACAGTAGTACTTGGGAGGGGCTTCTGGGACTCTGGAAATGTTCTATTTCTTGACTTGAGTGATGTTATATGGGTGGCAATTCATTGAGCTGAACAACTGATGATTTATGCCCTTTTCTGTGTGCATGTTATACTTCAATAAAAAAGTTAACAATTAAAAAATTATTTTAATTGTTAAGGCAATATATTGATTTTTAGAGGCCATGAATATACTCTTGTAGGATACATGCCAAAACCAACTGCTCTAGTGTGATGCAAATGGGTCTTGTGACTTGGGATAAAGTTTCCAATGACTGCATCATGTGTGGATTCAAATTGTGCTGTGTCCTCTCCCAAACCCATCAGTTGCCTGAAGAGAAGGTCACCCATTCTGGAAAATGTGTAATGTGGCTAAAAAAGTATACTAGCTAATAGAAATTTACTTTTGATTGTTTCATCCACATTCCTAAACGTATACATTTTCAGGTTGGTCAAATAGCTTTTTGGATTTTCTCATTGGGAGAAATGAGGAATCGCCTTAGGTTTGGGTAGCCTTATGTGGTAAATGTGACAAATGGTTAAGTGAACCTAAGAGAGTGAATAAGATTGCTCAGGGACAGCTTGTACATTGGGGAGAAAAGGGAATCTAGGACCTGAGGAGCTCTAGCATTTAAAGGTTGAAGACAGGAGGAGCAGCCTTCAAAGGAAAGTGAGAAGAAATGGCCAGAAGGAGAAGAAAGGAAGGGAGGCAAATGGTGCCACTAAAGCCAAGGGAAAGGCCAATAAAGAAGCCATGAAGCAGGGAGTGGTCATAAGGATCAAATGACACAGAGGAAGCCAGGGAGGTAAGGGCTGAAATGTATCCATTGGGTTTGGCCAGAGGGCAGTCACTGGTGACCTTGGAGACAGTGGGGGTAGATGGAGTGGTAGGGGTAGAAACTAGTGAGGGGAAAGGAACTGAAGACTTGGAGTAGCTACCATTCTTTAAAGAGGCTTGACTACAGGGAAGGAGAGAGACCTACGAGGTCGGACAATTACGGTCAAGAACTCATCCTAGAAAACGTACTACAGCGCCAGCCGAGTGGCGCGGTGGTTAAGTGCTGGTCTTGGGAAGCCAGCGGCCCAGGTTTGGGTACCACATAGGAGGGCCAGTGACACTGCCCTAAATAAAGAAAGAAAGAAAGAAAAAAGAAAACGTACTACACACCTCATTTGCTGAATATGACTATGGTTACCTTCAAAGTACTCCTCTTGGGAAGCTATGCACCAACACCAGCACCTAGTCCACACCCTTCAAAGCAATTTTGGAACTGTTTTTCTGGAATGGCCATCGGAGCTGTTGTCATATGTATTACCCTTGATGTCCTGAATGTCATCAAAGTGTCTTCCTTTCAATATTTCCTTTATCATTGGGTAAAGAAAGAAGTCACTGGGAGCCAGATCAGGTGAGTAGGGAGGGTGTTCCAATACAGTTATTTGTTTACTCGCTAAAACCTCCCTCACAGACAGTGCCATGTGAGCTGGTGCATTGTTGTGAAGCAAGAGCCATGAATTGTTGATGAAAAGTTCAGACCATCTAATTTTTTCATGCAGCCTTTTCAGCACTTCCAAATAATAAACTTGGTAAACTGTCCACTTGGTACAAATTCATAATGAATAATCCCTCTGGTATCAAAAAAGGTTAGCAACATTGTTGCAACAAGTTCGCAAACTTAATTGTCAGACCGCATATATCAGTGAGGGGCAGGTGTTTTAGGAGGCCAGAGAGTTCTTAAAACAGGAGCACCTCAATTTATTTTTTTTCTTTAATTGAGGTATAATTGACTTAAATGTATTTTCTTCCTTTCTTCATTTATTGAAGACACATATAAATGTCCACTGAGTGTCAGCTTTATACTCAAAATACATAGTTAAGATATGACCAAGGAGCTAGCAGTAAGCTGTGAAGACAGGTCTGCAAATTAGCACTGGGGAATATAATGATAGAGGAAAGCATAGGGTTGTGGGCATAGAGGGGATTCCTAACCCAGTCCAGGGTTGGGATGCCAGCAATTGGTGTCACAAAGGTGACACTGGAACTTGATCTCAAAGGAGGAGTAGAAATGTAGCAGAGGGACAGTTGGAGAATGGATTTTCAGGTAGAATAAACAGTACCACGTTCAAAATCAAGGATATGAAAGAAAATAGCTTCTGGCCGTGTAGACTGGTGTCTAAGTGATAGTGCTGGTGGTCCTGAGTAGACTGACTTGGCTGATGTGTAGGGCATATGGGCTAGTGTGAAAGGAGGAAGCAGGAAAGCTAAATAGGGCCAAATCATGGAGGATACTATATGTCATTCAAAGGGTCCAGCTCTGAGGTGCCATTGACAGGTTTATTTAATAAGGGAAGTACAATGATCAGATCATGTAACATTGATATCATTTTAACTTCAATGTGGAGAATCAAAGGAGATCAGATAGGAATGTTTCAATTGCCCAGCTTATATTGAGGGTCTAAATTAAGTTAATGATAGTAGGATTAGCAAAGAGGAATAAGAAATAAAACTACATTATTTGGTGGCTGACTAGAAATGTAGAGTGGTGGGTGGCATAGGAGGATTCTAAGATGTTTTCCTTGTTCCTGATGTTACTCATGACATTGGGAGAAAAAAGGAGGAGCAAGTTTGCAAGGATAAATAAGAAAATGAATTTGTTTTTGGACATGATGAGTTTAAAATGTACTTGAGATTTCCAAATGAAGATGTCTAGTAGATGGTTGAGTACAAAATTTGGAATTCAGAAGAGACAATTAAGCTGAGAATAGATATTCTTTTCTTTCTTTTTAAAGATTTTATTGGGGAATTGGGGGAGGGGAAACGGTGTTGGGAAATTGGGGGAGTGGAACAGTGGTGAGGAATTGGGGAACTGGAACAGCCCAGTTGTTGTCCTTCAATCTTAGTTGTGGAGGGCACAGCAAGCTCACCTCCATGTCTAGTTGTGCTGCTCAGCTCAAGGTGCTGTGTTCAGTCAGTTGCGGGTGGGCATAGCCCACCATCTCAAACAGGAACCTTGTTGTTAGGAGCATGTGCTCTCACCAGCTGAGCCATCCTGCTACCTATTGGCAGCTCAGCAGCAGCTCAGCTCCAGTGCAGCTCACTGGCCCATGTGGGAATCGAACCGGCGACCCTGTTGCTCAGAGCTCGCACTCTTGAGCAAGCTCTTAACCAACTGAGCTATTTGGCTATTCCAGGATAGATATTCTTGAACCTCAATCTATAGATGGTTAAGTGGAGCCATGAGAATGGATATGGTCACCTATGGAGAACATGTAGTGGTAAGAAGGTCTGGGCAGGGCCCGGCCAAGTGGCACGGTGGTTAAGTTCTGGCTTTGGAATCCAGCGGGCCCGGTTCGGGTCCCACATATGAGGGCCAGTGACACTGCCCTCAAAATAAAAAAAAAATTACAAGAAGGTCTGGACAGCTTTAGGGGTGGCTAACAAAAGAAGAGCCTTGAAGGACATTGGGAAGAAGCAGCCAAAAAAGTAAGAATTGAACAAAAGAGTAGTGTCCAATATGTTATCATAGAAGCCACAGAAAGAGATATTATAGCTACTAAATGAGAGTTGCCAACAGAATAAAAATACTGCAGTAAAATGAGGCCAGACAAGTCTCCATTAGGAATTAGGATATATCTGATTATCTTAGTGATCAAAAGAGAGGGTGATGAGAACAAAGCTGGAGACATCACATTTCCTGATTTCAAACTATATTACAAAGTTATAGTAGTCAAAACAGTGTATTGTAATGGCATAAAATAGACACATAGATGAATGGAACAGAATAGAAAGTCCAGAAATAAACCCATGCATATTAATTAATTTTCAACAAAGGAGCAAAGAATACACAATTGAGGAAATGATTTGTTTTTGGACATGATCAGTTTAAGATGTACATGAGATTTCCAAATGAAGATGTCTAGTAGGTGGTTGAGTATAAAATTTAGAATTCAGAAGAGACAATTGAGCTGAGGATAGATATTCAGCAGTCTTCAATAAATGGTGTTGGGAAAACTGGATATTCACATGCAAAAATTGAAACTATCTTACACCATAAACAAAAATAAACTCAAAATGGACTAAAGACTTGGATTTAACCTAAAACTGTAAAAGTCCTAGAAGAGCTTTAATAGAGGGAGGTAACCTCCTTAACATTGGTCTTGGCAATATTTTTTTGGATTTAACACCAAAAGCAAAGAAATCAAAAGCAGAAATAAACAAATGGGACTGTATCAAACTAAAAAGTTTCTGTACAGCAAAGGTAATAATAAAAAAACAAAACAAAACAAAAAGACAACCTATGGGAGAAATTATTTGCAAACCACATATTTGATAAGGGGTTAATATCCAAAACATACAAGGAACTCATACAACTCAACAGCAAAAAAACAAATAATCCAATTTAAAAGAATGGGCAAAAGACCTTAATACATATTTCTCTAAAGAAGACATACAAATAGCCAATAGGTACATGAAAAGGTGCTCAACATCACTAATGATCAGGGAAATGCAAATTAAAACCACAATAGCTCTTATCTGAAAGCTGTTAGGAGGTCTATTATTAAAAAAAAAAGCAAGATAATGAATGT
Organism: Aselliscus stoliczkanus; assembly: GCA_033961575.1. Classification (NCBI taxonomy): domain Eukaryota; kingdom Metazoa; phylum Chordata; class Mammalia; order Chiroptera; family Hipposideridae; genus Aselliscus; species Aselliscus stoliczkanus. The sequence goes on from CM066736.1 coordinate 91,701,237, forward strand.
TGGCAAGGATATGGAGTAACAGTGTTCCCTTGCATTGTTGGTAGGAATGTAAACTGGTACACCCACTATGGAAAACAGTATGGAGATTGCTCAAGAAATTGAAAAACAGAACTAGCATATAATCCAGCAATCCCACTTCTGGGTATATATCCAAAGGAAATTAAATAACTATCTAAAAGAGATAATCTGCACCCCATTCATTGTAGTATTATTCACAAAAGCCAAGACATGGAAACATTCTGTTTGTCAATAGATGAATGGATAAAGAAAATGTGAAATATTATTCAGACTTCAAAAAGAAGGAAATCATGCCTTTTGTGACAGCATGGATGAATCTGGAAGGCATTATGCTAAGTGAAATAAGCCAGACAGAGAAAGATAAATACTGCACAGTATCACTTATATGTGAAATCTTAAAAAAAAAAAAAAAAAAGTCAAACTCATGGAAACAGAATAGAATGGTGTTGCCAGGAGCTAGGAAATGGAGGAAATGGGGAGAGATTGGTTAAAAAGATACAGACTTTCAGTTACAAGATGAATAGGGTCTAAGGATCTAATATATTACTTGATAATTATAGTTGATAATATTATATTGTATAAGTGAAATTTGCTAAGGGGAAAAAAAAGAGAGACAAAAGAGGGGAAAGAAACCAGGCCACAGTGAGATAAGGAAGGAGCAAAGGTAAAACTGTAGAGACAGTGTATAAGAGTGAAAACTTAACAGCATGTGAAAGAAATCTTATTAAATTAGCTTAGAAAAGAAGGGTAGATTTGTAGATCCAGATTACCAAACCTGGGAGATGACTGGCAAATGGAACCAGAAACTCAAATACTGTCAAGACTTTCCCTGTGCCTCCAGTTTCTGTTTTTCATTTTATTTTATTTTGCTTCATTTTCTCCTACTGATTTTTAAATGTTTTAATTTTAGAGTAATTTTAGATTTGTAGAAAAGTTGCAGAGATGGTATGAGAGCTCCTATATACCCTTCACCTATTTTCCTCTAATATCATAACTAAAATCATAAGTAATTTTGATACATCTTTCAAAAATAAGACGTTCACTTTTGTACATCACTATTAAGTGAACTCTAGACTTTGTCCTGATTTCACCAGTTTTTTCACTAAGTCCTTTTTCTATGCCAGGATTCAATCCAGGATGCCGCATTGCATTTAGTTATCATGTTTAGTTAGTCTCCTCTGTCTGTGATGGTTTCTCTGCCTTTCCTTTTTTTCATGACATTGACAGTTTTGAAGAGTATTGGCCAGGCATTTTGTAGAATGTCCCTCAATTTGGGTTTCTCTGATGTTTTCCTTATGATTAGACTGGGAAGAAAGGGTGTCACAGAAGTGAAGTACCCTTCTCATCACATCATATCAGGGGGTACATTATATCAACATGAATTATCACTGGTCATGTTAACTTTGATCACTTGGTTAAAGTTATGTCTGCCAAGTCTCTTCACTGTAGAGCTACATTGTTTTCTCTTTCCATATTTTGTTGTTTGGAAATAAATCACTAAGTCCAATGCTCAGGGAGGAAGAGGTTAAGCTTCACCTTCTGGAGGGGGGAACATATGCTATATATTATTACATAATATGTAGTATATTACTTGGACTACTGTTTGGAAGATTTGTCTCTTCTCTTCCCTCCCGATGTCTTAAACTAATTTTAAAATCAATAGTATATATGTACTTAGCTCAAAAAACAGTTAGATAGGCCTTATAACAATACCAACAAATTCAGAAATCCTGAAGAAAGACTCCAGATGTCTGGGGTGACTCCTGTGACTACCCAGATCAATCTTGTGAACAGAGGGAAAGATCATTTAAGAAGATGGCAACTCCCATTCCGACTGATTGGTAAAAACACTTTGGCATAAACTCGTCCTCTTGCCCAGCGCATGCTTTGGTCCTTTCCCCTGTTAACCTTCAGGTCTCAGTTGAAGTATTACTCCATCACAGACATCTTCCCTGATCTGTTTGACTAAGTCAGTTCACCATGTGATGGGTTCTCATAGTGCCTGGTACTTCTCCTTTGTGGCGCTTATCACTTGCAAGTTTTTGTATGTGAGTATTTGGTTAAATGTCTATAGTCCACTAAACAGTAAACCTGGATTGTTCACCTTTGTAGCACATATAAGTGGTGCCTCCACATAGGTGATGTTCAATCAATATTTGTTAAGTGAGTGATTGACATGAAGGGGCTATTCCAGAATTAAGAAAAGGTGTTAGTGAGACAACAGAATCAAGGACCACTACTGAGGGAGTCTACTGAAGGAAAGAGAGAGTGGATAGGTAACAGGAAGCTGGGAGGAGGAGTGGGGAGGGGAAGGGTTGAGGGAGAGTTGCTTGGAAGAAAGCATCCACGCCATGTTTAACCCCACAGATAAGGAGTTCATGGAGAGGCAATACATCTCAGAGGAGAAAGGAGGGACTGAAGAATTAACCATGACTACAAGAAAGACTTGGTCTTTAACAGAAGAGAGGTACTTCCTCCATCAAGACTGAAAGGGAAGGGCCGGCGGAGTGGTGTGTTAGTTAAGAGCTGGCTTGGGACGCCAGTGGTCCCAGTTCGGATCCCACATATGAGGGTCAGTGACACTGCCCTCTACAGCTAAGATGGTGAGCAATAGCTCTACCTGGAGCTGTGCTGCATGAGTCCCAACAATGGTGTAGGCTGCAGTGCCTGCTGCAGTGGGCTGCCATAAGCTACAGTGAGTGGCCGGCAGCCAGAGTGAGCTGCCAATAGCCGCCATGAGTGGCGATCCAGAGGCCAGTGATAGATCTGCCTCACCTGGGAAGAGCGCAATGATAATACCGACATGGGCCAGTGAAGCTACGTCCTCCACAACTAGACTGAAGAACAAAAAGAACAGCAACTTGTCTGTTCCCCTCCCCCAATTCCCCAATAAAAATCTTAAAAAAAAAAAAAAGACTGAAAGGGATGATGAGTGAGGATGCAGATAAGCATGAGGGTATGAGGGCAGTGTGGGAAGAAGGTGGACAGGGCAGGAATTTGAGGCCTCCATATCTAGTGATTCATTCTCTCTGGGGGAGAAGTTGGGATTTTGTGAGAAACAGGACATAAGGGAGGATGTATGTTAGGGATCTTGAGGAAACTGTTAAAGGAGTGAAGACACTGTTAAGAGAAATGATGGCTGGAGGGCATCTAGGCCTAAAGGACCATGGAGTTGAGGATGTTGGTGAGAGAACAAAGGATATAGGCATAGCTACACTAAAATCCTTGATGAAAAAGAGGGGAGGTCATTTCTGACAGCACTGAGGAGGAAGTGAAGGGTCGGAGGTATATAAAGGGGTTGAGAATTTAGTGGTTGGTCACCATGCAATAGAAGTTTCAGAACAGGAAAGATTGGGGGGTGGGTCCACAAGGGGAAGGGTTAAAACAGGAAGCAGTGGAAGGGCAAATTAAGTAGGGGCCAGGAAAGACAGATCAGTGTGGGGATGGACCAAATGGGAAAGGAAAAATGACTCAAAAGGCCTACCTTGTGAATGATGATCCTGAATGACAGGATGGGAGCCTGACGGTTCTCGTTGGCTCTGTTGCATTTGTTCCTTCTTAGTGCAGGAGGCAGCACTGGTAGCAGCAGTGCTTGGTTTCAGACTGCTCCAAGCCTTTGTCCCCCATTCAAATGCTCATGAGAAGTGGCAAGTCATTAGAGCTCCGCAGCACAGCCCAGCTCTGGAGAAAGTGAGCAGGGCTATTAAAGCATGGCCAGAGTCCAGCACTGTTTGAGTTGGGATCTTCTGTGAGCTAGTATGTTTTCCAGGCTCCGAAGGACTTCAGTTCCCCATAGAGACTACAAAAGAAGAGGACACTCCTGCTTGTCTCCCACAGGACAAGAGCCAGAGAAAGCAGAAGGGATGGGATCTAGAACAGATGGAGGGGCTAAACGTGAAGAGGAAGGACTGTTAACTTCTGGGATGGCAAGTAAGGAAAGACAGTTCTCTGAACTTCAATTCAGTGATCAATTTGCTGAAATTTACCAATTCTGTCAATTTACCAAAATTTTGTTTCTTTTATGTGTAAGCTTACAACAATTTGCATGGTTGAATGAATTTTAACTGCTTTTGAAGTTTTCTACAAAGTTTCAGTTAACTAATTTGAAGTTTAGTTTAGCTTAGTTTTAGTTTTAATTTATTGGCAGCTGTTTCACTGAAGTTGTTTTGCCATGGTTGGCCAAAGTTCAGTGTAATCTAAGTTTTTCCTTGCTTTGAATCTATAACTTTTGGGAATGAGAATTTCTTGTGTACTTTGCTCTACAAGTGTTGTGCATTGGCTCAAGTGTCAAAAACTTTATAAACAATCAGTGGGGGAGAATTCTCTTTTCTAAAACACTTATAATCAAATAATTTGCCTTCTTCTTTAACTTCTTTTTTTTTTTTGCACTTGTAATTTTAATAGATAAATAGGTATGGACTGAAATGTGGCCATACTGTATTTCCATACTTGTTGGCAAATGGTATTGATAGTTACTATAATAAGTGATAGAATTAATCATATAAATTCTATTATAAACTCATTAATTCAACATAATTGTTCTAAGATGTCATGAAGACTGATAAATGGGCCTCCTGCCTTAGTGACATCTAAGAAACACTTGTAGAATTTCTGCCAGTTCCATTCATATCGCAATAGGAAGACTCCTTTAAGACGAGCTCTGCTTATTCTTATCCTTGATTATGTAGTTGTAACTATTTCTAAATACTTAAGTTTTTACTTTGATTTTATTTCTTATTTGTTTAAATAACAGTTTTATTGAGATACAATTTATATACCATAAAGTTCATCCTTTTAAAATATATAATTACAGTGGTTTTTAGCATAATCAGAGCTGCGTATCCATCACCACAATCAAATTCCAGAATATTTTCTTTAAAAAATTTTTAAAAAAGATTTTAATAAAATATAGCTAACATATCGATAATATTGTATTGGGTTGTTGGAAAAGTCATGACACATGTTTGCAACAGATGGCACTAGTTCATTTTTGGAAGTACTAGAGTCATTCACATCTATGTTATTGCTATGTTATTTAACGGCTTCATTGTAAAAAAAAAAAAAATTGAGCTATTTGGTTGAGTTTTGGAGATTTTACAACAAGTTGAAGATGGAAGACCAAACTGCATTTTCACCATATTTTACTGTTTTACTTCCACAAAGGGAAGAACTCGCATCAAGCTTGTGAAAAGTTGCATAAAGTTTACGGTGACAATGCTCTACAAGAACGTCAGTACCAACGATGGTTCACGAAATTCCGTGCTGGTGATTTTGATCTCGACAGTCCTCGGTCAGGGAGGCCCATCGAGGTTGATGATGACAAAATAAAGGCATTGATAGAGTCAAACCCACATTATATGACACGAGAGATTGCAGAAACATTGAACATCCATCATTGAAGCATTCACGACCACCTGAAGAAGCTGGGATACGTAAGCAAGCTCGATATTTGGGTTCTGCATGAACTCAAAGAAGTTCATTTGATGGCGCATATAAACATCTGCAATATGCTCATTAAACATGAAGAAAACGATCCTTTTTTGAAGCAACTGATAACTGGTGATGAGAAATGGATTGTTTACAATAATGTGGTGTGCAAGTGGTCTCAGTCCCAATGTGATGATTCCCTTCAAACGACATCGAAAGCAGACATTCATCAGAGGAAGGTTATGGCTCAGTGTGGTGGGATTTTAAAGGTGTCCTATTTTTTGAGTTCCTACCAAGGAACCAAATAATCAATTTGAATGTGTACTGTCAGCAATTGGACAGTTTGAACAAATCCATCATCTAGAAATGTCCAGAGCTTGTTAATTGTAAAGCAGTTGTGTTCCATTGTAACAATGTGAGACCACACATAATTTTGATCACCTGTCAAAAATTATTGGAGCTTGGATGGGATGTGTTGCCACACCCACCATACTCACTTGACCTTGTGCCATCAGACTTCATTTGTTTTGCTCTCTTCAAAACTCCTTGCATGGTATAACATTCAATTCATATGAGACTGTAAATCACCACCTTGTTCAGTGTTTTGCCGATAAAGACAGGTCCTTCTATAAACTAGGAATTATGAAGCACACTGAAAGATGGCAAGATGTTATGGAACAAAATGAGCAATATATCATTTATTGATCTTTGTTCTTTATATAAATAAATGACCTTTGAAAAACAGACAAAATATATCATGACTTTTCTGACAACCCAATAGAACTGTCAGCAGTCAAATAACGTAGCAATAACATAGATGCGAATGACTCTAGTACTTCCAAAAATGAACTAGTGCCATCTGTTGTAAATATGAGTCATGACTTTTCTGACATCGCAAAATATTAGTTGCAGGTATACATCATAGTTATTCAACAGTACCCACCTGGCACTATACAAAGTTATTACTGTATTATTGATTATATTCCCTATGCTAAAGAAGTGATCACCATGATAAATCCAACAACCATCTGACACTGTACCATACTATCACGATATTATTGACTATATTTCCTATGCTGTATATTACACCCCCAAGACTTGTCTTATACCTGGAAATTTGAGCTTCTTATTCTTCTTTATCTTTTCCCTCCCTTTGAAATTTTTCAATTATTATTGACATTCAATATTATTTTATATTAATTTCAGGTGTACAGCATAGTGGTTAGATATTTATATAATTTATGAAGTGATGCCCCTGACTAATACCCACATGGCACTATACATAGTTTTTACCATATTATTGAATATATTGCCTATGCTTTACTTTACATCCCCATGGCTATTTTATAACTACCAATTTATATTTCTTACTCCTTTCACCTTTTTCACCCTGCCCCTAAACCCTCTCCTATCTGGCAACCATCAAAATGCTCTCTGTATCTATGAGTTTGTTTCTGTTTCATTATTTTTGTTCTTTAGATTCCACTTATAAGTGAAATCATATATTTTTCTTCTGCTGTCTAAATTACTGCACTCAGCACAATACCCTCTAGATCTATGTTTGTCACAGATGGCAAGATTCCATTCTTTTTTATGGCTGAGTAATATTCCACTGTATATACCAGTGGTGCCAAAAAATGTATATACATTTCAATTTTCCTTTCTTAAAATATGTATACATTTTTTTGGCACCCTTGTATGTACCACCTCTTCTTTATCCATTCATCTATTCAAGGACACCCAGGTTGCCTTCATATCTTGGCTACTGTAAATAATGCTGCAATGAACATATGAATGAGCATGTCCCCTTGAAGTAGAGTTTTGGTTTTCTTCAGATAAATACCCCAAAGTGGGATTATTAGGTCCTTCTTTGCCTCTTGTATAGTCTTTATTTTAAAGTCTATTTTTGTCTGGTATAAGTATTGCTACTCCAGCTTTGTTGTTTGTTTCCATTTTCATGAAATATCTTTTTTGCACCCTTCTACTTTCAGGTTGTGTGTGTCTTTCAAACCCAAATGAGTCTCCTGTAGGCAGCATATGTAAGGGCCTGGTTTTATTATTCATTCAGCCTCCCCATCATTTGATGGGAGCATTTAATCTATTTACATTGAAAGTAATTGTTGATAGGTATGTAGTTATTGACATTTTATTATTCATATTTTTTTATCTTCTTTTTTTCTTTTTCTTTTTTTTTCATTGTAAATATCTTTTGTTACATTGGCATATGACTTAAAATCAAAATGAGAAGCTAATACACAATAGACAAGATATGAGGTATTCTTTGATCAGAGTTGTCACAATTTGCAATTATGTATCAGTGTTTTATTTAATCCTGTTTCCCTTTTAGATTATAAGCTCTATGAGGACAAGAGTCAATTTATGTTTATTGACTTGTGCCAGGTCTTTTCTTGGCTCTCTTCAAATCTCTCTGTCTTGCTGCATCATTGGGCTCCCTTGCACAAGATGGGTTCAAATTATGAGCAACAACAGATCAGTGGATGGAAAAGAATTAGACATACACACACAACACACACAACACAAATTCTATTGTAATCTCTCAATTTACGTAACCCTCTCACAGGGCCTGAAACCTTCTTTTTATGTAACAATCTTCGCAGAAAATTTCCTCATTTGAAAAACAAAACATCTCAAGCATAATTAAGTGAAAAAACAGATTTAGTTGCCCCCAATCCTCAAAATTAGGTTTCTTCCCTTAGCATGTAAACAAATGGTAGTAAGCTTTACAAGGAATTGCATATACTGAGAATTTTTCTCTAAGCTTAACCAATTAAAAAAAAATTCTTACTAACTACTAGAAAGAATCCAGTCTTGCTTGCTATCAAATAAAGTAGGTATTTTTCCTTTTGTTCTTAAAAGACTCCTTGTAAAAGTACTTGAATCAAAGAACCATGGACAGGTACATTCCACATTAACAAGTTTCAACACTGTTTAGAACTCACAATTTAGTAAATGTTATCTGCAGTTTCAAACCAGGAGAATGTAAAACTATATTCTATTGAGAAAATATTGAAAAAACAAAACAAAAAATTAACAACCACAACAAAATCAATGACTCCTGAATTAGAAGATGACAATTACCTTTTACTAAGTACTTAGTCTCCAAGGAATAAAACACAGAAAAGGAGAATCAATTTTAGACCCCATTCCATAGGACTTTGGCTTCTGAAGTACCAAAAAAATAACATCATTTCACTTGTAAGTAGGTTCCATAGAAAATGAGAGACAAAGTAAAACAAACTCAGTGTATGTGAAGTAAAAAGGTGTATATTCTATATGTAGTCATAAAGAAATATTTTAGTTCAAAAAATTAAAAGCCTGATCTATGACTGGAATTCTTCTGAGACTGCCTAATTTCAACTGTGTCAATATCATAACTATATGAACTACTAAAACTTAACTTGATATAGTCAACGGACAACTGTCCTACATTTAAGGTTATTAAAAACTGACATAAACAAACAACACCTGTACAAAAAATACCCCAAATCACATGTCACTTTCAAACAGTAATCTTGAGAGACATTATCGCCTTGGACCCCCTCTTCCTCTGCCCTGGCCACGTCCTCTTCCTCTTCCTCGGCCTCGGCCTCTTCCTGCAACAGCTTCCCTTTTCTTAGATTTCACCGTTGGTTCAACATCCACGAGTAGTGTATCCAGAGGTAAGCTGTCTGGCAGGATAAAATATCGAATGTTATTTCCTCGAATACTCAGTGTTTCCAGTTGTACAGGTTCTCGGTTCTTCAGGGTCATTTTCACAGCTTTGAGATGTGTATTCATGCTGACATCTACACCTGTGATTGTTCCATGGACCTGTGTTCCATTCTTTAATTCAGTGGTTACAGTTTCATGAATCAATTTCATCAAAAATCTCACGAGCTTCATCCTAGCGGTGCCATCACGCTCTCTGTCCGACGAGGACACAAAACCCGACAACCAAGGGCCCAAAGTATGAATGGCAGAAAACACCTACTCCTGGACCTCCGACGTAAAGAGCGCCTCTTCTTTTTTTCTTCATCTTAATATAGTTTCTCTAAGATTCCTTATAATACTGGTTTTGTGGTGATAACTCCTTTAGATTTTTCTTTTTTGGGAAGCTCTTTATCTGTCCTTCGATTGTAAATTATAGCTTTACTGCATAATTTTGGTTGTAGGTCCCTACTTTTCATCACTTTGTATATTTCCTGCCAGTCCTCTCTGGCTTGCAAAGTTTCTGTTGAGAAATCAGCTGATAGTCTTATCGGAGCTCCCTTGTAGGTAACTAACTACTTTTCTCTCTCTGCATTTAAGATTCTCTCTCTTTCAACTTGGCATTTTAATTATGATATGAACCTCTTAGGGTTCATCTTGTTTGGGATTCTCTGTGCTTTCTGGGCTTATATGTCTATTTCCTTCACAGGTTAGGGAAGTTTTCTGTCATTATTTCTTCATACAGGTTTTTAATTCCTTGCTATCTCTTTTCTCCCTTGGTACCCCTATAATGTGAATGTTGGTATGCTTGATGTTGTCCCAGAGGCCCCTTAAACTCTCCTCACTTTTTGGATTCTTTTTTTCTTTTTGCTGTTCTGATTTGGTGTTTCTGCTACTTCGTCTTCTAAATTGCTGATTCAATTCTCTGCTTCATCTAATCTACTGTTGATTCCCTGTGATGTATTCATTTCAGTTATTGTATTCTTTGTTTCTGACTGGTTCATTTTTATGTTTTCTATCAATTTTTTATGTTTCCTATCTCTTTGTTGAAGTTCTCCCTGAGATCACTGAGCTTCCTTATAATCAGTGTTTGGAACTCTGTGTCTGGTAGATTGCTTGTCTATATTTTGTTTAGTTGTTTTCTGGAGCTTTGTTCTTTTCCTTTATTTGGGACATGTTTCTTTGTTTCTCCATTTTGGCTGCCTCCCTATGTTTGTCTCTATGTATTAGGTAGGGCAGCTATGTCTCCCAGTCTTAGTAGAGTGGCCTTATGTAGTAGGTGTGCTGTGGGGTTCAGTGGAGCAGTCTTCCTGGTCACCTGAGCTGCACACTCCAGGTGTGTCCCTTAAGTGGGTTGTGTGTGTCCTCCTCTTGTAGTTGAGCCTTGGTTGCTATTTGCACATCATTAGGAGGGTTTGACCCTCATGCTTATTGGTTGTTAGGACTGGCCTTGACTATAATGGAGGAGTTGTGCAGGGGCTGACCCTGCAGAGCAGGATCTGCCTCAGCCAGGCTCTGGTGCCTGCCCAATCTGCCTCGTGGCTGTGTTATCCTTAGCGGCGGCTGGGTGATGCTCCTGCTCATTTCTTTTCTTTTCTCTCTTTTTTTTAAAGATTTTATTGTGGAATTGGGGGAGGGGAACAGAGTTGAGGAATCAGGGAAAGGGAACAGACAAGTTGCTGTCTTTTTGTTCTTTAGTCTAGTTGCGGAGGATGTTGCTTCACTGGCCCATGTTGGTATCGTCATTGCACTCTTCCCGGATGAGGCAGATTGGTCGCCAGCCTCTGGATGTCGCTCACTACAGCTATTGTCAGCTCACGCTGGCTGCCAGCTACTCACGCTGGCTGCTGGCCACTCACTGTAGCCTATGGCAGCCCCCTGCAGCAGGGGCTGCAGCCTACACCATCACTGGGGCTCTCAGCCCAGCTCCAGGTGGAGCTGTTGTTAGCTGTAGAGGGCAGTGTATGAGGGCCAGTGACACTGCCCCTCTAATGTGGGATCCAAACCGGGGCCACTGGCATCCCAAAACCAGCTCTTAACCAATGCGCCACTCAGCCGGCCCTCCAGCTCATTTCAAAGCTGGCCACTGTGGGAGGGGACAAGCTACAGGTCAAGTTCAGCCACAGCCAGTGCCCCTTCCGGAGCCACCTGGCAAGAGCCACAAAGAAATCTGCAGATGGTCATTTCCTGTGCACGTGCTTGGAAGCACCTTGAGAGGCCAAGCTGAGAACCAAAGCCAGGTGCCTCTAGTGCCAGGCTTAGGGCTGCTCATCCAGAGGTACAGGACATACTCAATCCAGATGCTGGGTTCCACAAACCTTTTAGAGACCCTAGAAAAGTCTGCAGCATGAGTCAAGGCAGGTGGATTGTATGAAAAAGCCCTGGAAGCAGCTTGGGTGTGCCTGAAATTTGGGTGAGGCATGGTATTAGAATCAGTAGGGCATGGCCAAGGAAGAGCATTAGCCAGCTTGACAGAACCTCAGATATGGCAGCCGCCTGCTTCTGCATGCAAGAAAGGGGGAGGGCTCAACAAAGAAACAATAACTCCACCAGCTCCTCCATCCAGAAGAAAGCTGTCCCTTCAGCCCTCGTTCTGAAGCCAGACAATTCAGTTCCCTACCATATGTCCCTGCCATCTCTCCAGCTGCTGCCCCAGTGCTGGAGCTCAGAGCCAGTGATTCTGTTGGTGAGTAAGTCCATGCACAGTCCTTTTAAGAGGAATGCCTGGGACTCCAGCTGCCCTCCATCTCACTGAGTCACATTCTCTGCTGGTTTTCACAGCCAGAAATTATGGGGACTTCTCTCCCTGCACTGGAACTCTGGGCTGGGAAGGGGCTGGGACCCCCTGCCCCTCCGGAGGGACCTCCACACCCGAGTTATCCCTTCACTTTTAATGGTCACATGCAGGTGTGGGACCAGCCCAGTCTGCATCTCTGTACCTCCTAGTTGTTTCGAGGTGGCTTCTTCTGCGTGTCCTTAGTTGTAGGGCTTCAGTTCAAGATTTTTGGTGATTCTCAATGATTGTTTTGTAGTTTAGTTGAAATTGATGTGATTGTGAGAGAAGGTAACCACAACAAGTAACTACTGCGCCATCTTGACTGGAAATTGTGATTTTTGTATAAGACTAACTTGGATTTTGATCTTATATCCTGTAACCCTGCTGAACTCATTTCTTACTTTTAATAGTTTTTTGGTATATTCCTTAGGGTTTCTATGCACAAGATTATGTCATCTATGAATAGAATGTTATTTCTTCCCTTTCAATTTTATTTCTTTTTCTTGTCCAATTGCCCTGGTGGAACCTCCAATACTGTGTTGTACAGAAGTAACAAGGACATCCTGGTCCTAGTCCTGATTTTAGAGAAAAAGCTTACTTTCTATGAGAAATTGTCTTTATTCCTAGTTTATCGAGTATTTTTATTTTGAAAAGGTGTCAGATATTGTCAAATGATTTTTGTGTGTCTACTGAAATAATCATGTGCTTTTAAAATTCTGTTGATATGCTATGGTGTATTACTTGATTTTAGAATGGTTAAAGCAAGCCATATTCCTGGGATAAATCCATTTGTTCACAGTGTATAATTCTTTTTCTATGTTGTTGGATACAATTTGCTAGTATTTTGTTGAGGAATTTTACATCTACATGCAAAATAATATAAGGGATTGATCTGTATTTTTTTCTTTTCTTGTGATGTCTTTTCCTGGCTTTAGTATCTGAGCAAGACTGGCCTCATAGAATGAGTTAGAAAGTGCTATTTTTAATTTATAGATTTGTTTATCACCTACATTAAATGAATATTATCTATTTATTTTAGGTATCTGAATTCTAAGTATCATACAAAAGTGACATTCAACAGAGTGTGACTGAAACCTGGTACACAACTATCTCATAAATAGACTTTGATAAAACTAAACCTAAATTGAAACTTAAAAACTAATTTAAACTTAAAATAGAAGAGAATCCAAAAAGCTATTAAACTTTTCATGAAACACAATTTCTATAAATTTTATAAATAATATTAATAGAAACAAATTTTTGGTGAATTGATAATTTCACCAAATTGGATTTTGGTATTTAAAAGCAAATGTTTTTAAAGTTGATAAAATTGGAAATTTTGGTGACCTTTAGGTAGCTATATCATTGGGTGAACCATCTTTGATAAAGATTTTCAACTAATTGCCTAGTTTCTGGATGGAGGGTAGGTAACTGAGAAGACTATGCCTACAGTGCACCCCGCTTCTCTTTTGTTTGAGAAGTAGGAGGTGAGGTTAATTGTTGATAGTAAGAGATGATTTAAATAGTTTAAGAAAAGTAGAGGAAGTTTGTAGGAGTCAAAGAGATGACAGGATTAAACATTCTAGGCTAACGGAGTTGTGTTCAGGGCCAAGCCTTCTTGATTCCAATTCCAACGGTTGTGTGATATTTTTGTTTCCAGGAATTCTCAGTGATGAGGGCACAGGAGTAGAGAAATTTGGTGATTAGTAAGTGGGTGGGAGAGGGAGACATCGGGTAGAATAGGGCCTGACATGACAATGGATGAAGTGTTGGATCATGACATCCAGGCCAGTTGAAAAGGAAGAAAGGCCTGGTTCACACAGGGAGAAAAGAGAGAATTCAAAGGACTCTCCAGTCCTTTGAGGTTGAAAGTTTATATGTATGTGAGGAGATGAGAGAGCCACAGGCAAGAAGGTGCGTTTACAGAGTGACATTCTGGAGGGTAAAACTACAGAGGTAAAGTAGATCTGGTCATGAAATGGGGAAAGGCCTAGTAAACAGAGTGGACTGGATAGATGGTTTTCAGGAGGAGAGAACAATAAAGAACTATTGGGCCAGAGTCTTGAATGGGGCATGCACATGGATAGAGTAAGCACATCAATGGGATGGTAGCAGGTCTTGGGATGAACAAGACTCTGGGCCTAAGACTTCACTAATTGTGTGAGTGATCAGAAGCTGTATTCCCCCACCTCCATCCCCAATCAGTCCTGTCTGAACCACCCAGCATGTTATAAAAAAGGGGGATTAGAGTGTTCACTGTTGACCTGTGACAGGGTAGTATCTTGAGAGGGGCAAAAACAAACACCATAAAGACAACTTGAGAAGTTAGGTTACAATGAAGAGAAGACAAGCCACGACAGCAGTGTTTGTAGAATTCCTCCAGAGAGGCCTTTGGCCTTCCTGTACTTACTTCTATCTCTGCTAGCTCCGTGTTGACTTCTCAGTCATGTTTTGAACTAACGATATTCTGTCACTCAAGAGCCAATCCTGTCCCTCACAACAATTTAAAAATTATTTGAGAATCATAAATATACTTTTATATAATCACCATTATGTGAATAATATCTTATAAAAATTTTATAATTGCAACTATGATAGTTTCATTTTCATTTTCAATTTTACTTCAGAGCCACAGTTTGCAAGCCACTGTTTGCTGACCCCTGGCATCTCTTCCATCTCAAAAGTTTGCCATACCCTGCTCTAGCCCATCCTTTTAGGTCTCTGATTGAATTTAATGATTAATTTTGTGACTAGCTCTGGGCTATGTTTTCTCCTCAAAGGCAGACAGGCAAACTTACCAACTTCCTTCCTGTAAGTTCGGTCGGCAGGTAGTCTAGGCCTTAGCAGCTAAGGCTAAGACCATCAGGAGGAGGTGGTACAACCAATGCCAAGTCTTAAAAGAGAAGGGGCTTTACATAAAGATGGAGGAGCCATGGAAACCACAATGGTGAATGAGAAAGCTCTCCTCCCTCCCCCTTTGCCCTCAACCCATGATTTTGGACATTTCCCTCAACCTATACATACCTTTAAGTGTCTGTCTCCATGACTAAGGACTGGCAAAAGTACTCATTATAAAATTGTCCTAGTCTGTTCAGGCTGCTATAATAAAATACCACAGACCAGTTAAGTGAGAAACAACAAAAATTTATTTCTCATGGTTCTGGACCCTGGGAAATTTAAGATCAAGGTACCAGCATGGTGGCGTTCTGCTGAGGGCCCTCTTCCTGGCTCATAGCTGGTGACTTTTTGTTGTGTCCTCAAATGGTGAATGGGGCAAGGGACCTTTGTAGGGTCCCTTTTATAGGAACACTGATCCTGTTCATGAGGATTCCACTCAAAGGCCCCACCTCCTAACATCCTCTCATGGGGCATTAGAATTTTGACATATGAACCTGGGGGGACAGAAACATTCATACCATAGCAAAAATGAATACATTGATCTTCCAAATTCACATTTTAAATCTGCTTTCCTCTCAAGGTGCTGCTATCTCTGGCCTGTCTTTATTGTCATCTAACTTCTTGTCTTTACGTTTCTGCTTTTGCCCCTCTCAAGAGACTGCCCTGTCACAGGTCAACAGTGAACACCCTAATCCCCAAATCCAGTTGCCAGAGATACTTATTAAACAACTACTCTGGAGCCTGGTCAACATTAGAGTCTGAGAGTTCAAAAATTATCTAGCGTCTGCCCCCAAAATCTACAGAGGGAGATAGTCTCAAATAGATATTTTTGACATCCTCTTACCGTAGATTTTTAGACACCACTGTTCTAGTTGTAGTCCTTCTTTTTAGGGTCCTCAGAAAGCTTCTCTTTCCACAAATAGATGTTTTTGACATCCCCTTACTGTGGATTTTTATTAGACACCACTGTTCTAGTTGTAGTCCTTTTTAGTGTCCTCAGAAAGCTTCTCTTTCTCTGTCTGGCCTTGAATGTTGGCTCTATCCTAGGCCTTCTTTTTCTTACTGTGTATTATTTATTGGGAATCTCATCTAACCCAATTGTCAATTGCTTCCATTCCTGTGTGTGTGTGTGACTCATATCTGTATCGTTAGGTTACATATATTCTGAGCTCACAACACTGTTACATATATTTTCTGTTCACGAGATAGATCCTAAACATGAATAGTTTTTTTTTTTTAATAAAGTTTATCACAGTAATCTCAGATCTGCTTCTCCTCTTACATTCTGTTACTGGAATGGTTCTATGAAGAGAATTACCCCACCTAACTGCCCAGGTAGAAATGTGGTATCATCCTTGACTCTTAACTTCTTCCTTTACCTCATGTGGTCACACACAATGTCTAGTGTATTCTATCTCCTCTGTCACTGGCTGATCTGTCAGCCTCTATCTCCCTTTCCTCTGACCTAGTCTGTTCTTCAATCAACTCCGCTTGGATTCATTAACTAGCCTCCGATTTGGTTTCTTTGCTTCATCTCATTGTCCTAACCCATTTTCCAGTCTGATGCAATAATAATATTTCTGAAATGCAAATCTGATCCTTTCCTCATCATTTAAAAACCCTTCAGTGGCTTCCCCTGGTCTTCAGGATAAAATCCAAGCACTTATCATGTCTTACAGGGCCCTTTCTAATGGGATCTTACCTGACTTTCCTGCTTCATTTCCTTCACTTCTTCCTCAAATAGTAAATCTCAGCTGTACCAAATTACTTACTTGGAATTTCTCAGCCACCACATACTGTTTCATAATTCAGTGCACTTATACCTGTAGCTCTTGCTGCCTGGAATGCCCTCACATCTGACTTCTCCCCGCTGCTTGAATAATACCTACTCATTCTTCAAGGTTCAGTCCCAGCTTTGGTTCCTCTGAAATTCTTCATTGAGCTCCTCTTTTCTTGGTATTCCAGTAAGCCTGAGTGCACCACTTTCATACTTCCTGTCTTACTATGTCGTATGTTTATTTATGGTCTATCCCTCCAATTGGCTTGTTGGGCCCTTGGGAAGCCATCTCTGTATTCTCACAGTGTTTTGAATGGAGGAATATACTTGATAATTATTTTTGGAGTGCTTCCTATGCACAAGGAAGACACTGTAGTAGGTACTGTGATGAATTTTGCAGGTTTTTCCTTTTAGAAGGCAATTTCTCAGTCTCCTTTAGATTCTGTATCCTGCCTGTCCCCTACTATCTGATCTCAGCCTCCTTTTCCTCTACATATTCACTGAGTCACCCAACCCATTTCCTTAGCTTTAATTGCTGACAACTCCCAAATCTGTTCTCCCAGCGAAGAACTCTTTCCCAAAGTTGAGATGCTCCCAGGCACCTCAAACTCAACTCATATAAAACTGAACTATTTCACCTTTTGTCCTTCTGCCAATAAAAAGAAAATTGTAGGAGTTTCTGAGACCATTTTAAGGAAAAGCAGTTAGAAATTAAGTTAGGACAATGGCATTAAATTTTCTGTGACATCCCTAGGTACAGCTTTTGTATTTTCATCTTGAAGTGAACAGCAGTAAAACTTTAACGCTCTGCTTCCCATGCTGGGCTACATGGCAGTGTGCCAAGGTTTTTGTGAAGCCACAGTGTAAACATGGCTCACCTTCCTAGAGCATCAATTTTGATAGAAGTTTGTGTGTGTGTGTGTTTAATGTACAATATTTAAGTTGTAATAAACATATACATTGTGGAACATAATGCAAAATATCAGAAAAGTTTAAACTCCTTTCCTCAAAATACAGACACATAGGACATTTCTATTATTAGGGAATCTCAAGTATAACTATCGAATTAATGTTCCAGAGTCAGAGACATGGATTACAATATGCCCAAGTATTTAAGGGCATGAAGAGGAATGCCTTAAGGGTAACAGACATTATCCAGTAATGAACAATGGAAACTCAGCATTACAGGAAGTTCTTTTTCAGATGAAGTAAGAGGAAACTGGGGATGGGAGGAGTTAGCTTGAAATGCCAAGCTAGGCTAAGGACTTTACACAATGTGTTGATTCAGTAGATAGACATTTTTAGATGCCTATTTTGTCCTATGTGCTCTACTGGGTGGCACGAGAGTGAATTAGATATGTTCCCTAACTAAAAGGAGTTCACTATCTAGTAAACAGTACCAAACAATGTAATTGTGCCTTTGCTGCATTGAAGGATGTACAGTGTGAAAGTGGACCACTGGAAAAGTACCTAGCTTTGCTTGGGAATTCAGTGATTGCTTCACAAAAGACATATCACTTCAGCTTTTGGGTAAGTCTTGGAAAATGGATAGGTACTTTTTGTAAGTTAATGAGAAAGATTTCAGGAAACTGGAATATGAAATGTGTGGGGAATAAATTAGAAACATGCTTACATTTTGACAGTCATTATGAGCACTTAAGTGCCTGGAGAGGAAGAAGCCCATGTCTTTAGCCTTGGTACACTCAGCAGCGTAGCTTAGCACTGTTCCTGCACATGGTACCATGTTATTGTTTTGTAAAGCTCAGCCCGACAGCTGAATGTGTCATGGACAACAGGTAGCTTACTCCTCATTTAATAAACACATATTGAGCACCTATTATGATGAGGCCCTTTGGTAGGAACAGAGGTATCCATGAGAATGAGTCCCAGTTCCCAGCTTCAGAAGCTCAGCTGAGTGAAGGAAATCAGTCATGCAGACTGGCAATTGTAGCTTAGTGTGATGAATGATTTGAAAGGTGTTATGTCCTGAGGACTGTAACTGCACACAGGAAGGGACATAGCCCCCATTTGGAGGGTGAAGTGGAGTTTGGAGAAGACCTAAAAAACTGACTTCTGAGCCGAGTTTTGAATGACAAGTAGGAGGTAACTTAAAATAGAGCAAGTGTTATAATAGAGGCGTCACGCACAAAGATATAATATTATAGATTCAGAAAATAACAAGTAGTGTCCTATGAAGACTGGAATCAGATCATGGTAGATGATACGAGAGATCACTGAGAGCAGGCCACAGAAGGCCTTTGTGTCATGATATAAGTCTGGATTTTACCTGCAAAGTCAATGGTGAGTCACTACAATTAATACTGGTGAGATCAGCGGTTTTTAGAGTAGGTTGTAATCCATTAGTGAGGTGTAAAATCAATTTAGTGAATTGGGACCAGCATTTTTAAAAGTGAACTAGGTAAGAATAGAAAATATTAGTGTGCCACCTATTTGTAAAGGTAAATGTTTTGTAATGCTCTAGTTTTAATTATATATGTGAATATTGTGTTTTGAAGTATTTTTTGATCTGTGGGTCACAATAAAAATTTTTTTGACAAACACTAAAGGTTCAACAGTACAAATTACTATATCAGATTACTTTTTGTAGCAATTAACAGAAAACCCAGGCTCAAATGGGAATAACCACTAAATATTATTACTATGTAGTCCCTTTTAGTTGTTCTGACCTGCTTTTTGGTGTCATCTTCAGCCTAAAGCCAGTTCCCCATGGCACTCAGAATAACATGCTAATTTACTCTTATCCAGCAGAGTAGAGCCTGGATTCTCTGCCTGAATTAAATTAGTTTAGGCCTGTCCATCACTGAACCATCATCAATAGCAAGGGGATGGAAATACTGACTCCTTTAGAATAATCTGGGATGGATTTCTGGGAACCAAACCACTGCAGGGAACTGTGATACAATGTGGTATATTCAGTGGATTATGGAAACACTGTAGTACACCTACATTCATAAAGTAATGAACTTAGGTGTGTAGATAGTCAGAGGAACCACCCAGGGGATGCCAAAAGTTTGTGTACGTTAGATAGGTAAAAGGGGGAGGATGTTTTTCTGGGTGGTAAGCCTCCATCAACAAATGTGGTAAGGGGGCTGTGCATAGGGAAACAGTCAAAATAAGGACTTCCAAGCTTCTGGAGCATAAAATTAGAGGCAAGGGAAGGAGCTGGAGCAGTGAGCGGATGTCTAGTCACTGTGGAGTTTCATGGTAAGGAATCTGGACTCTTTTCTTACAGGAAAGGTGGAGCCATTGGAGATCATCAAGCAGAGAATTTAGATATCAGATTTCTATCATTCTGGCTATAGTGTGGAGAGAGGCAAGTTAGGAAGCTATTGCAGTAATCTGGGATATAGATGTCTTGAATTGTCAGACTAGGGAGAGAGGTGATTGTAGATTTCAGAAACATTATGGAAATAAACTCAACATGACTTGTTAACTTGACTGTAGATGAGTCCCTGGCTTTTGTAGTTGTGTCTCCTCTGGATACTGGGCTTATACAGTGTCAGACCTGTTGAGGCTGGAGTTCATTTGTTACTTTATTTTTTTAAAGATTTTATTGAGGAATTGCGGGGAGGGAAACAGCATTGGGGAACCAGGGAAGGGGAACAGACAAGCTGCTGTCTTTTTGTTCTTCAGTCTAGTTGTGGAGGATGTTGCTTCACTGGCCCATGTTGATATCGTCATTGCGCTCTTCCCAAATGAGGCAGATCCGTCACTGGCCTCTGGATGTCGCTCACCGCGGCGACTGGCAGCTCATGCTGGTCGCCGGCCACCCACTCTATAGCCTATGGCAGCCCACTGCAGCAGGGGCTGCAGCCTACACCATCACCGGGACTCACACAGCCCAGCTCCAGGTGGAGCTGGTGTTAGCTTAGAGGGCAGTGTCCCTGGCCCTCATATGTGGGATCCGACTGGGGCCGCTGGCATTCCAAAACCAGCTCTTAACCAATACACCACTTGGCCGGCCCTCATTTGTTATTTTTTAAAGGAGTGGCATAACTGTCAACCTTGCAATGAAGAACTGGATCTTGAGACAGGAAAGCTCTGAGAGTAGTGAGGGAATTCCAGTGCATCTAGGCCCTTCTCTTGGGGGTTTGCGATTTGTTAGAGGTGCCTAGATGGACATATTGGAACAACTACTGGGAAAAGGTATCATTTACAGGGCAGATTAGGAAAATCGATAATGGTATTTCCAGTGTTATCCCTGAGCCTTCAGTAAGTTCTAGGATTCATGTGCTCTTACTTGGACCAATTAAAGGGGGTGCCCAAATATTAAAGTGTCCCTTGAACCACTATGGCATTGGGAGTGGGCTACTAGATTGTAAGCTCCTTGAAGGCAGAGGTTTCTTCTCATCTCTGTGTCCCTAATATCTCTCCCAGGGCTTCAACATATGGCAAACACTTTGATAAAGATTAAATCCCTAACTGCCTAAATTGATGCTGGGTTCTAGCAGATGCTTAATAAGCATCCAGGGAACTGCTCAAAGCTCCAAAGAGGGGTATATTCCTGGGGCTGAGGAAAAGCTATGCAAGTCAGCCATAACCCACCTATACCAATACTTAAAGATGTGGGGCTTTTTTGTTTGTTGTTGTTTTTAAAGATTTTACTGGGGAATTGGAGGAGAGGAACAGTGTTTGGGAATTGGGGAAGGGGAACAGACAAGTTGCTGTCCTTTTGTTCTTCAGTCTAGTTGTGGAGGACGTTGCTTCACTGGCCCATGTTGGTATTATCATTGCGCTCTTCCTGGGTGAGGCAGATCAGTCACTGGCCTCTGGACGGCTGCTCATGGTGGCTCTTGGCAGCTCACGATGGCTGCTGGCCACTCACTGTAACCTATGGCAGCCCACTACAGCAGAGGATGTAGCCCACACCATCGCCCAGCGACTCATAGCAGCCCAGCTTCAGGTGGGGCTGTTGTTCACTATCTTCGCTACAGAGGCAACCAGGTGGAGCTGTTGTTCACCACCTTATCTATAGAGGGCAGTGTCACTGGCCCTCATATGTGGGATCCAAATTGGGGCCCGGCTGCTCAGAGCTGGTGTCCCAGCCAGCTCCTAACCAATGGGCCACTTGGCCAGCCCAAAGATGTGGTTTTAAGTTTAAGGAACGTGCGCCAAGTTATCTAGCTCAGGTGAATGTTCATTCCAAGTCAGGTAGGGGATGAATTTTTTTTGGTAGAAGCATTCAGAGTTGTAGGTTTATTCAATAAATGCTTTGTATATCTACAGTGTCACTCGAAATGTAATGCTAGAGTTTTCTGGTAATATGTGACAGACAAATTGGAGCGGGGGTGGGGCTGGGATGGAGAACCCTGTTGGGAGTAGATAAGTGTCAAGACTAGAGCAGCTATAGTACAGAATAACTCTGTCACTGAAGCGAGTATCATTCTGCTAGACCAGTGACCTCTCCACCTTCACCCTTATTATCTCAGACAATGGATGGGTTTGATGGGCCCAATACAACCTGAAGGTCCAACTAAGATAAAAATTTCTTTCCACTGTATTACATACGGATATGGGAACTGTTGGCTATCAAATGTTTTGGCTGGGATTACAGCACCAAGTCTTCCCACGACTACCACCCTAGTCAAGTCTCTGAGACTCGAGGGATGGGCAGCCTGGCTGGGCCCAGTTTGGCTTCCTACTTCTCATATACTCTGGCCATTTTGAAGCCAGGTTTCCCTTTTGTGAGTTCCCAGAGGCCCAGATTTGACAATAAAAAATGTCCAGGAAATTCCCAGGTTTAACTTCCTAATACTCCTCCCACTTCAACCCTGTCCTTCTCTCTTCCTCTGACCCCAACTCCCACTCCAAGAGGAAGGATCTTATTCCAGAATCCTACATCCTCTGCTGAGTGATTCTATTCCCTTGGCCAGGATGGTAGTACATCTGACTTCTCAGGTCCTCTCCTCTTGGGGCCCATTCAGGCCTGTAGGGGAGCATATGAGAGGAATATGTCATTCTGCTTAGAAACAGAATGGGTGTAGTGTTCCTTGAAGGTGCTTAGGGTACCAGATTACTATGGAAGGGTCACTTCTAGATGTTTACTCTCCAACTCCTGTCAGGAAGTAATCTTTCTCTGAGAAATCCCAGGGGCTCAGTCTCTATGCTAGATGTCAAAATACAGTCAACTTTGGGGGCCAGTTTGGAATTACAGGATTCATGGCCATATAAACTGGCATTAAGAAAAACAAAACTGTTTAACCAAACAAAATCCAGATCTAAGAGCCAGAAACATATGCTGTGAATTTACTATCCCACGGGGACTGAGTATTTGGTTTTTTTGTTTTTTTTTAAAGCTGAGCCATCCTGCCACCTGTTGGCAGCTCAGCTTGGGCTGGGCATTGAACCACCAATGCTCAGAGCTCAGCTCGCACTCTTGAGTGAGCTCTTAACCAACTGAGCCTCTCGGCCAGCCCTGGGTAGTTCTTATTCTCAGAAATCCCAAAGGGAGAAAAAAAAAAAAAAAAGAAAATCAGTTTACATATATTTATACAAGGAATTTTATCTATTGTGCAAAGAGGGTTATCTGGTTCTCCAGAGGTTCTGGGCTTCATTACAACTGTCCGCTTCACGACTCTAGCTCTTCTCAGAGATTAAAAGAGCTATGAAGGCCTATGATTGTGGGCACTGATGAGGGCCACACACCCTTTGGCTCCAGTTAAATCCCTGGTGTTTGAGCTGTGTGGGAGGCGCGGATGCTTGCTTTTTGGTCCTGCCGTAGCCCCTGCAGTAGCTGGTTTAGGAGTGTAAGGTTGCTGTCTCTGCGAGGAAGGGGCAGGGGTGGGAGACAGTTCCCTTTATACTCGATCACTGCCATCTTGGCCCGATCCTGCTCATTCCGATTTGGGATCTGCAGCATTCTTGTGTAGCCCCCATTCTGACCTTGGTACCGAGGGGCCAGTACTTGAAACAGCTTTGGGATCAAGTCTTTCTCCTAGAAGGGGAGAATTATCCAGGAGAGAGCAGAGTCAGGCACCACTGCAGACACTGAGCGTTCAGCACTCCTAAAAGCTGGGTACACACACACACACACACACACACACACACACTCTTTCTAGTGTTGTGGACTCACAGTTACTTTGGTGCGGTTGGTTACATGCAGATGTGCAGATCAGATTCACATAAAATCCAACCTACATAAGACATTCGTTTCTAATTTAGTTCACAACACTTGTCTATAAGTGGGTGCCTTGACTTCATTATGTGCCCTTTCTCTAACACCTCCCTCCCACTCAGGGAGCAAAGGATGAAGTCTGGGTGGCAGACAGCAGGCACTCACTGTGAGCCAGAAGTCGGCCATGCGCATGGCGCGTTCGTTGGTGTCTCCCAGCTTCCCATAGTCGATGAGCTGTGAGGACACAACATCACTGATCCAACCCGAGCAAGAAACGAGACCCCAATCTTACTCCACTAGCAAAGCCTCGCTCTCACTCAGGCCACCCCCAGCCCCGCAGCCCCACACCGTCTCCCATTTGAGAAGCGGGCTCAGCTCTGGGTGGTGCGGGATTCGGACTTCAGGCAGCGCGACAAGGGCGGTCCCGCTCCTTCCCAAGGCCAGCCGGACCCGCGAGGTGAGCCACAGCGTCCCGCCCTCGCCCACTTGGCGTGACCCTCACCTTTTCAGCGTAGCCCCTCATCTCGTCCACGCGCGCCCATGGCGCCTCTATGCGTTCGTGTCGCACTAGTCCCGTAAGCAAGTTCCGCAACATGTGAATGCGGGACTCGGGGCCAAGGCCCAGGCGGCGGAATACGCGGCCATGGGAGATGGCGGCGGCGACTGACAGCCTCATGCTCCCTGCTTCCCCCTCCCCAGGGCGGCCGGAACTGGAAACGCGAGGAGACCGCGCGGAGAGGCGGATTTGGGAGGACGCATGCGCCGCGCCTAAGTGCGTGGGGGACGTGTGTGCGCATGCGCGTCAGAGCCTGCCTCGCTGGCAACCGCGGGGAGGGCGGAGAAAGGAGGCGAGCTGGGCGGGCTTCCGGCCCTGAGAGCGCTCCCTGTCGGGCCAGGGAACCGGGTGCCTCCTGGGCTGGGGTGAACCGGCCGTCGGGGTCCTCTTGTGCTGCGTCCGTGGTCTTGGGGCCTGTGGCGCTGGGAAAGTGAGCATCGCAGGGGAAGAGGCGCTGGGAAGCGTCGCTGCGGAGCATGCTGGGAAAGTGAGCATGTCAGGGGAAGAGGCGCTGGGAAGCCTCGCTGCGGAGCCTGCTGGGAAAGTGAGCGTCTCAGGGGAAAAGGCGCTGGGAAGCCTCGCTCCGGAGCATGCTGGGAAAGTGAGCGTCTCAGGGGAAGGGCCCGGGAGGGGTCGCGCTCCTGCTGACCGTGGTCCGCCCTGCCCTGAGCTGTGCAGGGCAGGCGGGTCTGACGAACGCAAGTGCGTCATTTTCACAAAATTATTTTCATCATGATGATAAAATGAAATGAATAACAACAATGGTCAGAAAAGAAACTCAGATAGTGAAAAATTTCTTTTGTTGAGGTCAGTACATATAATCATCCCAGTTAAATAAAAAACAGCATTCAAAGAAAAAGTGATGGATAAATACTTTTAAATTACATAAGTGTATGTTTTTTAGAGGGAGAAAAGATACCTACGCATTTATGTATTCAAGTAACATACAGTAACATTCTAGTTTCAGTTTTGGAGCCTTGGTGTCTGCAAATTTGCAAAGAATTTGTCAGAATTCCTCCTTGTTGTAGGTTGAATTGTGGTTTATCCCCCTCCGCAGGATATGTTAAGCCCTAACCCCACCCCACCTCCTCCAGCTCACCTCCAGCACCTCAGAATATGGCCTTATTTGGAAATAGGGTCATTGCAGTTACACTTAGTTAACATGAGTTCATACTGGAGTAGGGTGGGCATCTAATCCAAATGACTGGTGTCCTTATAAGAAGAACTTGAGTGGAGAGACACACTCAGAGTGAAGACAACCATGTGAAGACAGACACACGGAGAAAGCCATGTGATCAGGAAGGCAGAGATGGGAGTCCTGCAGTTAGTTGCAAGCCAAGGAAACACCAAACTAAGAGAAAGGCAAGGAACAGATTCTTCATTAGATCCTTCGAAGAATGTATGACCCAGCTGGCACATTGGAACTATGAGAAAATAAATTTCTTTTAATCTGCTCAGTTTGTGACACTCTGTCACAGAAGCAATAGGAAAGTAATATGCTTGTCTTCACGTTTAGTAGATAGGATACTTGGATTGGTCACCCTGTGTTCACTGATAACACTTCTTGTTAATTTTGAAAAGTTTTTCTCATTTGAAGCAACAGATAACAAATAATTAGGAAAAGTCTAAAACATGTATATGTTGGCAGAGATTTATACAAATCACACTTCACAATGAATTCCAGAAATTACAATACCATGTCTTGTTTCCTTGGGATCAATTCTTACAGCTTTCAGTGATTTCCACAACTGAAAATTCATCATAAATTTCTATTGGTAAAACTTGTGAAGATCTTCTGCAAAAGTTGGAGACAATGAACATTTACACTGATGTTATTTTAACCGTTGTTTCAGAAAGAATGTTCACTTGGTAAAAATGTACAGCATCAAACATTGTCCTTTCTTTCCCTCCTCCCTCCCTTGCTACATAAGATCATCATCGTTTGTCTTTTGGCCGTATTCAAAATTTGATTTTTTTTTTTTTTTAGCTGAGCCATCATTGGCAGCTCATCGCCTCTTGGCTTGGGCTGGGTATCGAACTGCTGTTGTTACTCAGAACTCAGCTTGCACTCTTCAATGAGCTCTTAACCAACTGAGTCACTCAGCCAGCCTTGATTCTTCTTTTTAATGCCCATTTTTTTTTTTTTACATTTGTTGTTGCATAGTTAATGGCTTTCTCCAGAATTTCTGTGGGCTGATGATCAAGGAATAATATTAAACCTAGTTGTTTTACTGTATGTTAGTCAAGGCTTATTTTGGCTGTTTGCAGAGATTTTTGTGTCTGATTGACCTCATCTGAAACTTTACCTCAGTAGAAAAACATAAACCAGAAAAGAAAAGTCTCATACAACTAAGATCATTTATTTTAAATTTACTACTTTAAAAGCAGGGTTATGTTCTACCTCAGGGGTTGGAGTCACAAAATGCACCTAAAGTGAACTTAAAAGATCATAAATTCTTATTAATTTCCTATGAAAACTAATGTGGCTGAATTTTACTATGTAACTGATAATTCTTCAAATTAACTCCCATGTAGCATAAAATATTTTTTAGTGGATCAGTGTTAAAAAGTGATAATTTTTAACAAATGTTTTGAACTTAGACAAAGAAAAGATTTTTGTGTGAGGGCTGTTGTATCACTAACACTGTTAGCATTGTTATATAAAGTGATACTAAGATTGACTTAGTTTCATTATGATTTTTTTTTTTTAAAGATTTTATTGGGGAATTGGTGGAGGGGAACAGCGTTGGGGAATCGGGGAAGGGGAACAGACAAGTTGCCGTCTTCTTGTTCTTCAGTTTAGTTGCGGAGGATGTTGCTTCACTGTTGGTATCATCATTGCGCTCTTCCCGGATGAGGCAGATCGGTCGCTGGCCTCTGGATGTCGCTCATCGCGGCTATTGGCAGCTCACGCTTGGCTGCCAGCCGCTCACGCTTGGCTGCCAGCCACTCACGCTGGCTGCGGGCCACTCACTGCAGCCTATGGCAGCCCACTGCAGCAGGGGCTGCAGCCCACACCATCACCGGGGCTCGCACAGCCCAGCTCCAAGTGGAGCTGTTGTTAGCTGTCGAGGGCAGTGTCACTGGCCTTCATGTGGGATCCGAACCGGGGCCGCTGGCATCCCAAAACCAGCGCTTAACCAATGCGCCACTCGGCCGGCCCCTGATTTTTTTTTTTTAAGATTTTATTGGGGAATTGGGGAAGGGAACAGTGTTGGGGAATTGGGGAAGGGGAACATTGTATTTTTCCAGGACCCATCAGCTCCAGGTTGTTCTACAACCTTATTTGTGGAGGGTGCAAGCTCAGCTCCAAGCCCAGTTGCCGCTCTCAATCTAGTTGCGGGGGAGCGCAGCCCACCATCCCATGTGGGAGTCGACAGGCAACTGCGTTAAGAGCATGCGTTCCCACCAGCTGAGCCATCTGGCTGCCCATTGGCAGCTCAGCGGCAGCTCAGCTCGGGTGCAGCTCACTGGCCCATGTGGGAATTGAACTGGTAACCCTATTGCTCAAAGCTCACACTCTTAATCAACTGCATCATCTGGCCGGACAGTTTTATTATGATTTTAAAATTCTACAAAGATGGTTCACCTCCTTATGCTTGCATTGAGGCAGAATGCTCCTACCTCTCAACCCATGGTACCTAGTGGCTCTGAGTGTTGATTTGACCCCCAGAGAAGGTGCTCAGATGGATCTGAGTGTTCTGGGTGACCAAGACTTGGAGTAACCATGATGAGAGTCCAGGTCAACCCTCTGAGGAGGTGTTGGTACTGACTATAGTTAGTTGGGCAGAGGTAGGAAAGTGGTCCGAAGCAAAACCTGGGAGGCAGCTAAAGAAGAAAGTTCCTAGCCTGTTAAAAAATGTTAAACATACAACTTCATAGCTTCTGCTGGGAGAAGGGAGTTGAACCTGCTCACAGTACTGCAAAGAACCCCTGTGTGATGTGATACAATAAACCATCTTATATCCTGGTTTCTGGCACAGAGCACCATAGACTCTTGCAATATCCTCAGTGAGAGGGATAAGGGAGCATTTTTTGTTATTTACAAAGTGTTATTTCAACCATCCCTGAGTCATTGCTAATGAGATGACTTTTTGAGAATGGGGCCTGGTTACCAGAGAAATTAACCATGTGATTAAAGTGATTAGAGGGTGGAGATTTCAGGACTCCCCTATTCCACCCCCATGGGGGATATCGGAGGTGACATAATCACCAATGTCCAATGATTAAATCATCATGCTTCCATTAAAAACCCTAAACAACAGGGTTTGGAGAGTTTCTGGGTTGATGGTACTAGGAGGTTTAGCATGCCCAGAGAGGGCACAGAAACTCTGCACCCCTTCCCCCATACCATGCCCTGTACGTCTCTTCAATTTAGCTGTTCCTGAGTTAAATCTTTTATATAAACCTGTAACAGTAAGTAAAGAACTTCTGTGCTGCTCAATCAAATCATCAAACTTGAGGAGTGGACCTTGGAAACCCCCAATTCATAGCCAGTTGGTTAGAGGTTCAGCAGACAACATGGGCCTTGCAATTGGTGTTTGAAGTGGGGGGACTGAGCCCTTAACCTATGGGTTTGCGCTAACTCCAGGTAGTGTTAGAATCGAACTATAGGACACCCAGTTGTCCGCAGAGAATCAGAGCACTGCATGGTGTGGAAAACCTACATGTTTGCTGTCAGAAGGATTGTAAGTGGAGAACCAAGCGTTTTCCTTTCCCCTGAATGACTGCATCTTATTCTGCTGAAGCCTCCATGAAGCAATGTCCTGGGAACCAGCACAGGAAGCTGAGCAAGTGTTCAGTCAGGGATTTAGTGGTGAGAATGGGAAGCATTTGCCAACTGGACCCCAAGCCAGCTTTTGGTTCATCCTAGAGTCATAAAGGCCTTGAATGTTGAGGGCCGTGTAGCCCAATATTGAGGGGCATGCAGGCTGATTTTAGTGGGCTTGGTGAATCATAAACTTGTTTATCTACTTCTTTTGTTCCTTGCTGCACCCAGTTCTCATCCTCCACTCAGCTTCATGGACATTGCTCTGCCAGATCCAAACGTTCTTCTCTACCACCTACTTGTGATCAGCTAAAGTCACTAACTTTGGAGGCAACAGAGGACATTGTTCGTGAACAAGGACTACAGTCTACTCCTTCAATAATGTTCCTGGCCATGCTTGTTATTATTTCTTGTCAGGCATTGACTGTTTCTGAAAGTACTGTTAATTGGACATGTGTTCCTCAACTTTGTATTCCCTTGAAGCCTGTGTTTTATTACAAAGTGTATGTTTTGTTAAGGTTTTTGAGAAGTCTTGAGAGAACTTTAGGTATAGTTAAGCCAAATATAATTAATCAGTTAAATTTAAATATCAAAAGTGAGATTCTCTTTAGTATTCAGACCCAGGATTACAGATTATGTAGAAACTGAGTCTGGGTCATAAAGAGATTATCATAGATGGGATTATCCTTAAACGTAGAAAAGGTCACAGTGTGCCCTAAGGAGAACAATTATAGGGACTAAAGGTCTTAAGAGAAAAATACATCAAGACTATGTGGAATTTAAACTTGTGATTGGATAATGGTCAAAAGTCCCTATAGAAAGGACATGTTATTGCAATAAAGTGTGACACTTTTTTCTCTTTAACTTCCCTGGTGTCTCCACTGTCTCCCTTCTTTATTTTCATCCCCCACCGATGCCGTGTCCACCTTCTTGAACCCTGGTCAGCGGAGGCTGGTCCCCCGCACTTGAAGTATAGGGACAGGCTCTTTCTTGATATTTGCTTTTACTGTCAGGTCAGGGTCTTAAAACCTCTCTGGTTCCAATGTTCTGAGGAATGGACAGAGACAGAGCCTGTGTCTGGTATCAGATGGAATTGTGATCATATTAGGCTCAGTTAAAATGAGTTTTCCATAATTAGAATCACTAGAATATTGAAGATAACAACAAATCAAACCTATCCCAAATGGAATCAGGAAACCTTATAAGCAGTTGAGTTTAGGAAGATAAGTTCCTGATCTATATGCAACTGAAGTTGAGGTGATCCTGGACTATAGAAGGAGATGGAGTTTGGCTAGAAATCAGCATAACCTTCTGGTGATGTTTTCCTCTGGAAATGATGACTAGCTATTTCCAACTTGGCTGACTCTCCTCTTGCGGTGTTCTTTCCCCTCCCTGCTTCATTTCCTTGTATTAGTGAGATGAACTGCCTGCTGTGGAGATTATAAGGTTATTCAAGGTCAGAGGACTATGACTCATGGGTACCATCTCCTCTCCCTCTGCTTCACCTCCAACCTAGTGCTGTGCTTTTTTTTCTTCTTCTAAAGTCTTTCAATTCAAATTTGTAAAAAAGAGAAATATGATTTTTTTTTGTCTGTATCCCTGATGATTTCACCTTTACTTAGAACAATTGTTTAAGCTCTTCCCGGGGAGGAAAAGCAAGGACTTTCTCCTTCAGCCTCCAAAAGTAATGCAGCCCAGAGAATAATTTGTGTGTAGCCCCATGAGATCCAATTTGGACTTTACATCTCCAGAAATGTAAGGTAATTAATGTGTGGTTTTAAACCACCAAGTCTGTGATAATTGTGACAATAGCAATAGGAAACTACCAGTGGATTACATATCATACTTGTCAGAGTACATTGCACATAATAAGTGCTCTGTGAATGTGTATTGAATGAATGGTCAAGCTTCCAAAATGTCTGATTCTTAATTATGAAGAAGGGATTTTAGAAATAAGTAAGGTGTTTCTGTGAGAATTCCAGAGCAGTAGTAGGATGTGATGTAACCAGGCAGTTTTCTTCTAGCCTCTCTCCCTCTACTCTTCAAGCCTGAAACTTTCCAGGTTGAGGGGTGAAGTGCAAAGAGCACAGGTTTTGTAGTCATGGGACTACAACCACATTGGGCATGAGGATGTCATTGAAGGTGGTATCCTTAGTCCATGACAAGAGTTTTCCTTAGCATATGAGAGGTTTCAGTTATCAAGAGGGAGATTAGAATTCTTTATAAAAGAAATGTAAATAGAAATAAGGAAATGATTATTTTGCAGAGGAGACAATTCTTCAGTATCATTCCAGGCATGAGAAGTGCCAGCTCTTACTGTGGAGGGATGGGCTTCCTCTGCAAACGCTGACGTTCTGGGGGTGGGGAAGGGCGTGGGGGGTGGGTGGGGGTGCTGCAGAGCTGAAATCCTTGGGGGTACCCACTGAGATATCCAATCCTTGTTCCAGGTGGAAGCTATGTAACCAGAAATGAAAGCAAATTGAATTACTAGAGAGCTTGTGAGAAAGAAGAAGGAAGCTCAGGGAAGTGGTCAGGCAGGTTAATCATTAGAAGAACCATGAAATTTTCTACCAGAGAAGATCAAACAGCTTGCTCTAAATGGCATTCTTTAAATGTGTTTTTCACAGCCTCTATGAATCTGTTCCTTTTTAGAAGAGTCCTACTTCTGGAAAAGCAATGTGAGGAGCTTCATGGACAGTGATTTAAAAAGCCAACCCATTAATGTTCTGGGAAATTAGCATAAGGTTGTACAGCAAAGGAACGAACATTTAGTAAGGAAACTCTATTAAAACTCGGTAAGAACAGTGAAAGACTCTATGGCATGGGTGAGGACAGCTCTTTTCCTCCATTCTGAGCAGGTGTGGCCACAAAGATGGGGCTTCCTGTCTGCTAAACTCCCAGTCAAGAGATAGGGAATCTCACTGGGAAGGGCAGGCAACTAGCATTTTTCATCCCCTCTAAATCTGAGATGCAGAGGCTAAATTGCAGGAGAGTGCTGCAGAGAGGTTGGGGCTGCCTTCTTCCACCCAGTCCTACTCATAGGTGTGCAGCTCCTACCAGAGTGATGATTGGCTGAAAATACTGGGACTCCTATTGTCCTTGTGTCCGCTCATTTGTGAGCAGAAGTTCCTTGCTGAGAAAGGCAAGCCTAAAAGACTAGAGGCACTGTCCTCACCCAGTGCCTGGATCACTGGCTCTGAGATTTTTCCTAGAGGAAAAGGTAATTCATAAGAAAAGGGAGCCCTGAATCAAGTGAATCGAATTGAAACAGAGCGTGGGGAAGTTCAAGCCTAAAGGTGTTCTTGAAAAAAAAAAAAAGGAGATTTTGGTGGTAAACAGTTAAGAGGAAGCTGATAACTCCATGACAGCAAAACAATGAATTGAAACAATGGATTTCCTTTTAATTATAATGAGGAAACCTGTCAATAGTGCAGGTTTTGGATACGGGGATATTTAGAATCCAGTTCTGAGCTTATTAAGCTTAAGATATCTTTAAGACATCTAACTGGAGGTGTTATGTAGTCAGGTGTTTGATGTTTGGGATGAGTGTGTATGAGATATATGTATTAGAAGGCATGTAAGTGTAGGTGGTATTTAATGTTATGGGGAGTGGGGACACCTTAAGAGAGTCTAAAAATGAAGGAAGAACAAAGATTGAGCCCTTGGAGTATGCTATAATAGCATTGAGAGTTCTAATAGAACAGGAAGACCCAGTAAAGCAGAGTGATGTAGGAGGAAAAGCAAGAGTGCAACATCCTCAAATCCAAGTGAAGAAAGTATTTCGGGGAGGAAAAACAGTACTAAAGTGATGCTGGTGCAGCAAACAAGATGACTGAGAATAAAAAATTGGATTTAGCAAAATAGAGTTGGTGACCTGTATTTAGTTAATGTCAGCTGCATTATCTGTTTGAAATATCAGAACCATCTTTGATTTCATTCTTTTCCTTCCAACTGTCACCATTTCCACCCCTAATATCTAGTAAGCTTATCCTGTCAATTGTATTTAGCAGCCATTATTCATCATCAACACTGGGGTCAATACAATTCTAGATGCTGAGCATATGGAGATGAACAAGACTTGGACCCTCTTCTTCAGGAGCTTACGATTGAGGATGGGGTTCAGGCATGACTATATTTCAATATAGTAGCAATGATAATAATAATGTTAGTAATTACTAGAGTTTCTTCTATTTACATGACTTTTTCTGCGCTTGCTGCTGCTACCACTACTACCACCACCTAACATTATTGGAACACATACTCTGTGCCAAGCATATGTATTATCTCAAGTTGTCCTCACACCTCTATGAGATGACACCATTTTTTTACAGGTAAAAAGTGAAGCAGGGACAGGCTGAGTAACTCACCTAAGGACATACAGCCAATAAATGGTGGATGCTTTATGCAAAACTAAGCAGTTGAACTGAAGTTGTGTTTTTCACTTCAGCTGCAAGCTGGCATTGCATAACTCTGACAAGTTGACTTGTACCTACTAATTTAATCCCTTACTTTAAATTACTTCCCCCTTCTTGTGTCTACTTTTTTATTTCTACTGGGATAACTTTTCTAGTAAATTACTCCCATGTGAATCTTTGTCTTACAGATTCACATGCAAGTGCTCCTGGGTAACCTAAGACATATTCTCTTCCATACTGCTAAAGAATTGTGACAGTGGGGCCGACCAAGTGGCTCAGTTGGTTAAGAGTTTGCTTAAGAGCGTGAGCTCTGAGGAACAGGGCTGCTGGTTTGATTCCCACATGGGCCAGTGAACGCTGCGCCCGAGCTGAGCTGTCACTGAGCTGCCAACAGGTGGCAGGATGGCTCAGCTGGTGAGAGCACGTGCTCCTAATAACAAGATTGCCTGTTCAATGGTGGTCTATGCCCGCCTGCAATTAAGACAGATCTCGGCACCTTGAGCTGAGCTGCCGCCCTGATGGCTCAGTGGATAGAGCATGCGCTCTTAACAACAAGGCTGCTGGTTGAACTCCTGAATGAGATGGTGACTATGCCCACCCCCAACTAAGATTGTACACAGCACCTTGAGCTTAGAAGCCATGAGCTGCTGATTGAAGAACAACAACTTAGCTGTTCCCCAATTCCCCAACATTGTTCCCCTTCCCCAATTCCCCAATTAAAAAAAAAAAAAGAATTGTGACAGTGACTTCTCTACACCTTTGGCTGGCTGATTACTGTTTGAAGTAGGAGTAACTACTGATAAAGTACCAAAGGACATCAATATTTTGAGATGCATTTGAGCTATAAGTTAAAATCACATTTATTTAGAACTTACTGTGACTTCAACTATGATTTCCCAAAGAGTCCTTGTTGAATATTCCTGTCAGTGAAGCCCAGATGAGACTATCTCAAGTTATCAATGTGGTTGTAATAAAAATGTTACTCAAAAGCAAAAGAATAAGGAACTTGGTGGAGGTACTGTAACATTATAATAACTTAAAGAATACATACTGAGTATATGGCACTGTACTTAATCCTTTATCTATAACAATTCATTTATTTTACCCAACAATAGCATGAGAAATGTACTATTTTACAGATAGCATGCTTGAGCACAGAGAGGTTAAATTACATGCCCAAGGCCTCACAGGCATCACTACTACAAAGACAGCAGTATTGGTAATTATCACTGACAGTATCAGTGATGGTGCACACACTTTCCTTCACTGTATCAGTGATGGTGTACATACTTTCCACCACAGCACTGCCATAAAGGGCTGAGTGGCTGTTTCAGACCTTAGTTAGGGGTTACAGTGGTTAAAGAGAATTATAATTTTGAGGGCAAGGGGAAAAAGTTGTATGTTTCATATGTCTTTCACTATAGTTCAAAGGAAGAGCATGCCAAAATTTAAGGGGGTCAGTTTTTAGACACACCCTGTTGTAGTCAGCTCAGGCTGCCATAACATAAAACCATAGACTGGGTGTCTTAGATAACAGAAATTTATTTCTTACAGTTCTGGAGCATCTAAGATGAAGGTGCTGGCTAATTTCGTTTTTGGTGAAGGCTCTTTCTGTTTTGCAGATGGCTGCCTTCTTGCTCTGTGTGCTCATTCCCTTTCCTTGGCTCATGCATGTGGACAGAGAGAGATCTCTCTGGTGTCTCTTCTTATAAGGTCATTGATCCAATAATGAGGGCCCTGCCCTCATGAACTTATCATACCTGAATTATCTCCTAAAGCTCCCCCTCTGTAAATCACATTGTGAGTTCAGGAATCAACATGAGTTTTGGGAGACTCAAACATTTAATCCATAACACACTCTTCCCCAGACTTTCTCAGATTTATATCCTCTTTGAGAGAGACCACTTCCAAACTTCTCAGTGCAAATTTTCATGTTCATTTAAGAAACATCTTATTCATGTGGTTTGATCATGCCTTAGAATCTATCACCGCCTCCCCCGGCCCAGCTCCATTCCGACAGGCCTTGTGTCCTTCTTTCCCACTGCACTTGGGATCTGTTGCTTAACTTACTCGGGAAATCTACTATATATACTGATTTGGTGACCCCAATTCTTATGTTTCTATGTTCCCCACTTTCATTGACTCTTTGAAAGACTCATTCCACGTGAGCCTTATCTCTGCTGACTTCACAACTCTGGCCACCTCTAATCCTGTACCTACACCTGGGCCCAGTGTCTGACATGTCTCTGATCATGTGATTCTCATCCTTACTGTCTCCGTTTCCCCTCCTCCATTGGTTCTGAGGGCTCCTCCCTCAGTGACCCTAATCCAATGACACTGTAATCCCCTTAACCCAGATCCCACCTTGTTGGCAGCTTTACTCTCTCTACTGCTATCACAGAAAACCCTATTCCTCTATAGTCATCTTCTCTGTATCCCAATTTATTCTTGCCCAGTTTTAAAAAAAGTGTCTTGAGCTCAGCTTCTGAATTTTATTTAATAACCACACTGCTTAAATGCCTGAGAAATTTATCAAAGGTATTTTTTATTTATACATAACAATTTTGGCTTGAAAATCAAAGTTGATATATGATAATGACACTTCTTAATTAAAAGACATTATGGACTCATTAAACAAGTACAAAAAACGTTCAGCAAATATTAACTGAATATCGCAATTTTCAAGGATGCAGTAATGTGAGAGACAGGCACCATGCTCTGCAGGGATTTTGTTTCTGTCACCATTTCAACATGATCATATTAGGAGGTCCTTTTTTTTTTACAGGGGTCTCGGTACTTCTTGCTGGCGCTTGAAGAATCAAAGGTCAGCAGACCAGTTAATATGCAATCAGGGTTGATTAGTGATAGATTCTCAGGGAAGAACGCACCTAGCCAAGTGGGAGAGAGGGGCCTAGGCCCCTGGTATTAGTGATCTGTTTTTTTGGGGAGAGATTAGGGCCTAGGTGAGGTATAAAGTTGTAGGGTGGAGAGAAAGCACATGCGTGGGCAAGAGAGGGTGAGGGCCAGAGAGAGAGAGAGAGAGAGAGAGACAGAGAGACATAGACACACACACACAGAGAGTGCATATGGGCAAGAGGGCATGAGGGCCAGAGAGAGAGAAAGACACAGAGACATAGAGACAGAGAGAGAGCATCCAAGGGCAAGAGGGCAAGCAAGCCAGAGAGAGCCCGCTAGTCCTAGTCTGAAGGACTTATAGTTTGCTGGGTGGGGTGAGGGAGTTACATATTGATTTGGTGGGAAAAGGTGGTGCAAGCTCTTCCATGGGGGTCATGGCCTCCTAAAGTGAATGGAGGTCTATGGACTCAGATCCTAATCTTGCTCCAGGCCTCCTCTTCTCATCTGTTGTTGTAAAAACATACCTGGCTATAGCCAATTAAAGCTACTTATGGGTTTTTCCTGTAGGCACTATTAACCCCCTCCCATCTCTCCTCCTTCTACATTTTCTAACTTCTATCTAACACTTTCAGCACTTACTGAGACTATTTTCCAGAGAACAGAATGGAAACCACTGTTCAAGAACACTAGTTTCCTTTATAATTTTTCTGTTCCAGGATTTCTTTTGGAGACATGGGTCATTTGACCTCAAACTGGGAGTTTGCTTGAAGCCCTTTGAAGGTGCAAAGATAGAATCAGTACTCCTACCTCCTACATCAAAAGATCCAAGTTTTGACTGCTGTTCCATGGGTTGCCTGTTTTCACTTGCTATGGAGGGGTAGAGAATGTGCCTGTAAATAGAAGCCAGTGGGTGCTCTTGTGTCCAACATGAAGAAATTTTCTTCTTTGTATTGGGATTCCTTTAGATCATCAGCTTTAAGAACACAGCATAAGTCATTGTTTCAGAAGGTGTGAGATTGCAGAACGGTGATTTCTTTCTGCTTTCAGGTCTTGGTGTCTTCAGAGTGTTTTTCATTTTCATTCTGAACATGTTTCCTATAGCTCAAATAGCATGAAAAGCTACAAGGTGATTTTTTGGAGATAAGCATTTCTTTACATTGTAATACATAAAAAAATTTCTTATTGAAATATTAGAACCTAAAAACTATATACTCTGATACTTTATGCTTGAAATAATAGTTTTCAAAATCATCGATGGCATAATGAAATCAGATCTTGTCTGTAGCCTTGATTAAAATTGCCCCTTTATTTTGTCATAAGTCTTGTTCAGAATCTAGTCCTTTTTTGATTTGTACAAAGCACCAGGATCTGAATACCCAAGTGCTTATGAACCATATATTTTTTAAAAACAGGCACAGGGAACTGCCAAGATGTCAGGGAAGAATAAGTTGATGGTTAAATGAGAAAAAAAGCAGTTATTTGATATCTGTTGTCCATATTTGCTTGCTAATGTTCCTGAATTGATGCAGGCTCTATCCTGGTCAAGTCTCTTATGTTCTTTCCCAGGACAGAACATGTCTACATATCGCTGTGCTTGGGAAGCATGAACTTCCCATGAATATTTTTCTAATCCAGGGTTAGTGTCTCTCCTCACAATTTCAGAGGGTGAAAAACATTAACTTAAAAAAAAAAGGCAATTTGTAGAATCCAGCCAAGAACTGTATATTGGTTTGATATAAACATATGGTTAAGCTATAGAAATTTGTAGCAGGCTGCAATTCTTTAATTTTCCTCTATGAAAATGACTTTTTGTGGGACTGTATATGGCTTTAAATAAAACATTTCGAATAATTGTTTACAATATAAAGTACGCATTTTTATGAATTTTATTTTATTTTTATCATATGTTCATATATGTTTGTAACTTGCTTTAAACCAGAAGGAATTGAGACAACGAAAAATGAAGTCCTTCCAACAGGAAGTCTTCTCTGGCAATGTTAAATGATTTATTTTCAGATGTTACATTTGAAAAATTAAAATAATGAAGGTTCTCATTGTGAGGAGGAGGCACCCTCGGATTTTTCAGGTACTGCAATTCTTTGGTTCACATTCTTGTACTCTTGTGGTCATTGAGTATGACTGTTTTTTCAAGTCATCATGCACATCCTGTTTTGTGATTTTGACCCATGAGTCAGGGATTTTTCCTATACCTATAAATTTTTTCTGATGTTTATTTTCTAGGTTTGATCTGAAGCGACAGACAAACCATTTCCAGTATGGCTGGGTGGATGAGTCTGGGGTGATGCGCCATGTGGCATAGTCCCCTCCGGCCTCTTAATAGTTCTTATATGGGAATCTGCAGCCATCCCGCAAAATAAATGAAAGATCACTTGCTACCAAACTAGTACAGTAATCCATTGAATTGATGCAGGCTCTATCCTGGTCAAGTCTCTTATGTTCTTTCCCAGGACAGAATATATCTACATATTGCTGTGCTTGGGAAGCATGAACTTCCCATGAATATTTTTCTAATCCAGGGTTAGTGTCTCTTCTCACAATTTCAGAGGGTGAAAAACATAAACTTTAAAAAAAAAAAGGCATCAAGTCATCTGTTCCAAGCCATCTCCATCCACTGACAGCCTTAAGACGGTGGTCTCTGTCATGTGTGGCGATTGTGTTTGTACAAATTGCTCCACAGAAGGGACACTGTTTCCAGCAGCCACAGAGATATTCAGAGAGCATTTTCTGGATTTCATGGACAATATTTTCTACAGGCATACGCAAACACATCTGTTCTACCGTCTTCATTGTGGGATCCAAAGTTTCAGTCATGGCTTCTTTGAGAAACTCAATATATTTTATCTCCTGGTGTTCAATGCTTATCAAATCATTTTGTGGAAAGATCAAGTTACTCCCCAAGTGATCACAGAACAAATCCAACCACCCAGACACAGTGCTGCTTTTATCTTGAGCTATTGCTGTGGATTTATGAATAGCTGAGAGGATGGCATTCTTGAAGTCACCTAAACTTATTTTTTAAAAAGTCTTCATTGTTTCCCTTCCTTTGTATGAGCAATACCTTTTAATATGGCTTTGAATTTAATTTCTAAAAAATGATTCTGAATTATGAAGATACTCCCAGTAATCATTGAAACTTTCTTTTTCTGCCAGAGATGAGAATGTGTTTCTCCAAGTTAGTTCTGTTTCCTTTGAATGCAGGGAAGGTAGATCGCATTTCTCCAGCAATTTGAGGGGCCATTTTTCCCCATATGGCAGTGGAGACAGTAGGAATGAGTTTGTACCACAGAAAATCAACAAATGTTTTGATTGAGGTTGCTCCTTGACAAGAGATCTTAAATTCACGAAGAAATCATCTTTCTTGCTTTCCAGATAGTTTACAGGATCATTTCCTCTTTTGAATTGCCCTGTGAATCTTCTTAAAATTCTCTGCTGCTCTTCAGAATAAACACAAAGATAAGTCAATTTTATATTTACTTGTAAATGTGTATCTTCCCTCAGTGGGGGCATATTTCACCTCCTCTTCTATTATTCTCAGGATTTCATGGAAATAGCTTGGATTGTAATCATGTTATTGCCTATCAATATTTTTAATAGTTTCAGTAAATCTTGAAATAATGTGCTCAGTGGTCCTGTTTATGGACTCTTTATCGTGTTCCACTGATTGTTGTGTAAATATGAGATATTTATTCCTCACCTTGACATGCTCATCATAATTCACTTTAAACGATTTTCGAAAATTTTTCTACAGTATGTTCACCATGTGTCTTTCCTTTTAAAAATATTCCAAAAGGATTCCTTCAGAATCCACATCAATGTTTGGCTCTGTCACTGGAAGAAGAGTAGAGGACACAGCATAGACCCATTCTGTCCAAAGTTCATTGAATATCTTATGTAACTCTTCATTACTCAATTTCTTGTGTTTTATAGTTAATGCCAGTTTTCGACTTTTCTCCAATAATTCCTTTTCATAACGTGACTTTTCATTATCTAATCTTTCCTGACTCTTTTTATATTAATAAATCCCTCAACTTTTCTTTGGCTGTCTAAAGTTAGTGCTTCTTTAAGGATCATTAGCTTATTTTCAAAATTTGCTTTCCACTGAATCAATATTTCACTCTCTGGATCTTCATGAAAACATTTTTCAAGTTCTTGCTTAATGGCTTCATATTTTTCGTCTGGAGTCTCAAGGGTGGTTGGTTTGAGAGACTGGATTTTTCCATTTTGAATCTGGTTGATCAGCTGGTTCTGCAAGCCTAGCACATGACTCCTCAGCTCCCAGGTCCAGCTGTTATACATGGTTTCCAATTTGCTCATGGCCATGACCTCTCAGGTGTTCCTGAAACTGAAAATAAAGTTCTCATTCAGCAGGGCTCTCCATAAATCTTGAACTTGGAATTTTACATCTGATATCTTCATGATGCTCCCCCTGGAACCCTGTTTGGCAGTCATAAGAATTATAGATTTCAGTTCCTGGATGTAGTGGCTGTAGCAAGTATTGGGAGGGGCCATTGGTGGATTGCCATCCCAGAGGTGAGCGAAGTAGTGGACATGAGTATTGACATCAAACTTAATGACATCACTAAAGTGTGTTACATCTGAGCACTGTTCTTGCTCAGCTGCTGTTGCTGCCATTTCATCTAGTCTCTTCTCTAAGCGCCTTTGTCCTTCCATAGTTTGGTCTTTAGCTGTAACTTCCCCCACATTCTGATGGACAAAGAGGCAACTTGGGGAGATTTTTACTTGTTTCATCCTCAAAAAGGCATGGACAACGATTTGTAGAATATCTTGCATTTCTGATGGATTTTCCCCAAAAATGTTCATCAGAGTCAAGTTTCCAAGTCCAAAGACAAAGGTTGTCAACTCATTGTCATGATTGTTGGATTTGTTGCTCTGTTCTGGGGCCCGAAGTCCTTCCGTGTCCACAACAAGCACAAAGTCAAAGCCAAGTTCCTCTGAGAATGTCTCCTCCACCTTTAGGAGCTGCATGTAGGCCCCCCGGGTACACCTCCCAGCACTGACAGTGAACTGCAGAGCAAAAAGTGCATTCTGCAGGGTGGACTTCCCTGAGCTCTGCAGGCCAAGGATAGAGAGGACAAATAGCCGTTTGTTTCCAAGTTTCTCAGAGAGCTTGTCAAAAAGAGCTGTCACCCACATATGAAGCATCCCCATCCATCAACTCAGTGGGCACACCAGATATATTAGGTCTGCAGCAATCTGGGGAAGGCAGAGAAAAAGCATATCTTTTCTGGATGAAGCTTCTTCCAGAGCTTCATAGATCTGGCCAACTTCTCTGAGAAGTTGCTCAATTCCCAAGATACAGTCACTAATCTCTATGGAGATAGTTTCTACCTTATTTTGCGAAACTTGCTATTTGGTGCCTTTTGCTTTTCTGTTTGTATCAGTGTCCATACAGACTTTTTCTTTTCATTTAGTTTTTCCAAGTGTCCTGCAGTCAGGTTGTTCAAAACATAAGAATCCATTGGAAAAAGTAGAGTGTGGTATGAGTTTCTGAATGTGTTTGAAGAATTTCAAGGACAGAATGCATTAAATCATTGAGAGGAAAGGCTCTGGTCAACTGCTGGCGAGGTATTCTATGTTTTTCTGTCTCAATCTCACATTTGTGTTGTTCAATGCTCCGATTTCCCTTTTCTCTCAGGTGATAGAGTTCTTAGTGCTTTTTGCACCAAAGGTGCCACAGTTCTCCTTGAAGGGGTAGTAAGTTTTCCTTCACCTGAGATATCTTCATTTCTCTCAGTAGGGCCATTAGGATCTCTGCCTTTTCTTTGGCTTCCTTGCAATCTCTCTGGTCTTCATCAAAAAGAATCCTTGCTTGTGAGCAATTTGGGAACAGTCCTCTATGCTCAGGGCAGTGTCTGTGAGCTTTAGCAAACATCTGATTGTAGTAACGAGCTCCTCTGTTTATTCTGCCTCATTTCTGTTCCTGATCCCAATGATCAGTTTTCAGTTAGAGTTATTGGCCTCGGTTTTTTCTTTGTTATCAAGCAAGTAGATCAAAGGTCTTGGTGACTGACTGAGATCACGGACAATTTTTCGGTTTTCTTTATTGTCATCTGAAGTTGACATGAGGACAACAATGAGAGAAGAGACCTGCAGAAGGTGAGTTGCTTTTCATGTTCCTTTGCATCTCCATGAAGATTGGTGAAGGTCAAGCAGTTGTCAAATCCTTCCTCATTCCCCGCCCCCGCCCCCCAGGACAGAACCAGCAGACTTCCACCACACCCCCCATCAAGAGACAGTCTTTGCTGCTCCCTCTACAATGATGGTGAAAAAAGATATCAGGTTTACGTTTACTGAGGAGACAGTTCTTGATCTGAGATTTGGAAGCAGAGAAGCCATTTCCAACTCTAATAAAGGAGGCAGTGGGGGTAGAGACAGAACATATCTGCTTATTCTTGTAATTGTTCTTCTCTTTTGGTGATTTCCTGGCTTCCTGCCAGCTTCTTCTAATTTGACGGACAGACCAGAGAGAGAATTCAATTTCAGAACTACAGGGGTTAGCTATGAGCAAGGGGAGGGCAAACTGACAAATGGCAAGTTTGTCCACAATATATTGTCTGCAAAATTGTCTGCACAGTGAAGAATTGCCATCTGAATATCCATTGGATGAATATGGGGCCTAGGATTAGTGGCTGAAGGATTAGTGGGAGCATCAGGGTCATCAAACAAGTCTTCATATGGATCAAAAGCCTCATTTTCCTGATTCAAGGCACTTGGACAGACTTGATTTTGTGTGTTTCCGTTGTCTCTGAAGACCAGGTATCTCAGCCCATAATCCAGCATTAGTAGCTTCTGTAGGAAATAGAAGGGAAGCTCCCTTTCAGAGCTGGGCTGGCTGTTGTACACAGAAGCTTTGTAGATCAGATGGAAGCTAGCTGTGCTCATCCATTTTGGGTAGTAATATTCTAGGCCTAAACGCTGGAGTCGTTCTTGGAAGCCTGCATCTTCTATGACTTCTCATTTTCTATTTTCATTATCATGTGGTTCATGAGGCTGTTCCTTTTCAGGAAGATGCTTTGCAAAATTTTTTTCTTCTCCTCAATTTTCAGTGTACTGATGGTGGCTTCAAAACTACCATCAATGAGCAATCTCAACTCTTTCTCTAGGTTTTCCCAATCATGATCTGCTCCAAGTTTGGTGAAGACATGTAAAACTTCTTTAGACAAAGATTGGCCCATGTGGTGTCTTATTAATGCCAAGTGCTGTGTTTTCTCCTCTGGAGTCACAGCTGTGATGCCAGCAGTAGCTGTAAGACTTATGAGTACCAGGAATGCCTGAGCCCTGTAGGTGCAAATAGTTTTGAGATCCTGGTATTTATCTAGAGCAGTTTGCATTTCAATCAGTAAGAAGTCTAACTCATCACAGCCCAGCAGAAACTGAAAAATATTGTTTCCCACATGATATCCTGCACCAGCTGCAATGTTAATAACCAAGAGCTGTGTGTCTGGCTGCTCCTTTTCTTGAAGGTAATTCAAGAAGCAGCCAAGAGACTAGCTTAGCTTACAAGTAACTTTTCTTAGAGCTTCCTCCATTGTTTCTGCAGAATCAGATTTGGCCTTCATTTCCCTGAGGTCATTCTGGGTTTTCTGTAAGATTTTAATTAACTCAGAAATGTTGCTGTGCTCTCGCTCTGACTCTGACTGGAAGATCCACTGCATGATGGAATGAGCCTGAGGAAAGTTTTTCACTCTGTAGATGTGAGGATCCAAAAGGCTGCGCAACTGAGATTTTATAAATTTTGTTTCGTAAGTGGAAGACTTTTTGCAGAAGTTAACAGTGTTTAACAAAATTCTGCAGATCCAAATCTGTGAGGCATATGTTAACCCAAGTATCATAACCTTTAAATTTTTGACTCAACATTGGCATGAAATTTATCAGCCTTTTAAGCTGCACTTCTGGATCATGTACCTCCCAGGATTTCACATCATCTAGGAAAACCCTAGCCTCCTCCCAACACTCAATAATGCTTCTCCATCTTGGATCTGGTCAGTGAG
Source organism: Aselliscus stoliczkanus (assembly GCA_033961575.1). NCBI lineage: Eukaryota > Metazoa > Chordata > Mammalia > Chiroptera > Hipposideridae > Aselliscus > Aselliscus stoliczkanus. Next base: position 91,745,604 of record CM066736.1, read on the forward strand.
ACTAGTCATAGCAGTGTAGCTGTCTTTCAGCAAATTAGCTACCTGAAGAGGATCCTTAAAATCACTCTGTGACTGCAGAGGATGATGTCCCAAATGGGCAACAGCTGAAGTCCCCGGTCAATGACACACCAGGTTTGATTACTGGCAACTAGGCCAGCTTTCCACTGGTAAAAGCTACTTGCTTTTGGTGGACCACCTGTGTGGGCCACAGATAGTTGGACTTTGGTTTGGAGATTTTGGTGTGTTGTGCTTTTGGAGAACGCATTTGAATAAGAGCCTGACACATCCATACCTGCAGTAACTTTCACTCCAAAGCCAGTTTAGCTGCCGCTTATGTAACTATTCAGGGACTCTGTTGACTGCTGTTTTACTTTTGCCAGCTGCTCACTTCAGAAACCCTCTGCAATGGCTTCCCACCAGTAGATTCCTCCCAGGTGCAAAGGGCCTTGGTTGGCATGAGAGCCAAACCTGTGGAAGAAAGCTTCAGTCCTGTGTGTTAGCGAGGAAAGTCTGTTTGGGCCTGCAGGCTGAGCCAGGAGGTCTTCAATGCATTTCAATTCCTGGAGAGCAGCCTTGGAGAGCTGGAGCTGGTCAATGGGAAAGTGGAAGGAGGCTAGTGGGACATAGCTGAACTTGGTAGAGCAGAAATAAGAGTGCTCAGAATGTGATTGATGGGTTTCCTTGGATTCTGAATGTTTGCTGTCATCCATACCAGTTTCCAAGGTAAATCCCCAACCTCCACCCTTGGCTGAAGCAGCTACACTGAAGACCAGCTTCTGTATTGTCTGGGTAAACATAGATTCTGCTTGAGAAGATGTAAATTCCTTTGTTTCCTTTTGTGTGCCCTGCTCAGGGCCAAAGAGTAAGAACTCCTTGGGGACACTGAGTAGTTTCTGTCTCTTCTCTATAAGGTCCCTTTGAGACAGTGTCCCGTCCATGAGGTTGAGTTGTCTCTGTATGTTTTCCATGACTTCTCTTAGGGAGTTTTCAGGGTGTGGCCAGTACTCTTTAGGGATCTCCATCACCTGCCTTAGCTCTGCCTCTTTTTTCCTCACTGCCTCTTCTTCTTGTTGTCTGCCTTCTGACAGCAAATCTGTTAGCACCTGCAGCACCTGCTCTGCCTTTCACTTTTTCTTTATCATTTCCACCTGAGACTCCTGTAGCTCTGAAAGACTATCTGAGTGTGACAGGTGAAGCAGCTTCCCCAGGGCCCTTTCCTCCCAGGGATATCGTGCCTGGGATTTCAGCCGCTGGAGGTCATTGTCTTCTAGGTGTTGTAAGGCCTGGGCACAGGTCACACCCAGGTGTTCCTGCAGCATGGGCACCCAGTACTCAACTGCCAGTCCTACTTCTCTCAGCATCTCTTGGAGATCTTGCCTTTTTTTTGCCTCTGAGAAGGGACTCATCAGTGGTGGACTTTGCTGTGTCCATGGCTGTGGCATGAAAAGATGCTCAGTTAGCCTGTGTCATGCCCTAAAGAAGTGTCAGCCACATGGCCAACAGGGTGAGTGTACTAAAGACATAAGTCTTTAAGGTTTTAAAATTAAAGGCTTTCTCATCCCCTCCTTTCATTGTTCCAACAAAAATATTTAGACACTGTTTAAAAAAAAATTGTGTGTATGTGTGTGTGTGTGTGTGTGTGTGTGTGTGTGTGTTTGCGGGACATTTTTGTGGGTGTTCTGAACATGGTTGCCGTTTTAGTTACCAGGGTGAGTTGCAACTTAATAGCCTGGCTTTTGGCACTTCCTATTACACAGAATCAATTGTTGGAGCACATTATGGTGAGGATTGCCATTTGAAAATATGCATGAATTTGATAGTTTGATGTTTATTTTAATAACAGAGTGGTACCACCAATTATCACTCCTCAGTAGGTTTCTGTCAAACCTGTGTTGAATGGTTTTCTTTCTGTTTCTCTGTAACTCCTTCTTAGGCCATCTCATGTTATTTATTTACTTTCCTGTCCTTTAAAACGCACTTCTAGATGTCAGCGTCGTGGTTACAGATCTTCCTCCTTTTTGTCCCCCTTTAAAACAACTAATTAGACACACATCCACAAACAAATGTGCATCTGTGGGAACTGTAGGATGTAGCAACTTATGCCAAGGGATGTGAAAGGAGTCTCACCCACCTGTGAATCTGGTAATAGGCAGAAGAGCTCAGTGTAGGCTGTGGAAGCAGCAGAGTCAGCAAACCACCCATCTTGCAGTAGTTGGAACAAAAATCTTAAGAATGCTGACCTGGGCAGATCCCACAGATGAGAGAAAATTTGCAGAAGTCCAGTCTTTCCAAGGGGAGATTCAACCATGAGTTTGGTAAAATTACATCGGCTAAACTATCTGGTAGTGGTGACCTTTTCAGTGGGAAAAAAGGAGAGTGGTGAGTGAGTGCCTGGCTACCCCTTGTGTGGGACATGGGTAGATTGCTTTCTAGCAGCACCCAGAGTATTGTGTCTGGTCCTCCGTGACTGAGGGGAGGGGAGAGATGTGAAACAGGTGATAAGAATATCAAACGGCATTAAAAGAACAAGGTTCCTCACGACCCTGTTCAAGACATTAACAGGAAGACCTCCCATGTCCTCTGAGAGAATCTAGCCTGAGAACCTCCCCACTGGGTCAGCAGACACCCCTAATACCCCAAGTGCTAAACCCATAGTTCCACTCACCCTGTGGCTGGCTCTTTGTTTATGCTTCTGAGTCAGCAATGAGAGCTAGTATGGTAAATGTCATGATACCAGAAAAACACACTAGGATCTGTGTGCAGCAGACAAACCACATACTTGAGCTAGAGCGCCACCTTCTGGAAAACAAAAGAGAAGTTTCCAGTAGCCAGACTGGTGAATTGTAAGATAAGACGTAAAAGTTTAAGATCTCTGCCACTGGGCTGGCTGAGTGGCATGGTGGTTAAGCGCTGGCTTGAGAAGCCAGCGGCCCCGGTTCGGTCCCACATGAAGGCCAGTGACACTGCCCTAAAAACAAAACAAAACATCTCTGCCACTAAAGAGAGCAAGAAGAGTGGAGCAGGTGCACCCATACAAAGGCAGAGAAAACCCAGATATAATAACACCAATAAACAGAGTAGCCTATCTGAAGGCAACTTGTAAAGATTTAAGGAGGTGTCTCCTACTTCAAATGCAAAGGCAACAAAGCAATACTAAAGGTCAAGAAAAATCAAGGAAGCATGTCATCACCAAAAGATAATAATTATTATCCAATAACCCAGCTTAAAGGCATGGAATTTTGAGACCTGACTGACAACGAATTCAAAATAGCTATTTTGAAGAAACTCAACAAATAACAGGGAAACTCTGAAAGACAATTTAACAAAACCAGGGAAAAATAGATGAACAAAATGAGATATTTACTAAAGAAATAGGTTTCATTCTGTCACTGAAATTTTTTTTTTTTTTGAGGGCAGTGTCACTGGCCCTCACATGTGGGACCCAAACCAGGGCCGCTGGTGTCCCAAGCCAGCGCTTAACCAATGTGCCACTCAGCTGGCCCATGTCACTGAAAATTTTAATGAATGAAATGGAAAATGGAGTAGAGAGCATCTATATTAGTGAGAGCAAATGGAAGGTAAGGTAAGTGACTTAGAGGGCAGGGAGTTTGAAATAACCCAATTAGAGAAGCATAACAAAAAAAGAATGAAAAGGAGTAAAGAAAGCCTCCACAATCTATGGGATTCCATAAAAATAACAAAAATTATAATAATCAGTATTCCACATGGAGAAGAGGGTGAGGAGGGTGCAGAACATTCTTTAAAAGAGATAATAGTGAAAGATTTCCCAAAGCCGGGGAGAGAATTAGACATCCATTTCACAAAAGCTGATAGATCACCTTATTATATCAATGGATAAAGACCTTCTCCAAGACACCTGATAATGAAATAGTGAAAAAATCAAAGACAAAGAGAATCCTAAAAGCAGACAGGGGAAAAAAGATTGTAACCCATAAAGGAACCCCCTTGAGGCTATCAGTGGATTTCTCAACAGAAACCCTGCAGCCCTGGAGGGAGTGGGATGACATATTTAAAATTGTAGCCAAGAATACTCTAGCTGTTATCCTTCACATATGAAGGAGAAATAGACCTGCCCAGACAAACAAAAGCTGAGGGAGTTCATCACCACTAGACATGCCTTGCAAGAAATGCTGAAAGGACTTCTTTAAGCTGATATGAAAAGATGTTAATCTGCAACATGAAAAAGTATGAAATTGTACAACATACTGGCAAAGGTAAATATTAGAAAGCTAATTCTGTGATAGGATGGTATGTTAACCAATTAACTATAGTAGAAAGAAAGGTTAAAGGAAAAGCATATGAAAAATAACTATAGCTACTACAATAGTTAATAAATACACAGTATATAAAGTGTTATATTATGGCAATAATATAAAGGGTGGGGAATAAAAGCTTTTGTAGATGATCAAAGTTAAGTTGCTATTAGCCTAAAATGAACTGGTGTTTTATGTTAGCTTGTGATAACCACAAACCAAAGTACTGTGAACAATTATATGTTAACAAATGGGACAACCTGGAAGAAATTGATAAATTCTTTGAAACATGTACTCTTCCAATACCGAATCAGGAAGAAACAGAAAAATGTGAACAAACTGATCACTACTAAGGAATTTAATCATGAATCAAAAAATTCCTAACAAAGAAAAGTCCTGGACTGGGTGGCTTCATAGGTGAATTTTACCAAACATTCACAAAGAATTAATATCTATTCTTCACAAACTTTTCCAGAAAATTGAGGAGTGAAGGCCTCCAAACTCATTTTACAAGGCCTGTATTACCTGTGTATGAAAAACACTACAAAAATAATTATAGACCCACATCCCTGATGATCCTTAACAGAATATTAGGAAACTGATTTCAACAATATATTGAAAGGATCATACACATGGTCAAATAGGATTTATTCTTGGGATGCAACGTTGGTTCAAAATCTGCAAATCAGGCTGGAGGAGTGGCGCATTGGTTTAGAGCTGGCTTGAGACCCTGGCTCTGAGCAGGAGGGCACCAATTCAGATCCCACATATGAGGGCCAGTAACACTGCCCTGTACAGCTAAGATGGTGAACAACAGCTCCACGTGGAGCTGTGCTGCTGTGAGTCTCCGAAGGTGTAGCTGCAGCCCCTGCTGCAGTGGGCTGCCATAGGCTACAGTGAGTGGCTGGCAGTCAGCGTGAGCAGCCGGCAGCTGGTGTGAGCTGCCAAGAACCACTGTGAGTGGTTTGCCAGAGGCCGGCGACCGATCTGCCTCATCCGAGAAGAGCTCAATGATGATACCAACATGGGCCAGTGAAGCCATGTCCTCCACAACTAGACTGAAGAACAAAGGGACAGTAACCTGTCTGTCCCCTTCCCCAGTTCCCCGGCACTGTTCCCTTCCCCCAATTCCCCAATAAAATCTTTAAAAAAATTTTTTTAAACCGCAAATCAATTAACATGCTACAGCACATAAATAAAATAAATAAAATGAAGGATAAAAATTATATGATCCTGTCAATAGATGCAGAAAAATCATTTGACAAAATCCAATATTCATTCATGATAAAAAATGCTGAGCGAAGTCCCCACATACCTCAACGTAATTAAGGTCATATAAAACAAAGTATAGCTAACATTATACTTAACAGGGAAAAGATAAAAGTGTTCTTAAGATCGGGAACAAGACAAAGATGTCTGCTTTCCTCACTTTTATTCAACATAGTATTGGAAGTCCTAGTCACAGAAATCAGTCAAGAAAAAAAGTGCATCTGAATTAGAAAGGAGAGGTAAAACTGTCATTATTTATGTTTTATGGTCATGAAAGGAAAACTGACACAGGGTGATGAACACACAATGTGATATATAGATGATGTATTACAGAATTAATTATACACCTGAAATCTATGTAACGTTACTAACCATTGTCACCCCAATAAACTTTAATTAAAAAGACAAAGATGATGTGATACTATATATAGAGAACCCTCATGATTCCACAAAAATACTATTAGAACTAATAAATGAATTCAGTAAAGTAGCAAGATAAAAATTAATATTCAGAAATCATTTGCATTTTTATAGACTAATAATGAACTATCCATAAGAGAAATTAGAAAAATCCTATGTACAATTGCCTCAAAAAGAAAAAATAGCAAGGAATAAATTAAACCAAGGAGGTAAAAGAGTTGTATTCAGAAAATTATAGCACATTGAAAAGAAATTAAAGAAGATACAAATAAATAGAAGGCTATATACTGTGCTTATGGATAGAAAGAGGCAACATCGTTAAAATATCCATACTACCCTAAGCAACCTACAGATTCATTGCCATTTCAAAATGCCAATAACATTTTTCACAGAACTAGAACAAATAATCCTAAAATTTATATGGATCCACAAAAGACCCTGAATCGCCAAAGCAATATAGAAAAAGAAGAACAGAGTTGTAGGTATCATGCTACCTGATATCAAACTATATTATTAGGCTATACTAAGCAAAACAGCATGTTACTGACAAAAAAACCAAACTCATAGATCAATGGAACAGATAAAGAGTCCAGAAGTAAACCCATACGTATATGGTCAATTAATCTATTACAAAGTAGGCAAGAATATACAGTGGGGTAAAAACAGTCTCTGCTATAAATGGTTCTATGAAAATGGACAGAGACATGTAAAAAAGTGAAACTAGACCACTTTATTACATCATGTACAAAAATAAACTCAAAATGTATTAAAGACTGAAATACAAGACCTGAAATCATAAACCCCCTGAAAGAAAACATAGTATGCTCTTTGAGCATTTTATAAGGTACATACCTTGGTTTGTGAGCATAATTCATTTCTGAAACAAACTACTTGTACTGCAAGACATCACTTGTTTGTCAAGTTAAAATGTGTTAGAAATGTTTGCTTGTCTTGTGGAACACTTGCAAGCAAAGTTACTCACAATACAAGGTTTTACTGTATATAAATGTCTAGTCAGTATGTTGTACACCTGAAACTAGTATAATATTGTCTGTCAAGTGGTAATGAAAAATAAATTTAAAAAAATTTATAATACATCACCTTAATAGAATGAAAGATAAAAATCACACTATCATCACAATAGAGCCAAAAAAAGCACTTGACAAACTACAGCATTTTTCCATGATAAAAACTCTGAACAAATTGTATATAGAAGAAACACACCTCAACATAATGAAGGCCATATATGACAAACTCAGAGTTAATATACTTAATGGTGAAAAATTGAAAGCTTTTCCTCTAAGGTCAGAAATAAGACAGTGATGCCTATTCTAACCACTCCTATTGAACACAGTACTGGAAGCGTTAGCTAGAGCCATTAGGCAAGACACAGAAATAAAAAACATCCAATGGGACAGGAAGAGTAAAGTTATTATTGCAGGCAATATGATTTTACATATTGAAAATCCTAAGGACTAATCAACAAAACTGTTGGAACCAATCAATAAATTCAGTAAAGTTGCAGGCCATAAAATCAACATAAAGAAATTAGTTGTGTTTTCACACATTAACAATGAAACATCTGAAAATTGTAAAACTATTCCATTCACAATAGCTTGAAAAACAGTACTTAGGAATAAATTAACCAGGGAAGTGAAAGACCTATACAATTAAAATGATAAAATTTTTATTAAAGAAACTGAAGAAGACATAAACAAATGGAAATTCATCCATGTTCATGGATGAGAAGAATTAATATTGTTTTTTTTAAAAATTTTTTTTATTGGGGAATTGGCGGAGGGGAACAGCGTTGGGGAATCGGGGAAGGGGAACAGACAAGTTGCTGTCTTTTTGTTCTTCAGTTTAGTTGCGGAGGATGTTGCTTCACTGTTGGTATCGTCATTGCGCTCTTCCCGGATGAGGCAGATCGGTCGCTGGCCTCTGGATGTCGCTCACCGCGGCTATTGGCAGCTCACGCTGGCTGCCAGCCGCTCACGCTGGCTGCGGGCCACTCACTGTAGCCTATGGCAGCCCACTGCAGCAGGGGCTGCAGCCCACACCATCACCGGGGCTCGCACAGCCCAGCTCCAGGTGGAGCTGTTGTTAGCTGTAGAGGGCAGTGTCACTGGCCCTCATGCGGGATCCGAACCGGGGCCACTGGCATCCCAAAACCAGCGCTTAACCAATGCACCACTCGGCCAGCCCAGAATTAATATTGTTAAAATATCCATACATACCACCCAAAGCCATCTATAGATTCAACACACTCCTTATCATTTCAATGACTTTTTTTTTCCACATTAATAGAAAAAACAATCTTATAATTTGTGTGGAACCATTAAAGACCCCAAATAGCCAAAGCAATCCTGAGAAAGAAGAACAAAGCTAGAGGAATTTGAAACTCTACTACAAAGCTACAGGAATTAAAACAATATGATGCTGGTATAAAAATAGACACATAGACCAACAAAAGAGAAGAGAGAGCCAAGAAATAAATTCTGCGTATATGGTCAACTAATGTTTGACATAGGAGTCAAGAACACTCATTGGGGAAAGGATAGTCTCTTCAATAAATGATGTTGGGATAACTGGATAACCACATACAGAAAAATGAAATTGTGCCCTTACATTACACTACTCACAAAAATTAAATTGTTGAAAGTCTTAAACATAAGACCTGATACTGTAAAACTAGAAGTAATCATAAGAAAGAATCTTCTTGACATTGTTAATTACAATGATTTTTTAATATATGATCCAAAACAAAAGTGACAAAAGCAAAAATCAATAAGTGAGACTACAGCAAACTAAAAAGCTTCTGCACAGCAAAAGAAGCAATCAGAAAAAGAATGGGTAACCTGCAGAATGGAAAACATATTTGCAAACCAAGTATCTGACAAGGAGTTCATATGCAAAATACAAACAAAAACAAAAACAAAAACCTCATACAATGCAATAACGACAAACCCAAACAATCCAATTAAAAAATGGGCAGTGAAACTAAATAGACGTTTTTCCAAAGAAGGCATTCAAATGGTCAACAGGTACATGAATAGATTCTCAACATCACTAATCATCAGGGGAATGCAAATGAAACCATAATGAGATATCACCTCACACCTGTTAGAACGACTATTATCAAGGAGACAAGAGATAACAAGTCCGGACAAAGATGTCAAGAAAGGGAACCCTTGTGTGTTGGTGGGAATATAAATTGGTTGGGCTGTTATGGAAAAGAGCATGGAGTTTCTTTCAAAAATTAAAAATAGAACTACCATATGATCCAGCAATTCCACTCCTGGGTTATATATCTAATGGAAGTGAAAACAGGATATTGAAGAGAGGTATGCACTGCTTTGTTTACTGCAGCATTTTTCACAATAGCCAAGATCACACACACACACACACACACACACACACACACACACACACACACACACACGGGAATATTATTCAACCACGAAAAAGAAGGAAATCCTGCCATTTGTGACAACATGGATGGACCTTCAGAGCATTATGCTAAGTGAGATAAGTCAGACAGGGAAAGACAAATACTGTATGATACCAGTTCTATGTAGAATCTGAAAAGGCCAAACTTATAAACTGAGAGCATGGAATAATGATTAGCAGGGGTTGGCAGGTGGAGGAATTGTGTAGATGTTCTTTAAAGATACAAACTTGTAACCAGTAGATAATTAAGTCCTAGACATCTAATGCTTAGCATACTGATTATTAAAAACAATACTATATTATAAACTTTAATGGTGCTAAGAGACTAGATCTTAATTGTTCCCACCAGAAAAAGAAATAATTAGGTGACATGATAGAGGTGTTAGCTGACTTTATTTTGGTAATAATATTGCAATATATAAATGTATCAGATCAACATGTTGTAGACTTTAAACCTATACGATGTTATATGTTAATTATATCTCATTAAAAATAAACACAATGCACTTTTAACCTGGTTTATGCTTGTCCCTCCCTTTTTATTCTTCATCTGCCCTAGTTAATATCATCTTTGTATTATAATAAATGTACATGTGGTATGAACTATGTATATTACAAACAATTGTCTGTATACTGATGTCATCCTAATCTGTGTATATAGACCTAAAGATACTCTTGGATTCAATGTATTATTACTGTCATGCTTCCCCCCAATCCCCCACTGCCTTCAGGACATGTGCTTCACCAGCAGATGAGATGAGATTTCACATGTCTCAACTTCACACAGTATTCAGGTTTCCCCTCTTCCTGTGATTCCTGTCCTACTGAATGGTACTGCCATACTTCCAAGCCAATGGATGTCCTACTCATCTTTCTTCTCCCTATAAATATAGCTTAAACTATAAATATAGTTTACCATGTCTTTTTAATTTACCCATGTAAACCTCGCTTCAATCTCACTTGTTTTTCATTCCTCATAAGCTCTCCGTTGCATTCAAGTTGGAGTGTGTGGCCAAATGGATCTAAACTGCCCTCATGTTCTTGCATTATTTGGGGAGAGGGTCAAAGATTCAGTTCAGGGGCTGGCCGAGTGGCACAGTGGTTAAGGACTGGCTTGGGAAGCTAGCGGCCCTGGTTCGGGTCCCACATATGAGGGCCAGTGACACTGCCCTCAAAAAAAAAAAAAAGATTCAGTTCATTTTGATACATTTTGTTAAATCAAGAGTACATGTTACAATGTCTAGTATAATATGCAAACAGAAGAGTCAAAGAATGTATAACTGCCAAACTAACAGAAGAAAAATGAAATAATAAAAATGCTTGATTATACTACTTACCATAATTTGTGGAATACAGTGAATGCAGTGCTTGGAGGGAAATTTATATCATTTACTATATATGTTACAAAAGAATAAAGATCTCAGATCACTAAGCTAATCTTCCACCATGGGAAATGCAGAGAAAATTAAATCCAAATAAGCAGGAGAAAAGAAATAATTAAAATTACTGCAGAACTCAATGAAATTGAAAACAGGAAATCAATAGAGATTGTCAATGAAGTCAGAATCTGGTTCTTTGAAAATACCAACAAAACTGATAAATTAGACTAAGAAAAAAGAGAGAAGACAAATTTCTAACATCAGAAATAAAATATGGGTTATGAATCATGATTCTTTAGACATTAAAAGGATATGAAAGGAGTACTATAAAGAACTGTATGCTGATAACTTTGATAAATGGACCAATTCCTTCAAAGACAATTTACCATGTATGCAAAGTTGGTTCAACATTCAAAAAGCAAAGCGTTACATCACAACAGACTAAGAAGAAACATCACAATTAGATCAATAGATGGAGTATAAGCATTTGACAAAATACAACACTGATTCATTTAAAAAAATCTTGGCACAACGAGGGAATAGAGGGGAACTTCTTCAACTTGATAAAGAACATTTACAAAAACCCTACAGCTACCATCATACTTAATGGTATAACAGCTTTCCCTCCCAAATCAGAAACAGGCAAGGATCTACCCTCTCAACACTCCTGCTCGATATCCTGCTGGAAGTCCTAGTAATGGATTAAGAAAAGAAAAGGAAATAAAAGATATATAGATTGGGAAGGAAGAAGTAAAACTTTGTTCATAGATGACATGATTGTCTATGTAGAAAACCCCAAAGAATCAACAACAAAAAATTAATGGAAATAACTAGTGAATACAGCAAGTTTGCAGGATATTTGATGTTAAAAACACAATGCCATTTACATTAGCACCAAAAGAGAAATACTTAGATATAAGCTTAACAAAACAAGTTGTTATGGTTGTTATCTGTGGATACACGTAACCAATATCTCCTTTATGAATCCTAATTCATTCTTTAAAAAAAAAAAAATTTTTTTATTGGGGAATTGGGGGAGGGGAACAGCATTGGGGAACCAGGGAAGGGGAACAGATAAGTTGCTGTCTTTTTGTTCTTCAGTCTAGTTGTGGAGGACTTTGCTTCACTGGCCCATGTTGGTATTATCATTGCACTATATAATAAATATGGGAGACTATTTCCATATTAAGTTGTCAGAAAAAAGCCAAATACAAAAGAATGCATGCAATATGAATCCATATAAAGAAACTTAAACAACTGGCAAAATTTAACTTATACTACTAGAAGTCTGAATAGTGACTAGTGTAAACTTTTGGGAAGTAGAAAGGATTAACGATAAGAAGTAGATACGGATATGAGAGATTGTTTTGGGATACAAGCAGTGTTCTAATACTCCTTCTGGGCATGCTTATAATGGTTATTTAATTTGTGGTCCTTCACTGAGCTGTAAATCCTACTAGGCTCTACTGTGATGGGATGATCTTCTCTATGACTTGTAAAGTCATGAGCAGGTAAAGGAAGGAAGGATCAATAAGACCAGGAGAAAGGACCAAAGCAGCGTTGTTTTGTTTCCATGACAGTCAAGTTAATCTGCGTCCATTCTATGCAAGTAATGTTGCAGGTACATGTTTCCTGGTTTTGAGGTTCAAATGTCTTGTAATTACAAAACAGAAAGCAGGCAATCTGAGATCTCATATGGAGAAGCCCCTGAGAACTTGTGCCCTATTTCTTGAGCTGTCTTTGAAGCCTGGACATGGTCAATCTGAGAGAGATTTAAAGGTACAGTTTGCCAGGAGTAGAGAAAAACTTGAAGTCCATTGGGATAAGGTTCAGGCCGCTGTAAAGAGGTAATCTTTCAGAGACTGGCAGGTTGGCACAGGCTTATTATTAACTGAATTATCCCCTCTAAAAAGGAGAACATAGATCTTCCTTTAATTTCCCGTGGTTTAAGAAACACAGATAAAATAGTATGGACACCTATGTGCCAGCACAATGCATGAGATAAGAATTTGTTCTGAGACCTTCTCTGACATTTCCTAACTCAAAGTTTCCTTTCTAATGGTTACACATCCTCAGCTTCTGAGTTTGTGTGAGTAAAGGGGAAGGAAAGGGACAATACGTCTCTGCTGTAGTCAGCAGAAATTTGCCTGGAGGCGGGATATAGTTCGTAAGGTAGATGTTCTAAAAGCTTAGAAAATTAAAAAAAAAACACATTTTATTTCTCTAACCCATATTGACCTATATCTTGTTAAATATGAAAACTAGTAATTCCACCTTTCTGAGATTGCCAGGAAACTTTGAAGAATTTATAGCTCAAGATGATTCTTTCAGAGACAGTTAGGAACTTTGCTTTTTGACTGTTTTGTTTTGTCTAAGGAAATTGGATATATGTGGTTTGGGTATACATGTTAAAAAAAAGAGAAAGAAATCATTACATTTTCTGATTTCAACACTTACTATAAAGTAACAATGAACAAGACAGTATGGTAGTAGTGAAAGGACAGATAGAAATGAATGGAAATGGAACAGAATAGAGAGTGCAGAAATAGACTCATACATATGTGGTAAATTGATTTTCAAAAGGGAAAGGAAAGACTTTTCAACAAATGGTTCTGGAACAATTAGATATCCACATAGAAAAATATTAAACATTGACCTTACATCATACCAGATACAAAATAACTGAAACTAGATGAAAGGATTAAATGCAAAAGTGAACATAAAAGTTTTAGAAGAAAATATAATGAAAAATGTCCATAACCTTGAAGCAGGGAAACTTTCTTTTTTTTTTTTTTTTTTTTTTAAAAGATTTTATTGGGGGATTGGCGGAGGGGAACAGCGTTGGGGAATCGGGGAAGGGGAACAGACAAGTTGCTGTCTTTTTGTTCTTCAGTTTTTTAGTTGCGGAGGATGTTGCTTCACTGTTGGTATCGTCATTGCGCTCTTCCCGGATGAGGCAGATCGGTCGCTGGCCTCTGGATGTCGCTCACCGCGGCTATTGGCAGCTCACGCTGGCTGCCAGCCGCTCACGCTGGCTGCGGGCCACTCACTGTAGCCTATGGCAGCCCACTGCAGCAGGGGCTGCAGCCCACACCATCACCGGGGCTCGCACAGCCCAGCTCCAGGTGGAGCTGTTGTTAGCTGTAGAGGGCAGTGTCACTGGCCCTCATGTGGGATCCGAACCGGGGCCGCTGGCATCCCAAAACCAGCGCTTAACCAATGCGCCACTCTGCCGGCCCAGGAAACTTTCTTACGACACCAAAATCATGAACCATAAAAGAAAAAAATTAATCAATTAGACTTAATCAAAATAAAAACTTTTTGCTCTTTGTAAAATACTGTTAAGAAAATTAAGAGCCAAACAAAAGAATGGAAGAAAATATTTGTAATGCATATATGCAATAAAGGACTGGTATCCCAATTATATGATCTCTCTTGCAGCTCAACAATATATAAGAGTATGCACTAAAAAATGGGTCAAAAGTCTGAATTGACAATTCACAAAAGAAGATATGGAAGGGTCAACAAGCACAAAAAAAGATGGTCAAAACTCACTTTACCCCTTAGCATGTCGCTTTCCTTAACTATGACAAATTGAATTGGACCAGATGACCAATAGCTCTATAATTCTGTAGATATATTTTTTCACAGGCTTTTGATATTCCTAGATGAATATGAATATTATGTTTCATTCATCATATATCTTGCAGGAGGAACAAAACATTAAAATAATTTAAAAGAAAAAAAAAGATGGTCAACATAATTAGTCATCAAAGAAATGCAAACTAATACTGCAATGAGATAACATTACACGCTCATTAGAATGGCTTACTTTGAAAAGACTGACAGGTCCTGCCAAGTGGCGCGTTGGTTAAGAGCTGACTTGTGATGCCAGCGGCCCCGATTCGGATCCCACATATGAGGGCCAGTGACACTACCCTGTACAGCTAAGATGGTGAACAACAGGTACACCTAGAGCTGGGCTGCTGTGAGTCTCAAGGATGACAAAGCTGCAGCCCCTGCTGTAATGGGCTGCCATAGGCTACAGTGAGTGGCCAGCAGCCAGCGTGAGCAGGGGGCAGCCTGTGTGAGCTGCCAAGAGCCATGGTGAGCGACCATCCAGAGGCTGGTGACTGATCTGCCTCATCCGGGAAGAGCGCAATGATAATACCAACATGGGCCAGTGAAGCAACGTCCTCCGCAACTAGACTGAAGAACAAAAGGACAGCAACTTGTCTGTTCTCCTTCCCTGATTCCCCAGTGCTGTTCCCCTCCCCCAATTCCCCAATACAATCTTTGAAAAAAAAAGAAAAGACTGACAATATCAAGTGTCAGGGAAAATGTAGAGCAACTAGAGCTCTCACAGACTGTTGTTTGTAACCACTTTAGAAAATTGTTTGGCAATTTCTTAAATAGTTAAACATACACATGCCATATAACTCATACATTTCACTTCTAGGTATCTATCCAAGAGAAATAAAATATATGTCCACACAAAGTGTTTTGTATATATAATTCATAGCAGCTTTTTTCATAATAGCCCCAAATTGGAAATTCTCTAAATGTCCATCAGTAGGTTAACAGATAAATGAAATATGGTAGACAATGAAATACTACTCAACAATTGAAATGGATAACTACTCATACATGCAACAACATGAATTTAAAAATTATTATGCTGAGGGAAAGAAGCCATCAACACAATAATACATAACTGTGTTTATTTATAGTAACAAAAAGTATATCAGTGGTTGCCTGGGGGTGGGTCAGAGTGAGGGATGGACTGCAAAGGGGCTCTATGCATTTTTTGGGGATCATGAAAATGTTCTGTATCTTGATTGTGGGAACGGTTTCAAGGTTTCAATGCTTTCAATTTGGCTGAGTTCATCAAAATGTGTACCTTAAAAGTATGCATTTGATTGTGAATAAATTATTTCTCAATACAGTTGACATAAAATAATAATTTAAATTTTAAGCCAGGATAGAGGAAGTCATGTGAAACCATTTCATATAGCACATTTCAGTGGGAGACATGGGGCCCATTTATATGAGAGTACATGCTCCCACTTAGATATGTCATTCCTAAGACCAGTTTACTCTTTATTCTAATTTGCCTCCAGACTAGTGAGGCTTCTGGGATGTTACCTGAAGTATTCTGAAGCCCCATAGCCAGAGGATAATTTTCCCCTTCCTTGAGTTTTTCCCATTTCTGTCCTTGTATATCTAGTGATTAGTAGTAAATCCCTTAGCTACAGTTGAAGCAAGAGGCATTGTTTTGAGGACAGAAAGGAACTGAACTGGACCCCGGACCAGGAGGAACAGCCAAGTGCTTGGAGGGTGTTTGTGAATATTTGAGAAGAATAAAGAAGGAAGTTGAATCCCTGGCAGTTGAAAGGAATGAAACCACTCCAGGGGTTTCTAACCAGCAGGGGCCCCTGAAGTGGGAAATAAATAAGTGCATCCCAAATTGAACCCACCACCTTCTTTCCAAACCTTTTCCTCTTTTTGTTTTCTCAATACACTCATCCTATTGCCATCTTCCCAGTGTCTCATCCCAAAGAGTGTCATTTTTGACTCTTCTCTCTTCTTCACTGTTCACAATCAGACATCACATCTCATAATTTTACATGTAATTTACATACACTTATTGATTTTCTAAATGCCAGGTATTTTGCTAGACAATGAGGTTAGAGAAATTGTAGTGAAATTGTAGTTAAATGGTCCCTTGAACCCACATCCTGAAGCAGAGAGAGGGCTAGGATTGCAGGAGAGGTTACACCCAACAACATTAGCTGAGCCTCCTCTTTGGTGATTTCACTTTCTAACTCTAGAGAATGTAGAAGCTATGCAGTCAGACCTGTCTCACCTTTAATTATTTTTACCTTCAAATTAAGAATGTAATTTCATCCTTGTGTTTTCCCCTACAGTCTTTAAGGAAGAATAGTTCCTAACTTCTTTGTAAAACTGTCTTCTAAATCCTACTCTATTCACCTCCCGTTGGGTCTTGTTTTCTATATCTCAAGTCTAAAATATCTTGAGTAACTTACTTTCATGGTTGCTTTGCTTTGGACAAGAAAACATGCTCAAGCCTTCCATTCCATTTAAATAAAGATTGGATCCTGCCTCCTCCATAAGCTTTTATCTCCGTTTTATCCTCTTTATTGCCAAATTTCTCACAAAGTATTAGCAATTTAGCACTTCTGACTCAATAAATGTTTATTGATAAAATGAACCCATGAATGTATTGCATCCACTCATTAATCTCACTTCTGCTCCTACCTTTTAAAAAAAAATTATAAGCCTGATACTAATACTCTAGTTACCCAGTCCGAGGACTTCTCCAATATTTTTATCCTGTTCAACCTAGGGAACTTCTCTGTGTTGATTATCTCTCATCTCTTCTACCCATCATGATAATATGCCATTAAGCAAACTAGATCATATATGAGTAAGTACTATGGATCTGATGCTTAGCAAAGATATGTTAAAAATTCCAGCATTTATTCCACAAATATGTATTGAGGGCTCTCAGCATGCTGGGAAATGCTTTAGGTGCTGTGGGATGAATGAATAAGACAGGTTAGATCCCTGCACTTTGAGAGTATATTCTAGTGGGGTGAAGCAGCCTATAAACTTGCAAATATTTGGAAAAGCAAAATAATTTCATGTTGTTTTGAGCGCTAAGAAAGAAATAAGCAGGTAATGGGATGGAGAGTAACTTGAGGCTACTGTTTTTTAAAAGATTTTATTGGGGAATTGGGGGAAGGGATCAGCCAAGTTGTTGTTCTTCAGTCTTAGTTGTGGAGGGTGCCAGTAGCCATCCGGCTTCCAGTCGGCAGCTTGTGGCCTCTAAACTCAAGGTGCTGTGTTCAATCTTAATTGCGGGTGGGCATAGCCACCATCCCATGTGAGAGTCAAACCAGCAGCCTTGTTTTTAAGAGCGCATGCTCTATCCTCTGAGCCATCCAGGCGGCAGCTCAGCTGAAGGTGCTGAGTTCAGTCTTAGTTGCGGGTGGGTACAGCCCACCATTGAACAGGCAATCTTGTTGTTACACCAGCTGATCCATCCTGCCACCTGTTGGTAGCTCAGTGACAGCTCAGCTAGGGCGCAGCGTTCACTGGCCCATGTAAGAATCAAACCAGCGGCCCTGTTGCTCAGAGCACGTGCTCTAAGCCAACTCTTAACCAACTGAGCTACTTGGCTGGCCCCCAACTTGAGGCTATTTTTGATGGTGTGGTTAGAGAATATGTGTTTGAGGAGTTGTGATTCTGGTACTAATAATCAGCTGCTTTAGATTCTTCTTGACATGTCTAACATTTGCAGTATCAATCAAATTTAATGATCCAGCAATTCTATTTCTGGGTATATATTCAAAGGAAATGAACACACTAACTCGAAAAGATCTGCACCCTCATGTTTTTTGAAGTATTATTTACAGTAGTGAAACATAGAACAACCTAAGATAAAGAAAATTATATATACATTCATATAAATATATGTATAATATATATAATGGAATATTCTTCAGCCATATAAAAGAAGGGAATCTTGCCATTTGCAAATATATGGATGGACCTTAAAGTAACATGCTAAGTTGGTAAGTCAGTCAGAGTGAAAAGGTGTGATCTCATTTATAAACCAAAAAACAGAAACCAAAAACAGATGGAACAAAAGCAACAATGGGACCCACAGAGAACAGATTGGTGGTTGCCAGAGGTGGGGGTCAAAATGGGTGAAGAAGGCCAAAAAGTACTAACTTACAGTAATAAAATGAATGAGTCCTGAAGATATAATGTATAGCATAGTGACTACAGTTGATAATACTGTATTCTATATTTGAAAGTTGCTAAGAGAGTTAACCTAAAAAGTTCTCATAACAAGGAAACATGTGTAACTGTGTGGTGATGGATGTTAACTAGATTTAGTGTGCTGTTTTGTAATATATCAAATCATTAATTGTACAATGGAAACTGATGGCATATGTCTATTATATCCCAATAAAAAAAGTTAAAAAAAACGTAGCAGGGCGGCTGTTTAGCTCAGTTGTTAGAGCTCAGTGCTCATAACACCAAGGATGCTGGTTCGAGCCCCATGTGGGCCACTGACTTGCACCCTCCACAACTAGACTGAAACAACCACTTGACTTGGAGCTGATAAGTCCTGGAAAAACGCCCTCCACAACTAGATTGAAACAACTACTTGACTTGGAACTGATGGGTCCTGGAAAAACACACTGTTTCCCAATAAAATATAAAAAGCAAACAAACACTCCTTATAAACAAAACAAAACAAAATTTAGCTTGCCTCTAAATCTCTGCCTTGTATCCTAGATCTTATTTTTCCTTTTGTATTTGGAGCTGCATTTTGGACTTGTTGGATGAACCACGTAGAATGGCTTGTCCAATTAGAAACTCATCCTGAATTCCTGGCTCCAGCCATTTTGGGGTATCCATCCTATTCTGATGGGGGAAATGGTGATGTGGGGCCCCTTTTGTGTCTTGAAGCCCATTTTCCCTATTTCTTTCTATAAACTGTGGTCCTTCTTGGACACTTATTGAATATTGGGCATTAGTGTGAACTATTTACTATTGCTGTATTTGATTGCTCTTTTTGAAAAGCCCTAGAATTTGTTATCTCTCTTCCTATTGTGGTTCATCTTTTACATTGTATCCTGAAACTTATATTTCAGTCATTTGTTTACAAAACATTAGAAATTCTTCATTGGTTTATGATATGATGAAATTACTTGGCCCTTGCATTCAAAACCCATTACAACCTGGCAAGAGTTAACCTAATTCCTTTCACAACCACTCTTATTCCTTTTCCTACCTTCTAGTTCACTTTCTTCACTTAGAAACTATACTGTCATCTTACCTCAACATCACAGTTTTCTATGTCCTATATATTGAGGGGTAGCAGAATACACCACCCCAACATGTGCCATTTGGCATGTGGATTGTTTTGAGCTGAAGGCAATTAAGACCCAGCAGACTCAGGAAAGCTTTTAACTTCTCCCTTGACTGCCTAAGAGTATTTAGACGGGGGTCTGTACCTGGCAGAGAGCTATTACCAGAGATAACTTCTTATATCAGAAAGACTATCTGCATGGCAGGGCAAACATTTGTTTACCAAACATTTGCTCTTCTCATCTTCCTATGAATTGCCTTCTTCCCCATTTGAAGCTCCAGATCCCCACCCCCTTCTCCTTAGCTCAGAATGGCATATAAACCTCAACTGCCAGAC
This sequence comes from Aselliscus stoliczkanus, assembly GCA_033961575.1. Classification (NCBI taxonomy): domain Eukaryota; kingdom Metazoa; phylum Chordata; class Mammalia; order Chiroptera; family Hipposideridae; genus Aselliscus; species Aselliscus stoliczkanus. Next base: position 91,765,640 of record CM066736.1, read on the forward strand.
TGCCTTTGAGTCTTCATGTCTTTGTGGGGCTCCCATATGTATGTACTTATACTTGGTTTTCTCCTGTTAATCTGTCTTATGTCAATTTAATTATCAGACCAGCCAACGAATTTAGAAGGGAAAAAGGGAAATTTTTCCTCCACTATACTATTATATTGCATGAGCCCTTTTCCATCTTCTCTGCCCAGGGCTTTATATTCCTGACCCAGGTCAACATTCTGCTTATCTGTGAAGCCATCCATTTATCTTTCAGGTTGAGTTAGTACTTCTCTCCTCTGTGTTTACCTGTTATTTACATGAATCATAATAAAAATGCAAAACTATCCTGAGCCCCTTATTCCTGGAAAACAATTAAAGAAATCTATCCACCTTTTTTGCTCTAAGATATGGCTTCCTGCTAAGAACCACCCTTCCCCATATAACTTGGATAGATAAGACTCATTGATGATAAGACCCCTTTTCACTTATGATAAGGCCAGATACAGACCCTTTAAATTCCCCACTCCTTTTTTTTTTTTTCCTCAAAAAAGATGAGCTGAGTTGTTTGTTTATATTTATCAATTGAAACAAAGTGCTTATAACTAAACGTTGGTTATGCTTCTGTCCTTTTTCCAGGCCCCTGAACTTTGACCCACCTTCTTTCCTACCCAGCAAACAACCCTTCCTTAAAGATCCTGCCTGAGAATCAGCAAACCTCATGGTAAAACATTCCCATCACCCCACTCCCTCCAGACCCATTTTTTTCTAGTAGAGCCTTGTTGATCAATCCATATAAGAGAAAATTCCTTTCTGCCTGGCCTGTCAGTTGCTTGCAGCTCTCTGGTTGGATTATTTTCCCTATTGCAACAGTCTCCTTCCCCTTATTGCAATAATCCTTTCAAATAAGGTCTCATTTTGCCTGTCTAGATATATTTTTATTAGATAATACAAATTGCCAAGTTCTTTAATTGTCTGTTTAGATAAAGTCCTCCCTTTCCCCCACATTTGGAGCTGTGTTTTGGAACAATGACAAGGCCAGATTCCTGTTTGTGTTCTTATGTCTTAATTTGCCTTTGTTTCTGACTGTTCCCTATGACTACTTCCATGAATTTCTGTTTATACCTTAATGTTTGAGTCTGTCTTTGTATCTGTCTACCCCATTTCACTACTTCTTAACCTACCTGTCTCCTTGAGATCAAGCACCTGTCTTCAGGTTGCTCCAGATGTCGCCAAAGGCTCTCAGAGATATCCTGAGGCAGACTCAACCTGGAGCAGTGGTGACCAGGTTCTTGTCTTTGTGTAGGAAAAAATTCAAGAGTGAGACAGAAGCAGGAAAGCACAGGGAGTTACTGAAATCAAAGTACACACTTGAGAGGGCAGTGCAGGCAAACTCAGAGATTGAGTCATCCTGAGGAAGTTCTGAGCAGGGATTTTCTAATCTCCTTTAGGGGCTGGCTCCACCCCCTGGATTAGACCTTCTGTTTCCCACTTCTTTTCCTTATTTGGTGTCTCTGGAACTGTCATCGTGTTAGGTGCATGATGAGAGTAACAATAACCGCAATGTAAATGGCATTATAATGACATTAAAATTAGCTAAGGTCAGGTCCCGGTCATAGATACTAGTCCTGCCAGATAAAGCTTGTTCTTGTTTTTCCCTATCTGCAGATGCTGGATACAGTTTGTTATGAAACTCTAACTAAGGTGGTGCCTCAAATTGTATCCTGGAGAGGGTGGTTTCCCCAAGGAATTTATCCTGCCTTATAAATTTCCCCTGAGAGATTTTCACACCCATAATCACATGGGGCATGAGGGGCGGGGAGGTCAGCCTTCTATAGCTGTTTCAGGCTGAGATGGGGTGTTGACCCTACCTAGGCTGGGACTGAAAATCCCTACCTGCCTTATCTAGGGGTTCAAGACCTCCCTCTAATGTGGTCTTTGTTGAGGGCACCAGTTTAAATGCTTGAAGGACCATCTTCTTTATGGGGAACTGCTGTAACCTGGAGACAAATTTGATAAGGAGGTTAAAAAGACATGATCTGAACAATAGTTGTAGTAGGATAAAGACCAAAGTCTTAGCAAGCAGAAACCAGGTTAATGAAGGCAAAATATTCTGTATGGACTGTTAGATGAAATCAGCTATTGGATTTCCCCTTGTGTAATCATGGAGCTGTTTAGCTTGACCATATATCCTTTTAATATCTTCTTCTACCTGGCCAGTAGTATTAAGATAGGTGCTGCAAGTCTTGTTAATAACTGCACATACACCTCCTTGTTTGGCTAGCAGATAATAAATCAAGAGCCAATCAGTTGTCAAGGACAATGTTTGTGAGTGAATTGAGCCAGCATTGTAGGTTTTGGAGGGCATCTCCAATGCTTTTTCTTAGGGTAGCTGTACTCTTTGTCAGATTTCTTAAAGTGGCCTCATAGGCAAGTTCTCCCTAAGGGGCCGCTAGCCTGATGGCAGCCCCAGTGCCAACTAGGATAAGTCCTATGGCTGGCCTGCATTGGTGCTGGGTGATGTTATGAACAGTCCCAGAAATACCCTAAAGACCTGGGAATCTGAGAGTACATTGACATTTGAACTGAGAATTGTCAATATAGTGGTATACTAGAGCTATACACTATAGTATAATAGAGCTAAAACTGGTGGTAAAATCCACTGGGGGAGCCCTTACTGGGCAGTCTATCTGTGGTAGAACCTCAAAGGAGCAAGTACCCAAGTGGTGCACGTGCACATTGTGGGGAAGAGGAGGTAAATTATGTGGTTAGGTGGGGGTCCCCAATGGTGGTCTGAATTCCACTTGGAAGATAAGGGGCCTCTCTTAAGCTCAGCATCCCTCGGCCTGTCTGGTGTCCTCTCTGCTTTAGGAGATAGGTGGTATAGTTGCCAGGTTTCCCTCTCAAGTCCCTTCCGATATGTGCACCTGTTTTGAAGGCTTTTATTTTTATTTCTTTTTGGTCTATAGAAAGGCATCGAGATCCATGAATCAAATGACAGCCTAAGTATTTAATGGCTGGAGGGGATATTTGGGCCTGGGATACCTGATATCCCTTTTTCCCCAAGAAAATTGAGATCTAGGATGGTTTTGGCATTTAAGTCCTATTTGGTGGGGCTACAAATCAGAATATCATCTACATATTGAAGGATGGTCCCTTCTGGGCAATTTTAGTTTCCAGAGGTTTTGTTCCAGAGCCTGTCCAAAGAGGTGGGTGCTGCCCCAACACCCCTGTGGGAGGACAGTCCAGGTATACCAGGCAGTTTCATGGGTGTGAGGATCTGTCCATTCAAAAACAGACAATGGCTGACTTTCAGGGTGAAGGGAAATGCAAAAGAATTTATCTTTGCATCTTTGAGGTCTAGTACCGTGAATAACTTTGTGTCATGGGGAACTTGAGTCCAAAGTGTATAAGGATTTGAGACTATGGGGTGAAGGGGCACTACAGCCTCACTGATAGCTCTCAAGTCCTGGACCACATGATATTCTCCATTTGGATTTTTTTTAAAAACTTTATTGGGAAACAGTGTGTTTTTACCAGGACCCATCTGCTCCAAGTCAATTCGTTGTCTTTCAATCTTAGTTGTGGAGGGCACAGCTTAGCTCCAAGACCAGTCACCATTCTCAATCTAGTTATGGGGGGGCATAGCCCACCATCCCCTGAGGGAGTTGAACCGGCAATCTTGTTAAGAGCACCTGCTCTAACCAACTGAGCATCCGGCCGCCCACTGGCAGCTCAGCTCAAATCATTGTCTTCAATCCAGTTGTGGAGGGTGCAGCTCACTGGTTCATATGGGAATGAAACAGGCATCCCTGTTGCTCAGAGCATGCGCTCTAACAACTGAGCCACCCCGCTGCCCCACTCCATTTGGATTTTTTATAGGCAGTATAGGCATGCTATAAGGGGAATGTGGGGTATTATCAGCCCATGATGTATTAATTTATCAATGTGGGGTTTTATTCCACTATAAATTTAAGGGCTCAGGGGATATTGACACTTGCTGGGTATCCTGTCATTTCCTTTAACCTGATCTTTATGGAAGGCACCTGAGTAGCCTCTCTGGGCATCCCCTTATCTTATACTATAGGATTTACAACTGATTGTATATGAGCAGGGATGGGAATCCCAGGAACCTCACTCAGGTCAGGGTCTGAAGCCAAGAGGGAAATTAAACAATTGGGTTCCTGAGGGGAGTTAAAAAAGCTGGATGTTTGTGCCAGAGTCATCATTCAATCCATTCCCTTAAAGGAGTGTGGCATTCTGGTATAACTAAAAATTTTCGAGAGACTAGACAATGTATACTGAGGGGACAGCAAAGAGGAGGGGTGCAGTTTCTTTTTTGGACTTGGACATGTACCTCAGTGATGGAGCAAACTTTATTTATTTATTTATTTATTTATTTATTTATTTATTTATTTTTTTATTTTTTTGAGGGCAGTATTACTGGCCCTCATATGTGGGACCGAACCGGGGCCGCTGGCTTCCTAAGCCAGCAGTTAACCACCGCGCCACTCGGCCGGCCCTTGGAGCAAACTTTAGAGGTCATGGGTCCCACATGATCCATCAGGACAGAATAGGTGGCTCGCATATGAATTAAAAATTTATTTTCGTACCTGTTACATCAAGGGTTACCCGGCATTTCTCTGTAGTCATGAGATATCTTTCGTGAGAAGCCACCAGGAACCTTGGACCCCTTCAGTCTTCTTCACATAGGGCCATTATGGGTTTGGGGACCCGCCACTCCCCTCATAGCCGGGGGCATTTGTTCTTCCAGTGGCCTCATTGGTTGTATTGGGGGCAGGGGCCAGGGGGCTCTTTACTGTGGTGAGGACACTGGTTGCTCCAGTGCCCTGATTTTCCACAGTTAAAACATATCCTCCTTTGGGCCTTCAGGGAACGCCCCTTTACACCATTTCCTTAACTCTATTGGTGACCCTGTGGTCCAATGGCACTGCTCAGAGCAACTGCTACCATTTGAGCTTGCCACCTGGTGTTTCTAGTCTAATGCTGGGTCCTTTTACCCTCCTCAGCCTGGCCTCGATTGTTAAAGACTCTGAAGGGTATATATAACAATGAGCTACTGAGGTCTTAGGGCTTTACTGAAGTTTTTGCAGCTTTCTTCTGATATCAGGAGCAGACTTGTGAAGTGCTGGCCAAGTGGAGTTTGTCCCTCAGCAGAGGAAAGGTGAATATTGTAAAGTTTCTGAAGGCTTCAACCAGCCACCCCTGGAACAAGGCTGGATTTTCTTCCCATTCCTGAATAACCTTGATGTTTTCATAGTTGACTGGTTTGATTATATATTGTTGCATACCTTTAATTAGAAAAAGCAACATATGATCCCTCTTAGTAAGATCTGCCTGTCCCAATTGATAATTCCAGGTAGGGAACTGATTTGAGACCACAGTTGCTCCCACTGGATGCCTGCCTGGCTGGGTGGCCACCATCCTATTGGAATGTCCTTGGGCTGTAAGCCAAATTCTGTGTTTCTCCTCAGTAGGACAGCAAGTGGATATGAGTATCTGGATGTCTCTTTAGATTCGATCAAAAGACATTGTTAAGGCCTGGAATTCATCAGTATATTTAGTTGTGTCCTTAGAAAAGCCCCTTAGTCTAATTTTGCATTGGGCAAATCTGTCATGGATAATGGGACATGGATCCTAATGGTCCATTAACAGCCTTTCTGAGCGGACATAGTTTGGTAGAATTTGGGTGGTAAGTAGCTCCACTCTGAGTATGTCCTGTGGGGCTATGTTCAACCTCCTCTTCTGGCAGAGTGGGTATAGAGAAGCATAAGGAGGAGGTGAGGTAGGAGGACTTGTAGGTGGAGTAGAGGGTGAAGAGGAAGCTGAGGACACTGTGTTCTGGTCCTGGATCTGACGGCCCTGTGGATCTTCTTCCTGCCAGGACAATGGGCTTCTCAATAGAAGGGATTCACCTAAGAGGTGAGGATTATATTTAGGTGGGGTAGCCAGGTGAGTGTGAATATAACAAATTTTACAGGAGCCCCTCTTTTCTGGATCTTCATAGAGAGCCTTGAAGGCCTGTACATATGGAATTTGTGTCCATCTCTCTTCTCATTTACAGAAGATATCTAGTTGGAGGATTGTGTTATAATTGAGGGTCCCATTTTCAGGCCAGTTTCCCTCATCCCCAGTTTATATTGGGACCAGACCATATTGCAAAAGAAAATAAGTTTTGTTTGCTTTAGGTTGTCCCATTTAAAATCTTTCTAATTATAATAATAGATAAGAAACAGCCAAGTGGTGAGCCTTCAGGTATAGACCAAGAAATTCCCATGTGCCTGGAACAAGAAAACAGAGACTAGAAGGCCAGACTAAGATACAGGTGTGGATAGTCTGACCAGCAGGACCCAGAAACCCCAAGGGTTAACCTGGGTGATCCTTGATATTGAGGTTTCTTGACCCCCTCTGATTCTGGGGTTTGAAATAGAATGGATGTTTCTAGGCAAGGGAAGGTGGGTTTATATGATGGAGGGCATGAGACCTTGCAAAATGGCTCTTTTATGGAAAGGGCTTCAGATTGTTCATAGGTGGCCTGAAGAAGGGCAAGGAAACTAAACTCCTGAGGAAAAAAGTGGGCCTGAGACAGTCTATAAGAGCAGTGAATAAATGACCTAAAAATAGATTGAATGGATTTTACCTACAAGATCCGTCTGAGACCAGCTGCAGGATCAATTGGCCCCGGTATAACAGGAGTGCCATGGGCAGCAGATGAAAATGTGCTTCAAGAAGCAGGTGATTGCCACAGAAAGGGAGGCTTCCAAGGAGAGTTGTGTGACCTAGGAGCAGACAGGAGACCAGAGGGACTGAGTACAGACACAACTTCCAGTCTGCGGATGACGAAAAAGAGCAAGGGGCAAAAGAAAATAGGGAGTAAGAGGATCGCCCAGTGAATGGAGAATGAGGCTGAAAAAAAAGGGTCCCATTGGGATCAAGGGACAGAATGGAAATTTGAGGAGAGAGAGACCTGAAACTGGGGCAGAGTTAGAGCTAGAGTGAAGAGGATCCAAGTCTCAGGAAGGCATAATAATCCTGACAGGGGAGTCAGAGCTGAGAGAAGTCAAATAAAAGGCTCAAGACAAAGAGCTGTGTACTTCATCTCACTGATATTGTGTTGATATTGGCGGAGATGTTTAGAGCCAATCTAGCCCAATTCATGACCAATTTATCCTGTCATGGGAGTCTTCAAGAGGCCAGTGTCCTATTGGCTCTTAAGTAGTCAACCTATGTCTCCAATGTGGCTAAGGACTTCCCAAGTCAGTCTTGGGAATGAAAATAAAGTGAAAGATAAACGTGGCTTTATTCTTACCTTGGGAGGGAAGATCAATCCAGTCTTTGGGGAAGGCCTCCTGGCTGGCTGGCCAGAGATGTTGTTAGAGACACTCAGGGATGTTTTGAGGTAGACTCAACCTGAAGTGATGGTCACCGAGTTCATGTCTTTGTGCAAAAAAAGAATTCAAGAGTGAGACAGAAGCAGGAAAGCACAGGGAGTTTATTGAAGAAAAAGTACACACTAAGGGAAATGTAGGCAAACTCAGAGTGGAGTCACCTCCTCATGCTTGCATCGAGACAAACTGCTCCTACCTCCCCACCCTTGATTTCCAGTGACTCTGAGTGTCCACCTGAGCTCCCAGGGAAGGTGCTCATATGGATCTGAGTATTCCGGGTGAGCTAAGACTTGGAGTAACCCTGATGAGAGTGCAGGTCAATCCTCTGAGGAGGTGTTGGTAGTGACAATAGTTAATCTGGCAGAGGTGAAGAAAGTGCCCCCAAGCAATGTCTGTGAGGAAGCTGAAGAAGAATGATCCTAGCCTGTAGAAAAATGTTAAACATAAAATTCCATAGCTTCTGCTGGGAGAAGGGAGTTGAATCTGCCCACACTACTGCAAAGAACCCCTGTGTGATGTGATACAATAAACCATCTTACATCCTGGTTCCTGGCACAGAGCATTGGAAACCCTTGGAATATCTCCAGTGATCGGGATAAAGGAAAAAATTTTGTTATTTCAACCATACCTGAGTCATTGCTAATGGGGTGACTTTTGGAGGATGGGGCCTGGCTACCAGAGAAATTAACCATGTGATTAGAGTAGAGGGTGGAGCTTTCGGCACTCCCTCGATCCTACCTCTCTGGGTAATCACCAATGTCCAACGATTTAATCAATCATGCTTCCATTAAAAACCCTAAACAACAGGGTTTGGAGAGTTTCTGGGTTGATGGTACTAGGAGGTTTAGCATGTCCAGAGAGGGCATGAAAACTCTGCATCCCTTCCCACATACCATGCCCTGTACACCTCTCCCATTTAGCTCTTCCTGAGTTACATCCTTTATATAAACCTGTAACAGTAAGTAAAGCACTTCCCTCCTGTTCAAGCAAATTATCAAACTTAAAGAAAAGATTTTGGAAACCCCCAATTTATAATCAGTTGGTTAGAGTAACAGGTGACAACCTGGGCCTTGCAATTGGTGTTTGAAGTGGGGGGACTGAGCCCTTAATCTATGGGACTGCACTAACTCCAGGTAGCTAATGTTAGTATCGAATTGTAGGACACAGTGATATCTGCAGAGAATTGGAGCATTGCCTGATGTAGAAAACCTACATGTTCAGTTTCAGAAGGGTTGTAAGTGGAGAACCAAGCGTTTTCCTTTCCCCTGAATGTCTGCATCTTATTCTGCTGAAGCCTCCATGAAGCAATGTCCTGGGAACCAGCACAGGAAGCTCAGCAAGTGTTCAGTCAGGGATTTAGTGGTGAGCTTGGGAAGCATTTGCCAACTGGACCTCAAGCCAGCTTTTGGTTCTATACCTAGAATTATAATGTTCTCAAAGTATAGGGACAGGCTCTTTCTTGATATTTGCTTTTACTGTCAGGTCAGGGTCTTAAAACCTCTCTGGTTCCAATGTTCTGAGGAATGGACAGAGACAGAGCCTGTGTCTGGTATCAGATGGAATTGTGATCATATTAGGCTCAGTTAAAATGAGTTTTCCACAATTAGAATCACTAGAATATTGAAGATAACAACAAATCAAACCTATCCCAAATGGAATCAGGAAACCTTATAAGCAGTTGAGTTTAGGAAGATAAGTTCCTGATCTATATGCAACTGAAGTTGAGGGGACCCAGGGCTATAGAGGGACATGGAGTTTGGATAGAAATTGGCATAACCCTCTTCTGGTGATGTTTTCCTCTGTGAACGATGACTAGCTATTTCGAACTTGGCTGACTCTTTTCCTGTGGGTCTTTCCCCTCTTTGCTTCAAATCCTTGTTTTAATTAGTGAGATGAACTGTCTGCTGTGAAGATTATAAGGTCCTCCAAGGTCAGAGGACTCTGACTCATGGGTACCATCTCCTCTCCCTCTACTTCACGTTCTACTCAGTACGCTGTGCTTTTTTTCCCCTAAAGTCTTTCAATACAAATGTGTAAGAAAGAAAAATTTGAACTTGTTTTTTTGTCTGTGCCCCTTGATGATTTCACATTTACTTAGAACAATTGTTTATACTCTCCCTTGGGAGGAAAAGGCAAGAAAACAGACTTTCCCCTAGAGCCTCCAAAAGGAATGCAGCTCTGAGAATAATTCATGTTTAGCCCCATAAGACCCAATTTGGACTTTATAGCTCCAGAAATGTAAGGTTATGAATGTGTGGTTTTAAACCACTAAGTCTGTGATATTATGACAACAGCAACAGGAAACTTGTCAGGATACATTGCATATAATAAGTGCTCTGTTCATGTGTATTGAATGAATGGTCAAGCTTCCAAAATGTCTGATTCTTAATTATGAAGAAGGGAATTTAGAAATAAACAAGGATGTTTCTGTGAGAATTCCAGACCAGAAGTAGGATGTGATATGACGAGGAAGTTTTCTTTGAGTCTCTCTCCCTCTACTCTTCAAACCTCCTGAAAGTTTCCAGGTTGAAAGGTCCAGAGGTGAAGTGAAAAGAGCACAAGTTTTGTAGTCATCAGACTACAACAAAATTGGGTATGAGGATGTGCATGAAGGTGGCATCCTTAGTCCATGACAAGAGTTTTCCTTAACACATGACAGTATTCAGTTATCAAGAGGGAGATTAGATTTCTTTATAAAGAAATATAGAAATAAATAAGCCTGAGGTAATATTAGTCTTTGATATAGAAAATGGATTTGTCCATGTTTCAAGTTTAGAAATGTAGTACATCACGGTCAGGAAGAGGGAGGCCCTGGGGTTTAACTTTACAAACATACCCTGAGTTTTTGTGTGCTAAGGATGCTCTGTTGAAACCCAGTGGCTGCCATAGGCCTACCATAGCTGATTGAGTTGATTCAACCATGAACTAGTGTGAACTGCTGGGCCAAGTTTTGGGGTGGAGGATGTGGCAATAAACTCAGGGGCTGTGCAGGCAGCAGAATCCTTGTTACAGCGTCAGCAGTTCAGGAACACTGTCCCTGCTGAAAGTCCAGACCCAGGTTAATTCTCCTTTTCAGCAGCAGGGATATCTTGCAGCAAGTTCAGCAGGTGGGTGCACAAAGGAAAGTACTCCAGAGACCAGCAGGTGGCAGCCACCACAGCAGGAAAAACCCTTCTCAATGTCAGTGCTGGAGCACACTTTTGACACCATACTTGGGGAGAGACACAGGGGAAGGAGAGACTCTCTGAGTGATAAAGCATTATTTTTTTTCTAGTGGAGACTAAACAGTTCCTAAAGGTATACTTAAATTGTCCGATTGGATGAAGTTGAAACTAATTTGAAACTTTAATTGTTTTCTCCTGCCAACCAGTGGATGGAATTTGGGAAGGATATTAGAGTCTAGATGAAAGAAGGAGAGTAAAATGTTTCTTTACATCATTTGAATTAGGATTCATCCCAAATTGCCCTTCTGCAAGGTAATTCAGATTTCTTTTTGGATAAGCTTTTCAGAACAGGAAAGAGAGGATCAGGGAAGTACATATTAATATACCTTTCACTCTTTTTCTCTCCTCTCTTTCCCATCCTTGTTTCCTCGTCTGTCTTTGAGTTTGGGAAGTTGAGAGGGAATTTGATTGCCCATTTGCTCCTATGTGATTCTCCCTTCTCTGCTCTTAGGAGAATGGTCTCCAGGCAGGAAGGTTTCCAATAAATAGCCCCATTCAACAAAACTTTACTGAAGGTTCAGTATGTTCGAGGCCCTGTGATAGATACAGGGTACGTAAAGAAGAAAAAGCTGGCCTCGGCTAATACACAGGTCACAGGGGAAACAGGGAAATAGGCATTTAAGCAAATGGTTGTTATAAATGACCATTTGAAGAAAAAGGAACTGAAACTAACATTTGTACTGACTCTTTCTAGGCCCATGTCTGTGAAGCCATACCTGATCCCCATCAATTATATTCTTTTATCTTTTGCTAACATTTCTACCTTGCATTTCCACATCATTTATAACATTTTATTCTGTTCTGTGTTCATTTTTCCCCTACCAGTCTGTGTACATCTTTGAAATGAGATCTCTGCCTAATTCATTTTCTCAAGTTCTAGGTTCTGTCAAAATTCTAGATAACAGCCTGAGCTGAGCTGCTGCTGAGCTGCCAACAGGTGGCAGGAAGGCTCAGCTAAAAAAAAAAAAAAAAAAAAAAAAAAGGAAAGAAAAGAAAAGAAATAACAAGTATTGGAGAAGATATGGAGAAAAGGGAACATTGCACACTGCTGGTGGGAATGTAAATTTGTGCAGACACTGTGGAAAATTAGCATATGACCTAGCAATTTCTGTTCTGGATATCTTCCTGAAAAATTTGAAAACAATTTTTTTTTTTTTTTTTTTTTTTTTTAGCTGAGCCATCCTGCTACCTGTCGGCAGCTCAGCGGCTGCTCAGTTCGGGCTGACATCGAACCGCTGTTGCTCAGAGCTCAGCTCGCACTCTTGAGTGAGCTCTTAACCAACTGAGCCACTCGGCCGGCCCTGAGAACAATTTTTTGTAAAGATATATATATACCCCTATATTCATTTCAGCATTATTCACAATAGCCAAGATATGGAGACAATCTAGGTGCCTTTTGACAGATGACTGTATAAAGAAGATATACATATACAGAGTGGAATGCTACTGAGCCATAAAAAGATGAAATATTGCCATTTGTGATAATATGGATGGGTCTTGAGAACATTATGCTAAGTGAAATAAGACAAATGGAATAGCTCAAGAACCATATGATTTCACTCTGTGGGCTATAAAACAAAAAGCAACAAATGAACAAACAAAACAAATAAGCTAAAATATAAACTCATAGATAGAGACACTAGAATGGTGGCTATCAGAGGAGAAGATGGGTGGCGGGGAAGATGAAAAGGGTAAAGGGGTCAAATGTTAGGAAACAAGGGTTTAGGTGGTGAGCACACAATAGAGTATATAGATGTATTTTACAGTTGTACACCCGAAATTTATATAATGTGATTAACAAATTTCACCCCAATAAATTTAATTTAAAAAATAAATAAATTTGCCTTTCTGGATGACCTAGACGTGAAAATAACACATTTGAGAGGTTTTATTTTCTTGTTTCCAACTTAAGTATTTTTTTCTAGCTGAATATTTGAATGAATATACCTGACAGTTCTACTACTTTGCTAGACTGTTCAACTGAGGGATTTTTCAGAATTTATCTTCAAAGAATAAAGTTGCAATGAACATCGGAGCACATATATCTTTATAGATAAATGTTTTCAGTTTTTTTGGTAGATACCCAGGAGAGGGCTTGCTGGGTCATATGGTAAATCTAGTCTTAATTTTTTGAGGAAACTCCACACTGCCTTCCATAGCAGCTGCACCAATCTGCATTCCCACCAACAGTGTATAAGGGTTCCTTTCTCTTCACAGTCTCTCTAACACTTTTATTATTTGTTTGCTTGATGATAGCATTATAACTGGTGTGAGGTGATATCTCATTTGTGGTTTTTATTTGCATTTCTCTAATGATTAGTGATGTCGAACATTTTTTCATATATTTATTGGCCATTTGTATGTCCTCTTTGGAGAAATATCTATTCAGGTCCTCTGCCCATTTTCAAATTGGATTGTTTGTTGTTTTGTTATTGAGCTGTATGAATTCCTCATATATTTTGGATATTAGCCCCTTATCAGAGGTGTTGTTTGCAAAAACCTTCTCCCATTCAGTTGTTTGCCTCTTTATTTCTTTGGTGGTTTCTTTTGTTGTACAGAAGCTTTTTTTTTAAAGATTTTATTGGGGAATTGCGGGGGAGGGAACAGCGCTGGGGAATCGGGGAAGGGGAGCAGACAAGTTGCTGTCCTTTTGTCCTTCAGTCTCGTTGTAGAGGACGTTGCTTCACTGGCCCATATTGGTATTATTGTGCTCATCCCGGATGAGGCAGATCGGTTGCTGGCCTCTGGACTGTCACTCACAGCGGCTCTTGGCAGCTCACAGCGGCTGCTGGCCACTCACTGTAGCTTATGGCAGCCCACTGCAGCAGGGGCTGCAGCTATGCTGTCCCAGGGACTCACAGCAGCCCAGCTCCAGGTGGAGCTGTTGTTCACCATCTTAGCTGTAGAGGGCAGTGTCACTGGCCCTCATATGTGGGATCTAAACCGGGCCCCTGCTGCTCAAAGCTGACATCCCAAACCAGCTGTTAACTCGGCCGGCCCTACAGAAGCTTTTAAGTTTGATACAGAAGCTTTTTAGTTTGGTATAGTTCCATTCATGTATTTTAGCAATGTGCCATTTGGGACAACATGGATGGATCTTGAGATTATTATGCTAAGCGAAATAAGTCAGACAAAAAAATTAAAGAAACATAATACCAAATCACTGATACATGGTATATAAAACTGAAAACAACAAAGGAAAGAAACAAACAAATGAAGAAACAAAAATTCATAGACACAGACAATAGTTTAGTCATTACCAGAGGGTAAGGGGGAAGGAAGGTGGTAGAAGAGACTAAAAGAGATCAAATATTGCATATGGTGATGAAAGGAAATCTGACTCTGGATGGTGAACACACAATGTGATATATAGATATCTTACAGAATTGTATACCTGAAACCTATGTAACTTTGCTAACAATTGTTACCCCAATAAACTTAAAAAAAAAAAAGAATAAAGAAAGTAAAAAGTCTATAAAGAAATATAGAGCTCTTAAAGAAGACATGTAGGCTAGATCCAGAAGTGTTGCCAACATGTGACTGACTAATATGGTTTCAAGAAGGATAGATCAGAAAGAATATTGGAGAAAAATTCTCAAAGATACACAATAGAACATTTCTAAGAGCTACAGTATGATCCGATTCTTCTACTTTTTTTTTTAGATTTTTTTTTTTTAAATTGGGGAATTGGGGGAGGGGAACAGCGTTGAGGAATTGGGGAAGGGGGACAGACAAGTTGTTGTCCTTTTTTGTTCTTTAGTTGTGGAAGACAACGCTTCACATGTTGGTATTGTCATTGCACTCTTCCCAGGTGAGGCAGATCGATCCCTGGCCTCTGGATGGCCATTCACAGCAGTTCTTGGCAGCTCACGTTGGCTGCTGGCCGCTCACGCTGGCTGCTGGCCACTCGCTGTAGCTTATGGCAGCCCACTGCAGCCTGTGTGGTCACTTGCGACTCACAGCAGCCCAGCTCCAGGTGGAGCTGTTGTTCACCATTTTAGCTGTAGAGGGCACTGTCACTGGCCCTCATATGTGGGATCTGAACCGGGGCCTGCTGCTCAGATCTGGCATCCCAAGCAAGCTCTTAACCAACGTGCCACTCGGCGGGCCGTGACCTGATTCTTTATAATGAAAATTTACATAAAATGTTGAACAGAATTAATAATAATATTAATAACTTTATTTAGAGCTATCCTAGCAATATTCTTATACTCTTAGAAAAAACAGTAAATAATTTAAAGATTAAACAAATGAGTAAACATGTCAATTATACTTCAATTAAAACAAACAAACACAAAAACCAAACAGACAAAAACCAAATGAACAAATTACGTTACTTACAGATAAGTTAAAAGCAGATTGAGGGCCGGCCGAGTGGCGCATTGGTTAAGCGCTGGTTTTGGGATGCCAGCGGCCCCGGTTCGGATCCCACATGAGGGCCAGAGACACTGCCCTCTACAGCTAACAACAGCTCCACCTGGAGCTGGGCTGTGCGAGCCCCGGTGATGGTGTGGGCTGCAGCCCCTGCTGCAGTGGGCTGCCATAGGCTACAGTGAGTGGCCCGCAGCCAGCGTGAGCAGCTGGTAGCCAAGCATGAGCTGCCAATAGCCGCGGTGAGCGACATCCAGAGGCTGCGACCCATCTGCCTCATCCGGGAAGAGCGCAATGACGATACCAACAGTGAAGCAACATCCTCCGCAACTAGACCGAAGAACAAAAAAACAGCAACTTGTCTGTTCCCCTTCCCCAATTCCCCAACGCTGTTCCCCTCCGCCAATTCCCCAATAAAATCTTTAAAAAAAAAAAAAAAAAAAAAAAAAAAAAAAGCAGATTGATATCAGAGTTCTCAACAGCAGCATGGAATACTACATGATATTACAGCACTACTTTTAAAATTCTGAAGGACAATGATTTGAAACCTTATATTATATATCAACCAAATTAATAAAGAAATAAGTAAAAATAGTAGGTAGATAATTGTTGTTAATAAAGTATAAATTAACACAAATCTGTAATAAAAATTCCAAGTGGTTCAATATAGGAAATAGTGGTATGTGTGAGGATTATGTGTGTTCGTGTGTGTGTGTGTGTGTGTGTGTGTGTGTGTTTAGAGTGAATATGTGCAAAGTTGGTAGAAAATTATTGTTGAATATGTTGGATAAAAATGGAATTTAGTTATAGCATAAAAGGATAATTGCCTCTTAATTTATATAATAATAAAATGACATTAAGGACTCTTAATTACTACCACAAAGATAAGAAAGAAAAAATCCCAACAAAACAATAAATAATGGCAATCACATAAAATAAAAAAATAAAATGACAGTAATAAGGCAAGATTTTTATTCCTACATATATGTCAATAGAACTGTGTGTACATATGCATCAAGACATATCCACTAGAATACTTATATCAGCATTACTCCTAAAGGTCACAAATTGGAGACAACTCAATGTCCATTCACAGACAAATGGGTAAATAAATTGTGACATATTCATACAATGGAATGTTATACATAATGAAAACATGTCACAGCTACATACAACAATATGGGAGAATCTCCCAATATTAAGTTGTCAGAAAGAAGCCAAATACAAAAAAATGCATGAGATATGAGTCCACATAAAGAACGTTAAACAACTGGCAAAATTTGAATTATAATATTAGAAGTCTGAATAGTGACTAGTGTAAACTTTTGGGAAGTAGAGAGGGTTAATGATAGCAAGTAGATATGGATATGAGAGATTATTCTGAAATAGAGGCAGCATTCTAATACTCCATCTGGGCCTACTTACATGGTCATTTAATCGGTGGTATTTTACTGAGCTGTCAATCCTAGTAGGCTCTACAGCTTGTGAAGCCATCAGCAGGTGGAGGAATGATCAAAAACACCAGGAGAAAGGACCAAAGGAGTCTTTGTTTTGTTTCCGTGAGAGTTGTTAATCTGCATACTTTCTACTTAAGTAATGTTGCAGGCACATGGTTTCTGGTTTTGAGGCTTGAATCTCTAGTAATCACAAAACAGAAGGCAGGCAATCTCAGAGCTTTTATGCGAAACCCTTGAGAACTTGTGTCCTATTTCATAATGATTTAATTGCTAATGAAGAAATGAGCAGGCAATGGGATGGAGAGCAACTTGAGGCTACTTTTGATAGTGTGGTTAGAGATTATGTGTTTGAGGAGTAATATGACTCTGGTGCTAACAATGAGCTGCTTTAGACTCCTGTTGCCATATCCAACTTTTCCAGTATCTATCAAATTTAATGATCTAGCAATTCTACTTCTGGGTATATATCTGAAGGAAATGAAAATATTAACTAAAAAAAATCTGCACCCTAATGTTTATTCAAATATTATTTACAATGGTCAAACATAAAACAACCTAAGTTTTCATGAATGGATAAATGGATGAAGAAAATTACACACACACACAGTATATATATATATATATATATATATATATATATATATATATGATGGAATATTATTCTGCCATAAAAACAAGGAAATCTTGCCGTTTGCAACAATATGGATGGACTTTAAAGGCATTATGCTAAGTTGGTAAGTCAGTCAGAGAAGGAAAGCTATGATCTCACTTGTATATGAAAACCAAAAACATACACAGATAAACAAAGGCAACAACAGAACTCACAGAGAACAGTTTGGTGGTTGCAGATATGGGGGGGGTGGTGGAAAATGGGTGAAGGAGTTCAAAAGGTACTAACTTACAGTTATAAAAATCAGTGAGTGCTGAAGATGTAATGTACATCATGGTGACTATAGTTGATAACACTGTATTGTATATTTGAAAGTTGCTAAGAGAATTAACCTTAAAAGTTCCCATCCCAAGAAAAAAAGTGTCATTATATGTGGTAATAGAGGTTAACTAGATTTATTGTGGCGATCATTTTGTAATATATATACACATCAAATCATTATGTTGTACAATGGAAACTAATGTTATATGTCAATTATATCCCTATAAAAAAGGTTTAAAAGTTTTAGCTTGCCTCTTAATCTCTGTCTTGTATCCTAGATCTTATTATTTGTTTTATATTTGGAGCTGCTCTTTGGACTTGTTGGATTAACTATGTAGAATGGCTTGTCCAATTAGAAACTCATCCTAAATTCCTGGCTCTCGCCATTTTGGGGTATCCATCCAATTCTGATGGGGGAAATGGTGATGTGGACCCTTTCTATGTCTTTGAAGCTCATTTTCCCCATTTCTTTCCCTAAACTGTGGTCACTGTTGGATACTTATTAAATATTGGGCATTGGTTTGCCTTATGTATTTGACTGCTCTCTACGAAAAGCCCTTGAATCTGTTATCTCTCTTCCTATTGTGGTCCATCTTTCACATTGCATCCCGAAACTTATATTTCAATAATTTGTTTACCAAACATTAAAATTTTTTCATTGGTCTATGATATGAACAAATTACTTGGCCCTGGTATTCAAGACCCCTCCTAACCTGGCAACTGTCAACCTAATTTCTTTCATAACCACTCTTATTCCTTTTTCTACCTTCTAGTTCACTTTCTTCACTTAAAAACTACACTCTGCCATCTTTCCTCAACCTCATAGTTTTCTACATCCTGTATATTGAGGGGGAGCAGAATATACTACCCCAACATGTGCCACTTTGATATATGAATTGTTCTGAGCTGAAGGCATTTAAGACCCAGCAGACTCAGGAAAGCTTTTAACTTCTCCCTTGACTGCCTAAGAGTATTTAGACGGGGGTCTGTACCTGGCAGAGAGCTATTACCAGAGATAACTTCTTATATCAGAAAGACTATCTGCATGGCAGGGCAAACATTTGTTTACCAAACATTTGCTCTTCTCATCTTCCTATGAATTGCCTTCTTCCCCATTTGAAGCTCCAGATCCCCGCCCCCTTCTCCTTAGCTCAGAATGGCATATAAGCCTCAACTGCCAGACTGCCTTTGAGTCTTCATGTCTTTGTGGGGCTCCCATATGTATGTACTTATACTTGGTTTTATCCTGTTAATCTGTCTTATGTCAATGTATTTATTAGACCAGCAATGAAGTTAGAAGCAAAAACGAAAATTTTTTTTATCCCCTATATTATTATATTGCATGAGTCTTTCTCCATCTTCTCTGCCCAGGGCTTTATAGTCTTGACCCAGGTCAACATTCTGCTTATTTGTGAAGCCATCCATTTATCTTTCAGGTTCAGCTAGTACCTCTATCCTCTGTGTTTACAATGGCACCTGTTATTTACATGAGTCATAATAACAATATTAAACTATCCTGAGCCCCTTATTCCTGGAAAACAGTTAAAGAAATCCACCTACCCTTTTACTCTAAGATATGGCTTCCTGCAAAGAACCATCATTCTTCCATATGACTGGGATACATAAGACTCACTGATGTTCCCCCTTTTCACTTATAATGAGTTCAATTACAGACCTTTTAATTCTCTTTTCCCCCCTTTTGTCTCAAAAAAGATGAGCTGAGCTGTTTGTCTCCATTTATCACTTGAAGCAAAGTGTTTGTAACTAAACTTCAGTTCAACTCCTGTCCTCTCTCCAGGCCCCTGAATTTTGACCCACCTTCCTTCTGACCCAGCAAACAACCCCTTCTTAAAGATCCTGGCTGAGAATCAGCAAAGCTCATGAAAAAAACGTTCCAATTATCCTGCTCCCTCCATACCCTGTTCTTTCTAGTGGAAGCTTGTTGATCAATCCATATAAGAGAACATTCCTTTCTGCCTGGCCTGTCAGTTGCTTGCAGCCCTAAGATTGGATTGTTTTCCCTATTGCTACAGGCTATTCCCTGCTTATTTCAATAATCCTTTGAAATAAAGTCCCTTTTAACCTGTCTATATTTTTGTTTGATAATACAAATTGCCAAGTTCTTTAATTGTCTGTTTAAATAAAATCCTCCCTTTCCCCCACATTTGGAACTGTGTTTTGGAATAATGACAAGGCCAGATTCCTGTTTGTGTTCTTACGTCTTAATCTGCCTTTGTCGCTGACTGTTCCCTATGATTATTTCCATCAATTTCTGTTTCCACTTTAGCGTTTGAGTCTGTCTTTGTATCTGTCTTCCCCATTTTACTACTTTTTCACCTACCCGTCTCCTTGAGACCAAGCTCTTGTTTTCAGGTTCCTCCAGATGTTGTCAAAGGTTCTCAGGGATATCCTGAGGCAGATTCAACCTGGAGCAGTTGTGACCAGGTTCTTGTCTTTGTAGGAAAAATTCAAGAGTGACACAGAAGCAGGAAAGCACAATTTACTGATGTCAAAGTATACACTTGAGAGGGCAGTGAAGGCGAACTCAGAGATTGAATCACCCTGAGGAAGTTCTGAGCAGGGTTTTTATGTTCCTTAGGGGCTGGCTCCACCCCCTGGATTAGACCCCCTGTTTCCCACTTTTCTTCCTTATTTGGTGCCTCTGGAACTGTCATAGTGTCAGGTGTGTGATGGGAATTACAATAACAACATGTAAATGGGATTATAATGACATTAAAATTAGCTAAAGGTCAGGTACTAGTCATGGATACTAGTTCTGCCAGATAAAGCTTGTTCTTGTTATTTCCTAGTTGCAGAAGCTGGATACAGTTTGTTATGAAACTCTAACTAGGGGGGTGCCTCATGTTGTGTCCTGGAGTGGGTGGTTTCCCTAAGCAACCTATCCTGCCTTATTAATCCCCCCTGAGAGATTTTCACACCCATAATCACATGGGGCATTAGGGGCTGGAGGCCAGGCTTCTGTAGCTGTTTCAGGCTGAGATGGGGTGTTGACCCTATCTAGTCTGGGACTGAAAATCTCTACCTATTGATCTAGGGGTCAAGATCTCCCTCTAGTGTGGTCTCTGTTGAGGGTTCCAGTTTAAATCCCTATAGGACCATCATCTTTATGTGGAACTGCTGTAATCTGGAGGAGACAAATTTGATAGGAGTTTAAAATGACATGGTCTGAACAATATTTGTAGTACGTTAAATATTAAGGGTCTTAGCAGGGGCAGAAACCAGGTTATGGAAGGCAAAATATTCTTTACAGACTGTCAGATGAAGTCAGCTATTGGATTTCTCCTTGTGAAATCATGAAGCCATTATGTTTGATCATATATTCTTTTAATATCTTCTTCTACCTGGCCAATAGCATTAATATAGGTTTCACAAGTCTTGTTAATAACTGCATATAACCTCCTTGTTCAGCTAGCAGATAATCAATCAAGAGCCATCAGTTGTAAAGGATATTTGTGAGTGAATCTAGTAAACATTAGGTTTTGGAGGGCATCTACAATACTTTTTTTTAGGGTAGTCATACTCTTTTTTTGACTTTTTAAAGTGGCCTTGATAGGCAAATCTTCTCTAAAGGGCTACTAGACTGATGACAACCCCAATGCCAGCTAGGATAAGTCCTATGGCTGGCCTGGAGTGGGATTGGGTGATGTTATGAACAGTCCCAAAAATACCCTAAGGACCTATGAACCTGAAGGTAAATTGACCTTCCAACTGAGAATTGTCAACATAGTGGTACACTAGAGCTCCAAGGAACTGGTGATAAAATACATGGGGAGAGCCCTCACTGGGCAGCCTATTTGCGGTAGAACCACAGAGGAGCAAATATGTAGGTGGGGCACATGCACATTGTGGGAAAGAGGAATTAAACCATGTGAGTACGTTGGGGCCCCAGTAGTAGTCTGAATTACATTATGGATATAAGGGGCCACTCTGAAGCTCAGCGTCCCTGGGCCTGTTTGGTGTCCTCTCTGCTTTAGGAGTTAGGTAATATAGTTGCCAGGTTTCCCTTTCAAGTCCCTCCCAATATGTTCACCGGTGTTAGGTGCTTTTATTTTTGTTTCTTTCTGGTCTATAGAAAGGCATTGAGATCCATGAATCAAATGCCAGCCTAAGTATTTAATGGCTGGAAAGGAGATTTGGGCCTGGGATACCTGATATCCTTTTCCTCCTGAAAATTGAGATCTAGGATGGTATTGGCATCAGAGTCCTTTTTGATGGAGTTACAAATGAGAATATCATCTACATATTGAAGGATGGTCCCTTCTGGGCAATTTTAGTTTCTAAAGGTTACACTCTAGAGCCTGTCTAAAGAGGTAGGTGCTGCCCCAAAACTCCTGTGGGAGGACAGTCCAGGTATGTAGGGCAGTTTCATGGGTGCCAGGATCTGTCCATTCAAAAGCAGACAATGGCTGACTCTCAGGGTGAAGGGGGTGAAAAAGGAAGCATCTTTGAGGTCTAGTACCCTAAACAACTTTGTGTCATGGGGAACTTGAGTCCAAAGGGTATAAGAATTTGAGACTACGGGGTGAAGGAGAACTACAGCCTCATTGATAACTCTCAAGTCCTGGACCATATGATATTCTCCATTTGGATTTTTTATAGGCAGTATAGGGGAGTTACAAGGGGAATGCAAGGGGATTATCAGCACCTGATGGATAAATTTATCTGTCACGTCCTGCGTGGCAAGGGCAAGTGGGACACGAGAGGGGCGACGCAGATTAAGGAAAAACAAGAGACAGAAGAAAGATAAGAGCGAGCCCAAGGGACTCAGCCAAGGAAGACTGAGCCCCGAATCGGGTCAGCACATAGCTTTTATTGAGAATTTTCAAGGAAGCAAACTGTAACAAATCATTAACGGTGGTTTGTAGTTCTCAGGATTTACACAGTCCTCTACTCCCCTGTAAGTGCTCTTTCCAGGGTGTACTGTGACTTACTCTTCTGTTAAAGGATTACCTTGTCTTTATTATGATAATTGCTATGAAACCCAGACTCGGTTTCTGTAAGTCACCTAAAGAATGTTTACTAAAGCTATCTTGACTATCTAGAAATCATCCTAAATTCTAGCAGTTAAACACAATCATAAAACTCACAGTATACTTGAGCTATACCAAAAGACTAGGAGTGGTTGTGTTTAAGGTAAAAGCATCTAAAATCTATTCGTTTGTAAATAACAATACCTAGCAACCAAAAGGATCTCACACCTCTATCCTACAGAGGGCTGCATCTGTTTCTCAGTCAAAGCTTCAGTATCTGTTGCTGCAACAAGGCACTGGGCAAAGGAATTCACACAAGGCTGATTAACAATTCCATGGTCAGCGGATGTCTTAGAGCTGCCTCTTACCCGGAACTCTCAAGGCCTGAAGACTTAATCTTCCAGGAGACTATTCACAGTAGGGCCCTTAGGCAAATGCATCAGCTTCTCACAGGCCTGAGTTTTCTGACCTGAGTTTGTCAGAGGTCTGTGCCTCAGTTTCCAAGGGGCTTGAGTCCCCAGTATCTCAGTTCAGGGGTCCCCCATGGAACTACCGCCTGGCTTGGGTTGTCTCCCCACTTTTAGGAGATCTTACCCGTCCTTGGCTGCGTAGTTAGCTCATTGGGGTACCACAGGAACATGTCACAAGTGTAGTGAATATATTGTCTCCTATAGAAGAAAAGGCACATGGGTTCATAGAGGCAGGAGATATTACATGACCAACCATAAGGCAGCACCCCTAATATCCAGTGCTGAGCAGGGCAATGTGGCCTTGTCAGACACTGGGTTACTATCAGCTTCCCACATTTATCAATAAGGGATTTTATTTTCCTATGAGCTTCAGGGCTCAGTGGATATTGGTGGCACTTGCCTGGGTATCCTGTCATTTCCTTTCGCCTGATCTTTATAGGAGGCACTTGAATAGCCTCTCCTACCATCCCCATATCTCATAATATAGGATTTACAACTAATTGTATATGAGCAGGGTTGGGAATCCCAGGAACCTTGCTCAGGTCAGGATCTGAAGCCAAGGGGGATATTAAAAGATTGGGTTCCTGGGCTGCCCAAGAGGCTCAGTTGATTAAGAGCTCACTCAAGAGTGTGAGCTGAGCTCTGAGCAACAGCAGTTCGATGCCCAGCCTGAGCTGAGCTGCCGTTAAGCTGCCAACAGGTGGCAGGATGGCTCAGCTAAAAAAACAAAACAAAACAAAACAAAACAAAACAACAACAACAACAACAAAAACCCCAAAAGATTGGGTTCCTGAGGGGAGTTAAGAAGCTGGATGTTTGTGCCAGAACCATCATTCCATCCCTTCCCATTGACGGAGTGTGGCATTCTGGCATAACTAAGAATTCTTGAAAGACTAGACAGTGTATAGTGAGGGGACAGTAAAGGGGAAGGGTGAAGTTCCTTTTTCAGGCTTGGCCATCACCCCAGCGATAGTGCAAATTTTAGAGGTCAAGGACCCTGAATGATCCATCAAGACTGAGTAGGTGGCTCTCATAGCAATTAAAAATTTATTTTCTTACCTGCTACATCAAGGGTCACCCAGGGTTCCTCTGTAGTCATGAGGTGTCTTTTGTGAGGAGCCACTAGGAATCATGGGCCCCGTCAGTCTTCTTCACATAGGGCCATTATGGGTTTGGGGGCCTGCCATTCCCTTCAGAGCCGGGACATTCATTTTTCTACTGGCCTGGTTGGTTGCGCTGGGGACAGGGCCCAGGGAGCTCTTTCCTATGGTGAGGACACTCATTGCTCCAATGCCCTGATTTTCCACAGTTAAAGCATACCCCTCTTTGTGGCTTCAGGGAATGCCCTTTATACTGTCTCTTTAACTCTATTGGTGACCCTGTGGTTCAATGGCACTGCTCAGAGTAACTGCTACCATTTGAGCTTGCCACCTGGTGTGTCTGGGCTGATGCTGGGTCCTTTCATCCTCCTCAGCCTGGCCCCAATTTTTAAAGACTCTGAAGGCTATATATAACAATTGAGCCATCAAGGTCATAGGGTCATATTTAAATTTTTGCACCTTTCTCCTGATATCAGGAGTAGACTTGTGAAGCATTGGCCAAGTAGAGATTGTCCCTCAGGAGAGGAAGGATCAATATTTATAAATTTTCTGAAGGCTTCAACCAGCCACTCCTGGAACAAGGCTGGATTTTCTCCCATTCCTGAATAACCTTGTCATTTTCATAGTTGACTGGTTTGACTATACATTGTTTCATACCTTTCATTAGGAAAAGCATCATATGACCCTTCTTAGTAAGACCTTCCTGCCCCAACTGATAATTCCAGGTAGGGAACTGATTTGGGATCACAGTTGCTCCCACTGAATGTCTGGCTGGCCGGGTGGTCACCATCCTATCAGGCTGTCCTTGGGCTGTGAGCCAAATTCTATGTTTCTTCTCAGTAGGACAGCAAATGGACATGAGTATCTGGATGTCTATCCAGGTTAGAGCAAAAGACATTGTTACAGCCTGAAATTCATCAGTATATTTAGTTGTGTCCGTAGAAAAACCCCTTAGCCTAATTTTGCATTGGGCCAAGTCTGTCATGGAGAATGGGACATGGATCCTAATGGTCCATTTACAGCCTTTCTGAGCGGACATGGTTTGGTAGAATTTGGGTGGTAAGTAGCTCCACTCTGGGTATGTGCTGTGTAGCTATGTTCAACCTCCTGTTCTGGCAAAGGGGGTATATGTACATGTTTGGTGTCAGAAGGGTTGTAAGCAGACAACCAAGCTTTTTCCTTTACCCTGAATGTCTGCATCTTATTCTGCTGAAGCCTCCATGAAGCAATGTCTTGGGAACCAGCACAGGAAGCTGAGCAAGTGTTCAGTCAGGGATTTAGTGGTGAGCTTGGGAAGCATTTGCCAATTGGACCTCAAGCCAGCTTTTGGTTCCATGCCTAGAATAATAAAGGTATTAAAGCATAGGGATAGGCTCTTTCTTGATATTTGTTTTTACTCTTAGGTCAGGGTCTTAAAAGCCTCTCTGGATCCAATGTTCTGTGAAGGACTGGTCAGAGATAGAGCGTGTGTCTGGTATCAGATGGAATTGTGATCATATTAGGCTCAGTTAAAATGAGTTTTCTGCAATTAGAATCACTAAATATTGAAGATAACAATAAATCAAACATATCCCAAATGGAATCAAGAAACCTTATAAACAGTTGAGTTTAGGATAAGTTCCTAATCTAAATGCAACTGAAGTTGAGGTGCTCCATGGTTACAGAGGGACATGGAGTTTGGATAGAAATCAGCATAACCCTGTATGGTGATGTTTTTCTCAGGAAATAATGACTAGCTCTTTCCAACTTGTCTCAGTCTCTCCATGTGGTGTCTTTCCCCTCTCTGCTTCATTTCCTTGTTTATTAGTGAGATGAATTGTCTGCTTTGGAGATTATAAGGTCCTTCAAACTCACAGATGGACTTGGACTCATCGGTCCCATCTGTACTCCCTCTGCTTCACCTCCAACCTAGTGCTGTGCTTTTTATTTTCCTAAAGTTTTTCAGTACAAATTTGTAAAATGAGAAATTTGATTTCTTTTTTTTGTCTGTGTCCCTTGTTGATTTCACCTTTACTTAGAACAATTGTTTATCCTCTCCCTTTGGAGGAAAAGGCAAGGAAACAGACTTTCCCCTAGAGCCTCCAAAAGGAATGCAGCACTCAGAATAATTTGTGTTTAGCCCCATAAGACCCAGTTTGGACTTTACATCTACAGAAATGTAAGGTAATTAATGTGTGGTTTTCAACCACCAAGTCTGTGATAATTTGTTACAACAGCAATAGGAAACTAACAGTGGGTTACACATCATACTTGTCAGAGTACATTGCACATAATAAGTGCTCTGTGAATGTGTATTGAATGAATGGTCAAGCTGCCAAAATGCCTGGTTCTTATTTATGAAGTAGGGATTTTAGAAATAAATAAGGATGTTTCTGTGAGAATTCCAGAGCAGTAGTAGGATGTGATGTGACCAGGCAGTTGTCTTCCAGTCTCTCTCCCTCTTCACCTCCTGAAACTTTCCAGGCTGAAAGGTCCAGAGGTAAAGTGAAAAGAGCACAGGCTGTGTATTCATCAGACTACAACAACATTGGGGATGAGGATGTGGATGAAGGTGGCATCCTTAGTCCATGAGAAGGGTTTTCCTTAGCACACGAGAGGCATTCAGTTATCAAGAGGAAGATGAGAATTCTTTACAAAAGAAATGTAGACAGAAATAAGACTGAAATAACATTAGTCTTTGAGATCAAAAATGGACTTGGCCACATTTCAAGTTTAGGACTCAGTCACAGAAATGTAGTACATCATGGTCAGGAGGAGGGAGGCCCTGGGGTTTAGCTTTACAAAGATGCCCTGAGTTTTTGTGTGCTGTGGATGCTCTGTTGAAACTCAGTGGGCTGCCATAGGCCTACCATAGCTGATTGAGTTGTTTCAACCATCAAGAAGTGTGGAATGCTGGGCCAAATTTTGGGGTGACGGATGTGGCAATAAACTCAAGGGTTGTACAGGCAGCGGAGTCCTTGGTCCAGCATCAGCAGCTCAGGAACATTGTCCCAGTTAACATTCTAGACCCAGGCTTACTAGCCAGTTCAGCAGCAGAAGCAAGTTCAGCAGGTGGGTGCACAAAGGAGAGTGCTCCAGAGACCAGCAGGTGGCAGCCACTACAGCAGAAAACACCCTTCTCAGTGCCAGGAGGTTGCTGGAGCCCATTCTTTCCACCACACTTGGAGGAGAGACACAGGGGAAGGGGAGACTCTCTGAGTGAGCAAGTATTATTATTTTTTTTACAACAGACACTAAAAGTACACTTAAGTTGTCAGATCAAATTAAGCTGAAATGAGACTGAAACTTTAATTATTTTCTACTGCCAACTAGTGGATAGCATTAGAAAGAGATATTAGGTTTTTGATGAAAATAAGGAGAGTAAAATATTTCTCTACATCATTTGAATTGTAGTCTAAACCTTAGGATTCATCCCAAATTTCCCTTCTGGAAGGTCATTGAGATTTCTTCTTGGACAAGTTTTTCAGAACAGGAAGGAGAGGGTCAGAGAAGTGCATATTAATTTACATTTCACCCTTCCTACCGCCTCTCTTTCCCATCCCTGTTTCCTGGTGTGTCTTTGAGTTTGGAAAGTTGAGAGGAATTTAAACTTGTATTTGTAGCCCATTTGCTCCTATGTGATTCTCCCTTCTCTATCTTTAGGACAATGGTTCCAGCCAGGAAGATTTCCAGTAAAAGCCCATTCAGCAAACCTTTAATGAAGGCCCATTATGTATGAGGCCCTGTGATAGATACAGGGTACATAAAGAGGAAAAACTGGGAAACAGGGAAATAGGCATTTAAACAAACAGTTGTTATAAATGACCATTGTCAAAAAAGGAGTTGAGACTAACTTTTGTACTGAATCTTTCTAGACCCATGTCTGTGAAGCCATACCTGACTCCCATCAGTTATATTCTTTTATCTTTTGCTAACATTTCTACCTTGCATTTCCTTGCCATTTATCACATTTTATTTATTTTTTATTTTTTGAGGGCAGTGTCACTGGTCCCCTCATATGTGGGACCGAACCAGGGCCGCTGGCTTCCCAAGCCAGCGCTTAAACCACCATGCCACTCAGCCGGCTCTTATCACATTTTATTTTGTTATGTGTTCATTTTGCCCTACAAGTCTGTGTATGTCTTTGGAACAAGATCTTTGCCTAATTCATTTTGTAAAGTTCTCGGTTCTGGTAAAATTCTAGATGCACATAAAATGTTGAGTGTGAAACAGTGTCAGTCTCAACCTGTACAAAGGTGTATGTTCAACGATGTTAGTTGCAGTGCTATTCATAATAGTGAGAAGTTAGGAACCTGGTTGATGACCCATAGAGATCTGGTTAATTGCACACAAAGGGATACTATGCAGTAATTAAAATTAATTATTAAAGTAGACCAATATTGTTGATCTCAAAGGATGTTCATAGTAGATTTTGAGTGGAAAAGGAGATTGTAGGAGAGTATGTATACTATACATTTCCATGTATGCAAAGTTGTACTTATTTAAGTATGTGTTCATACTCTTGAAAAGATGGTCATTAAAATATTCAGAGAAGTTAATCTGCCTGGTAGGATTTTGTGTTTTTAATTTCTTTTTGTATATTTTTCCACATTTTTGAAGCACGTTCAATAAATAAACCTTATTTTAAAAACTAAGAAAGCTTTCTAAAAATTCCATCAAAATCTGATTCTGTTTCTCCTACAAAACCTTCCAGAGTCTCATTGCAGAGTGGTTCTCAACTGGGACATTCCAGCTGTCTTGGAGGCATATGGCAATGTCTGGACAAATATTTGGTTATCATGACTACGGGAAGTGCTACTAGCATCCAATGGTAAAGACCAATGATGCTGCTAAAAATACTATTATGCACAGTACAGTCCCTCACAACAAAAAAATTATGTGGCCTCAAGTGTTCAGTAGCAGAAGTTGAGAAATTTATCAGAATTATCCTGATCAGGTTCTTTCCCACCATCCTGTGGTAAGAGAAGGGTCTGCGACTTCCTTGCAGCTTCAGCAGGAATCCAGATGTTGGAACGAGGGCCTCAGAAATAAGATGGAAGGCTATAAGAAGGATAGCTATAGTTAGAATGGGAGGCAGGAGAAGAGCAAGGAAAATTCTCTGTAGAGAGTGTCTATGATACTCTTACTGAGACCAGTTTTTCTTGTGAGATGACCATTCTGTATTTGTAAACCCTACATTAAGATTCTCAGTTTCTGGTTTCATTGTGACTCCAGAGACCCAGAGTAACTACGTGCCAAGGCTGGAAAGGCTTTGGGGAAACTTTATGGATATAACTTGGCAAATAGAACTGGTCAGGTGGAGATCTGCAATTGCACCCATAGGTGCCACCCCAGTACATAGGATGATGAAGTTGCTCTTCCAGGAATAATTCCAGGCTGGAGCACATGGGACTGAGGCTGGGCTTCTTGTTTTGGCTCACGTTAACTATTACCTCCATTTCATGCCTCCTAAGGAATCCATTTGCAAGGTCTAGGTTTTCTTATCCCTACCCCAAAGGCCATGTGGAAAAAGAATCTCTTCTTGCTCTGCTCATCAGTTTTACCTCTCTTGTTTTCACCCTCCAGTTTTCTGTTTTCTAAATATCACTTACTAATGAGCTGCCCGCCTGGCAGCTGTATGTCATGTTCCTCACCAAGCTCCCAACAAGGCTGTGGGCCATTGCTAACTTACCTGCCTGCTGGTCATTTCTGTAAGCCCTGCATTCTCTCACCTCTTCAACGGATGCACTTGTCTGACTGGTATAGGAATGTTATGCAGCCTTTATTTCCTTTTTTTTTTGCACTGCATCTTTATTGTCTACAACCCCATTGCTCAGATCCATTTAGACGTAGCAGTCTTTACCAAGACCACATTCTATTAGCCATCTTTACAACTCCCTGTATATAACAGACTCTTGGCTATCCCCCTGTTCCTCTTGTTAGGGTAATTGCAGCTTCCTGGTTTCTGGTGGTTCAGTGTTTGCATGTGACTTCTATTACTTTAAATCTCCATCATCCTCATAGGTATTAATGAGCCGAGCTTTGGATTAATGTTCCTATCATCACCCCTGGCCTTCAGAGGAGACTCACCACTGAACTTAGTGATATGATCCCCCTCTCTTTGGCACATTCCTAATGCCTTGGTGAATGCTCTGACTTTTGGACTTTCCCATGAAATGTAATCCTTGTGTGGGTCTTCTGGACTTACATTATATAACCATTCCAGTATGCCCATCCTCCTGTCACTTTTTAATTTTTTCCTTTATTATCTTCTAAAAACTTCAGATATGTCTACTCTGCTCAGTGTGGGTGTTTGATTTATCTAAGCTTCTAAGAGCTTCCCTACTTTCAGTGATCCTCCCTACTACAGTGAATGTGTCCATTTCCCTGAGGCCCTTGCCTGAGCATTATATCTCACATCTTAAGAAACTGTCCCCACCACTTCATGGATGGTGTAGTGGCCTTACCACTGCACTGTACATCTGAAGCTGCCACTGAACAATATTATATGTCAACTATAATTTAACACATATATAGTCATGGGATGTGGAATATAGTGTGGGGATGGAGTCAATGGAATTGTAATAGATATGTATGATATCAGGTGTGGGGGGGTAAGGGAGGGGGAGTCACTTTGTACGGCATGAAAAAAAAACTATTGCATTGTTTTGAACATCAGTAACTAATAATAATAATAATAATAATAATAAAATTAAAAAAGTGTCCCCAACTCAATGAATTTTCACATATCTAGTCTTATGTTTTAGCTCCCTTGATCAAGCACCCTCAAAAACCAACCGTAGGGGTACTCCTTTGGCTCCTGCTGATACATACTAACTAGCCTTTGGCTCTTTTGGGGTACAATCACTTTTATTAGGTCTAGCAGGTCACCAGTGGGGTTCTTCTAAGGTTTAACTCTAACTCCTTCAGCCAGTAGAGGTAGTAAGGTAGCTCCTTCCCTCCATTCTGAGGGAAGCACTGATTATTTTGCAGAGGAGACGCTGCTGAGTATCATTCCAGGCATGAGAAGTGCCAGCTCTTACTGTGGAGGGATGGGGTTCCTCTGCAAACTCTGAGGTTCCGGGGGGGCCTGCAGAGCTGAATTTTTTGGGAGTATCTGCTGATATATCCAATTTCTTGTTCCAGAATGAAGCTAATGGAAGCAGAAATAAAAGCAAATTGAATTACTGCGAGAGCTTGTGAGAAAGAAGAAGGAAGCTCAAGAAAGTGGTCAGGCAAGTCAGACAATAGAAGACCCATGAAATTTTCCAACAGAGAAGATCAAACAGCCTGCACGAAATGGAGTTCTTTAAATGTGTTTTTCACAGATTGTATAAATCTGTTCCTTTTTAGAAGAGTCCTACTTCTGGAATAGCAGTGTGAGGAGCTTCATGGACCCATTTCTCAGTGAAACAGAATAACTGGTGAAAATGATTAAAAAGCCAACCCATTAAAGTTCCTGGAAATTGTCCTAAGGCCATACATTTAGCCAGTAAAGTCTATTAAAACTTGGTAAGAACAGTGAGAGTCTATGGCATAAGCCAGGATACCTCCTTCCCTCCATTCTGAGCAGGTGTGGCCAAGATCCCTAAAATCCCAGTCAAGGGATAAGGAATCTCACTGAGCAGGCCAGGCAGCCAGCATTTCTCATCCCCTCTAAGTCTGAAATGCAGAGGCTATTTTGCAGGAGAGTGCTGCAGAGAGATTGGGGCTGTCTTTTTCTACCCAGCCCTACTCATAGGTGTGTAGTAATTTAATAATTACTAAAATTATACCACAGGGATGGGCGGCTGAAAATACTGGGACTTCCATTGTCCTTGTGTCAGCTCATTTGTGAGCAGAGGTTCCTGTGCTGGGAAAGGCAAGCCTAAAAGTCTAGAGGCACTGTCCACACCCAGTCCCTGGATCACTGGCTCTGAGTTTTTTTCTAAGAGGAAATGGTAGTTAATAAGAACAGAGAGCCCTGAATAGAGTGCCTTACTGAAAGGAATTGACTTTATTTGAAACAGAGTGTGAGGAAGTTCAAACCTAAGGATGTTCTTGTAAAAAATAGAGATTTTTGGTCATAATCAATTAAGAGGAGGCTAACTCCATTGCAACAAAACTGTAAACAGAAACAATGTCTATTTACCTGAGATGAGGCTTTCAGTTGAGCAGCTTTTGGGTGAAGGGATATTTAGATCAAGTTTTGAGAATGCTAAGCTTGAGCTATCCTTAAAACATCCATGTAGAGTTGTTAAGTGGGTAGGTATTTGATGTTTGAAGAGAAATATAAATATATAAATATATAAATATATATATAAATATATATATATATATATATATTCATGAATTTGTAGGTGGTATTTAATGCCATGGGGACCAGTGACAAATTAAGAGAGAGAGTCCAGATATAGAAGGAAGACTAAAGATTTAGTCCTTGGTGTGTGCTAGCATTGAGTGTTCTAATACAACAGGAAGACCCAGTAAAGCTAAGTGATGCAGGAGGAAAAGCATGAGAACAGTAATCTCATATTCAAGTGAAGAAAGTGTTTCAGGGAGGAAAAAGTGATAAAATTATGTAAATATGGTAAGTGAAGTGATTAAGATGATTAGATTTTTTTTTTTTTTTTTAAAGATTTTATTGGGGAATTGGTGGAGGGGAACAGCGTTGGGGAATCGGGGAAGGGGAACAGACAAGTTGCCGTCTTCTTGTTCTTCAGTTTTAGTTGCGGAGGATGTTGCTTCACTGTTGGTATGGTCATTGCTCTTCCCGGATGAGGCAGCTCGGTCGCTGGCCTCTGGATGTCGCTCATCGCGGCTATTGGCAGCTCACGCTGGCTGCCAGCCGCTCACGCTGGCTGTGGGCCACTCACTGCAGCCTATGGCAGCCCACTGCAGCAGGGGCTGCAGCCCACACCATCACCGGGGCTCGCACAGCCCAGCTCCAGGTGGAGCTGTTGTTAGCTGTAGAGGGCAGTGTCACTGGCCCTCATGTGGGATCCGAACCGGGGCCGCTGGCATCCCAAAACCAGCACTTAACCAATGCGCCACTCGGCCGGCCCTAGATGATTAGATTTAACAAAATAAAGCCCACTGGTGACCTTTAGTTAATGTCAGCTTCATTATCTTTTTGAAATATCAGAGTTGTTTTCGATTTTTTTCTTTTCCTTCCAACTATTACCACTTCCACGTCCAATATCTAGTAAACTTGTCCTGTCTATTGAATATTACAGCCATTATTCAACATCTCCACTGGGATAAAATATCATTCTAGATGCTGAGCATTTGGAGACTAACAAGTCTTGGATCCTCTTCTTCAGGAGCTTAAAATTGAGGATGGGGTTCAGGCACAATTATATTTCAGTATAACAGCAATGATAGTAATAATGTTAATAAGTACTAAAATTTTTCAATTAACATGACTTTTCTGCTCTTGCTGTTGCTACTACTGCTACCACCACCCAATATTATTGGAACATAGACTCTGTGCCAGGCATATGTATTATCTCAAGTTGTCCTCACACCTCTATGAGGTGGCACCATTTTTTAGATGTAAAAAGTGAAGTAGAGACTGGTTGAATAACTCCCCCAAGGACATACAGCTAGTAAATGGTGAAACCTCTATGCAAAACTAAATAGTCTAACTTTCAAATTTGTGTTGTTCACTTTAGCTGCAAGCTAGCATTCCATAACTCTGTAAAGTTGACTTGTATCTACAAATATATTCCCTCACTTTAAATTACTTACCTCTGCTTGCTTCTCCTTTTTATTGGCGCAAGTTTTCTAATAAATCACTTGCATGTGAACCTATGTCTTAGGCCTGTTTCTGAAGAACCTAAGACATATCTTCCATACTGCTAAAGAATTGTGACAGTGACTTCTCTACACTTTTGACTGGTTGATTACTGTTCAAAATAGGTGTAACTACTGATAAAGTACCAAAGGAAATCAATATTTTGAGAAGCATTGGAGGTATAAGTTAAAATCATTTATTTAGAACTTACTGTGACCTCAACTGTGATTTCCCAAGGAGTCTGTGTTGAATATTCCTGCCAGTGAGGCCCAGATGAGACTATCTCAATTTATCAATGTGGTTGTAATGAAATGTTACTAAAAAGCAAAGTAATAAAGAACTTGGCAGAGGTAGTGTAACATTACAATAACTTATACTTAGAGAATACTTATTGGGTGTATGGCACTGTACTAAATACTTTTGCTATAAGCAATTCATTTATTCTTCCCAACAATAGCATGAGAAATGTACTATTTTGTAGATAAGGCATTTGAGCATAGAGAGCTTAAATTATATGTCCAACACCTCACAGGCATCACTACTACAAAGATAGCAGTATTAGTGATTATCATTGACAGTATCAGTGATGGTGCACACACTTTCCTTCACTGCCTTGTCCACTCATGCACCTTCATGCACCACAGCACTACCATAAAGGGCTGAATGGCTTTCTCAGATCTTAGTTAAGGGTTAGAGTGACTAAAGACAATTATAATTTTGAGGAAAGAGGGAAAAGTTGTATGTTTCATATGTCTTTCCCTATAGTCCAAAGGAAGAGCATCCAAAACTTAAGGGTGTCAATTTTTAGATATGCCCTGTTGTAGTCAGCTCAGGCTGCCATAACATAAAACCATACTGGGTCTTAGATAACAAAAATTTATTTCTGACAGTTCTAGAGCATCTAAGATCAAGATGCTGGCTGATTTGGTTCCTGGTGAGGGCTCTCTTCTTTGTTTGCAGATGGTTGCCTTCTTGCTCTGTGTGCACATGGCCTTTCTTTGTCTCATGTATGTGGAGAGAGCTCACTTGCTTGTGTCTCTTCTTATAAGGGCACTGATCCCATCATAAGGTGAGTGTCCTCATGAACTCATCATACCCAAATTATTTCCCAAGGCCCCCCCTCTCTAAATCACATTGTTAGGGCTCCAACATAGGAATTTTGGGAGACTCAAACATTTAATCCATAACACACCCCATTCCCTAGGATTTCTCAGATTTATATCCTCTAGCTGAGAGTGAGAGAGATGTACTTCAAAGTTTCTCAGTGCAAATTTTCATGTTCATTTAAAAAACTCACATCTTATTCATGGGGTTTGATCATACCTTAGAATCCATCGCCCTCCTGGTTCCATTTCTACAGGCCTTGTGACTTCTTCTTTTGCACTGCACTTGGGATCTCTTGCTTAACTTACTCTGGATTCCCATAAGTTTACAGGGGTAGTGACCCTCAGTTTTTATGTTCCCCACTTTCCATGACTCAGTAGACACCTTCCATGTGAACCTTTATCTCTACTGACCTCACAACTGTGGCCCCCTCTAATCCTGTACCTACACCTGGGCCCAGTGTCTGACATGTCTCTGATCATGTGATTTTCATCCTTACTGTCTCCATTTCCCCTACTACATTGGTCCCTAGGGCTCCTCCCTCAGTGACCCTAATCCAATGACACTGTAATCCCCTTAAACCTGACCCAACCTTTATGGTAGCTGTACTCTCTCACAGAAAACCCCGTTTCCCATAGTCATCTCCTTTTTATCCCAATTTAGTCCTGGAAAGTTTTTCTTTTGAGCACAGCTTTTGAATCTCATTTAATAATTATACTGTTTAAATGCCTGAGGAACTTTTTATTTTTTTTTCTGGGGAACTTTTCAAAGGTATTTTTTAATTTATACATAACAATTTTGGCATGTACATCAAAATTAATATATCATATATGATACATAGTACTTCTTAGTTAAAAGCCACATAGGTTCATTAAACAAACACAAAAAGCGTTCAGCAAATGTTAAGTAAATATTGCAATTTTCAAGGATGCAGTGATGTGATAGACAGGCACCGTGCTCTACAGGGGTTCTGTTTCTGTCACCATTTCAACAAGATCATATTAGGAGGTCCTTTCAACTCTTACTGAGACTATTTTCCAGAGACAAAAGGGAAACCATACTGTTCAAGAACACCTGCTTCCTTTGTAATTTTTCTGTTCCAGGATTTCATCTGAGACATGGGCCATTTGGCCTCAAACTGGGAGTATGCTTGAAACCCTTTGAGGGTACAAAGATAGCAGAATCAACACTCCTACCTCCCAGCTCTGAAGATCCAAGTTGAGACTGCTGTTCCATGGATTGTCTGTTTTCACTGGATATGGAGGGGTAGAAGTGTGCCTGTAAATAGAAACCAATAGATGCTCTCATGTCCAACATGAAGGAATTTTCTTCTTTGTATCAGGATTCCTTTAGATCATCAGTTTTGAGAACCTAACATACATCATTGTTTCAGAAGGTGTAAAATTGCAGAATGGTGATTTCTTTCCCCTTCCAGGTTTTTGGTTGGTTTCAGAGTGTTTTTTATTGTTATTCTGATTGTGACCCTATGACTCAAATAGTATGAAAAGTCACAAGGGTGACTGTTTTAGAGATGAGCATTTCCTTCCATTGTAATACCAAAAAAAAGAATTTCTTATTGAAATATCAGAACCTAAAAACTATATGCTCTTTGATATTGTATTTTTGAAGGAATAGTTTTCAAAATCATTAACAGCATAATTAAATCAGACCTTGTCCATAGCCACGGTTAAAATGACTTCATCTTTTCATAAAAGCTAGTCCTTCTTTGATTTGTACAAAGCATCAGGCTTTGAATACATAAACACTTGTGAACCACATGATTTTTAAAAGCAGGCACAGGGAACTGCCAAGATACCAGGGAAAAAGAAGGTATCGTTAGATGAGAAAACACCATTATTTGATTTCTATTTACTATATTTGCTGCTAATGTTTCCTGAATTGATGCAGGCTCTATCCTGGTCAAGTCTCTTGTGTTCTTTCCCAGAACAGAATATGTCCATATATCGCTATGCTTGGGAATCATGGATTTTCCATGAATATTTTTTCATTCAAGGGTTAGTAACTTTTCCTCACAATTTCAGAGGGTAAAAAAATACACTTTATGGGCCGGCCGAGTGGCGCAGTGGTTAAGTGCTGCATTGGGAAGCCAGCAGCCCCGGTTCGGGTCCCACATATAAGGGCCAATGACACTGCCCTCAAAAAAAAAAAAAAATACACGTTAAAAAAAGGCAATTTGTAGCTTTTAGCCAATAACTGTATATTGGTGTTAACAATCAAATAGTTAATTGACAGAAGTTTGTAGCAGGCTTCAATGATTTTGATTTCCCTGTAGGAAAATGTCTTTCTGTGAGACTTCATATAATTTTATATATTTTAAAAGAACAGTCACTTTGAGGGGTAAAATGTATAACTATTGCACTGTGTTGTACACCTGAAACTAATTAAAAATAAAATAAAATTAAAAAAAAAATAATAAAGCAACAGGTACACCAGAAAAAAAAAAAAGAACATTCTGAATAATAGTTTTAAACATGAAGCAGTCATTTTAAGTGGAATTTATTTGATTTTTATCATATGGTCATATGTTTTAATAACCTGTTATTAAATCAGAATGAATTGAGACAAAGAAAAAAGAAAAATGAAGTCCTTTCAACAGGAAATCTTCTCACTTGCAATGTTACTTTTACTATTTTTACATGTGTCATCTGAAAAAGGGAAACAATGAATGTCCTCATTGTGAGGAGGAGGTACATTAAGATTGTTCAGGTACTGAAATTCTTTATTCACATTTTTATACTCTTGTGTTCATTGAGTATTATTGTTTTTTCAAGTCATCAAGCACATCCTGCTTTGTGATTTTGAACCATTGATCAGGGATTTTACCTCTACCTATAAACTTTTTCTCATATTTTGCTTCTAGGTTTGATCTGAAGCGACAGACAAACCATTTCCAATATGGCTGGGTGGATGAGTCTGGGGTGATGCTCCATGTGGCATAGTCCCCTCCTGCTTGTCGATAGTTTTTATATGAGAATGTGCTACCATCCAGCAAACAAAAAGAAAGATCACTTGCTACCAAATTAGTACAGCATTCATTGGCCAGCTCTTCTGTTCCATGATATTGCCATCCATTGACAGCCTTAGGACGGTGGAAGGGAACACTGTGGTCTCCGTCATGTGTGGGGATTGTGTTCGTACAAATTGCTCCACAGAAGGGACACTGTTCCCAGCAGCCACAGAGATGTTCAGAGAGCATTTTCTGGATTTCAGGAACAATTTCTTCTACAGGCATACTCAAACATTTGTGTTCTACTATCTTCATTGTGGGATCCAAAGCTTCAGTCATGGCTTCTTTGAGAAACTCAATATCTTTTATCTCCTGGTGTTCAATGCATATCAAGTCATTTCGTGGAAAGATCAAGTTACTTCCCAGGTGATCACAGAACAAATCCAACCACCCAGACACAGTGCTGCTTTTATCTTGAGCTATTGCTGTGGATTTATGAATAGCTGACAGGATGGCATTCTTGATGTCATCTAAACTTATTTGTAAAAATGTCATGGTTTCATTTCTTTTGTCTGAAAAATATTTTTCAATATGATTTTGAATGTATTTCCTAAAAAATGATTTTGAATTATGAAGGTATTCCCAGTAATCATCAAAATTTTCTTTTTCTGCCAGAGAAATGAGAATGTGTTTCTCCAGGTTAGTTCTGTTTCCATTGAATGCAGGGAAGGTAGATCGCATCTCTCCAGCAATTAGAGGGGCCATTTTTCCCCATATGGCAGTGGAAACAGCAGGAGTGAGTTTGTGCCACAGAAAATCAACAAATGTTTTGATTGACGTTGCTCCTTGACAGGAGATCTTAAAACTCATGAAGAAATCATCTTTCTTGCTTTCCAGACAGTTTACGGGATCGTTTGCTCTTTTGAATGCCTTGTGAATCTCCTTAAAATTCTCTGCTGCTCTTCGGAATAAACACAAAGATAAGTCAATTTTATATTTACTTGTAAATGTGTATCTTTCCTCAGTGGGGGCAGATTGCACTTCCTCTTCTATTATTCTCAGGATTTCATGGTAATAACTTGGATTGTAATCATGTTGTTGCCTCTCAATATTTTTAATAGTTTCAGTAAATCTTGAAATAATGTGCTCAGTGGTCCTCTTTATGGACTCTTTATCATGTTCCTTTAATTGCTTTGTAAACATGAGATATTGCTTGTTCATTTTGACATGCTCATCATAATTGATTTGAAATGTTTTTCCAGAATTTTTCATCAGTATGTTCACCATGTCTCTCTCCTTTTTAAAATATTCCAAAATGATGCTTTCAGAATCCACATCAATGTCAGGCTCTGTGACTGGAGGGAGAGTTGAGGACACAGCACTGACCCATTTTTCCCAAAGTTGATTGAATTTCTTATGTAACTCTTCCTCACTCAATTCTTTGCCCTTTACAATTAAAGCTAATATTCGGCTTCTTTCTAATAATTCCTTTTCATAACATGACTTTTCATTATCCAGTTTTTCTTGACTCTTTTTATAATTAATAAGTCCTTTGACCTTTCTTTGGATGTCTAAAGTAAGTGCCTCTTTAAGGATCATTAACTTATTTTCAAAATACGCTTTCCACTGAATCAGTATTTCACTCTCTGGATCTTCATTAAAATATTTTTCAAGTACTTGCTTGATAGTTTCATATTTTTCTGTAACTGGAGCCTCAAGTGTGCTTGCTGTGAGTGTCTGGATTTTTCCATTTTGAATCTGGTTGATCAGCTGGTTCTGCAAGCCTAGCACATGACTCCTCAGCTCCCAGGTCCAGCTGTTATACATGGTTTCCAATTTGCTCATTGCCATGA
Source organism: Aselliscus stoliczkanus (assembly GCA_033961575.1). NCBI lineage: Eukaryota > Metazoa > Chordata > Mammalia > Chiroptera > Hipposideridae > Aselliscus > Aselliscus stoliczkanus. The sequence goes on from CM066736.1 coordinate 91,805,248, forward strand.
CCTCTCGGGTATTCCTGAAACTGAAAATAAAGTTCTCATTCAGCAGGGCTCTCCACAAATCTTGAACTCGTGATTTGACATCTGATATATTCATGATGCTCTTCCTGGATTCCTGTTTGGCAGTCATAAAAATTCTAGTTTTCAGTTCCTGGATGTTGTGGCTGTAGCGAGGATTGGGAGGGGCCATTGGGGGATTGCCATCCCAGAGGTGAGCGAAGTAGTAGACATGAGTATTCACATCAAACTTAATCACATCACTAAAGCGTGTTACATCTGAGCACTGTTCTTGCTCAGCTGCTGTTGCTGCCATTTCATCTAGTCTCTTCTCTAAGCACCTTCGTACTTCCATAGTTTGGTCTTTAGCTGTAACTTCCCCCACATTCTGATGGACAAAGAGGCAACTTGGGGAGATTTTTACTTGTTTCATCCTCAAAAAGGCATGGACAACGATTTGTAGAATATCTTGCATTTCTGATGGATTTTCCCCAAAAATGTTCATCAGAGTCAAGTTTCCAAGTCCAATGACAAAGGTTGCCAACTCATTGTCATGATTCTTGGATTTGTTGCTCAGTTCTGGCATCCGAAGTCCTTCTGTGTCCACAACAAGCACAAAGTCAAAGCCAAGTTCCTTTGAGAATGTCTCCTCCACCTTCAGGAGCTGCATGTAGGCTCCCCGGGTACACCTCCCAACACTGACTGTGAACTGCAGACCAAAGAGTGCATTCAGCAGGGTGGACTTCCCTGAGCTCTGCAGGCCAAGGATAGAGAGGACAAATAGCCGTTTGTTTCCAAGTTTCTCAGAGAGCTTGTCAAAAAGAGCTGTCACCCACTTTAGAGGCACATACGAAGCATCCCCATCCATCAACTCAATGGGAACACCAGATATCATTAGATCTGCAACAATCTGGGGAAGGGAGAGAAAAAGCATATCTTTTGTGGAAGATGTTTCTTCCATAGCTTCATAGATCTGGCCAACTTCTCTGAGAAGTTGCTCAATTCCCAAGGTACAGTCACTAATCTCTGTGGAGATGGCTTCAATCTTATTTTGCCAAATTTTCAGGTCATTGCTATTTGGTGCCTTTAACTTTTCTGTTTGTATGAGTGACCACACATACTTTTTCTCTTCATTTAGTTTTTCCAAGTGTCCTGCCGTCAGGTTTTCCAAAAACATACTCAACCATTGTAAAAAGTAGAGTTTGGTGTGAGTTGCTGAATGTGTTTGGAGAATTTCAAGGACAGATTTCATGAAATCATTGAGAGGAAATAAGGCTTTGGTCAACTGTTGGTGTCGTATTTTCTGTTTTTCTGTCTCAATCTCACATTTGTGTTGTTCAATGCTCCAATTCCCCTTTTCTCTCAAATGATAGAGTTCTTTGTCCTTTTTGCACCAAAGGTGCCACAGTTCTCCCTGAAGGGGTAGTAAGGTTTCCTTCACCTGAGATATCTTCATTTCTTTCAGTAAGGCCATTAGGGTCTCTGCCTTTTGTTTAGCTTCCTGGCAATCTCTTTGGTCTTCATCAATAAAAAATCCTTGCTTGCGAGCAATCTGGGAACAGTCCTCTATGCTCAGAGCAGTGTCTGAGAGCTGTAGCAAACGTCTGATTGTAGTAGAAAGCTCCTCTGTTAACTCTGCCTCATTTCTGTTCCTGATCCCAATGATCACTCTTTGGTTAGAATTATTGGCCACACCTTTTTCTTTGTTATCAAGCAAACAGATCAGAGGTCTTGGTGACTGACTCAGGTCATGCACAATTTTTTGGTTTTCTTTATTGTCATCTGAAGTTGACATGAGGACAACAATGAGAGAAGAGACCTCCTGCAGGAAGGTGAGCTGCTTCGCATGTTCCTTGGCATCTCCATGAAGATTGGTGAAGGTCAAGCAGTTGTCAAATGTGTCCTCATCTTCCCCCCCAGGACAGAACCAGCAGACTTCCACCACACCCCCCATCAGGAGACAGTCTTTGCTGCTCCCTTTGCAATGCCGGTGAAAAAAGATATCATGTTTACGTTTACTGAGGAGACAGTTCATGATCTGAGATTTGGAAGCAGAGAAGCCATTTCCAGCTCTAATAAAGGACACGATGGGGGTAGAAACACGACACATCTGTTTATTCTTGTAATTCTTTTCCTCTTTTGGTGATTTTCTGGCTTCCTGCCAGCTTCTTCTAATTTGACGGAGAGACCAGAGAGAGAATTCAATTTCAGAAGTGCAGGGATTGGGTATGAGCAAGGGGAGGGCAAACTGACAAATGGCAAGTTTGTCCAAAATATATTGTCTGGCAAAATTGTCTGCACAGTGAAGAATTGCCATCTGAATATCCATAGGATGAATATGGGGCCTACGATTAATGGCCGAAGGATTAGTGGGAGTGTAAGCGCCTTCAAACAAGTCTTTATATGGATCAAAAGCCCCATTTTCCTGATTCAAGACACTTGAGTAGACTTGATTCTGTGTGTTTTCATCGTCTCTGAAGATCAGGTATCTTAGCCCATAATCCACCATCAGTAACTTCTGCAGAAAATAGAAGGGCAGCTCCCGTTCAGAGCTGGGCTGGCTGTTGTACCCAGAAGCCTTGTGGATCAAATGGAAGTTAGCTCTGCTCATCCTTTTTGGGTAGTAACATTCTAGGCCTAAACGCTGGAGTAATTCATGGAAGGCTCGACCTTCTATAACTTCCATTTTGCTATTTACTTCATCATTTGCTTTATGGGGCTGTTTCTTTTCATAAGAGATACTTGGCAAATCCTTTCTCACCTCACACATTTGCAGTGAAGAGGTGATGGCCTCATAGTTACCATCAATGAGCAATCTCAAGTCTTTCTCTAGGTTTTCCCAATCATGATCTGCTCCAAGTTTAGTGAGGACATGTAAAACTTCTTTAGTCAAAGATTGGCCCATGTGATGTTTTATTGATGCCAAGCGTTGTGTTTTTTCCTCTGGAGACACAGCTGTGATGCCAGCAGTAGCTGTAAGACCTTTGAGTACCAGGAATGCCTGAGCCCTGTAGGTGCAAATAGATTTGAGCTCCTGGTATTTATATTGGGCAAGTTGCATGTCATTCAGTAGGAAGTCTATCTCATCACACCCCAGGAGATACTGAAAAGTATTGTTTTGCACATTGTATCCTGCACCAGCTGCAATATTAAGTAGCAAGAGCCGTGTGTCTGGCTGCTCTGTTTCTTGGAGGGAATTCAAGAAGCAGCCAAGAGACAAGCTCACCTTGTAAGTGGCCTTTCTCTGAGCTTCCTCCACTGTTTCTGCAGACTCTGATTTGGCCTTCACTTCCCTGAGGTCATTCTGGGTTTCCTTTAAGGTTTTAATTAACTCAGAAAACTCAGAGATATTGATGTGCTCTGGCTCTGACTCTGACTGGAAGATCCACTGCATGATGGAATGAGCCTGAGGAAAGTTTTTCACTCTGTAGATGTGAGGATCCAAAAGGCTGAGCAACTGAGATTTTATAAATTTGGTTTTACAAATGCTAGCCTTTTTGCAGGAGTTAACAGTGTTTATGAGAAAATTCTGCAGTCCCCAATCTGTGAGGCATATGTTAACCCAAGTGTCATAATTTTTAGTTTTTTGACTCAACACTTGCATGAAATTTATCAGCCTTTTAAGCTGGTCTTCTGGGTCAGATGCCTCCCAGGACTTCACATCATCCAGGAAAACCCTAGCCTCCTCCCCAACACTCAATAATTCTTCTCCATCCTGCATCTGGGCAGTGAGGCTATTTAGAGCAGTGTAGCTTTCTTTCAGCAAGTTAGCTACCTGAAAAGGGTACTTAAAATCACTTCTGTGGCTAGAAAGGATGATGTCCCAAATGGGTACCAGCTGAAGTCCACGGTCAATGACACACCAGGTTGTGTTACGGGAAACTAGACCAGTTTTCCACTGGAAAAAGCCATTTGCTTCTGGTGGGCCACCTGTGTGGGTCACAGATAGTTGGACTTTAGTTTGGAGATTTTGGCAGGTTGTGCTTTTGGAGGATGCGTTTGAATGAGAGTCTAACACATCCATACCTGCAGTGACTTTCACTCCAAAGCGACTGTAGCTGCCCCTTATGTAATTATTCAGGGACTCTGCTAACTGCTGTTTCACTTCTGCCAGCTGCTCATTTGGGAAACCCTCTGAAATGGCTTTCCACCAGTAGATTCCTCCCAGGTGCAGAGGGCCCTGGTTAGCATGAGAGCCAAACCTGTGGAAGAAAGCTTCAGCCCTGTGTGTTAGCAGGGGGAGTCTGTTTGGGCCTGCAGGCTGGGCCAGGAGGTCTTCAATGCATTTCAGTTCCTGGAGAGCAGCCTTGGAGAGCTGGAGCTGATTAACGGGAAAGTGGAAGGAGGCGAGTGGGACATAGCTGAACTTGGTAGAGCAGAAATAAGAGTGCTCAGAATGTGATTGATGGGTTTCCTTGGTTTCTGAATGTTTGCTGTGATCCATACCAGTTTCCAAGCTAAATCCCCAACCTCTGCCATTGGCTGAAGCAATTACACTGAAGCCCAGCTTCTCTATTGTCTGGGTAAACATAGATTCTGCTTGAGAAGATGTAAATTCCTTTGTTTCCATTCGTGTTCCCTGCTCAGGGCCAAAGAGTAAGAAGTCCTTGTGGACACTGAGCAGTTCCTCTCTCTTCTCTATAAGGTCCTTTTGGTATCTGGTTTTGTAAATTCCCTGCAGGGCCAGCCCTCCAGATGCCCATCTCACCAGATCTCTATCTGGGAGGTTTCGCCTGTGAGACAGTACCCCCTCTATGAGGTTGAGTTGTCTATGTATGTTTTCCACGACTTCTCTTAGGGAGTTTCCAGGGTATGGCCAGTACTCTTTGGGGATCTCCATTAGCTGCTTCAGCTCTGCCTCTCTTTCCCTCACTGCCTCTTGTTGTTGTTGCTTTCCTTCAAAGAACGAATCTTTTAGCTCCTGTAGCAGCTGCACTGCCTTCTTTTTCTTTTTCTTTATCATTTCCACCTGAGCCTGTTGGAACCCCAAAAGGCTATTAGAATGTGACAGGTGAAGCAGCTCCTCCAGGGCCCTTTCTTCCCAGGGATATTGTGCCTGGGATTTCAGCCGCTGGAGGTCTTTGTCTTCTAGGTTTTGTAAGGCCTGGGCACAGGCCACACCCAGATGTTCCTGCAGCTTGGGCACCCAGTACTCAACTGCCAGTCCTACTTCTCTCAGCATCTCTTGGAGATCTTGCCTTTTTTTGCCTCTGAGAAGGGGCTCATTAGCGGTGAACTTTGCTGTGTCCATGGCTGTGGAAAGAAAAGATACTCAGTTAACCTGTGTCATTCCCTAAAGAAGTGTCAGCCACACGGCCAACAGGATGAGTGTACTAAAGATGCAAGTCTTTAAGGCTTTCTCATGCTGTCTTTTTATTATTCAACCAATTACATTTTAACACTGTTAAAAGTGTGTGTGTGTGTGTGTGTGTGTGTGTGTGTGTGTGTGTGTGTAAGACGTTTCTGTGGATGTTCTGAACATGGATGGGCTTTTTAGTTTCCTGGGTGAGTTGCAACTTAAAAGCCTGACTTTTGCACTTTCTATTACATAGAGTCTCTTGCATGGAGAGCATTAAGCTGAGGGTTGTCATTTGAAAATATATGTGAGTTTGGGCCAGCCGAGTGGCGCGGTGGTTAAGCACTGGCTTGGGAAACCAGTGGCCCGGGTTCGGTCCTACATATAAGGGCCAGTGACACTGCCCTCGAAAAAAAAAAGAAAATAAAAATTAGTGAAAATATACATGAGTTTGAGAGCTTGATGTTTATTGTTTTTCTAAAAAAGTGATACCAGCAATTATCACTCCTCAATTTCTTTCTGTCAAATCTGTGTTGAATGGTTTTCTTCCTGTCTCTCTGTCACTCCTTTTCAGGTCCTTTTGTGATAATTATTTACTTTCCTGTTCTTTAAAATGCATTTCTAGATGTCAGTGTCATGGTGGCAGATCTTCCTCCTTTTTGTCCCCTTTTAAAAAAAATACTAGTTAGACAAACATCCACGAGCAAACGTGCCTTAGTGAGAACTGTGGGATCCCAATGGATGTGAAAGGAGTCTCACAGACCTGTGCATCTGCTAATAGGAAGAGGAGCTCAGCATGGGCTGTGGAAGCAGCAGAGCCAGCAAACCTGCCCCAACCATCTTGCAATAGTTAGGAAAAAACAACAACAAAACAAAATAAACCTTTAGAGTGCTGACATGGGTAGAATCCACAAATGAGAGAATTTGCAGAAATCTAGTGTTCCCAAGGAGAGAGTCCAGCATGAGTTGGGTGACATTGCATGGGATAAACTATCTGGTGGTTGTGATCTTACCAGTGGGGGAAATGGAAAGTGGTGAGTCAGTGCCTGAGTATCCTAGTTGTGTGGAACAGGGATGGAGAAATTGCTTTACAGTACAGGCAGAGTATTGTGGAAGGCCCTCCATAACTGTGGGGGTGAACACAGATGAGAAAAAGGCAGATAAGAGTATCAAAGGGCATTAACATGACAAGGTTACCGCTGATTTTACTCCGGACTTTAGCAGGAAGGCCTCCCATGTCCCTGTGAGTTTTCTCCCCACTGCATTTTCAGGTACCCCAATATCCTGAGTGCTAAACCCAGGGTTCCACCTATCCTGTGTCTGGTTCCTTGTGTATGCTTCTGAGTTCAGTAGTGAGAGCTAGCATGGTAAATATAGTGCTACTGTGTTTCCCAGAAAATAAGATTGGATCTAATATTAATTTTTGCCCCAAAAGACGCATCAGGGTTTATTTGCAGGGGATGTCTTATTTTTTCATGTACAACAATCTAAATTATGAGACAGGAGTGGCAACAAGAATGATGACAGTTAAGAATGATGCAACAGGGCTGGCCGAGTGGCGCGGGGGTTAAGCGCTGGCTTGGGAAGCCGGCGGCCCCGGTTCGGTCCCACATATGAGGGCCAGTGACACTGCCCTCAAAAAAAAAAAAAAAAGAATGATGCAACAAATTCATGCTAGGGCTTATTTTCCAGTTAGGTCTTATTTTCAGGGAAAAAGGGTATCAGAAAAACTCACTAGGATCTGTGTGGTAGTGGGGAAATCACACACTTGAGTTATATATCCACTTTGTGGAAAGCAAAAGAGAAGTTTCTAGTAGCCAGACTGGTGAGTTGTAAGATCTAGAGAAGACATAAAAGCTTCTGAACTCTGCCACAAGAGAGAGCAAGAAGAGTGAAACAGGTGCACCCATACAAAAGCAGATAACACCCAGATATAATAGCACCAAGAAACAGAATAGCCAATCTGAAGTCAACTATTGAGTTGTTGGAAAAGTCATGATGTATTTTTTCTATGTTTTTCATTGCAAAAATGCATCATGACTTTTCCAACAGCCCAATAGTAAAGATTTAAGTTGTCTGCTACTTCCAATGCAAAAAACAACAGTACAATACTACAAGGTTGTGAAAAATCAAGGGCACATGTCATCACCAACAGATAATAACAATTCTCCAATAATCCAGCTAAAAGGCATGGAATTTTGTGACCTGACTGACGAAGAATTCAAAATAGCTGTTTTGAAGAAACTCAGTTGGCAACAAGAACACTCAGAAAGACAATTTAACAAAATCATAAAAAAATACAAGAACAAAATGAAATATTTACCAAAGAAATAGAAATCATTCTTGTATTGAAATTTTTAATGAATGAAATGGAAAATGCAATAGATAACATCTTTATTAGATTAGGGCAAATGGAAAATAAAGTGAGTTAGAAGGCAGGAAGTTTGAAATAACCCAATTAAAGAAGAATAAAGAGGGCCAGCCGAGTGGCTCAGTTGGTTAAGAGCTTGCTCAAGAGTGCGAGTTGAGCTCTGAGCAGTGGTGGTTCAATGCCAGCCCGAGCTGAGTTGCCATTAGCAGGATGGCTCAGCTAAAAAAAAAAAAAAAGAAGAATAAAGAAAAAAGAATGAAAAAGAGCAAAGAAAGCCTCCACAACCTATTAGATTCCATAAGAAGAACAAAAATTAGGATAACCAGGATTCCACAAGGAGAAGAAGGGTGCACAAAGTTTGTTTGAAGAAATAATGCCTATGGACTTCCCAAACCTGGGAGAGAATTGGACATCCATGTTCACCAAGCTGATAGATCACCCTATTATCTCAATGCAAAAAGACCTTCTCCAAGACACCTTATAATGAAACTGAAAAATCAAAGACAAAGAGAGGATCCTAAAACTAGACAGGGAAAAAAAGATTCTAACTTACAAAGGAATCCCCTGTAGGCTCTCAGTGGATTTCTCAGCAGGAGCTCTACAGGCCCAGAGAGAGCGGGATGCCATATTCAAGTGTTGAAAACAAAAACAAAAAAGGCAGCCAAAAACATTCTGGCCAAGTTTTCCTTCAGATATAAAGGAGAAATAAAGGCTTGCCCAAACAAACAAAAGCTGAGGGACTGGCCTTGCAAGAAATGATGAAAGAAGTTTTTTAAGCTGAAATGAAAAGATGCTAATTAGCAACATAAAAACATATCAAATTATACAACACACTGGTAAAAGTAAATATTTAGAAAGCTAATTCTCTAATAGGATGGTATGTTAACCACTTAACTATAGTATAGAGGTTAAAGGAAAAGAATATAAAAAACATCTATAGCTACTTGAATAGTTAATGAATACACAATATATGAAGAGGTATATTATGACATTAATAATATAAAGTGTGGGGAACAAAAGCATGGAGCTTTTGTGGGTGATCAAAGTTAAGTTGCTATTAGTTTAAAATAAACTGCTTTATCTATAAGGCATTTTCTGTAAGCCTCGTGATGACCACAAAGCAAAATACTATGAGCAATTAATTGCAAAAAAAGTGAGATGACCTGCAGAAATGGATAAATTCCTTGAAACATACAATGTTCCAAGACTGAATCAATAAGAAACAGAAAATGTGAGCAAATTGATCACTACTAAGGAAATTGAGTCATTAATCAAAAAACTTCTAAGAACCAAAAGTTCTGGACCAGATGGCTTCATAGGTGAAACTCTCCAAACATCCAAAGAAGAGTTAATACCTATTCTTTTCAAACTATTCCAAAAAATTGAAGAGGAGCTCCCAAACTCATTTTATAAGCCCAGCATTACCTGGATACCAGAACCGGAAAAAGACACTACAAAAAAAGAAAATTATATCCCTGAGGAACACGGATGCAAAAATCCTCAGCAGAATATTAGCAAACTGCTATCAGCAATATATTGAAAAGATCATACACTATAGTCAAATGGGATTTATTCCTGGGATGCAAGTTTGGTTCAAAATCCACACATTAATTAACATAAACAAAATGTAGGATAAAAATCATATGATCATAAAAATAGATGCAGAAAAAGCACTGGACAAAATCCAACATCCATTCATGATAAAAAACGCTGAGCAACATGAGGACAGAGGGAACATAACTCAACATAATAAAGGCCATATACAACAAACCCACAGCTAATATTGTACTTAATGGGAAAAAGCTAAGTGTTCTCTTTAAGATCAGGAGCAAGACATGGATGTTCACTTTCATCCTTTTATTCAGTATAGTATTGGAAGTCCTAGTCACAGAAATCAGTGAAGAAAAAAACATTATAAATGCTTCTGAATTGGAAAGGAGAGGTAAAACTGTCATTATTTGGAGATAATTTGATACTATATATAAACAATCCTCATGATTCCACAAAAAACTATTAGAACTAATAAGTAAATTCAGTAAAGTGGCATCTTGTAAAATTAATATTCAGAAATCATTTACATTTTTATACACTAATAATGAATTGTCAGAAAGAGAAATTAAGAAAACAATCTCATTTACAATTCCATCAAAAAGAATAAAATAAAGAGGGATAAATTTAACCAAGGGGGTAAAAGATCTGTACTCAGAAAACTATAACACACTGAAGAAAGAAATTGAAGAAAATACAAATAAATAGAAGACTATACCATGCTCATGGATAGAAAGAAGGAACATCGTTAAAATGTCCATACTACCCTAAGCATCTGTAGATTCAATGTCATCCATATCAAAATACCAATGACATTTTTCAAGAACTAGAACAAATAAACCTAAAATTTATATGGAACTTTAAAAGATCCCGAATCTCCAAAGCAATATTGATAAATCAGAACAGACTTATAGGTATCATGCTACCTGATATCAAACTATACTATAAGGCTATACTAATCAAAACACCATGTTACTGACATAAAAACAAACTCATAGATCAATGGAATAGAACAGACAGCCCAGATATAAACCCATGCCTATATGGTCAACTAATCTATGACAAAGGAAGCAAGAATATACAGTAGGGTAACGACAGTCTTTTCAATAAATGGTGCTGTGAAAACTGGACAGATACATGTAAAAAAGTGAAACTAGATTGCTTTTTCATACCATGTACTGAAATAAACTAAAAATGGATTAAAGACTGGAATGCAAGACCTGAAATCATAAAACTCCTGGAAGAAAACATATTTTTTAAGGTATATAAATGTCTAGTCACTATGTTGTACCCCTGCAGTGTGTATAATATTGTATGTCAAGTGGAAATGAACAATAAATTTTTAAAAATTTAGAATACATCACCTGAATAGTAAGAAAGATAAAATTACATGACTATCACAATAGAGGCCAAAAAAAGCACTTGACAAACTACAACATTCTTTCATGATAAAAACCCTGAAAAAATTGGGTTATAGAAGTAACACACCTCAACATAATAAAAGCCATACATGACAAACTCACAGCTAACATACTTAATTGTGAAAAATTGAAAGCTTTTTCTCTAAGATCACAAATAAGAAAATGGTACCCTCTCTAACCACTCTTATTCAACACAGTATTGGAAGTTTTAGCTAGAGCAATTTAAGAAAGACAAACAAATAAAAGACACCCAAATGGGAAAGGAAGGGTAAAGTTGTCACTATTGCAGCCAATATGATCTTCTATATAAAAAATCCTAAAGACCAACCAAAAACAAAAAAAGCTGTTGGAAACAATCAATATATTAAGTAAACTTGCAGGCCATAAAATCAGTATACAGAAATCGGTGTGTTTCAATACATTAACAATGAAACATCTGAAAAAAATAAAACAATTCTATTCATGAGAACATTGAAAACAATACTTAGGAATAAATTAAACCAGGGAAGATAAAGATATATGCAACAAAAATGATGAGTCTTTGATGAAAGAAATTGAAGGAGACACAAACAAATGAAAAGACATTAATGTTCATGGAGTGGAACAATTAATATTGTTAAAATGTCCTTACCAGGGGCCGGCCAAGTGGCATGGTGGGTAAGTGCTGGCTTGGGAAGCCAGTGGCCCCGGTTGGGTCCCACATATGAGGGCCAGTGACACTGCCCTCAAAAAAAAAAAAATGTCCTTAGCACTCAAAGCCATCTATAGATTCAACACAATCCTTATAAATTCCAATGACATTTTTTTCACAGAAATAGAAAAAAAAATCCTATAATTTGTGTGGAACCATAAAAGACCCCAAATAGCCAAAGCTATACTGAGAAAGAAGAACAAAGCCAGAGGCATCACAATTCCTAGTTTAAAATTCTACTGCAAAGCTATAGAAATTAAAACAGTATGGTACTGGTGTAAAACTAAACACATAGATAAATGAAACAGAAGTGAGCAAAGAAATAAACTTCTGCATATATGGTCAACTAATATTTGACATAGGAGCCAAGAACACTCAATGGAGAAAGGATAGTCTTTTCAATAAATGGTGTTGGGATAGCTGGATAACCACATATAGAAAAATGAAATTGGACCCTTATCTTACACCACCCACAAAAATTAACTGTAAATGGTTTAAAGTCTTAAACATCAGACCTGATAACTGTAAAACTAGAAGTAAGCATAGGAAATAAGTTCATTGACATTGTTCATTACAATGATTTTTTTTTTTTTTTGAGGGCAGTGTCACTGGCCCTCACATGTGGGACCGAACCGGGGCCGCTAGCTTCCCAACCCAGCGCTTAACCACAGTGCCACTCGGCCAGCCCTACAATGATTTTTTTTTAATATGATTCAAAACATAAGTGACAAAAGCAAAATTCAACGAGTGATACTACAGCAAACTAAAACACTTTGCACAGCAAAATAAGCAAACAAATAAAAAAAAGGGTAACCTGTAGAATGGGGAAAAAAATATTTGCAAGCCATATATTTGATAATCAGTTAATATGCAAAATACAAACAAAAACAAAACCTCATACAACACAATAACAGAGAACCCAACCAATCCAATTAAAAAATTGGCAGAGAAACTAAATAGACATTTTTCCAAATAAGGCATCCAAATTGCCAACAGTTACATGAAAAGATGCTCAACATCACTAATCATCAGGGGAATGCAGATGAAACCACAATGAGATATCACCTCGCACCTGTTAAAATGACTACTATCAGGAAAACGAGATAACAAGCACTGACAAGATGTCAAGAAAAGGGAACCCTTGTGTATTGTTGGTGAGAATATAAATTGATTGGGCCACTGTGGAAAAGAGTATGGAAGTTCCTCTAAAAGTTAAAAATAGAACTACCATATGATCCAGCAATTCTACTTCTGGGTATAGGAAGTGAAAACAGGATATCGAAGAGAGGTATGCACTCCCTTGTTTATTGCAGCATTTTTCACGTAGCTAAGATTACACACACACACACACACACACACACACACACACACACACTCACACACACTCACGAATATTATTCAATCATGAAAAAGAAGGAAATCCTACCATTTTTGACAACATAGATGGACCTTGAGGGCATTAGGCTGAGCTAAGTAAAACTGAGAAAAACAAATACTGTATGATACCACTTATATGTAAAATCCAAAAAAGCCAAAATTGTAAAATGAGAGCATAGATTGATGATTATCAGGGTTTGGTAGGTGGGGGAATTGGGTATATGTCGTTTAAATGTACAGATTTGTAACCAGTATCTAAGTAAGTCCTAGACATCTGAAGTTTAGTATGGTGATTATGTAAAAAATACTATATTATAATCTTTAATGGTGCCAAAAGACTAGATCTTAATTGTTCCCACCAGAAAAAGAAATAATGATGTGACATGATAGAGGTGTTAGCTGACTTTATGGTGGTAATGATATTGCAATATATAAATGTATCAGATCAACATGTTGTAGACATTAAACTTACACAATATGTTAATTATGTTTTATTAAAAATAAATAAATACAATGCACTTTTAACCTGGTTTATGCTTGACAATCCCTTCTTATTCTTCATCTGCTCTAGTTAACATTGTCTTTGTATTATGAATAACTGTGCATGTGTCATGAACTGTGTATGTATTATGAACAACTGTCTCTATACTGACATCCTAATATGTGTATATAGACCCTAAGATACTCTTGAATTCAATGTTTTATTATTGTCATGCTTCCCTTCCCCCACCCCCACTGCCTTCTCGATATGTCCTTCTCCAGTAGATGAGATGAGATTTCACATGCCTCAACTTCACATAGTATTTATATTTCCCCTCTTTCTGTATTCCCTGTCCTACTGAAGGATTCTACCATACTTCCAAGCCAATGGGTGTCTTACTCATCTTTCTTCTCCCTATAAATATAATTTAAACTATAAATATAGTTTACCATTTTTTTTTAAAGATTTTATTGGGGAATTGGGGGAGGGGAAAAGTGTTGAGGAATTGGAGAAGGGGAACAGACAAATTGTTCTTCAATTTTTGTTGTAGAGGGTCAAGTAGCCATCTGGCTTCCCGTTGGCAGCTCATGGCCTCTAAGCTCCAGGTGCTGTGTTCAATCTTAGTTGTGGGTGGGCATAACCTCTATCCCGTGCAGGAGTTGAACCAGCAGCCTTGTTGGTAAGAGCTCAAGGTCTATCTACTGAGCTATCCGTGCGGCAGCTCAGCTCAAGGTGCTGAGTTTAGTCTTAGTTGCAGATGGGCATAGCCCACCATTGAATAGGCAATCTTGTTACACCAGTTGAGCCATTCTGCCACCTGTTGGCAGTTCAGCGACAGCTCAGCTGGGGCACAGCGTCATTGGTCCATGTGGGAATTGAACCGGCGGCCCTGTTGCTCAGAGCTTGTGCTCTTAGGCCAACTCTTTTTTTTTTTTTTTTTTGAGGGCAGTGTCACTGCCCCTCATATGTGGGACCCAAACCGGGGCCGCTGCCTTCCCAAGCCAGCAATTAACCACTGCGCCACTCAGCCGGCCCTCTTAGGCCCACTCTTAACCAACTGAGCCAGTCAGCCAGACCTACATGTCTTTTTTTGTTTTTTCCCAAAGATTTTTTTTTAGTGGGGAATTGGGGAAGGGGAACAGCACTGGGGAATAGGGAAAGGGGAACAGACAAGTCACTCCCCCCACACCCCCACGCCCCCAGTCTTCAGTCCAGGTGCGGCAGATGTTGCCACACCAACCCATGTTGGTATCATCATTGCGCTCTTCCTGGATGAGGCACATCAGTCGCTGGCCTCTGGATGTCGCTCACCGCAGCTATTGACAGCTCACAATGGCTGCCCTGCCGGCCACTCATTGTAGCCCATGGCAGCCCACTGCAGCAGGGGCTGCAGCCCACACCATCGCCAGGGCTCGCACAGCCCAGCTCCAGATGGAGCTGTTGTTAGCTGTAGAGGGCAGTGTCACTGGCCCTCACATGTGGGATCCGAACCGGGGCCGCTGGCATCCCAGAACCAGCTCTTAACTAATGCGCCACTTGGCCGGCCCCTACATGTCTTTTTAATTTACCCAGTTAAATCTCTCTTCAATCTCACTTCTTCTTCATCCTTAACAAGCTCTCCTTTAGATTTTATCTGCATCATGTATTTGTTGTATTGCTGTAATTGTCATCTCATCTTATAGTCACTCTCATAATCTGCTTTCTATCTTTCCCAATATCACTAAAATTTGAATCTAGACTTTAATGGCAGACTTAATAAGTCAGACCAACCTTTCCAAATGAAGATATCTAGAATACATAGAGAAAATTTTAGGGTAAAGCCTTTAAACCTCACAGAATTTAATAGATAGTGAAGAATATCTGAGAGAAGAGGTAAAGAATTTGAAGCAATAATGACTGAACTATTTTTATTACAAGTTAAAGACAAACTTTATGACATTGCCAAACAGCAAGCAGGACAAACATAATAAATTCACATTCAGATATATCATAGTGAAATTGCAGAAAAACAAAACAAAACAACAAAAATAAAGCATCCAGAGAAAAACAGAGTTCATCATCAAATGACTAACAGATAGAGAACTGATTTCTCAACAGCATTGATGGAATCCAGAAGATAGTGAAATGGAATCTTTAATTATTGAAACAATATAACTGAGAACCTGGATTCTATGTAAAATGAGATATTTTTAAAGAATTATGGTGGAGAAACCATAATTAAAAACAACAAATTGACATTTTTTCCACTACAAAATGCATACTGCAAGAACTCGTAAAGTTCATTTTTTGGGAGAAGGCAAATGTCACCAATGGAAGGTCAGAGATGCAGGAAGAAATGAGCAACAAAAGAAATAAATACCAGATAAATGTAAATAAGTGCCTAAAACAGGTTTAAAATGTATGGCAGTTGCATTCAAGTTGGAATGTGTGGCCAAATGGATTTAAATTGACCCCAGCTTCTTGAGGTATTTAGGAGAAGGGTCAAAGATTCAATTGATTTTGATACCTTTTGTTAAGTCAAGATACATGTTCCAATGTCAAGTATAATATGCAGACAGAAGAGTGAAAGAATGTATAACTGCCAAACTAACAGAGGAAAAATGAAATAATAAAAATGCTTGATTATACAACTTATCAAAATTTGTTGAATACAAAGAAAGCAGTGCTTGCAGGGAAATTTATAGCACTGAATTAATACGTTAGAAAAGAATACAGATATGAAATCAATGATCTAATATTCCCCCATAGAAAATAGAAAATTAAATCCAAAAAAGCAGAAAAAAAGAAATAATAAAAATTAAAGCAGAAATTATTGAAACTGAAAACAGTAAGTCAATAGAGAAGGTCAAAGAAGCCAAAATCTGGTTTTTTGAAAATATGAACAAAACTGATAAGCTAGAGTAAGAAAAAAGAGAGAAGACACAAGTTACTAATATCAGAATTAAAATAGGGGTTATGAATTCCAATTATTTAGACATTAAGAGGATAAGAAAGGGGTACTATGAACAACTGTATTCTCACAACTTTGATGAAATGGACCAATTCCTTGAAAGACAACTTACCAAGTATGCAAGGTTGGTTCAACATTCAAAAAGCTAAGCAACACATCACAACAGACTGAGATGAAAAATCACAATTGTATTAATGGATGGAAAAAAAGCATTTTACAGAATCCATCACCAGTTCATTATAAAAATTCTTAGCACAAACTAGGAATAGAGGGGAACTTCCTCAAATTGATAAAGGATGGTTACAAAAACCCTACAGATACCATCATACTTAATGGTGAGAAACTTGATGCTTTCCTTCTGAAATCAGAATGAGGCAAAGATCTGCCCTCTCAACACTCCTATCAGTATCCCGCTGGAAGTCCTAGCTAATGGATTTAGAAAAGAAAAGGAAATAAAAGATATATAGATTGGGAAGGAAGAAATAAAATTGCCTTTGTTCATAGATGACATGATTGTCTATGTAGAAATCCCCAAAGAATCAACAACAAAAATTTCCTGGAAATAACAAGTAAATACAGCAAGTTTGTAGAATATGAGGGTTAACATATCAAAAACAAAAACAAAAAACCAACCAAACGAACGAAAAACAAAACATTGTGGTTCTATTGTATATACCAGCAATAAACATTTGGAATTTGATATTAAAAACACAATACCATTTACATTAGTGGGCTGTCCGAGTGGCGTGGTGGTTAAGCGCTGGTTTGGGAAGCCAGCGGCCCCAGTTCAGGTCCCACATATGAGGGCCATGACACTGCCCTCAAAAAGAAAAAAAAAGTACAGCAGGCCCATTTACATTAGCACCCAAAGAGAAATACTTAGATATAAACTTAACAAAATAAGGGGTGTATCCCATCAAAACAAGTAGGTATGACTGTTGTCTGGGGATACACATAACCTTCAATATATCCTTTATCACTTCTAATTCAATACTGAATTGGTAAAAGAGACTTGGGTTTGAGGTGGCTCAGAAATTGGAGCTGGGCTATTCAGGACATGAAATTCATTTGGTGCCTCCATGTCTCACCAGGTGGTAGAGGCAAATTTGTTGAGATTATTTCAGGTTAAGATTGGTCTAGGAACCAAAGTATTATAGCAGGAGACTGGCAAGTGTAGCTGGAACAGAAAAGAGATAAAAGCTACTTTAATAGGATAAGGTCTGAGAACCAGAGAATCTGACAGGACTGGGAATGGAAACCTAGGAAAAACAGAAGCTCCCAAGATAGAGGAACTCTATCCAATCTCCCGGAGACCATGAAGATTGAAAGGGAAGTGACAGACCAACCACTGAAGGGAGCATAAATACAGGATCTTGGATTACCATTTGTCATATTATGATAAAGATTCGAAGCTTATACTGGGAATGATCAAGCCAGAAGGGCCTGAATTAAGGTTATGTCTTTTTTCCTTTGAACTTTAACTTGAAACTATAATACATACCACAGCTGCAGCCAGAGATGATAGTGTAGGTTGACTTTCAGAGGTCACTTCCCATTTCCTGGTACTCCTGCCATAAGTTAATAAGAAATATTAGCCATGGAAATTTCTACAACATGGAGAATAAATTTGCATTTTGCTAGAGACTGAAAGTTAGGCGAGAGGCTGTGTCTCTTTTCTGCTAATGTTTTAGCAAGCTGTTTTTTTCTCTTGTTGTCTCAAAATGGGGAGACTCCTTCCTCTATGAGATGTAGGAGGTTGTGATCAAAGGATGTCCTCTTCCGCCTTTGCATTCCCACAGCTATTGACCACCAAAGAGGTTAGGAAGGAACCAAAAGATAGGATAGAGGCTTCACCTGCTTTCTCCTTCTAAGCCTTAGGACTAAACCTATTGAGCTAGAGTTTTCAGAGCTGTCACTTCAAGGGCACAGACAAAGGCATGTAGGAAGGAGGGTAGACTTCAATGATAATTGCCTCCACTAGACATTCTGGTTCAGATTTGGACCAATATTATTCTGGCTCTGGGAACTGGGGAGTCAGTGTGGGTCCCATTACACTATCAGGCCCTTCTCACTCTGCACTCTGCATGAGTAAGCTCTGCAGGGCACTGTGTGAGAGAGTGATGAGTTAGAAGACACTCTACAAAACTTCTCTGAAGGGAGCTGGCAGACCTTTGATATGTTCCCAAGGAACAAGATGATTCATTAGTGATTTGGGAGTATCAACTTGTATCCTAATGGACACCACTGTATATCGAGCAAAGTGGAATAAGTAAGATTTTATACTGACTAGAGGAAATACCATATTGGAAATCCATTCACATATTTAGTGCTTACTAAGGACAGAGTCATTCATAGTTATGGAGCCTACTAAGGTGATCTCTGCTGAAGATCAATACACAGGCCTTTACTAGATGCAGGTGGTTCCAGAAGACACTAGTATTTTCCTCATGAGGAAGTTACCTTTACAGTTAAGGAATATACCAGGGTCCCTCCTTCCCAGCCCAGCTAGAGTTCTGGTAAGAAATCTTTTGCAGTCACATGAAAAGTCAACTCTGTTGGTTCCAGCAAGAACCTAATAATACTCACAGAATTACATCCTTGTTCAAGACCTAGTTTCTTTTTTCACTGACTTATTCTCTAAGAAAAATACATACAAAATAGTGTGTATATCAAAAACTGTATATCAGGCACTTGTTCTCATAATTTTCAAAGGCCACAGCAATTCTTTGTAGCTTTGTGTTCCTCAAGGCAGGTTTTGGGGTTGTGTAAATGAGGAAGAAGTAAAGAAACAGGTGGTAATAGGGAGGACTAGAAGCCACAAATGTCCCTTATTTTATGTGAACTTTACTGTTGCCTGCTGAAAAGGACTCATGTCCTGGAGGTACATTACTTGCCTATACTTTGGGATGCTGGAAGATTTAGACAGTGTTTTTTCCTCCTGGTCTATGATCTAGTTTTTGTCTATTTGAATGTCAAGTTATGGAGATAAAAGGCAAAATCACAGCAAATTAATGGAGGTGTTAAGTATTGTAATGTCCTTACTCTTCTGCCTGATTGAACTAACTTGGCTTTAAGCCAATTTGGAGATCATAATATGAGTTAATATGTCTTATGTGTTTACCCTCAATCTTTATTTTGCATATTTACCACCTGAGGACAACTTGAAAATGTGGTTTCACTCCCAGTCACAGAGATTTGTCATGAGAGGTCTAGTTCATTGCTCAGGAAGTATCATTTTAAAAACTGATGCCAAGTGGTCAATCATATTTTGAAAAAACACTATTCTAAGGAGATATTTTTAGTGTAGAAAATGTGAAAGTGTAAAAAATAAATTTGCCTCTTGCAACTTTACTGTATTTGTTTATTGTTCCTAATAGTTGTTTGGTGGAGTCTTTAGGATTTTACATATATACAACCATGTCATCTGCAAATAGTGACAGTTTTACTTCTTTATTCCTAATTTGGATGCCTTTTATTTCTTTTTCTTGCCTGATTGCTCTGGCTTGGACTTTCAGTTCTATGTTGAATAAGTGGTGAGAATGGGCATCCTTGTCTTGTTTCTGATCTTAGAGAGGAAGAGCTTTAATCCAGAGTAAAAGTTTTTCACCATTGAGTATGATATTAGCTGAGGGTTTGTCATATTTGGCCTTTCTTATGTTGAGGTACTTTCCTTCTATTCCATTTTGTTAGTATTTTGATCATAAATGAAAGTTGTATCTTGTTAAATGCTTTTTCTGCATCTATTGATATCATTCCATTATTTTTACTTTTTATTTTGTTAATGTGGTATATCTCTTTGATTGATTAGGGAAAGGAAGCAAAAAACATACAATGGAGAAAGGAATGTCTATTTAATAAACGTTGTTTAGAAAACTGGAAAGCCACATACAGAAGAATGAAACTAGACTGCTATCTGACAGTATAAACAAAAATTAAATCAAATGGATGAAAGACATGAATATAAGACCTGAAGAATAAACAGCATAGAAGAAAACATAGCCAGTAACCTTATGGACCTTGGTCTCAGAGGGATTTTTTTTTATTAGTTTCAGGTGTACAACACAGTGCAATAGTTATACATTTTACCCCTCAAAGTGACAACCCCCCACCCCCAATTCGCCACACCACTCCCCCCCCATATCATATATATCTATTACTCTTCCTCTGACTCTCTTCCACAGTATAATCCACATCCCGTGACTATCTATATATATTCAATTACAGTAGGTATTCCACCTCCGCTTTAGTAATACAATGCAGTGATCAAACGTCTACTCCATCCATGAAATGGTCTCCCTAACAAGACCTATGATCATCTGACATTCCGCAGAATATTTACAATATTATTAATTATATTCCCCGAACTGTCTTTCATATCCCAGTGGCAATATTGTAGTTGCCTATTTTTGCTGTCTAATCCCTTCCCTTTCTCCCTTATCCCCATCCCCCTCCCAATTAGCAACCCTGATTTTTCCTCTATATCTATGAGACAGTTTCTGTTTACTTTGCTCATTCATACAGTTTTTCAGATTCCACATATGAGTGAGATCATATGGTATTTGTCTTTCTCAGAGGGATTTTTGTTAACCTGACTTCAAAAGCAAAGGAAGTAAAATAAATAAATAAATAAATAAATAAATAAATAAATAGGACTACATCAAATTTAAAAAGCTTCTGCACAGCAAAAGTCACCATCAACAAACAAAAAGGCAAACAACTAAATGGGAAAATATATTTGTAAATGATACCTTCAAAAACTGGCTAATATCCAAAATATATTAAGAACTCATGCAATTCAATGACAAAAAATTGCAAACCATCCAATTAAAAAATGGGCAGAGGTCCTGAATAGACATTTTTTCAGGGAGGACATATAGATGGCTAACATATATATATATAAAAAGATTATCAGTATCACTAGTTATAAGTGAAATGCAAATCAAAATCACAATAAGATACCACCTCAGAACTGTTAGAATGGCTATTATCAAAAAGACAAGAAATAACAAGTATTGCAGAGGATATGGAGAAAAGGGAGCGCTTGCCCCCTGCTGGTGGGAAAGTAAATTTGTGCAGACTATGAAAAATTACCATATGACTTATCAACCCTTTTCCTGGATATGTACCTGAAAAATTTGCAAACACTTATTCATAAAGATATATGTAGCCCTTTATTCATCGTAACATTATTCACAATAGCCAAGACATGGAGATAATCTAGGTGTCATCCCAATAAGTTTAATTTAAAAAATAAATAAGTTTGCCATTCGGATGGTTGGACATGAAAATAAATCATTTCAGATATTTTACTTCCTAGTTTCCAATTAAAGTATTCTTTTTGGATGAATATTTGAATGAATACACTTGAAGATTCAACTACAATGCTAGAATGTTCAACTGAGGGATTTTTCAGAATTTAGCTTCAAAGAATAAAGAAATTAAAAAGTCTATAAAGAGACATAGAGCTCTTAAAGGAGACATGTAGGCTAGATCCAGAATTGTTGCCAACATCTGACTGACTCTAATATGGTTTCCACAAGTATAGATTAGAAAGAACATTGGAGAAAAATTATCAAAGAAACAATAGAACATTTCTTAGAGCTGCAATATGACCTGATTCTTTAAAATGAAAGTATATATCAAATGTTGAATGGAATTAATAATAATAATAATAAACAACTTGATTTAGATATATTCTGATAATATTCTCATTCTCTTAAAATAAGTAGAGAGTTTAAAGATTAAGCAAATGAACAAAGTGTCAATTATACTTCAATTAAACAAAAAACAGACAAACAAACCAAATGAACAAATTATGTTTTTACACATAAGTTAAAAGCAGATTGATATCAGAGTTCTTAGTAGCAGCGTGGACTACTACATTAGTAAAGAAACAAGTAAAAATACTAGTGTAAATAATTGTTGTTGTATAAAGTATAAATTAAGACCAATCTGTAATTAAAATTCCAGCTGGTTCAATATAGGAAGTGGTGGTATGTGTTAGGATTATGTGTGTGTGTGTCTGTGTGTGTGTGTGTTTACAGTGAATATGTATAAAGATGACAGAAAATTATTTTTGATGTATAGGATAAAAATGGAGGTTAGTTATGGCATAAAAGAATAATTGCATCTTATCTAATATAATAAAAAAATAAAATTAAGAATTCTGAATCAGTATTACAAAGGTAGGAAAGGAAAAATCAGTATTACAAAGGTAGGAAAGGAAAAATCCAAACAAAATCAGAAATCACAGAAAAGTAATAAGCCAAGTTTATATTCCTACATATATGTCAATAGAACCATGTGTACATAAACATCAAGACACAGCCACCAGAATATTTATAGCAGCACTACTCTTAAAGCTCACAAACTTGAAACAACTCAGATGTCCATTCACAAGATAAATGGGTAAATAAATTGTAGCATATTCATACAGCGGAATGTTCTACATAATGAAAACAAATGTCACAGCCACATACAACAATATGGGAGAATCTCCCAATATTGAGTAGTCAGAAAGAAGCCAAATACAAAAGAATGCATGCAACATGAGTCCACATAAAGAAAGTTAAAACCAACTGGCAAAATTTGACTTATACTATTAGAAGTCTGAATAGTGACTTGCGTAAACTTTTGGGAAGTAGAGAGGATTAATGATAAGAAGTAAATACAGGTATGAGAGATTGTTCTGGGACACAGGCAGTATTCTAATACTCCATCCTGGCTGGCTTACATGGTGATTTAATTTGTGGTGCTTCACTGAGCTGTCTATCCTAGTAGGCTCTATTGTGATCTTCTCTATGGTTTGTGAACTATGAGCAGATGAAGGAAGAATCAAAAAGACCAGGAGAAAGGACCAAAGAAGCGTGGTTTTATTTCCATGACAGTCAAGTTAATCTGCGTCCTTTCTATGCAAGTAATTGTTGTAGGCACATGTTCCCTGGTTTTGAGGTTCAAATCCTTTGTAATCACAAAACAGAAAGCAGGCAATCTCAGATCTCATATGGAGAAGCCCCTGAGAACTTGTGCCCTATTTCTTGAGCTGTCTGAGAAGCCTGGGCATGGTCAGTCTGAGAGAAATTTAAAGATACAGTTTGCCAGGAGTAGAGAAAAAGTTGAAGGCCATTGGGATAAGGTTCAGGCAGCTGTAAAGTGGTAATTTTTCAGAGACTGGCCGGTAGGCAAGGGCTTATTATTAACTGACTTATCCCTTCTAAGGAAAAGAACATAGGTCTTCCTTTAATTTCCTGTGGTTTAAGAAACACAGATAAAATACCGTGGATACCCATATGCCAATACACTGCATGAGGTAAGAATTTGTTCCAAGATCTCTGACACCCTCCAGTGTCCTCTCTAATGGTTATACATCCAGCTTCTGGGTTTGTGTGAGTATAAAAGAAGAAAGGGAAGAATAGGTCTCTCCTATTCAGCAGAAATTTGCCTGGAAAAGGGATATATTTTGTAAGGTAGATGTTATAAAAGCTTAGATAATAGTTCATTTTCTAATCCACATTGATCTATATCTTGCTAAACATGCAAACTTAATTCCACCTTGCTGAGGTTGCCAGGAAACTGAGGAAGTCACAACTCAAGATGACTTCTTTTAGAGTTAGTTAGGAACTTTGATTTTTTTTTTTTTTTTTGAGGGCAGTGTCACTGACCCTCATATGTGGGTCCCGAACTGGGGCCGCTGGCTTCCCAAGCCAGTGCTTAATCACCGCTCCACTCAGGCAGCCCAGGAACTTTGATTTTTGACTTAATGGTTTTGTCTAAGGAAATTGGATTTGTATATTTGGTTTGGGTATGCATGTAAAAAAAAAGAGGAAGAGGTCATTACGTTATGTGATTACAAGACTTATTATGTTATAATGAACAAGACAGTATGTTATTAGTGAAAGACAGATAGAGTTCAATAGAAATTAAAAAACATAGAGTGCAGAACTACGAGGGTCTGTCAATTGTTTGCGAACTCATGCTAGGAAAAGATGTTACATACCTCATTGCTGAATATCACTATAGTCACCTCTGAAGTATGCCCCTTGGGAAGCTATGCACCCATGCGAGCACCTAGTCCACCTTTCAAAGCAATATTGGAACTCATTTTCTGGAGTGGTCATCAGAGTTGTCGTCGTATTACCCTTGATGTCCTGAGTGTCATCAAAATGTCTTCCTTTCAATATTTCCTTCATCTTCAGGTAAATAAAGAAGGCATTGGGTGGGGTACTTTTTAAGATATCACCAGGGACCACAGCATATTGGTGAACGTGGGCTTTGAAATCAAGCTGACGTGGATGTGAGTGACAGCGTAGCACGCTCTAGTGTCATGTTGACCAAGTGACTTAAGCTGTTTGTCCTCAGATAGCTCATCTGCTAAAAAATAGTGGGAATAAACAATTCCTGCTGGGTGGTTGCAGGATGTCGACGAGACATGTCAGGTGCTTCGCACAGGCCCAGCACAGGTGAATGGGAACTCCGTAAAAGGTCAGTACTGTTATTTAATCCCGGAAATGACGGATGACCATGGAAGTGACCGGTGACTGTGTCTGGCCATTAGTTCGTGTAAGAAAAGTTTATCTAGTACTATGTGTCTGGCACTGTAGATATTCCCATGCGTGATCTCATTTAGTATTTGCAGTAACTGCAGGCTAGTGGTCTTGTCTCCATTATTCAAAAGAAGGAACAGCCTCAAAGTACAGGGGGAGGTGTCAGATCTCACTATCAGGGGGCGTCGGTTCTTGCTCAAATGCTCCTGCTTTGCCCCCCCCCCCCCCCGCTCTGGTGGCCTGTGGCCACTTGCTGAGATGGCTCCAGTCAGGACACTTCGGCAGCTTTTGGACAGTCCTGCCTTTCTGGATCTTCAGACTCCTGAATTTCTCCCCCTGCTGCTTCATTCTCTGTGTGCTTCCTGACTTGTCTTCATTGGATGGACTTTGGGAGAAATCCATTTCAAATCCTCTGAAAGCTGTTACCAGGAAACCTAGTGGGGAGATGAGGGGTGGAGCTTTGTTGGGATGTTAGATCCCCTGGGCTAGTGGTGGTCTCCGTTTTCTGTTCCCCGGCCTTGCAATCCTACCCCACTAGCTGCTGGGTAGAGGAGAGATCATTGTGTTTCTGGAGTGAAGGGGACCCTGGGGGAGACTTGGGGACAGGAAATGTGCTCACCTGAGGCGCTGCTTCCCACTGTGTCGAGGGTGGCGTGGACTTGCTGGCCCTGGTGGCTGTGCTGGGAGCAGCAGCACTGCTAGCCACACCTGAAAAGCCGGCCCCCATGCTCTCAGCCCGTCCCTGTGCCCCCGATACTGTGGGGGGGGGGCGTTGTTTGCTAACCCACTGCCTCCCTCTCTTGTCTCACGTAAAACACTCCCGGTTGGCCCTGCGCAGCTGTGCCTCCCCGAGGTGTACCGTCTGGTCCCTAGGGCGAGTGGAGCTCTCCCCCCAAGTTGAGCCTTTTCTCTCGGGGTTGCAGATTCTTTCTGTCACCCTTGCAGGGTGATTCTGTGGACTGCTCACCTGAGTGCCGCCTCCCTCCCACCCTAGTCAAAAATTAAAATTTTTTTTGATTTTTAAAGATGTCCAGTTTCTTTGCAGATGTCATTTTTTTAAAAAAAGCCAATAGACCTTCCACTGAAGTTAAATACAGATTTATATCTGTATGCCTCTTGATAAGATATTAACAAAAGGATTTAGATTTAGACTTACAGATTTTTCTGGAAATTCTTATTTAAAAAGTTGGTTGGGCGGTTTAGTTGTATAAGTTTCAAGTACCTTCTAATTCATAGTTTTGTGAAATTCTGAGCTCTTGAGAGTTTGTAGCTGAATAGAGAGGAAAGGGCTGTACAGTTTATTTGATCCCAGTTCACTCAAGATGGGGTGGTTAGTTCCACTTTCTGGCTATTCCCAGTTCTACCCCGAATGCATGGTGACCTCCGACGTCCCCAAGACCCGAAGCTCTGCTGTTGGACACTCAGGTTTGCATAGCACGGCCTCCCAGAGAACCGGCAGACCCCGCTCCAGGGTTCGTGGGAGGGATCAGCAGAGCCAGTGTTCATGCAAAGGGACAATAAAATTACACCCTTCCCAGCAGAAGCTGACAAACTGATAAAGGGCTTCGACGCATACTAGACATGACGAGCTGAAAGCAGGAAAGAGTGAGTTCTCTAGGTGGGAGAAACATGGCTGTTTGAAGCCACAGTCAGCCTGTAGCATTGTAATAAACAATTCTATGTACGCTTTCACCACAGAGGAATGCCACTGCATTTAAGAAACAGCACCAGAAAAAAAGGTCATGGACAAAAGCTCCATGCTATTAACAGGCTGCCGAAACTGAACCTCCTGTGAGACCAAACAGACAGGTACTTGGCAGGGCTACTCTCTGCCGGTGTGTGTGTGTGTGTTGTGTGTGTGTGTGGGGGGTTCCTACACTGAATTTACCCTAATTACAGATGAGCCTCGTACTTGTGTCACATCCTAAAGGTGAGTCCTAGTGGACACTTACTCTTGGGGTCTTTCTGCTATGCAAAGTGTTTATTTTGACTTTTTCAATATATTTGCTTGACATAGCCACTTTGAACAAGAGAAGGAAAACAGTAACAAAAACAAAACCTGAACTCTGACTGTTTTTGCTGCTTTTGTAAATTCTGGTTGTGAAGTTGGGGGTAAGGACATTCAGAAAGCCACAGGGAACTTCTATATCTTCAGACCATTGTGCCTGTTGTAATGTGATGAGCTTTTGAAACACTTTGTTAAAACATGAACCAACTTTTGTAATTGTGTAGTCAGTCAACTCATTTTGAATGCTGTTGATTGTGTAACTGAACTTTTTATATTCAAAAATATATTCTCGTGCGCTACTTTTCCTACCTTGAGGCTCTATTTCATACAACGAAGATTGTGTTCTTTTTACTAACTCCTTTTAGAGAAAGAATTTTGATGACAATTAAGCTGTTATCACAAATATCACAAACGAATTCTCATTTTTTTCTTTGCTTTTTTTCCCCTTCTTTAATAAATGATAATGTTGTGATCTTTAAAAAAAAAAAGACATTGGGGGTCAGATCAGGTGAGTAGGGAGTGTGTTCCAATACAGTGATTTGTTTATTGGCTAAAATCTGCCTCACAGACAGTGCCATGTGAGCTGGTGCATTGTCGTGATGCAAGAGACATGAATTGCTGGTGAAAAGTTCAGGTTGTTTAACTTTTTCATGCAGCCTTTTCAGTACTAGGGGATATAAGAGCACCCCAGCAAGATTGCCAGTCGCAACCAAAGAAGCCAACATAGCTTTCCAGGTGGATCTAGAGACCCCTCCCTCTCATCTGAGATCAGATAGAGTGAGAGTTCTGCGAATCCCCCAAATAGGCAGGGACAGCTCTATGCCTCTGCCCAGCAGGAATTAGATACAGAAGAAAAGACCTCCTGTCCCTCAACTTTCCATAGAGACTTTATGGGGATCACGTGTCTCACGGGGAAAACAAGGCAGGCAGTAGAGGCAAGCACTGGGTCTCTGCATTCCTGCATGTCCCACAGAATGCACTGCCCAAAAGACCTGCCCTCTCCACCCAAAACTTCTCTTTTCTTCTAATAAACTCCTTTTCTTTTCTTTTTCTTTTTTTATTAGTTTCAGGTGTACAACACAATGCAGTAGTTATACTCTTTACCCCCCAAAGTGACAACCCCCCTCCCCCAGTTCGCCACCCCACTCACCCCCCATATCATACATATCTATCACAACTCCCCTGACTCCCCTCCACAGTATACTCCACATCCCGTGACCATCCACATATTCAGTTACAGTTGGCATACAATACTATACAACATCAGCTTCAGGTGTACAGAGCAGTGATCAAGCCTCTACTCCATCCATGAAGTGGTCTCCCTAACAAGGCATGTGACTATCTGATACGCCACAAAATTTTTACAACATTATTATATTCCCCGAACTATGTTTCATATCCCTGTGGCAATATTGTAGTTGTCTATTTATGCTGTCTAATCCCTTCCCCTTCCCCCCCATCCCCACCCCCCTCCCAACTGGCAACCCTCAGTTTTTCCTCTACATCTACGAGTCTGTTTACTTTGATCGTTCACTCAGCTCTTCAGTCTCCACACACAAGTGAGATCCCATGGTACCTGTCCTTCTCCGACAGACTTATTTCACACAACATAATAGTCTCTTCACAACATTATCAATTACATTCCCAGAACTGCCCCCATATCCCTGCGGCAACATTGTAGTCCCACATACACTGTCCAAAACCTTCCCCCTCTCCCTCTTCCCCACTCCCTCCCAGCCAGCAACCACCAGTTTTTCCTTTATATCTGCTTGATATGACTTCAATCTTCTTAAATTTACTAAGACTTGTTTTGTGGCCTAACATGGTCTATCTTGGAAAATGTCCCATGTGCACTAGAGAAGAATGTATATTCTGTTTTTTCAGGGTGAAATGCACTAAAAATATCAACGAAGTCCAGCTAGTCTAAAATATCATTTAAGGCCCCTCTTTCTGTGTTGATTTTCTGTCTAAAGGGTCTGTCTATTGGTGACAATGGTGTTGAAGTCCCCTACTATGATAGTGTTACTGTTGATCTCTGTCTTTATGTTGGTCAAAATCTGTTATATGTAATTAGGAGTTTCTATGTTGGGTGCATAGATGTTTATTAGGATTATAGCGCCCTTCTTTGTCTTTTATTGTAGTCATTTTAAAAGTCTATTTCGTCCAAAATAAGTATTGGTACTCCAGCTTTTTTTTTTTCTTTCTCATTTCCATTTGCAATAAACTCCTTTTCTAAAGAGATGAGATCAATCAGGTGGTTCCACACCCAGAGAGGAACAGCCCATTCTAGAGGAAGAAGGAATAAAAACTCCAAGTCCTGGCCAGTCAAGGCCTTTTGGCTTCCTTTGCACAGCCTGTTCCAAACTCTGGAGTGTACTTTCTTTTCTAATAATGGCTCTTGAGCCATTCTCTACTGCTTGGGCCTGCTTCTGCTTCCTTGAAATGTATTTTTACTTCTAATAAATTCTTTTTCTGCAACTTTACCTCTCTGGTCCATGTCTCCATTCTTCAGTTCCACGAGACCACGACCCTGGCACAAGAAATATCCTATGTCAGTTGCTCCAGACAGACCTGCATGTAGAGAAAGTTCCTTCCCTGAGTCTGGTAGGTGCTGGCTCACATCTCCAGCTTAGACTTTGGATCCACAGGTGACAGAGGAGCCCAGTTTTATCCTGTAAGCAGGAAGGAAAGAACTGGTTTCACTTTTGTGGGTTTTTTTTTTTTTTTTTTTTGAGGGCAGTGTCACTGGCCCTCATATGTGGGACCTGAACCGGGGTCGCTGGCTTCCCAAGCCAGCGCTTAACCACTACACCACTCAGCCAGCCCTCACTTTTGTTTTTGTTGGTTCTTTTTTTCTTTGAAAATTCAGTATTTAAAAGGAACACTGTTTGTTTATTTATTGCTATCCTGGGTTTTAAAATTACTGCAATTAAAGACTGATGTTTGTGCATGTACAGGTACATGTGTGTGACTGTGAGTGTGTGTGTGTGTGTGTGACAGAGTGTGAGTGTGTGTGTGTGAGACTGTGAGTGTGAGTGTGTGTGTGCCAATAGTGTGGGTGGGGTGAGTAGAAGATAATGAACATAGAAACCAGGCTGGGAGAGAACTGAGGGAAGAGACATGGGCACATTTTCTAGAGCAGTGTCTTCCTCAGGGAAAGTGCTTTAACTGCTTTACTTTCCAATTCTCATCACCCAAGAACAAAGAGAGAAGCATGTTCCAGGTGCTAATGAAACTTGTTAGTTTCTATTTTCTGTAAAACAGTTTTATGCAGACCAAGTGAGTAGCCCCCACTGGACAACTTTTAAGTTTTCCTATAGAAATTTTACGTCTCCTCTTCCCTAGTTTCTTAGCCCCTGGCTTTGATTACTCTTCTAATCAGTTTCTGAATCCTAGATTAAAGATTGCCCCTAGACTGAATCACAGAATATCTCTCATCCACCCCTGCTTTAGATAACTACTTAAAAGCCTGTGACTTCTCAACATTCCCCAAGCCATTCCAAACCTAACTAACTCTAGAATAATTTCATCCCAGAGAGTAAATAAGTTTTAACATTTCCCCAGTCCAGTATACTTGTTGATTGTAAACAGTAGAGCCTAATTAGTTCTTTCCAAACCCGCAGCCACCCTACATCTATAGCTTTGAGCTCTGCAATTTAAGAAATTTATTAATTAAAATCTATTTTTCCTCATTTAATGACATTGGGGATACAGAGGGTACCCCAGCAAGATTGCCAGTCCCAACTAAAGAAGCCAACATTGTCTTCCAGGTGGATCTCGAGACCCTATCCTCTCATCTGAGATCAGATAGGGCAAGAGTTCCGTGAATCCCCCAATAGGCAGGGACAGCTCTATGCCCCTGCCCAGCAGGAAGCAGATACAGAAGAAGAGACCTCCTGTCCCTCAACTTCCCATAGAGATTTTATGGGGATCACGTCTCTCAAGGGGAAAACAAGGCAGGTAGTTAGAGGCAGACATTGGGTCTCTGCATTCCTGCACATCCCACAAAATGTGACTGCCCAAAACTTCCCCTTTTCATTGTAATTATCTATCGCTATGGGGAACAAATGGGTACAAAATACCTGACTGGATTAGACAAGCCACCCACACCTGTGCAGTAAAGGCCATAACGACCTTCATTTCACCTGGGCCTCATTATACCATCATTATAATATACATATGCCCAGAAGTTCATTCATATCATTATAACAGACTGAATTCTGGGAAGGAACATGCCCAGTCTAAAGAGATGAGGCAATAGTAATGCAGGATGATTTGTAAATGTCCGGGATTCATGGTCTCCTAAACTGAAAAATGGAGGCACAGACCAGAGAGGCAAAGTTTGCAGAAAATAATAGTTTATTAGAGCAAAGAGCAAAGAGCAAAGAGCAAAGAGATTCAGCTCTCTAACCGAGAGGGAGCATACGAAACTGGAGCGCCCACTGACTAGGTGGGGAGGCTTCTGTTTATATGCTTTTCCTAGCCTATCTGGGGAAAAACTGATGCCTGCTTTAACAGGTTAGATTTATTTCCTTGGCCGTTTCAGCCTGGAGGAGTCTTTTTCAAGAAAAAGAATCAAGTCAGGGCTGAGGGCAGAGATTAATTATCTTTTAGGATGTGACCATTTGGCCTGGGCTGAGGAGCAGAGGTCTTGTAAGTCCAGTTGCCTCAGTGTGTGATTGATGTCTCTGGTTGGAAGCAGTTAATTATGTTCAACCTGTCTTAATAGCTTGTAGTCAATCACAGTTGTCAATCAAGTGGTCCCACACCCAGAGAGGAACAGCCCATCCTAGAGGAAGAAGGGATAAAAACTTCAAGTCCTGGCCAGTCAAGGCCTTTTGAGCTTCCTTTGCTCAGCCTGCTCCAAACTCTGGAGTGTACTTTCTTTTCTAATAATGGCTCTTGAGCTATAATAATGGCTCTTGAGCCATTCTCTACTGCTTGGGCCTGCTTCTGTTTCTTTGAAATGTATTTTTACTTCTAATAAACTCCTTTTCTGCAACTCGACCTCTCTGATCCATGTCCCCATTCTTTAGTTCCACGAGACCACTATCCCGGCACACACAAATCTCACACATCAAAAAGCTGTACATCACTTTTATGCTAGAATTAGTTTCAAGTCTTGAAGCTCTGTGTTCCCCAAAAGGGTACTTTGAAAATTAACAAATCTTCCAACATTTTATTACCTGATTTGGATGATTCAACTCTAAAGTGGACTAAGTTCTTAAAGGTGTTCTGTGAGAAAAAAATGTACAAAAGCACATTCTGTATAAAAAAGAGAATTTTATTCTCTATCTTGTATGTTAGAGCTTTCTAGTAATGTTGTTTCTGACAGATGTCCCTCAAACTTAAATCGCTGTAAAGTATTTTGTTTTACTGTCTTTCTCGGAATATAATTAATTATAATATTGATTGCTGACTAGTACCCCTGTCCTATTGTTCTATTTCAAACTTTTATAGTCTGATGCACACGTATTCTTCCAGGTGAGCTTCATACTCACTTTTTTTTAGCTCCTCCAAAAACCCTACCCAACCATCCGTTTTCCTACTCTTTCCCTTAGATAGGAGCTTGGTGTTTTCTAAAAAGCAATAGATTTAATGTCTGTCAGAGACAGATTTGAGTCCAGCATCCAGCAGTTACTAGCTGTATTTACTTCAGTCTTGGGTTTGAGCAGAGGACTCAACTAATGAGAGCAGCTGAATCGTAGAATGAATTTGTGCCAGTAGTACTACATACCTCACATGACATTAATGGGGATAAAATGCTTGGCCTGAAGTATTGTAGTTATTCAAATTAAAATTTCTCCTGGCACACAATTAGTTTGAAGATCAAGTCTATCAAGACAAGAGCATCAAGGGCAATGTCTCCAGCTACAATGTTTTAAGTTTTTAACTTGAACCTCTGAGAATTTCTATATGTATGCCAGCAACTGACAGCTCTTGGGGGATTTCTTCTTTGCACTCATATGTTGGGTCTTGTATCTGTGACTATGTTTTGTCTATTGCTTCACTGTGAGTCTACAGATGATAGTGTGTGTTGATCCACCTCATACTTTTTCACATTTGAGCACAATTTCTGTATATGGTAAGGTCTCAGTAAATGCTGTATAAATTAATGAAGAGTTTGAGCAATCTTATGGCCTCAAAATCAGATTCACAAATAAGTTCACTTTACCATAGCTCTTTCTTGTTATTCAGGTCAATGTCCAATACAGAGAAAAGTCTTTTGGTTTCATTTCTCATTCTCATCTCAATTCTCAGAAATAATTGTTTTTCGTGTTTGTTAAATGATTAATGAAAGTTTTTTGGAAGCTATCTCTAAGCTTTGCTTCCAGTTTTCTAACTTAAGTTCCATTTGAAAAATTTCAGCCTTATTCTGAATAAACTGAGGAAAAAGGAATACAATGAGACCTCCCCAGGAATACCCGAGAGAGCCGGTGACTCAGGGGCCCACCCAGGACTGGGAGGCATGTGATGCCAGAGAGGCACTTGGGGTACAAGGGAAATTGAGAGTGAGGGAGTGCTTAAATTTTCCACTCACTCTAGGTGCATCACCTGTCTCACCCTAGTTCCAGCCCTACTCCCAACTTTGACTAAAAGTCCTGTGGAGTGGGGCAGTCCATCTCTAATCCATTCATAAGAGAAAAGGGAAGATGAGATCACTGAGCCTTTCCTGCCTGGAGTTTTCCCAGATACTTTCCTTCCACCTGGCTCATCTCTGGGTAGGAGAAAATATCCTTTAAGGAATTCTCTTTAGCTTCTTGTAAAATCTGGTGGGAGATAATTGGCAGACAAGATAGAGGGCAAAAAGGAAGAAAAATCAGTTAACCCAGGTGTATTAGTAACAACGCAGTTTTCCTTTGTTTCAACACCAGATGTATGAGTGTTTTCCCTTCACTAAGCAATTCTGTGACTCTAACAGGGTATCCAACAATTTAACTCATTCTGACACTTTCTCTCTGGAGATAGTGTCAGATCCCACAGGTTAAGGGCTCATTCCCATGAGACTGCCCCACCTCCCCCTTCAGATTTCAATCCCACGTAGTAGGTCTCCAGGGTACCCACAAGTTCTGTCTGACTTGCTACAAATAGGAAGTTCCCACAAACCCCTTCTCAGGTTCTATTAATTTTCAAGAGTGGTTCATAGAACTCAGGAAAACACATTTTTTTTTACCTGTTTATTAAAGGATATAATAAAGGATACATGTGAACAACCAGATGAAGAGATACATAAGGCAGGGCCTGACTGCAGGAGCTTCTGTTCCCGTGTAGTTGAGATTCTCACCCTTCCAGTATAGGGCTGTATTCAAGAACCTGGAAGCTCTGCAAAACCCACGCACTTGGGATTGTATGGAGGCTTTCTCAGAAAGACACAACCAACTATGAATGTCGGCCCTTCTCTATTCCCTGGAGATGGGGGTAAGGGTGGGGCTGAAAATACCAAGCTTCTAATCATGGCTTTTTCTTTCTGGTGACCAGCCCCCATCCAGGAGTCCCCCATAGTCACCTCATTAGATCAAAGATGCTCCTAGTGGTCTTATAACTTAGGAATTTTTACAAGGGTTTGAAGAGCTCTGTGTCAGAAACTGGGATGAAACCAAACATATATTTCATATAATATCACAGCATCACACCAGGGAAAGACACAGAGGCATCAGATCCTGCCTTTGGTGGACTTCTCTTCCTAACTCTGAGGGCAGTGCCCAGCTGTAGCCAGTACAATGATAGCTGTCAGAGGAGGTAGAAAGGGAGAGCATCCTCCTTTTCCCCTGGGAACCCTGAGTTTTCCCTGCTTCTGAGTCTGACCATACCTTCATCCTACTCACTTCAGAAGCCATGGATTTCTGACCAAGTTCTCAGGTGGCATTATCCTTGCAGATGACAGGGGTATGAGAATTGGAGCTGATTTGTTCTGTTAAGAGAGCTATTTTAATTAGTCCCCTTTACATCAAGTATTATATGAAAAGTAGATTCAGAGTCCTTTCTCATTACTTTCTAACTGTGTGATTTGGATCACTTATTTAATCTCTCAGTCTTTCATTTTACCACTTTTCATTGTATTGACCACATGAGATAATCCCAATGCCTAACCTGGAGTAGGGGCTCAAAAATTGAATTCTTTCCATATCTTCTTTCACTCAAGTCCTTCTTAAAGGGCCCTCTAGTGTCAACTCTATGTCAGCCTTGTATGAGGATGTAGAAACCAATTATGCAAAACAGAAGATTGCATTCAAGGAAACCTCCACCAGTATGCCAAGAGGAGAAACTCCTGTATCTTTATAGACATTATGACATAGAAGTGATGGCACTGAGCACTCTAGAATCCAGGATAAATAGTCTCCAATGGAATGAGGAAGAGTAGATGTGGAGAGTTTGTGGCAGATGTGGTTTGGGGTGACCCCCATTGTGGAGGACCCTGAGGGGTATTCAGTGGGGCCAGGTAGAGTGCAAAGATCAATCAAGTCAGAAGCTTAACTCAGAAATGGGCACCAGGGTATAGTAGGGATGGGTTTAGGGAAGACCTACCCCAAAATATGGCTGCATTTGTGGACTTTGTAGGATCAGAAGGAGATTCAACTGCATTCTTGTGCCACTGCTGA
Organism: Aselliscus stoliczkanus; assembly: GCA_033961575.1. NCBI lineage: Eukaryota > Metazoa > Chordata > Mammalia > Chiroptera > Hipposideridae > Aselliscus > Aselliscus stoliczkanus. The sequence goes on from CM066736.1 coordinate 91,840,528, forward strand.
ATATTGACAGCATTAAAAAGATTACTGATCACTAAAAGCACCCTTGGATTTGGTGTCCTATTTGAAGAGGAACCTGAATCAGTATTTTTGTTGGTTTGGTCGAATAAGAGTCTTGGAGTTGATGTAATCTGGGATTCCCTTTTTGGGGAACTACATTGTAACCCTCAAACTGATTAACCCAGACATGCTGTTTACATATCCAATTAAAGCAAACCCTGTTGGCTCTACCATCAAAATATGCGGGAGTCCAGCTCCCGCGAGTCCAAGGGTTCCATCAGGTGGGGATGGAGTCAGCGAGGTGAAAGAAGGAAGTGGGTCTCAAACCTCTCCTATCCTACGGAGGGCTATTGTTATTACAATAGAGGGTAGCATCTGTTTCTCAATCAAAGCTTCAGTATCTGTTGCTACAACAATGTACAAGGCAAAGAATCCAATTAAGGCTGTTGATTAACATACCCCATGGTCAGTAAGTTCATCTCATTGGAACTCTCAGGGCCTGGAGACTTTAGTCTTCAAGGAGACCTCTCATAGCAATGACCATAGGCAAGTGAGCTCAAAGGACTGATGTTATCATCAGTTTCTCACAGACAGGCTGTTGGTCTACGTGACCAGAGGTCTAAGCTTTTGTTTCCAAGAGGCTTGAGTCCCCTCTTTCTCAGTCCTGGCTTGGGTTGTCTCCTTCTCCTAGGAGATCGTACCCATCTTTGGCTTGCATAGCCATCTCTCATTGGGGTACCATAGGAATTTGCCATAAATGCAGTGAAAGTACTGTCTCCTATAGGATCTGATGTAGAGGAAAGGCACATGGGTTCATAGAGGCAGAAGATATTACATCACCAACCATAAGGCAACACCCTAGACATCCAGCGCTGAGCGTGGATCTTTACTTCAATGTGATCTTGTCAGACATCGGGGTGCTGCCGGCTCCCAACAAAAATATATCCTGAATTAGGCCCTTTTGATTATATAAGGCACTAATCAGCATCCTAATCCAAGCTACTATCATTTGTTTCCTGGATTGTTGCAATAGTCTTCTAACTTATTTCCCTGTATTGTCATGGTCATTGTACTCTATCCCAGTCCACTCTCAGTCTGTTCCCCACATAGTATTGAGAATGAGCTTTCTAAATTGAAAGTAAGGTATCACTCCTCTGCTAGGAAATCTCCAAGAGCTTCCCTACTCACTCATAGCGAAAGTAACAATCCTTATAATGTGGCACAAGGCCCTACATCAACTTCATTTCTCACCAGTCTCTGCCTTGTTTTTTGTGCTACAGCCATACTGGTCCTGTCACTCCAGGCATACTCCCACCTGGGGGTCTTTGCTTTTGTTCCATCTATTCAAGTAACAATTTTCCCAACTATACGCTCAGTTTCTCCAGAATTCTGCCCATATTTCACTCTACCTGGAAAGCCTTCCCTGACCCTATATATTAAGTAGCAATTCTCTATGCCCAGCAGTTACTATCCTCTTTGCTTGATTTTTTCTTAGCACTTGCCACCATTTAACATAGCTTTTACTTCCTTATTTTATTTCTTCCCACTAGAATATGTTTTTTTGTTTTTTTTTTGAGGGCAGTGTCACTGGCCCTCATATGTGGGACCCGAACTGGGGCCGCTGGCTTCCTAAGCCAGCGCTTAACCAGCGCGCCACTCGGCCGGCCCTATAAGTATTTTTTTTAAATAGAGACTTTATCTGTTTCTTTTTACATGAATCCGCAACTTTCAGAATAGTAACTAGAACATAGTAGGGGCTCAATAAATATTTCTTGAATAATTATATGAACATATAAAGTTCTAATATTTACTTTATTTTTCCAAAATTGGGTCATATTATATATACCTATTTGTAACTTACATTTTTACTTAATACGTTTTCACATCTTTCTATGTAGCTATACAAGGAGTTGCCTTATATTTCTTAATTTTTGTATTAAATTCTATTAAAGAGATATACCACTTTGCTTAGCAATCCCCATGTAATGGACATTTAAATTGTTTCTAAATTTTCTTTATGTGCAATTCTATAAGTATATTTTCATAATTATCTTGTGTGTATTTTTACATAATTACCTTGTGTATACAGTTACTTAAGATAATTTGTAGAAGCGGAATTGTTAGGTCAAGTTCTTACTAAAGCTTTTGATACACATTACAAAATTGTCTTCCTGTGTACTAATTTATACACCTGCCAGGAATATATAAACCTTTTTCATTTCCACCTGTGCAGCTAATATTTACCTTATTTGTTTTAGTATTTGTCAACTTTGTTTAGTGTTTTATTGTAAATTGATTTAGATATTAATGCATTTAAATTTATTTATTATTTAACATTTTATATTTCATCTGTTTAGATATGCATTTTAGTATTCTAGCCATTTACTTTTTGATGTGTTTATTTTTTCATGTTTATTTATACATTTTAATAAATTCTTTACATATTATGATGGCAAATTTTGCTTTTTCTATATATTGCTAATAATTTTCCCTTTGTGTCATAACATTAAAGTTGATTTTTCTTTTGTTTTAGTTAATTTTTTCTAAATAAAAGTGATATGGGGGCTGGCCAAGTGGCGCAGTGGTTAAGCGCTGGTTTGGGAAGCCAGCGGCCTTGGTTGGGGTCCCACATATGAGGGCAGTGACACTGCCCTCAAAAAAAAAAAAAAAAGTGATTTGGGCCAAGCAAGTAACACACCCACCAACCCCTTCCCTTGGACAAATTTAAGTCTCCTCTTCCCTAGTTTCTTAGCCCCTGGCTTTGACTACTCTTCTAATCTATTTCTGAAACCTAGATTATAGATTGTCCCTAGGCTGAATAACAGAATATCTCTCACCCTTAGTTAACTATGTAAAATTATGTGACTTCCCAACATTCCCCAAGCCATTCCAGACCTAACTCTTGGATAATCCCATCCCAGAGACTAAATAGGTTTTAACTTTCCGTCAGTCCAGTATACTTGTTGATCGTAACCATTAAAGGCTAGTGTTCTTTCCAAACCTGTAGCCACCCTACTTCAATAGCTTTGAGCTCTGCTCTTTAAGAAATTTATCAATTAAAATCTATTTTTCCTCATTTAGGGGCCTTGGGGATCCAGAAGTTGCCCCAGCAAGATTGCCAGTCACAACCAAAGAGGCCAACATGATCTTCCAGGTGGATCTGGAGACCCCTTCCTCTCATGTGAGATCAGATAGGGTAAGAGTTGCATGAATCTCTCAAATAGACAGGGACAGCTAGCTCTATGCCCCTGCCCAGCAGGAATTAGATACAGAAGAAAAGACCTACTGTCCCTCAACTTCCCATAGAGACTTTATGGGGATCACATCTCTCAAGGGGAAAACAAGACAGGCAGTCAGAGGCAGGCATTGGGTCTCTGCATTCCTGCACATCCCACAGAATGTGACCGCCCAAAAGACCTCCCCTCTGCATCCAAAACTTCCCCTTTTCATTGTCATTATCTACCTCTACAGGGAAACAAATGGGTACAAAATACCTGATTGGATTAGACCAGTCACTCACACCTGTGCAGTAAAGACCACAATGACCTTCATTTCACTTGGGCCTTATTATACCATCATTATAATATCATACATATGCTCAGAAGTTCATTAATATCATTATAACAGACTGAATTCTGGGAAGGAACATGGGCAGTCTAAAGAGATGAGTTAATAGCCTCTTGTCAATCACAGGTGTCAATCAAGTGGTCCCATACCCAAAGAGGAACAGCCCATTCTAGAGAAACAGGGAATAAAACTCCAAGTCCTGGTCACTCAGGGCTTTTTGTTGAGCCTTTTGAGCTTCGTTTGCTCGGCCTGCTCCAAACTCTTTGGAGTGTACTTTCCTTTCTAATAATGGCCCTTGAGCCATTCTCTACTGCTGGGACTGGCCTCTGCTTCTTTGAAATGTATATTTACTTCTAATAAACTCCTTTTCTGCAATTTTACCTCTCTGGTCCATGTCTCCATTCTTCGGCTTTACGAGACTACAATCCTGGTACAAGAAATATCCTGCATCAAAAGTTTAAAGTTTAGGGCTGGCTGAGTGGTGCAGTGGTTAAACACTGGCTTGGGAAGCCAGCGGCCCTGGTTCTGGTCCCACATTTGAGGGCCAGTGATACTCCCTCAAAAAAAACAAAAAAAGTTTAAAGTTTAAATGAAATCAGATCCATCAATATTTTCCTTAATATTGTGTGGTTTTGTTATAAGGTATTTCTCACTGAAAGATTATAAATAACAAAGTATTTTTCCCTTCTATGGGATTTTTTTACATTTGGATTTTCATTTTATATAAAGTATATGGTAATGATCTAATAAATATTTTTCTGAATGATATGCCATTTTTTTTCCCCAACGACATTTGTTGTGCAACCATCCTCTCTGTACTTACTTGAAATGATACTCTTATCTTGTATCAAATATCTGGTTACCATCTTTTTCATTGATTCCTTTGAACTTTCTGTTCCTGGGCTAGTAGCATACCATTTTAATTGCTGGTGCTCTAGAAATAAATAATATTGCACATAATGTGGGTAATTTTCCTATCATTATTAATCTTCAAATTGTTATTTATGAGTATTCTTATAAATTACTCTTTTAGATGATCTTTATAATTGTTTAGTCCAATTTTCCTATGGATTCTGATTATAGTTTTTTAATATAGATCTACCTGTAGGGAACTACTTATAATCTTTTCTTTTTCTCTGATCTCACATCATCTATTTGATAACTTTATAAGTCGCTGCATGATGTTTTTTGTGCCTTTCATTTGTTTGTCTTCCTTTGGTCACATATTGCTCTCATATTCATTTTTATCCTGCTGGCAGTTGACCAACTTCTTGGACTATAATGGGTGGTCATGAAACAATAGCTGAATTCATTGATGATTTTTCTCTCTATTCTTCTTGAAGTTCAAGTTTTTGTAGCTTTACAGGGGGATAATTGTGCTTAAATGTTTTGACTAAATTTAAAAAAAGATAGAACAAATTTAATGGACCTAGCACAGGGCTTCACGAAACAGTTGTGTTTTGCTTTCTGTCCTCTGGTGTGGCATCACCAATGGTAAGAAAAAATAAGGAGTTTTAAGTCAGATATACTTAGCTTCTTTATTGAACCTTTCCTGAGGTTTAAACTTCACCTGTGAGTTAATACAAGTAAATCAGTTATTTTATGATTTATAACGCAGTCTACACTCAAATCAGATTGTAGTCCTGAAGATCAAATCTGAGCAGAACGAAAAGCATCAGACAGGGTCCCTTTGCTCTCATGTATAATTTGAACCTCTGTGACCCTCCAGAAGGAAGAGACCACATAACTTGTTCTGTTTTTCATGCATTTCTTCCCTATTTTGTGCTTAATTCTGCTCCAGTTTGTGATTTGTCTCCCTCTGTGCTGGTGGATACAGAGGGCTGGACCCAGACCAGATGTCAGTCTGTTTTTCATTTCCGCAAAACAAAACTACTGTAGCTCCACAAGTAATGTGTGTTGTCTCAATCATTTAGTGGAGAAATATCCATAGATTCAAAAACAGGCTTATGCAAATTCCCACATTCCTTGCCTGGCTTCTTTCCTATTAATCAGGGTAAGGTGTCTCTTTTATTTCCTAGAAATAAGCTGGCTTTTACTGTCAGTAGGGATTTTTGCCACAGCAGAAAACACTTGTCTAAAATATGGCTTTGAGTGAAATTGATGTTACCTGACAGCGGGCCCTTCTCAGAGCAATGGCCAGGTTTGTCAGGCTTGGTTTCACACTGGGGATCAAATGCTGTGGAGCCCTGGGTGCAACACTGGCCTTCCAGCAAAACTGGGAATCTTAGTTGCTCTGGCTTGGCTCTCACATTGGGGATCAAATACAGTGAAGTCTGGGCTAGATTCCTAGACCAGGGGTCTAACCCAGGCCTTGTGCAAAACTGGGAATCTTAGCCATTCTGGCTGCAGGGGGATGGACCCTCCTCGGCGCGGTGTCCAGGTTCTTGGCGTCTGGAGCAAAGCATTGAATGAGACACAGAAAGTGGTGAAAGAGCAGTTTATTAGGAGAAAAGTACACTTCAAAAAGGTAGAAGCAGGCCTGAGCAGAAAGCAGTGGCTCAAGGGCCCATTATTAGAAGAGAAAGTACATTCCAAAGGGATTGGAGTGGGCCTGAGCAAAAGTGTGATTCAAAAGGCTCAAAGGGCCAAAGGCATCATTATTTGGAGAAAAAGTATATTCCAAAGGGTTTGGAGCAGGCTGAGCAAAAGAAGGAGCTCAAAAGGCCCTGACTGGTAGGGCTTGCAGTTTTTATCTTTTTTTCTCTAGAATGGGCTGTTCCTCTTCGGGCTTGAAACCACTTGATTGATACTAGTGATTGACAAGAGGCTATTACCTCATCTTTTTAGACTGTGTGTATTCCTTCCTAGAATTCAGTCTGATACAACTATTTAATGAACTTTCGAGCAAAGTTATATTATAATGATGGTATAATGAGGCCCAGGTGAAATGAATGTACTTGTGGCCTTTACTGCGCAGGTGTGAATGACTGTTCTAATCTAGCTGGGTATTTTGTACCCATTTATTTCCTCATAGGAGTAGATAATTATAATGAAAAGGGGAAGTTTGGGGCAGAGAGGGGAGGTCTTTTAGGTAGCCACATTCTTCTCAGAAATTCTGTGAAAGAGTGATTTATATTGACATTCTTTACTTTCTCATATCCATAAGGTTGACTCAATAATGTAGACTTAGCCAGGTTGCAGTTTTATCCACCCTGATATTCAGCTGTTTTCTCTTTGTTTCTCCTCTCAGGCTTCCTGATTTAAGGGCTCTGTTTTGTTCCCTTTTTTAAGGCTACAAATACTTTGTTAATCCATTTAATCAGCAGAATCCTAACCTGAAAAGAAATTTCTTAATCCTCAGGCACCTGGATGCAGGAATCCATTTTGCAACTCCCTTGAAGTTTTTACTGGTGATGCATAAAGCTCCAGGCTGCGGTGGCCAAGTCAGGGTCCAGAGTCCAGAGATAACTTTATCTTAAAACAGACCAGACCCCAGGAAGCAATGTCAACCCTCAGACTCCCCTTTCCTTTGTTCTTCTTTATATATATATAAGACCTTCTTCCGGTTCTAGCAACAGGGAGATGGCCTTTGGACAGGAATTCATCATCCTCCCAAATGCCAGCATTCTGAATAAACCTGCTTTTCTTTCCACCAAGCTTGTCTCTTGAGTTTTAATTTTTGCAAGCAGCAGGCAGCCACGCCTTAGCACAGTAACATATCCTCTTGTTTTGAACTCACTCCTGGCTGATTTCTGGCCCTGGCCCTATCACTGTGCTTATACAGTGCTGCATAAGGCCATCCGTAGCTTCCACATTGCTCAGAGGACATTTTTTCAATGTCCATCTTATGCTTAGGAGCTGTTGAACGTAAAATTCAACTGAGTAGCTTTTAAAGATCCTACTAGCTTTATGCAGTGATTCATGCATCAGTCAGCATCCAACCTAACAGAAAGAAAGGAGCTCTGAAGAGTTCTGCAAGGCAAGAGATTTTACAGGTACAAGGGAAGGAAGTTGTACCAGGCAAAAAAGCAGATTGGTTATTGTCAGGTTACTTTCCTTATGGAGATGGCAAGGGCTTCTTATCAGGCAGATTGTGTAACAATCCTTATCAGTGAATTTCTGATTGACTGATTTAAGATTCCATGTATGAGACAAATGAAACTGTAATTAATTTAAGTATCAGTTTGGTGACATTGGGCTCAGCATTAACAATTCCATTTGGGGCACAATATCTTGTGTCAGCAGAGCATGTGACAATGTTCCTCCTTTAAATCACAATTGTCTTTCATGACAACACTTCTATAGTTTCCTCCCTTTACAAAACTATCTGCATTTCTCTTCTGTTGGCTTTGCAGGCTTATCTTACTCTACACAGACGTGACCTACTATAGTTTGTCATGGCCTGGTTCTAAGGCCTTCCTCATTCACTGTGTACTCTCTGACGAGACAGGTTGTTGGGAGCAAGCAGCACCCCGGTGTCTGACAAGGTCACATTGAAGTAAAGATCCACGCTCAGCGCTGGATGTCTATGATGTAATATCTCCTGCCTCTATGAACCCATGTGCCTTTCCTCTACATCAGATCCTATAGGAGACAGTACTTTCACTGCATTTTTGGCAAGTTCCTATGGTACCCCAATGAGAGATGGCTATGCAAGCCAAAGATGGGTACGATCTCCTAAGAGAAGAAGACAACCCAAGCCAGGACTGAGAAAGAGGGGACTCAAGCCTCTTGGAAACAGAAGCTTAGACCTCTGGTCACGTTGACCAACGGCCTGTCTGTGAGAAACTGATGATAACATCAGTCCGTTGAGCTCACTTGCCTATGGTGGTCATTGCTATGAGAGGTCTCCTTGAAGACTAAAGTCTCCAGGCCATGAGAGTTCCGATGAGAAGCAACTTACTGACCATGGGGTATGTTAATCAACAGCCTTAATTGGATTCTTTGCCTTGTACATTGCTGTAGCAATAGATACTGAAGCTTTGACTGAGAAACAGATGCTACCCTCTATTGTAATAACAATAGCCCTCCGTAGGATAAGAGAGGTTTGAGACCCACTTTGACTACTAGTATTGTAATCACATAGGAATAGACTTTAGATAATTTTTTTACCCTAAACACAGCCACTGCTAGTCTCTTAGTAATAGCTCAAGTATATGACCTGTGAGGCTTACTGCTGGAATTTAGGATAATTACTAGATAGTCAAGGTAGTCATAGTAACCATTCTTTAGGCGATATGTAGAAACTGAGTCTGGGTCACAAAGAGATTATCATAGTAAAAGATAGGATAATCCTTAACCATAGAATAGGTCACAGTGTGCCCTGGAGAGAATAATTACAAGGAAGTAAAAGTCCTAAGAAAGAAAAAACATCAAAACTATATGGAACTTAACTTGTGATTGAGATAATGGTCAAGAGTCCCTATAAAAGGGGACATGCTGTAACAATAAAGTGTGACACTTCTCTGAAACTCCCTCATGTCTCCACTCCCTTCTTTCACCTCGCTGACTCCGTCTCCACCTGAGGGAATCCCTGGACTCACGGGAGCTGGATTCCCGCAACAGGTAAAGGATTAACAGAGACAAGCTTCAAAATTAACTGCTTGTCTCTGAATCCTCCAGCTAGCTGTGGAAACAAGAAGCCAACTAAACTTCCCCAACAGGAGAAGCCAACTATAACTGATACCAAGCTAAGATCTGGCTGCCTGCTGCTTAAAAATGTTAAAAATCAGGAGATAAGGTTGGTGGAAAGAAAAGCAGATTTATTCAGAATGCGAGCGTTCTAGGAGGATGGCCTCCGGCCTAGAATGGGCAGAGGGTTTTATAGATACATAAGAATAAGAAAGGAAAGAAGGAGTAGATCAGGCAGGTCCAAGGGCTGACATCGTTTTCTGGAGTTTGGTCTCTAATAAGATAATATTATCTCTGGACTCTGGACCCTGACATGGTCACCTTAGCCTGGGGATTTATGTGTCAGCAGTAAAAACTGCAAGGGAGTTGCAAATTGGATTCCAGTGCTGAGGCACCTGAGGATTAACAAATTTCTTTTCAGGTTAGGATTCTGTTGATTAAATGGATTAATGAGGTACAAAATTTGGGCAATTAAGTTCAGGAACTTTCTTTTTTTTTTTTAAAGATTTTTATTGGGGAATTGAGGAAGGGTACAGCATTGGGGACTTGGGGAAGGGGAACAGACAAGTTGCTGTCCTTTGGTTCTTCAGTCTAGTTGTGGAAGACGTCACTGGCCCATGTTGGTATTGTGATCATTGCGCTCTTCCTAGCTGAGGCAGATCAGTCGCCAGCCATTCGATGGGGGCTCACGGCTGCTCACGTCAGCTGCTAGCCACTCATGCTGCCTGCCGGCCACTCACAGTAGCTCACAGCAGCCTATTGCAACCCCACTGCAGCCTACGCTGTCACCAGCTACTCACAGCAGCCCAGCTCCAGGTCGAGCTGTTGTTCACCATCTTAGCTGTAGAGGGCACAGTGTCACTGGCCCATGTGGGATCTGAACTGTTGGCCCTGCTGCTCAGAGCCTACGCTCTTAAACCAACTCTTAACCAACGAGCCACTCAGCCAGCCTGGCTCTTGCTTTTCATCATGTTGAATGTTTTGTCCAATCCCTTCTGGCCTGCAAAGTTTCTGTTGCAAAATCAGCTAATAGTCTTATGGGAACTCCCTTGTAGGCAACTAACTGCTTTTCTCCTGTTGCTTTTTTTTTTTTTTTTTGAGGGCAGTGTTACTGACCCTCATATGTGGGACCGAACCGGGGCCAGCGCTTAACCACCGCGCCACTTGGCTGGCACTCTCCTGTTGCTTTTAAGATTCTCTCTTTGTCTTTAACCTTTGGTATTTTAATTATGATATGTCTTGGTGTTGGCCTTTTTGGGTTTCTCTTGTTTGGGACTCTCCGCACTTCCTGGGCTTGTATATCTATTTCCTTCACGAGGTTAGGGAAGTTTTCTGTCACTATTATTTCAAATAGCTTTTCAGTTTCTTGCTGTCTCTCTTCTTCTTCTGGTACCCCTATAACATGAATGTTGGTATCCTTGAGGTTGTACCAGAGACCACTTAAACTCTCCTCATTTTTTGAAATTTCGTCTTCTTGCTGTTCTAATTGAATGTTCCCTGCTACCTCATCTTGTAAACTCTGATTCAATTCTTTGCTTCATGTAATCTACTGTATTTTTTGTTTGTTTGTTTTTTGAGGGCAGTGTCACTGGCCCTCATATGCGGGACCTGAACCAGGGCCGCTGGCTTCCCAAGCCAGCACCCAACCACTGTGCCACTCAGTCGGCCCACGTGTAATCTGTTGATTCCCTCTAATGTATTCTTCATTTCCATTATTGTATTCTTCATTTTTGACTTGTTCTGTTTTATGTTTTCTATTTCCATTTTTATGTTTCCTATTTATTTGGTGAAATTTTCCTGATATCATTGAACAATCTTATATAAGCAGTGTTTGGAACTCTGTGTCTGGTACTTTGGTTGTCTCCATTTTGTTTAGTTCTTTTTCTGGAGCTTTGTTCTGTTCTTTTACTTGGGACATATTTCTTTGTCTATCCATTTTGGTTGCCTCCCTGTGTTTGTTTCTACATATTAGGTAAGGTTGCTATGTCTCCCAGTCTTAGTAGAGGGGACTTATATAGCAGGTGTGCTGTGGGGTTCAGTGGAGCAGTCTTCCTGGTCACTTGAGCCACATGCTCCAGGTGTGTTCCTTGTGTGGGTTGTGTGTGCACTCCTCTTGCAGTTGAGCCTTGGTTGCTATTTGCACGTCAATAGGAGGGTTTTACCCTCAGACTCATTAGTTGTGAGAACTGGCCTTGACTACAGTGGAGGAGTTGTGGTATAGGGGCTGACTCTACAGAGTAGGATCTGCCTCAGCAGAGCTCTGGTGCCCGCCCAATCCACTGCTTGGGTGTGTCATCTTTGGAGGCAGCTGGATGATACTCCAGCTCATTTTAAAGCTGGCCACTGTGGGCACCAGCCCCAAGGCCACCTGGGAGGGGACCTGCTGCAGGTCAAGTTCAACTGCAACCAGTGCCCCACCTGGAGTCACCTGGAAGGAGCCACAAAGAAATCCATAGATGGCTACTGCCCTTGTTGTGGTTGGAAGTGCCTTGAGAGGTCAAGCTGTGAACCAAGGCTGGCTGCCAATAGTTCCAGGCTTAGGGTTGGTCAGCCAGGGGTACAGGGCTTGCTCAAGTCAGATGCTGCTTCCCTGGATTCTGAAAACCTTTGAGACACCCTAGGAAAGTCTATAGCATGAGACAAGGGAGGTGGTTTGTATGAAATAGCCAATAGAAGCAGCTTGGGTGTGCCCAAAAGTTGGGTGAGTCAGGGTCTCAAATCATCAGTGTTGGGAGCTGACAGCATCCCAATGTCTGACAAGGTCACATTGAAATAAAGATCCACGCTCAGCACTGGATGTTTAGGGCGCTGCCTTATGATTGGTCATGTAATATCTCCTGCCTCTATGAACCCACGTGCCTTTCCTCTACATTGGATCCTATAGGAGACAGTACTCTCACTGCATTTATGGCAAGTTCCTGTGGTACCCCAATGAGAGATGGCTATGCAAGTCAATGACAGGCACGATCTCCTAAAGAAAAGGAGACAACCCAAGCCTGGGGACCCCAGGACTGAGAAAAAGGGGACTCTAGCCTCTTGGAAACATGGCTCAGACCCCTGGCCACATGGGACAACAGCCTATCTGTGAAAAACTGACAGCCTGCCTGTGAGAAACTGATAATAACATCAGTCCTTGAGCTCACTTGCCTATGGCCACTGCTGTGAGAGGTCTCCTTGAAGACTAAAGTCTCCAGGCCATTAGAGTTCCGATAAGAGGCAACTTACTGACCATGGGGTATGTTAAGCAACAGTCTTATTTGAATTCTTTGCCTTGTACCTTGTTGCAGCAACAGATACTGAAGGCTTGACTGAGAAACAGATGCTACCCTCTATTGTAATAATATGTAGCCCTTCGTAGGATAAGAGAAGTTTGAGACCCCCTTTTTAGCTACTAAGTATTGTAATCACATAGGAATAGACTTTAGATAATTTTTACCCTAAAGTCAGCCACTGCTAATCTTTTAGTAATAGTTCAAGTATATGTCCTGTGAGTCTTACGATTATGTTTAGCTGCTGGAATTTGGGATAATGACTAGGCAGTCATGGTAACCACTCTTTAGACTATATGTAGAGATAAGTAAATCCTTGACATAGAATGGGTCACAGTGTACCCTGGAGAGAACAATTACAAGGAAGTTTGGAACTTGACTCGTGATTGAGATAATGGTCAAGAATCCCTATAAAAGGGGACATGCTGTAACAATAAAGTGTGACACTTCTTCTATGAAACTCCCCCGGTGTCTCCACTCCCTTCTTTCACCTCGCCGACTCTGTCTCCACATGAGGGAACCCCTGGACTCCTCGGGAGCTGGATTCCCGCACATCAGAGCATGGTGAACCAATGGTTAGCCAGCTTGATGATGATTCAGATATAGCATCCACCTGCATCTGCAGGGAAGGGTGTAGGCTCCAAGAAGAAACAATGGGCTTCACTATCTCCTCTGTCCAGGAGAAAACTGCCCCACCAGCCACTTCCTGAAGCCAGACAACTCAGTCCCCCACCATTGTAATTATCTATCCCTATGGGGAAACAAATGGGTACAAAATACATGACTGGATTAGACCAGTCACTCACACCTGTGCAGTAAAGACCATAAAGACCTTCATTTCATCTGGACCTCATTATACCATCATTATAATATCACACTTATGCCTGGAAATTCATTAATATCATTATAACAGACTGAATTCTGGGAAGGAACATACCCAGTCTAAAGAGATGAGCTAATAGCCTATTGTCAATCATAGGTGTCAATCAAATGGTCCCACACCCAGAGAGGAACAGTCCATTCTAGAGAAAGACAGGATAGAAACTCCAAGTCCTGGCCAGTCAGTGCCTTTTGAGCTTCCTTTACTCGGCCCGCTCCAAACTCTTTGGAGTATACTTTCTTTTCTAAGAATGGCCCTTGGGCCATTCTCTACTGCTCGGGTCTGCTTCTGCTTCTTTGAAATATATATTTACTTCTAATAAACTCGTTTTCTGCACTTTACCTCTCTGGTCTATTGCCGGAAGATGACAGCATCCTGGTGTCTGACAAGGCCACATTGAAATAAAGATACACCCTCAGCACTGGATGTCTGGGGTGCTGCCTTATGGTTGGTCATGTAATATCTCCTGTCTGTACGAACCCATTTGCCTTTCCTCCACATCAGATCCTATAGGAGACAGCACGTTCACTGCATTCATGGCAAGTTCCTGGGGTACCCTGATGATAGCTGGCTGTATAAGTCAAAGACAGGGCTAGATTTCCCAAAAAGGGAAACTCCCTAAGACAGGCTACAGTCTGAGGGGACCCCAGGACTGAGAAATAGGGGACTCAAGCCCCTTGGAAACTGAGGCTTAGGCCTTTGGCCACATAGGCCTAAGAAAGCCAGTCTGTGAGATACAGACAGTGTCTGTGAAAAACTGGTGCTATCATTCGTCCTTGCCTGTGCAGCTGTGAAAAATCTCCTTGGAGACCAGCAGACCAAGGTCTTTTGGCCATGAGAGTTCTGATAAGAGACAGCTTACTGACCATGGGGTATGTTATATCAACAGACTTCTTTTGATTCTTTGCCTTGTGCATTGCTGTAGCAATGGATATTGAAGCTTTGACTGAGGAACAGATGTTACTCTCTGTTAAAATAATATTTAGTCCTCTATAGGATAAGAAAGGTTTGAGACTTCCTTTTATTATTAAGTATTGTATTACGTAGAAATAGACTTTAGATAAGTTTTACCTTAAACACAGCCACTGCTAGTTTTTTAAGTAATAGTTCAAGTCTGCGCCCTGTGAGTTTTGCAATTATATTTAGCTGCTGGAATTTAGATAATGACTAGGTAGTCATGGTAACCACATTTTAGACGATAAGTAAATCCTTAAATATAGAATAGGTCACAGCGTACCCTGGAGAAAGCAGTTACAAAAAAGTAAAGACTGTAAAAGTCCTAAGAAAAACAAAACATCAAAACTATGTGAAACGTAATTTGGGATTGGGATATTGGTTAAGAGTCCCTATAAAAAGGACATCTTATAATAATAAATTGTGACACTCCTGTGAAACTCTTTCCGGTGTCTCCATTCTTCTTTTTACTCGCCAACGCCGTCCCCACCTGAGGGAACCCTTGGACCTGCGGGGGCTGGCTCCCTGCAGTCCATGTCTCCATTCTTTGACTTCACAAGACTACCATTCGAGCACAAGAAATATCCTACATCAGAAGAAAGGCCTGATTCGCACAGGGAGAAAAGAGAGTTCAAAGGACTGGAGATACAAGAGGTTGAAAGTTTAATGTGTGCAAGGGGGTGAGAGAGCCACAGGCAAGAAAGCGGGTTTTACAGAGTGAGACTCTGGATGGTAAAACTGCAGAGGTAAAGTAGATATGGTCATGAAAGGGTGAAAGGCTTAGTAAAGAGTGGATTGGATAGATGTGTTTCAGGAATAGAGAACAATAAAGAACTATGGGGCCAGAGTCTTGAATGGAGCATGGCCTAGTCTGGTCTTCAATCAATTCACCTTGAATTCTGTAACTATCCTCCTATTCAATTTCTTTGCTCCCAGTCTGGTCCCTCTAATCCATTTTCCAGTCTGATGCAGTAATTGTACTGCCATAGAATCACCCCTGGTCATTTGCAGAAGGTGAAATAATTCACAAGACTCAGAAAAGTAGGAGAGCATAGGAAGGTTTCATTCAAGTTAGGACGCTAGTAGCAGCCTGGTAGTAGGGAGAGAAGCACTGAGGGTGGGGTGTGAGGATGGGGGTTACTGCGTAGCAGAGTCTTAGAGTGGACAGCTGCACCTAAGTTCAGGTTAGGTTTTTCTTATATTGAAAGGGGGAGTCAGACAGGCAGATGTGAGGGCTGACATCACTTCCTGAGGTCTGGTGTGTTTTAAGATATTATCATCTCTGGACTCAGGGCTCGGGTTCTGACTTGGTCACCACAACCTGGGACTTTATGCATCACCAGTAAAAGCTGCAAGGAAAGTGCAAATTGGATTCTGGTGTCTGGATGCCTGAGGATTAAGAAATTGTTCTTTTTAGGGTTTTTGTTAATTACATGGGGGTTTTTGTTAATTACATAGATTAACTAGGTATGGATAGCCTTGAGAAAGGGATCAGAACAGAGTTCTTCAGTTAATCAGTGAGGGGAGAAACAGGAAACAGTTGAATATGAGGGCAGATCTAACTGTAAACTAAGTCTAAAGACAGGTGGCTAGATAGCCAGTGAGTCAAACTGCAAACTATTGTAGCTCAGTCTAATTACATTATTGATTTGCCAAATTTCACCCTTACAATAATGATCTTTGTGAAATGTATATCTGATCCTTTTCTCTTCATTTCAAAATCCTTCAGTGGCTTCCCCTGGTCTTCAGGATAAAATCCAAGCACTTTATCATGTCTTACAGGGCCCTTCGTTACCTGATCTTGCCTGGCTTTCCTGCTTCATTTCCTCCACTTCTTCCTCACATACTAAATCTCAGCTGTACCAATTTACTTACTTGGAATTTCTCAGCCACCACATACTGTTTCAAAATTCAGTGCACTTATGCCCTCACATCTGACTTCTACCCCCATGCTTGATGAATACCTACTCATTCTTCAAGGTTCAGCCCCGGCTTTGGTTCCTCTGAAGTTCATTGAGCTCCTCTTTTCTTGGTATACCAGTAAGCCTTAGTGCACCCACTCCATGCATTTACTTAGCTTTAATTGACAACTCCCAAATCTGTTCTCCCAGTGAAGAAGACTTTCCCAAAGTCGAGATGCTCCCAGGCACCTCAAACTCAATTCATATAAAACTGAACTATTTTACCTTTTGTTCTTCTGAGATAAAAAGAAAATTGTAGGAAAGTTTCTGAAACTAGCAAAAGCAGTTTCCTAGGAAAATTTTTAAGGAATTTTAAGGAACAGCAGTTAGAAATTAAGTTAGAACAATGGTATTAAGTTTTCCATGACATCCCTAGGTACAGCTTTTGTATTTTCATCTTGAAGTGAACAGCAGTAAAACTTTAATGCTGTGCTTCCTATGCTGCGCTCCATGGCAGTGTGCCAAGGTTTTTGTGAAGCCCAGTGTAAACAAGGTTCACCTTCCTAAAGCATCAATTTTGATAGAAGTTTGTGTGTGTGTGTGTGTTTAAAGCATAATATTTAAGTTGTAACAGACATATTGTGGAACATAATGCAAAATGTCAGAAAAGTTTAAACTTCTTTGCTTAAAATAGACACACCAGCCACTTCTTTTAATAGGGAATCTTAAGTATAACTACCAAATTTATGTTCCAGAGTCAGAGACATGGATTACAATATTCTCATGTATTTAAGGGCATAAAGAGGAAAGCTTAAGGGTAACAGACATTATCTAGTATTGAACAATGGGAACTCAAGCATTACAGGAGGTTCTTTTTCAGATAAAGTAAGAGAAAACTGGGGAAGGGAGGAGTTAGCTTTAAACGCCAAGCAGGACTAAGAACTTTATAGAATGCGTTGATTCAGTCGATAGACATTTTTAGATGCCTTATTTTGTTGCATGTTCTCAACTGGGTGGCATGAGAGTGAAGTAGATACCACATTTTGCCATGTGTACTGTGCTCCCATGTATAATGTACACCCATATTTTTGGCACAAACTTTCAGGAAAAAAAATCTTTCATTTTAATTTTTTAATTCAAATTTTTGTTTACATTTTTTTCTTTTAAGATTTTATTGGAGGATTGGGGAAGGGGAACAGACAAGTTGCTGTCCTTTTGTTTTTCAGTCTAGTTGTGGAGGATGTTGCTTCACTGGCCCATGTTGGTATTATCATTGAGCTCTTCTCGGGTGAGGCAGATCAGTCGCCGGCCACTGGACAGCCGCTTAGCTGGCTCACGGCAGTTCATGAAAGCTAACGCTGGCTGCCGGCCAGCCCCACTACAGCCTATGCTGTCACCGGTGACTCACAGCAGCCCAGCTCCAGATTGAGCTGTTGTTCACCATCTTAGCTGTAGAGGGCACAGCATCACTGGCCATCATATGTGGGATCTGAACTGGGGCCCTGCTGCTCAGAGGTGGTGTCCCAAGCCAACTCCTAACCAATGCGCCACTCAGCCGGCCCTTGTTTACATTTAAGTACTTGTTTTTTGTATTACAAAGGAATTTTTGCATATATTTTATAATATATTATGGTAGAAAAAATTTTATGTAACAAATAATTACA